>QXEO01000450.1:3873417-5305720 GCA_007115705.1 Dactylis glomerata
GGGGTGGCGATGGATTTCTCTGTGGGCCTTTGCCATTTGGTTTGTCATCGGAGGATATTGGGATGGCGTTCGCCCGGTTGCGAGCTTCTCTTCTTCGGATTTCTGAGGATCCGGTATGAGATTCGTTGTCAGGGCGCGTACCATGGTTGCCAGCCCCCCGAGCCTTAGAGGCAGTGCTGGACCTGCATAGCGCGGGATCATATTTGAGCCGTTGTGACGACGTAGCCTTCTCCTGCTGCACTAATGCTTTGGTCATCAGTTTCACCGCCATTTCTAGGGCTGCTGGGCTCTTATTATGCTCCAATAGCTCCTTTGCAGCCACGATATTTTCAATGGGCGTAGCCCTGACTTCATCGCGGTTTTTATCCACGTATGGCAGATTCTTGATGTACATCTTGGCCAGAGTTTCCGCTGTTGGTACGGTGAACTCAAGGTTTCGTACCAGCTGTGGGTCGCCTCCCTCGGTCATCTGGTTCTGGATGAGAGTAACATACTTCTCCTCCATGTTCCTTACGTGCTTCAGCGTGTCTTGAGCTTTAGCAATGTCGCCATCAAGCTGCTGGCCCATCTTCTCGACTCGCTTTGCTTCCTTGAGGAGTGCTCGCCTCTTCTTCTCGAGATCGTTCACATCTCTGACATAGTCAGGGGTGATTGGATCTGCTAGAGTTCCGTAGACGACCTTATCCAGCGGGGTCGTGAAGTCTTCTGGGTGCTGGTCCTCGGGGATGGCAGATTGCAGAGGCCTAGGCCCGCCGTGGATCTCAGGAAGTTGCTCCGTGGTGGGATCGGCGGCTGGTGGTGGGTTGCCCTGCTCTTTGCCGGCATCTCCGTCATGGACTGCCTGAGATGGCAGATCACCAGTTGTCTGCCCAGCATCATCTCCTTTATTGGTTACGAACACCTGCTTGGCTGCTGCTTGCTGTTCTTCAAGTGCCTGCTGCGCTAATTCCGCCTCGATTTTTTCTCATGGCGGCGTCATAATGGTCAGAATCATAGCCCTTGCTGTCCCAGTCATCCGATTCACCACTTTCGTTAAGTGCCTCAAGGATGGATTCACCTGGGCTATCTTCTCCATTGGAGGTAGATCCCGAAGTGATACCTGCGAACGCAACAAGGCAGTACCGTGGTGTCTCTAACGCTAGATTACTCATAGCGGATTCACAGCGGTCTTCCACCACTTCCTCTACCTCTAGGGCGGGCTGGGTGGGATTATTTTTCAGATCCGATCTCGGCAACTTGGAAAGTTCCAGGTCAGATGAGTCCTCCTCCGTCTCCAGCTCGAAAGCGGTCCGTTTGGGGATTTCAGCCATACCGATCCGCCGGAAATTGGTTTCCGTAGCGGGGGTAGGGTTTGTCTCTCCAATGAAGATATGGATATCTCCAATCGGAACGACAGTGAATCGAGCAGGGTTTTCTCTAGCCGGCACCCAGAGGTTATCCGCTGGGACGATGGGGAAGCCAGAATCATAGAGGACGCGCCCGATGGCGACGGTGTCGCCGATGCCTGCAAAGGCGGATCCCGCCTGGATCCGCGCTCCAGACGCGCTTTGCCCCACGGTGGGCGCCAACTGTCGTGGTTTCATCAACAGATCTGCCATAGAGGTAGGGGTATGGCGGTTTGTGGAAGGGGGTGAACACGGAGGAGCGATCCGGGACGGTGGTAGCACGAGTTTACCCAGCTTCAGATCCCGCGACGGTGGCGAGATCCTACGTGCTGCTATAATTAACTATATGGCAACAAGTGCTCGATTACAATGATGAGGTTGGCTATTTCGCTATGCGATTGGCCGTATGACTAGAACGTGCCTCAAGGGCTGCTCCACACCGGGCTTATAAAGGCGCCTGGCGTGGGCTACACGTTGGTACCAGAGCGGATACAACTTGGAGTCCTAGACTAAGTCCTATGCGTGTACAACAAGGTAACCCACCATGGGCCGTCTCCAGACCCGCCACGGGCATGTCGTCAGTGGTCCGCCATGGGCCTGTTTCCGGATCCGCCATGGACCTGTCTTAAGGATCCGCCATAAGCGCCTGCGTCCAGTACCGCCGTGGCAACTTCAGCAACTGGGCCGCCCGGTATGGCGAATCCGCCATACCACCCCTGATGGGCCACCCTGGCTTGCTGATTTAGGACTACGTCGCTGGTATACCTATTTGGTATATCCCGAACACCAACAAATTTGCTGATGGAGAAGACGCATATAATAACAAAAGGGGACGTTCACCAGAAGTCGACAGAATAAGCAGACAGAGGAGACGACACCGCAGCAGGGATAACCAAGGAAGGCGAAATCAGGTAGCCGCGGGCTACGCAGCAGAAGAAAAGGAAGGATACGAAAGCAGGAGGTTTCAGGCAAAAGAAGTAGAAAAATCAAGATACTCCGGTCCTTCGGCCGAGGATATGTTATACGGACCTTGTCGAATCCACTACGCATATCTTGATGGGAAAAGAGTCTCAAATCACCAGATGAAGGATTGTAGAATGTTCCTAAGGCTACAAAGCGCCATGGGTTCAAACCAAGGAGGATGGCAAGAAGAGAAGCACACAACTCAAGGATATCAAATGCAAAGGTTAGCAAGGCACCTAGAGTCAAAAGTTTACATATCAGCTATGATTCAACCGGTGCCTAAGTCGAAGAAAGAGCGAAAGAGCATATCCAGGCAAGTAAACCTAGCAATATCGTCACCACCAGCTACTACAGAGTACCTGCGGTGGTCAGATCAACCAGTTAAGTTCAGTAGAGCAGACCACCCAAGGAAAGTTCCCAGGCCAGGCCACTCGCCTATGGTTTTAAAAGCACAAATAGGAGGATACGACATCGGAAGAGTATTCATGGACGCAGGGAGTGGCATCAACCTGATATATGCTAGAACACTGAAGGCAATGTGTATCTCGCTGTCGAGTTTCAAGCCAACAGACTGCTCCTTCCATGGAATAGTACCAGGAGCCGCAAACTATCCTTTGGGAAGAATAGAACTCGATGTCTGCTTTGGCAGTAGCAGCAACTACCGCAGAGAGAAGCTGGAATTTGAAGTTATGGACTGGCCGTCACAATACCATGCAATCCTGGGGCGCCCAGCATTTGCAAAATTCATGGCAGTGCCTCATTACGCGTATCTTACACTAAAAATCCCAGGACCCAACGGAACAATTACAGTACAAGGGAGCTTTGAAGTAGCAAACACATGTGAAAGATAATTCAATAGGATGGCGCAAACCTTCGGCATGACAGCAGAATATGATAGGCTAAAAGGAGAAACAGATCATAATGTGCTACCCGACGTTGGACGATCCCTGCCAGATCAGGCTTTCGACACAACTCAGGACTCGAAGAAGATCCAGGTACACCCTACAGATCCAAACAAGACGACATCAATTGCGGTGAACTTGGATCCCGCATAAGAAAGCGCGCTCATCGAGTTCCTCCGTGAGCGCTGGGAAATCTTCGTCTGGTGTCCGTCAGACATGCCAGGGGTTCCCAGGGAACTCGTCGAGCACGCATTAAATGTAGATCCCAAGGCAAAGCCAGTCAAGCAACCATTACGACGATTTGATGAACCTAAAAGGAAGGCAATAGCATCAGAATTGCACAGGCTGGAAAATGCTGGATTTATCAGAGAAATCAAAACTTCGAGTTGGGTGTCGAACCCAGTTATCGTACCCAAAAAGAACACAGACGTACGAAGAGTATGTGTCGACTACACATCTCTCAACAAGCATTGTCCAAAGGATCCCTTCCCTCTACCCCGCATTGATCAGATAATTGATTCAACAGCGGGATGCGCGAGGCTTTCCTTTTTGGACGCATATTCTGGTTACAATTAGATCAAATTGAAGAAGGAAGATGAAGAAAAGACGGCCTTCATCACACCGTACAGAGTGTTTTGCTACCAAGTAATGCCGTTCGGCCTAAAAAATGCAGGAGCAACTTATCAACGGATGATGCAAAACTGCCTCGGGAGCCAAATAGGACGCAACATCCAAGTCTACATTGATGACGTAGTCATCACTACAAGAGAGGAGCAATCTTTAATCGGCGACTTGGCAGAAACCTTCGACAACCTGAGCAGGTACAAGCTTAAGCTTAACCCGACAAAATGTTCCTTTGGCGTATCAGCAGGAAAACTTTTGGGGTTCTTGGTATCAGCACGAGGAATAGAGGCGAACCCAGAGAAGATTCAAGCAATTTTAACAATGGGAAAACCCACGAAACTACACGATGTCCAGAAACTCGCAGGACGCGTCGCGGCATTAAGTCATTTCGTTGCTCGATTGGGAGAAAATGCGCTTCCTTTCTATGCACTCATGAAGAAATCAGATGATAAATTTGAATGGACAGAAGAAGCAGACGCGGCTTTTGCGCAGTTGAAAAAAGTGCTTTCCACGCCACCAGTGCTGGTCGCACCAAAAGAAAAAGAACCACCGCTACTCTACATCGCCGCAACCCATCAGGTGGTGAGTACAGTATTAGTAGTCGAAAGAAGTGAAGAAGGAAAAGCCCACGGCGTTCAGAGGCCGGTATATTTCATCAGTGAAGTGCTATCCCCGACAAAACAGAGGTACCCGCATTATCAAAAGCTCGCATATAGTGTTTTCACAACTGCACGAAAATTGCGACAGTACTTTGTGGTGCACCCAATTATAGTGGTCAATGAGGCGCCACTATCGAACATATTGAACAATCCTTCAGCAACAGGACGTGTCTCTTTGTGGGGAATCGAATTATCTCCCGTGGACATCACGTATGAAAAAAAGGAAGGCAATCAAGTCACAAATTTTGCCAGATTTCACAGCAGAATGGTTGGAGCTGCAGAGCACGGGACCGCCAGACCTATCGAGTGTCTGGACAATGTACTTCGATGGCTCCAAAAGAGTACAAGGCGCAGGCGCGGGAGTAGTCTTGATATCGCCGCATGGCGACAAACTAAAGTACGTCTTAAGGATGAGTTTTCCGCAGGCTTCTAACAATGAAGCAGAATACGAGGCTCTGCTACATGGAATGAAGATGGCCAAAGCATGTGGAGCAACTCGACTAAAAATATTTGGGGATTCAAACCTTGTTGTCCAGCAAGTTATGAACAGATGCGACACAATCAATGACAACATGATGACCTACAAGAACTTATATCACTATCTCGAAGGAACATTTGATGGATGCGAAGTCTCGCACATCAGTAGAAATAGCAATGAAGAAGCCGACAACTTAGCAAATATCGGGTCCCAGTGTTTACCCGTGCCATCTGGAGTATTCTGGGAGGAAATAGTGGAAAGGTCAATAAAAAGTGTCAAAAGTTCGACTACTACAGCAGGCTCGGGGGCTACGTCGGAACCAGAAGAGGTCATGATGATAGAAGAAACTTGGATGTAGCCATATCTTGCATACATGATAAATAAACAATTACCAGAAGATGCAGTGGAAGCCAAGAGGATAACTCGACGATCGAAAGCGTTTGTCATGTTGCAGGGGAAATTATACAAGAAAAGTATTACCGGCGTTTTGCAGCGTTGTGTAACGCCTCAGGAAGGACAAGTAATACTAAAAGATATACATGGAGGAGTGTGCGGCCATCATGCAAGCAGCAGGGCAATAGCTGCAAAAGCATTCCATGCAGGATTCTATTGGTTAACAGCCATCGAAGACACAAAAGATATAATCCGGAAGTGTGAAGCATGTCAAAGATTCGCATCTCGACCACATGCACCAGCAGCAGAGCTACAACCAATACCATTGTCCTGGCCCTTTGCACAATGGGGCCTCGATATGGTAGGAAAATTGCACAAGTCCTGGCCAGGAGGGCATGTTTACATGCTAGTGGCAGTCAATAAATTTACCAAGTGGGTGGAAGAAGCCCTAGTAACAACTCAAGATTCAACAGCAGCGGTCAACTTCATCAAGTCAATAGTGTTTCGTTTCGGCGTACCATATAGCATCATCACGGACAATGGGACAAACTTCACTTCAAAGGAATTCAAGAGTTACTATGAAGGACTAGGAATCAAACTCAAATTTGCATCTGTGGCGCATCCGAAGACAAATGGACAAGTCGAAAAAGCCAATGGCCTGATATGTAGTGGGATAAAAAAGAGGCTCTTAGCGCCTCTCGAGAAAGCCAAGAGCGCTTGGGTAGATGAATTGCCCTTCGTTCTTTGGAGTCTAAGAACCACACCCAACACAGCAACTCAAGAAACTCCTTTCTTCCTGGTCCATGGCGCAGAAGCTGTGCTTCCAGTCGAAGTTACACACGAGGCTCCAAGGGTGACGGCATACGACGAAATAACGTCAACAGAAGCATTGCAAGACGATGTCGATGCACTAGATGAAGCAAGAGATAAAGCATTAGAAAGGGCCACGCAGTATCAACAGTGTCTATGAAACTACCACAGTAGTCGAGTTCGACCACGATCCTTCGTGGTGGGAGATCTAGTTTTGCGACTCAGACAAGACAGCCACGGGAAACTAGAGTCCCCTTGGGTGGGACCTTACATCGTTACAGAAGTCATACCAGGAGGAGCTTATCGACTACAAGACAAGAAGACATGAAAAGACGAAGGCAACCCGTGGAATGCGGAGGAGCTACGACGTTTTTACGCGTAGAATAAATCTAGTGGTATAATTACACTCGAGTTAACCTTTTGAACCCAGAACATGAGCCATAGGTCGGGTTCCTTGGATTGAACTCGACAAAATTGTACAAGTATCTCTACTTCTCCGCTCGGGGGCTTCAACCCTCGGGTCGTACGAAAGAAATTTTTATCGCGACATGGAGATCTTTTTTCACTATAAGGTTGTGCAGACAACCCGATAATATTCAAACAAACTGGTTCACCAAGAAACCCGATATTCTTCATACCAATTGGTTCGCAAAGAACCCGATATATAGAAAGCATACCTCAGAACAATGATTTGTTTTCATGGTACTAATAAAAAATCAGAACAAAGTACGAGTATTCATTACATATGGCACGGCAGCAAGGATATTATCAAAAGAAATTACATATCCTAATGAAAGTGGACTTCAGCTTCATACTCCTTCTGGCACTGAGTGCCGTCATAGATCTTCATGTCAAACTTTGACGTGCCGATATGGAAGTCGAAGGTTATGAAGAAGCCTTGATGGATGTCGTGGTCTTCTGCAAACCGCGACCAGCCACCCTTAAAGTACTGTTCGCCGTTGCCATCATACCAAACTTCCACTTCGTATGGAGTCCCACTGCCAGATTGCTCGCGGAGAACCGCTTCTCGCAGTTGACGCCCATCCATGAACTTGGTGAAATTCAGCGGCAGACGCTGAATCTCATGGCACTGCGCCATGGCAATGCAGAAGAAAGAAAAGATTCTGGGAGGAGCAGCAGAGGCAGAGGGCGCAGCAGGAGATGGAGCGCTTGGACCTGGGGCAGCGACAGCCACCTTAGGCTTGTTTTTGCTACCAGGAGGGCGGCCGGGAGGACGCTTGACAGGAGCGGCCGATGACGATCCTGCGGCAGCCGGAGTTGTGTTGTTCTTGTTCTTGCTTCCACGAGGGCGACCCCGACCTCGCGGCACCATCGGAGAGCCAAGGTTCAGACGGGAATCATCTACGTCAGCCATGTGGACAAGAAAAAAGGCTCGAAAACCCTAGATGGAGAGAGAAGATGATGCGGCGGCGGAGGAATCTGATTTATAAGCACGTATTATCGGGCCCCCATGATAAGCAAAGCCCATCAACGTATTCTCCAAAAGAGTTAAATTTTGCACGTAGCAGACGATAAATACCAAAGGAGAAAAAATAAGAAGGGGAGAGTGTGGTTGCACGAAATAAAAGACCTCGCCTTGGGCTTGGGGGCTTGTGAACAGGAGATATTACAAGAAAGAAGAGGAAGTGAATTTTGAGCCTATGCTTGACTACAAGTATTCAAACATAGCCTCGGGGGCTACTCCCATCGGGAGCGCTGAGCGCGCACCCGATAGAGGATGAGATAATCAGTATCGAGGATGAAGAAAGTATATCATACAAACTTCGGCTATATAGTCGACAAAATGCAAAGAGATTACTCCCATCGGGAGCGAGTTTTATGGTTGTTGAAACCCGAATATTTTCAGTCAAAATTTGACTGCGACATAAGAATTCTCGAGTTATGTTATCGCAACGCAACTCGAATGCCGTGACCTGTCACGAAGGTAAGACCCCGGGATCCGTCCTGTGTGGCCTGGTATACGCACATGGATGCGCTCTGCTGGTATGTATCCGTGTCTACGACGCGAAGAAAATCCTAGTGGACGCACTGGGTACCCTGAGAATCACTGGGATTCATTCTTTGTAAGTCCTAAATGCGGCAAAAGAATGGGTTTGACCGGTATCCCGAATTCAAGTCCAAGGGGATTGAATTTGAAGTAGGTGACAAGTATCTGTTCCGGCAGTTAACTGACCTCTTGATCCGTCAGAGTTGTCAGGCTTGTTCATCAAAACCCCTTGCGAAAAAATATCATGAATGTAAGTCGAAAGACCAAGTCGAAGATATGAAGATATGAAGAAGTCGAAGAATTGATCAAGTCGAAGATTTAAAGATTAGAGATTCAACCCGAATCTGAAATTCTGGTAGAATCTCAGGGGCTACTGACAAGGGTATAGTTAATAGAGCCCGTTAGTTGAGTACCCCTGAGGCCCGTTAAGCTATGCCCAATTGTAATGATAGTCGTATACGAGTTCTTACCGTATGTCGATATTGTAATCTGTATCGGACCCTACCCGATCCTCGAGACCTGGCCATCTATATATAGGGGCCAGGAGGGGACGGTGTAGGCCAGATTGAAAGCAAGCCAGGTTGAACACCCACGTTTACTTTCGATATACACTTATCTCGACTAACCTTTACCTTCGAGTTCATCTGACACCCTCTTCCCCCGATCCTAAGTCCTTCATCTAGGACATTTGTCGAGTTAACCCCTCGTCACCGTGACTCCCCGCATAAATGGTTTGTCAACATCCCACCTCCATGCAGGCACGCAAGAATCTGCCACAGCATCGTCCTGATGCATCACAATCCACAACCGGAATGCTACCATCCACTCCCAGCGAGATAGCAATCACAGTCCCCCACTTCTTGTTTATATATATCCAAAAAGGGAGGTTGTGGATCCTAGCCCAAAGCTTCAACTTATTGAAAATCATATCCCGAGGTTTATGATCAATGTTGAACACTCTTGAAGTAGAATCGCATGCTTCCCAGCAACCCAAGGAGGGCCATCTACAACACGGTCCTTATCCGACTTTGATCCGAACTCAGCCACAAAAGTGTTGTCTCCAGCCGAGTTCATGATTAAGCCACACGGATTTCCCCAAGCCGGACGCAACACCAACAAGATAGTGTTGATATGCAGTGTCGATGGAGAGAGTGCCTTGACATAGTGCAAGCCAGAGAACTTCCATCTATTTGCAGAACCTACAAGTAAATAGAAGACATAGCCACATATGTCATAATAAATGCAGGCATTTGGTAAAAACCCAAAGATGAGAGTTGTTATTCATATATGAAATGGCCAAGAAATATTATTGGTGGTAGCTTCGCCCATCTTTCTCACCTTGTTAACTGGCTACGTCATAAACGTAATGTTGAGGAATGTCCAAGAATCCGGAGAAATCCGAGCTCTAACACTTTGTTGAGGAATGTCGTTAACTTTCCTGGGGGCGTGGTTGGTTAGATGCAACTCCGGCCGGTTCGTATGGTTCCTTGATGGCTGGGATAAACAAATCTCTAGGCAAAAGCTCCACGATGGTGATGCTCTTGAGCGTCACTTTCCTGCTTGAAGGCGCCGTGCTGGAATCTATTCCTTCTCAGTAGTCGGGATGGGCGCAAGGATGGATGGAGGAAAGGAATCCAAGCAAGACCTTGTTGCTGCGGGTGATACGTCTCCAACGTATCTATAATTTTTGATGCTCCATGCTTGTTTTTACACCATTTGCCTAATGTTTCGTTACACTTCGTGGCACTTTTATGCATTTTCCGGAACTAACCAATTAACAAGTCGCCACAGTGCCAGTTCCCTGTTTTCTGCTGTTTTTGTGTTTCAGAAAAGCTACACAGGAAATATTCTCGGAATTGGACGAAACCAAAGCCAGTCATCCAGAAATCCACCGAAGCTTCCAGAGAACCGAAGAGGAGACGGAGTGGGGCCACAAGGGCCCCACACACCAGGGCGGCACGGCCCAGGCCCTGGCCGCCCCCCTATGTGTGAGACCACCTCGGTCCACTTCTGACGATGCCCCTTCGCCTATAAAGACCCCCCGACGGGAAAAACCTAAGTACCCGATCAATTTTCCAGAACACATCGTGATCCGCCGCCACCGTCGACCCGAAGATCGGGAGGGTCTAGAAGCTCTTCCCGGCACCCTACCGGAGAGGGGAATCGCCACCGAAGGTCTTCTTCATCGCCATGCTTGCCTCCGGAGTGATGAGTGAGTAGTCTACCTTGGACTATGGGTCCATAGCAGTAGCTAGATGGTTGTCTTCTCCACAATGTGCTTCATGTTTAGATCCCATGAGCTGTCCTACATGATTGAGATCACCTTTATGTAATTCTACATGTTGTGTTTGTTGGGATCCGATGAATATTGGTGTTATGATTGAGTTGCTATACTGAAATATATCTTATGTTATCTCTATGTTGTTTATGATCTTGCATGCTCTCCGTTGTTAGTAGCTATCTTGGCCGAGTAGTTGCTAGTAACTCCAAGAGGGGGTATTTATGCTCGATAGTTGGGTTCATGCCTCTATTTAATTTGGGGGAGTGACAGAAACCTCTAAGGTTGTAGATGTGCTGTTGCCACTAGGGAGAAAACAACATTCATATGCTCGAGGGCATATGCTTTGTTTACATTACACACTTTGCTTAATGCAATTATCTGTTGTTCGCAACTTAATACTCATGGGGTGTTCGGATAATATCCTCGTGAGTGGATTATTAGTCATAGATGCAGTTGGATGGTGGTCTATGTATTTTATTGTAATGCCCAGAGTAAATCGCATAGTGATCTTCTTGACATATCATGTTATCTTTATTCTATCAATTGCCCAACTGTAATTTGTTTACCCAGCATGTGTTATTTATCTTATGGAGAGACAACACTAGTGAACTGTGGACCCCGGTCCTATTTCCATCATATTGCTATCACCTGTTTACTTTACTCGCACTATTTACTTTACTCGCATACTTCTACTATTTTCCACTCGATACGCTCATACACTTTGTTTCAAGCATACCGGTGAGATTGACAACCTCATCGTAAGTTGGGAACAAAGTACTTGGTTGTGTTGTGTGCAGGTTCCACGTTGCTGCATGCAAAGCAAAGCTTGGACGAGGTGCCATATAAATTGTCCGGAGCTGTCGCGAAGCTTGCAAGCATCACCTTCAGTCGTATTGGCATTTTCTTCTTCGACCGATAAACCTTAGTTTCTAACTGAGGGAAAAACTTGCTGCTGTGCTCATCACACCTTCCGCTTGGGGTTCCCAACTGACTGGTTATAATCATCATCATCAACTACACGCCAGCCATCAAGTCTTTTCTGGCGCCGTTGCCGGGGAGGAAAAAGAAGACTTCTGCAAGGGGAGTTTTTCGCACGCACATCCTTTACTTTGTTTTATAGTTTTGCTTTAATTTATTTTTACTTGCATTGTTTTATATCAAAAACACAAAAAAAATAGTTTACTTTATAGTTGCTTTTATCTACTTGCTTTTAGTTCATCATGTTGTTCCCTAAGTATGTTTTGGAGGACCTCTCAGTAGGTAGTGGTTCAATTATTGGGAAAGATAACATTGAGGAGTTCTTTAGTCACATTAGTATGCATAAAGAAGTTGAGGAAAAGTTTTTGGTTGAGCTAGCTCCTAGTATTGAAGTTGCTTCTGCTTATTTAATTCACATGTTGGAAGCTAGGTTTGCTAGCCTTAATCCTTTTATGCAACACATATTCCTTAAGCTTCATGAAATTGAAGATCCTGAGAAGAAAGCTTTTATCTTGGAAACTTTGCGCATAGAATTTAGAGATGTTGCTATTGAAGCTAGGAAAGTTCTTAAGCGTTTTAATAAACTTGGTTCACCTATAAAGGTTATTAGTAGAAACAATGAAGGAACCGAAATACCTATACCTAGCAAGCTCTTGGGATTGTATGAAGCTTTCGAAAATAATTTTAACTGGATTTGTCCCAAAAATCTTTTTAGTGATTTGAGTGAACCAAAGCATGATCACAAAGGGTCTTATAAAACTTATGTGGATGAAATACAATACCTTATTGACAAGACCTCTGCAGTTGATCTTAATGCACCTTCTAAAAATACTTGATTCACAATTTTCTGCGCCTAGCTCAAAGGCGTTAAAGAAAAGCACTCTTGGGAGATAACCCAATGTTTTCTTTTCAGTAATTTTTCTTTTATTTGAGTCTTGGAAGTCATTACTACTGTAATGACCTCTCCTTATCAATTTTATTTCATTGTTGTGCCAAGAAAAGCCTCTAATTTGAGTGAGGTAAAGATTTGGGGATGTTGCTGTCCTGAAACTGTTTTCGGTGCTGCACCGTAAAAATTCGTGAAAATTCTCTGTATATCTTTTGGACCTGCGATTTCTTGTGCATATGCCTCAGGTTATATCAAAACTTTCATTAGTTGAACACTTTTTGATTTGAGCAACAGAAAACCCCTTTAAAAAATCGGCCTTTATCAGCTGTTCTGTTTTGACAGATTTCTGCCACTATTCGTTTTTGCCGCTTTATCGCTTCTTTTCGAGTTCTTTTGATCACAAAACTTTTGGGGAAGTTGCTACAGTAGTATATGCTTTATATGTGGTGGTTTTGGGTTGAAACCTGAAGCAAAAGAGGTTGATTATATGTTATGCTTACACTAATATTGCTAATAGATTTGTGTTTAGTTTTGTATGAAGGAAGTTTTGAAGTGTAGGGATTGGAGAATGATGAGATGAGTTGAAGAATGGACAAAAGCTCAATCTTGGGGATGCCCATGCATCACCCCAAGAAATATCCAAGAAGTACAAGCGTCAAAGCTTGGGGATGCCCCCGAGGCACCCCTTCTTCATCGGCAAAAATCAGGTCACCTTTCAAGACACTATATTGTTATTGCTTCATGCACTATGTGTTTTTCTTGGAGCGTCAGTTGTTTTAGTTTTCATTATTAGTTTTGTTTTGTTTGCTGCAATAAATGGTTGGACCCCAACAAATTTCTTTTGGAGAAGTTGCCTTGCTTTTCATTTGCCAAGAACGCTCTAGTTTTCACTCTTATCAAAAACCGAGTGTTCTTCTTTTTCTGCTACTGCTTTTGGTTTTCGTTTTCGCCTTGATTTGCATTCAGATCTTCTTATATTTATTTATCAAGGTGTATTTTTGCCTCTGGACCATGTTGGTTTTCCTCAAAAGAGTTGGATTTAAAAAGTTCGAATGGTGTTGGGAAAGAGAAAAAGCTTTATGCAAAAAAGTGGTACAAGAAGGATCTTGTGTAGACTACGGCTTAGGCTTTTTCATGTCATGGTTGATGTCTTTTTGATAATATGCTTAGTGGTTTTGCTGTAGCATGACTTGTCTCAAATAATTGAGATTGCTTAATGAGCCTTTGAAAAAATCATGCGTTGTTTTAATTATTTGGAAGCATTATTTTGGTTTTCTCCTTGATGCTTTATTTGGGTTGACTTGGCGCATGCTCACACATGTTAGACTCTTACAAAGTCGCCAATAGCCTCTATGATCATTTAGTTTTTGACTTTTGATGCCATCTTATGCTTCTTTTAATGTTGCTTTTTCGCTTTGCATGATTATGGCCATTATTGCTCTCTTAGTTGGTCGCTCCCAGTCTTTTGCTAGCCCTCACCTTGTACTGAGTATGAGCTCAACTCGTGCATCCAACTCCTAAAAACCAAGTTTTACAAAGTGTCCACCATACATACCTATTAGCAATTTGCTATTCCAAGTAAATTTGACTTGCTTTTATCTACTCTTCAAATTAAACTCTTACTAGTGTTATGCGAAAATTGGTCAGTAAAGCTCTCACGAACCAGAAGGCACACTTTACTTTTATTGTTCTTAAAAATTTGACATTGTGGTCTCTTATGTTGAGTTGTTATGCTTGCAAGTTGTAAGTTGGAGACTAGCCCAGCCATGCCGTCATGGGGCAAGCTTTCAACATTGCACTTCTTATTTGAGTTGATATTGTGATCTTTTGTTTATGGATGCCCGCAGTGTGAAATGAATTGGGAATCTTGCGGGGATCATGGAGTTTGTATATGTGTTAGGGAAACGCCTGGGCCGCCAATCTAACCCATGCATAATTCATGGTGGAAATTTGCAGCATACCCATAGTGGACATTCAACGACGCATCTCAAAATAAAAAGCTAAACAAATGGTAAATAAAAGAGATGTCGAGGTGTTCATTGTCTGCTTGTCCTGTCATTTTGATGTGGGCTTGTTCCATATTATCGGCACGGAGGTACCCTGTTGGCGGTTCTCGATGATACATATATACTTACAATGACAAGAGCCTTGCTTGGGACTCTAAGTAAAGTAGCATGAGGTTTGGGTACTCGTATTCACGGGACACGAGGTTTTCGACTTATGATTTGTCAAGCATATGCATCATAATTGTTCTCGCATTAACTTTAACCATTCAAGATGCTTATGATGGGGGCAATGAGAGCTCAAAGCCGGTAAGTACCATAATTTTTGAAGGTCTATAAAACTTGCAATCACTGCTTCCCTCCGCGAAGGGCCTTTCTTTTACTTTTATGTTGAGTCACCACCTTCTATCTTTATGCACCATTAAGAGAGCATAGTTGTCATTCTTAGTATAATGTGCATTGTCCCAAAGTTTTCATTGATTGATTCATATTGTTGGTTTCACTTGTTCTTAAATTATTTGTATCTAGCCGCCCTCTTAAACTTGAAGGTGTCCTATGCATTTATGTTTTGATCTCCATGAAGGATAAGCTGAAAACCATTTGTATGTTTTTCCTTATGATTTGAACACACGTTTGACTTTCATCGTTTCATTTTCATGATCTTTTGTTTGTGTTCTTTTTCATGTTATAACATGGTTGCTAAGTTTTTATTGTCAAGATTATATCTTTCATGCCCATGTTTTAAGTTATTTTGATCCCAGCGCACAACGCTTACATATATGATCAAGATTGTGTAGGTGCATG
Organism: Dactylis glomerata; assembly: GCA_007115705.1. NCBI lineage: Eukaryota > Viridiplantae > Streptophyta > Magnoliopsida > Poales > Poaceae > Dactylis > Dactylis glomerata. The sequence goes on from QXEO01000450.1 coordinate 3,888,595, forward strand.
TCACCTCAAAAATTATTTCTTTTGTTATCACTTACCTACTCGAGGACAAGCAGGAGTTAAGCTTGGGGATGCTTGATACGTCTCCAACGTATCTATAATTTTTGATGCTCCATGCTTGTTTTTACACCATTTGCCTAATGTTTCGTTACACTTCGTGGCACTTTTATGCATTTTCCGGAACTAACCTACTAACAAGTCGCCACAGTGCCAGTTCCCTGTTTTCAGCTGTTTTTGTGTTTCAGAAAAGCTACACAGGAAATATTCTCGGAATTGGACAAAACCAAAGCCAGTCATCCAGAAATCCACCGAAGCTTCCAGAGAACCGAAGAGGAGACGGAGTGGGGCCACGAGGGCCCCACACACCAGGGCGGCGCGGCCTAGGCCCTGGCCGCGCCCCCTATGTGTGAGACCACCTCGGTCCACTTCTGACGATGCCCCTTCGCCTATAAAGACCCCCCGACGGGAAAAACCTAAGTACCCGATCAATTTTCCAGAACACATCGCGATCCGCCGCCGCCGTCGACCCGAAGATCGGGAGGGTCCAGAAGCTCTTCCCAGCACCCTGCCAGAGAGGGGAATCGCCACCGGAGGTCTTCTTCATCGCCATGCTTGCCTCCGGAGCAATGAGTGAGTAGTCTACCTTGGACTATGGGTCCATAGCAGTAGCTAGATGGTTGTCTTCTCCACCATGTGCTTCATGTTTAGATCTCATGAGCTGCCCTACATGATTGAGATCACCGTTATGTAATTCTACTGAAATATATCTTATGTTATCTCTATGTTGTTTATGATCTTGCATGCTCTCCGTTGTTAGTAGCTATCTTGGCCGAGTAGTTGCTAGTAACTCCAAGAGGGGGTATTTATGCTCGATAGTTGGGTTCATGCCTCTATTTAATCTGGGGGAGTGACAGAAACCTCTAAGGTTGTAGATGTGCTGTTGCCACTAGGGAGAAAACAACATTCATATGCTCGAGGGCATATGCTTTGTTTACATTACACACTTTGCTTAATGCAATTATCTATTGTTCGCAACTTAATACTCATGGGGTGTTCGGATGATATCCCCGTGAGTGGATTATTAGTCATAGATGTTGTTGGATGGCGGTCTATGTATTTTGTTGTAATGCCCAGAGTAAATCGCATAGTGATCTTCTTGACATATCACGTTATCTTTATTCTATTAATTGCCCAACTGTAATTTGTTTACCCAGCATGTGTTATTTATCTTATGGAGAGACACCACTAGTGAACTGTGGACCCCGGTCCTATTTCCATCATATTGCTATCACATGTTTACTTTACTCGCACTGTTTACTTTACTCGCATACTTCTACTGTTTTCCACTCGATACGCTCATACACTTTGTTTCAAGCAAACCGGTGAGATTGACAACCTCATCGTAAGTTGGGAACAAAGTACTTGGTTGTGTTGTGTGCAGGTTCCACATTGCTGCTCGCAAAGCAAAGCTTGGACGAGGCGCCATATAAATTGTTTGGAGCTGTCGCGAAGCTTGCAAGCATCACCTTCAGTCGTATTGGCTTTTTCTTCTTCGATCGATAAACCTTGGTTTCTAACTGAGGGAAAAACTTGCTGCTGTGCTCATCACACCTTCCGCTTGGGGTTCCCAACTGACTGGTTATAATCATCATCATCAACTACACGCCAGCCATCAGCGGGTGACGATGACACCCGTGGGCGTCGTTCCTCTCCTTGGAGACGACACCATGGATCCTCGGTTCTCCTTACTTGAGGTGTTCATCCAGTTCAGGTTTGTGGGTTTTTGGCGGCGGTGCCCCTCAGCACCGCAGTGCTGCCATCCACCATCATCTCTTCGTGGGATCACAAAGACTCTCTGTTCTACTATCTACGAGTGGAAGCACTCGGCAGCGCAGCATGTCCTTGTAGTGTTGCCATGTGCCTCCTTTGTTTCCTGTTCATGGTCTGCTGTGAAAGCAACAATGGAGGTGCTTACCTGATATTCAAGTGTTTATCTCGCCCTTATTTTCCTTTTGGTGTAGCAAATTTATCTATCCAGACCAATGTCAACCCACAATGATGGACAAGAGCTCTATCTTGTAAAGTTGTAATACTCTTTTGATGCAATATATTCAGGTGGTGACTGATCTAGCTGAGATTATAGGGGGGTTTTCTAGTCGTCTCCACAGGGATCAACACAAATGAGACTATTTCCTAATTTCCAGAAGCTAAGCAGAAAAGTGGGGTTTTTGGTATTGTAAACAGGAAAATAACAGGAGGTTTTAGGTTGGAAGTTTTTAACATAACAAATCCAATGTTTCTTGTTTGTCAGGCAAGGAAACAAAGGACAAACGAGCAAGTGAGGCAGGGAAGTTTCAACATAACAAATCCAATGTTTCTTGTTTGTCAGGCAAGGAAACAAAGGACAAACGAGCAAGTGAGGCAGGGATGCATTTTTGGGACTAGATGCAGAGGCTAGTCTTGCACCTAACAGATCAGGCAGATGCAACACAGAAATCATAGTAATCTTGGAGTTTACAATGGAGTGTGTCACTCAAACCATAGCAAAGATCCAGGACAAGGTTCAAACTGTTTTACAGTGCTAGATCAACACAAATCATCACAGAGCATGGGGGAGATGAGAGAGAGGTTGTTGTTGGTCACCGAAGGCTTGCCGTGGCAGAGAAAGTAGAAGAAGGCAGAGATGTTGCTGTCGTGGCAGAGGATGAAGAGGGAGGAGGGAGAGCTTGGCCTTCAGATCCTTCGAGCCTTGTCCATCTTGACGTTCTTGGAGGTGTTCTTGGTGGCGTTCATGGTGTTCTTGCTCGCGCCGTTGATCTGATCTTGTTGCAGCAAAGGAGAAGAGGGAAAAGTGGGTGGAAAAGGTGAAGATTTCGGTGTGTTGGACTATGGAGGAGGAAGGTTTTGGTGGAGTGGTGGATGGATGGAGTGGTTGTGTGGCGAGATGATAGATGGATATGGGATGGGATGGTGTATATGTGTGGCGATGGATGGAGTGGAGGGAAAAAGGTGGCGGCAGCAGCTAGTCTGCTTTTCCGTTTTTCTTGTCCATTTGTGCCGTGGCAGCCTGCTCCTGCCGTTGGCTTCTTTCTTGCTCCTCAAGATGTACTCCTCCTTTCCTGGTGGCTTGGTCTTTGGTTTGAATTGCTCTGACCTGTAGAATTAAGTGCCTTAGCGCACTGATCTGTGACAAAGGATCAAATGATGTAAAATGTTGGTGCAACACTGGTAGAAATGAGGTAAAACAGACAAGTTTTATGGTTGCAAGGTTCAGAAATATGTGTAAATCTTAGAGTGATCAAATCCCCCAGACCAAAACCTTTGCTTGTCCTCAAGTAAAGAATAGTGCATTGTACCAAACAAAATGTAACAGAGCATGATGAGGGACATTGCTGACTCAATGCAGATAAATCTTGCAATTGCCAATTCAAAAACAAGTTTCACAAGAGAATTTGAGTATGTCTAGATCAAACAACATGGACACATGAGTATAAAGTAATTGACTCTGAAATTGAAAACTCAAGATCCAGTACATAGCCCAATATGTAATGCAAAATTAGTGCTTCACCTATTACAGTTCCCAGGAACATAATAGGCTAATGCATAGACAAGTTAGTCAGTTAGTAACTTAGCTCGATGGGTCAACTTAGTTAGTGCTTCACACACTACAATCCCAGGATCATAGGTGCTAGTGCTTTGGGTATTTACAACAAGTTTTACTTAGCATCATCAGGTTAGTGCTTCACACACCACAATCCAGAGATCATGGTTGCTAATGCTAAACTTTTTCCTTTCTGTTAATATGTTAGTATGTTAGTATGTTAGTGCTTCACAAGTCACAATCCAGAGATCATGTTTGCTAATGCAAAAAATGCAATAGATGCAATTGGTTAGGGCTAAGAAATGGATCATGAACTTCATTCTTAGGGCAATTAACAAATATACTGATATTTCACAGGTTCTTTGAGTAAAGCCATACAAAGGTTCTAAAGTGGAACTAGGCTCTGAACAAAGCCTTTGCAAGAGTTATAGGCAGATTCAAAGCAAAGTTCTTCATAGCATGCAAAGTGATATTTTCAGGTTCAAGCAAGCGAAATTGATTCATTCCTTAACAAAGTACTTTCACACAAGATCAACCAATAGTATAGTATATTCTGATTCAGATTTTAACAAATGTGTGGAAATGGAAAGTGTTCACCTGGTGGTTTTCCTGCTTCTCTGCCTTGTCAATCAACAGCAATCTTTCTCCTCATCCAAGTTCTTACTGAAACAACAAAAAGAAACAAACACACAAGGCAAAAACATAAAAAGGTGAAAGGGAAATATATGATACAAGGGATACCAGGTTTCCTCCTGGAAGAGAGCTTGTTTACAGTCACTAGCTTGACTATAGCTTCATCATCACTGGTTTGCATGGATAGAGGATGCATTGGAGCCATCCTCTGGTTCATCATCTTCTTCAACTTGGTTTTCAATCAAATCTCCAATCCTGTAGTGCTTCAACCTCTGGCCATTTACTTTGAATGTTCCCTCAGCTGAGCTATAAACCTCAAAGGCACCATGGCCTAGATCTTTCTTGATAACACAAGGGCCAAACCATCTGGACTTGAACTTTCCAGAGAATAAGTGTAACTTGGAATCATACACCAGCACTGACTGCCCTTCCTTGAATTCCTTTCTCAGAATGTGGGAGTCATGCCATTTCTTGGTCTTCTCCTTGTAAATCTTTGCACTTTCATAGGAATCATTCCTGAGCTCTTCAAGCTCACACAACTGCAGTTTCCTCATGTTTCCTGCTTTGCCAATGTCCAAGTCCAGCTTCCTGATTGCCCAATGCGCTCTGTGCTCCAATTCGACTGGCAGATGGCAAGCCTTGCCATAGACAATTCTGAAAGGTGACATGCCAATGGGTGTCTTGTATGCTGTCCTGTAAGCCCACAAAGTGTCGGGCAATTTCATTGACCAATCTCCTCTGGTCTTGGACACAACTTTCTCCAAGATTTGCTTGATTTCCCTGTTTGACAACTCCACTTGGCCATTAGCCTGCGGATGATAAGGGGTTGTCACTCTGTGATTCTTCACTCCATACTTGGTCAGAAGCTTCTCAAACTGGTCATTGTTGAAGTGAGCACCACCATCACTGATTATAACTCTTGGCACTCCAAATCTTGGGAAAATGACAGTCTTGAACATTCTACAAACTGCCTTGGCATCAGCATTAACAGTGGGAATGGCTTCAACCCATTTTGACACATAGTCAACAGCAACTAAAATATGCTTGTAGCCTTGAGAAGATGGCAAGGGTCCAACAAAATCAACTCCCCAAACATCAAACAATTCCACTTCCAAGATTCCTGTTTGGGGCATTTCATTTCTCTTTGACATCTTTCCTGCTCTTTGACAAGGATCACACTTCATTATGTACTCATGAACATCTCTGAACATACTTGGCCAAAAGAAACCAGCTTGCAAAATCTTGGCTTGAGTCTTGAACACTCCAGCATGTCCTCCATACAATCCTGAATGGCATTGGAACATCACATCACTTTTTTCATCAGAGGGAACACACCTTCTCACAATGCCATCAGCACAATGTTTGTACAGAAAAGGTTCATCCCAATAGTAACTCTTGACATCATGGAGGAATTTTTTCTTTTGCTGGTAGGAGAGATCTGCTGGCACAATATCACAAGCTAGGAAGTTCACAAAGTCAGCATACCAAGGTGAAGTGGCACTGACTGCCATGAGCTGTTCTCCTGGCATCACGTCTTGAATCTCTCTGTTTTCATCAATGTTGATTCTGGACAAGTGATCAGCAACTGAGTTCTCTGACCCTTTCTTGTCTCTAATTTCTATGTCAAACTCTTGGAGCAGAAGGATCCATCTGATGAGCCTTGGTTTAGCATCCTTTTTGCTCACTAAATATCTGATTGCTGCATGGTCTGTGTAGACAATGCACTTGTGTCCAACCAGGTATGGTCTAAACTTATCAAATGAGAACACAACAGCAAGCAGCTCCTTCTCTGTGGTGGTGTAATTGATCTGAGCATCATCCAAAGTCTTGCTTGCATAATGTATAACATGCACAGATTTGTCTTTCCTCTGGCCAAGGACTGCTCCAACAGCAAAGTCACTTGCATCACACATAAGTTCAAATGGCAGTGTCCAGTCAGGAGGTTGAACAACAGGGGCTGTGATGAGAGCATTTTTCAATTGGTTGAATGCTTGCAAACAAGTGTCATCAAACACAAACTTCACTTCATGATTCAGGAGATTGGTGAGTGGCTTGGCAAGATAGGAGAAGTTCTTGATAAACCTCCTGTAGAAGCCAGCATGGCCCAGGAAGCTTTGAATTCCCTTCACATTTTCAGGAGGAGGTAGCTTGGCAATCACATCTACCTTTGCCTTGTCCACCTCAATTCCTCTAGCAGACACAAGGTGGCCCAACACAATGCCTTCAGCGACAAGGAAGTGACATTTTTCCCAGTTCAGGATCAAATTTTGCTCAGAGCATCTGTGAAGGACTAAGGTGAGGTTCTTCAAGCAGGCTTCGAAGTCTTTTCCATACACAGTGAAATCATCCATGAAAACTTCCATAATCTTCTCAATGTAATCAGAAAATATGGACATCATGCATCTCTGGAAGGTGCCTGGAGCATTGCAAAGGCCAAAAGGTAGCCTTTTGTAAGCAAAGGTTCCATATGGGCAGGTGAATGTGGTCTTGTCTTGGTCAGAAGGGTGGATTGGTATCTGCAGAAATCCAGAGTAACCATCAAGGTAGCAGTAGTACTTCTGGCCAGCAAGTCTCTCTAGCATCTGGTCCATGAATGGCAGAGGGAAGTGATCTTTTCTTGTAGCTTTGTTCAATTTTCTGAAGTCATTCACCATCCTCCATCCTGTAACAGGTCTTGTAGTCATGAGCCTTCCTTCTTCATTTTCAACAACAGTGTAGCCACCTTTCTTGGGCACAATGTGGATAGGACTCACCCACTCACTGTCAGAGATGGGGTATATCATTCCAGCCTTTAACAATTTCAGAACTTCCTTCTTTACTACATCTTGCATAGCAGGGTTTAGTCTCCTCTGTCCTTCTCTTGTTGGCTTGCTGCCTTCTTCTAAGTGGATCCTGTGAGAACACACTTTCTCACTAATGCCAATGATGTCATCAATGGAATATCCAATGACATTCTTGTACAGCTTCAGAATAGACAGAAGACTTTCTTCTTGCTCACTTGAAAGGGCAGAACTAATAATCACAGGGTGTAACTTTTCCTTCTCCAAGAATGAGTATTTCAGATGGGAAGGCAATTCTTTGAGCTCCACAACAGAATGGTGAGCTAGATGAGCTGGTTCTCTTGCACTTGACACAGGTACAATTTCACAAATTTTCACTTCACAGAGCTGCTGTACATTGGTGGTTTCAGCAGTAACAAAGACTTGAGCTTCAGGCTCTTCTTGCTCAGGTTCTGGCAAAGTTTCTAGCACACTTCTTTCAACAATATCAATGGAATGGCAATGTTCAGGAACATTGGGTAAATGAGTGGCATGTTTCATGCTGAATTCAGCTTGCTCTGATCCAAATTGTAATTTGAGGGTTCCACCTTTGACATCAATGATGGCACCAGCAGTTGCCAAGAATGGCCTGCCTAGAATCATTGATTCAGCATTGTCTTCCATCTCTAGCACAACAAAGTCCACAGGATATGCAAAGTTGCCAACTTGGACTGGCACATCTTCAAGGACTCCTACTGGTTTTCTCAAGGTTCTATCAGCAAGTTGAAGTGTCATTGGGGTAGGCTTCAACGTTCCCAGCTGCTGAATCTGGCTTGCAGCAGAGGGTAACACACTCACAGAGGAACCTAAGTCACAAAGGGCTGTGAAGGTTTTTCTTCCCACTACACAGGGAATGCTGAAACTTCCAGGGTCTTGTAGCTTCTTGGGCATGTGATTCAAGATCACAGCACTGCAATCTTCTGTCAAGGCTACTAACTCAGGGCTGTCCAAACTCCTCTTCCTTGTGATCAGATCTTTGAAAAACTTTGCATATAGGGGAATGTGCAACACTGCATCCAAGATGGGGATGGTGATTTGCACTTCCTTCATGGTCTCAAGGAATTTAGAGTATTGCTTCTCCTCCTTGGTCTTGTCCAATCTCTCTGGAAATGGCACTTTCATCAACAAAGGCTTCTCTGTTGGTTCTGTGGCAGAGATCTGTGCCTCGGCAGGGTTTTCTGTCTGGGCAGGCTGTCCTGTTGATTTTTCCTGCCTTGGCAGAACAATTTCTGGAGGTGTTTGATGCTGCACGGTGGGTCTTCTCTGTGGAGCAACATAAGTGACATTTGGTGGGGTTTTGAGTAAGGGTTCAGTGTTCACCCCACTCCTAGTGGTGACTGCATCAATAACTTCAGTAGTGGAAAGGGCACCACACTGTTTTGGGTTTTTCTCTGCTTGGGCTGGCAGTTTTCCTTCAGCTTGTTTTCCTATGTTGTTGGTCTGGATTCCAGCAGTGAGTTGCTGCATAGTCTTGTAGAAAAGTTCAGATTGCATTTTCATAGTTTCTTGCATTCCACTGAACATTTCCTTCTGTAGCTTCATCATTTCTCCAAGCTCAGATTGGCTACTACTGCTGGATGAAGTAGTTTGCTGATGTACTGGGTGGTGTTGTTGTTGTGGGTGTTGCACTTGACCTTGGGGTCTGAAATTTTGTTGTCCAGGCTGATGGTAACTCTGCTGGGATGCTTGGGCATAGTGCTGCTGCCCTGGTGCTGGGTAACTTTGCTGATTATTGCTCTTGTAAGAAAGGTTGGGGTGGTTTCTCCAAGAGGGGTTGTAACTTTGGGAATATGGCCCTTGATTCTGGGCATAGTTCACCTCTGATATCATGGCTTCAGGAGGTGCAGACAAGGTACATTCCATGAGAGAATGGCCTTCTTTTCCACAAATTGCACAGGCAGAAGTAACTTGGTTGACAGGAACCAAAGCTTGGCTGTTTCTTTCTGTCATGAGCTGGGCAAGCTGAGTTGTTAAACTCTCCAACTTGGCTTCCAAAGCATTCTGGCCACTTGACTGAATCTGCAGCTGATTGTTGGGGTGGACAGCTCTTTCATTTGTCCAGGAGAAGTTGTGTGATGCCATGCTCTCAATCAACTCAGTAGCTTCATCAAGGGTCTTGTTCATGATTCCACCTCCAGCAGCTGAATCAACAAATGATCTGGTTTGCTCTGTCAAACCCTTGTAGAAGGTTTGCAAGATGAGCCATTGCTCCTGGCCATGGTTGGGACACATCCTGATGAGACCTTGGTATCTCTGCCAAGTATCATACAGGCTTTCTCCTTCATATTGCACAAATCTTGTTATCTTGTCTCTGCACTCAGCTGCTTTGGTTGGAGGGAAATATCTCTCAAAGAAAGCTTGAAGAACATGTTCCCATGTGTCTCTGCAGTGAATAGGAAGAGAGTGGAACCAAACTTTTGCAAGTCCAGACAGTGAGAAAGGAAACAATTGCATCCTGATAGCTTCAGGAGGAACACCATTGTGCTTCAAAGTGTTGCAGTACTCCAGAAAGTTTCTGATATGCTCATGGGGGCTCTCCAAAGCAGAACCTTTGAAGGGATTATGTTGCACCATATTGATCAGAGCTGGCTTGATTTCCCAGTTGTTTGCTTGTATTGCAGGCATAATCACATCTGCATTGTTGATCTGGTCCTTGGGAATCCACAAATCTCTCAACTTCTTATCACCCATGCTGAAATCTGAGGATGATGATTCCAAATCTGAGACAGAGGTTTCCAAATCTTCAGCAGAAACTTCAGAAGCTGCTCTCTTTCTTGCAAACAAAGTCCTCTCTGGCTCAGGATCAAATGGGGCTAGTGGAGAATCTTCAGATTGCTGCTCTCTTTCTTGCAAACAAAGTACTTGGTTGTGTTGTGTGCAGGTTCCACATTGCTGCTCGCAAAGCAAAGCTTGGACGAGGCGCCATATAAATTGTTTGGAGCTGTCGCGAAGCTTGCAAGCATCACCTTCAGTCGTATTGGCTTTTTCTTCTTCGATCGATAAACCTTGGTTTCTAACTGAGGGAAAAACTTGCTGCTGTGCTCATCACACCTTCCGCTTGGGGTTCCCAACTGACTGGTTATAATCATCATCATCAACTACACGCCAGCCATCAGCGGGTGACGATGACACCCGTGGGCGTCGTTCCTCTCCTTGGAGACGACACCATGGATCCTCGGTTCTCCTTACTTGAGGTGTTCATCCAGTTCAGGTTTGTGGGTTTTTGGCGGCGGTGCCCCTCAGCACCGCAGTGCTGCCATCCACCATCATCTCTTCGTGGGATCACAAAGACTCTCTGTTCTACTATCTACGAGTGGAAGCACTCGGCAGCGCAGCATGTCCTTGTAGTGTTGCCATGTGCCTCCTTTGTTTCCTGTTCATGGTCTGCTGTGAAAGCAACAATGGAGGTGCTTACCTGATATTCAAGTGTTTATCTCGCCCTTATTTTCCTTTTGGTGTAGCAAATTTATCTATCCAGACCAATGTCAACCCACAATGATGGACAAGAGCTCTATCTTGTAAAGTTGTAATACTCTTTTGATGCAATATATTCAGGTGGTGACTGATCTAGCTGAGATTATAGGGGGGTTTTTCTAGTCGTCTCCACAGGGATCAACACAAATGAGACTATTTCCTAATTTCCAGAAGCTAAGCAGAAAAGTGGGGTTTTTGGTGTTGTAAACAGGAAAATAACAGGAGGTTTTAGGTTGGAAGTTTTTAACATAACAAATCCAATGTTTCTTGTTTGTCAGGCAAGGAAACAAAGGACAAACGAGCAAGTGAGGCAGGGAAGTTTCAACATAACAAATCCAATGTTTCTTGTTTGTCAGGCAAGGAAACAAAGGACAAACGAGCAAGTGAGGCAGGGATGCATTTTTGGGACTAGATGCAGAGGCTAGTCTTGCACCTAACAGATCAGGCAGATGCAACACAGAAATCATAGTAATCTTGGAGTTTACAATGGAGTGTGTCACTCAAACCATAGCAAAGATCCAGGACAAGGTTCAAACTGTTTTACAGTGCTAGATCAACACAAATCATCACAGAGCATGGGGGAGATGAGAGAGAGGTTGTTGTTGGTCACCGAAGGCTTGCCGTGGCAGAGAAAGTAGAAGAAGGCAGAGATGTTGCTGTCGTGGCAGAGGATGAAGAGGGAGGAGGGAGAGCTTGGCCTTCAGATCCTTCGAGCCTTGTCCATCTTGACGTTCTTGGAGGTGTTCTTGGTGGCGTTCATGGTGTTCTTGCTCGCGCCGTTGATCTGATCTTGTTGCAGCAAAGGAGAAGAGGGAAAAGTGGGTGGAAAAGGTGAAGATTTCGGTGTGTTGGACTATGGAGGAGGAAGGTTTTGGTGGAGTGGTGGATGGATGGAGTGGTTGTGTGGCGAGATGATAGATGGATATGGGATGGGATGGTGTATATGTGTGGCGATGGATGGAGTGGAGGGAAAAAGGTGGCGGCAGCAGCTAGTCTGCTTTTCCGTTTTTCTTGTCCATTTGTGCCGTGGCAGCCTGCTCCTGCCGTTGGCTTCTTTCTTGCTCCTCAAGATGTACTCCTCCTTTCCTGGTGGCTTGGTCTTTGGTTTGAATTGCTCTGACCTGTAGAATTAAGTGCCTTAGCGCACTGATCTGTGACAAAGGATCAAATGATGTAAAATGTTGGTGCAACACTGGTAGAAATGAGGTAAAACAGACAAGTTTTATGGTTGCAAGGTTCAGAAATATGTGTAAATCTTAGAGTGATCAGTGACAAGGGTATAGCTAATAGAGCCCGTTATCTTTGTACCCCTGAGGCCCGTTAAGATAGGCCCAGTCATAGGCATAGTCAAAATACGAGTTGATATCATATACGGACACTGTAATTTGTATTGAACCCGACCGGATCCTTGAGACCTGGCCACCTATATATAGGGGCCAGGAGAGGCCGGCCAGGGACAGATTGAGATTGATCCAATTGAGTACCACGCTTATTCTCGATACATGCATAATCACGCCTTGTTTGACTGACCTCTACCTTCGAGTTCATCCGACGCCCTCTTCCCCCGATCCTAAGTCCTTCATCTAGGACATTTGTCAAGTTAACCCTCGTCAATTGGCACCGACCGTGGGGACTCTGGGCGTTGGAATCATGAATTCGACGGCTTTTTCGCTTTTAGCCAACAGCAACTTGAAAGTCGACAGAAAACAAATATCCTTTGGGACCATAGATTTTCAACTTCATCCACCAAACCTTACTCCAGTCTTCGCAAGCTTTGATCAGGAGATGGACCTGACGATCAGAAGCCTGAACTTTCGCGTCGGTTCTTTGGGTTCAACTCGCCTCTCAGATTCGACAAAATCGGATCCGTCGATAGGAAAAACTGCGACAATCGCAATGTCAGAATCATCGGTAGGCTCTTCCAGCGAGGTAAACTCGCTGGTCAGCTTCGCAACAATGGAAAAAAGAGAAGAAAAATCGAAGAACTCAACGAATTCATGGGAAACCTCGACATAGGAGAAGCAATGGGTCACTTAAATCTTGACTAGAAGGACTTCACCACCCGAAGCGGCGGTGTCTCCAGCAATATACACCAGGTATGCATCATCATCACTGAAGCAGCAGAAGAAAACAATGACGTAGGCAACCTAGTAGTCGACACACAGGGCAACAAACTGAGGAGCAATAGTGGACAAGAGAAGGAGAAAATATACGTCTCTGTCGGAGAGTGGAGAATTATCATGTCAGCAATTAATCACGGCACAGATGTACCCATAAATTTGAGGAGAGAAGTTTTAATGGGATATCAGTATGCCCTGCATCAGCACAAAAAGAAGCTGCAAGCAGAAAAAAACAAGCTTAGGAAAAGTCAGGAGAGCAATAACGCATCAAGCAGATCATATTGGAATGAATACAGTGAGACATCGGATTCCAGCAAAGAAAGACATCGTGAACCAAAGCATAGCAGGAGAAAAACAACACGGGGAAGGGAATAAAAACGTGCAAGAAGTATCAGCGCGCCATTATCAGACGAAGAGGAAAACTTCATACAGGAAACACTAGAAGCAGCCCTAGTGGCAGCACAAGCATATCTATTAACCATGTAGCCGGAACCCGGAGATCCACGGGAGCACATGCATCAAGCAGCCATAAAAAGTCTTGGGTTAGTGGAAGACAAGTTAAGGCAGCACTCTTCAGAAAAGAAGTGGACATATTACAAGGGTTAGGGAAAGAAAAGATGAAAGTACCAATTCTCGCAAAGCCAAATAAGTGATGTCTACGCACTTCTATTCTTGTAGACACTTGTTGGGCCTCCAAGTGCAGAGGTTTGTAGAACAGCAGCAAGTTTCCCTTAAGTGGATCACCCAAGGTTTATCGAACTCAGGGAGGTTAGAGGTCAAAGCTATCCCTCTCAAGCAACCCTGCAATTACGATACAGAAAGTCTCTTGTGTCCCCAACACACCCAATACACTTGTCAGATGTATAGGTGCACTAGTTCGGCGAAGAGATAGTGAAATACAACTGGTATAGATGATTATAAATAGTAATTGCAATATGGAATAAAAATCGCTGCGAGCAAACAAGTAACAAAACAGGAAGTAAACGGTGTGCAATGCTTGGAAACAAGGCCTAGGGATCATACTTTCACTAGTGGACACACTCCCAACAATATAACATGAATGAACAAATAGATAACTTCTCCACTATGGTACTCTGAATTACTCTCCTATTGAATAACACTAATCATTGTGTAGTGGCTACAGAAGCACCCCTTAAAGTTCATCAAGTACTTGACAAACACCACTCATAGAGATATCCAAATCAGATCACAACTCAAGATAGAAATCATTGCAACTTAGACCAAGTACTAACACGGTGCACACACTGTCACCATTACACCATGAAAGGAGGAATAGATCACTCAAACTATCATAGCAATAATTATTCTCATAATCCACAAGAGATCATAATCATAGCCTAAACCAAGTACCACCATGATGCACGCACTGTCACCGTTACACCAAGGCAGGAGGAATAGATTACTTTAACAATCACCACTAGAGTACACATAACATCTGAATAATAACATCTACTTGTTCAACATGATACAAAGCTCACGATCACATAAAGATCACATCATGGGAGAGAGAGGTGAACCACATAGCTACCGGTAGAGCCCTTAGCCCCGGGGATGAACTACTCCCTCCTCATCATAGGAGACAGCAAGGTTGATGGAGATGGCGGTGAGGTCGATGGAGACGGCGGAGACGGCGATGGAGATCGACGGAGATGGCTCCGGGGGCACTTCCCCATCCCGGCAGGGTGCCGGAACAGAGACTTCTGTCCCCCGAAATTTGTCGGTGGCGGCGGCGGAACTGCGGAACTCTTTCTGGAAAATTGCCGACTCCCCTAGGGTTTTCCGTCCCGAGGCTTTATATAGGCGAAGGGGCGTCGCGAGAGGGCAGCCAGGGGCTCCTCACACATGGGTGGTGCGGCCAGGGCCTAGGCCGCGCCACCCTAGTGTGAGGGCAGGCCCTGGCCCCTCTCCGGCTCTCTTTCGGATGTCTGGATGCTCCCGGGAAAAATAAGACTTCAGGATGTTGTTTCGTCCAATTCTGAGAATATTTCCTGTGTATCACTCTGAAACACAAAAACAGCAGAAAACAGGGAACTGGCACTGTGGCAACTTGTTAATAGGTTAGTTCCGGAAAATGCATAAAAGTGCCACGAAGTGTAACGAAACATCGGGTAAATGGTGTAAAAACAAGCATGGAGCATCAAAAATTATAGATACGTTTGAGACGTATCAGCATCCCCAAGCTTAACTCCTGCTCGTCCTCGAGTAGGTAAGTGATAACAAAAGAATAATTTTTGAGGTGACATGCACCTACACAATCTTGATCATATATGTAAGCATTGTGAGCTAGGATCATAAGAACTTAAAACATGGGCATGAAAGATATAGTCTTGACAATAAGAACTTAGCAACCATGTTGTAAACATGAAAATGAACACAAACAAAAGATCATGAAAATGAAACAATGAAAGTCAAACGTGTGTTCAAATCATAAGGAAAAACATACAAATGGTTTTCAGCTTGTCCTTCATGGAGAGCAAAACATAAATGCATAGGACACCTTCAAGTTTAAGAGGGCGACTAGATACAAATAATTTGAGAACAAGTGAAACCATGATCATGAATCAATCAATGAAAACTTTGGGACAATGCACATTATACTCAGAATGACAACTATGCTCTCTTAATGGTGCATAAAGATAGAAGGTGGTGACTCAACATAAAAGTAAAAGAAAGGCCCTTCGCAGAGGGAAGCAGTGATTAAACATGTGCTAGAGCTTTTCATTTGTAAAACAGAGAGATAAAAATTGGTTTTGAGGGGTGGTTGTCTTTGTCAACGACTGGCAATGGGGTTCTTACTATCTTCCACACAAAAATGAAGCAAGTTTTTGAGAGAGAGAGATTGGCACTTTTGTGCTCTTTTTATAAAGCTTGGCAATCCTCCCCACCTTTTTTTCCTTTCACAAACCATGGCTAACCGATTCCATCGGGTGCCCACCAACATTCACATTCCATGGAGGAGTGCCTTTTTTTCTATTCTTTTTTCTCTTTTTTTTTCTTTTTGGAATAAGCAATATGGAAGATAGCAAATCCGACCACTACGTCCCCATGAGCTGAAAATAGTGTCACAAAACGAGAAGTGTTTTGAAGTTTTTTGAAAGGTAGCACATGAAAATTTACTTGGAATGGCTTACAAATACCATGCATAGGAATTTATAGTGGACACAATGGCAAACTTGGTTTTTGGGAGTTGGATGCACGAGTAGAGCTCATACTCAGTACAAAATGAGGGCTAGCAAAAGACTGAGAGCGACCAACTAAGAGAGCATAACGGCCATAATCATGCAAAGCGACAAAGCGTCATTAAAAGAAGCATAAGATGGCATCAAAAGTCAAAAACTAAATGATCATAGAGGCTATAGGCGACTTATTTTTGTAGTCAACATGGTGTAAGCATGCGCCAAGTCAACCCAAATAAAGCATCAAAGGAGAAAACCAAAATAATGCTTCCATACAATAAAAACAACGCATGATTTTTTCAAAGACTCATTAAGCAATCTCAGTTATTTGAGACAAGTCATGCTACAGCAAAACCACTAAGCATACTATCAAAAAGACATCAAGCATGACATGAAAAAGCCTAAGCCGCGGTCTACACAAGCTCCTTCTTGTACCACTTTTTTGCATAAAGCTTTTTCTCTTTTCCAACACCATTCAAACTTTTTTAATCCAACTCTTTTGAGGAAAACCAACATGTTCCAGAGGAAAAAATACACCTGGATAAATAAATATAAGAAGATCTGAACACAAATCAAGGCGAAAACAAAAACCAAAAGCAGTAGCAGAAAAAGAGAACACTCATTGAAATGATAAGAGTGAAAAACAGAGTGTTCTTGGCAAATGAAAAACGGAGTTCATCTCCCTCCAAAACAACATGATGTGATCAAACCATTTATTGCAGCAAACAAAACTAAACTAATAATGAAACTAAAACAACTGACGCTCCAAGAAAAACACATAATGCATGAAGCAATAAAAATATAGTGTTTTGAAAGGTGACCTGATTTTTGCCGATGAAGAAGGGGTGCCTCGGGGGCATCCCCAAGCTTTGATGCTTGTACTTCTTGGATATTTCTTGGGGTGCTGGGCATCCCCAAGCTTGAGCTTTTGTCCATTCTTCAACTCATCTCATCATTCTCCAATCCCTACACTTGAAAACTTCCTTCATACAAAACTAAACACAATTCTATTAGCAACATTAGTGTAAGAATAACATATATTCAACCCCTTTTTGCTTCAGGTTTCAACCCAAAACCACCACATATATAGCAAATACCACTGTAGCAACCTCCCCAAAAGTTCCGTGATCAAAAGAACTCAAAAGAAAGCGATAAAGTGGCAAACACAAATATTGGCAGAAATCTGTCAAAACTGAACAGCTGATAATGCTCGAATTTTTGAGGGATTTTCTGTTGCTCAAATCAAAAAGCGTTCAACTAAGAAAAGTTTGAATATAACCTGGGGCATAAGCACAAGAAATCGCAGGTCCAAAAGATATACAGAGAATTATCACGAATTTTTACGGTGCAGCACCGAAAACAGTTTCAGGACAGCAACATCCCCAAATCTTTACCTCACTCGAATTAGAGGCTTCTCTTGGCACAACAATAAAATAAAAAGGATAAGGAGAGGTTATTACAGTAGTAATAACTTCCAAGACTCAAATAAAAGAAAAAGTACTGAAAAATAAACAATGGGTTATCTCCCAAGAGTGCTTTTCTTTAACGCCTTTGAGCTAGGCGCAGTAATTTGCAAAGATGCTCATGTGGGCGCCATATAAGAGCTTGAGGCAAAGGCGCCATATAGGAACTTAAAGCAATAGAGAGCATCAAAAAGCAAGTATGAAAGACATTTATATCTGAACCACTTCCTATGCATAGGAATCTTGTAAGAAAATAAATCAACGAGGCACATAGTAGCAAGCATGGATAGATAAAATAAGTGCCACTTCAAGATTTGCAACATAAAGAGGGGAAACTTAATATTGTTGAGATCCATCAAACCATGTTTCCCTCTCTCATAATAACTTTCAGTAGCATCATCAATAGAACTAACAATATAACTATCACATAAAGCATCTCTATCATGAGCCACATGCATAAAAAAATTAATACTCACAACAGGAACAATAGTAGTAGGAGCAAATTCAATAGAATAATTATTCTCATCACCATAATCATCATAAATAGGAGGCATATTGTAATCATAACTAATTTTCTCCTCAAAAGTAGGTGAACTGAAAATATTATACTCATCATCATAAACTAGAGGCTTAGTATCATCACAAGATAGAGAACTACTATGTCGCAAAGCATATTCTTCAAACATATCATCATAAGAAGGAACATCACATATGGGAGATAAAATATTATCAGAGCAAACTTTCTCCACTAAAGCTGGGGAACTAAAAATATCATGCTTAACAAAACTAGCTTCCCCAAGCTTAGACTTTTCTATAGCATTAGCAACAACGGTGTTCAAAGCATTCATACTAACAACACTATTAGCATGCAAATTAAGCTCCAAAGGTTTTTCAAATTTCTCTTCAAACACTTCATATCTAAACTCAGGAAAAAGACTAACGAACTCATTATTTTCCATGAAGCCTAACTAGTGAAAATAAAAACAAGAAACAAAAAGATGTAATTGCAGAATCTAAAGGAAATAACTCCGAGCACTCACACAGGAGGATGCGAGTACCTTTTACCTTACCTCCCCGGCAACGGCGCCAGAAAAGAGCTTGATGTCTACGCACTTCTATTCTTGTAGACACTTGTTGGGCCTCCAAGTGCAGAGGTTTGTAGAACAGCAGCAAGTTTCCCTTAAGTGGATCACCCAAGGTTTATCGAACTCAGGGAGGTTAGAGGTCAAAGCTATCCCTCTCAAGCAACCCTGCAATTACGATACAGAAAGTCTCTTGTGTCCCCAACACACCCAATACACTTGTCAGATGTATAGGTGCACTAGTTCGGTGAAGAGATAGTGAAATACAAGTGGTATAGATGATTATAAATAGTAACTGCAATATGGAATAAAAATCGCTGCGAGCAAACAAGTAACAAAACAGGAAGTAAACGGTGTGCAATGCTTGGAAACAAGGCCTAGGGATCATACTTTCACTAGTGGACACACTCCCAACAATATAACATGAATGAACAAATAGATAACTTCTCCACTATGGTACTCTGAATTACTCTCCTATTGAATAACACTAATCATTGTGTAGTGGCTACAGAAGCACCCCTTAAAGTTCATCAAGTACTTGACAAACACCACTCATAGAGATATCCAAATCAGATCACAACTCAAGATAGAAATCATTGCAACTTAGACCAAGTACTAACACGGTGCACACACTGTCACCATTACACCATGAAAGGAGGAATAGATCACTCAAACTATCATAGCAATAATTATTCTCATAATCCACAAGAGATCACAATCATAGCCTAAACCAAGTACCACCATGATGCACGCACTGTCACCGTTACACCAAGGCAGGAGGAATAGATTACTTTAACAATCACCACTAGAGTACACATAACATCTGAATAATAACATCTACTTGTTCAACATGATACAAAGCTCACGATCACATAAAGATCACATCATGGGAGAGAGAGGTGAACCACATAGCTACCGGTAGAGCCCTTAGCCCCGGGGATGAACTACTCCCTCCTCATCATAGGAGACAGCAAGGTTGATGGAGATGGCGGTGAGGTCGATGGAGACGGCGGAGACGGCGATGGAGATCGATGGAGATGGCTCCGGGGGCACTTCCCCGTCCCGGCAGGGTGCCGGAACAGAGACTTCTGTCCCCCGAAATTCGTCGGTGGCGGCGGCGGAACTGCGGAACTCTTTCTGGAAAATTGCCGACTCCCCTAGGGTTTTCCGTCCCGAGGCTTTATATAGGCGAAGGGGCGTCGCGAGAGGGCAGCCAGGGGCTCCTCACACATGGGTGGCGCGGCCAGGGCCTGGGCCGCGCCACCCTAGTGTGAGGGCAGGCCCTGGCCCCTCTCCGGCTCTCTTTCGGATGTCTGGATGCTCCCCGGAAAAATAAGACTTCAGGATGTTGTTTCGTCCAATTCCGAGAATATTTCCTGTGTATCACTCTAAAACACAAAAACAGCAGAAAACAGGGAACTGGCACTGTGGCAACTTGTTAATAGGTTAGTTCCGGAAAATGCATAAAAGTGCCATGAAGTGTAACGAAACATCGGGTAAATGGTGTAAAAACAAGCATGGAGCATCAAAAATTATAGATACGTTTGAGACGTATCAATAAGCAACTCATCAGGCGACGAAAACCACAAGGCAAAAACGGAGGATGCAAGGAATATTATAGCACAAACCAGGGTGAACAAAGCATGCTATGCGTGGAATGAAGAAAACTACGAGGACGACGAAAAAGAGATGGGCGCGCTATGCTTTACCCGAAGGGTTCGCAGAACGCGAGTACCCAAAGGATTCAAATTACCACACGATTAGCAGAAATACAATGGGTCACAAGAACCTAGGCCGTGGCTATTAGACTACCTTCAAACAGTGCAAATACTTGGGGGAACAAGAGCAACAGCAATGCAAAGTTTACAACTACACCTCACCGGCGCAGCACGGTCTTGGTTAAGCACCTTACCCAACGATTCCATCGGGAGTTGGGGTGAACTAGAAAATCAATTCACAAGAAATTTTTGTTCAACATACAAATGTCTAGCGTCAATAGAAGAAGTCAAATCCTGTATGCAGAGAAAGGGTGTGACTTTACGTTCATATATACAGGGATGGAGTATAATAAAAAACTCCGCAGAAGATGTCTCCGACGAGCGGGCAGTAGATGCTTTTTCGGCTGGCCTTCACCGTTCGGATCTCGTGGAAGAATTAGGGAGAACAAGGCCCAAAACAGTGTCAGAATTAATAGAGATAGCAAGAAGATTCGCCGATGGAGAAGACGCTTACAACAATAAAAGGGCGCATTCACCAGAAGTCGACAGAGCAAGCAGGAAAGGTGCAGGTCTCGCAATGAGGATGGCCGCATAAGGCGCAACCAAGTAGCCGCAGGATACAAAAGGGGAGACAAGGAAGGAAACGAGAGTAGAGAGTACCAAGACAAAAACAGCCGCAAACAAGATAAGCCGAAATATTCTGACCCATTGGCGGAAGGCATGCTTCATGGACCTTGCCGCATCCACTATGCGTACCTAGATGGCAAGAGAGTTTTCAATCATCTGATGAGAGATTGCAGGACGTTCCTAAGATTACAAGATGCAATAGAATTAAGCCAAGGAGCACATCGAGGAAACATAACACATGGCAACGTAACCACAGGTCAAGGATATCAAGTGCAAAATGATGCAGGTTATCTAGAGTCAAAGGTGTACATATCTGCGATGATCCAGCCTGTCCCAAAATCCAAGAAAGAGCAGAAAAGTATATCAAGGCAAGTAAACCTAGCAATATCGTCACCACCAGCCACTACAGAATATTTGCGATGGTCCGACCAAACGATCAGGTTCAGCAGAGCAGACCACCCAAGGAAAGTACCCAGGCCGGGACACGCGCCAATGAAGGCGCAAATAGGAGGATATGACATCGGAAGAGTATTTATGGACGCGGGCAGTGGCATAAACTTAATATACGTAAGGACCCTAAAGGTAATGAGCATCTCGCTGGAATGGTTGAAGCCAACAGATTGCTCTTTTCACGGAATAGTACCAGGAAGTGCAAACCACCCCTAGGGAAAATTGAACTCGACGTTTGCTTCGGCGATAGCGGTAACTTCCACAGAGAAAAACTAGAATTCGAGGTGATGGACTGGCCCTCGCAATACCACGCAATTCTGGGACGGCCAGTGTTTGCAAAGTTCATGGCAGTTCCTCACTATGCATACCTGGCACTCAAAATTCCAGGACCTAAGGGGGTCATCACAGTGCAGGGAAGCTTTGAAGTATCAAACACCCGCGACAAAGAATTCAACAGGATGGCGCAAACCTTTGGCATGACAGCTAAATATGCAAGACTCAAAGGCAAAACTGACCACAATGTACTACCCGACGTTGGTCGATCCCTGGCAGATCAGGCTTTCAACGCAACACAAGATTCTAAGAAAGTTTGGGTTCATCCCACGGACCAAACAAGACCACTTCCATCGCAGTAAACCTGGATCCCGCATAGGAAAACGCGCTCATCGAGTTCCTCCGTGAGCGCTGGGAAATCTTCGCCTGGTGTCCTTCCGACATGCCAGAGTTGTACTAGCTCACCGATATTCTTTTTTTACTATATAATGTTTATTAGGTTATCGGATGTTTTGTGTTAATCCTCTCTCTGCTTCATGCTTGACTTCTTAATTATGTCAACTTGAGTAGGTCATATGGTTTAATTCAGGAGTTTACTTCTAAGATACTGTACAAAAAGGATGAGCTATCAGAGAAAGAGAGGTCAGAAGACCCTTCCCCCATGCTCTCTCCCCATTGCAGTGTGGGACGAAAAACAGAGACTACTCATCATTTTTATACTACTGTAACTAATTAGTAATACAATATATCTATTGTGATTAGAACCAGGCCAAACATATTTAGCAATGGCATGCTATTGTTAACAAATTTTGCAGATATATTTAATATGTAGAGGGAACATATGCGATGCAGAGAAAAAGGTTTCCATGTGCATGAGACACTGGTACAGGCACTGTTCAGTGACATAATTGTATTGAGTACTTGTACAGCGTACATTGTCATCTACAGAATTATGTGGCGTTCAAATCATCTACAGACATGAGATGCAGGAGTTGCAACCACAAAAAAATGTGAATGTGCTTTTGTACTATTCCATTGCATTTCAATTAAAACACAAATAAAACAATTTTTAAATAGCAACATATCATGAGATACTGTTTCTACAGTTTATATCTCTGTTGTGATGGAAATGTAACTGTTTAAGTTTACTTTGAACAGTGCGGAGCTATAGGGAAATCTCTGAATGACACTGGAGTAGTACATTTCCTCTCTTTCGTTTTTAATTAAGGGAAAATAAATATCCATACATTGGATTCACCCTGGCAAATATATCCTCTCTCTCACACATAAAAGATTTGATTCACCCCCAAAAGGCCTGCACATGGCGCTGCAACACGGAAGGTGTCCCAGAACCGTGCTCGGCAGAGATGGTTTGAGCTGCTGCTGTGTCACGCTCAATTAATCATAGAGGGCTAGAGAGGCGATTTGGGGGTGAATCAAATCTTTTATGTATGTGAGAGAGAGAGGATATGTTTGCCAGGGCGATCCAACAATAATTGCAATGAAAAATTTAGGATCATGTAGATGTATGTAAACTTGTTGTGTCTTCTATGGATGTAAATATGTATGTAGAGTAGTTTGTTTCCCTTGATTGGATTAACATGTGTGCCGCGAAAGGTGCACCAAACATTGCAAAAATATATTGTGTCTCACCTTACCTATACATGACACTAAATTTTGCGTCGTATATTAATCTACCGTGGCGGATTAACGTTGTCGCGTTTACCGTGAGCGTGCTGATGTGCTGCGAGAAAAAAAGCATCGCGTCTGCACTTTGACTGACGCAATTATTGATGGTAACTTCTAAGTGCTGCCTTAGTGCGAGCGCGGTTTAGGCGTATGCCTCGACGTTAAATCCATCAGGTCCCGCCTAATCTATTGTAGTGGGAGCTTTACGGATGGTCAGACTGGCAAAGTAGGAACTAGTGGGCAGACATCCCCCTCGGCAGTAGTAGCGGGACATCGTGGAAGGTCATGGTGCGGAAGCTTGGGCTATAGAGGAACCTAGTGAGGTGCTCAGGAGAGGTGATAGACCTTTGTGCCGATGTCAAGGTAGCCGAGAACATTAGGTGGTGCAGCCTTGGTCGAGCTAGCTAGGCGTGGGGTTACCATGGTCAATTCATGGTCGAGTGCCAATGTCAAGGTTGGCTGCAAGCCGTAGACGCATAGTGAACGAGGGGAATGATGGAGACACATGAGGGCAGTTGCTGAAGATATCTATGCCGAGTCGATGCAGTTCGACCCATCGAAGATCTAGTTTTTGAATAGCAGGAAAATTGTATTACATTGCCTGAATTCCACTTTTCTACTCCTTATTTGTGCATTTGAGACACATATTACCCATTGAGTGAAAATTCTTCAAGAATACGCCATCTAACCAATTTTGAACCCGGTTTTATCCCATCTTTGCATTTTACCCATTCTATTAGATATTACTGCCATGTTAGATTGATGTTGCGCAAACTTTGTGTAAAGTTAGGAGGATGTCACCGATAATCATGCCCAACCTTGTCTTCTCCATCTGCTCCATTCCTCGTTGTCTTCCTGATATCCTTGAATCCCGATCATCACCTTACACCTTGCCCAATGGACATGCATCAGACAACAGGGGTTCCTTAAATTGCGCAATCCGGTTAAATTTTCACTTTATGGCTTAATTGGTGTCACAAATACAGAACTAGAGGGTAAAAAGTGGAATTCACTCTTTTATATTAAAGTCAGTATGCTCTATTATAACTTTACATATTTAATAATACTCTCCTCCACTCTACATGGGGAAATTTAAAGTAAACTGAAGTCCATTTCAGAATCTATGTTTGATTTAAACCTGATTGACTTGCCTGAAATTTAAACCCCCCATGAGACTTGTCTCAAAGTTTGATTGGAACTGCGTGGCAGCCAGCAATTTCCTTGTGTACTCATAGTTCAACACAGACCCAATCTCCCAGAAAAAGAAACGAAATAAGCTTCAACAGTTCAACACAAACATGCCTATAGCTAGTGAAGGAATAAACCTTACGGCGAAAGTGAGCAAAACAGTTCTCACGTTTGACGTACGACCCCATCCATAACAGTGCATGAACTATCGGTCTAGATGTGATACACAACTGAGCACTCGCCTGCGATCAAGTAAACTGAACCTTAAGGTTTAATTAACGTGTTGTCTCCTTACATTGGACAGGACGTACTATTTACTGCACATGACTATCATCTATGGTATCTAAATATCTGTCTGATGTACAATGCCATACATTTATCCAGAAGTCCAAAACAAATTACATCATATAGTATTTGCACTATATACTAGCGGCTCTAGTGCGCCATGCATGGATGCCATACATTAACCTATTTGTGTTATTTTATTTTTTCTTTTATTGATATAATAAAGTTCACATTAGACTGTTTGATGTAATGTATTGTAACTTAAATTGGTTTGTATTTTTGTACTGTAACTTGAATTGGTTTGTATTTCTGACAAACTCCAAAAACGTGCTGCACTAAATATGCGGCAATGAGAATTAGAGAGGGTCATAAGTTTCAATCCACCTAGATAATTTTAAGCCTCGGTCGATTTAGAAAATTGCAACTCCGGTATACTGCAAAGTGCAACTAGCACTTTTCACCAAGTTGCACTTTTTACACCTTTCACTAAGTTATTGTTTGTATCTTTCTAAATCGACTCATACGTAAGAAAACCTCACTTGATTAAGATTTAGTAAGATCCATGTTGTGCATGAATGTCTAGGCTAGTTCTTTTCTTTGTTGCATAGACCGGATGGAATTGTATATATCTTCTTGATATTACTATATACTTTCCCCTATAAATGAAGGAAAGTGTGGCTCCCGCGCCAGCAATAAGTTAAATCCACCACGGTTCACGGCTGTGTGCATCTTGTGACATGGAGGGACGGAGAGGTTGTTTTCTCGATTATCAAAGAAAATATCAGAACGACACAAAATAGTTGACACGTTAACAGGGGAAATGCAAGTGCAATCTCTGTGGCCATTCATTCGATTCCACGCTTAGATTCGCCTTGTCGAACACCACGCGCTCTCCTGCCTATCGTCCAAAGCATACTACAGTCACCAAAAGCTGCATAAAGGAGACATGCATGTAAAAACACGGGCAACTGCTGAATCTCCATGCTGCGCATAGCGTTCAACACTGCATCATACTACTATATCATGCATCCAGGAGCAATGAATCTCTCGACATGCATTGACAATCAAGATGAACATTGACTACTTTTTGTGAAACCATGAGCATTTGACTACTGGTTTGAACAAATTAGCAACAGTTGCTGCACTTGCCAATCATGCGACTAGATCGAAGAATCCACATCAAATACCATGAAATTCTTGGCCATGCATGCATACTCGATCACATGTCGATCCTTTCAATTCCTAGCGATACAGTTGCTACACCAATACACCATCATATGCATCGATCGATCTCAAGCCACAAATTTAAGTCAACAGCACAAATCGATCAAGCTTGATGAAGGCGATGGAAATCTGTGTGGCAGGTGTGACGAGCTAGATTTGATACGGCAAGAGTTGTTGACGACGATCATGGGAAGCCATTGGGGAAGTACAAGGTGGAGGGGCTCGCGCGGCCATTGTTGTTTCCTTTATTCCTCGCCTCGCCAGCCACCGGCGGCGCTGCCATCTCCTGACCCTGGTACATGAGCGTGGAGTTCATGGTTAGGCTCACCAGGCTGTCGTCTGCGTCGCCTCGAGCGAAATTCCCGCCGTCGCTTCCCCCAGCACCGCCGCCATCGCCGCCCCCGCCGTCGTCGCGCGTGGTCACCATGACCGCTGACTGCACGAGCTCGAGGCATAGCCTTAGCTTGTTGGGCTCGATGTGGGTGAGCCCCGGCACGGCGCCCTTGAAGAGGAACTCCGAGGTGAGTCCCCGGAGCACGTCCAGCGGGGTGACGCCGTCGAGCGTCCTGGCATTGGGGTCAGCGTGGTGGTCGAGGAGCACGGACACCATGTCGGGCGACACCATCTCGGCAGCCAGGTGAAGCGGGGTCTTCCCCGTCGGGCCGGCGCGGGAGTTGACGTCGGCGGCGCCGAGCTCAAGGAGCGCCTTGACGACGTCCCGGTTGCAGTGCTGCACGGCGTAGTGCACGGCCAGCGCGTCGTCGAGGTCGAGCCCCTCGCCCATGACCATGAGCTTGACGAGCTCGATGTCGGCCGCGTCGAGGGCACGCCGCATGCGCCGGATCTTGTGGTCGCGGTCGGCGGCGGAGGACGGCGCGTTGTTGATGGGCAGGTAGTGGTGGGTGAGGAACGGCGAGCGCGGCGCCGAGGCGCCCCCTCCGGAGTTGAGCGGCGACTTGGCGCGGATCTCCTCGATCTTGGCGACGACGTCGATGGGGAGGTGCTTGGCGAGGAGGTCGGCGGAAAGGCCCGAGCGAGCGACGAGGTGGGAGCAGGTGGCCCAGAGCTCCTGCATCTCGAACTTGCGCGACGCCATGAGCACCTTCATCACGTCGTCCACGGACGCCTCCTTCACCATGCTCTCCAATTGCTTCTGCATCAAATCAATTCTCCCAACCGATGAGATTAACCACACCAAAAAAACAACAAATCATCATCAGGAAATGCACTGTTTAATCCGAATTATACTGCACAGCAGTAATGCATGCATCATAATAGCAAAAAAATGTACTTGCGCAAACAATGCCATGACATGCGCAATTGTTGGAAATGATGCTGCTGCCTGCCCTGCGTACTGGATCAGTGTCCAAGAAGAAACCCTAGCGCAACGCAAGCGCGAGCAGTGAGTGGGTGAATCAGTGGATGTGATGTGAGGGAAGGGACAGACACAAACGAGGGCGTGAAAAGACCCTTCCTAGTAAAGATGAGTCAGAGGGAGGAGCTCCATGACAAGTGATGCATGACAGTGGCAGCAGACCAGCAGCAGCAGCAGCGAGGAAAAAGCAAACGAGACTGTGAGAGACTAGAGACGACTCAGTCCTATCACTCGTCCAGTACACACACAGCACCGAGAGGAGAGGAAAAATTGTTAGAAAATGGCCAGGAGGGCTGACGAGGGAAGTGAGTGCACTGGAATC
Source organism: Dactylis glomerata (assembly GCA_007115705.1). Classification (NCBI taxonomy): domain Eukaryota; kingdom Viridiplantae; phylum Streptophyta; class Magnoliopsida; order Poales; family Poaceae; genus Dactylis; species Dactylis glomerata. Next base: position 3,916,132 of record QXEO01000450.1, read on the forward strand.
TGCAGCAGCTGCTGCAGCTCTGCCGATGCAGTGAGTGAATCAATCGATTCGGAAAGGCAAAGGGGGGCAACCTAGTAGGGATCTAGTCAGGACGAGCTGATCTGGGAGCAGCATCGGCGCAGACGCCCTTGATTCTTCTGACTAGCTAGCTTGCATGCTGCCATGCTAATGTCACGCAGAAAGAAGCTCCTCCAATCATGGCAGGCCTAACAACCATATCATCCTTAATGGCGTCGACGACTGGAGATCGAGTTAGCATATGCTTGCAGATCCCAAGAAAAAAGGAGCTAGTGCATATGGATGGATGCAAATTGGAATGATAGTAGTAGCAGTGGTATGGTTTTTGTTCCCCCACCTGGACCAGCAAAGCAAGCTGCTCGACGCCGAAGGAGCGCGCGGCGGCGAGGGTGTCGAGGGCGAGGTCGACTGCGGCGCCGCAGCGGGTGTGCCAGCATCCTCTTGCGCCGCAGCCCGGGAGCGGCCCGCTCTTGGGCGCCGCTACCGACGCCTGGCCGCTGTAGAGGAACTGCAGCACCAGCACCAGAACCTCGTAGCGGATGGAGCTGACGGGGATGACGAGCTCCGGCGCGGCCGGTGCGCCCCCGCCACCTCCACCTCCACGTGAGCCTCCTCCTCCGCCTCCGCCTCCTGCCGAGGTGGGCCAGTTGAGAGGCGGCGGTGGCGGCTGGTGGCTGGGGTCGAGGCCGCAGAAGAGCTTCCTGAAGAAGAGGCTCCTCGCCGCGAGCACGCAGCGGTGCGCGTGCACGAGGCGGCCCTCCACGCTGAAGGCCACGTCGCTGAAGGCCTGGCCGTTGATGAGCAGGTTGAGGTAGTCGAGCGACAGCGACTTGAGCGAGTCCTCGGAGCTCATGATCTCATGTAGCACTAGTACCTAATTGAAAAAGATCCCGGCTTTTCCACGGGATTTCGAAGGATTTGGATGTGAGGACGAAGGGGAAAGCAGCGGCAGTCGGAGGGGGAGCTCGGGACTGTGGGGAAGGAAGGGGAGAGGAGGAAGACGGAAAGGTTAGGGGAGGAGGTGAGGGGAGGCTAGCTAGCTATCAATCCCCTTTGCTCTACAGCGACACTGCAGCTCGGCTCTTCTGTGGTTCCCCTCCCTCCCTCCGTCGAGCTGAGAGCGATGTGCACTGTTTGATTTCTCGCGCTACAGTGTCGTGGTGGTGTGGTGTACAGTCCCGTACACTGTGCCTTCGCTGATGGGTGGGGCCGGCGCCGGCTGCACGGGAGGGGAGACCCCACCTGCCAATGGCAGTACTAGCTCCGGTGCTGTGTGTTGCCGCTGTGTATGTGTGTCTGGGTAGCGTGGTACCGGGTGACTGTGGCGCACGTTAGGTTTTCGTGTGTGTGGTAAAAGTGAGACTGGTGAAAAAAGTCGAGAGTTTCTGATTGGTGGGTTCGTTGATCATCGATAGATCTCATATATTTGGAGGTGTGCTTGGGCTGGGCCGATGCGTGCCAAGCAGGTACAGCAAGGGTGGAGTGTCATGGCTAACGCAGATGAACATCGAGGTTGGCCCGTCACTCATGAGCCTCTTTTTCGATAATGGGCTTTTTATTACTTAAATGTTTAAGTAGTATTACATCCGGTGAATGCACACAGCCGCTCCACAACGAAGTTTGAACCATAATGAAATATAAAAAAGGCGAATTACATATAGAATGAGAAAGTGTAAGACGCCTATGGGTCTAGTGGACCAATCCGAAGATTATGTTGCCAACCATGCTGAGAGAAAAGATGTCTCGCAGTGTCCTCTAGCCTCGTACACACCTCCATAAAGAGGTCGTGATCCTCCAAACGGTGAAGCTGCGACCAAACCCGGAGTGTCCCCGTACAACGATAGATCACCTGCAAGAGAGAGTAATTTTTATCATTAAAAACTTTGTCATTTCTACATAGCCATAGCGACCAAATCAAAGCCATCGCTCCCACCCTTAGGAGAATCATATACTTGTAATCTATACCATGTAACCAATTCCCAAAGATATTGACGATACTAGTAGGGGTATATAAGCCAGAAGCTACCTGGATGACTGACCATATAGAACGAGCAAAGTTACAATGGAAGAACAAATGTTTAATTGTCTCATCTTGTGAACAAAAAACACATGCCAATTGCGCTTGATAAGATTGTCTTTAGTAAGAATAACCCCTCGACGTAAATACCATGCAAATATTTTGTTTTTAAGAGGTATTTTCATCTTCCAGATTTTCTTATTGTCATAGACTAGCATATCCGGTAGAATCAGTGCATTGTACATGGAAACTACCGAGAATTTACCATTCTCATGTAGGTTCCATCGGAATATATCTTTCCCAGAAGCTAATTGGATATTAGCCAATCGCAAAAGCAATGCCTCCCAATTAACAAGTCTAGGGCCGAATAAAGTCCTTCTGAACGTCACGTTTGGGGGGTTAGACCCTAATACTTGGGCAAGCGTATCACCCTTATGACGCACAATGGCGTACAAAGCCGGATACTGTTCTCGGAGGGAAGCATTACCAAGCCACTTATCCTCCCAAAACCGAATCTCTGATCCATCCCTAATCGGAAATGATCCATGGCCAAAGAAGAATTTCTTCATAGCCATTAGTCCAGCCCAGAAGTGTGAATCACCAGGTTTCCACAGAACCTGTGACACCGCTTTAGAGCCCACATATTTTCGTCTAAGTATTGTTTGCCAAATCCCGTCCTCAGTAAGCAATCTGAAGAGCCATTTACCAAGAAGGGCTGTATTTTTGACCTCAAGGTCATGAATACCTAGCCCCCCTTGGTCTTTGGGAGTACAAACAACACTCCACTTAGCCAGTCTATACTTTTTATTTTCGCTATCACCCTGCCAAAAGAATCTTGATCGAAAGAAATCCAATCTATTCAAGACTCCTTTTGGCAAGAGGAAGAAGGATAACATATACAACACCATGTTAGACAGGACTGAATTTATGAGCACCAACCTCCCTCCAATGGATAATAGCTTCCCTTTCCAACTACTTAAACGTAATTGTAATCTTTCCTCCACAATCTTCCATTCAGCATTTGTAAGTCTTCGAAAATGAATTGGGATACCCAAATACATAATTGGAAATTGACCTTGATTGCATCCAAAAAGCTCGGCATACAACTGAGCATGTTCTTGAGCCTCTCCAAAATAGAACAATTCACTTTTATGGAAGTTAATTTTTAGACCCGAGAGGTGCTCAAAAGCTGAAAGTATCAATTTCAGATTTTTCGCGCTCTCGAAATCATGTTCCATAAAAAGGATTGTATCGTCAGCATATTGAAGAATAGATAGACCACCATCGACTAGATGTGGAATCACTCCCTCAAACAGGCCATCAGATTTTGCACGCTCAATCATAATAGCTAACATATGAGCCACTATATTAAATAGTATGGGTGATAATGGGTCGCCTTGCCGAAGCCCTTTCTTAGTCTGCAAGTAGTGGCCAATATCATCATTGACTTTAATTGCCACACTACCTCTAGACACAAAGCTATGGATAAGAGCTCGCCATTCAGGAGAAAAGCCTTTCATCCTAAGCGTTTGCTGAAGGAAAGACCACTTAACTTTATCGTAGGCTTTTTCAAAATCAATTTTAAGAATTATCCCATTCAACTTCTTGCTATGTAGCTCGTGAACTGTTTCATGCAAAATGGCGACTCCGTCTAGGATATTCCTTCCTTGCATGAAAGCGGTCTGAGATGGACGAACTACATGATCAGCCACCATGTTAAGTCTAATTGTGGCTACTTTAGTGAATATTTTAAAACTAACATTAAGAAGACAGATAGGCCGATATTGCTGGATCCTTTCTGCTTCGATAACCTTAGGTAGTAAAATAATCTCACCAAAATTCAGACGAAACAACTCAAGTTGTCCAGCGTGCAAAGAACTGAACAATTCAAGAAGGTCCTCTTTTATATCTTCCCAGAAGTTTTGATAAAATTCTGCGGGAAAGCCATCCGGACCTGGTGCCTTGTTGTGTTCCATTTGGAAAACAGCTTTCTTAACTTCATCCTCAGAATAAGGAGCAGTCAGTAAGTCGTTTTCAACAACAGAAACGTGGGGGATGTCGTCTATACGGGTCTCATCCATACTGAAGTTTCCTTCATCAAGAGACCCGAACAAACCTTTATAATAATTCGTAATGTAAGACTTAAGATTTTTGTGGCCTTCAATAGTCCCTTCATCTTGGACAAGTGAGTGAATAAGTTTCTTCCGATGTCTGCCATTGGCAACACTATGAAAGTATCTTGTATTCGCGTCACCCTCCAGAATGAATTGACTTTTAGACCTTTGATACCATTTGATTCCTCCTCTCGCAAAAGTCGAGCTATTTGTGCATTCGATTGGCTCTTAAGCTCAATCTCCTACGGTAATAGATGGCGAACTTCTGCTAGTGCTTCGAGGTTATCAATGATACTTGAAAGTCTTAACTTTTCTTTCTTAAGAATACCTGCCGAATGCCTCACCCAACCGCCTAGGTGTTTACGAGTAGCTCGTATTTTGTTATTCCACCTTGCAATCGGGGTTTGACCAATGGCAGGACGCTCCCATACCGACTTAACCTCTTAGAAAAGGATTTTTATGGAAGGGATTTCTCACCGATTTTATTTATGGAATCACACTATCCATCATTGATGGAGCAGCATGAACGAAATCTCTGGAGGGGCGAAGATGCAAAGTGACATATACTTATTTTATAATGCCAAATTACAAGTTAGAACTATACCATTTGGAGAAGCTTATACAATAAGAGTGATCTTGTTCACATCGACTCACAAAATACATTTCTAGCATCAATATATATACATGATGCACTCCAAAACAAAATAAATATATATACATGGTACAACCTCAATATTCAGTTACTGGTTCATTAGCTCCGCATTCACCTCTCTTTCTTCTAGTCCTACCTACAAAGTGAAACAACAATTTATAACCATTTTTTTAATTTACTGGACAATATATGACCTAGCTAGAGATTTCCCCAATTATAGATTCAAGAATTAGAACAGAAAAATAAGAACTAGAAATAGGGCTATGGTAGGAATGGGGAGAATACTAGCATACATGGAGAGAATTCGCCTCGCCGGACCCCTAGAGGGAGTGTGGTTAACTTGCAGGGGAGAATGAAGTTCGAGTTGTGGATCCCTATTGTTGATCTGCTCACCACATGCGGCCAAGGCGAGCGAGTTTGTACTAGTCTTGTAGACTGTCGCCGTCACCCAGTGCCACCAGCGGTCGGTCACTTCCACCACCCAAATGCCTACATGGCTACATGGCTAGTCACCGGCTAAAGTCGTGGTTAGTTCAACACGAAGGAAACCTATTTGTTACCGAAGCCGACAAATCGTCTTTATTGGATAGAGCCCCCAATCTATTTTTGATTACTAAAATTAGGCGTTCATCTAGTTAGGACTTAGGATCAAGTTTGTGAATTTGTTAAAGTGGAATGGTCGCACATTAGGGTTAGGCACTGCCTCCAAATCTTTCCAGAGCACTCGCTTTGATATTTTGTTAGGCTTTGGCCCTAATGTTGTTCTTCACGAGCTAGAAAATGACTGTCTTGTAAAGCTTCATCTTTAATAAAATTCCTACTTTGCCCGCAAAAAAAACCATCATTGTTATTCGGCCTTGCATGGTCATGCAGAATTCCTATGTTCCAAACTTTGAGTGCGACATTTCTGATTAATTTGGTGTGCATGTCCTTATATGGCAGTCCCATATGAAAAAAAAACCCACGAGGTCGAAGTACCTCGTGGCTTATTATTTGTATCTTTCCATCTCATTTTCTTAACTTCCTCTTTCAATACGAGATCACGACACATGCATTGAGCTAAGAAGATGTAGCAAACTCAAATTATGATTAGGAAACCCTAACGCTAACTCTTGTTCCCTCCAAACAAAAAACATCCATTCATCGTACGGCACTACGGCAGAAGATCTTTGAAGCCGTGGCCCCTGATCTTTTGCGTCGTACGTTACGCTGCATTTCTGATGCGCTCATGCATATATACTGCATGTCAGCATGTGTCCAGTCACAATTCACAACAGTTGTCAGTACAAAAATACATAAATACGCATACGTGCGTGGCTTTCCTACCGCTGCATTGCACATCCATACGCTTCTACGGCTCACCACCGATCTAACGTATATTTCCGTAGAGAGATAGTATATGCTTTGACCGTCGTTCTAGGATACAGGACTGGATACTGCAGACCAAAGGTAGTCAGCATTCTTAATTTCCTGGTAGTTCAGTTCAATTAATTCGACGCTTGATTTGCCAGGGTGACCCATAATTTTCCAACAGTGTCTGGTGTCAATTGTACAGTACCACAGAAATGGACAATGAGGATATAAGGTTCTACCTATAACTTTTGGTGCTTTTGGTTCTAATGAAACAAGCATTATCGAAAATTCAATTTGGCTCCAATGTGCATATGCTCCCTATGCTAAAAAAACAATATTTTCAAAAAAAAATTATATGTACATCTCTATAATATGCGTTCGTAAAGTTTCGCAAAAAAACGACATTGCACGTAAAATGTCTTATTTTTAGCACCAATTTTTTTCTTTTTTACGTAGGCCAAACGACAAGTCGATTTATTGTGAAATGACTTTGTGCACACACAACATGTGAAGACGTACGTGCAAATTTTTCGTTTGAACTTTTCTGAAATTTCAAAAATATGTCAAATATTACATTCAAGTAAAGAGAGCATATGCACCTGGGAGCCAAAACACCATTCCCCAAGCATTATATAAATATTACTTATGGCCCAGATTGAATGGAACAAAAATAAGTGCACACCTTTTTTGAGATAAACGCCCGAAAGCATGATTCTTATATAAAATACTCATACAGACATTTCAGACATGATTCATATTATGGAAAAACCTTTTGCAAGGTGTAACATATGCAAAAAAATGGAAGAAAAAGCCCAACTTTGTAATAAAGTTCCAATTAAATAACTATTTTGCTCATTCTCTTTATTTATTATGTGCAACCCACTAATATTAAAAGACTTTTTTTTGATGATTTGCATAATCATGGTTGTGTACACATGTGTTTATAACTTGAAAATATACCTTTTGTGGCAGGGAAAGTCTTCACCACTAGTATTAGCCTATTTGAATTTATTTCGTTAAAACAAGAGGAATTTTGTAGGTTTTGTTTTTTGCACATAAAGAAGATGAGAATGATACTCCATTCAATCATATATAAATTACAAATAAATTACGTCTTTATTTAGACGTATCTATAACACACAATTTTACCCCCCACTTTTCACAGGATCAAATATCTATGTCAATAGGCGATTGTAGAAAAGTGAGATTATGCACACACAAAAAGACTAATCAAAATTCAACTCTATATTCACTTAAACTGATCGACATACCACCCCTGATCGAATGCTATTTATCTCAAGTTGATAGCCACTATATAAAATTGATCACTTGATAATCACTAGTGGAAAACGGGCCTAAAGGCCCGGCCACGTCGCCCCAAAATCGCCTAGCCGCCCGGGAGGCTTTGATCCCGGCCCGTAACGAGCCTTTAGTCCCGGTTTGAGACACAAACCGGGGCTAAAGGGCTCTGCGCTGAGCGGCCCGCATGTGCGCCCCCTTTAGTCCCGGTTTGTGTCTCAAACCGGGACTAAAGTCCTCTGCCTATATATATGGCCGCAGCCCCTCTCTCCCCTCTTCCTTGCATTTTTCTTGGATGGAAGAGTGTGGGTGTGTGCTAGCTCTCCATTTTTCTTGGATGCACTAGAGGTGTTTGTTGAAATGTGTGTTAGAGCGATGCCGCTTTAGTTCACCGAACACAACTACGATATGACATGCCCGAGCCACGCTTAAACCTCTTCCTCTTTATTTCCACTTATTCTAAAAGGTTAGCAACTATATTTCCTCATTTAGACTATGCGGTACTAATTTTTAGGATCGTGATTGTGTTTGATATACTGTCATATGACGCAGATGAGCCATCCATGGATGTACGGTGATCGACGCACAACCGCTTACAGAGAAGGCATGCATTCTTTTCGAGATGCGACCGATGCGAACAAGCATGGTGGTGGCTATATGTTTTGTCCATGTGTTGAATGTCGGAATGAGAAGGATTACACTTCCTCAAGAGTCATTCAGAGCCACCTGCTTCGGTCCAGTTTTATGTCGGGCTATAATGTTTGGACCAAGCATAGAGAAAGAGGGGTTATGATGGAAGACGACGATGAAGAAGAAGAGAACGATGATGACAACTACCGATCTATATTCCCTGAGTATGCTGATACCGCAATGGAAGACAATGAAGAAGAAGAGCAGGGTGAAGAACGGGAACCAGATGAGCCCGCTGATGATCTTGGCCGGGTCATTTCTGATGCACGGTGAGGCTGCGACACAGAAAAGGAGAGGTTGCAGTTTGAGCAGATGTTACAGGACCACAATAAATTGTTGTACCCAACTTGTGAAGATGGCCAGAAGAAGCTGGGTAGCACACTGGAATTGCTGAAGTGGAAGGCAGAGACCGGTGTGACTGACTCGTCATTCGAAAAGTTGCTGGTACTGATGAAGAAGATGCTTCCAAGAAAGAACGAATTGCCCGCCAGCACGTACGAAGCAAAGAAGCTTGTCTGCCCTCTAGGATTAGACGTGCAGAAGATACATGCATGCCCTAATGACTGCATCCTCTACCGCAGTGAGAAGTACGAGAATTTGGATAAATGCCCGGTATGCACTGCATTGCGGTATAAGATCAGAAAAGATGACCCTGGTGATATTGAGGGCGAGCCACCCAGGAAGAGGGTTCCTGCCAAGGTGATGTGGTATGCTCCTATAATACCACGGTTGAAACGTCTGTTCAGAAATAAAGATCATGCGAAGTTGTTGCGATGGCACATGGAAGATCGTATGAAAGACGACAAGTTGAGGCACCCCGCTGATGGTCGGTAGTGGAGAAAAATAGAGAGAGAGTTCCCGAGATTTGCAGGTGACGCAAGGAACTTATGGTTTGGTCTAAGTACAGATGGCATGAATCCATTTGGGGAGCAGAGTTGCAGTCACAGCACCTGGCCCGTTACTCTATGTATCTACAACCTTCCTCCTTGGTTGTGCATGAAGCGGAAGTTCATTATGGTGCCAGTGCTTATCCAAGGTCCAAAGCAACCCGGCAACGACATTGATGTGTACCTAAGGCCATTAGTTGATGAACTTTTACAGCTGTGGGCCGAACCATGTGTACATGTGTGGGACGAGCACAAACAAGAGGAATTTGACCTTTGAGCGTTGCTTTTCATAACTATCAATGATTGGCCTGCTCTTAGTAACATTTCAGGACAGTCAAACAAGGGATACAATGCATGCACGCACTGTTTGGATCAGACAGAAAGTATATATCTGGACAAATGTAGGAAGAATGTGTACCCGTACAATCGTCGTTTTCTTCCGCCCAAGCATCCCTTAAAGAAAAAAGGCAAGCAATTCAATGGCAAGGCAGAACCCCGGGGGAAGCCTGTCACCCGTACTGGTGCTGAAGTATTTGATATGGTCAAAGATTTAAAAGTAATCTTTGGAAAGGGTCCTGGCAGCCAACCGGTTCCTAACGGCCCTGATAAGCGCGCACCCATGTGGAAGAAGAAATCTATATTTTGGGAGCTACCCTATTGGGAAGTCCATGAGGTCCGCTCCGCAATCAACGTGATGCACCTGACGAAGAATCTCTGCGTGAATATTCTAGGCTTCCTGGGCTTGTATGGGAAGTCAAAAGATACACCGGAAGCACGGGAGGACCAGGAACGTCATAAAGGAAGAGATGGCATGCATCCAGGGCAGTTTCAAGGGCGTGCTAGCTACGCTCTTACCAAGGAAGAGAAGGAAATCTTATTTGAAGTCCTTTTCAGTATCAAGGTCCCGACTGGCTTCTCGTCGAATATAAAGGGAATCGTAAATATGAAAGACAAAAAATTCCAAAACCTAAAGTCTCATGACTGCCACGTGCTTATGATGCAATTGCTTCCGGTTGCATTGAGGGGAATTCTACCAGAAAATGTTCGCCTGGCAATTGTGAAGGTATGTGCATTCCTCAATGCAATTTCTCAGAAGGTAATCGATCGAGAAAGTCTATCAGGGTTACAGATTGATGTGGTCCAATGTCTGGTCAGCTTCGAGTTGTTGTTCCCGCCATCCTTCTTCAATATAATGACACACCTCCTAGTTCACCTAGTCGAAGAGATTAGAATTCTCGGTCCTGTGTTTCTACACAATATGTTCCCCTTCGAGAGGTTCATGGGAGTCTTAAAGAAATATGTTCGTAACCGTGCTAGGCCAGAAGGAAGCATCTCCAAGGGCTATGGAACAGAGGAGGTCATTGAGTTTTGTGTGGACTTTCTTCCTGACCTTAAGCCGTTTGGTGTTCCTGAATCTCGGTATGAGGGTAGGCTGACAGGAAAATGCACACTAGGAAGGAAAGCAAAAGTATGTATGGACGGGCATTCTTTCTCTCAAGCACACTACACAGTTCTACACAATTCCACCGTGGTGGCTCCGTATACCGTGAGACACAAGAATATTCTACGCTCCAAAAACCCGGGGAAGGCTGACTCTTGGATTAAAGGGGAACACGAGAAGACTTTCGGCAGTTGGTTGCAGACACATCTCATGAATGACGACACCGTTGGAGATCAGCTGTACTGTTTGGCCAGGCCACCATCTTCGACTATATGTACTTTCCAAGGGTACGAGATAAATGGGAATACATTTTACACGGTTGCCCAAGATAAAAAGAGCACCAACCAAAACAGTGGTGTCCGCTTTGATGCAACAGACGAGAATGGGCACTATTTGGAAACATATTGCGGGTACATAGAGGAGATATGGGAACTTGACTATGGACCTACTTTTAAGATCCCTTTGTTTCGGTGCAAATGGGTGAAGCTGACAGGAGGCGGGGTAGTTGTAGACCTAAATTACGGCATGACAACAGTGGATCTCAACAATCTTGCGTACATGGACGAACCATTCGTCCTAGCCAATGATGTCGCTCCGGTTTTCTATGTGAAGGACATGTCTACAAAAACGAGAAAAAGAAATCAGCAAAAGAAGACATCGTCCGATGAGCCAAAGCGCCACATAGTTCTTTCAGGGAAAAGAAACATCGTGGGAGTAGATGACAAGACAGACATGTCAGTAGATTATAATAAGTTTCATGAAATTCCGCCCTTCAAAGTGAAAACTGACCCAAGCATCCTACTGAATGATGAAGATTCTCCATGGCTATGACCCAGAAGAAAACAGAAATAATAGATAGGAATGTTGGTGCAATAATGTAATAATGTATTAAACCTTTTATGTAATGCATGTATGAAATGTACTAAACCTTTATTTAAGGACCATGCATGTATGACGACCTTTAGTCCCGGCTGGAGGGTGCAACCGAGACTAAAGCTGTCGGCATGATAAGGACGCATGGGTAACCTTTAGTCCCGGCTGGTGGGTGCAACCGAGACTAAAGTTGTCGGTAGTATAAGGATGCATGGGTGGATGCACTGCTCGACGAGATAAAGCATGTAGCGCACGACGCCCCTGTCGGAGGAACAAGACAAAAGTAGAAGCGGCGCCGTGCCTATAAAAGGAGCATCGATACGCCATGGCAAGCACAGCTCGAAGGCAGGGAGAGTTTCATCCCCATGGATGGAGGAAAGGGTTGGGAAATCTCCCGTGGCAGAGCTTCTTGAAGATGTCGTTGGTGCTCACGCCCTACGGCATCTTCGGAAGCTCTGCCTCGGAAAAATTTCCCTACAAGCCCGTGAAAGACTCCATCTCCTCTAACAGTTATGGAGGAAAGGGTTGGGAAATCTCCCGTGGCAGAGCTTCTCGAAGATGTCGTTGGTGCTCACGCCCTACGGCATCTTCGGAAGCTCTGCCTTGGAAAAATTTCCCTGCAAGCCCGTGAAAGATTCCATCTCCTCTAACAGTTATGGAGGAAAGGGTTGGGAAATCTCCCGTGGCGGAGCTTCTCGAAGATGTCGTTGGTGCTCACACCCTACGACATCTTCGGAAGCTCCGCCTCGGAAAAATTTCCCTGCAAGCCCATGAAAGACTCCATCTCCTCTAACAGTGTTGCGTAAAGGGTTGGGAAACCTCCCGTGGCGGAGCTTCTCGAAGATGTCGTTGGTGCTCACGCCCTACGGCATCTTCGGAAGCTCCGCCTTGGAAAAATTTCCCTTCAAGCCCGTGAAAGACTCCATCTCCTCTAACAGTGTTGCGTAAAGGGTTGGGAAACCTCCCGTGGCGGAGCTTCTCGAAGATGTCGTTGGTGCTCACGCCCTACGGCATCTTCGGAAGCTCCGCCTCGGAAAAATTTCCCTGCAAGCCCGTGAAAGATTCCATCTCCTCTAACAGTTATGGAGGAAAGGGTTGGGAAATCTCCCGTGGCGGAGCTTCTCGAAGATGTCGTTGGTGCTCACACCCTACGACATCTTCGGAAGCTCCGCCTCGGAAAAATTTCCCTGCAAGCCCATGAAAGACTCCATCTCCTCTAACAGTGTTGCGTAAAGGGTTTGGAAACCTCCCGTGGCGGAGCTTCTCGAAGATGTCGTTGGTGCTCACACCCTACGGCATCTTCGGAAGCTCCGCCTCGGAAAAATTTCCCTTCATGCCCATGAAAGACTCCATCTCCTCTAACAGTGTTGCGTAAAGGGTTGGGAAACCTCCCGTGGCGGAGCTTCTCGAAGATGTCGTTGGTGCTCACGCCCTACGGCATCTTCGGAAGCTCCGCCTCGGAAAATTTTCCCTTCAAGCCCGTGAAAGACTCCATCTCCTCTAACAGTGTTGCGTAAAGGGTTGGGAAACCTCCCGTGGCGGAGTTTCTCAAAGTGTTGCGTAAAGAATATTAATTTCGAAAATAGAAAATAGTTTTGAATTAGTTATTCAATTTCAAACACTTTTCATATTCATAGTTTTATCAGATTCTAAAATGTACAAAAAGAATATTAATCAATATAGTTTTAATTGAAAATGGCAAAATAGTTAATAGTTTGGATAGTTAAAATATTTAATTTTGAAAATAGAAAATAATTTTGAATTAGTTATTAAATTTCAAACACTTTTCATATTCATAGATTTATCAGATTCTAAAATATACAAAAAGAATATTAATCAATATAGTTTTAATTGAAAATGGCAAAATAGTTAATAGTTTGAATAGTTAAAATAATTAATTTTGAAGATAGAAAATGGTTTTGAATTAGTTAATCAATTTCAAACACTTTTCATATTCATAGTTTTATCAGATTCTAAAATATACAAAAAGAATATTAATCAATATAGTTTTAATTGAAAATGGCAAAATAGTTAATAGTTTGGATAGTTAAAATAATTAATTTTGAAAATAGAAAATAGTTTTGAATTAGTTATTAAATTTCAAACACTTTTCATATTCATAGTTTTATCAGATTCTAAAATATACAAAAAGAATATTAATCAATATAGTTTTAATTAAAAATGGCAAAATAGTTAATAGTTTGGATAGTTAAAATAATTAATTTTGAAAATAGAAAATAGTTTTGAATTAGTTATTAAATTTCAAACACTTTTCATATTAATAGTTTTGTCAAATTCTAAAATATACAAAAAGAATATTAATCAATATAGTTTTAATTGAAAATGGCAAAATAGTTAATAGTTTGGATAGTTAAAATAATTAATTTTGAAAATAGAAAATGGTTTTGAATTAGTTAATCAATTTCAAACATTTTTCATATTGAAAGTTTTATCAGATTCTAAAATATACAGAAGTTATTCAATTCAAAATTACAAATTCATATTTGAAATGAAAATCTGAAAAAAATTCAGCATTGCCGCGCATTTATTGCACCTTTAGTCCCGGTTGGAGCCACCAACCGGGACTAAAGGGGGGGGGGGGCTCGGGCGCGAACCGCGACCCCCCTTTAGTCCCGACTGGGGGCTCAAACCGGGACTAAAGACCCCCTTTAGTCCCGGTTTTAGCCCCCAGCCGGGACTAAATGGGGGGGGGGTATATAAGCCCGCCCCGGCCTTCTTCCCCAACACTTAGCGTTTCTTCTGCATCGACGCACGAGGAGCTCCGTCGCGCCGATCGTTGCGGTCGCCGCTCCAATCTGAGCCCGCCGTCGCCGCCGCTCACCACTCCCGTCGCCGCCGCTCACCGCGAGCCCCGCGCGCGCGCCGCCCCTGCCCCGTCCCGTGCACGCCGCCGCCCCTGGCCCGTCCCGGCCACGCCACCGCCCTGGCCCCGTCCCGGCCACGCCGCCCCAGCACTCCCGGCCCGCAGCGCCCCCGGCCGGCCACGCCCCTGCACCACCGCGCCCCGACCACGTACGCCCCGGTCGGCCACGCCCCCGTACCACCACCGCAAGAGCTAGGTTAATTTTTATTTTTGTTAATTTGTTAAATATTAGGGTTAGCAATTAGGTTAATTTGTTAATTTGTTAGTAGCAAAATATAGTTAGCAATTAGGTTATTTAGTAGCAAAATGTAGTTAGCAATTAGTAATAATTGTTAGCAAATAATTGTTAGCAAAATATTATTAGTAATAGAAATGCTATATAGATTGTTAGTAAATAATTGTTAGCAAATAGGTTAGGAAATAATTGTTAGCAAAATAATTGTTAAGTAGTAATAATTGTTAGCAAATATTTGTTAAGTAGTAATAATTGTTAGCAAAATAATTGTTAGTAAATAGGTTAGCAAAATAATTGTTAGCAAAATATTATTAGTAATAGAAATGCTATATAGATTGTTAGTAAATAGGTTAGCAAAATATTATTAGTAATAGAAATGCTATATAGATTGTTAGTAAATAATTGTTAGCAAATAGGTTAGGAAATAATTGTTAGCAAATAATTGTTAGTAAATAGGTTAGCAAAATAATTGTTAGTAATAGAATTGTTAGCAAAATAATTATTAATAATTGTTAGCAAAATAATATTTGTTAAGTAGTAATAATTGTTAGCAAATATTTGTTAAGTAGTAATAATTGTTAGCAAATATTTGTTAAGTAGTAATAATTGTTAGCAAAATAATTGTTAGATATAATAGAAATAGAAATTGTTACATAGAATAGAAAATTGTTAGAAATAATAGAAATAGAAAATTGTTAGATACAATAGAAAATTGTTAGATAGAATAGAAAATTGTTAGGGTTAGTAGTTAGAAAATTGTTAGGGTTAGTAGTTAAATTGTTTTGTTATTAGTTAGGGTTAGTACTTAGAAAATAAGTAAGGTTATTTTGTTAGTTATTATTCCATATAGCGTCCATAATTGAAATATAAATGTCGGTTTTTTGCAGAAACTATGGATCCACATAGCAGGAACCTCGAAGAGGAAGAACTTCTCGAAGATATAATCAAAGACGCCCCCGATGTTGAACCAGCTGAATCTCCGTCGTCGTATCTGAACCCCTCCGGAGATGTAATGGAGGTCGACCGACACGAAGATGAAGCCGACGGGGCAGGAGATAGCTCCAATGACGGAGAAGGGGATAGCTCCACTGATGGAGAAGCCGGTGGAGAAGCCGGTGGAGAAATAACAAAGTCCGGCGAGGTATACATATGAAGTTCGGCAATCACTTGTAATATGTGAAAAATATTGGAGATAGCTCTATATTGTATACATATACATTAATTTGATGAATGTTTCTCCCTCTTAGGCCTCCACATAGAGCAAAGCTACGAAACGAGGCCCGACTAAAAAGTTGGATGCACGGACGCATTACACCTTTGAGGTGATATTGCCTACGGGCGAACCCAAGCTTCCTAAGAATGCTGCTGACACATTCAAGAAGCAATGCGGAGTTCTCGTTAGGGATCACGTCCCGATCAGCCTTCAGGAGTGGAACAAGCGCAAAGGGGTAGCCGATAGTGACTATGTCGCCGACAGGTACAAAGATAATCTTTGGAATGATCTCATGTCACATTTCGGGTATAGACTCAAAGACAAGTTTTCCTTCACTAGTGCCTTGTATTTCTCGTTGAATATTCGTCGGGTACTTTTAGCAGCACCAATGAGTAGAGTAGCACTCGAGGCTATTGCTAAATTTCCTATGGATAGCCATGATCATCGAATCGTATTCTGATTTCTTATTTTTCAGCAGCTTAACACTTGTGACGTCATTGAGAGAGTCACTCTGTGTGCGATTTGACTGGACGCTGACCGTTGCGAATGGGCAGCACAGTAATTTTACAGTTTTTCTGCCCGTTAGTGGGCTTACCGCTTCCGCTTTATGCGCCACGTCTCAGCCCACGTTCCTTTCACATGAAGCTTTATAAGGGGGAGACTTTGGTTTTTACTGCTTACCAGTTCTTTGTTCTTCCGCCGCCACCATTGCTCCATCTTCCTTGAGCTCCTGAGCTTCCTCGCAGCCCCTGAGCGCACCTCTTGCGAATGCCCATAAAGAGGGTTGCACACAAGGATCAGATGTCGAAGAAGAAGAGCGTGAGCGCGGCGACCAACTGGGTGCCCTCGGAATTCGAAGAATCTGATCTGACCAACGCTCAGAGGGAAGGGTTCCGGTGGTGCGGTGTTGATGTAGGAATTATATATATATAACCCGCCAGTTGCAAACCCCAAGAGAAGATTATGATGAGCACAGCAGCAAGTCTTCCCTCAGTTGTGAAACCAAGGTTTATCGAACCAGTAGGAGAAAGAACCAAACTTCCAAATGTTGATGCCCGCTAGCTTTGTGACACTCCGGACAATAGCGCCAGAAAACTTGTTGGCGTGTAGCTTTTCACCAGCATCAATGTGGAACCTGCACACAACACAACCAAGTACTTTGTCCCAACTCACAGTAAGGTTGTCAATCTCACCGGTTTGCTGTTAACAAAGGATTGAGCGTATCGAGTGGTAAAAGGTAGTAGCTTGCAAGAATGTAAATAAAGCAAGTAAAAGGAAAACAGTAATAGCAATGTAAAAGAATGGACCAGGGTCCATAGTTCACTAGTGGTGTCTCTCCACAAGATAAATAACAACATACTGGGTAAACAAATTACAGTTGGGCAATTGATAGAATAAAGATAGCGTACGAATGTCATGAGGATCACTATGAGATTCACTCTGGGCATTACGACAAAATACATAGACCGTAATCCAACTGCATCTATGACTAATAATCCACCCTCCGGATGTCGTTCGAGCAACCATTGGGTATTAAGTTGCAAGCAACAGATTATTGCCTTAAGCAAAGTGCATAATGCAAACAATGCAAATGACCTTGAACACAAGATTGTTGTTTTCTCCCTAGTGGCAATAGCACATCTACAACCTTAGAGGTTTCTGTCACTCCCCCAGATTACTAGAGGCATGAACCTACTATCGAGCATAAATACTCCTCTTGGAGTCACTAGCATCTACTCGGCCAAGATATCTACTAGCAACGGAGAGCATGCAAGATCATAAACAACATAGAGATAACATAAAGATAATATTCAGCACATCAACTTGACATAGTACCAATATTCATCAGATCCCAACAAACATAACATGTAGAATTACATAACGATGATCTTGATCATGATAGGCAGCTCACAAGGTCTAAACATGAAGCACATGGTGGAGAATACAACCATCTAGCTACTGCTATAGACCCGTAGTCCGAGGTAGACTACTCACACATAACTCCGGAGGCGACCATGGTGATGAAGAAGGCCTCCAGGGGTGATTCCCCTATCCGGCAGGGTGCCGGGAAGAGCTTCTGGACCCTCCCGATCTCGCGTCGACGACGGCGGCGGCTTGCAGTAGGTTTCAGGGAAAATTGATTGGGCTTTTAGGTTTTCCTGTCGAGGGGAATATATAGGCGGAAGGGCGGCGTCAGAGAGTGGGCTAGGGGCCCACACCACTGCCCGGTGTGGCCAGGGGGTGGCTCGCACCGTGGCATGGAGCGGCCGCCCTCTGGTGCCCCTCCGTCTCATCTTCGGACTTCGTCTTGTGTCGGGAAAAATAGGAACTTTGGCTTTTGTTTCGTCCAATTCTGAGAATATTTCCTGTGTAGCTTTTCTGAAACACAAAAACAGCAAAAACAGGAACTGGCACTGTGGCGTCTCGTTAATAGGTTAGTTCTAGAAAATGCATAAAAACGCCACGAAGTGTAAGAAAACACAAAGCAATTGGTGTATAAACAAGCATGGAGCATCAAAAATTAGAGATGCGTTTGAGACGTGTCAAGCATCCCCAAGCTTAACCCCTGCTCGTCCTCGAGTAGGTAAGTGACAACAAAACAATAATTTTTGAGGTGACATGCACCATCACAATCTTGTTCAATGATGTAAAGCATTGAGTGCTGAGATCAAAGTGCTTAAAACATGGCATAAGAGATATAATCTTGACAATAAAACTTAGCAACCATGTTATAACATGAAAAGTAACACAAACAAAAGATCATGAGTAATGAAACATTGAAAGTCAAGTGTGTGTTTCAACCATATAGAAAAACATAGCAAAGTGGTTTTTAGCTTGTCCTTCATGGAGTAGCAAAACATAAATGCATAGGACACCTTCAAGTTTAAGATGGCGACTAGATACAAATAATTTAAGAACAAGCAAAACCAAAATCATGAATTAATCAATGATAAACTTTGGGACTATGCACATTAAACTTAGAATGACAACTATGCTCTCTTAGACGGTGCATAAAGGTAGAAGGTGGAGACTCAACATAAAAGTAAAAGAAAGGCCCTTCGCAGAGGGAAGCAGTGATTGCAAGTTTTATAAACCTCCAAAAATTATGATACTTACCAGCTTTGAGCTCTCATTGCCCCCATCATAGGCATCTTGAGTGGTTAAGGTTAATGCGAGTACAATTATGAAGCATATGCTTAACAAATCATAATTTGAAAACCTCGTGTCCCGTGAAGTACGAATACCCAAACCTCATGCTACTCGACTTAGGTCCCAAGCAAGTTCTTGTCATTGTAAGCATAAATGTATCATCGAGAACCACCAATGGGGTACCTCTTGCCTGATGACATGGAATAAGCCCACATCAAAATGACAAGACAAACAGACAATGAACACCTCGGCATCTCTTTTATTTACCATTGGTATAGCTTTTTATTGTGAGATGCGTCGTCGAATGTCCAATATGGGCATGCTGTAAATTTCCACCATGAATGATGCATGGCTTAGATTAGCGGCCCAGGCATTTCTCTAACACATATACAAACTCCATGATCTCACAAGTTTGCAACTTATTTCACATCGCGAGTATCCATAAACAAAAGATCACGATATCAACTAAATAAAAGAAAGTGCAATGTTGAAAGCTTGCCCCATGACGGCATGGCTGGGCTAATTTCCAACTTACAACTTGCAAGCATAACATCAACATAAGAGAGTCACAATGGTCAAAATTATTAAAAGGAAGAAAAGTAAAGTGTGTCATCAGGTTCGTGAGAGCTTTACTGACTAATTTTCACATAACACCAAAAAGTTTAATTTGAATGATAGATAAAAGCAAGTCAAATGTACTTGGAATAGCAAATTGCTAATAGGTATGTATGGTGGACACATTGGAAAACTTCGTTTTCGGGAGGTGGATGCACGAGAAGTATTCCCTCTTAGTACAAAATGAAGGCTAGCAAAAGACTAGGAGCGACCAACTAAGAGAAAAATAACGGCCATAATCATGCATAGCGACAAAACATCATTAACCGAAACATAAAGTGGTATCACAAGTCAAAAACCAAATGATCATAGATGCTTATGGCGACTTGTTAGAGTCAAACATGTTGTAAGCATGCGCCAAGTCAACCCAAATAAAGCATCAAAGGAGAAAACCACAATAACATGCTCCCATATAATAAAAACAACGCATGATTTTTTCAAAGGCTCATTAAGCAATCTCAGTCATTTGAGACAAGTCATGCAATAGCAAAAACTACTAAGCATACTATCAAAACGACATCAAGCATGACATGCAAAAGTCTAAGCTGCAGTCCAAACAAGCTCCCATTTGTACCACTATAGGCATGAAACTTTTTTCTCTTTTCCAACACCATTCAAACCTTTTTGAGACAACTCTTTTGATGAAAACCAACATAGACCAGTGGTCTAAATACACCTTGATGCAAATATATAACATGATCTGAACAAAAATCAAGGCGAAAAACAAAAGCTAACCGCAGTTCTAGAAAAAGAGAACACTCGTTGAACGATAAGAGTGAAAACTAGAGTGTTCTTGGCAATGAAAAACGGAGTGTGTCATCTCCAAAAGAAATTTGTTGGGTCCAACCATTTATTGCAGCAAACAAAACAAAAGAAAACTGAAAGCAAATGTAAAGACGCTCCAAGAAAAACGCATAGAATATGAAGCAATAAAAATATAGTGTCTTGAAAGGTGACCTAATTTTTGCCGATGAAGAAGGGGTGCCTCGGGGGAATCCCCAAGCTTTGACGCTTGTACCTCTTGGATATTTCTTGGGGTTATATGGGCATCCCCAAGCTTGAGCTTTTGTCCATACTTCATCTCATCTCATCACTCTCCATTCCCTACACTTGAAAACTTCCTTCTTACAAAACTTCACACAATTCTATTAGCAACATTAGTGTAAGCATGATAATAAATCTACTCTTTTGGTTCAGTTTCAAAATAAAATATACCATCCACTAAAGCATAGGCTACTGTAGCAACTTCTTCAAAAGTTCCGTGATCAAAAGAACTAAAAAAGAAAGCGATCGAGAGGCAAACACAAATAGTGTCAGAATCTGCCAAAACAGAACAGCTGACAAAGATCGATTTTTTGGAGGACCTTCTGTTGCTCAAATCGAAAAGTGCAAAAATAATGAAAGTTTGGAAATAACCTGGGTCATACGCACAAGAAATCGCAGATAAAAAAGATATTTTGAGATTTTTCACGAATTTTTACGGTGCAGTGCAGAAATCTGTTTCAGGACAGCAACTTCCCCAAATCTTACCTCCCTCAAATTAGAGGTTCTTCTTGGTACAAACACGAAATAAAAATGATAAGGAGAGGTCATTACATTATTAATAACTTCCAAGACTCAAATAAAAGAAAAAGTACTGAAAAGAAAACAATGGGTTATCTCCCAAGAGTGCTTTTCTTTAACGCCTTTGAGCTAGGCGCAGAAAGTGGAAATCAAGTGTTTTCAAGCGATGAAGCATCAAGTTCATAATTTGCTCTTAGAATAGAGTCAAAAAGTAATTTCTTCCTCTTTCTATAAAAGTTTTCCATACCTTTCTTGAGTGGAAATTGATATTAATGGTGCCTTCCTTCATATCAATGATGGCACCTACAGTTCGAAGAAAAGGACTTCCCAAAATAATAGGACATGAAGCATTGCATTCAACATCCATAACAAGAAAATCAACGGGAACAAGGTTATTGTTAACCATAATAAGAACATCATTAATCTTTCCCAAAGGTTTCTTCTTAGCAACATCAGCAAGAGGAACATCAAAATAACACTTTTCAAGCGGTGGTAAACCAAGCATATCATAAATCTTTCTAGGCATAATAGAAATACTTGCACCAAGATCACATAAAGCATGGCAATAAAAATCATTCACATTCATCTCAATGATGGGCTCCCAATCATCTTCTAACTTCTTGGGAATAGAAACCTTTTGTTTCAACTTTTCTTCCCTAATTTTCATGAGAGCATTTGTAATATGCTTTGTAAAAGCAACATTCATAGAACTAGCATTAGGACTCAAAGCAAGCTTTTGCAAGAACAAAATAACTTTAGAGATATTGCAACCATCAACATCAAAATCATTAAAATAAGTAGAGCTATCATCTCCCATACTCTAAATTTTTTAGCACGTTTTGTAGAAAAAGTTTTTGCTGTTTTAGGATTTTTCGCACAAGGAGTAGGAGTTTTCTCTACACCAATCAAAGTAAGAGGATTGCTAGCATTTGAAATAACATCACTAGAGGTGGTAATAGTACATACCTTCATCTTTCTAGCCATCTCGTCTTCTCTTTCCCACCTGGCATGCAATTCTGCTAACATCCTAACATTTTCATCAATTCTAACTTGGATGGCATTCAAAGCATTGCTTTCTTTCACATCATTAGGCAAAACTTTTAGTTTCAGAAGTTCAACATCAAGAGCAAGGCTATCAACTTTAGAAGCAAGAATATCAATTTTACCCAACTTTTCCTCAACAGACTTGTTAAAAGCAGTTTGCTTACCGATGAAGTCCATGAGCATGACTTCAAGCTCAGAGGGCACGCCCCTAGTGTTGTTGGAGGAATTACCATAAGAGTTGCCATAACCATTACCATTGGTAGAAGGATATGGCCTATAATTGTTGCTAGTAAAATTGTTCCTATAAGCACTGCTGTTGAAATTATTATTTCTAATAAAGTTTACATCAACATGCTCTTCTTGAGCAACCAAAGAGGCCAAAGGAACATTATTAGGATCAACATGAGCTCTATCATTAGCAAGCATAAGCATAATAGTATCAATCTTATCATTTAAGGAAGAGGTTTCCTCAACATAATTTACCTTCTTACCATGTGGAGCTCTCTTGGTGTGCCACTCAGAAAAATTTACCATCATATTATCAAGAAGCTTTGTTGGGGCGCCCAAGGTGATGGACATAAAAGTGCCTCCAGCAGCTGAATCCAAGAGATTTCTTGAAGAAAAATTTAGTCCTGCATAAAAGGTTTGGATAATCATCCAAGTAGTCAGTCCATGAGTGGGACAATTCTTTATCATAGATTTCATTCTTTCCCAAGCTTGAGCAACATGTTCATTATCAAACTATCTAAACTTCATAATATCACTTCTCAAAGCTATAATCTTAGCAGGAGGATAATATTTTCCAATAAAAGCATCCTTACACTTAACCCAAGAATCAATACTATTTCTAGGCAAAGATAGCAACCAATCCTTAGCTCTTCCTCTTAAAGAGAAAGGAAACAACTTAAGCTTAATAATGTCACCATCTACATCCTTGTACTTTTGCATCTCACATAGCTCAACAAAATTGTTGAGATGAGCTGCAGCATTATCAGTACTGGCACCAGAAAATTGCTCTTTCATAACAAGATTCAACAAAGCAGGTTTAATCTCATAAAAATTTGCCTCAGGAGCAGGTGGCGCAATAGGAGTGCAGATAAAATCATTGTTATTGGTGTTAGTAAAATCACACAACTTGGTGTTCTCTGGAGTACCCATTCTAGCAAAACTAAAAGCAGACAAGTAAAAATAACAACTATAAAGGAACTAATTTTTTGTATTTTTGATAAAAAGATGCAAGCAAAAATAAAATAAAGCAAAACAATAACAAAGTAAAAGATTGGAAGTGAGAGACTCCCCTTGCAGAAATCTTCTTTCTCCCTGGCAACGGCGCCAGAAAACTTGTTGGTGGTGCAGTGTTGATGTAGGAATTATATATATATAACCGCCCAGTTGGAAACCCCAAGAGAAGGTTATGATGAGCACATTAGCAAGTCTTCCCTCAGTTGTGAAACCAAGGTTTATCGAACCAGTAGGAGAAAGAACCAAACTTCCAAAGGTTGATGCCCGTTAGCTTCAAGACACTCTGGACAATGGCGCCAGAAAACTTGTTGGCGTGTAGCTTTTCACCAGCAGCAACGTGGAACCTGCACACAACACAACCAAGAACTTTGTCCCAACTCACAGTGAGGTTGTCAATCTCACTGGTTTGCTGTAAACAAAGGATTGAGCGTATCGAGTGGTAAAAGGTAGTAGCTTGCAAGAATGTAAATAAAGCGAGTAAAAGGAAAACTGTAATAGCAATGTAAAAGAATGGACCAGGGTCCACAGTTCACTAGTGTTGTCTCTCCATAAGATAAATAACAACATGCTGGGTAAACAAATTACAGTTGGGCAATTGATAGAATAAAGATAGCGTACAAATGTCATGAGGATCACTATGAGATTCACTTGGGCATTACAACATAATACATAGACCGTAATCCAACTGCATCTATGACTAATAATCCACCCTCTGGATGTCATCCGAGCAACCATTGGGTATTAAGTTGCAAGCAACAGATTATCGCCTTAAGCAAAGTGTGTAATGTAAACAATGCAAATGTCCTTGAACACAAGATTGTTGTTTTCTCCCTAGTGGCATTAACCCACTATCGAGCATAAATACTCCCTCTTGGAGTCACTAGCATCTACTCGGCCAAGATATCTACTAGCAACGGAGAGCATGCAAGATCATAAACAACATAGAGATAACATAAAGATAATATTCCGCACATCAACTTGACATAGTACCAATATTCATTGGATCCCAACAAACACAACATGTAGAATTACACAACGATGATCTTGATCATGATAGGCAGCTCACAATATCTAAATATGAAGCACATGGTGGAGAAGACAACCATCTAGCTACTGCTATGGTCCCGTAGTCCAAGGTAGACTACTCACACATCACTCCGGAGGTGACCATGGTGATGAAGAAGGCCTCCGGCGGTGATTCCCTTCTCCGGCAGGGTGCCGGGAAGAGCTTCTGGACCCTCCTGATCTTGTGTCGACGACAGCGGCGGCTTGCAGTAGGTTTCGTAGAAAATTCATCGGGCTTTTAGGTTTTCCCATCGACGGAAATATATAGGCAGAAGGGCGGCGTTAGGGAGTGGGCTAGGGGCCCACACCACTGCCCGACGCGGCCAGGGTGTGGCCCGCGCCGTGGCATGGTGCAGCCGCCCTCTGGTGCCCCTATGTCTCATCTTTGGACTCCGTCTTGTGTTGGGAAAATTAGGAACTTTGGCTTTTATTTCGTCCAATTCCAAGAATATTTCCTTTGTAGCTTTTCTGAAACACAAAAACAGCAAAAACATGGAACTGGCACTGTGGCGTCTCGTTAAAAGGTTAGTTCTAGAAAATGCATAAAAACGCCACGAAGTGTAACAAAACACAAAGCAAAATGGTGTATAAACAAGCATGGAGCATCAAAAATTATAGATACGTTTGAGACGTATCAGGTTCCTCATCAGAGGGGAGCAGGTCGTCTTCCCCAGCACCGAACGCATCCCCAAGCCCTCGAGCGGCTATCGGGTGATGTTTCTTGCTTTTCTTTTGCGTGGTCTTTCTCTTCCTACCCACGAATTTCTCCGTGGGCTTCTCTTTGTTTATGGCGTGCCGCTTCACCAGCTCACACCAAATTCTATCTTGCACATCGCCTGCTTTATTACTCTCTGCGAATCTTTCCTGGGGGTCGAGCCCCATTAGATTCTTTGGAAATTCCTTTTCCGCCTCCGCCCCAGTGTCTCTTTATCTAAGAACCCTGAGCTGGGCGGGGCTGTTGTATCTGTGCGTGCCGAGGCGCATTATCTAGAATTTAGCATGGTTGCCTCAGTTCAAGGTTGGAAGAAGAAATGGTTCTACGTCAAGGACCAGAAGACTGCTTCCTCTGACAGATTTGGGATTGCCCCCTTTGATGCAAACAAAAATCTGACGAAGCTGACATCGTGGGATTCCCCTCCCATGGAAGCTGACATCGAAGACATCAAGCCTCTGCTGACTCACATTTAGAAGAGCGCAGCTGGAGGCGCACTAACGGGGACACAAATCATGGCGTTCTTCCTCCAGAGGTGCATTCAGCCTCTCTAATCTCGTGTCTCAAGACTTTGGTCGTATTCTGGTTCGGAAGATCCTTCTCGAGTGTCCAAGGAGGATTTAGAGAAGAAGGGTCTTGATAAGCGAGTGAAAGCTTTGACTACTCTCACAAAGGAGAACGGGATCCCAGCTTTGGCAGCTGATTTCTTCGACTCCACTCATCCTATACCCGCGGTATGTGCTTTGTAATCTTTTTTATGTCGACTCCTTATTTCCTCGCCTTCTTGTGGTTTGCTTTTGTTAACTAACAGTTTTGCCACTGATTCTTTTGTAGGGCCACCAATTTTTGGTTTCTCGTCCTCCTCTTTCAGAGGAGGGGCCAATTCAGGTGGATCCTGCCTCTACTGCTTCTAAAGCCCCTGAGGCTGACAAAGGCCAGGACGGAGATGATGCCGAAGTTTCTCGGGAAGAGAGTGGCTCCACTTCGTCGCCTCCCCCTGCTCATTCTGAAGAGCCAAGCTTGGACAAGAAAAGGAAACATCTCGATGAGCTGCTTTCCTCAAGTACCTCTGCTCCAAAGAATGCGCTAGTGGAGCCCTCTGCTCCCAATACCTCTGAGATTGAGATTTTTTATGCTTTGGACTCGTGAGTTTTGCTGACTCAAATCTTTATGCTCTAGTTCTTGCTATTTTTGTTGATGCTAAGTCTTGCTTTTTGTTCCCTTCTTAGTGACGATGATGATCCGAAGAGGGATGCCGCAGCTGCTCCTCTCTTGGACGCTTTGATCACCAAGGCGCCCTTTCAGGAGGAGGCTGTGGTTGTTAAATCACCAGAGGTCCCTCCTAAGAAGAGTACTCCTGTTCGTGGTTCCAAGCGTCTGAAAAAGATGGTGGTAGTGGGTACTTCTCTTGAAGCCCATCGACCAGCAGCTTCTTTTGATGATGTGAGTATTGCTTCTTGTAGTCGATTTTTTCATTGCTTGATCTTTTCTCTCATGCAATCATTTTGCAGATGCAAAAATTTCTCTCCCTTGGCGCTGAATGTGTCGGGTTCTAGGAGACTGCTCGGGCTTCTCAGGGTATGCCTGTTTTGTGTTGTATCTTTTACTTGTTTATGTGTCTTCCCGTGGTTCCTTACTACCTTTCCTTTTCCTGTTTTGGATTGTAGACACTTTGACCGCGGCTAATGCTCGCATAGCAGCTCTGGAAGCCAAACTTACTGCTTCTAGAGAAGCTTGGGAAGGTGCCAATGCTGCCAAGGTTGCTGCTGAGAAGGCTACTAAGTCAGCAGGAACCAAGGCTAAAAAGGCTAAAAAAGCACTTGCCGATGCTGATCAGAAGCGGGTCCGAAGAGAGCAAGCGATAGCCGAACTGAAAGAGCATGTGCTCCCATATGTGGTTTTGGTAATTAATGACAATCCCTATGGACTAATGTTTGCATTGAGTTATATTTGTAGGACTTGTCCATAGACAATGCTTGAGCAATATGTTGGCTTCAAGGTTATAATTTGAAGAATGAAGTCGTGTTTGTTCAACACATCTAGAAGACTATGAAGTGCAAGTTCAATATGTTCCATCTCAGAAGATATCATTTGATTGAAGCTTGCAATGGATTAATGAAGATTGAGCTAAGCAAGGCTCTCCCATATTGGTGTATGGGGGAGTATTTTGAGATGTCTTCATGAAGCTCGTGCAAGCAAGCATGATCAAGAAAGGTGTTCAATCTTGAGGGTGTCAAGACCGTCATCATCTAGCTCAAGTGGATTGCACAAGGCAAAGGTTTGTTCTTGATAGGTTTTATCTTCTACTGGTCTTGTGTGTTAGTTTGGAGACCGGGTTATAGGATTGGTATCCGTACTATCAAGAGGGGCTCTCGAGTGAGTAACTTAATCGTATCGTTCGGAGAGAGCTCAAACCTTTGCATACTTGGCATTATCTTTCTTGGTTCTTATTTGGCTTTTATCCATGTGAGGTTCTAGAGCTTGTGGTTATTTCCATGACAAGCTCTAGCTCATCAAAAACGGATTTCATATGGAACTCTAATTGCATTTTTGGTGTTTGGAGGTTTTACTGGTTCATCTTTATAGCTAATTCAAACCTTTTATTATTTGGTTTCATCCTCCTTTGTCGGACTATGATGTTTCTATGGATGAAGTTGTAGAGATCATTGTGGTGATTCCAACGAGCCCAAGATCATCGAAAACAGAGTCTGGATGCAAAAGTTACAACCATTTTCATATTGATGTTTTCTCCCGGGCCGGACATTCCGCCCCAGAGGCCGGAATTTCCGTGGGGCCGGAAATTCCATAATTTCCGCCCCTGCAAAATTTCGCTAAGTCCTTTTTCTTGAGCTGTGGTGCAACCCTCAGTAAGGGGGCGGAAATTCCGCCCCGGGGGCCGAAATCCCACCCCCATGCCGGAATTTCCGCCTTAAGTAAACCCCGGAATTTCTGCCCCCCTGGCCGAAATTTCGAGGGTAAGTCACCTCCAACGGGCTGATTTCGAGCTGGCCTATAAATAGTCATCCCCTTCCTCAGATCTGAGTTAGCTCTTCCATTTTCTCGCTCCTCCATTGTTGACCTTGAAGAGCTTGCCCTTCCTCCCCATCCCTCCCATGATTCTTGCATCTTTTTGAGAGAAAAGAGAGAGGAGATCTAGATCTACATTTCCACCAATCATTATCTCCACTATGTGAGGGGAACCTATTGGATCTAGATCTTGGAGTTCTTTGTGGATTTTTTCCTTTATTCTTCCTCTCATATCTCTCCATAGCATTAGTTGCTTTGGTAGGATTTAAGTGAGAAGGATTTGAGCACTTGTGTTCTTGCCATTGTATCGGTTGCATCGGTTTGAGTTCTCTCCTCGGAGATTCGGTGGTGAAAAGTTCATTGAGCTTTTTACTCTTGGGTTCTTGGAACCCTAGACGGCTTAGTGGCTTAGTGGATTACTTGGGGACCTCCAATTAAGTTGTGGAGATCTTCCCAAGCTTTGTGGTGCCTCCGTGGCAATTACTTAGGGACCTCCAATTAAGTTGTGGAGATCTTCCCAAGCTTTGTGGTGCCTCAGTGGCGATTCTTGGGAGCCTCCAATTGAGTTATGGAGATTGCCCCAAGCTTGTACGGGTTCGGTGACCGCCCTCAAGTGTCCCATAGTGGTCGGGTCTTCCATCTTGGTGGGAGGGCTCGAGGAGATTACGATGAGCCTCCGTGGCGTTTGGGGAGCCTTGTGCCTCCACACCGCTCCAACGGAGATTAGCACTCGCAAGGGTGTGAACTTCGGGATACATTGTTGTCTCCGCGTGCCTCGGTTATTTCTATACCCGAGCTCCTTTACTTATGCAATTTACTTTGTGATAGCCTTCATGCTTGAAGTTATATATATCTTGCTATCACATAGTTGCTTATCTTGTCTAGCATAAGTTGTTGGTGCACATAGGTGAACCTAGTTTATTTAGGTTTTGTATGCTTGGCAAATTAAACGTTAGTTTTATTCCACATTTGTCAAGCCACTCGTAAAAGTTTTAAATCGCCTATTCACCCCCTCTAGGCGACATCCGTGTCCTTTCAATTGGTATCAGAGCAAGGTCTCTCATTTTAGGCTTCACCGCCTTGAGAGCAAAGATATCGGCTAGGGGATTAGTGAACAATAACTCTTTTATATTTGATGGCAATAATTATGATATATGGAAAACTTGCATGCTTAACCACTTTCGAGGTATGAACCCAAATATAGAGAGAATTTTAGATATGGGTTTCTCTCCTCCTAAGGATTCCCAAAGTCTATCTTTAGAGGAGAAGAGAAACTCTTATCTTAATTCTCGAGCTACTAATGTGCTTTTCGATGTTGTGAGCAATGCAGTTATTTATGAAATTATGCCTTTCTATAATGCTCATGAGTTTTGGACAAATATTCAAGAAAAGTATGATGTGTCCAACACTATTGAGGATGATTGTATTCCCTCCACTTCCGATCGTGATGAACTCTCATCCACCTCACCAATGTGTGGCAAGAAACAAGGTAACGATATGGTGAGTGGTGATGAATATTGCAATGTTGATAGTAAGCTTACTTGTGATGACTATTCATCTCTATCTCATTGCAATGCTTCATCTTTGGACTTTAACACTTCTAGCACCATAAATGCTTTACATGCTTGGTTTGATAGTCCTTGCATATCATGTGTATGCTCCTTGAACACATCTCATAATGATATGCTTACTTCGTCTTGTTGCCATGATATAAATGCCTCTAGTTACTCTAGTTATTGTGTGTGTCTAACAATGTAGAGGAAACCAGAAATTCTATTGGCCAAGACATGATCTCGCTTGGTGATTCAAGTATTTATTCATCATCTATTGCTTACCACATTTGCCTTATGGCTAGGGCTTCAAAGGCAACTCCTACTTTGGAACCCAATATATCTAGTGATGATGAGAATGAGGATAATGAAGAAGAAGATGATGATCTTGCTTCTTTATTTGAGAAGAGTGAAATGTTTTTTCATGCTATTCGTAAGAATAAAATTGCTTGCTCTTACTTCTATAAGATTTTGGCTATTGCCACCGAGAGCAATAAAATTATTGAGGAGCATGAGAATACCATTTTTAAAATGCAAGGTCATGCCCGTGATTACGCGGATGAGATTGCGGATCTAAAAGAAGCTCTAGAAGAAGAACAAACCACCAAGGAATCTTTTGAGGAGACCTTTACTTTAGGATTATCTAAAATAAAGAAATCCTACGATAGAACTCTTGTGGTGGCAAATGATTTTGAAACTAAATATGAAGAGCTTGTAGTTACTTATGCTAAACTCCTTGAGAATGTTGTGCTTCTTAAAAATGACTCTAGTGTCATTTCGAGTGAGCCCATCATTCTCACCGAGTCGCATGAGCAACTTAAAGCTTCAAATTCAAATGAGCTTACTAAATTGCCTTCTCCACTTTCCATTAGTGATGATGCTTGTGCTACAAACTCAACTTCTTGTGAAGCATCCATCTTGAAGGAGAATGTTGAGCTAAGGGCTCAACTTGATTTGCTAACTAGCAATTATGGGAAATTGGAAGAAAATCATGGAAAGCTCTCTTGCTCCCATGAGGATCTTCTAGCTTCCCATGATAGGCTAAAATTAGGTCATGAGGCTATTATGTCAAAGGTAACATCTAGTGATCCTCATGTGGACATTTGCACTACTTCTCAAAATGCCATATTGCCTTGTGCTAGTCCTAGTAATTCATCCACTCATAACATTGCTACATCTTGTGATGAATTACTTTCCTTTCCTTGTTGCTCTAACAATGAAGCTTCTACTTCCTCTAGTACTTGTGTTGTTACTAACCATGTAGAGGAAATCAAAGAGCTCAAGGCCCAAGTCACTTCCTTGAAGAAAGACTTGGTAAAAAGTCATGAAGGGAAATCCAAACTCGACAATATGTTGAGATTGCAAAAATCCCCCAATGCAAGAGTGGACTTGGGTTTACCTCCAACAACAAGAACAAGTCCAAGATTAACAAGAAGAAGAAGGGCCAAGGATAAGTCAAAGATCCGGCCAAGATTGTTTGCTTCAAGTGCAAAATTGAAGGACACCATGTTAGATCTTGCCCTTTGAAGAAGAAGGCACTAGTTGAGAAGCAACGAGGGAAGCAGCCTCAAGTTCAAGGTCATGCTCAACCTCGAGTTGAAGAAATGCCACTTCCGAAGAAGAATCAAGCTAATGCTCCCATTGCGGAGAAAGCAAGTGAGAAGAAGGTGAAGAAAAGAGCTTGCTACATATGTCGTGAGAAGGGTCGCCTTTCTTCTTTATGCACTATGGGTAACTCATCCAACCCTATCATAATTGATGATGCTTATTCCCTTTGCAAGGATAAGGTTGGCAATGTGTTTGCCAAATTTGTTGGTACTCAATGTGGTGTCAAGAAAAGAACCATTTGGGTGGCCAAGCCTATTGTGACTAACCTCTTAGGACCCAACTTGGTTGGGGACCAACACACCAAAACTTGATCAATAGGCATTTGTTGGAGGGCATTGGAGACTTGGCTATATCATGAAGAATTAAGGGATCTTCATCAATATATTGTCTCAAGTCAAGTCTATTTGATTATCTTGTTTATATCATATATCCAATGTTCCTCTTTGTGGTAACATGTACTCAACTTATCTACATTGAAAGTTACTCGCCCCTTTTGTATGTGTTGGTTGTGTTCCATTACATGTGTTGGTATATGTTGTGCTACCTACTTGTTTTATTTTGATTAATCAAGTATGTACTTGTGGGTTTGCACACCATGTATGTGTGTTTGTGTTTGAGCCTATATTGCATCTTCTTTTATATTATTTGGCTCTTTTGAGAGACTAATGGACTATCCCATTTTGGGGGAGTGATATGCTTTGGCACTTCACAATCCTAAATATGTGTGCACATGAGGAATACCACTTAGTGTTGATATTTGAATTTATCTAGTCTCTATGTGGTATGTCAAGTGCATGAGAAATTCAAATTCTATAATGTCCATTAATCTTCTCATATTGAATTTTATTTACCTCTTGTGAAAATAAATGCATTATCACATTATGGGGAAGTAATATGCTTTGTGCATAGTACAAACCAATAAAATGTGTATATTTAAGGTTGTGTCACATAGTGTTGATATTGTAAATTATCTTTCTTCTATATGACATGTTTGCTCAAACAAGTTTCAATTTGCCAAATTGTTTTATTGCTCTTGTTTTGGATCTTGTTTGTGAGATACATTCTTGGTAGGTTTTTCCTAATATGTGGAATTCTACATCAAAGTTGGAAAATCATTTTCTTCAAGTTATCCTAATCATTGCTTTGCGTGATTGTTTAACTATTTGAATCTATCAAGAATATCTTCTTTAGCATGGTGTTTAATTCTTATCCTTGTCATATGCTTCTTTGTTGTGAAGATGATCTTGGATTTATGTGTAAAATACCACCGGGAAATTAATAACTCCAAATACCTCTTGTCCTTGGACAATTGGTACTTTATCATGTGGTATATATATTGATCATGTTTTTATTGGCTATTGCTTTTAATTACCTTATATCTTGCCAAGGAATGTATTTGTTTTAAATTCCCATTGTCTTCCTTGACTCTTGTGATCCCATTTGATTTTTTTGAACTTGTTTTGTGTTATTCTTAATATAGGTTGAGATGATGATCCCATTTGTGTGCATTTTGTATTCAAATGCAAAATCATAAATAATGCACTAATCTTAGGGGATCTCTCCTATATTTGCTATAACATACTCTTGTGGCTTATTTCAATTGGTTTTGGTTATTGTTGGAAGATAAAATCTTTTCTTTTTGGTACTTAGTGTGCCATCATAAAGGAGTGGAGAGTTTGGTTTGTTTGTTGGAACCTTGCTCTCTTTGGGAGAATGG
This sequence comes from Dactylis glomerata, assembly GCA_007115705.1. Taxonomy (NCBI): domain Eukaryota; kingdom Viridiplantae; phylum Streptophyta; class Magnoliopsida; order Poales; family Poaceae; genus Dactylis; species Dactylis glomerata. The sequence continues at coordinate 3,949,101 of QXEO01000450.1, forward strand.
CTATCTCTTTTCTTGATTTTGCTCTATATTCTTAAAATGAGATAAGTCATTGGGCATGTGTGTTTTAGTGATCCTCTATGCTCATTGGCGTTTGCTTTGTTCACTTGGTGGACTTTGGAGTCAATCTTGTGTTGAGTTGATTCTTTGATATAATTCGGACAAACTTTAGTTCTTCACACCTTTGTGTGACTTCTTGGTCTTCTTGGTGTTTTGTCCAAATTGTATCTCTTTTGGCTCTTAGAAGTCTTGTGCATGCATATTTACTAAATGTATACTCTATGACATGCTTTGCTTTCTTTGATCCAATATATAGGGTAAACTCCAATAAATCCTAAATCGGCTAAGATGTGCATGAAATTCAAGTTCATATCTATATGCACATATTTATGTGGGGCTTGTCCTATATATTGTAGTGTCTATAACTACTTCGGACCCAATGAGTTTGGGAACCATATTGTACTTGAATTTGTTTTAGGTACATGAGAGATATATTGGTGCTTGTCTCAATAATAATGAAGTGGTGACTAGTTGATAATTTGTGGCAAGCTAGGATTATTCAAGAACTCCTATCTACTACATCCTACCAATGAGATCTCAGTAACAAGTATCTTCTTCATGCATACTTTTCTAGCATCTAACATTGTGTGGGTCATTTCATGGCATGAAATTCTTTATTTGCAAAGATCTTAATTAAACCTCTTTATTCTAAATGTGAGTAATTTGAGATGAGTGCATATTATGGGGAATATATAAAATCATGCTCATGATTCACCTTTCCCAATTATGTCTGTCTAGCAATTTTATTGCATATCAATTCCTCAAGTTCCTCACATGTGCAATATTGATGAAAGTGCAAATTTAGTTCTTTCTTTTGGTATACTTATTCGCGATACTTGTTGCTTTTTCTCAAAACATCTCAACTATCTTCTTTCCCTTGTTGATATTTGTGATGTCTTTGACATGATTGTGGTTGAAGTTCTTCAATATGCAATAAGATAAATTGAACCTTTGGTCATGCTTTAAAAGCAAAAATCTCATTGGTATATTGCATGAACTTGTTTGGATATCATGTTCTATTCTTAGTATCTATTTTTTGTGTACATGTTTCTTGTGATAATCATCTTCGTGATGTTGTCTACTTAGAAACTTATACACATGAGAGATGATATCTCCTTATTTGATATCTTATTTGAACCTTGTGTGTTGGGATGGAATGCTAAGCAATATCATTCATTGAGGACTATGTGGATACTCTATGTTCATCCTTGTACTAGTCGTATAATATGCTTTGTCATTCCTATCACACATTCCTTTGGTTGAGCCGTTTAATATGTTGGTTCCTTACTTGTTGCTCAACAATTTCTTTGAAGCAAGTGTTAAGCTTGATTTATTTTCTATGGTCTCTTGCTAATGGTTCTTTTTAAATGGTATTGAGGGAGTGAGGACTCCATGTTGTGCAAATTATATTCAAATGCAAACATTCTATCTTGTGCACGTACCTTGGGGAGCTTCCTCATTTCATTTTAAAGCACCATTTTGTGGTTATCATAGTATTTGATGTCACTTGATATCATTTTGTTTTGAATAATATCGAGGGAGTGATGATTCCATGTTTGTGCACCTTATACTTGAATTCAAATGGAATATGTTGTGCACAAACCTTGGGGAGCTTCTTCATATTATTTAGAGCATTGTTTTGGTCTTCTCATAATATCTTTATTTGTTTCGCTATTTGGATCTTTTGATTGCTATCTTCATTTGTTGGAAGTTTAACCATCATGTCATCCTATTTTGTTTGCAATCTTCGATCCTCAATATAGTTTGATTTCCTCCAAAATTTTGTCTTCAGATTTGTGCATGTGTTTTCACTCTTTTTGGGCCATGCATACCTTGAAGAGGAACTCTCACAATTGGCCTTCTGAGCCTTTCTGCCCATTTTGGCAATGGATGCTAATGGGGGAGAAGTTTCGAGGGTTCGAAGGGAATTGGGCTTCATGCTTTGGTTTTGTTCTTAAGCATTTGCCTTGCATGCTTTGCATGGTTGAGTATATATAGTGGAAACTCCACCAACAACATTGGTTGGCAATATATGCAATGAAATTCAAGTTCATTCACACGTGCATAGATTGTGGGGGAGTTTGCTCTATATATGATGGTTCTACTAACATCACATACTTTTGTCGTAGTTGATGTTAGTGTAACCATCTTAGTCCTTTAAATTCATTATATAAACCCTCTCAAAGAGATTGTCATCAATTACCAAAATGGGGGAGATTGAAAGAGCATGTGCCCCCATGTGTGGTTTTGGTAATTGATACGTCTCAAATGTATCTATAATTTTTGATGCTCCATGCTTGTTTTTACACCATTTGCCTATTGTTTCGTTACACTTAGTGGCACTTTTATACATTTTCCGGAACTAACCTATTAACAAAGTGCCACAGTGCCAGTTTCCTGTTTTCTGCTATTTTTGTGTTTCAGAAGTGATACACAGGAAATATTCTCGGAATTGGACGAAATAAGTTCCTGAAGTCATATTTTACCCGGAAGCTTCCAGACATCTGAAGAAGTGTCGGAGGGGGGCCACCAGGGCCCCACACAAGGGGGCGGCGCGGCCTGGCCCCTGGCCGCGCCACCCCTGTGTGAGAGCTCCTGGCTCCTCCTCTGACATCGTCCCTTCGCCTATATATACCCCCTGACGAGAAAAACCTAAGGGCCCGATCAGTTTTCCAGAATACATCGCGATCCGCCGCCGCCGTCGACCCGAAGATCGGGAGGGTCCAGAAGCTCTTCCCGGCACCCTGCCGGAGAGGGGAATCGCCACCGGAGGTCTTCTTCATTGCCATGCTTGCCTCCGGAGCGATGAGTGAGTAGTCTACCTTGGACTATGGGTCCATAGCAGTAGCTAGCTGGTTGTCTTCTCCACCATGTGCTTCATGTTTAGATCTCATGAGCTGCCCTACATGATTGAGATCACCGTTATGTAATTCTATGATGTTGGTTTGTTGGGATCCAATGAATATTGGTGTTTATGATTAAGTTGCTGTACTGAATTATATCTTTTGTTATCTCTATGTTGTTTATGATCTTGCATGCTCTCCGTTGTTAGTAGCTATCTTGGCCGAGTAGTTGCTAGTGACTCCAAGAGGGGGTATTTATGCTCGATAGTGGGTTCATGTCTCTATTTCACCTGGGGGAGTGACAGAAACCTCTAAGGTGGTAGATGTGCTGTTGCTACTAGGGAGAAAACAACATTCATATGCTCAAGGGCATATGCTTTGTTTACATTACACACTTTGCTTAATGCAATTATCTGTTGTTCGCAACTTAATACTTCTAGGGTGTTCGGATGATATCCCCGGGGGTGGATTATTAGTCATAGATGCAGTTGGATGGCGGTCTATGTATTTTGTTGTAATGCCCAGAGTGAATCTCATAGTGATCTTCTTGACATATCACGTTATCTTTATTCTATCAATTGCCCAACTGTAATTTGTTTACCCAGCATGTTATTTATCTATGGAGAGACACCACTAGTGAACTGTGGACCCCGGTCCTATTTTAATCATATTGCAATCACCTGTTTACTTTTCCCGCACTGTTTACTTTACTCGCATATTACTACTGTTTTCCACTCGATACACTCATAACCTTTGTTTCAAGCAAACCGGTGAGATTGACAACCTCATCGCAAGTTGGGGACAAAGTATTTGTTTGTGTGTGTGCAGGTTCCACAAACACCTTCAGTCATCATCGTCTCTCTTCTCCTGATCGATAAACCTTGGTTTCTTAACTGAGGGAAAACTAGCCGCTACACTCATCATACCTTCCTCTTGGGGTTCCCAACGGGCTGGTCATCACCACGCACAAGGACTTACTGCTCCCACGTCAACTAAATGCCACAGTCTTTTCTGGCGCCATCACACGAGTAGCAGTAATTAATGACAATCCCTATGGACTAATGTTTGCATGGAGTTATATTTGTAGGACTTGTCCATAGACAATGCTTGAGCAATATGTTGGCTTCAAGGTTGTAATTTGAAGAATGAAGTCGTGTTTGTTCAACACATCTAGAAGACTATGAAGTGCAAGTTCAATATGTTCCATCTCGGAAGATATCATTTGATTGAAGCTTGCAATGGATTAATAAAGATTGAGCTAAGCAAGGCTCTCCCATATTGGTGTATGGGGGAGTATTTTGACATGTCTTCATGAAGCTCATGCAAGCAAGCATGATCAAGAAAGGTGTTCAATCTTGAGGGTGTCAAGACCATCATCATCTAGCTCAAGTGGATTGCACAAGGAAAAGGTTTGTTCTTGATAGGTTTTCTCTTCTACCGGTCTTGTGTGTTAGTTTGGAGACCAGGTTATAGGATTGGTATCCGTACTATCAAGAGGGGCTCTCGAGTGAGTAACTTAATCGTATTGTTCGGAGAGAGCTCAAACCTTTGCATACTTGGCATTATCTTTCTTGGTTATTATTTAGCTTTTATCCATGTGAGGTTCTAGAGCTTGTGGTTATTTCCATGACAAGCTCTAGCTCATCAAAAACGGATTTTGTATGGAACTCTAATTGCGTTTTTGGTGTTTCGAGGTTTTACCGGCTCATCTTTATACCTAAGTAAAACCTTTTATCATTTGGTTTCATCCTCCCTTATTGGACTATGATGTTTCTATGGATGAAGTTGTAGAGCTCATTGTGGTGATTCCAACGAGCCCAAGATCATCGAAAACGGAGTCCGGATGCAAAAGTTACAACCGTTTTCGTATTGATGTTTTCTCCCGGACCGGAAATTCCGCCCCAGAGGCCGGAATTTCCGGGGGGGGGGGCGGAAATTATGGAATTTCCACCCCTGCAAAATTTCGCTAAGTCCTTTTTCTCGAGCTGTGGTGCAACCCTCAGTAAGGGGGGCAGAAATTTTATAAGGGGGGCGGAAATTCCGCCCCCAGGCCAGAATTTCCGCCTTAAGTAAACCCTAGAATTTCCGCCCCCTGGCCGGAATTTCTGGGGTAAGTCACCTCCAACGGGCTGATTTCGAGCTGGCCTATAAATAGTCGTCTCCTTCCTCAGATCTGAGTTTGCTCTTCCATTTTATCTCTCCTCCATTGTTAACCTTGAAGAGCTTGCCCTTCCTCCCCATCCCTCCCATGATTCTTGCATCTTTTTGAGGGAAAAGAGAGAGGAGATCTAGATCTACATTTCCACCAATCATTATCTCCTCTATGTGAGGGGAACCTATTGGATCTAGATCTTGGAGTTCTTTGTGGATTTCTTCCTTCGTTCTTCCTCTCATATCTCTCCATAGCATTAGTTGCTTTGGTAGGATTTGAGTGAGAAGGATTTGAGCACTTGTGTTCTTGCCATTGCATCGGTTTGAGTTCTCCTCGGAGATTCGGTGGTGAAAAGTTCATTGAGCTTTTTACTCTTGGGTTCTTGGAACCCTAGATGGCTTAGTGGGTTAGTGGATTACTTGGGGACCTCCAATTAAGTTGTGGAGATCTTCCCAAGCTTTGTGGTGCCTCCGTGGCAATTACTTGGGGACCTCCAATTATGTTGTGGAGATCTTCCCAAGCTTTGTGGTACCTCAATGGTGATTCTTGGGAGCCTCCAATTGAGTTGTGGAGATTGCCCCAAGCTTGTACGGGTTCGGTGACCGCCCTCAAGTGTCCCATAGTGGTCGGGTCTTCCATCTTGGTGGGAGGGCTCGAGGAGATTACGGTGAACCTCCGTGGCGTTTGGGGAGCCTTGTGCCTCCACACCGCTCCAACAGAGATTATCACTCGCAAGGGTGTGAACTTCGAGATACATCGGTGTCTCTGCGTGCCTCGGTTATTTATATACCCGAGCTCCTTTACTTATGCAATTTAGTTTGTGATAGCCTTCGTGCTTGAAGTTAGATATATCTTGCTATCACATAGTTGCTTATCTTGTCTAGCATAAGTTGTTGGTGCACATAGGTGAACCTAGTTTATTTAGGTTTTGTATGCTTGGCAAATTAAACATTAGTTTTATTCCGTATTTGTCAAGCCACTCGTAAAAGTTTTAAATTGCCTATTCACCCCCCCCCCCCTCTAGGTGACATCCGTGTCCTTTCACGAACGTCTCGACAAGATTTCGGTTCTTGTTGGCAGTAAGTGTCGCGTTGTTCTTTTTTGTCTACTTGCTCATGCTTCCGTTTGCTGATATTTGCTCTCTTTCTCTTGTTTTTTTTTCTTCCTGTGGTGTACCAGAGAAAATTGGAGTATCTTGGAAACTTTGACAGCCAGATACTGACAACCCTCTGCTGGCTGCGGTGGATTTGCTGGAATCGAACTGGAAATTAGTCCAGGAAGTTCTTCAGCTGACTCGCCATGTGCTGATGCAGATGTTTGTCAGGTTGTGGCCAAAGAAGAAGGAGGAGATGCCGGTCGACAACCTCAAGAAGCTTGCCGAGGCCTTCGACACCCTCGAAGACCCTGTGCTTGCAATGAAGGGCCAGTCCGTAAAACGGGGCGTCGAATGGGCAATTGCACTTGCACAATCTCATGGCGAAGAGGTAGATTGGGAGAAGGTTAGCTCTTCCCGTGCTCGTCCTCTTTCAGAGCTGCTGGGGTTTTTTGAGAAGGCGAAGAAGTACGTGCCAGGCATTGCGTCCATTATTACTCCTTCGGTGGCTTCTTCGACTCCGGCGCCGAGCTCTTCGACTCCTATTTCAAGAACCCCGATGCGTCCGCCAAGTACCGCTGCTGATTCTTCTGCGCCTTCTACCGCCACGGAGCCTGCTTCTGAGGTGGCATGGAATTGGCCTTCTCTTGTAATTTCTTTTCTTTTGAGTTAGTGTAGCAGACCTTTTCATCTTTTGCCTGATAATCTATCAGGGAACTCTATACTTCCTGTAAATATTTTTGCTTTATGAAATGTTGCGCTTGGTTACTAGATGCGTTTCTGAGTTGTTTTGCCTTTCATTCTTTTGCCTTCCAGCCTGTGTGTGCTGGTGGATCGCTGAATCGTGATCGCGACTCGCCACCCACCAATGTGTTTGACTCTGGGTTTCCCTCTCCTCCTCATTCTCCTTGCCGATGCGCTGAGTATTTGTCGAGGATTTCGGACCTTGAAGGTCGCTTGTCATTGCTGAAGCGTCAAGCAAAATCTGCCTTGGACCAGGCTGGTAAATCTTATGGCTTGATGAGGCAGGTATCTGCGCTTGAAGATAAAGTGTCGGGTTTGGTGGCCTAGGTTATGCACCTGAAGGAATGTGATTCTTATCTTGTTGAGGTTATTGAGTCAGCGTGCGAGCAGCTGAAATGTGAGTTTTCTTCAGACCCTTTTGAATTTTCTGCTGATTTTCTTGGCTTCGTACTCTGATGGCTTTGCGTATTCTAGGCACTTGCTTACATCCCACTGACGGGGATCGTTGGGTTTCCGAGCGAATTGCAGCTTTGGAAAGGGTGTCGAGGGACACCAATACCTTATGGGTTGACCCGCGGCGTCGCAGCGCCATTGTTCTTCTGCAGGACCACGCTCAGCATATTGGGGAAGCGGTCGATGGTTGTCAAAAATCATTGACAACCATGTACTCCGTTATGCTTCCTCGCAATCCTCCGCCGGAGAGTTTTAAGCAACTACTCGACGCTTTTAGATCGAGCCAACGAATTCATCAGTTGATAGAGCTAAATTTAGTAGCTGGTGCTAACTTTGCTCTTGGATGGATACGTAAGTGGCATCCAAGGCTGAACTATAGTTCCATATCTCTAAGTTTGCCTCCAGGGCGCGCGGAGCTGCAGGTCCATATGGATGCCACGCTTCAGCCGGCGAGGAGAATCATAAGTAGGTTGCTTCAAGAGGATGCTAGATTTTTTTGTGAGCATCACTATTTGAATCCTCTCATGGTAGATGATTCAGATCAACCAATGTTGTAATTTGTATGCACGTTTTTGTTTATGAAACGCAAGAGTTTTCGTGTTCTGGGGCTATTTGCCAATAATTTGTGTTCTCAAGGCGTTTATATTTGTTAGTGCGTTTGCTGCAATTCCATAGCGTAGAGCTTTGGGATTTGTTTTGCTAAGACTTGTAAACTCGAAAAGGAGGAACTTTGTCTTTATTATGCTCCAATATAAGATACATGGGGTGTCCCAAGAGACCCGGCCAATGACCTGTGTTCTGGGTCTAGAGGGCATTGCCCTAGGATAACTCGTGGCTTAATAGCCTTAGTTTTCCTATTCTACTCTTGTATACTTGCTGTCTATGTTGCAGAGGTCTTTTCCCCTTCTCCTGTAGCTTCCTTTGGGTCTGATGGATGTACCCACAGTTTCTTCACTTCTAGCTCCAATGGGTGTTCTTCGAGTTGTTTTGTGATGCCTGTAGTCGTGCTTGTTGCCTTACCCTTAGGTTCTACATAGTTGGCCATCATGCCAAAATTTTGCGCCATTTTGTGGAATTCCTTGTCGCATAGATCGGAGAGTTCGAAGCTTCCCTTTACTGTGATAATCTTGTTTGGTCCTGGCATCTTGAGTACCAGGTACGTATAGTGAGGTACTGCCATGAATCGCGAAAACACGGGTCACCCGAGGATCGCGTGGTATTGAGAGGGCCAGTCCATGACTTCGAAGTCGAGTTTTTCTCTTCTGTAGTTTTGGAGATTACCGAAGCAAACATTGATGGCTATTCGACCCAATGGATAGTTGGCACTCCCTGGTACGATCCCGTGGAAAGAATAATCTGTTGGCTTCAGGAACTCCAAGGATATGTGCATTGCCTGGAGTGTCTTTGCGTATATCAGGTTTATTCCACTCCCTGCATCCATGAATACTCTATCAACATTGTATGTCCCAATTTGAGCTTTGAGTACCAAAGGCGTGTTTCCCGGCTGAGGTACTATTGTAGGTTGATCATCCCTGCCGAATTCTATGGGTTGCTCGGACCAGTGTAAATATTCCGTGGTTGCTGGAGGTGATGTTACTGCTAGGTTCACTTGTCGAGTTATACTCTTTTCCTCTTTGTTCGACTTTGGGACTGATTGTATCATTGCTGTGATGTGCCCATTGGACGGGATATATCCTCCATCATTGTCGTGTCCGTGGCTTGGCTGGTTTTGACCTTGCGAAGCTCCATTGTTTGGCTGTTGAGTCGTTGTAGGTACGTTGTTTGTGTTCCCTTCATATCCTTGCTTCTTTGCTTCGGCTTGTTTATTGACTGCCGTCTCCTGAAGTTTCAAGAATGTTTTGCAATCTTCCATTGCATGTCTAGACACCCTTTTCCCATCAACGAACACGGAGTGTATATGGAACGGTCCGTTTAGCATATCATCTGGTGATGGATTGTATTCTTGAGGTTCCCTTGACTGAAACCTCTTGCTATTGCTAAAGTCTTCTTTTCTGTAGCTGCAATATCCTGAGTTTCTGCGGTCATCTCCTTGATAACTACTGTCTTTGTATCCCGCGGTTACTTGACTGTGAGAACCGTAGTTGTCGTAATTGCGGGATCTTCTCCTTTGGCCACTGTATCTGTTTCCCCTGTCGTCTTCTGGTGATCGTGTTTGCTTGTTGTTGCACGCGTCTTCGCCATCTGCAAATCTGTTCGCTATATCCACTAGATCTGATATTGTCTTTGGCTTGATCCTGCCCATCTCTTCGACTAGGTCTCCTCGTCGCAACCCGAGCGTGAAGGCATCGATTGCTCTCTCATCTGAAACTTCGACTGCGGAGTTCTTGATAATGCTCCACCTTTGAATATACGACCTTAGCGTCTCATTGCGTTGCTGTACACAGGCTTTGACTTCTTCTATCGAGGCTGGCCGCTCGTACGTTGACTTGAAGTTACTCGTAAATTGCTTTGTGAGTTCCTCCCAGCTTCTGATTATTCCTCTTTCTAATTTGCTCAACCATGACCTGGCTGCGCCGGTGAGGTGTAATTGCAAACTTTGCATTGCTGCTTCCTTTGTTCCTCCTAGTATTTTTACTGCCTATAGATAATCTGAGAGCCATGACTGCGGCTCCTGGGATCCATCATACTTTTGCTGGTCATGGGGCAGTTTGAAACCCTTGGGTAGTGGTGTGGTGCGAACTCTATGAGTAAAGCACGACGCCCCCATCTCTTTTTCGTCGTCTTGCCTTGGTAGGAGTCCTGGACCTTCAGGTTCCTCCATGCTTCGGGCTTTTATGGCATCTTGGCGATGGTGATCTAGATCGTCGACTACCACTCCTGTGCTGAGGACTGTTGTGACGGCGTGGTGACCTAGGCCTATGCGTTTCTTTATTGCGATATGCCTCCTCTTCTTTTGCTGTCAACTTGTTGCCTACCATCCTTAATCCTTGATGTGCTGCCCGGTGCATATGTTCCCTTGGGTCTCCTGGACTTGGCCGTGTTGTGTATAGATATGTTTGTGCTGCCACAAGCGCTGCTTCTGGCGTCTTTGGTACGATATTGCCTTGCTCGTCGACCGATAGGAAGGATGAGTCGAGGTTTTTGGAGAGGCTTCGCCTTTCTGAGTATTCGAGGTTTTCAACCCTTGATCCGTGCCTGCGGTGCCTTTTGTTGTTTGTGTATGACGCGTCGCTGCGTGCTTTATGAAGAGCTGCGCTTGCTGCAATGGCTGAATTTTTCCTTTTTTGTATTTCGCTTCTTTCTCTTGCTAGTTGCTTTGATTGCTGTCTTAAGGCATAATTATACCCTAACAACATGGTTTTGCTTGCATCTGTTGGTATGGGCACGCCGTGTTCTATGGCTGTTTTGATTATCTTCCACTCCTCGACTGATAGTCGAACTTTTTCCCTGCTTGCCAGAGAATCTGTAGTTTATCCTTCTGCTAAGTGATTTGCTCCTCTGTTTACGTTTGCTGGGTTGAGTACTGGATTGTTGTTTTTGTCGAATTCTTCTAAGTTGTCTCCTACAATTGCGAGTACTTGATACCGGTTGTCGAACTTGCAGTTGAAGCTTGAGAAGATAGTTTCGTCATCTTCATGAAGCTCTAGTCCCGTCTTATAGGTGTCTGTTGATTTGTCTGAAGCGTCATCATGGCAGATCATGAGGTCTTCGAGTTGATCCCCTAAGTCGAGATTCTCCATGGTTTCGTTGAGTTCTTCGATTTTTTCTCCTACGATTTCTGCTGTTACAAAGCTGACCGGCGAGTTTGCCTCGCTGGAAGAGCCCACCGATGATTCGGACATTGCGATTGTCTTGGTTTCGCTTGCCGACGGATCCGGTTTCGCCGAATCTGAAAGGCGAATCGATCCCAAAGATCCGACGCGAAAGTTTAGACTTCCGATCGTCAGGTCCATCTCTTTATCCAGGCTCTCGAATATTGGAGTAAAGTTTGGTGGATGAAGCTGAAAATCGATGGTTCCGAAGGATATCTGGTTTCCGTCGACTTCTGAACTATTGTTGGCTAAGAGCGAAAAAGCCGTCGAATTCATGATTCCAATGCCCAGAGTCCCCATGGTCGGCGCCAATTGACGAGGGTTAACTCGACAAATGTCCAAGATGAAGGACTTAGGATCGGGGGAATAGGGCGTCAGATGAACTCGAAGGTAAAGATCAGTCAAACAAGGCGTGTATCGAGAATAAACATGGTGGTCAACTTAGCTTACTCTCAATCTGTCCCTGACCGGACTCTCCTGGCCCCTATATATAGGTGGCCAGGTCTCAAGGAACCGGTCGGGTTTGATACATATTACAATATCTGCATACGACATGGACTCGTACTTCGACTATGATTACTTTTGGGCCTAGCCTAACGGTCCTCAGGGGTACACAAGTAACAGGCCCTATTAGCTAACGGTCGGTCGAATGCATGAGATAGCTTTGTATTTCTTCCAATTGACCAATTCCAAAGATTGCTTGTGACGCTGGTCACCATCACTCACCAGCTCAACTAGGGTTTGCCAACGTAGTTTCTCCCCAAGTCACATATTCAATATTCTTTTATAAACACAAAGGATATTACCTAATATACCCCGAGTTACCTAATAGACTTAAACAATAGAATTATAACTCAAAACTAAACAGGCTGCATTTACTCTAGTGAAAATCTACACTATTACCGTCAAAGGAGTACAAAAGATCATAGCCATCACAACACAACATCGAGATTTATTAACAAGATTAAACTATCTCACATACTCCCACGGGCATGACTACGAGCGCTTCTTGCTTCTTCTCAATCCCCATGTACTAAATCAACATAGTAGAGTCTGTAGCAATCCTGTTGAGGCCACCAGACACATCTCGATTACACCGCCTTGCTTACGTGGTCACGCCTGCCACGGGCATCGGACTGACCCCCTTTGTGATCTTGTATTAAGCCTACCAACTTCATCGGACTCCATGTAGGCCCCGGGTTACACATGTCGACTCAAACACCTACCCCTTCACTAGTAAAAAAGTCCAAATGAATCTAAGTCGTACACATATCTGACACATATCACAACACGTGTTGAAAAGCTTTTTTATGACGAAGTCTAAACCATTTTACTATATAGGAGAGTGCCCTCCCAGACCGTAAAAAATGATATTTCATACAGTTTATGCCATGTGGATCCTCGAGACACCGCATCGAATCAGCCGCCACAATGCATTGTCTAGGACGTGATCCACGTGAAGGAACGAGATCTGAAAGCCCTGACAACCATACTGGCGAGCGAGGTACCGCTTCTCACAACAACTAACATGCCACTATACTCAGAGTGTGAGATCCCTCGACGACTTCTGCGCGAGGCACAATGCCATCACAGTAGAGGCCGGCGACAGCAGTGCTTAGGGAGCAAGGTGGGGGTGATTGAGCGGTGGCTAGGTTTTAGAAGGGGTGAGGGAGGGATGAGGCGGTCCTAAGTTATGATTTTTTTAGAAATAGTAATATATATAAGTTATCAAGCAAATTGGCTTCTCTAACAACTCAATATCACGATGCAACTTAAGACTTTGATGTTGCACACAAGAAAATTATTAAAGAAGAAAAAGGAAAACTAAGGTCTAACGCACACCGTAACCAACAATGTCATGGACAACTGCCTTGGTGACACACGGGCCGCGGAGAACGTTCTCCACAAGCAACGCCTTCAAAAGGCAACGACACACAAGTGACACCGCTTGGCCACCATCTTCATTCCTTATAGCCTTGACATTGAACACGAGCAAACGCCCATACTCATGTACACCAGACCACTCTGCAACGAATATGCACAAGCCCCATGCACGAGAACTATGGAACATGACATCTTAGAAAATCTTCGGCACGAATGTTGGACCTTCCAACCGATGCTCATACACACAGTTTTTACGTGGTGAACATCATGCGACCAACACATGAGCATGTTGGTGACTACGACGAGAGTCTCAGGCACCTCCGAGACCCACATCAAGGGCCCTCCGGTAGACTCATGTTGAGCTCGCCAACGGGAAGACGCCGATCTTGGAAAAGGGGATCCCCTTCACAAAGTTCCTTCCGTTATGCAGCTGCAACCCCGGCCGCGCACCAGCCCCAATCTGCAGTCTAGAAATGGCATGTTGCCACAGTACTCACCTCAAATTGGGGCACAGCCGTGCATGGAGTTTATGCTGCCGCCATTGCTAGCGTCTCTGCTTCTGATACTCTTGTTGCCGCCCATTTTGCCGCATTTGTGCTGCTAAGATCCGCTGCCGATGCTATTCTTGCAGCCGCCGCAGCCAACCACCACCAGAAAAGTTTCAGGGATTCCATCCTTGTTTCCGAGCTCCAGCGTGACTTCGTCTACACTTTCGTCCCTGCTGCGGGCTTTTGTCCCCTCCTGCAGCGGGGACGAAAGTGTAAACCCATATTTTCATGTAGCACAATATCTTCCACAAAGCAAAGAGCAAGACAAGAGCAGGTCCCTTGTTCGACATTCCGGTCAAGGAAAGGTCGAGGGAAAATGGCTACTACTCTAAGATAGCTGGTGTGCCTAGTAAGAGAAAAAATAGCGTGTCATGTATATATTGAGGAGCTAAGGATACCCCGGATTTGGGTCCATCAAAAGTGAATTTGTACATATATCTACTCCAGCATGAGAAAGAGCCAGATTGCAGCACTGCTTTACAAATAGCTAATTCTTTACATATTCCGGGTGATCTAGGTCATCAATGCAGCATCTTAAATTTATCGAAGAGCATGCGTCCAAATTAGAGAAAAACACATACAACTTTACTATAATGGTCAATAGCAGGAAACAGTAGTTTCAATCTATTACAGTAGAGTACTTGGATAGTAGTACTGCCTTTGATGGAAAAATAGATCGGTCTCTCCAATCAACACGCACGAGGTTGAAATCCAAATAACCTGGCCTGGAGATCATACACAACCCTGAATGATCTCGTCGCCTTGTTCCCCAGGATCTGGACGTTTCTCACACCAGCAACATCCGGTTTAAAGGCCAAGCAAACTTCACCAGTTGGCGACGACGGTCCGTAGAAGACATTTTCTGGTGGCAGCTTCAGGGTAGTCCTCGTGAACTTCATTTCCACCGTTGGTATGTCACCCCAGTCCACCGAATTACCACCAGTGGGCGTGAAACAAGTCATCCCGCCACTACTAGTCTCGCTCGCAAACCCCTTGGCTCGCATTGCCGTTATCATAGCCTTGCTGAAAGCTTCAAACACCGGGGCTGAAAGGAATGTGTCGGCAGTTCCAGAATCAACAATCATCATCCGCTTTGAGTACTGAGATGGATCGATTGGGAGCCGGTTCCCATCCACCATCATATCGATCTGTTGAAGTGAGTACACGAGTCTATCCCCAAAACGGGGAATCAGATGGGTATAGACCAGATTATACTTGGGGTAGGGTCCAATGGACAGGAATCCCTCGGCTCTGTGGTCACCGGGAAAGCAGTAGGAGAAGGCGCTGTAATTGGTGTGCCGAGCTACCTGGTTGAAGAAGGAGAAGCTCTCATCCCCAAAGCCAATGATGCCGGATTCACGGCCATTGAAATAGTCATCCTCGTTGCACCCAAAGACAAAGCCATCGACGGTGCTAGAGTCGCTTCCGAGAGTGAGCTTGTCTTTCCCTAGCCTGCCTGCCGAATACTGACCTGATGAACCTGAACCATATCGCAGGCTGTAGAGGCAGGTGTCAGTTTCCTCGATGCAGCCAAATGGAGCGACAAGGCTGCGCTGCACTTCAGCACAATCCCTGCTCGAGCACCCGACACGCTGGTATGTCGTCGAGTTGCCGGGGTTGAATGCGGCTCCGGCCTCTGGTGTGGTTGTGTGGCAAATGATCTCACATGGTTTGCACACAACCCAGGAAAGCGTGGAGCCGGTGTCGACTGTGACAAGATTGGACACAGGCGGTGTGCCAAGGCCGATGGCCATGAAGTACTTGCCTTTGTGGATCTCATGATTCCCGATGATGGGGCTAGCCTCTGCGTTTAAGTTGGCTGGATGGATCGACGAGCTTAGACAAGGATGCTTCCTGTGGTACACAGGGAACTGGAAGGCGCCATCTTTGTTCAAACCAGCAGTACCTGCGGTATACATCCATTGGTCCATAGGTGAAACACAATTTTGATAAACTAGGGCCGAATAGCATGTGTATATAACAAATAAAACTAGAAATACAAATCTTAGAAAAAAAGGAAGTTAAGTTGTGGAAATATACAAGTTAAGAAACATTAATTGAACAAAACATTCAGAAAAAACCGGGGGAAAGAATACCAGATCATGGAGCATAGAGATTACCATAGGCTGAAGAGCATACGCCATTGCAGCCACATGACTGAACTGCGCAGTTCAGGCTTAGAGCAAGAAGTACGATAACAAGAAGCAACTCCATAAATATAAAGATCAGTGTGATGTACAGTATGCAGTCTATGTATGATTGGATTTCTAGGACCTCAATCACTACTCCATAAAATTACTATCTAAGTGGCAAGACATGCATACGAAACAAGCTCACCACCTACCAATCATACCAATGGAGTTATCATGCAAACGGTATGACGATAACTGATACAAGTGTTGGTAATATGCTCTGTAAGCTTTACCATCCACAGACAATTCCAGCAGGGCAATCTCCTGTGATTGATGAGGAGAGTGAAGAGATACCTCACTCTCATGTCTTATCTCAAGAGCAAGCACACAATAATATCTCATGAAACCAATCAGACTATACCAGAGAAGTATTAGCAATATTTCAACAAACATTAAGATGAAGTAACATGATGTACTTATTTGATAGGTACAAATTATTCTATTGCATAAGGCTCACAAGTATAATTCTTTCAGCATATACATTCTAGTAATAACTAAATTAATTACGAATTATAGGCAGCTTGTACGTCTCCTTGATTCTTTTCCCCTCTAAATTTCAGACTTATACTAATAAAGTAATGAAGTGTTCTATAGATCTTTTAAAACAAATTTGAAATAAAAAATTTGACTGAAAATGCAGAGCAGACCTAGTTTTTCATTGATTAATACACGAGTAAGGGTCTCTAGTTCAGAAAGAACAAGAGGAACAAGCAAAAACTGAAGAAGAAGAAAAAACAACTGAAGGTACAACTTGGAGCCATTTCAGTCAGATTCACGTGGTCTGTGGAGCAAGTCGCTGACGCCGCGATGTCCAGCGCTTGCCCAATTGCAGCTTCTTGAAGGATCGTGGCCATGATCACATTCATGGAGCTGGCCAGACCTTGGAAAATACGCTTATTCCTTTCCTTCCACATGGTCCACCAGATCAGTTGAGACTAGAAATTCCAGCCCTTCCGATTGCTTCTGAGCAGCATAAGACGCGTGCTCTCGAGCGAGTTGATTAGTGGCTGGTTATCAGGCATGAAACAAGGAGGCAGCTCGGCAACAGGCAAGGTTAATGCCCAGACCTGGGTCGTCAAAGGGCAGGCACAAAGAAGATGTTTTGAGTAGATTCAGGGAGGACAGACATAGCGCACAGGAATCATTGTGTGGCCAGCCTCTCTTGGCGAGCATGTCCGCGGTCAAGCATCGGCCCTGCACCGCCAGCCAAGCATAATCCTGCATCGCGTGGGAGCTTCTATGTACCAGATGCAATGGACGTAGGTCGTTAGGGCTGCACCTGCCAATTGAACTGCATAAGCCGTTGCCGCGGAGTATGAACCATCAGATGTCCAGCGCCAGGTCACGGAGTCTGGAGTGTCAGGCCTCAAGACAACGCCCTGCAGCTTTTCCCAAACAAGGAAGGCTTTGGTGATTGCGGCGACCGAAAGATTGGTCTTTAGATGCATAGTCCAGCTCATATTATCAAGAGCAATCGCAACCGTGAGCTTCTTCCGGGTGCATAGCTGAAACAGGTTCGGTGCTAGCTCGCAGAGGTGACCGTCGGCAAGCCAACAATCAGTCCAAAAGAGCAGCTTCTGCCCATCACCAAGGTGGTAGATGACCGAAGCTGCGAATAGGGCTCTAACCTTGTCATCGATGGGGAATGGCAGGCCTTGCCAAGGTTTGTCAGGGATGTTCCAGGACTGCCAAAGTCAGCGCGTCCGCAGCGCGGTGCTCATTCCTTGCAGATCAAGGATGCCGAAGCCACCATATAGCTTAGGCTGACAAACAGTCCTCCACTTCACGAGGCATTTACCCCCAGACGCGAATTCATTCTTCGCCCAAAGGGAACCACGACTGATCTTATCCATTGCTTTAGATAACCAAATTTGAGTAGCGATTGCAAGTATCTGAAATATTGGCATGGCCACGAGGACGTGCTTGACAAGAACCACCCTTGCATCAATGGAAAAGTGGCCCTGAATTCAGCCCTTGGCCTTGCCTTTCAGTTTGTCCAGGACTCCAGGGTCGGTTGCAGGTCATTTCTTTGGAGCCTCTCATCGGATAGCGGCATCCCAAGGTACCGGCAGGGAAATTGCATAATGGGGCAGCAACAGCCTCAGTCTTATCACAATGAATGGGCGTGACGCTGCTCTTGGCGAAGTTGGAGTGCAGGCCTGTAGCCTTACCGAAGGATTGCAAAAGAAACTCGACAGTATTGCTCTCGTTCTCTGCGGTGAGCCATGCGGTACCGGCCAATCTGATGTAAGGCTCCCATCCTATCAGGAGCAATAATCACGAAATAACTTACTTGGCAGAGAATGCATTCCAAAGTTGGAAAATATTTTGCTGAAGAACATATCAGGAATTAGTAATGCACGCCACTGTTAAGCTTGATATGTTGTAATCATTAACCAACAGGAATCCTGATATCTTTTCAAAGTGAGCAGAAATTCAATTTGGATGCACCGATTTATGTCTTCTGTATAAGAGATTGCTCACAAAGATATAAAAAATGGACACTGACAGAATCATCAGACTGAATTGTAATGGCCATAGAATACTGCAGGCAGTGGCTCATTTCATCGAGCAATTCGAGAGCACAATACATGGACGATTCAGTACCTGATTAACGAGTTAATGTCAGCCATTGGAAGGAGCAGAAGACGAGCTGCTGGAGTCGCGGAAGACGACGAAGGGAAGTGTCCCCCTGTGACTGACATTGCAAGGTCGAGCCGCCGGAGTGGCGGTAGACGACGACGGCGGCGAGCGTCCGATGGATGGTACCAGCGCCTCGGGGATGCCGCGTGCGGCGCCGAAGAGCTCAAGCCGCGCTTCCTAAACCGACGAACTCCAGAAGGCGGTGGAGGTGCCGGGTGCACACACCCAGGAATGTTCGGAGCACGCGACGAACAGATCCGCCGTCAGAGTGCCCACGCCGTTGGCGTCTACAGAGGCGTCGTGGTGCTTCTTGGAGGGGTGGTGGCGCTCGGCGGCGGCGGGAGGAGCAGGACTGTGTCACACCTGCCCATCCTGACGATTAGGCAGTGGACATCGAGTCGCCTGTCCAAACAGAGGATGGACAGACGACTGACCAAGGGACCCCACCTGCAGGGACAGGAGATAATTGAGAGTGGGTTCCCTGCGTGGACTAAGTGCTGTGGACCTACGGGCCCAGTTGTAAGTATTGTGTGAGGGGTTAAAAGGGCCAGATGGCCGGTGGGTCGAGTATGCTTGTATCAGAACTCTGAAACTCTCTCCTGAAATTCCTCTATGAACTCATCCCCAATTATGTCCCCTCACCCTCGATCTGTTGATCTCACCCCTTGCTTGCTGTGAATTGATGCTTGTATCGATCCATCGTGGTCGGGGACACCACAATTTGGTATCAGAGCCTTCAATCCGCACCATCGCGCTCAAAATTTCCGAGATCGGATCGTAAAATTCCACCGCGAAAGGTGCTGATTCGCTTTGGTGAATCGGCGCAAAATCCTGAGCGGGGTTGGTTTTGATTCAGGAAGAGTAGCAACGGCGCCATCAAGGCCTTTCCAAGTGTGAATTTGGCAAGACAAGTATACATTATTTGGGACATATAATTTCTGATCTGGGCGTTGCCACGGATCCAGAGAAGACACAAGCCATGCGCCAATGGCCAATTCCATCGAATCACACAGAACTTTGAGGTTTTCTAGGACTTACCGGTTATTACCGAAAATTTGTCCGCAATTATGGATTGATCTCGAAGCCTTTGACACATTTGTTGAGTAACAAGAGTTTCAGCTGGACTGATCAAGCTGTCGAAGCCTTTCACCTGCTCAAGGAAGCTATGGTGAGTACACCTGTTTTGGCTTTGCCAGATTTCACTAAACCATTTGTCATTGAAACTGACGCGTGTGACTCTGGAGTGGGAGCTGTGCTAATGCAACAAGGTCATCCCATTGCTTACATGAGCAAAGCATTGGGTGTCATGAATCGCAAACTTTCAGTTTATGAGAAAGAATTTCTGGCAGTCATGTTAGCAGTGGATAAATGGCGTCAGTATCTTCAGCGTGGACCATTTCTCATATTGACGGATCACAAGAGTGTGTGCAACCTCAGTGATCAACAACTCACTACAGACCTGCAACACAAGGCCATGGCAAAATTGGTTGGACTGCAATTTCAGTTCAAATACAAGAAGGGGATTGAGAATTGTGCTGCCGATTCACTATCCAGAGTGGGACATCTGATGGAAACTTCTGTCTGTCGACCAGAGTGGCTCCAGGAAGTCACCAATTCATATATCACTGACAAGGACATGACTGAGCTTCTTCAACAACTTACAATTCATTCTCTTGATGCCCATGGGTACTCTCTTGAATATGGCATTATCAAGTTTCAGGTCCGCATGGTCATTGGTGCAAATCTAGCTTTGCAGACCAAGTTAATAGCACAGTTACATGATACACCTCTGGGGGGGTCACTCGGGCATTCAAGCCACTTATCAAAGAGTCAAGAAACTTTACTATTGGCCGGACATGAAACTTACAGTAGAGCTCTACGTCCGACAGTGCCAAATCTGTCAGCAAGCAAAGCATGCAAATACAAGACCAGCCGGGCTGCTACAACCATTACCACCACCAGCTAATCCTTGGGAAGACATTACCATGGATTTCATTGAAGGCTTGCCCATGTCAGATCATGCTAATGTTATCTTGGTCGTTGTGGATCGTCTCACCAAGTATGCCCATTTCTTGCCTTTGAAACATCCTTATACTGCTGCCACCGTAGCCAAAGTCTATCTAGACAACATTGTTAAATTGCATGGCGTTCCCCTGTCCATCATCTCTGATCGCGACAAGATCTTCACCAGTGCATTCTGGCGTGAACTCATCAAATCCGTGGGTACCAAACTGCATTACACCATGGCCTATCATCCTCAGACAGATGGCCAGAGTGAAAGAGTGAATCAGTGTTTGGAGCAATATCTCTGGTGTGCTGTGCAAGATCATCCCAAACTCTGGCGTCGCATGCTGCCTATGGCGGAATTCTGGTATAACACCAGTTATCACACTGCTCTTGGTACTACACAATTCCAGGCACTGTACCAGAAAGAACCTAATTTCAGAGCATTTCCCAACATTACTGTGGCTACTGATTCCCTGGCAACAACTGAAGCTGTCGATTATCAGTCCCATCTAGCTACTCTGCGCGACAAATTACTGCAGGCACAACGCCGTATGAAAGCATATGCAGACAAACAGCGCACAGAACGTCAGTTCATGGTGGGCGATCAAGTCCTGTTGAAATTGCAGCCTTATGCTCAACAGTCATTGGTCAATCGCCCATATCCTAAGCTATCTTATAAGTTCTTCGGTCCTTATACAATCTTGGATCGCATTGGCGCTGTCGCCTACAAATTGCAACTTCCTGCTACTGCCAAGGTGCATCCCGTTTTTCATGTCTCTCAATTGAAGCCTTTTGTGCCCAAGTACACTCCAGTTTTCAGTGAATTGCCGACGGTTCCGGATTTGGCGGCGGCGGCGGTGGAACCTGAAGCCATACTCGAGCGTCGCATGGTGCGCTCTGGTTTCTGGCGCCGTTGCCGGGGAGGAAGTAGAAGACTTCTGCGAGGGGAGTTTTCGCACGCACATCCTTTACTTTGTTTTATTGTTTTGCTTTACTTTATTTATTTTATCTGCATCGTTTTATATCAAAAACCCAAAAAAATTAGAATCCTTGGTAGCTGTTTTTATTTGTTTGCTTTTAGTTTTGTTAAAATGAGTAATCCTGAAGTAGAAGTTTGTAGTTTTAAGCAATAAGGGGGAGAAATTTTAAAAGATGCTTGGTATCGTATTAACAATGCTCATCATAGGTGTACCAAAAAGCACTCTACCACGATCCTCCTTAGAAATTTTTATGTTGGTATATCTAGTTGGAATAGGTATGTTCTCGATACTCTTACAGGAGGTAATTTTCTGGGTACTCCCGCTGGAGAAGCATGCACTATAATTGAAAGTTTAGTGGGAATACCACCTATTCATGTTGCTAAAATTGAGACCACCTTGGAGGAGGTGGTAGAAAGGCTCAGCTCTTTAGAGAAAAGTTTGCCAAGTATCCTAGAAAATGCTAGCCAAGTTAGTGAATTAATAGAAAATAATGGTAAGAGAATTACCATTTTAGAGGCTAGCACTACTCTTGATAATCAAAATTTAAGGATTGGTAAACTAGAGGAGTCTATGGAAACTCTTAGTTTAATCTTCTCTTCTCTTAAATTTAAGAAAGAGAAAGTGTTTGTTGGAAAAGAGCAAAAATTTATGTATGTTCCCAAGGTTTCTGTGCTTAAATCTCAACATGTTCTTAAAATTGGTAAGACTCTTAGTTCCACTAAGGGTGACTTGCAGGTTGAATCATCTTCGGGAACTTCCAAAGTGCTTACTGAGGTAAGTGATGCTTCATCACTTGATGTTACTTGATTCGCAATTTTCTGCGCCTAGCTGAAAGGCGTTAAAGAAAAGCACTCTTGGGAGATAACCCAATGTTTTTATTTCCAGTACTTTTTCTTTTATTTGAGTCTTGGAAGTCATTACTACTGTAATGACCGCTCCTTATCTTGTTTATTTTGTTTTTATGCCAAGAGAAGCCTCTAATTTGAGTGAGGTAAAGATTTGGGGATGTTGCTGTCCTGAAACTGTTTTCGGTGCTGCACCGTAAAAATTCATATAAATTCTCTGTATATCTTTTGGACCTGCGATTTCTTGTTCATATGCCCCAGGTTATATCCAAACTTTTGTTAGTTGAACACTTTTTGATTTGAGCAACAGAAAACCCCTCAAAAATTCGACCTTTGTCAGCTGTTCAGTTTTGAACGATTTCTGCCAATATTTGTGTTTGCCACTTTATCGCTTTCTTTTGAGTTCTTTTGATCATGGAACTTTTGGAGAAGTTGCTACAGTAGTATTTACTATATATGTGGTGGTTTTGAGTTGAAACCTGAAGCAAAAAGAGGTTGATTATATGTTATGCTTACACTAATGTTGCTAATAGAATTGTGTTTAGTTTTGTATGAAGGAAGTTTTCAAGTGTAGGGATTGGAGAATGATGAGATGAGTTGAAGAATGGACAAAATCTCAAGCTTGTGGATGCCCATGCATCACCCCAAGAAATATCCAAGAAGTACAAGCGTCAAAGCTTGGGGATGCCCCCGAGGCACCCCTTCTTCATCGGCAAAAATCAGGTCACCTTTCAAAACACTATATTTTTATTGCTTCATGCACTATGTGTTTTTCTTGGAGCGTCGGTTGTTTTAGTTTTATTTGTTAGTTTGTTTTGTTTGCTGCAATAAATGGTTGGACCCCAACAAATTTCTTTTGGAGGAGATGTACTCATTTTCATTTGCAAAGAACACTCCGTTTTTCATTCTTACAATTTCACCGAGTGTTCTTCCTTTTCTGCTACTGCTTTTGGTTTTCATTTTTGCCTTGATTTGCGTTCAGACCTTGTCATATCTTTTCATCAAGGTGTATTTTTGCCTCTGATATTTATTGGTTTTCATCAAAAGAGGTGTCTTTAAAAATTTCAAATGGTGTTGGAAAAGAGAAAAAGCTTTGTGCAAAATAGTGGTACAAGAAGGAGCTTGTGTAGACTGCGGCTTAGGCTTTTTCATGTCATGCTTGACGTCTTTTTGATAGTATGATTAGTGGTTTTGCTGTAGCATGACTTGTCTCAAATAACTGAGATTGCTTAATGAGCCTTTGAAAAAATCATGCGTTGTTTTTATTGTATGGAAGCATTATTTTGGTTTTCTCCTTGATGCTTTATTTGGGTTGACTTGGCGCATGCTCACACATGTTAGACTCTTACAAAGTCGCCAATAGCCTCTATGATCATTTAGTTTTTGACTTTTGATGCCATCTTATGCTTCTTTTAATGTCGCTTTGTCGATTTGCATGATTATGGCCATTATTGCTCTCTTAGTTGGTCGCTCCCTGCCTTTTGCTAGCCCTCGCCTTGTACTGAGTATGAGCTCTACTCGTGCATCCAACTCCTAAAAGCCAAGTTTGCCAAAGTGTCCACCATACATACCTACTAGCAATTTGCTATTCCAAGTAAATTTGACTTGCTTTTATTTTCTCTTCAAATTAAACTCTTACCAGTGTTATGCGAAATTCGGTCAGTAAAGCTCTCACGAACCGGAAGGCACACTTTACTTTTTCCTGTTCTTAAAAATTTGACATTGTGGTCTCTTATGTTGAGTTGTTATGCTTGCAAGTTGTAAGTTGGAGACTAGCCCAACCATGCAGTCATGGGCAAGCTTTCAACATTGCACTTCTTATTTGAGTTGATATCGTGATCTTTTGTTTATGGATGCCCGCGGTGTAAAATGAATTGGGAATCTTGTGGGGATCATGGACTTTGTATATGTGTTAGGGAAACGCCGGGCCGCTAATCTAAGCCATGCATAATTCATGGTGGAAATTTGCAGCATACCCAGGGTGAACAATCGACGACGCATCTCACAATAAAAAGCTAAACAAATGGCAAATAAAAGAGATGTCGAGGTGTTCATTGTCTGCTTGTCCTGTCATTTTGGTGTGGGCTTGTTCCATGTCATCGGGCACGGAGGTACCCCGTTGGCGGTTCTCAATGATATGCATATACTTACAATGACAAGAGCCTTGCTTGGGACTCTAAGTAAAGTAGCATGAGGTTTGGGTACTCGTATTCACGGGGCACGAGGTTTTCAACTTATGATTTGTCAAGCATATGCATCATATTTGTTCTCACATTAAATTTAACCATTCAAGATGCTTATGATGGGGGCAATGAGAGCTCAAAGCCGGTAAGTACCATAATTTTTGAAGGTTATAAAACTTGCAATCACTGCTTCCCTCTGCGAAGGGCCTTTCTTCTACTTTTATGTTGAGTCACCACCTTCTATCTTTATGCACCATTAAGAGAGCATAGTTGTCATTCTTAGTGTAATATGCATTGTCCCAAAGTTCATTGATTGATTCATATTGTTGGTTTCACTTGTTCTCAAATTATTTGTATCTAGTCGCCCTCTTAAACTTGAAGGTGTCCTATACATTTATGTTTTGCTCTCTTTGAAGGACAAGCTGAAAACCATTTGTATGTTTTTCCTTATGATTTGAACACACGTTTGACTTTCATTGTTTCATTCTCATGATCTTTTGTTTGTGTTCATTTGCATGTTTACAACATGGTTGCTAAGTTCTTATTGTCAAGATTATATCTTTCATGCCCATGTTTTAAGTTCTTATGATCCCAGCTCACAAATGCTTACATATATGATCAAGATTGTGTAGGTGCATGTCACCTAAAAAATTATTCTTTTGTTATCACTTACCTACTCGAGGACGAGCAGGAGTTAAGCTTGGGGATGCTTGATACGTCTCCAACGTATCTATAATTTTTGATGCTCCATGCTTGTTTTTACACCATTTGCCTAATGTTTCGTTACACTTCGTGGAACTTTTATGCATTTTCCGGAACTAACCTATTAACAAGTTGCCACAGTGCCAGTTCCCTGTTTTCTGCTATTTTTGTGTTTCAAAAGTGATACACAGGAAATATTCTCAGAATTGGATGAAACAAGTTCCTGAAGTCTTATTTTACCCGGAAGCTTCCAGAGATCCGAAGGAGAGTAGGAGGGGGGCCACCAGGGGCCCACACACAGGGCTGGCGCGGCCAGGGCCTGGGCCGCGCCACCCTGGCGTGAGGGCGCTTGGCTCCTCCTCTGACATCGCCCCTTCGCCTATAAAGACCCCCCGACGGAAAAAACCTAAGGACCCGATCACTTTTCCAGAACACATCGCTATCCGCCGCCGCCGTCGACCTGAAGATCGGGAGGGTCCAGAAGCTCTTCCCGGCACCCTGCCAGAGAGGGGAATCGCCACCGGAGGTCTTCTTCATCGCCATGCTTGCCTCCGGAGCGATGAGTGAGTAGTCTACCTTGGACTATGGGTCCATAGCAGTAGCTAGATGGTTGTCTCCTCCACCATGTGCTTCATGTTTAGATCTCATGAGCTGCCCTACATGATTGAGATCACCGTTATGTAATTCTACATGTTTGGTTTGTTGGGATCCGATGAATATTGGTGTTTATGATTGAGTTGCTGTACTGAATATTATCTTTTGTTATCTCTATGTTATTTATGATCTTGCATGCTCTCCGTTGTTAGTAGCTATCTTGGCCGAGTAGTTGCTAGTGACTCCAAGAGGGGGTATTTATGCTCGATAGTGGGTTCATGCCTCTATTTAACCTGGGGGAGTGACAAAAACCTCTAAGGTTGTAGATGTGCTGTTGCTACTAGGGAGAAAACAACATTCATATGCTTAAGGGCATATGCTTTGTTTACATTACACACTTTGCTTAATGCAATTATCTGTTGTTCGCAACTTAATACTTGTGGAGTTCTCGGATTGATTCGCCACAAGTGGATTATTAGTCATAGATGCAGTTGGATGGCGGTCTATGTATTTTGTTGTAATGCCCAGAGTAAATCTCATAGTGATCTTCTTGACATATCACGTTTATCTTTATTCTATCAATTGCCCAACTGTAATTTGTTTACCCAGCATGTGTTATTTATCTTATGGAGAGACACCACTAGTGAACTGTGGATCCCGGTCCTATTTCCATCATATTGCTATCACCTGTTTACTTTACTCGCACTGTTTACTTTACTCACATACTCTATTGTTTTCCACTCGATACGCTCATAACCTTTGTTTCAAGCAAACCGGTGAGATTGACAACCTCATCGCAAGTTGGGAACGAAGTACTTGGTTGTGTTGTGTGCAGGTTCCGCGTTGCAGCTAGCAAGCAAAGCTTGGACGAGGCGCCATATATAAATTGTCCGAAGCTGTCGCAAGCTAGCAAGCATCACCTTTAGTCGTATATCTCTCCTCTCCAAGATCGACATACCTTGGTTTCTTAACTGAGGGAAAACTAGCTGCTATACTCATCACACCTTCCTCTTGGGGTTCCCAATGGGCTGGTTATTCACCACGCACAAGGACCGCCAGCTACACGCCAGCAAGCCGCCGCCCCAGCGCCCTCGTTCCACCGGCAGTAGAACACCATCCAGGGAGCTGCGCCGCTCCGACCAAAGACCCACGCGTGTGAGGGAGTAGGGCCTGACGCCGTCGACTACCACACGGGCTTTGCCTGGCGGCTAGGCCTGGTGGCAGCGAGGGGAGCGGACGAGGGGTGCGCGGTGGAGCTGGAGTCGCCCGTGTCAGCCACTGGGAGCAATGCGAGCCTGTTCAACGTCGGGCTTCGGCCTTCTGTCTAAAAAAGGGCCTTGTTGATCAAAGACATATTAAGCATCAGTGAATTAAGATACATCGGTACTACCAATGGTACAACTTGAATTGAACACTGCAACTAAAATTAAAAGATGCTTAACGTAACTAAACCAAATTACATGAAGTCGTCATTGTCGTCCTTTGATGTTGTAGCACTCTTGCCCTTCGATGTTGAGCACTCTTTGTTGTTCAGTGATGCACCACTCATGCCCGTCAACAAGGCAGCTCACTTTCCCTTGCTGCTCGACATGAAGATATCATCGTTATCTTCGCTCTTGTCGCACAAGAATCATGGATTATTTGCAAGATGCCTCCTTGTGGCATCACTCTTAAATGTATGTTTCATCCACCTTGAATACAACCTAAGAAGTTCTTACCGTATTTCCTCTATGGTCTGAGAAGGCCACCCTTGCCATCAAAATGGCTTACCCACCTCCGTGAGAAGTTCTTGTCGTATTTCCTCAATGGTCCAAGAAGGCCATCCCGGCCATCGAAATGTATTGCCCACCTCCATGATGGATAAGGGTTTACCCTTGAATTGAAAGCATGCGAAGACACATCGCCCTGCGGGCTTGCGTCACCCCACCACCACCATCACACTCAACCTACAGCCTCACCACCAAGCACAACCATAGCACCGCCGCAGCACCGCCATTGCTCCAAAATAGCACAACCAAAACACCTCCATGAGCTATTTCATCAATATATCGGGGTTTTCCTTGGTTCTTACTTGGTCTAGCTTGTTATTTTGGTGGAAGAATGGCTGAAATAGAATAAAATTCATTGTGGAAAATAAAGCACTCGAGCTCATAGAGATAAGAGAAAATGGAGAGAGGAAGAAGAAAGGAGAGTCGGTGTGATGTCGAGGACAGGGACTAATCGGGCCGGCCCAAGCCAACCGGGCCATTCGTCTTCGACGTGGCTGACTACGGTCCACTCGTCCCTGGCGAAGCCAATCAAGTTGCTGGTGGGTGGGGGACCCGGCCGGGATCATGACCATGTCGTGTTCGTCGTGGCCGATTGGCTCGTTTGGGCTTCACCTAGGACGACATGTTCCTCTTGGCTTCGCTTAGGAGGGCAGGTTCCTTTTGGCTTTGCCTATATAATCTGACTTCTGGCAAAATATGATTATTCAGAGATGAAACAAGATGATGGGGTTTGATCAGGTTCAAAGAACTCTCCTTGAAGAAAATATTTCTCAATGGAATGAGATGAAAAGTTTGGTCGATGTTGTTTAGTTGAAAGATTCTAGATAGAGTGAAATGTAAGATTAGAAGCTCTGGGAAATTTAAAGTAAATGACTTGTATTTGCCGATGAGATAAGAGGGCAACTTTCTTCAAAAGTTTATCCTAAAAATCAAAATACCTCTGAACATTCGGATTTTCATGTGGTTGATGCATAAATATAGCAAGGATAACCATCTTAGGAGGGGTTCGACTGTGACAAGGGTATAGCTAATAAGGCACATTATCTTAGTACCCCTGGGGCTCGTTAGATAGGCACAAGCATAGATGTAGTCGAAATACGAGATGACATCGTATACAGACATTGTAATTTGTAGTGAACCTGACCGGATCCTCGAGACCTGGCCACCTATATAATGGGGCCAGGAGAGGCTAGCCAGGGACAGATTGAGATTGAGCCAATTGAGGACTACGCTTATTCTCGACACACATTAAACCTCGCCTTGTTTGCCTGATCTTTACCTTCAAGTTCATCTGACTCCCTCTTCCCCCGATCCTAAGTCCTTCATCTAGGACATTTGTCGAGTTAACCCTCGTCAATTGGCACCGTCCATGGGGAGCTTGGGCGTTGGAATCATGAATTCAACGGCTTTTTCGCTTCCAGCCAACAGCCACTCGAAAGTCGACGGAAACCAGATATCCTTTGGTACTATAGATTTTCAACCTCATCCACCAACCCTTACTCTGGTTTTCGAAAGCTTGGACCAGGAGATGGACCTGACGTTTGGAAGCCTAAACTTTTGCGTTGGTTCCTTGGGTTCAATTCGCCTTTCAGATCCAACAAAATCGGGACCGTCGGCAGGAAAAACCGCGACTGCGGCGATGTCAGAATCATCGGTAGGCTCTTCCAGCAAGGTAAACTCAC
Source organism: Dactylis glomerata (assembly GCA_007115705.1). Lineage (NCBI taxonomy): Eukaryota > Viridiplantae > Streptophyta > Magnoliopsida > Poales > Poaceae > Dactylis > Dactylis glomerata. The sequence continues at coordinate 3,978,245 of QXEO01000450.1, forward strand.
CGGTCAGCTTCACGACCACGGAAAATATAGAGGACAAAATCGAAGAACTCGATGAAATCGTGGGAAACCTCAACCTAGGAGAAGCAATGGATCACTCAGATTTCAGCCAGAATTTCAGTAAAACATAGCAGCGGACTTCACCACCCAAAACGACGGTGTCTCCAACAATGTACACCAAGTATGCATTATCATCACTAAGGCAGCAGAAGACAGCGATGGCATGGATAACATAGTAGTCAGCGCACAGGGCGACAACCCGAGGAATAACCACAGGAAGGAGAAAAGAAAATATATGTCTCAGCCGGAGAGTGGAGAATAATCATGTTAGCAATCAATCATGGCACGAGAATACCCATGGATTCAAGAAGAGAAGTTCTAATGGGATATCAGTACGCCTTACACCAGCACAAACAGAAGTTATTGGAAGAAAAGAGCGAGCTAAGGAGAAGCTAGGAGAACAACAGTGCATCGAGTAGATCACACTGGGAGGAATACAGCCAAACATCAGAATCCAATGAAGAAAGGCATCGTGAGCCAGAAAACAGCAGGAGAAGGACAGAATGGCCTAGGAAAGAGGACTGCACAAAGAGCATCAACATGTTATTATCGGATGAAGAGGAGGACTTCATACAAGACACGCCAGAAGTAGCCCTGGTGGCAGCACAAGCATATCTATTAACCACACAGCCAAAACCTAGAGATCCGCGGGAGAACATGCATCAAGCGGCCATAAAAAGCCTCGGACTAGTTGGAGATGATTTAAGGCAGAGATCTTTAGGAAGGGAGCCAACACATCATGAGCATACAGGAAAAAGAAACCGAAAGTCCCAATCTCCGGGAACCCGAAGAACCAATTCACCCGACAAGGAAAACCATGAAGCACGAAGGGAAGACGCAAGGAATATCATCACACAAGCTAGGGTGAACAAATCACGCTACGCATGGGATGAAGGAAACTATGAGGACGAAGAAAAGGAAATGGGAGCACTATGCTTTATCCGAAGGGTTTGCGGAATGCGGGTACCCAAAGGATTTGAGCTACCACATGACCAGCAAAAATATGATGGGTCACAAGAACCCAAGTTGTAGTTATCAGATTATCTTCAGGCAGTACAAATACTCGGAGGGTCAAGAGCAACAACAATGCAAAGCTTGCAGCTACACCTCACCGGCGCAACACAGTCTTGGTTAAGCAAGCTACCTGATGATTCCATCGGAAGCTAGGGCGAGCTAGAAGATCAATTCACAAGAAATTTCCGGTCAACGTACAAGCGACCAGCATCAATAAAAGAAGTTAAATCCTATATGCAGAGAAGCGGCAAAATGTTACGTTTGTATATACAACGGTGGAGTATAATAAAAAATTCAGCAGAAAACGTCGTCGACGAGCGAGCAGTAGATGCCTTTGCATTTGGCCTTTTGCCATTTGGATCTCGTTGAAGAATTGGGAAGAATAAAACCCAAAACGGTGTTAGAACAAATGGAAGTAGCGAACAGATTTGCAGATGGAGGAGATGCCTATCATAGCAAAAGAGCATGTTCTCCCAAGCATGACAAATCAAGCAGACAGCACAACCAGAGGCGCATATCTCGCAATGAAGACGGCCGCACCCCACGTAACCAAATAACCGCAGGGTGCAAGAGAAGAGACGGAGAAGGAGATGAGAGAGAGAACGACGAGTATCGTAAAAAAGACAACTCTAGATGGGACAGGTCCAAGTATTTTGTCCCACCAGCAGAAGACATCCTTCACGGACCCTGCCATATCCACTATGCATATCTGGATGGCAAAAGGGTTTCTAATCATTTGATGAGAGATTGCAGGATGTTTGTAAAACTACAAGAAGCCATGGAACTAAGCCGAGGAGCGAAGCTAGGGTCCACGGCATATGACGAGACAACCACAGATCAAGGATATCAAATACAAAGCGGCACAAGCTATCCTCAATCAAAGGTTTACATATCTGCAATGATCCAGCCTGTCCCAAAGTCTAAAAAGGAGCAGAAAAATATATCAAAGCAAGTAAACCTAGCAATATCATCACCACCGGCCACCACAGAGTACCTATGATGGTCGGACCAAACAGTCAGGTTCTGCGAAGAAGACCATCCAAGAAAAGTACCCAGGCCAGGGCACGCGCCAATGGTGTTGAAGGCGCAAATTGGAGGATACGACATAGGATGAGTGTTTATGGATGCTGGCAGTGGTATAAACCTAATATATGCAAGAACTTTAAAGGCAATGAATATATCATTGGACTGGCTGCACGATAGATTGCTCCTTCCAGGGGATAGTGCCGGGAAGCGCAAATTACCCACTAGGGAGAATCAAACTCGATGTTTGCTTCGGCGATAGCAGCAACTTCCAAAGGGAAAAGTTGAAATTCGAAGTCCTGGATTGGCTCTCGCAGTATCACGCAATCCTAGGACGACCAGCGTTTGCATGGTTTATGGCAGTCCCCCATTACACATATCTTGCGCTCAAAATCCTAGGACCTAAAGGAGTCATCACAGTAAAAGGGAGTTTTGAAGTATCAAACACCTGCGACAAGGAATTCAATAGAATGGCACAAATCTTTGGCATGACAGCAGAATATGCACGACTCAAAGGATAAATTGATCATAATGTGTTACCCGACGTAGGTCGATCCCTACCAGATCAGGCTTTCAACGCAACCCAAGACTCCAATAAAGTTTGGGTCCATCACACGGACCCATCAAAAACAACCTCTATCGCAGTAAACTTGGATCCCGCATAGAAAAGTGCGCTTGTCAAGTTCCTCCATGAGCGTAGGGAAATCTTTGCCTGGTGTCCTTCAGACATGCACTACAAGAAATATGTTGACTAGTGACCCTCTAATTTTGTCACTAGATCATCATAATGGTTGATCTATGACAATTTTATGACGAAAAAATGATCGTAAAAAACAGGGCGTCGTTGATGATCGAATGTGATGAATTTGCTAGAATCGTCATTACCGTTGATGGCGTGTAGATGACCGCCCAGTTGGGAACCCCAAGAGGAAGGTATGATGAGTACAACAGCAAGTATTCCCTCAGTATGAAACCAAGGTTTATCGAACCAGTAGGAGAAAGAACCAACTTCCGAAGGTTGATGCTCGCTGGCTTCGCGATAGCTCCAGACAATTTATATATGGTGCCTTATCTGGGGCATAGCTTTGCACCAGCAGCAACGTGGAACATGCACACAACACAACCAAAGTACTTTGCCCCAACTTACAGTGAGGTTGTCAATCTCATCGGTTTGCTGTAAACAAAGGATTAAACGTATCGTGTGGTAAAAGATAGTAGTTTGCGAGAATGTAAATAATGAGAGTAAATAGTAAACGGCAATAAGAATGTAAAAGAATGGACTGGGGTCTACAGTTCACTAGAGGTGTCTCTCCATAAGATAAAAAACATGTTGGGTAAACAAATTACAGTTGGGCAATTGATAGAATAAAGAAAGCATACAAATGTCATGAGGATCACTATGAGATTCACTTGGACATTACAACATAATACATAGACCGTAATCCAACTGCATCTATGACTAATAATCCACCCGCCGGATGTCATCCGAGCAACCGTTGGGTACTAAGTTGCAAGCAATAGATTATCGCCTTAAGCAAAGTGTGTAATGTAAATAATACAAATGTCCTTGAACACAAGATTGTTGTTTTTTCCCTAGTAGCAACAGCACATCTACAACCTTAGAGGTTATTGTCACTCCCCCAAGTGACCAGAGGCATGAACCCACTATCGAGCATAAATACTCCCTCTTGGAGTCACTAGCATCTACTCGGCCAAGATATCTACTAGCAACTGAGAGCATGCAAGATCATGAACAACATAGAGATGATAAATCAATAAATCAACTTGACAAAGTACTCAATATTCATCTGATGCCAACAAACACAACATGTAGAATTACACACCGATGATCTTGATCATGATAGGCAGCTCACAAGATCTAAACATGAAGCACATGGGAGAGAAGACAACCATCTAACTACTGATATGGACCCGTAGTCTAAGGTATACTACTCACACATCACTCCGGAGGCAGGCATGGTGATGATGAAGGCCTCCGGCGGTGATTCTCCTCTCCGGTAGAGTGCCGGGAAGAGCTTCTGGACCCTCCCGATCTCGCGTCGACGACGGCGGTGGCTTGCAGTATGTTTCGTGGAAAATTGATCGGGGCCTTTAGGTTTTCTCGCCGAGGAGAATGTATAGGCGGAAGGGCGGCGTCAGGAGGTGGGCCAAGTGGCCCCACCACCTGGTGGCATGGGCCAGGGGCTGGCCGCGCCACCCTATGGTGTGGCTGGCCCGTGGCTCCCCTCCATCTCTGCTTTGGACTCCATCTCGTGTAGGAACTTCGGCTTTTGTTTTGTCCAATTCCGAGAATATTTCCTGTGTAGCTTTTCTGTAACACAAAAACAGCAGAAAACAGGGAACTAACACTGTGGCATTGGCGCGTTGTTGACGTGGGAGCTGCTTCTTCTTCAATCCCCGACAATGGCGCCAGAAACCTTGTTGCTGGTGCGGTGTTGATGTAGGAATATTGTAGATGACCGCCCAGTTGGAAACCCCAAGAGAAGGTGTGATGAGCACAACAACAAGTCTTCCCTCAGTATGAAACCAAGGTTTATCGAACCAGTAGGAGAAAGAACCAAATTTCAGAAGGTTGATGCCTGCTAGCTTCGCGACAGCTCCGGACAATTTATATGGCGCCTCGTCCAGGGCTTAGCTTTGCACCAGCAGCAACGTGGAACCTGCACACAACACAACCAGGTACTTTGTTCCAACTTACAGTGAGGTTGTCAATCTCACCGGTTTGCTGTAAACAAAGGATTAAGCGTATCGAGTGGTAAAAGGTAGTAGCTTGCAAGAATGTAAATAAAATAGGTAAATAGTAAACGGTAATAGCAATGTAAAAGAATGGACATGGGTCCACAGTTCGCTAGTGGTGTCTCTCCATAAGATAAATAACAACATGCTGGGTAAACAAATTACAGTTGGGCAATTGATAGAATAAAGAAAGCGTACAAATGTCATGAGGATCACTATGAGATTCACTTGGGCATTACAACATAATACATAGACCGTAATCCAACTGCATCTATGACTAATAATCCACCCTCCGGATGTCCTCTGAGCAACCATTGGGTATTAAGTTGCAAGCAATAGATTATCGCCTTAAGCAAAGTGTGTAATGTAAACAATACAAATGTCCTTGGACACAAGATTGGTGTTTTCTCCCTAGTAGCAACAACACATCTACAACCTTAGAGGTTTCTTTCACTCCCCCGGATTACTAGAGGCATGAACCCACTATCGAGCATAAATACCCCCTCTTGGTTTCACTAGCATCTACTCGGCCAAGATATCTACTAGCAATGGAGAGCATGCAATATCATAAACAACATAGAGATAACATAAAGATGATAAGTCAACAATTCAACTTGACATAGTACCAATATTCATTGGATCCCAACAAACACAACATGTAGAATTACAACAATGATCTTGATCATGATAGGCAGCTCACAAGATCTAAACATGAAGCACATGGAGGAGATGACAACCATCTAGCTACTGCTATGGACCCGTAGTCCAAGGTAGACTACTTACACATCACTCCGGAGGCGGCCATGGTGATGAAGAAGGCCTCCAGCATGGTGCCGAGAAGAGATTCTGGACCCTCCCGATCTTGCGTCGACGATGGTGACGGCTTGCAGTAGGTTTCATGGAAAATTGATCAGGGCTTTTAGGTTTTCCCGTCGAGGGGAATATATAGGCAGAAGGGCGGCGTTAGGGAGTGGGCCAGGGGCCCACACCATGCCATGGTGCGGCCAGGGGGTGGCCCGCACCATGGGGTGGTCCGGCCGCCCTCTGGTGCCCCTCCATCTCATCTTCGGACTTCGTCTCGTGTTGGGAAAAATAGGAACTTTGGCTTTTGTTTCGTCCAATTCCAAGAATATTTCCTGTGTAGCTTTTTTGAAACACAAAAACTGCAAAAATAGGGAACTGGCACTGTGGCGTCTCATTAGTAGGTTAGTTCTAGAAAATGCATAAAAACGCCACGAAGTGTAACAAAACACAAAGCAAATGGTGTATAAACTAGCATGGAGCATAAAAAATTATAGATACGTTTGAGACATATCAAGCATCCCCAGGCTTAACTCCTGCTCGTCCTTGAGTAGGTAAGTGATAACAAAACAATAATTTTTGAGGTGACATGCACCATCACAATCTTGATCAACGATGTAAAGCATTGAGTGCTGAGATCAAAGTACTCTAAATATCGGCATAAAAGACATAATCTTGACAATAAAACTTAGCAACAATGTTATAACATGAAAAGTAACACAAACGAAAGATCATGAGTAATGAAACATTGAAAGTCAAGTGTGTTTTTCAACCATATAGAAAAACATAGAAAAGTGGTTTTCAGCTTGTCCTTCATGGAATAGCAAAACACAAATGCATAGGACACCTTCAAGTTTAAGAGGGTGACTGGATATAAATAATTTAAGAACAAGCAAAACCATAATCATGAATCACTCAATAATAAATTTTGGGACTATGCACATTAAACTCAGAATGACAACTATGCTCTCTTAGACTGTGCATAAAAGTAGAAGGTGGAGACTCAACATAAAAGTAAAATAAAGGCCATTCGCAGAGGGAAGCAGTGATTGCAAGTTTTATAAACCTCCAAAAATTATGATACTTACTAGCTTTGAGCTCTCATTGCCCCCATCATAGGCATCTTGAATGGTCAAGGTTAATGCGAGTACAATTACGAAGCATATGCTTAATAAATCATAAGTTGAAAATCTCGTGTCCCGTGAAGTACGAATACCCAAACCTCATGCTACTCGACTTAGGTCCCAAGCAAGTTCTTGTCATTGTAAGCATACATGTATCATCAAGAACCGCCAACGGGGTACCTCTTGCCCGATGAAATGGAACAAGCCCACATCAAAATGACAAGACAAACCTACAACAAACACCTTGGCATCTCTTTTATTTACCATTGGTATAGCCTTTTATTGTGAGATGCGTCGTTGAATGTTCACTATGGGCATGCTGTAAATTTCCACCATGAATGATGCATGTGTCGGGGGGATGACCCCCGGTAGGGTCAAGAGACTAGAAAGATATAAGGAATAAGGTTGACTTTATGCAGGTTGACCAAAGTTGGGTCTGGCCAGAATATAAGAGTATCGGCCAGACCGGCATATAAGGCGTATCCCGGCCAGTGTTCAGATATATCGGCATAGCCGGGATACTTGGAGAGGTATGCCGGCGTATGTATAGATATGCCGGCCTAACTTTGTTGATATATTATGCAGGAACAGGGGAGGCCGGATTACCCGACCATGGGGTCGTTGGTCCGGCATATAGGTCCAGGATATGGCCAACGGCTATATCCGGGATACAGAAGTCAACCAAGGTGTCACATCCCTACAATCAAGGAAGGAAACATCCAAGTATGGGGGCAGACTATGATGATAGAGTGCACAGTGGTGGTCTAACAACCATCACAGTGCCAAAGTACGGTGCTTACCTCACAGGGGTAAGGTCACAGTCGAAGCAAGTACAAGGTACATGGATGAAGAGTCCCATCGAGAGCAATCAGGACCGAAGTCAAGGATGGCAGCCATCGTCACCTTGTCCTATTTGGACTATAGCCAGTGTCGTATGCATGACCGTTGTAACCCTGGCCACCACTATATAAGGTGGCACAGGGAGCCCTAGCCAAGGGTTGGTCATTCTCTACTCTCTCAGTTCATAGTTCATCTTCCTCCTCTCACAGAGAGCTTGGAAGCACCATTGTTGTGCACTCCATCGATCCAGATATACAACCAGTAGAGCAGGAGTAGGGGTGTTATCTCCTTACGAGAGCCCCGAACCTGGGTAGCCAGTGTGTTCCTTTCTGTCGTGCTTTTTAGCTCGCTCCCCTCTCCCGAATCCTCCAGCATCTAGTTCGGCCCCATTTAAGCCATCCCATGGCATATGTTGTTTCACCACGACGACATTTGGCGCCCACCGTGGGGCAGATCGATATGCTGGGCGGAGTGTTTATTCGGACGGGGTCCGTGATAGCAGCATCGGGAGTGCGCGTGGTCTCTGGCCTTGTCCAGAGGCTAGGCTCGCTCAGCTTCATCAGTGACAACGCCGGATGTCTTGGCGGCCGGCCGTTCCCCAGGGATGGCCGGATCATGTCTTTCGGTTCCCACGAGGTGTACGTGGGGACTGAGAGTCTCTGCAGGGAGCAGGTGCTGGTGGCGGCGGATCCTCCGTCGCATCAGCTGGCTCGTGCTGGGCGTAGCACTCGCCCAGTAGAGTCGGCAGAGGTGATGATGGCCGGCACATCCGTGCCATCAGCGGATGGTGCCGGCAAAGCACCAGCAGCAGGGGATACTCCCCCGGAGCCGCCGAAGGTCAAGAGGTCGGCGTGTCCTCCATTGGAGCGGGCAGAGAACCTGGCCGGCACTTCCGGCATGCCGGCTAGGGGCCAGCCTCTCCTCCCCATCATCGATCGGCTTCTTGAGCCGGTGCGATCCGGCGATGATCCAGAGCAGACGAAGGAGGTCCTGGAGGGATCGCGTCAGGCCCTCGTTGACGAGGCCCTGGCCATGCATCAGGAGCGCGAACGGTTTAACCGGCAACTCCGTGAGTATGAGGCAGCCCATGGTTTTACTCCTGTGGTAACCCGGCCTAGCCGGATAGAAGAGGTTAGGACTAGAGGTAGAGATCTTAACACTGAACTAGGTAAAGATGCTAGAGCTAAGAGTCATAGTGCTACTAGTACTGTACCTAAGGTAGTCTATAGCTCACCAGTAAAGAACCTTAGAGCAGCGACAGAGGTAGCTAAGGACTTATCTAGCTTATCTGGCGAAGCACTGCGTGAGCAGCAAGCTCGGCTTAACCATCTGTTGTCTGAAGCTACAAAGCAGCAGGAGGCCTTTAAGAAGGCAAACCCAGGTGCCGGGGCATCCCAGTACATTGCTTCGGCGGGAGGTGCCGATGCGAGGTCGAAGGGCCAAGCTTCGTCCCCGCATCCAAGCGCCCGGCGTGCCGGAAGCGTGACCTCTGGCCGTTGGGACAAGCAGATCCAAGTGTATGATCCGGCAATTGCCGGAAAACAAGCAATAGTTCAGAAGAGTGCCGGCTAAGCTGACAAGAATGTCGGCAGCAAGAATGCCGGCCAGAATGTGCCGGCCAGGCAAGGAGCACGCTCGGCCAGTGGTGGCCGGAGTACCAGTGCTGCCCGACGTCAGCAGTAGGGCACCGGATATGCGGTGCGGCAGCAAGGTGCAGGTCAGCCGAGACATCGGGATGACGATGGGAATTCCGCCCTTGCGAGGACGGGATATCAACAACAGCAGCAACAACAGCAGTAGCACTATCAGCAAGATCAGCAGAATGAGCAATACCAGCCGGAGCAACAGCAACACAAGATGATTGCGGGCCCAATTGCATCTCGGCTAGGTACTCGGTCCTTGGCCACGAATGATGCGCGCTTCAAGCTGGACAGAATTTACCAGACAGAGATGGTGGAGAGACAAGGAGCTCCGGGTCCCATGTGCTTTGGACCCTGGATTATGGGTGAGCCAGTGCCTTATGGTTTCCAGCTCGCACGTGGCGCGAGGACTTACAACGACAGTTTGAAGCCGGAAGATTGGTTGGAGGATTACTCCATTGCGGTGAACATCGCCGGAGGAAACCTCAGATGGGCGGTGCGATATGTGCCGCAAATGCTTGAAGGACCAGCCAGGATATGGCTGAATAATTTGCCGGCCGGATGTATCAACGGCTGGGTTGATTTTGAAGAACAGTTTGTGTCGAACTTCACCAGTACCTACAAGAGACCTAACCGCCCGCAGCAGCTAGCTAACTGCCATCAAGGAGAATATGAGACTGACCGTGACTACCTGACCAGGTGGTGCACGTTGCGCAATTCCTGCGAAGGAGTTGTGGAGCAGCAGGCCATCATGTGGTTCGCTCAGGAATGCCAGCATGGCACCATGTTATGGAAAAAGCTTCAGAGGGAGATGCCGGCCACGCTGGCCGAGACAATCAAGATTGTCGAATGTTATGCATTGGGAGATCCTATGCAGCCCACCCTTGATTTACAAGGTCAGGGGCAAACCCGAAGGAATAACAACAATGCCGGGGGATCGGGGCAGTTCTATCGCCCCGATAACCGGAACAAGAGGAGAGATGAACGGCCGGATTATCGGTATGGTTCGTCGCAAGTGGCGGCAGTTGAGGAAGAGCAAGGGGGCGCCGGCAGTAGCCAGCGTCCGAGATATGAGGACTATCAGCAGCCTCAGCAGCAGCAGCAAGCGCAGCCTTTCCAGAAAAAGAATGTCTGGATCAACAAGAATGCCAGCGGCGGCACCGGCCAGAAGAAGCAATGGCCGAAGTATACAGTGGGTTTGGCCATGGACAAGCCATGTGTGTTTCACACATTTCAGCCGGGTAAGCCGGCGAATCATTTGACCAGAAATTGTTCATGGCTGGACGATATATTGGCGGGTCGTGCAGGTCCTTTTGGGCCGGCTAGGCCACCTATCCCGGCAGCTCCATCGCCGTTGACAGGTGCAAATACAGTTGCAGTCCCGCCCAGGCCGGTTAATCCCGGAAATCAGAGCAATGCCGGAAATGCCGGCATGAATCAAGTTGATCAGAACTATAATCCGGAGTACCATGCCGGAGGCCCAGGAGCGGGCCGGAATGAGTACAAGGAGCATGATCAGAGCTACATGGTCTTTGAGACCGAAAGAACAGATAAGCAGAGTTTGTACCGGTGGAGTTTGGAAGTAAATGCCGTTATGTCGGCAGTCCCAAAGTTGATGCGCTGGTCTGACCAGGCCATAGGCTGGGACAGGACAGATCACCCCAAGATCATGCCAAACCCCGGCGGGTATGCTTTGGTGATGGATCCGACATTCGTCGGGCTGGCAAATAATGTGAGGTTCAGCAAGGTTCTCATTGACAATGGAAGCAGCATCAACATCATGTACCGTGATACGATGCAGAAGTTGGGCATCAAGGAGAATATGTTGGAGCCAAGCAGGACGACATTCCACGGCATTGTGACGGGACTTTCATGTGCGCCGATGGGCAAAATCCGGATAGATGTCATGTTTGGCAACCGGGATAACTGCAGAGTGGAGAACCTCATGTTCGAGGTAGTGGATCTGGATAGTCCTTACCATGCATTGCTGGGTAGGCCGGCATTAGCAAAGTTCATGGCTTCTACTCATGTGGCATATCTAAAGATGAAGATGCCGGGGCCCAGAGGGGTGATTACCATCATTGGTGATTACAAGCGCTCGATGGTGTGTGCCACGGCCGAATCTAATCTGGCCGAGACTCTGATTATTGCAGAAGAGAGGAAGAGGCTCAAGCGAGCGGTGGAGATTGCTGAAACGGTCGTGGCCGGCAAATCTATGCCGGGCATGACAAACCCAAGTGGCGGCACTTCTTTTCAAGTGGGCAAGGAAGTCAAGAAGGTGCCTCTGGATGAGGTTTTCCCGGAGCGTCATGCTCTCATTGGCACAGGTTTGGACCCCAAATAGGAAAGCGAGCTCATCAGCTTCCTCCGTGAGAATCGGGATATCTTTGCATGGTCTACTTCAGACCTGCAAGGTGTGCCGAGGGAGCTGGCTGAGCACGCACTGCATGTAAGGCCGGATGCTAAACCGGTAAAGCAGCCGCTCCGGCGGAATGCAGATGATAGAAGGAAAGCGATTTGGGAGGAAGTGACCAGGCTCCTAGCTGCCGACTTTATCAAGGAAGTACTGCATCCGGATTGGGTGTCTAATCCGGTTTTGGTGGAAAAGAAAAAGGAAGAGCCCGCCATAGTAAAGGTATGGCGGATGTGTGTCGATTACACCAACTTAAACAAGGCATGTCCTAAAGATCCATTCCCGCTCCCTCGGATCGATCAAGTGATTGATTCCACAGCAGGATGTGAACTGTTATCATTCGTAGATGCCTATTCTGGTTTCCACCAGATCCCCTTGTATGAGCTGGATCAAATAAAGACATCCTTTATTACCCCGTACGGGGCTTATTGCTATCTCACCATGCCGTTCGGTTTAAGAAATGCCGGCGCAACTTACCAGAGGTGTATGCAAAAATGTTTGCATGACCAAATAGATAAAAATGTGCAGGTATATGTCGACGATGTTGTCATAAAGACCAAGGAAAGCAAGACTCTCATAGATGACCTCCGGGAAACCTTTGCAAATTTGAGGAGATTCCGGATGAAGTTGAATCCGGCTAAGTGCACCTTCGGTGTGTCGGCAGGCAAATTACGCGGTTTCCTGGTTTCCAGCCGGGGTATTGAGGTGAATCCCGCCAAGATTCGTGCCATAGAGAGAATGAAACCGCCGACAAACCTGTAGGAAGTACAGAAGTTCACTGGGTGCCTTGCATCCCTGAGCCGTTTCATAAGCCGGCTGGGAGAGAAAGCCCTGCCGTTATACCAATTGATGAAGAAGTCCGACACTTTTGTCTGGACTACGTGAGTGGATGAAGCATTCAAGGAGTTGAAACAGATGTTGTCAACAGCGCCGGTGTTGGCATCTCCAATGCCCAGGGAGCCGATGTTGCTCTATATAGCGGCGACCAACAGGGTTGTAAGTGCAGTGGTGGTAGTGGAGCAAGAGGAAGGAGGCAAAACCGTGCAGCAGCCGGTATATTATTTGAGTGAAGTCTTTTCTACCTCGAAGCAAAACTACCCACATTATCAGAAGATGACATATGGTGTCTATATGGCGGCCAAGAAGCTCAAGCATTATTTCCAGGAGCATCCAATCCGGGTAGTGGCTGAGGCCCCTATCTCGGAAATCATAAGCAACAAAGATGCCAGTGGCCGGATAGCTAAGTGGGAAATAGAGTTGTCACCATATACGCCTCAGTATGACAAAAGGGATACAGTCAAGTCCCAGGTGTTGGCTGATTTCTTCATTGATTGGGCCGAGATACAGTATGAACCACCATTGCCAGATGCAAACTATTGGAGAATGCATTTCGATGGGTCCAAAACAATTCATAGCTTGGGCGCCGGCATAGTTCTCACTTCACCCAAAAATGACCAGCTGAGATATGTTCTGCAGATCCACTTTGCAGCATCGAGTAATGTGGCGGAGTATGAGGCACTTGTGCATTGCCTGAAGGTGTCCAAGGACATAGGCATTCGCCGGATTATGTGTTTCGGTGATTCAGACTTGGTGATTCAGCAATGTTCCGGCATATGGGATGCGCATGATGCAAACATGGGGTCCTATCGGTTTTTGGTGCAGCAGTTGAGTGGCTACTTCGAAGGTTGTGAGTTCCAGCATGTCCCCCGGGCTCAGAATGAAGCGGCCAACACATTGTCCAAGCTAGGATCTTCTAGAGAATCAATTCCGCCTGGCATTTTGCTGGAGCATCTGAGGAAGCCGTCAATCAAGCCCTTGCCGGAGTCATCATCCATATATGTTCTGCCAAGCCCAGAGGAACCAGTTCCAATGGAGATAAATGCCGGGGCCAGTTCAGATAACCTGGGGACTGTTCTCTCAGTCCCGGGGACTGGGCCGACATATGCAGTAAGCGCAGTGTTCCGGAGCAGAGATAAAGGCAAGAGAAAAATGTACCAGGAGATTGTGCCGGTATACCCCGGGGACTGCTCCGGCATACCCGGGGACTGATCCTTTTGTCCCGGGGACTTCGCAGCCCATGGAGATCGATTATGTATCGGTCAAAGTGATGGAGATAGATCAGGCAGTATTCACTGTTAGGGAAGTGCCCTCATGGGCACGTTCCATAATGGATTTTTTAGTCAATGGTCAAGTACCGGCGGATGAAACCGAGGCATGCCGGGTTATGAGGAGATCCAAGGGATATACCATCATAAACAAGGAGATATACAAAGAAGTGCCACGGGTGTGCTGCAGAGATGTGTTGAATCCGCGGAAGGCCAGGAGATGCTCCAAGAAATTCATCAGGGGGAGTGTGGTCACCACGCTTCATCCAGAGCTTTAGTGGCGAAAGTGTTCCGGCATGGGTTTTATTGGCCAACGGCACTGCAAGAAGCTGAAGACTTGGTCCGGAAATGTAATGGGTGTCAAATGTATGCCCACCACATTCATCAGCCGGCATCAGCATTGAAAACTATCCCAATAACCTGGCCCTTTGCTGTTTGGGGCCTGGACATGGTCGGACCATTTAAGCCGGCACGAGGGAAGATGACTCATATTCTGGTTATGGTGGACAAGTTCACCAAGTGGATTGAAGTGAAGCCAATAAGCAAATGTGATGGTCACACTGCAGTGAAATTCTTAAAGGATATCATCTTGAGATATGGTGTCCCCCATGGCATCATCGCTGACAATGGGTCGAATTTTGCCCAGGGGCCATTCGCCAGATATTGTGAGGAGGTGGGAATCCAGCTAGACATTGTGTCGGTCGCCCACCCTTGTACCAATGGCCAAGTGGAGAGGTCAAATGGATTAGTATTGTCCGGCATAAAACCCCGGTTGATAGAGCCACTAGAGAAAACTCCCGGATCTTGGCTAGATGAATTGCCAGCAATGCTTTGGAGCTTGAGGACAACTCCGAATAGGTCAACAGGCTATACGCCGTTTTTCCTTGTATATGGAGCAGAAGCTGTGCTTCCAACAGATGTAATACATGATGCACCGAGAGTGGTGCTATATACCGAGGAAGAGGCTAAAGAAGCCAGAGAAAATGATGTTGATTTGCTGGAAGAAGCAAGAGAGATAACATTATCAAGAACTGCAGTGTATCAGCAGAACCTCAGACGCTATCATGCGCAGAAGGTGAATCCAAGGAGATTCCAAGAGGGAGATCTAGTGCTCCGGCTAAGGCAAGACACAGAAGGCCGGCATAAGTTAACTTCTCCATGGGAGGGGCCATTCATTGTGAGAAGAGCTCTGCACAATGATGCCTACTATCTTATAGATGCGCAGGCCCCCAAGAAGAAGAAGGTGGACAGGTCCGGAGAAGAAACCAAGCGGCCATGGAACATAGCTCTACTCCACCCATTTTACTCTTGAGCAGCATAATGTATGTATTTCCATTTTGCTTTATGTGCCGGTATTATATGCCGGCGCAAGACTAATGAATGAAATGTCAGCATCCCGAGGAGATCGGGCACTGCCTCCAGTATATATTGTTGTCTATCTTTAATTTTTATTTATATGTCGGCTGGCTTGAATTGAGTGTTTCCTATGTCGGCCTAGTAATGTGTCGGCACCGAAGGCCGCTCTTCGACTCAGCTGCTGTCCGAAAACCGGCTTCATGGCTAGCAAGAGTAGATGCCGGAGATTGTCTACACATGGATAACGGCTAAGGAAAGATAAAGCAAGCAAACCGACATTTGTTATATTGCAAGAGTAAAAATTTGAAGTATCGGATGATTTGAAGTCTAAGTTTCAAAGTTTAAGTACTGTATGTTTAATAAAGCAACCTTGAGACTCATACGTCGAAAGTCAAATAAGGTAGACAAGTAGCCAAGGTTGTGGAGTTAAGGAAACAGGAAAATAAACTCGGTGACTTAGCCAAAAGATGATCCGGCATTCATAAGCAAGCAAACCAAATTAAAACTTGTTCAGGTAGCAAACCAAAGGGAAAATAGAGTATATCTTACAACTGCACCCGACATACCGGGAATCTGATAAAGCTTAAAGTTTTTGGTACTGCAAAGTTCAAGGAGCAGGTGCCGAAGTAGAGCCGCCGGCAGGTGGAGCTGTAGTAGTGGAGATGTCGGCCTCAGGAGTGCCGAATCCAGCAGAAGGGATAGAGCCATCACCTCCGGCCGGAGCAGAACCCTGCTCCGGAGCTTCAGTGTCGGCGTCTTCAGTCTCTTCCTCATCCTGGCTGGAGTCTGAGCCCTCAACGTCCTCAGTATCGGCCTCCTTCTCCGGCTCGCGGATGTCCCGGACGAAGGCCTCGGTGTCGGCAAAGTCCACATAGCTGTGGGCTAGCTCCTGGCGACGCCGGATAAGTTCCGGATCTGTGGTCCACATAGATCCTTCGCGCACAGAGCGCAGAGTCTCTAAGTCAACCTTTTCGTACCATGAGAGGAAGTAAGTGAGAGCTTCATCAGCTCCCACCCTTGCGCCGGAATCCCGCCATTGCCTGAGGCGAACTTTGGAGAGCTGCAGATCATTGCCAAGATCAAGAGGGTCAGTGGGCGTTCTTTGTCCCGGCCAGAGGGCGGAATGTGCCTCTTGTACACCATGGAAAAGATCTTCAGTATAGGATGCCATGGCCTTCTTGCGGGCCTGTAGAGCGATTAGCTGTTCCGACATGTCCCAGTTGGGCGAGTCAACCGGAGCATTCCGTTTAACCCGGTCCACCTGCAGAGCCTTCTCAACGTCTTCGACAGAAGCAGGAAACATGTCTGAAAAATAAGAGAGTATGTTAGAAACTGGAGTATATGTCGGCGTAAAGGTCATGCCGGAAAAGATCATTATATATCGGGCAGGGTAAGAAGAAAAGGATTTGAAGCTTACTGGAGAGATCAGCGTTGAGCTAGGCAACAGCAACTTCCCATTTGGTGGCCTGCTCCTTCAAGACGTCTAGTTCTATATGGGCGTTGGATGCGTCGGTCTCTGAAGTGACAAGCAGCTCCTGGGCCTTCTTAAGTTGGCCCTCCCTCTGTTCTTTCTCCTCCAGAAGTGCAGCAACCCGGCCCTTCAACTGCTCCACCTCGGCTTTGTGGACGGCATCCCTTTCGTCCAACTGCTTGGCCACATCCACTGAGGACACACAGTCCTGGTGGCGTGCTTCCAGCGTAGCCTTTTCATCTGCAAGGATTCGAAGTTAAAAGGATTTGAAAGTAGAGGAATAAGAAAGAGTTTGAAGGATTTGAAGTACAAAGTGCTTAGTTGAAGGTTAGCGGGATTCGGCATACCTGTGAGCTCCTTCACCCTCTTGAGAAGCTCGGTGACTTGTTCTTCAGCAGCAGCTGAAAAATGCCGGTAAAAGGTTATGTGTCGGCGCATCAGGGTGTGTCGGCAAGAGGAACATTGTGAAGAAAAGAAGAGGAGAATAATCCGGCATATAATAGTATGTCGGCTGAATTTACCTTTCTTGGTCAGTTGCAGACGAAGTTTGCTATGTTCGTCGGATAACTTCCGATGTTCACAGATCAGATCATGATACATGTCATCACGAGCGTTGTTCATGAGCTGCAAAAGTATTTAGGATTTGAAAGGTCATTAGAGAAATTTAGCATATCAGTTAGGTGGAAAATTCTACCAAGTATCAATTTTTTGAAGACCCGGCACAGGTGCTGCGCACCTATCCCGGCCCTCGGTGACTAGGATTTGAAGCTCGAATCGAGCTTATATGTCGGTCAGATGGATTTGAAAGTACATCAAGTTTCAATTTTTTGAAGACCTGGCACAGGTGCTGCGCACCTATCCCGGCCCTCGGTGACTAGGATTTGAAGCTCGGATCGAGTTTATATGTCGGATAGTTGAATTTGAAAAAAGCTAAGTGGATAGTTGAAAATCCCGGATGTCCATATCCCGGACAACCGACATTTTCGGGGACTGGGGATATATAAGGAGAATACTTACGTTGGTGGCGTCGGCTGGATGCTGAGGAGCTCACTGGCAATAGGAATGGGCTTGGAGGCCAGTATAGCATCAGGAGTACCAGCGGCCGGAGTAACAGCGGCCGGAGCTCCGGCCAGTTTCTTCTTTGTGGAGCTGGCAGTGTCCATGCAGTCAGCGTCATTCCACTTGATGCAGTGCTCCTTGAGGGATCCAAGGCTCTTGTCACTTTTGGTTAGAAGGGAAACCCGACCCTCAAGTTCCGGTGTCTGGAAGAAGCTGGGCCGGGCTGCTGCCTTGCCATAGTGAAGTGTCATAGCTGAGCTGGAGCGCGCGGGCTTAGCCGGTGCCGACGCGGTAGTAGCAGGTGATGCTGCGGTCTTGATGATCTGATGAATTTTGAGTGTGCCGGTCTTGGCCGGGGCAGCAGTCCGTTCGGAAGTTGGAGCCTTGGGTGTTGGTTGCTCTGGCGCGGCCGGAGTAGCCTGTCCTGTTGAAACTGGTGCCGGGTTAGTCCGGACTTCTGGTACTGCGGGGCTCTTCCCCTTGTCTATGCCGGCGCTCGTGTCGCCTGCGCCGGCATCTTCAGCAGTTCCGGTGCCGCTTGCGGACGCGCCAGAGTTAGAGATATCCTGATGAGCCCCCGAGTCCATGTGGACTTCGGGGGCAGAGTTGTCTTGTTCCAGCGGAGGATCATCCTTTGCCGGGGAAGTGGCTTTCTTGGACGCAGGCGAAGATGCCGTCGCCGGAGAGGTGTTGTGGCTGGTGTCTGGTACATCGGGGCGTGCAGGAGACACCGGCTTTGTAACGTGCGGGCTGGCACTTGAGCCAGAGGCATGTTCCGGCGCAAGAGGAGCCCTGAAAAGAAAGAAAACGCCAAGTCAATAATCGAAAGAAGAAATACGTCAGAAATAATACAAAGGGAAGAAACTTACCCCGAGGCAACGGGTCTCTGTCTTTTGGCCTGGGGCACGCTGACTTTCTGCCTCTTGGTCTGATGAGATGGATCTGGTTGGGGCTTCACTCCTCGCTTCCGGCCGGCACGTCCGCCGGTGGAAGGAGGTCCCTGGTTCAGAGGAGCGGCGTCGACAACGAAATCGTCCAGAATAACTAAGGACGGCATTGGAAAGGCATAAGCAAGAGGTGTTTCAGGAAGAGCATAAGCAAGAGGAGTTGGGCAGATAAATGATGCGTGGTGAATGACCAGCCCGTTGGGAACCCCAAGAGGAAGGTGTGATGAGTATAGCAGCTAGTTTTCCCTCAGTTAAGAAACCAAGGTTTATCATTCTTGGAGAGGAGAGACAAACGACTGAAGGTGATGCTTGCTGGCTTGCGACAGCTCCGGACAATTTATATATGGCGCCTCGTCCAAGCTTTGCTTGCTAGCTGCAACGTGGAACCTGCACACAACACAACCAAGTACTTCGTTCCCAACTTGCGATGAGGTTGTCAATCTCACCGGTTTGCTTGAAACAAAGGTTATGAGCGTATCGAGTGGAAAATAATAGAGTATGCGAGTAAAGTAAACAATGCGAGTAAAGTAAACAGGTGATAGCAATATGATGGAAATAGGACCGGGGTCCATAGTTCACTAGTGGTGTCTCTCCATAAGATAAATAACACATGCTGGGTAAACAAATTACAGTTGGGCAATTGATAGAATAGAGATAAACGTGATATGTCAAGAAGATCACTATGAGATTTACTCTGGGCATTACAACAAAATACATAGACCGCCATCCAACTGCATCTATGACTAATAATCCACTTGTGGTGAATCAATCCGAGAACTCCACAAGTATTAAGTTGCGAACAACAGATAATTGCATTAAGCAAAGTGTGTAATGTAAACAAAGCATATGCCCTTGAGCATATGAATGTTGTTTTCTCCCTAGTAGCAACAGCACATCTACAACCTTAGAGGTTTCTGTCACTCCCCCAGGTTAAATAGAGGCATGAACCCACTATCGAGCATAAATACCCCCTCTTGGAGTCACTAGCAACTACTCGGCCAAGATAGCTACTAACAACGGAGAGCATGCAAGATCATAAACAACATAGAGATAACAAAAGATAATATTCAGTACAGCAACTTAATCATAAACACCAATATTCATCGAATCCCAACAAACCAAACATGTAGAATTACATAACGGTGATCTCAATCATGTAGGGCAGCTCATGAGATCTAAACATGAAGCACATGGTGGAGGAGACAACCATCTAGCTACTGCTATGGACCCATAGTCCAAGGTAGACTACTCACTCATCGCTCCGGAGGCAAGCATGGTGATGAAGAAGACCTCCGGTGGTGATTCCCCTCTCCGGCAGGGTGCCGGGAAGAGCTTCTGGACCCTCCCGATCTTCGGGTCGACGGCGGCGGCGGATCGCGATGTGTTCTACAAAAAATTGATCGGGTACTTAGGTTTTTTCTGTTGGGGGGTCTTTATAGGCGAAGGGGCGATGTCAGAGGAGGGACCAGGCGGCCTCACGCCAGGCTCGCGCGGCCAGGGGCCTGGCTGCGCCGCCCTAGCGTGTGGGCCCCTGGTGGCCCACCTCCTTCTCTCCTTCGGATCTCTGGAAGCTTCCGGGTAAAATAAGACTTCAGGAACTTGTTTCGTCCAATTCCGAGAATATTTCCTGTGTATCACTTCTAAAACACAAAAACAGCAGAAAACAGGGAACTGGCACTGTGGCAACTCGTTAATAGGTTAGTTCCGGAAAATGCATAAAAGTGCCACGAAGTGTAACGAAACAATAGGCAAATGGTGTAAAAACAAGCATGGAGCATCAAAAATTATAGATACGTTGGAGATGTATCAAGCATCCCCAAGCTTAACTCCTGCTCGTCCTCGAGTAGGTAAGTGATAACAAAAGAAGAATTTTTGAGGTGACATGCACCTACACAATCTTGATCATATATGTAAGCATTTGTGAGCTGGGATCATAAGAACCTAAAACATGGGCATGAAGATATAATCTTGACAATAAGAACTTAGCAACCATGTTGTAAACATGCAAATGAACACAAACAAAAGATCATGAAAATGAAACAATGAAAGTCAAACGTGTGTTCAAATCATAATGAAAAACATACAAATGGTTTTCAGCTTGTCCTTCAAAGAGAGCAAAACATAAATGCATAGGACACCTTCAAGTTTAAGAGGGCGACTAGATACAAATAATTTGAGAACAAGTGAAACCAACAATATGAATCAATCAATGAACTTTGGGACAATGCATATCACACTAAGAATGACAACTATGCTCTCTTAATGGTGCATAAAGATAGAAGGTGGTGACTCAACATAAAAGAAAAAGAAAGGCCCTTCGCAGAGGGAAGTAGTGATTGCAAGTTTTATAACCTTCAAAAATTATGGTACTTACCGGCTTTGAGCTCTCATTGCCCCCATCATAAGCATCTTGAATGGTTAAAGTTAATGCGAGAACAATTATGAAGCATATGCTTGACAAATCATAAGTTGAAAACCTCATGCCCCGTGAATACGAGTACCCAAACCTCATGCTACTTTACTTAGAGTCCCAAGCAAGGCTCTTGTCATTGTAAGTATATGCATATCATTGAGAAGCGCCAATGGGGTACCTCCGTGCCCGATGACATGGAACAAGCCCACACCAAAATGACAGGATAAGCAGACAATGAACACCTCGACATCTCTTTTATTTGCCTTTTGTTTAGCTTTTTCTTGTGAGATGCGTCGTCGAATGTTCACCATGGGTATGCTGCAAATTTCCACCATGAATTATGCATGGCTTAGATTGGCGGCCCGGCGTTTCCCTAACACATATACAAACTCCATGATCCCCACAAGATTCCCAATTCATTTCACACCGCGGGCATCCATAAACAAAAGATCACGATATCAACTCAAATAAGAAGTGCAATGTTGAAAGCTTGCCCCATGACAGCATGGCTGGGCTAGAATCCAACTTACAACTTGCAAGCATAACAACTCAACATAAGAGACCACAATGTCAAATTTTTAAGAACAGGAAAAAGTAAAGTGTGCCTTCCGGTTCGTGAGAGCTTTACTGACCGAATTTCGCATAACACTGGTAAGAGTTTAATTTGAATAGAAAATAAAAGCAAGTCAAATTTACTTGGAATAGCAAATTGCTAGTAGGTATGTATGGTGGACACTTTGGAAAACTTTGGCTTTTAGGAGTTGGATGCACGAGTAGAGCTCATACTCAGTACAAGGCGAAGGCTAGCAAAAGACTGGGAGCGGCCAACTAAGAGAGCAATAATGGCCATAATCATGCAAAGCGACAAACCGACATTAAAAGAAGCATAAGATGGCATCAAAAGTCAAAAACTAAATGATCATAAAGGCTATTGGCGACTTTGTAAGAGTCTAACATGTGTGAGCATGCGCCAAGTCAACCCAAATAAAGCATCAAGGAGAAAACCAAAATAATGCTTCCATACAATAAAAACAACGCATGATTTTTTCAAAGGCTCATTAAGCAATCTCAGTTATTTGAGACAAGTCATGCTACAGCAAAACCACTAAGCATACTATCAAAAAGACATCAAGCATGACATGAAAAAGCCTAAGCCGCAGTCTACACAAGCTCCTTCTTGTACCACTATTTTGCACAAAGCTTTTTCTCTTTTCCAACACCATTTGAAATTTTTATAGACACCTCTTTTGATGAAAACCAATAAAGATTAGAGGCAAAAATACACCTTGATGAAAAGATATGACAAGGTCTGAACGCAAATCAAGGCGAAAACGAAAACCAAAAGCAGTAGCGGAAAAAGAAGAACACCCGGTGAAATTTGTAAAAATGAAAACGGAGTGTTCTTGGCAAATGAAAAGCAAGGCAACTTCTCCAAAAGAAATTTGTTGGGGTCCAACCATTTATTGCAGCAAACAAACAAACTAAACTAACTAAGAAAAATAAAACAACTGACGCTCCAAGAAAAACACATAGTGCATGAAGCAATAAAAATATAGCGTCTTGAAAGGTGACCTGATTTTTGCCGATGAAGAAGGGGTGCCTCGGGGGCATCCCCAAGCTTTGATGCTTGTACTTCTTGGATATTTCTTGGGGTGCTGGGAATCCCCAAGCTTGAGCTTTTTTCCATTCTTCAACTCATCTCATCATTCTCCAATCCCTACACTTGAAAACTTCCTTCATACAAAACTAAACACAATTCTATTAGCAACATTAGTGCAAGCATAACATATAATCAATCCTCTTTTTGCTTCAGGTTTCAACTCAAAACCACCACATATATAGCAAATACTACTGTAGCAACTTCTCTAAAAGTTCCGTGATCAAAAGAACTCAAAAGAAGGCGATAAAGTGGCAAACACAAATATTGGCAGAAATCTGTCAAAACTGAACAGCTGACAAAGGTCGAATTTTTGAGGGGTTGTCTGTTGCTCAAATCAAAAAGTGTTCAACTAACAAAAGTTTTGATATAACCTGGGGCATATGCACAAGAAATCGCAGGTCTAAAAGATATACAGAGAATTTATACGAATTTTTACGGTGCAGCACCGAAAACAGTTTCAGGACAGCAACATCCCCAAATCTTTACATCACTCAAATTAGAGGCTTCTCTTGGCACAAAAATGAAATAAAGAAGATAAGGAGCAGTCATTACAGTTGTAATGACTTCCAAGACTCAAGAAAAAGTACAGAAAAGAAAACATTGGGTTATCTCCCAAGAGTGCTTTTCTTTAACGCCTTTGAGCTAGGTGCAGAAAATTGCGAATCAAGTAACATCAAGTGATGAAGCATCAAGCTCATAATTTGCTCTAAGAATAGAGTCAAAAAGCAATTTATTTCTTTTCCTAGGGAAGTGTTCCATACCTTTCTTTAGTGGGAATTGATACTTGATAGAGCCTTCCCTCATATCAATGATAGCACCTATAGTTCGAAGAAAGGGTCTTCCCAAAATAATAGGACATGAAGCATGGCATTCAACGTCCATAACAAGAAAATCAACGGGAACAAGGTTATTATTAACCACAATAAGAACATCATTAATACTTCCCAAAGGTTTCTTCTTAGCAACATCAGCAATAGGAACATCAAAATAACATTTTTTCAAGCGGTGGTAAATCAAGCATGTCATAAATCTTTCTAGGCATGATAGAAATACTAGCACCTAGATCACATAAAGCATGGCAATCAAAACCATTAACATGCATATCAATGACGGGTTCCCAACCATCTTCTAACTTCTTGGGAACAGAGGCTTTTTGCTTCAACTTTTCATCCCTAATTTTTATGAGAGCATTGGTAATATGCTTAGTAAAAGCAATATTTAGAGAACTAGCATTGGGAGTCAAAGCAAGCTTTTGCAAGAACAAAATTACTTCAGATATATTGCAGCCATCAACATCAAAATCATTAAAAGAAGTAGAGCTATCATCTCCTACACTCCGAAAAATTTCAGCACTCTTTTGAGAAAAAGTTTTGGCAGTTTTAGGCTTTTTAACGCAAGGAGTGGGAGTTTTCTCCACACCAATCAAAGTAAGAGGATTGCTAGCATTAGGAGCAACATCATTAGAGGTAGTAATGGTACATACCTTCATTTCTCTAGCCATCTCATCTTCTCTTTCCCACCTGGCATGCAATTCCGCTAACAATCTAATATTTTCATCAATTCCAACTTGAATAGCATTAGCGGTAGCAAAAACATTGTTCTCTTTCGCATTATTAGGCAACACTTTTAATTTCAGAAGTTCAACATCATGAGCAAGGCTATCAACTTTAGAAGCAAGAATATCAATTTTTGCCTAACTTTTCCTCAACAGACTTGTTAAAAGCAGTTTGCTTACCGATGAAGTCCTTGAGCATTACCTCAAGCTCGGAGGGCGCGGCCCTAGTGTTGTTGTAGGAATTACCATAAGAGTTACCATAACCATTACTAGAAGGATACGACCTATAATTGTTACTAGCAAAATTGTTCCTATAAGCATTGTTGTTAAAATTATTGTTTCTAATGAAATTCACATCAACATGCTCTTCTTGAGCAACCAGAGAGGCTAAAGGAACATTATTAGGATCAACATGAGTCCTATCATTAGCAAGCATAGCCATAATAGTATCAATCTTATCATTCAGGGAAGAGGTTTCCTCAACAGAATTTACCTTCTTACCTTGTGGAGCTCTCTCGGTGTGCCATTCAGAATAATTTACCATCATGTTGTCGAGTAGCTTTGATGCGGCGCCCAAGGTAAGGGACATAAAAGTGCCTCCAGCAGCTGAATCAAGTAGGTTCCTTGAGGAAAAATTCAGTCCTGCATAAAAAGTTTGGATAATCATCCAAGTAGTCAGTCCATGAGTGGGGCAATTCTTTATCATAGATTTCATTCTTTCCCAAGCTTGAGCAACATGTTCATTATCAAACTGAGTAAACTTCATAATATTGCTACGCAGAGATATAATCTTAGCAGGAGGATAGTATCTACCAATAAAAGCATCCTTACACTTAGCCCATGAATCAATACTATTCTTAGTCAAAGACAGCAACCAATCTTTAGCTTTTCCTCTCAAAGAAAAAGGAAACAACTTGAGCTTAATAATATCACTATCAACATCCTTATATTTTTGCATCTCACATAGCTCAACAAAATTGTTGAGATGAGCTGCAGCATCTTCAGTACTAGCACCAGAAAATTGCTCTTTCATAACAAGGTTCAATAAAGCAGGCTTAATCTCATAAAAATTTGCAGCAGTAGCAGGTGGTGCAATAGGAATGCAGATAAAATCACTATTGTTTGTGCTAGTAAAGTCACACAACTTGGTGTTTTCAGGATTGGCCATTTCAGCAAAACGAAAGTAAACAAGTAAAAACAACTACCAAGGATTCTAATTTTTTTTGGGTTTTTGATATAAAACGATGCAGGAAAAATAAATAAGTAAAGCAAAACAATAAAACAAAGTAAAGGATGTGCGTGCAAAAACTCCCCTCGCAGAAGTCTTCTACTTCCTCCCCGGCAACGGCGCCAGAAAATTAGCTTGATGCGTGGTGAATGACCAGCCCGTTGGGAACCCCAAGAGGAAGGTGTGATGAGTATAGCAGCTAGTTTTCCCTCAGTTAAGAAACCAAGGTTTATCGTTCTTGGAGAGGAGAGACAAACGACTGAAGGTGATGCTTGCTGGCTTGCGACAGCTCCAGACAATTTATATATGGCGCCTCATCCAAGCTTTGCTTGCTAGCTGCAACGCGGAACCTGCACACAACACAACCAAGTACTTCGTTCCCAACTTGCGATGAGGTTTTCAATCTCACCGGTTTGCTTGAAACAAAGGTTATGAGCGTATCGAGTGGAAAACAATAGAGTATGCGAGTAAAGTAAACAATGCGAGTAAAGTAAACAGGTGATAGCAATATGATGGAAATAGGACCGCGGTCCACAGTTCACTAGTGGTGTCTCTCCATAAGATAAATAACACATGCTGGGTAAACAAATTATAGTTGGGCAATTGATAGAATAGAGATAAACGTGATATGTCAAGAAGATCACTATGAGATTTACTCTGGGCATTACAACAAAATACATAGACCGCCATCCAACTGCATCTATGACTAATAATCCACTTGTGGTGAATCAATCCGAGAACTCCACAAGTATTAAGTTGCGAATAACAGATAATTGCATTAAGCAAAGTGTGTAATGTAAACAAAGCATATGCCCTTGAGCATATGAATGTTGTTTTCTCCCTAGTAGCAACAGCACATCTACAACCTTAGAGGTTTCTGTCACTCCCCCAGGTTAAATAGAGGCATGAACCCACTATCGAGCATAAATACCCCCCTCTTGGAGTCACTAGCAACTACTCGGCCAAGATAGCTACTAACAACGGAGAGCATGCAAGATCATAAACAACATAGAGATAACAAAAGATAATATTCAGTATAGCAACTTAATCATAAACACCAATATTCATCGGATCCCAACAAACCAAACATGTAGAATTACATAACGGTGATCTCAATCATGTAGGGCAGCTCATGAGATCTAAACATGAAGCACATGGTGGAGGAGACAACCATCTAGCTACTGCTATGGACCCATAGTCCAAGGTAGACTACTCACTCATCGCTCTGGAGGCAAGCATGGCGATGAAGAAGACCTCCGGTGGCGATTCCCCTCTCCGGCAGGGTGCCGGGAAGAGCTTCTGGACCCTCCCGATCTTCGGGTCGACGGCGGCGGCGGATCGCGATATGTTCTGGAAAATTGATCGGGTACTTAGGTTTTTTCCATCGGGGGGTCTTTATACGCGAAGGGGCGATGTCAGAGGAGGGACCAGGCGGCCTCACGCCAGGCTCGCGCGGCCAGGGGCCTGGCCGCGCCGCCCTGGCGTGTGGGCCCCTGGTGGCCCACCTCCTTCTCTCCTTCGGATCTCTGGAAGCTTCCGGGTAAAATAAGACTTCAGGAACTTGTTTCGTCCAATTCCGAGAATATTTCCTGTGTATCACTTCTGAAACACAAAAACAGCAGAAAACAGGGAACTGGCACTGTGGCAACTCGTTAATAGGTTAGTTCCGGAAAATGCATAAAAGTGCCACGAAGTGTAACGAAACAATAGGCAAATGGTGTAAAAACAAGCATGGAGCATAAAAAAATATAGATACGTTGGAGACGTATCAATAAACATCCGACAATCATCATCAGAATCGTCGTCACTCCAGTCTTGTGTAGAATGCCGGGATGAAGAGGCCTTACCCGCGGCAGAAGCAGCACGGGTGTTCTTTGGCAACTTGTCCCAGTGATCCGGATCCTCTACATCCGTGATAGTGCGGTCTGCGGCGATCTTGATCCGGGAATTCTCCATGTCCTGGAAGCTAAATTTCTGCATAGAGCAAAGTCAATTGATCAGAAGCAGGGGTATGTCGGATCAAGCATGGTAATGTCGGCAAACAACAGTATGTCGGATCAAGCATGGTAATGTCGGCAAACAGCAGTATGTCGGCTTAGGCATCTATATATCGGGCAAGAGATTGAAATATCGGCCAAAGGGATTTACCGTCGGAGCAGGGCGGTCCCGGCTGTATGGCTCAAGCCCCCAGGCAAAGGTAGCTTGAGAGGACTTGCAGATGTCCTTAACCCACCGCAGAATGTCGGCCGGGGTCAACTCATGTGTAGAGTGTCGAGTGGGGTCCATGGCCCCGCTCATCTGACAGATTTTGTGGGACCGGCGCTGAAGAGGAGAGATGCGCCGGCTGATGAAGCATGCAACAATATCGTGCGGCGTTAAGCCAGCATCCAGCAGTTCGCCCTTAACCCGGTGGAGGGCATTAACTGGCATTACCATGCTCTTCGGATTATAGGTCCAATTCTTCATCTCCAAGGGTGGCTCGTCCACGTATGGCAGCAGGTTGAGCAGATCAACGTCCGTGGTATTCTTGACATAGAAGAAGCTCTTCTGCCACTTCTTGCAGGACTCGAGCAGTTCTATCTTGGGGAAGTCTGAGCCCTTCCGAGACATTATGGTGGCCGCGCCGCATTGGGTCATGGGGCGGTCCTTCTTCTATTGAGCTGTTTCCGGCGGATCATCCTTGGTCCGGGGCTCTTGGATGACTTGCTTGCGCAGTTGGAAGTATTTCGCCCAGGCTTGGGTGAAGGCCTCTATGCCGGCAAAGCCTTCGCAGAAAGCAGCGAAAGCAGATAAGATCATCACCGCATTCGCCGGCAAATGGTGGGGTTGCAGATCGTAGGTATCCAAGAAGTCCCGGAAGAGGTCTGATACCGGCAGACCAAAGCCCCGCTCGAAGTGGGAGATGAATACGACGCGTTCGCCAGACTCAGGTGCCGGCACGGTCTCTCCCGCAGGTAGCCGGCATGCTACACCGGCCGGGACTCGCCTGGTGGTGGTAACCCAGGATATGTCGGCCGGGGTCACCTCCGACCCTTCCCAGCCGGAGCGTCCTTGTAGCTGGGCCGAGTTATCCTCCTACGATGCAGAAGTGGCCGTCATACTAGATGAAGCCATCTTGGTGGCCGGGATAAGGCGTGAGAGCCGGAGTCCTGTGGTGTTAGTCCTATCAAGAGAAGAGTAAAGAGGGAGGTTAGTCTCTCCGGCATACCGATCTCACAGAAGTTAGCAGGAAAAGAAGATCTACCGGCGCAGTTAAAATCAGAAATAATTATGGTAAAATTCCTACGGGAAGAACACCTGTGAACTACCGAGGAGGATTAATAGCAATGCTAACCGAATCAATAAGATGTTAAACAGAGAAACTATCGCAGATCTGAGCAAATAAGGTTACTATGGCAAAGCTACAGAGAAGCACGAAGGAGGAAGAACAGAGAAGGAAGAAGAACTTACCGGAGCTTGTGCGGCGGCGGAACGGCGGCGAGCTTGTAGATAGGGATCTGATCTCCCCAGTAATGTCCAGGAGAGGAGCAGAACCGGCGGCGTCAACAGCGAAGAGTTTGAGCGTCGGCGAGGATAGGCGCCGGCGTGAAGGAAGACGACGGCGGCGCAGGTTCTTCGTTCGGTTGCTCCGACGGAGGAGAGCTCGAAGAAGAAGAGCGGAGGAAGAAGAAGGAGTGGGGGGTAAAAAGGTAGAGTTACCCCCAGCTCCCCTATTTATATCGCGGGGCGGCGGTAGTGGAGCACTACCACCGTGCCCACGACCCCGACCGTTTCTACCGATATCGCCACATGGTGGCACGTCGTGGGGCGGCGGTTCGTATAACCGTGCCACTAGGCCAGTTATGGCAATGATGGGTGTCAGTAACTACACTGTGAACCGTCACTTGATGTGACCGTTCACAGTGACAGAGCAGTTGCAAGTTTCGAGGGAAACTGTCGGGCGTGGCTTCTCGAGGAAGTTTCAGCTATGTGTCGGCATGACTGTGCGTGAAACAAGTCTTGTCCGGAATACCTTCGGGACCGGCCGGATTAACTTTTGGAGAAGGAACAGGAGCCGGTATATATGCGGAGGTCCGGCATATAATCTAATCACCAGCGAATAATCAAGAGCCGGGATATAAGAAAAAGAGATGGCATGATTGAACCTGCCAAGGCCCCTCAGTTGAGACTGGGGGACCTCGACAGCTTCGGGGACTAGTGTCGGGGGGATGACCCCCGGTAGGGTCAAGAGACTAGAAAGATATAAGGAATAAGGTTGACTTTATGCAGGTTGACCAAAGTTGGGTCTGGCCGGAATATAAGAGTATCGGCCAGACCGGCATATAAGGCGTATCCCGGCCGGTGTTCAGATATATCAGAATAGCCGGGATACTTGGAGAGGTATGCCGGCGTATGTATAGATATGCTGGCCTAACTTTGTTGATATATTATGCATGAATAGGGGAGGCCGGATTACCCGACCATGGGGTCGTTGGTCCGGCATATAGGTCCAGGATATGGCCAATGGCTATATCCGGGATATAGAAGTCAACCAAGGTGTCACATCCCTACAATCAAGGAAGGAAACATCCAAGTATGGGGGCAGACTATGATGACAGAGTGCACAGTGGTGGTCTAACAACCATCACAGTGCCAAAGTACAGTGCTTACCTCACAGGGGTAAGGTCACAGTCGAAGCAAGTACAAGGTACAGGGATGGAGAGTCCCATCGAGAGCAATCAGGACCAAAGTCAAGGATGGCAGCCATCGTCACCTTGTCCTATTTGGACTATAGCCAGTGTTGTATGCATGACTGTTGTAACCCTGGCCACCACTATATAAGGTGGCACAGGGAGCCCTAGCCAAGGGTTTGTCATTGTCTACTCTCTCAGTTCATAGCTCGTCTTCCTCCTCTCACAGAGAGCTTGGAAGCACCATTGTTGTGCACTCCATCAATCCAGATATACAACCAGTAGAGCAGGAGTAGGGGTGTTATCTCCTTACGAGAGCCCCGAACCTGGGTAGCCAGTGTGTTCCTTTCTGTCGTGCTTTTTAGCTCGCTCCCCTCTCCCGAATCCTCCAGCATCTAGTTCGGCCCCATTTAAGCCATCACATGGCATATGTTGTTTCACCACGACGACATCATGGCTTGGATTAGCGGCCTAGGCGTTTCTCTAACACATATACAAACTCCATGAGCTCACAAGTTTCCAACTTATTTCACATCGCCGGTATCCATAAATAAAAGATCACGATATCAACTAAATGAGAAAAAGTGCAATGTTGAAAGCTTGCCCCATGACGGCATGGCCGGGCTAACTTCTAACTTACAACTTGCAAGCATAACGTCAACATAAGAGAGCCACAATGTCAAATTTATTAAAAGCAGGAAAAGTAAAGTGTTCCGTCAGGTTCGTGGGAGCTTTACTGACTAATTTTCACATAACACACAAAGTTTAATTTGAAGGATAGATAAAAGCAAGACGGATGTGCTTGGAATAGCAAATTGCTAATAGGTAGATATGGTGGACACGTTGGAAAACTTTGGTTTTGGGGAGTTGGATGCACGAGAAGTATTCCCTCTCAGTACAAAATGAAGGCTAGCAAAAGACTGGGAGCGACCAACTAAGAGAGCAAAAACGGCCATAATCATGCATAGCGACAAAACATCATTAACCGAAGCATAAAGTGGTATCACAAGTCAAAAACCAAATGATCATAGAGGCTTATGGCGACTTATTAGAGTCAAACATATTGTAAGCATGCGCCAAGTCAACCCAAATAAAGCATCAAAGGAGAAAACCAGAATAATATGCTCCCATATAATAAAAACAAGGGATTTCTATTTTCGTGCCCTCAGGTCCTTAGTTGTACTCAGTTTTCCCCAGCTCCTTAGTTTTTTCTCAGTTTTCCCCAAGCCCTTGTCTGAAACCCTCACAAGGAGCTCGGACAGGAGGAATCCCGTTCAGTTGACCGTTCCGTGCTGACGAGTGGGGCCGCATTGTGTTGGGCCACGTCGTGTGGGGCTGGTAGAAAGGGACCGCGTGGGACAGGACGAGACCGTGTTTGGTCATATGAGCGGACTGGGGGCCGTAGCGTGTGGGGCCATAGCGTGTGGAGCCGTGTGGGTCCGGGACGTGGGCACGAGTGGTTTCTGTCTCTTTCACCCAGATTAGCAGTTTTCAATGCACCTTTTTCCTCTCTCTCGCTCGATCTCATTCATTCTTGATTGCCCAAATTGGTAGCAAATCTAGAGCAGCTTCTCCTTCTGTTTTTTAACGCCATTCATTTCTTTATGCCTTCGTTTTTACCCAATCGGGTATGAAATCTAGGGCACAAATCCATAGAAAATATAGGATAAGCTGCATACAGCAGCCAACATAGCATAGATATATTCACGACAAATCCAACAGTACTACCGATAGATCCAATATAAGCTACATTTTACATGAATTTAAGCTGCTCTACAGAAAGAGCAGTCACATACAGAGAGTGCAGTAGGCACGTTCAACGCCTCCAGGTAGCGCCTGTGACTCGCTTGGAGGCTGCGCAGGTGAATACCAAGTGATTTGTGTTGGGCCATGAACGCATGCACATTCATGGTCGTTCCAACTCTAGCGCCGCATCTGCCAATGGATTCAGCATGGTTCATTAGGCAGTTGAAGTCGGTGGCGCGGAGCTTCCTGTTGCAGAAGGGGCACCTGTAAACGCCTCGAGCAAAGTGGCCATCATAATGGCCGGACTGCAGCCTCCTGAGGACGTGACGAGTCTTGGTGTGGAAGGACTCGTCGTCGCTATCGACGTCGCTGCTCTGCACCTGTCACGTAGCACCAAAGATCGTGCAAAAAACACGGAGTCAATTGCAACAATGATGGAACAAAGAGTGAACAATAGATCATGCATGATAATATGGGCACGAAAAAAAGAGGTAGCCTCAGTTACATTGGACACACTTATATCCAGGATTTGAGTCAGTGAACCAAAGATCATGCACAACAAATTTGTACACACCAATTGTTCACTGACCAAACCCTGAATCAATTTGTGCCCAAATATTCATCATCATCAGCACAAATTAACCGGATGGGATTGATTACTCACATAAGTTAACCAAATCTTAAACAAAAGCAAATCACAAACACTAATAACACAAGATCTAGAACTAGGAACAGACGAACTCTAATAACGCAAGATCTAACACAAAAGGATTGAACTAGGAACAGACGAACCCTAATAACGCAAGATCTAACACAAAAGGATTGAACTAGGAACAGACGAACCCTAATAACGCTAGATCTAACACAAAAGGATTGAAATGGGATAAGAACAAGGGAACAAAGGGTTACCTCCGGCTCGTCATCGATGATGCTGGTGTCGTAGGGGTTCTCCGGCACGACGTACGGCACTGGTTCGTACGGGTCCCAAGCGACGGGGGCCTGGATGGGGGCGGCGGCCGATGCACCGTGATGGCGCGGTGATGATGGTGTGAAAGCTTCTTCTTTAATACACGGCAACGGCGGCAGAAAAGAGCTGGTACCAAATTGACGTGGGAATGTGTAGTAAATGACTGGCCAGTTGGAAAACCCCAAGAGAAGGTTTTGATGAATATAGCAGCAAGTTTTCCCTCGGTTAAGAAACCAAGGTATGTCGATCAGGAGAGGAGCAAACAACGACTGAAGGTGATGCTGCTAGCTTGCGACAGCTTCGGACAATTTATAGGGCGCCTCATCCAAGCTTTGCTTTGCTAGCTGCAACGCGGAACCTGCACACACACAACCAAATACTTTGTTCACAACTTGCGATGAGGTTGTCAATCTCACCGGTTTGCTTGAAACAAAGGGTATGAGCGTATCGAGTGGAAAGTGATAATAGTATGCGAGTAAAGTAAACAGTGCGAGTAAAGTAAACAGGTAATAGCAATATGATGGAAATAGGACCGGGATCCACAGTTCACTAGTGGTGTCTCTCCATAAGATAAACTAGCAGGGTGGCCCGCGCATTTGCGCGGCTAGATTTTTTATAACTAAAATATGTTCTTTAGAGTTCCAAGTGTAGTTTCATGTTGTGAAGTAACCTATTGTCCTGTTAAAGTCAATTTAGTTTTATAGCAAGAGTTAACCTACTATTGAATTATTTTCTTTAGGTGGTCTTGTGATCCTCTATGCAGCACATCCATGTTCTCAATCTAGAAGCAAGACTATCTGTCCTAACACTGGTTATTGCCTTTTTTCCCTATCAACTTCAATAAAGGAAAACATTATGAAAAACATTAAAAATAACCTTTCTAATTAAAAAAAGGATCTTGAAAATTCTCCCAAAAAATCAATACAAATATCTATATTGTAGGTAATTTTGTTCGCATGTTTATTGCATAGCTGAAATGATGTAAACTACGAAAAAGTTGCAAGAATATAGAAAGTCTAATCCACATTGATTAGGGTGGAGTATTATTGAGCCACTTCAGATTTCATTGCTTCATCATTAAGGAGACGCTGGATTGCACAACAGCACACACATACTGCTATAAACCTATGCAGAAACAGAATCAAATCAGTCCAGGATAGCTTAGGAAGAAAAACGTCAATAAAAAGTATGTGGGAAAATTCGGTTGTATCATTGTCGAGGCCTTTCAGTTATATGTTCTCAACTCTTATCCATGAGAATACTTCCCAAAAAAATAATACCGACCTGTTAAGCCTAGAAAGAAAATACATATGTGAGAAAGTAATTACTTAAATAAAATGACAAATCAAGAATTTATTTGCTCTTGTTTGTCCCCTGCATTATTTAGAATCCATACAATAATTGCAGAAATACCAACCATGCAATCACGTAATACCACAAAAGTGCTCTGGCCTATAAGCTCTTTCGAACTAAAATTCATCGCACCAGTAGTTGATCGTTAAAATTGATAGTTCACTCAATTTCCCCCTTATGGATTTCTGCATGTGACGGCGTTGTCTCTAGCGATAGTCGGCGCGCTTGATAAAATATTTCAGTTCATATGTGCATACACAAACGGCTCTAATCTTGCACGTTACAAATAATATTGTCCATGTCAGATGATTACATACCTCAAAATCAACATCCCACGCATATATATCCTGATTTCCTGCCTAGTTGACTGATGTCGATCTTGCAGCCATGCCCTCACCGACGTCCTCATCGTGGCATGACGAACTACGCGTCTGGCAATGCGAATCAACCTGGCCCCCATCTGTGAACGTGTAACACACGATATGCCTCGACGGCCGTGAAGCCGAGAACGTCGGCGGTATTGCTTCATGAGTCGCAGCCGGACGTCATGTCCCAATTTCAATCAGATGCTTCCCATGCGTTGTTGATGGGCTACCTTGCTGTATCATGGACGCCGGTTTCAGCTACTACAATCGCGCCTAGCCCCAATCTGATATCCTGGCTGCACAATTGCCAATCGATATATAGCGCACATCCTGGAAAAAACATATATTGCGGACAGATCTGAAGCAATGCTGAAAAGCTTGCATAGCCGCACTTGGTGATGGACGTGACCATCGAACATCCATCCAAAATTTGGCAGCGCGGCGCTGGGATCCTAGATCGCATCAATGATGCACGGCAGAAAGTATCACGATTACCCAGCTCATGGTGGATCAGGCGCTCCTTTGGGGTCGTGCAAACGCTCAAGCATAGGCGTAGCGGCTGCGTCCCTTTCCACTTAGGACTTCGTGATGTAAACCGTCGATAAACTGCAAGCACTTTCTGATTTTGAATAGGAAGGAGAGAGTCCCGGTACGGTACAGATTTAGCTACGTGCACCTGTTGGACACTGCTCGGTCTGTCGTACCATCTTAACCGCTGAAAATTCTTAACATTGAAAGGATAAATCTCCATCGTCGGTTGTTAGTTGTTTTAATAATATAATAGATAACACATGCTGGGTAAACAAATTACAGTTGGGCAATTGATAGAATAAAGATAACGTGATATGTCAAGAAGATCACTATGCGATTTACTCTGGGCATTACAACAAAATACATAGACCGCCATCCCACTGCATCTATGACTAATAATCCACTCGCGGGGATATCATCCAAACACCCCATGAGTATTAAGTTGCGAACAACAGATAATTGCATTAAGCAAAGTGTGTAATGTAAACAAAGCATATGCCCTTGAGCATATGAATGTTGTTTTCTCCCTAGTGGCAATAGCACATCTACAACCTTAGAGGTTTCTGTCACTCCCCCAGATTAAATAGAGGCATGAACCCACTATCGAGCATAAATACCCCCTCTTGGAGTTACTAGCAACTACTCGGCCAAGATAGCTACTAACAATGGAGAGCATGCAAGATCATAAACAACATAGAGATAACATAAGATACATTTCAGTATAGCAACTCAATCATAACACCAATATTCATCGGATCCCAACAAACCAAACATGTAGAATTACATAACGGTGATCTCAATCATGTAGGGCAGCTCATGAGATCTAAACATGAAGCACATGGTGGAGGAGACAACCATCTAACTATTGCTATGGACCCATAGTCCAAGGTAGACTACTGACTCATTGCTCTGGAGGCAAGCATGGCGATGAAGAAGACCTCCGGTGGTGATTCCCCTCTCCGACAGGGTACCGGGAAGAGCTTCTGGACCCTCCCGATCTTCGGGTCGACGACGGTGGTGGATCGCGATGTGTTTTGGAAAATTGATCGGTTACTTAGGTTTTTCTCATCGGGGGGTCTTTATAGGTGAAGGGGCATCGTCAGAGGTGGACCGAGGAACCCTCACACATA
Source organism: Dactylis glomerata (assembly GCA_007115705.1). Lineage (NCBI taxonomy): Eukaryota > Viridiplantae > Streptophyta > Magnoliopsida > Poales > Poaceae > Dactylis > Dactylis glomerata. The sequence goes on from QXEO01000450.1 coordinate 4,014,470, forward strand.
GGGGGCGTGACCAGGGGCTGGGCCACGCCGCCCTGGTGTGTGGGGCCCTCGTGGCCCCCCTCCAACTCCTCTTTGGTTCTCTGGAAGCTTCCGGGAAAAATAAGACTTCAGGAACTTGTTTCGTCCAATTCCGAGAATATTTCCTGTGTAGCTTTTCTGAAACACAAAAACAGCAAAAAACAGGGAACTGGCACTGTGGCGACTTGTTAATAGGTTAGTTCCGGAAAATGCATAAAAGTGCCATGAAGTGTAACAAAACATTAGGCAAATGGTGTAAAAACAAGCATGAAGCATCAAAAATTATAGATACGTTGGAGACGTATCAAGCATCCCCAAGCTTAACTCATGCTCGTCCTCGAGTAGGTAAGTGATAACAAAAGAATAATTTTTGAGGTGACATGCACCTACACAATCTTGATCATATATGTAAGCATTTGTGAGCTGGGATCATAAGAACTTAAAACATGGGCATGAAAGATATAATCTTGACAAAAAAACTTAGCAACCATGTTATAACAATGAAAATGAACACAAACAAAAGATCATGAAAATGAAACAATGAAAGTCAAACGTGTGTTCAAATCATAAGGAAAAACATACAAATGGTTTTCAGCTTGTCCTTCATGGAGAGCAAAACATAAATGCATAGGACACCTTCAAGTTTAAGAGGGCGACTAGATACAAATAATTTGAGAACAAGTGAAACCAACAATATGAATCCATCAATGAAAACTTTGGGACAATGCACATTATACTAAGAATGACAACTATGCTCTCTTAATGGTGCATAAAGATAGAAGGTGGTGACTCAACATAAAAGTAAAAAAGAAAGGCCCTTCGCGGAGGGAAGCAGTGTTTGCAAGTTTTATAGACCTTCAAAAATTAGGGTACTTACCGGCTTTGAGCTCTCATTGCCCCCATCATAAGCATCTTGAATGGTTAAAGCTAATGCGGGAACAATTATGATGCATATGCTTGACAAATCATAAGTCGAAAACCTCATGTCCCGTGAATACAAGTACCCAAACCTCATGCTACTTTACTTAGAGTCCCAAACAAGGCTCTTGTCATTGTAAGTATATATGTATCATTGAGAACCGCCAATGGGGTATCTCTGTGCCCGATGACATGGAACAAGCCCACATCAAAATCACAGGACAAGCAGACAATGAACACCTCGACATCTCTTTTATTTGCCATTTGTTTAGCTTTTTATTTTGAGATGCGTCGTCGAATGTCCACTATGGGCATGATGCAAATTTCCACCATAAATTATGCATGGCTTAGATTGGCGGCCCAGGCGTTTCCCTAACACATATACAAACTCCATGATCCCCGCAAGATTCCCAATTCATTTCACACCATGGGCATCCATAAACAAATGATCATGATATCAACTCGAATAAGAAGTGCAATGATGAAAGCTTGCCCCATGACAGCATGGTTGGGCTAGTCTCCAACTTACAACTTGCAAGCATAACAACTCAACAAAAGAGACCACAATGTCAAATTTTTAAGAACAAGAAAAAGTAAAGTGTGCCTTCCGGTTCGTGAGAGCTTTACTAACCAATTTTCGCATAACACTGGTAAGAGTTTAATTTGAAGAGTAGATAAAAGCAAGTCAAATTTACTTGGAATAGCAAATTGCTAATAGGTATGTATGGTGGACACTTTGGACAACTTGGTTTTTAGGAGTTGGATGCACGAGTAGAGCTCATACTCAGTACAAAATGAGGGCTAGCAAAAGACTGGGAGCGACCAACTAAGAGAGCAATAATGGCCATAATCATGAAAAGCGACAAAGCAACATTAAAAGAAGCATAAGATGGCATCAAAAGTAAAAAACGTAATGATCATAGAGGCTATTGGCGACTTTGTAAGAGTCTAACATGTGTGAGCATGCGCCAAGTCAACCCAAATAAAGCATCAAGGAGAAAACCAAAATAATGCTTCCAAATAATTAAAAACAATGCATGATTTTTCAAAGGCTCCTTAAGCAATCTCAGTTATTTGAGACAAGTCATGCTACAGCAAAACCACTAAGCATACTATCAAAAAGACATCAAGCATGACATGAAAAAGCCTAAGCCGCAGTCTACACAAGCTCCTTCTTGTACCACTTTTTTGCATAAAGCTTTTTCTCTTTTCCAACACCATTTGAAATTTTTATAAACACCTCTTTTGATGAAAACAAATAAAGATCAGAGGCAAAAATACACCTTGATAAATAAATATAAGAAGATCTGAACGCAAATCAAGGCGAAAATGAAAACCAAAAGCAGTAGCAGAAAAGGAAGAACACTCGGTTTTTGATAAGAATGAAAACTAGAGCGTTCTTGGCAAATGAAAAGCAAGGCGACTTCTCCAAAAGAAATTTGTTGGGGTCCAACCATTTATTGCAGAAACAAAAAAAAACTAACAATAAAAACTAAAACAAATGATGCTCCAAGAAAAACACATAGTGTATGAAGCAATAAAAATATAGTGTCTTGAAAGGTGACCTGATTTTTGTTGATGAAGAAGGGGTGCCTCGGGGGCATCCCCAAGCTTTGACACTTGTACTTCTTGGATCTTTCTTGGGGTGATGCATGGGCATCCCCAAGCTTGAGCTTTTGTCCATTCTTCAACTCATCTCATCATTCTCCAATCCCTACACTTGAAAACTTCCTTCATACAAAACTAAACACAAATCTATTAGCAACATTAGTGTAGCATAACATATAATCAACCTCTTTTTGCTTCAGGTTTCAACCTAAAACCACCACATATATAGCATATACTACTGTAGCAACTTCCTCAAAAGTTCCGTGATCAAAAGAACTCAAAACAAAGCGATAAAGCGGCAAACACAAATATTGGCAGAAATCTGTCAAAACAGAACAACTGACAAAGGCCGAATTTTTGAGGGGTTTTCTGTTGCTCAAATCAAAAAGTGTTCAGCTAACGAAAGTTTGGATATAACCTGGGGCATATGCACAAGAAATCGCAGGTCCAAAAGATATACAGAGGATTTATACGAATTTTTACGGTGCAGCACCGAAAACAGTTTCAGGACAGCAACATTCCCAAATCTTACCTCACTCAAATTAGAGGCTTCTCTTGGCACAACAACAAAATAAAAAGGATAAGGAGCGGTCATTACAGTAGTAATGACTTCCAAGACTCAAATAAAAGAAAAAGTACTAAAAAGAAAACATTGGGTTATCTCCCAAGAGTGCTTTTCTTTAACGCCTTTGAGCTAGGCGCAGAAAATTGCGAATCAAGTAACATCAAGAGATGAAGCATCAAGCTCATAATTTGCTCTAAGAATAGAGTCAAAAAGCAATTTCTTTCTTTTCCTAGGGAAGTGTTCCATACCTTTCTTGAGTGGTAATTGATATTTGATGGTGCCTTCTCTCATATCAATAATGGCACCTACAGTTCGAAGAAAGGGTCTTCCCAAAATAATAGGACATGAAGCATGACATTCAACATCCATAACGAGAAAATCAACGGGAACAAGGTTATTGTTAACCACAATAAGAACATCATTAATCCTTCCCAAAGGTTTCTTCTTAGCAACATCAGCATTAGGAACATCATAATAACATTTTTCAAGAGGTGGTAAATCAAGCATGTCATAAATTTTTCTAGGCATAATAGAAATACTAGCGCCTAGATCACATAAAGCATGGCAATCAAAACCATTAACATGCATATCAATGATGGGTTCCCAACCATCTTCTAACTTCTTGGGAATAGAAGCTTTTTGCTTCAACTTTTCATCCCTAATTTTCATGAGAGCATTGGTAATATGCTTAGCAAAAGCAATATTTAAGGAACTAGCATTGGGAGTCAAAGCAAGATTTTGCAAGAACAAAATTACTTCAGATATATTGCAGCCATCAACATCAAAATCATTAAAAGAAGTAGAGCTATCATCTCCTACACTCCGAAAAATTTCAGCACTCTTTTGAGAAAAAGTTTTGGCAGTTTTAGGCTTTTTAACACAAGGAGTGGGAGTTTTATCTACACCAATCAAAGTAAGAGGATTGCTAGCATTAAGACCAATATCATTAGAGGTAGTAATAGTACAAACTTTCATATTCCTAGCAATCTCATCCTCTCTTTCCCATATAGCATGCAATTCTGCTAACAATCTAAGATTTTCATCAATTCCAACTTGGATAGCATTAGCAGTAGCAAAAACATTGTTCTCTTTCACATCATTAGGCAACACTTTTAGTTTCAGAAGTTCAACATCATGAGCAAGGCTATCAACTTTAGAAGCAAGAATATCAATTTTGCCTAACTTTTCCTCAACAGACTTGTTAAAAGCAGATTGTTTTACCATGAAGTCTTTAAGCATGACTTCAAGTTCAGAGGGCATGGTCCTAGTGTTGTTGGAGGAATTACCATAAGGATTACCATAACCATTACCATTGGTAGAAGGATACGGCCTATAATTGTTACTAGCAAAATTGTTCCTATAAGCATTGTTGTTAAAATTATTGTTTCTAATGAAGTTCACATCAACATGCTCTTCTTGAGCAACCAAAGAGGCTAAAGGAACATTATTAGGATCAACATGAGTTCTATCATTAGCAAGCATAGCCATAATGGTATCAATTTTATCACTCAAGGAAGAGGTTTCCTCAACAGAATTTACCTTCTTACCTTGTGGAGCTCTCTTGGTGTGCCATTCGGAATAATTTACCATCATGTTGTCAAGTAGCTTTGTTGCGGTGCCCAAGGTAAGGGACATAAAAGTGCCTCCATCAGCTGAATCAAGTAGGTTCCTCAAAGAAAAATTCAGTCTTGCATAAAAAGTTTGAACAATCATCCAAGTAGTCAGTCCATGAGTGGGACAATTCTTTATCATAGATTTCATTCTTTCCCAAGCTTGAGCAACATGTTCATTATCAAATTGACTAAACTTCATAATATTGCTACGCAAAGATATAATTTTAGCAGGAGGATAATATCTACCAATGAAAGCATCCTTACACTTAGCCCATGAATCAATACTATTCTTAGTCAAAGACAGCAACCAATCTTTAGCTTTTCCTCTCAAAGAAAAAGGAAACAACTTAAGCTTAATAATATCACTTTCTACATCCTTATATTTCTGTATCTCACATAGCTCAACAAAATTGTTGAGATGAGCTGTAGCATCTTCAGTACTAGCACCAGAAAATTGCTCTTTCATAACAAGGTTCAATAAAGCAGGCTTAATCTCATAAAAGTTTGCAGCAGGAGCAGGTGGCACAATAGGAGTGCAGATAAAATCACTATTGTTCGGGCTAGTAAAGTCACACAACTTGGTGTTTTCAGGATTAGCCATTTCAGCAAAACTAAAAGTAGACAAGTAAAAACAACTATCAAGGATTCTAATTTTTTTTTAGGGTTTTGGTATAAAATGATGCAAGTAAAAATAAAGTAAAGCAAAACAATAAAACAAAGTAAAGGATGTGCGTGCGAAAAACTCCCCTTGCAGAAGTCTTCTACTTCCTCCCCGGCAACGGTGCCAGAAAACTTGTTGATGGCGCGGTGATGATGGTGTGAAAGCTTCTTCTTTAATACACGGCAACGGCAGCAGAAAAGAGCTGGTGCCAAATTGACGTGGGAATGTGTAGTAAATGACTGGCTAGTTGGAAAACCCCAAGAGAAGGTTTTGATGAATATAGCAGCAAGTTTTCCCTCAGTTAAGAAACCAAGGTATGTCGATCAGGAGAGGAGCAAACAAACGACTGAAGGTGATGCTGCTAGCTTGCGACAGCTTGATACGTCTCAAACGTATCTATAATTTTTGATGCTCCATGCTTGTTTTTACACCATTTGCCTATTGTTTCGTTACACTTAGTGGCATTTTTATGCATTTTCCGGAACTAACCTATTAACGAAGTGCCACAGTGCCAGTTCCCTATTTTCTGCTGTTTTTGTGTTCCAGAGTGATACACAGGAAATATTCTCGGAATTCGACGAAACAAGTTCCTGAAGTCTTATTTTACCCGGAAGCTTCCAGAGATCCGAAGGAGAGTAGGAGGTGAGGGACCAGGGGCCCACACGCACAGGTGGCGCGGCCAGCCCCTGGCCTGCGCCACCCCCGTGTGTGGCCGCCTGGCCCCTCCTCTGACATCGCCCCTTCGCCTATAAAGACCCCCCGACGAGAAAAACCTAAGTACCCGATCAGTTTTCCACGCACATCGTGATCCGCCGCCGCCGTCGACCCGAAGATCGGGAGGGTCCAGAAGCTCTTCCCGGCACCCTGCCGGAGAGGGGAATCGCCACCGGAGGTCTTCTTCATCGCCATGCTTGCCTCCGGAGCGATGAGTGAGTAGTCTACCTTGGACTATGGGTCCATAGCAGTAGCTAGATGGTTGTCTTCTCCACTATATGCTTCATGTTTAGATCTCATGAGCTGCCCTACATGATTGAGATCACCGTTATGTAATTCTACATGTTTGGTTTGTTGGGATCCGATGAATATTGGTGTTTATGATTAAGTTGCTGTACTGAATTATATCTTTTGTTATCTCTATGTTGTTTATGATCTTGCATGCTCTCCGTTGTTAGTAGCTATCTTGGCCGAGTAGTTGCTAGTGACTCCAAGAGGGGGTATTTATGCTCGATAGTGGGTTCATGCCTCTATTTCACCTGGGGGAGTGACAGAAACCTCTAAGGTGGTAGATGTGATGTTGCTACTAGGGAGAAAACAACATTCATATGCTCAAGGGCATATGCTTTGTTTACATTACACACTTTGCTTAATGCAATTATCTGTTGTTCGCAACTTAATACTTCTAGGGTGTTCGGATTGATATCCCAGGGAGTGGATTATTAGTCATAGATGCAGTTGGATGGCGGTCTATGTATTTTGTTGTAATGCCCAGAGTAAATCTCATAGTGATCTTCTTGACATATCACGTTATCTATATTCTATCAATTGCCCAACTGTAATTTGTTTACCCAGCATGTGTTATTTTATCTATGGAGAGACACCACTAGTGAACTGTGGACCCCGGTCCTATTTCCATCATATTGCTATCACCTGTTTACTTTACTCGTACTGTTTACTTTACTCGCATACTATATTGTTTTCCACTCAATACACTCATAACATTTGTTTCAAGCAAACCGGTGAGATTGACAACCTCATCGCAAGTTGGGAACAAAGTATTTGTTTGTGTGTGTGCAGGTTCCACAACACCTTCAGTCGTCATTGTCTCTCCTCTCCTGTTCGATAACCTTGGTTTCTTAAACTGAGGGAAAACTTGCTGCTACACTCATCATACCTTCCTCTTGGGGTTCCCAACGGGCTGGTTATTCACCACGCACAAGGACAGTCTGCTCCACATCAACAAGGGATCAGCAAGCTTTTTCTGGCGCCGTTGCCGGGGAGGAAGAGAAGACTTCTGCGAGGGGAGTTCTTCGCACACTCATTCTTTACTTTGTTATTGTTTTGCTTTACTTTATTTATTTTACCTGCATTGCTTTATATCAAAAACCCAAAAAAAATTAGAATCCTTGGTAGTTGTTATTTCTTTACTTTAGTTTATCATGCTGTTCCCTGAGTTCGTTCTGGAGGACCTCTCTGTAGGTAGCGGTTCGATTATTGGCAAAAGTGTGCCAAAGTGTGATCATAAAGGATTTTCAAAAACTCAGTTGAACATATTTTCCTTCATTGTTGAAAAGTTCTCTGCAGTTGATCTTAATGCTTCTTCTGATGTTACTTGATTCGCAATTTTCTGCGCCTAGCTCAAAGGCGTTAAAAAAAAGCACTCTTGGGAGATAACCCAATGTTTTCTTTTCAGTACTTTTTCTTTTATTTGAGTCTTGGAAGTCATTACTACTGTAATGACCGCTCTTTATCTTGTTTATTTCGTTTTTGTGCCAAGAGAAGCCTCTAATTTGAGTGAGGTAAAGATTTGGGGATGTTGCTGTCCTGAAACTGTTTTCGGTGCTGCACCGTACAAATTCGTGAAAATTCTCTGTATATCTTTTGGACCTGCGATTTCTTGTGCATATGCCCCAGGTTATATCCAAACTTTTCTTAGTTGAACACTTTTTGATTTGAGCAACAGAAAATCCCTAAAAAATTCGACCTTTGTCAGCTGTTCAGTTTTGACAGATTTCTGCCAATATTTGTGTTTGCCACTTTATCGCTTTCTTTTGAGTTCTTTTGATCATAGAACTTTTGGGGAGGTTGCTACAGTAGTATTTGCTATATATGTGGTGGTTTTGAGTTGAAACCTGAAGCAAATAGAGGATTAATTATATATTATGCTTGCACTAATGTTGCTAATAGATTTGTGTTTAGTTTTGTATGAAGGAAGTTTTCAAGTGTAGGGATTGGAGAATGATGAGATGAGTTGAAGAATGGACAAAAGCTCAAGCTTGGGGATGCCCATGCATCACCCCAAGAAATATCCAAGAAGTACAAGCGTCAAAGCTTGGGGATGCCCCCGAGGCACCCCTTCTTCATCGGCAAAAACCAGGTCACCTTTCAAAACACTATATTTGTATTGCTTCATGCACTATGTGTTTTTCTTGGAGCGTCAGTTGTTTTAGTTTTCTTAGTTGGTTTAGTTTGTTTGTTTGCTGCAATAAATGGTTGGACCCCAACAAATTTTCTTTGGAGGAGATGTACTCGTTTTCATTTGCAAAGAACGCTCAGTTTTTCACTCTTATCGTTCATCGTGCGTTCTTCTTTTTCTGCTACTGCTTTTGGTTTTCGTTTTCGCCTTGATTTGCGTTCAGATCTTGTCATATATTTTCATCAAGGTGTATTTTTGCCTCTGATCTTTATTGGTTTTCATCAAAAGAGGTGTCTTTAAAAATTTCAAATGGTGTTGGAAAAGAGAAAAAGCTTTGTGCAAAATAGTGGTACAAGAAGGAGCTTGTGTAGACTGCGGCTTAGGCTTTTTCATGTCATGCTTGATGTCTTTTTGATAGTATGCTTAGTGGTTTTGCTGTAGCATGACTTGTCTCAAATAACTGAGATTGCTTAATGAGCCTTTGAAAAAATCATGCGTTGTTTTTATTGTATGGAAGCATTATTTTGGTTTTCTCCTTGATGCTTTATTTGGGTTGACTTGGCGCATGCTCACACATGTTAGACTCTCACAAAGTCGCCAATAGCCTTCATGATCATTTAGTTTTTGACTTTTGATGCCATCTTATGCTTCTTTTAATGTCGCTTTGTCGCTTTGCATGATTATGGCCATTATTGCTCTCTTAGTTGGTCGCTCCCAGTCTTTTGCTAGCCCTCGCCTTGTACTGAGTATGAGCTCTACTCGTGCATCCAACTCCTAAAAGCCAAAGTTTTCCAAAGTGTCCACCATACATACCTACTAGCAATTTGGTATTCCAAGTAAATTTGACTTGCTTTTATTTTCTCTTCAAATTAAACTCTTACCAGTGTTATGCGAAATTCGGTCAGTAAAGCTCTCACGAACCGGAAGGCACACTTTACTTTTTCCTGTTCTAAAAAATTTTACATTGTGGTCTCTTATGTTGAGTTGTTATGCTTGCAAGTTGTAAGTTGGATTCTAGCCCATCCATGCTGTCATGGGGCAAGCTTTCAACATTGCACTTCTTATTTGAGTTGATATCGTGATCTTTTGTTTATGGATGCCCGCGGTGTGAAATGAATTGGGAATCTTGTAGGGATCATGGAGTTTGTATATGTGTTAGGGAAACGCCGGGCCGCCAATCTAAGCCATGCATAATTCATGGTGGAAATTTGTAGCATACCCATGGTGAACATTCGACGACGCATCTCACAATAAAAAGCTAAACAAAAGGCAAATAAAAGAGATGTCGAGGTGTTCATTGTCTGCTTGTCCTGTCATTTTGGTGTGGGATTGTTCCATGTCATCGGGCACGGAGGTACCCCATTGGCGGTTCTCAATGATATGCATATACTTACAATGACAAGAGCCTTGCTTGGGACTCTAAGTAAAGTAGCATGAGGTTTGGGTACTCGTATTCACGGGGCACGAGGTTTTCAACTTATGATTTGTCAAGCATATGCATCATAATTGTTCTCGCATTAACTTTAACCATTCAAGATGCTTATGATGGGGGCAATGAGAGCTCAAAGCCGGTAAGTACCATAATTTTTGAAGGTTATAAAACTTGCAATCACTGCTTCCCTCTGCGAAGGGCCTTTCTTTTACTTTTATGTTGAGTCACCACCTTCTTTCTCTATGCACCATTAAGAGAGCATAGTTGTCATTCTTAGTGTGATATGCATTGTCCCAAAGTTCATTGATTGATTCATATTGTTGGTTTCACTTGGTCTTAAATTATTTGTATCTAGTCGCTCTCTTTGAAGGACAAGCTGAAAACCTTTTGTATGTTTTTCCTTATGATTTGAACACACATTTGACTTTCATTGTTTCATTTTCATGATCTTTTGTTTGTGTTCATTTGCATGTTTACAACATGGTTGCTAAGTTCTTATTGTCATGATTATATCCTCATGCCCATGTTTTAAGTTCTATTGATCCCAGCTCACCAATGCTTACATATATGATCAAGATTGTGTAGGTGCATGTCACCTCAAAAATTATTCTTTTGTTATCACTTACCTACTCGAGGACGAGCAGGAGTTAAGCTTGGGGATGCTTGATACGTCTCAAACGTATCTATAATTTTTGATGCTCCATGCTTGTTTTTACACCATTTTCCTATTGTTTCGTTACACTTAGTGGCATTTTTATGCATTTTCCGGAACTAACCTATTAACGAAGTGCCACGGTGCCAGTTCCCTGTTTTCTGCTGTTTTTGTGTTCCAGAGTGATACACAGGAAATATTCTCGGAATTGGACGAAACAAGTTCCTGAAGTCTTATTTTACCCGGAAGCTTCCAGAGATCCGAAGGAGAGTAGGAGGTGAGGGACCAGGGGCCCACACGCACAGGTGGCGCGGCCAGCCCCTGGCCCACGCCACCCCCGTGTGTGGCCGCCTGGCCCCTCCTCTGACATCGCCCCTTCGCCTATAAAGACCCCCCGACGAGAAAAACCTAAGTACCCGATCAGTTTTCCACACACATCGCGATCCGCCGCCACCGTCGACCCGAAGATCGGGAGGGTCCAGAAGCTCTTCCCGGCACCCTGCCGGAGAGGGGAATCGCCACCGGAGGTCTTCTTCATCGCCATGCTTGCCTCCGAAGCGATTAGTGAGTAGTCTACCTTGGACTATGGGTCCATAGCAGTAGCTAGATGGTTGTCTTCTCCACTATATGCTTCATGTTTAGATCTCATGAGCTGCCCTACATGATTGAGATCACCGTTATGTAATTCTACATGTTTGGTTTGTTGGGATCCGATGAATATTGGTGTTTATGATTAAGTTGCTGTACTGAATTATATCTTTTGTTATCTCTATGTTGTTTATGATTTTGCATGCTCTCCGTTGTTAGTAGCTATCTTGGCCGAGTAGTTGCTAGTGACTCCAAGAGGGGGTATTTATGCTCGATAGTGGGTTCATGCCTCTATTTCACCTGGGGGAGTGACAGAAACCTCTAAGGTGGTAGATGTGCTGTTGCTACTAGGGAGAAAACAACATTCATATGCTCAAGGGCATATGCTTTGTTTACATTACACACTTTGCTTAATGCAATTATCTGTTGTTCGCAACTTAATACTTCTAGGGTGTTCGGATTGATATCCCAGGGAGTGGATTATTAGTCATAGATGCAGTTGGATGGCGGTCTATGTATTTTGTTGTAATGCCCAGAGTAAATCTCATAGTGATCTTCTTGACATATCACGTTATCTCTATTCTATCAATTGCCCAACTGTAATTTGTTTACCCAGCATGTGTTATTTTATCTATGGAGAGACACCACTAGTGAACTGTGGACCCCGGTCCTATTTCCATCATATTGCTATCACCTGTTTACTTTACTCGTACTGTTTACTTTACTCGCATACTATATTGTTTTCCACTCGATACACTCATAACCTTTGTTTCAAGCAAACCGGTGAGATTGACAACCTCATCGCAAGTTGGGAACAAAGTATTTGTTTGTGTGTGTGCAGGTTCCACAACACCTTCAGTCGTCATTGTCTCTCCTCTCCTGTTCGATAACCTTGGTTTCTTAAACTGAGGGAAAACTTGCTGCTACACTCATCATACCTTCCTCTTGGGGTTCCCAACGGGCTGGTTATTCACCACGCACAAGGACAGTCTGCTCCACATCAACAAGGGATCAGCACAGCTTCAGACAATTTATAGGGCGCCTCGTCCAAGCTTTGCTTTGCTAGCTGCAACACGGAACCTGCACACACACAACCAAATATTTTGTTCCCAACTTGCGATGAGGTTGTCAATCTCACCGGTTTGCTTGAAACAAAGGGTATGAGCGTATCGAGTGGAAAGTGATAATAGTATGCGAGTAAAGTAAACAGTGCGAGTAAAGTAAACAGGTAATAGCAATATGATGGAAATAGGACCGGGATCCACAGTTCGCTAGTGGTGTCTCTCCATAAGATAAATAACACATGCTGTGTAAACAAATTACAGTTGGGCAATTGATAGAATAAAGATAACGTGATATGTCAAGAAGATCACTATGCGATTTACTCTGGGCATTACAACAAAATACATAGACCGCCATCCAACTGCATCTATGACTAATAATCCACTCACGGGGATATCATCCGAACACCCCATGAGTATTAAGTTGCGACAACAGATAATTGCATTAAGCAAAGTGTGTAATGTAAACAAAGCATATGCCCTTGAGCATATGAATGTTGTTTTCTCCCTAGTGGCAACAACACATCTACAACCTTAGAGGTTTCTGTCACTCCCCCAGATTAAATAGAGGCATGAACCCACTATCGAGCATAAATACCCCCTCTTGGAGTTACTAGCAACTACTCGGCCAAGATAGCTACTAACAACGGAGAGCATGCAAGATCATAAACAACATAGAGATAACATAATATATATTTCAGTATAGAAACTCAATCATAACACCAATATTCATCGGATCCCAACAAACCAAACATGTAAAATTACATAACGGTGATCTCAATCATGTAGGGCAGTTCATGAGATCTAAACATGAAGCACATGGTGGAGGAGACAACCATCTAGCTACTGCTATGGACCCATAGTCCAAGGTAGACTACTCACTCATTGCTCCGAAGGCAAGCATGGCGATGAAGAAGACCTCCGGTGGCGATTCCCCTCTCCGGCAGGGTGCCGGGAAGAGCTTCTGGACCCTCCCGATTTTCGGGTCGACGGCGGCGGCGGATCGCGATGTGTTCTGGAAAATTGATCGGGTACTTAGGTTTTTCTCGTCGGGGGGTCTTTATAGGCGAAGGGGCATCGTCAGAGGTGGACCGAGGAGCCCTCACACATAGGGGGCGCGGCCAGGGGCTGGGCCACGCCGCCCTTCTGTGTGGGGCCCTCGTGGCCCCCCTCTGACTCCTCTTTGGTTCTCTCGAAGCTTCCGGGAAAAATAAGACTTCAGGAACTTATTTCGTCCAATTCCGAGAATATTTCCTGTGTAGCTTTTCTGAAACACAAAAACAGCAGAAAACAGGGAACTGGCACTGTGGCGACTTGTTAATAGGTTAGTTCCGGAAAATGCATAAAAGTGCCACGAAGTGTAACGAAACATTAGGCAAATGGTGTAAAAACAAGCATGGAGCATCAAAAATTATAGATACGTTGGAGACGTATCACACCGGCGGCTGATGCGCCGGCGGCTACGTTAGAAGCAGCGACGGGGGCCTGGACGGGGGCGGCGGCCGATGCGCCAGCGGCTGATGCGCCGGCGGCTACGTCGGAAGCACCGACAATGGGCACTCATTCTTCTCCATCGCTGGTGGTTTTCTTCGGGGTTTTTCTTCGGTTGTGGAGAAGATGATGGGACAGGAGAGGCGGTTGCAGTGAGAATGAGAGAGTGGGCGAGCGTCGAGGGAGAGAAAGAGGGGATCTATAAAGACGAAGGTGGCGTGTACCGCAACATGTGTCCGCTATGCATGGCTGCAGCGTGCACCGCGACACGAGGCTAACCCTGGGACGTTTGGTGTACTCAGTTATAACCACGGGCCTTATACGGAAATTTTATTTGTACTCAGTTTTCCCCTCGAGTACTTAGATTGGCAAGTGTAATATACTCAGTTTTACCCTCAACTAGCTGGTCAACAAAGAGTCAACAAATGAGATTAACATTGCTAATTGAGTCATTTCATGCACAAAAAAAATCCAAAAAAAATAAAAACATAGTGGCACCTACTCATGGAGTCTTCCTACGCAACCTGCCACCTAGGAAACCTTAACAAACATAGATAAATCAAGTTTTACCACAAATTGCCACTTCTCGGAATCACTAGTAGCTATGAAGATGCATGGTTTTCCACTCAAACCCTTTTGCAAAACATCTTCCCCAAAACATAGCTTGTCTAAATGAGGCCATAATTGTCACACTCATGTATATTTGAATTGCAAATAATTTGATGTAGCCTAATATGAATTATATTGTACAAAACACGCATTTTTCATTTTGTAATTCTTTTGTTTGAATCCCTTAGTCTATTTACTATTTACGTGCCATTGGTTTCTTAGTACTACTCAGTTTTGCCCTCAAGTACTGTCAGAAATGCTCACAGATGCCCAAACTTATCCTGATTGGTTGAGCCGTTGTCACACGGATCAACTCCACCAACCATTGATCCACTGATCTAACGGGCAGTATACCCCTCTTCGTCTCTTCGTGGCCACCCCTCTCTCTCTGTCGGTGGATAGTGCCACCCCTCTATTTATGTGCAATAACGAGTTTGCCACGTAACTATATTCCCTCTATTTATGCATTATTTTCCACGATCTAAAAATGTTAAACTAAAAAGTGGTATAATTTTGGTGTAAACAAGAGACATACATATGTGCGGATTTCTGTGAATACATTATTTGTCACCCCTCTAACAATTATCAACTCTCTTTAGCATTCCTTTTCTTTTAGGGAATATAGTTTGGGATATAGTTTTGGTAATTTGAAATGGCCCAAAAGTGGTATAATTTTGGTATAAACATGAGGCATACATATTTGAGGGATTTTGGTGAATGGATTATTTATCACCCCTCTAACAATTATCAACTATCTTTAGCATTCCTTTTCTTTTAGGGAATATAGTTTTGGTAATTTGAAACGGCCCAAAAGTGGTATAATTTTGGTAGAAACATGAGACATACGTATTTGGCATATTTGGGGGATTTTGGTGAATGGATTATTTATCACCCCTCTAACAATTATCAACTTTCTTTAGCATTCCTTTTCTTTTAGGGAATATAGTTTTGGTAATCTGAAACGGCCCAAAAGTGGTATAATTTTGGTAGAAACATGAGACATACATATTTGGCATATTTGGGGGATTTCGGTGAATGGATTATTTATCACCCCTCTAACAATTATCAACTTTCTTTAGCATTCCTTTTCTTTTAGGGAATATAGTTTGGGATATAGTTTTGGTTATTTGAAACGTCCCAAAAGTGGTATAATTTTGGTATAAACATGAGACATACATATTTGTGGGATTTCGGTGAATGCATTATTTGTCACCCCTCTAACAATTATCAACTATCTTTAGCATTCATATATTCCCTAACACTTATTTTTTTTGGTAATTTCGGTGAATGCACACACTAACTTTGAAAACAACTACAAGTACATGTAACTGAATAATGGATTTGTAATAAGGGATCCCTTGTAACAACTTCTAGCGTCTGATGAGCAATGATAAGAATCCGATCGCAATTATACAACAAAAAAAAACAACCAGCCATCAGATTAGCTTGCTTCTTCAACTTGATTAGCTGCCTTAACTGCTTGTTCATTTTCTTCAGTTCTCCCTTCACTTCCACCAGTTCTGCATTGGGAGCATTAGGCATAATTGGAACGACCCCTCTCTCCGCCGCATTCTCTACTGCAAGTCCCCCCTCCCAAATTGCGCTCCCCAATAGCGCCAATTGATTCCTGCAATTGAAGCCTCTGAACGTACACATCGATCCACTCAAAATACCTGCATTTCTTCAGGATCTGAAAACAACAACGTGAACCCTAAATCCCAAATTCGAGGGAATAACAAGAAAATCGAGAGAAAACAGAGCAATTGGAGCGAGATCTAACCTTACCCCCTCTCTATATGGCAAGCTCTCGCATGCAAGGAACTCACGTCCACGGTTGCCGTTGTCGTCGTCTTATATATCGACCGCTTCAGAGGCTCCTGGCATGGGCAGTCAGGGCATCTTGTCAAAGGCATGGGTCCATACTGCGGCCATGAAGAACGGGAGGTCGAAGAGAAACTAGACATCACCCACCTGCCGGAGAAGGGCTGCCGCTGGCGGAGAACAAGAACAATGGGGCGCGGGGAAAGAAAGGGGAAGCAATGGCACGGGCACGGGCGCGGGGCTGGCTCGGGCTCCCATTTTGCAACGGTCACCTGGGTAAGCTGTGGGTCCGGCGCGCTAACGTGGACAAGTTGTGGGTCCCATGATGATCTGGATAAGTGGAGACGTGTCCACTGCGGGTGACAAGGGTCAACTAAAGGGATTCCTCCCGTCCGAGCTCTTTGTGAGGGTTTCAGACAAGGGCTTGGACAAAGCTGAGGAAAAACTAAGCGGCTAGGGAAAACTGAGCACAACTAAGGACCCGAGGGCATGGAAATAGAAATCCCTAAAAACAATGCATGATTCTTTCAAAGGCACATTAAGCAATCTCAGTCATTTGAGACAAGTCATGCTACAGCAAAAACTACTAAGCTTACTATCAAAATAACATCAAGCATGACATGCAAAAGTCTAAGCCACAGTCTAAACAAGCTCCCATTTGTACCACTATAGACATGAAACTTTTTTCTCTTTTCCAACACCATTCAAACTTTTTGAAACCACTCTTTTAGATGAAAACCAACATAGACGAGTGGTATAAATCCACCTTGATGCAAAGATATAACAAGATCTGAACAAAAATCAAGGCGAAAAACGAAAGTTAAACGCAGTTCTAGAAAAAGAGAACACTCGTTGAACGATAAGAGTGAAAACTAGAGTGTTCTTGGCAATGAAAAATAGAGTGTGTCTTCTCCAAAAGAAATTTGTTGGGGTCCAACCATTTATTGCAGCAAACAAAACAAAAGAAAACTGAAATTTAAAGTAAAGACGCTCCAAAAAAATGCATAGTACATGAAGCAATAAAAATATAGTGTCTTGAAAGGTGACCTGATTTTTGCCGATGAAGAAGGGGTGCCTCGGGAGCATCCCCAAGCTTTGACGCTTGTACCTCTTGGATATTTCTTGGGGTGACATGGGAATCCCCAAGCTTGAGCTTTTGTCCATACTTCATCTCATCCCATCACTCTCCTTTCCCTACACTTGAAAACTTCTTTTATACAAAACTTCACACAATTCTATTAGCAACATTAGTGTAAGCATGATAGTAAATCTACTTTTTTGGTTCAGTTTCAAACTCAAATATAGCATCCATTAAAGCATAAGCTACTGTAGCAACTTCCTCAAAAGTTCCATGATCAAAAGAACTCAAAAAAAGCGATCGAGAGGCAAACACAAATAGTGGCAGAATCTGTCAAAACAGAACAATTGACAATGATCGATTTTTTCGAGGACCTTATGTTGCTCAAATCGAAAAGTGCAAAACTAATGAAAGTTTGGAAATAACCTGGGGCATGCGCACAATAAATCGCAGATCAAAAAGATATTATGATAATTTTCACGAATTGTTACGATGCAGCGCAGAAATCTATTTCAGGACAACAACTTCCCCAAATCTTTACCTTCCTCCCATTAGAGGTTCTTCTTGGCACAAAACCGAAATAAAAATGATAAGGAGAGGTCATTACAGTAGTAATAACTTCCAAGACTCAAATAAAAGAAAAAGTACTGAAAAGAAAACATTGGGTTATCTCACAAGAGTGCTTTTCTTTCACGCCTTTGAGCTAGACGCAGAAAGTGGAAATCAAGTAATATCAAGCGATGAAGCATTAAGATCATAATTTGCTCTAAGAATAGAGTCAAAAAGTAATTTTTTCATCTTTCTAGGGAAGTGTTCCATACCTTTCTTTAGTGGGAATTGATATTTAATGGTGCCTTCCTTCATATCAATGATGGCACCAACAGTTGTAAGAAAAGGTCTTCCCAAAATAATAGGACATGAAGCAATGCATTAAACATCCAAAACATGGAAATCAACGGGAACAAGGTTATTGTTAACCATAATAAGAACATCATTAATCCTTCCGAAAGGTTTTTTTAGCAACATCAGCAAGAGGAACATCAAAATAACAATTTTCAAGCGGTGGTAAACCAAGCATATTATAAATCTTTCTAGGCATAATAGAAATGCTTGCACCAAGATCACATAAAGCATGACAATCAAAATCATTAACGTTCATATCAATGATGGGCTCCCAACCATCTTCTAACTTCTTGGGAATAGAAACCTTTTGTTTCAACTTTTCTTCCCTAATTTTCATGAGAGCATTAGTAATATGCTTTATAAAAGAAACATTCATAGAACTAGCATTAGGACTCAAAGCAAGCTTTTGCAAGAACAAAATAACTTCAGATATATTGCAATCATCAACATAAAAATCATTAAAATAAGTAGAGCTATTGTCTTCCATACTCCGAAAAATTTCAGCACTTTTTGTAGAAAAAGTTTTTGCAGTTTTGGGCTTTTTTGCACAACGAGTAGGAGTTTTCTCTACACCAATCAAAGTAAGAGGATTGCTAGCATTTGAAACAACATCACTAGAGGTGGTAATAGTACATACCTTCATCTTTCTAGCCATCTTGTCTTCTCTTTCCCACCTAGCATGCAATTATGCTAACATCCTAACATTTGCATCAATTCTAACCTGGATGGCATTCAAAGTCTTGCTTTCTTTCACATCATTAGGCAAAAAAATTAGTTTCAGAAGTTCAACATCAAGAGCAAGGCTATCAACTTTAGAAGCAAGAATGTCAATTTTACCTAACTTTTCCTCAACAGACTTGTTAAAAGCAGTTTGCTTACCGATGAAGTCCTTGAGCATGACCTCAAGATCAGAGGGTGCGCCCCTAGTGTTGTTGGAGGAATTACCATAAGAGTTGCCATAACCATTACCATTAGTAGAAGGATACGGCCTATAATTGTTGCTAGCAAAATTGTTCCTATAAGCACTGTTGTTGAAATTATTATTTCTAATGAAGTTCACATCAACATGCTCTTCTTGAGCAACCAAAGAGGCTAAAGGAACTTTATTAGGATCAACATGAGCTCTATCATTAGCAATCATAGCCATAATAGTATCAATCTTATCACTCAAGGAAGAGGTTTCCTCAACAGAATTTACCTTCTTACTTTGTGGAGCTCTCTCGGTGTGCCACTCAGAATAATTTACCATCATATTATCAAGAAGCTTTGTTGCGGCGGCCAAGGTAATGGACATAAAAGTACCTCCAGTAGCTGAATCCAAAAGATTTCTTGAAGAAAAATTTAGTCCTGCATAAAAGGTTTGGATAATCATCCAAGTAGTCAGTCCATGAGTGGGACAATTCTTTATCAAAGATTTCATTCTTTCCCAAGCTTGAGCAACATGTTCATTATCAAACTGTCTAAACTTCATAATATCACTTCGCAAACTATAATCTTAGCAGGAGGATAATATTTTCCAATAAAAGCATCCTTACACTTAACCCAAGAATCAATACTATTTCTAGGCAAAGATAGCAACCAAGCCTTAGCTCTTCCTCTTAAAGAGAAAGGAAACAACTTAAGCTTAATAATATTACCATCTACATCCTTATACTTTTGCATCTCACATAGCTCAACAAAGTTGTTGAGATGAGCTACAGCATCATTAGTACTGGCACCAAAAAATTGCTCTTTCATAACAAGATTCAACAAAGCAGGTTTAATCTCATAAAAATTTGCCTCAGGAGCAGGTGGCACAATAGGAGTGCAGATAAAATCATTGTTTTTGGTGCTAGTAAAATCACACAACTTGGTGTTCTCAGGAGTACCCATTCTAGCAAAACTAAAAGCAGGCAAGTAAAAATAACAACTATAAAGGAACTAATTTTTTTGTATTTTTCATAAAAAGATGCAAGCAAAAATAAAGTAAAGCAAAACAATAACAAAGTAAAAGATTGGAAGCGAGAGACTCCCCTTGCAGAAATCTTCTTTCTCCCCGGCAACGGCGCCAAAAAACTTGTTGGCGCGTTGTTGACGTGGGAGCTTCTTCTTCTTCAATCCCCGGCAACGGCGCCAGAAAACTTATTGCTGGTGCGGTGTTGATGTAGGAATATTGTAGATGACCGCCCAGTTGGAAACCCCAAGAGAAGGTGTGATGAGCACACCAACAAGTCTTCCCTCAGTACGAAACCAAGGTTTATCGAACAAGTAGGAGAAAGAACCAAACTTTAGAAGGTTGATGCCTGCTAGCTTCGCGACAGCTCTGGACAATTTATATGGCGCCTCGTCCAAGGCTTAGCTTTGCACCAGCAGTAACGTGGAACCTGCACAAAACACAACCAAGTACTTAGTCCCAACTTACAGGGAGGTTGTCAATCTCACCGGTTTGCTGTAAACAAAGGATTAAGCGTATCGAGTGGTAAAAGGTAGTAGCTTGCAAGAATGTAAATAAAATAGGTAAATAGTAAACGGTAATAGCAATGTAAAAGAATGGACCGGGGTCCACAGTTCACTAGTGGTGTCTCTCCATAAGATAAATAACAACATGCTGGGTAAACAAATTACAGTTGGGCAATTGATAGAATAAAGAAAGCGTACAAATGTCATGAGGATCACTATGAGATTCATTTGGGCATTACAACATAATACATAGACCATAATCCAACTGCATCTATGACTAATAATCCACCCTCTGGATGTCGTCCGAGCAACCATTGGGTATTAAGTTGCAAGCAACAGATTATCGCCTTAAGCAAAGTTTGTAATGTAAACAATACAAATGTCATTGAACACAAGATTGTTGTTTTCTCCCTAGTAGCAACAGAATATCTACAACCTTAGAGGTTTCTGTTACTTCCCCAGATTACTAGAGGCGTGAACCCACTATCGAGCATAAATACCCCCTCTTGGAGTCACTAGCATCTACTCGACCAAGATATCTACTAGAAACGGAGAGCATGCAAGATCATAAACAACATAGAGATAACATAAAGATGATAAATCAACAATTCAACTTGACATAGTACCAATATTTATCGGATCCCAACAAACAAAACATGTAGAATTACACAATGATGATCTTGATCATGATAGGCAGCTCACAAGATCTAAACATGAAGCACATGGAGGATATGACAACCATCTAGCTACTGCTATGGACCCGTAGTCCAAGGTAGACTACTCACACATCACTCTGGAGGCGGCCATGGTGATGAAGAAGGCCTCCGACGGTGATTCCCCTCTCCGGCAGGGTGCCGAGAAGAGCTTCTAGACCCTCCCGATCTCGCGTCGACGATGACGGCGACTTGCAGTAGGTTTCGTGGAAAATTGATCGGGGCTTTTAAGTTTTCCTGTCGAGAGGAATATATAGGCGGAAGGGCGACATCAGGGAGTGGTCCAGGTACCCACACCATGCCATGGCGCGGCCAGGGGGTGGCCCGCGCCATGGAGTGGTGCGGCCGCCCTCTGGTGCCCCTCTATCTCATCTTTGGACTTCGTCTCGTGTCGGGAAAAATAGGAACTTTGGCTTTTGTTTCGTCAAATTCCGAGAATATTTCATGTGTAGCTTTTCTGGCACTGTGGCATCTCATTAGTAGGTTAGTTCTAGAAAATGTATAAAAACACCACGAAGTGTAACAAAATACAAAGCAAATGGTGTATAAACAAGCATGGAGCATCAAAAATTATAGATACGTTTGAGACGTATCAGGCATCTTGTTAATAGGTTAGTTCCAGAAAATGTATAAAAACGCCACGAAGTCTAACAAAACACAAAGTAAATGGTGCATAAACAAGCATAGAGCATCAAAAATTATAGATACGTTTGAGACGTATCAAGCATCCCTAAGCTTAACTCCTGCTCGTCCTCGAGTAGGTAACTGATAACAAAACAATAAATTTTGAGGTGACATGCACCAACACAATCTTGATCAAACGATGTAAAGCATTGAGTGCTGAGATCAAAGTACTCTAAACGTCGGCATAAAAGACATAATCTTGACAATAAAACTTAGCAACCATGTTATAACATGAAAAGTAACACAAACAAAAGATCATGAATAATAATGCATTGAAAGTCAAGTGTGTGTTTCGAGCATACAGAAAAACATAGCAAGGTGGTTTTCAGCTTGTCCTTCATGGAGTAGCAAAACATAAATGCATAGGACACCTTCAAGTTTAAGAGGGCGACTAGATACAAATAATTTAAGAACAAGCGAAACCATAATCATGACTCAATCAATAATAAATTTTTGGACTATGCACATTAAACTCAGAATGACAACTATGCTCTCTTAGACGGTGCATAAAGTTAGAAGGTCAAGACTCAACATAAAAGTAAAAGAAAGGTCCTCCGCACAGGGAAGCAGTGATTGCAAGTTTTATAAACCACCAAAAATTATGATACTTACTAGCTTTGAGCTCTCATTGCCCCCATCATAGGCATCTTGAGTGGTTAAGGTTAATGCGAGTACAATTATGAAGCATATGCTTAACAAATCATAAGTTGAAAGTCTCATGTCCTGTGAAGTAAAAATACCCAAACCTCATGCTACTCGACTTAGGTCCCAAGCAAGTTCTTGTCATTGTAAGCATATATGTATCATCGAGAATGCCAACGGGGTACCTCTTGCCCGATTACATGGAACAAGCCCACATCGAAATGACAAGACAAACATACAATGAACACCTCGGCATCTCTTTTATTTACCATGGGTATAGCTTTTTATTTTGAGATGCGTCGTGGAATGTCCACTATGGGCATGCTGTCAATTTCCACCATGAATGATGCATGGCTTAGATTAGCGGCCCAGGTGTTTCTCTAACACATATACAAACTCCATGAGCTCACAAGTTCCCAACTTATTTCACATCGCATGTATCCATAAACAAAAGATCATGACATAAACTAAATGAGAGTAAGTGCAATGTTGAAAGCATGCCCCATGACAGCATGGCTGAGCTAACTTCCAACTTACAACTTGCAAGCATAACATCAACATAAGAGAGCCACAATGGTCAAATTTATTAAAAGCAGAAAAGTAAATGTGCCATCAGGTTCGTGAGAGCTTTACTGACTAATTTTCACATAACACAAAAAGTTTAATTTGAAGGATAGATAAAAGCAAGACGAATGTACTTGGAATAGCAAATTGCTAATAGGTATATATGGTGGACACATTGGAAAACTTTGGTTTTTGGGAGTTGGATGCACAAGTAGAGCTCATACTCAGTACAGATAAAGGCTAGCAAAAGACTGGGAGTGACCAACTAAGAGAGCAATAACGGCCATAATCATGCATAGCGACAAAACATCATTAACCTAAGCATAAATTGGTATCACAAGTCAAAAACCAAATGATCATAGAGGCTTGAGGCGACTGGTTTGTAGTCAAACATGGTGTGAGCATGCACCAAGTCAACCCAAATAAAGCATCAAAGGAGAAAACCACAATATTATGCTCCCATATAATAAAAACAACGCATGATTCTTTCAAAGGCACATTAAGCAATCTTAGTCTTTTGAGACAAGTCATGCTACAGAAAAAACTACTAAGCATAATATCAAAATAACATCAAGCATGACATGCAAAAGTCTAAGCCACAGTCTAAACAAGCTCCCATTTGTACCACTATAGGCATGAAACTTTTTTCTCTTTTCCAACACCATTCAACCTTTTTGAATCAACTCTTAAAGATGAAAACCATCATACACCAGAGGTCTAAATAAACCTTGATACAAAGAAATAACAAGGTCTGAATAAAAATCAAGGCGAAAAACGAAAGCTAAACGCAGTACTAGAAAAGGAGAAAACTCGTTGAACGATAAGAGTGAAAACTAGAGTGTTCTTGGCAATGAAAAATGGAGTGTGTCTTCTCCAAAAGAAATTTGTTGGGGTCCAACCATTTATTGCAGCAAACAAAACAAAAGAAAACTGAAAGCGAAAGTAAAGATGCTCCAAGAAAAACACATAGTATACGAAGCAATAAAAATATAGTGTCTTGAAAGATGACCTGATTTTTGCCAATGAAGAAGGGGTGCCTCGGGGCATCCCCAAGCTTTGACGCTTGTACCTATTGGATATTTCTTGGGGTGACATGGGCATCTCCAAGATTGAGCTTTTGTCCATACTTCATCTCATCTCATCATTCTCCTTTCCCTACACTTGAAAACTTCCTTCATACAAAACTTCAAACAATTCTATTAGCAACATTAGTGTAAGCACAATAGTAAATCTACTCTTTTGGTTCAGTTTCAAACTCAAGTATAACACCCATTAAAGCATAAGATACTGTAGCAACTTCCTCAAATTTTCTATGATCAAAACAACTCAAAAAGAAAGCGATCGAGAGGTAAACACAAATAGTGGCAGAAATCTGTCAAAACAGAACAGCTGACAAAAATCATTTTTTCTGAGGATCTTCTGTTGCTCAAATTGGAAAGTTCAAAACTAATAAAAGTTTGGAAATAACCTGGGGCATGTGCACAAGAAATCGCAGATCAAAAAGACATTCTGATAATTTTCACAAATTTTTACGATGCAGTGCAGAAATCTGTTTCAGGACAGCAACTTCCCGAAATCTTACCTTCCTCCAATTAGAGGTTCTTCTTATCACAAAAACGAAATAAAAATGATAAGGAGAGGTCATTACAGTAGTAATAACTTCCAAGAATCAACAAAAATTAAAAGTACTGAAAATAAAACATTGGGTAATCTCCCAAGAGTGCTTTTCTTTAACGCCTTTGAGCTAGGCGCAGAAAGTGGAAATCAAGTATTTTCAAATCAAGCATTAAGATCAATTGCAGAAGTCTTTTCAACAAGGAATTGTATTGTATCCAAATGAGTTTTTGAAGATGCCTTATGAACACTCTTGGGTTCACTACTTTCATCAAAAGGGTTTTCAGGAACAATCCAATCAAAATTCTGGTCCAAAGCTTCATGCAATCCTACGAGTTTAAAAGGTATTGGTACTTTGATTTCTTCCTTATTTGTACCAACAACCTCTATACGTGAGCCAATCATATTAAAACGCTCAAAAACTTTCCTAGCTTCTATAACAACATCTCTAAATTCTCTACGCAAAGTCTCCAAAATAAAATCTTTCTTTTCGAAGTCTTTGATATCATGAAGCTTAAGAAACATTTGATGCATATAAGAATTAAGGTTAAAAAACCTAGCCTCCAACATCTTTATGCTTACTAACATGATTAAAGAACTCCTTGATGTTACATTTCCTAATTATAGAACCACTACCCATTGAAAGGTCCTCCAGAGCGTACTTAGGGAACAACATAATGAACTAAAAGTAACAAAGTACCAACTATAAAAGAAGCTATTTTTTTGTATTTTCGATAAAAATATGCAAGCAAAAATAAAGTAAATCAAAACAATAACAAAGTAAAAGATTGGAAGTGAGAGACTCCCCTTGCAGAAATCCTCTTTCTCCCTAGCAACGGCGCCAGAAAAATTTGCTTGATGGTGTGTAGATGACCGCCCAGTTGGGAACCCCAAGAGGAAGGTATGATGAGCGCAGCAGCAAGTCTTCCCTCAGTATGAAACCAAGGTTTATCAAACCAGTTGGAGAAAGAACCAACTTCCGAAGGTTGATGCTCGCTGGCTTCGCGACAGCTCCAGACAATTTATATATGGCGCCTTATCTGGGGCGTAGGTTTGCACCAGCAGCAACATGGAACCTGCACACAACACAACTAAGTACTTTGCCCCAACTTACAGTGAGGTTGTCAATCTCACTGGTTTTCTGTAAACAAAGGATTAAACATATCGTGTGGTAAAAGATAGTAGTTTGCGAGAATGTAAATAATGCGAGTAAATAGTAAACGGTAATAAGAATGTAAAAGAATGGAACGGGGTCCACAGTTCCTAGAGGTGTCTCTCCATAAGATAAATAACATGCTGGGTAAACAAATTACAGTTGGGCAATTGATAGAATAAAGAAAGCATACAAATTTTATGAGGATCACTATGAGATTTACTTGGGCATTACAACATAATACATAGACCGTAATCTAACTGCATCTATGACTAATAATCCACCTGCTGGATGTAACCCGAGCAACCATTGGGTATTAAGTTGCAAGCAAGAGATTATCGCCTTAAGCAAAGTGTGTAATGTAAACAATACAAATGTCCTTGAACACAAGATTGTTGTTTTCTCCCTAGTAGCAAAAGCACATCTACAACTTTAGAGGTTGTTGTCACTCCCCCAAGTTACCAGAGGCTGAACCCACTATCGCGCATAAATACTCCCTCTTGGAGTCACTAGCATCTACTCGGCCAAGATATCTACTAGCAATGGAGAGCATGCAAGATCATAAACAACATAGAGATGATAAATCAATAAATCAACTTGACAAAGTACCAATATTCATCGGATCCCAACAAACACAACATGTAGAATTACACAATGATAATCTTGATCATGATAGGCAGTTCACAAAATCTAAACATGAAGCACATGGGGGAGAAGACAACCATCTAGCTACTGCTATAGACCTGTAGTCCAAGGTAGACTACTCACACATCACTCCGGAGGCAGGCAGGCATGATGAAGAAGGCCTTCGGCGGTGATTCCCCTCTCTGGCAGGGTGCCAGGAAGAGCTACTAGACCCTCCCGATCTCGCATCGACGACGATAGTGGCTTGCAGTATGTTTCGTGGAAAATTGATCGGGGCCTTTTGGTTTTCTCAACGAGGAGGATATATAGGCGGAAGGGCAGCATTAGGAGGTGGGTCAGGTGGCCCCACCACCCTATGGTGTGGCTGGCCCCTGGCTCCCCTCCGTCTCTACTTTGGACTCCGTCTCGTGTCGGAAAAATAGGAACTTCGGCTTTTGTTTCGTCCAATTCCAAGACTATTTTATTTGTAGTTTTCTGAAACACAATAACAGCAGAAAACAGGAACTGGTACTGTGGCATCTCGTTAATAGGTTAGTTCCGGAAAATGCATAAAAACACCACGAAGTGTAACAAAACACAAAGCAAATGGTGCATAAACAAGCATGGAGCATCAAAAAATATAGATACGTTTGAGACGTATCAATATGATGTAGACAAATAACTATGCTAATTCTATTTAAATCAATCTAATCTACTTACTTTGTTCCCTAGGAGAAGCTTGAGTTATACATGGCTAATCCAAAATGTACAAACAATTCAACAGAACGCACAGTATGCATGTTGATTGACCACTATCCTAGCAAGCAGCTGAGCAAGGAATCGAACTGTGATATACCCAGACAAATGATTTAATATGCAAGCAAACTAATCTTGAAGCAATGTACAAAAAATACCAATAGCACCATGAAAACCACAGTTAAACATAAGTCTTCAGGAGCATTAACCAGACATAACATTTCTGTTTATATCATTTACTTTACTTACTACTGCAGAAAATTGGTAAGACTAGTTCACTATCTACAACAGTTCTGAACTCCATGGCTGTTGGACTGCATTTCTAGAGCTTAACATTTAGTTCTAGTCTTGTGAAAACAACAATCAAATGCATTTTTAAAATCCTATGTACTAAACCGTTGTCCACCTCTGACCATGTCAATACTAGCTAGTATATCATAAAAAACATCAACTCCATATCATACAAAGAAATGACACCATGAAGGGCTATCTGATTGATTTGACTGCCGTTTACAAATTTCGTCCTTAATTACTTCCCACCCGTTTCTTCTAGAGTTGAGATAAGTAGGCACACATGCGTAGGAACTAGGAAGCTAGTCGTAGATACTAGATACACAAGAAATTAACAACTTGTACCAAGGAGATGTAGAGCCTCCAATGCTTGCAGGCGGTGCCCAAAAAGAGAGAGACGCCCCTTCTTGGTCAAGTCGTGATCCAAACTGGGCAGATCTGGTGATCCCGTGGACTAAGAGGGCCGGATTCGCTCCAGGCGGATGTGCCACGATGGTGCGTCTAGGAGCCCCAGGCGGAGGCGTGGTGTTAGCTCGATTCCTGTGCGTCCTCACCATCAGCTATCATACCTGAGATACAAACTGAAAGAGCATTTCCCTAATAAATTTATTTTGGTGTTTGTTAACAACATATGGTGAATTAACCATGCTATTAAAGTTCTGCAGATTTTCTAGGTTGATTCAGGATCTCGTGGAGGTGCACCCCAAAAAGGAAGAAAAGATCGGAGCCCATAGTCCAGTAGTGGGTTTAGGGCTTAGTTGTCTTGTAGGGTGCTTCGCGAAGGTGGAAATGGTGGAGAGGGTCTCCATGAAGTGCTGCTGTTGCAACTTCTAGGGCGGAGACTCCGGCCCTGCTGGCCGGAGACTCCGGTCTAGGGGTCTCGCCCAGGCAAGCCTCAAAGTCAGACAATTCAGATGCCCACCCAGAATTGGGCCGGAGACTTTGTGTCTCTGGCCGGAGACTCCGGTTCGGAAGGCTGAGGCCGGAGACTCCGGTCCCCAGGGGCCGGAGACTCCGGTCTGTCTGGCTGGGTTCTGGTTTGCTAAAGGCTTGGACAGTTCAGACTCCAGTCCGGAGTTGGGCCGGAGACTTTTGTCTCTGGCCGAAGACTCCGGCGCTGGAGTCACTTAGGGCGGACACTCCGGCCCTCCAGGCTGGAGACTCCGGCCCTAGTTTGACAGCAACAGCTACATTTCGTGGAGGACTATATAAAGCCTTCTTCTACCTCTAGAAGGGGTGCGGCTTCCACTCTCTCTCCTCCATTGTTGCTAAGCTTCAAAGCACTAGATCTCTCTCCCTAGCCACTAGAGCTCAAAGCCCTTTTGGGATTTGAGGGAGAAGACCTAGATCTACACTTCCACCAAGGCGATTTGATTTCCCCCCTCGTTTTGTTGAGGGGCTTGTAACTCTTGTGTTCATCGGATTCCTAGCTGGAAGAAGCTGTCCTCTAAGCTTAACTTTGTGTGTAAGAACTTGGTGGGCCTATTGGGAGCCTCCAATTGAGTTGTGAAGCTCGCCCCAATACTTTGTGTAAAGGTCTCGTGCCGCCTTCAAGGGCATCGCTTAGTGGAGCGTGAACTCGCCTTTGTGGCTTGTTCACCGGAGAATAGGGTGAGCCTTTGTGGCGTTGGTGGCCTTTGTGGCGCCACACCTCTCCAACGTAGACGTACTTCCCGTAACAAGGAAGGAACTACGGGAATACATCCTTGTGTCTTTGTGTCTCCATTGCGGTTACCTCTATCCTTTACTTGTACCTTTACTTATATTGTTATTGCTAGCTTTCTTGTCACTCTAGGTAAATTCACTTAGTAGCACATCTAGAGAATTTACCTTATTGTCTAGCCTTAACTTGAAAAGAAGTAAAAATTGGGTAGCTCCTATTCACCCCCCTCTAGTCGCTCATACGATCCTTTCAATTGGTATCAGAGCGTGGTCTCTTATTCGGGCTTAACCGCCTAAGAGTATGGGCGAGACTATGGATGA
The DNA here is from genome assembly GCA_007115705.1 of Dactylis glomerata. Lineage (NCBI taxonomy): Eukaryota > Viridiplantae > Streptophyta > Magnoliopsida > Poales > Poaceae > Dactylis > Dactylis glomerata. The sequence continues at coordinate 4,044,084 of QXEO01000450.1, forward strand.
GGATAAGGGTAAAGAAACTCCTCCCGAAGATACTCCTCCATCTATCTCTTCCTCTTCAATCTCACGTGAGGAGCATTTGGCGTCCTTGGACACAATGCAAGCCTCTATGAGATTGGAGATGAAGGCTATGTTTGAGGAATATTTTGGAAAGAAACCTTCCGGGCCCACCGACCCAAACACCACACCTAATGTGGATCTCTCCTTGGCTAAGGTGAAGCCACCTAACAATGGCTCCACCTCCGCCGAGAATAAAGGTGCCCCTCCTAAGGAAAATGATGGTCCGGCAAAGGGTGCATTCATTCCACCCCCTAACACTTACTCCCCTCCGCCGGTCCATTATCCTATGCCACCCATTAACAACATGGGATCTCCTCCTAAGCTTGATTCTCGCAATTTTATTAAATGGCAAGGACTAATGAAATATCATATTTCTAGCTCTTCTACTCATTTGTGGAGGGTCATACAAAATGGCTTTGCACCTCATGATCCTCACAACTTGACCGGAAGGGAAGAAGTTGATGAGCAACTCAATGCCACCGCCAAGCATCTCCTTCAACAAGCCGTGCCGGATACTCATGCGGCACACATCAACAACTTGAGCACCACCAAGGAAGTATGGGACTATCTCACTATGCTCTTCATTGGGAATGAGAGTATTCGGTCCTCCAAGTTTGATGAGCTCAAGAGTGAAGAGAGGGATTTCATTATGCAAGATAATGAGACTCCCGATGAGATGTACCAAAGGATCTTGGCTCTTGCAACGGCCTTGACCGGGTTTGGGTGCAAAGACAATGGTGATGACTATGTAAAGCATATGTTCATTACCTCCATCAACCCAAAGGAACCCATTCGGTCTGAGATCATCCGTTCAAGACCGGATTTTGGGAGTATGACCTCAAATGAAGTTCTTTGCGAGTTCACCGCCTTGACTATCTTGAAGAAGAATGTGGAAGAGACTAGAGCTCGTGTTCTTGCCGGACAAGGAGTTCACAATCTTGCTCTCAAGGCTAAGGTGGTGTACAAGCAAGGTGAAGGAGAAGAAGAAATATGTGAAGAAGAGTGTTGGTCCTCGGAAGATCTCAAGTTTGCACTCCATGAACACTTGGCTCTCAATGCAACTGCTTTTTGGGATGCCAACAAGCACAAGACGAAGGGATCCAAGTTCAAGTCATCTCCAAGGAAGGGTGGTGACTCTAAAGTGAGGCATTGCTACAATTGTGGAGGAATCAAGCACTTCATCGCTGAATGTCCTTATGAGAACAAGGAGGACAATGAAGGCCGGCTCATCCCCAAGCGCCGGTCATCAAAGTTCTACCCATCCAAGAAGCATGGGAACAAGGACAACAAGAAGAAAGGAGAAAGAGTATTGGTGGTTCATGAGGAGTATGACTCCAGGTCCGATGATGATGACTCCGAAGATGAAGAGAATGGAGAAATGGCCGCCATTGCCATTGTCTCCACTTCACCTACATCCCTCTTCAACTCACATAATGAGAACGCCATCATCACCAACCACAAGTGTCTTATGGCCAAGACCTCGGAGGTAACATCATCACCTACTCCTTCATCATCTCATTCCGATTCTACTTCTATGGATGATGTGAGTAGTCTTAAGATTAAGAAAGAACTAGTTTCTTTTGATGAATTTATTGCTAACATGAAGGGGCCAACCAAGGTATACTTTGAGACACTAATGTGTCAAATAGGTGATGCCCATGACACTATCAAGAAGAAGGAGGAGTTGGAAAGATTAGCCGCCGATGATATTGGCTCTCTATCAATTGAGCTCAAAGAAGAGCAAAACTTGAGAGTCTCTTTAGAGGAGAAATTGTTGGGACTAGAAGAGTCTCATAATCTAATCTTGTCAAAACTCACTAAAGAACGTGACCATGCTCTTGCTATGGTCAAGTTGCTTAAAAAGGAGAAAGTTGAATTTGACGTTGGTCATAATGATTTTCATGAGAAGTTTGAGAAGCTTGAAGAAGCCCACAAGGCTTTGGAAAGCAAATTCTCTAATCTCACCAAGATTCGTGAGCAACTTCAAATTCAACTAACTATTGAACAATCTAAAGTCCCACCAATGCAAGTTATTGAAGTTCCTTGTTCTTCTAACCCCATATGTGATCATAGTGATATCATTGAGGAGAACATTAGGTTGAAGGCCAAAATTGCCAAGGGACTTGCCACTTGCATTCAAGGAGAAAAGAATCTCAATGATCTCTTGAGTACTCAATGAATGAACAAGGGAAAGGATGGTCTCGGATATGTTGCCGAGTCCTCAAAAAGGGGGAATCTCGAATTGGTGACCGAGCCCCTAAAGAAGAAGAACAACAACAAGAAGAAGAAGAAGCCTGCTGCTGCTGCTCCCACTCCTCATGTTTCTTTTGACATTTGTTACACAGAGGAGGAGTGGGAGGAGCTCAAGGGAAAGGAGAAGGAGGAGAAGGTCGAAGTGACCGGATTCTCCGGGTCCAAGGGTCCGGAGTCTCCGACTGGTTCATCTAGCCCGGAGTCTCCGGTCTCCAAGGCCAGAGTCTCCGGCCCTACTCACAATGAATTTGCAGGAAAATATAACCCTCATTATGTTCTTCTTAGAGATTATTATGGTGATGTCTATGCTAAATATGATGGTCCCTATGATGGTTACATTGAATATGCTATTTGGGTACCTAAGATTCTTGTGACTAACAAAAGAGGACCCATCCAAAAATGGGGACCTAAATCCAAGAATTGATCTCTTGTAGGACATTGCTTCCGGAGGAGAAAAATGGATCATTGATAGTGGTGCCACAAGCCACATGACCGGAAGCAAAAATATTGTGGAAGATCTAAGGCCAAATACTTCAAATGTCACGGTCTCATATGGTGACAAGTCATCCTCTAAGGTACTTGGTTTCAGGAAGGTGGTGATCACTCCGGACGTGTCCCTAGTGAATGTCATGCTTGTCGAAACCATTGGTTATAATTTACTTTCCGTTCATCAACTTGCTACTATGGGCTATGCCACATATTTTGATGTTGATATTGTGGTCGTCATGTGGAGTAAGTCTCTCAAGGTTGCCTTTGTTGGGTATGTCGAAAATGGCTTGTATGTGGTGGACTTCTCGGAGAAACCCACTACGGCCATGATATGCCTAATTGCTAAGGCCAACGTGGGATGGCTTTGGCATCGCCGATTAGCCCACGTCAATATGAGAGCTTTGCAAAATCTCTACACCGGCGGCCACATACTCGGACTAAAGGATGTTTCTTTTGCCAAAGATCGTGTTTGTAGGGCTTGTATTGAAGGGAAGATGCATGAAACAAGCCATCCAAGCAAGACTATTATCTCTTCCAAGAGGTGCTTGGAGCTCCTTCACATGGATCTCTTTGGACCTCCCACTTATGCAAGTCTTGGTGGCAAGAAGTATTGCTTGGTGATTGTCGATGACTATTCAAGATACACTTGGGTTTATTTCTTTGAGTTCAAGAGTGAGACCCAACAAACCATCAAAGACTTTGCCACCGAAGTTGAGCGTCAATTCAATACCACCATATTGACTATAAGAAGTGACAATGGCACCGAGTTCAAGAACTACCCCCTAAATGAGTTTCTTAGTGATGCGGGTATCAAACATCAATATTCCGCTGCGTATACCCCGCAACAAAATGGAGTTGCCGAGAGGAAGAACCAGACTCTTATGGATGCGGCAAGAACTATGTTGGCGGAGTTCAAGTCTCCATACAACTTTTGGGCCGAAGCTATTAATACCGCATGCCATGCCACCAACCGGCTTTATCTCCGCAAGAACTTGAACAAGACTCCCTATGAAATACTTACCGGGCAAAAGCCCAACATCATGTACTTCCGGGTATTTGGTTGTAAGTGCTTCTATCTCAAGAAAGGTGTTCGTTTGTCAAAATTTGATTCTAAAGCTTTAGAGGGTATCTTTGTTGGTTACTCCATGGACTCACATTCCTATAGGATCTATAGCAAGTCCACCGGACATGTTATAGAGACTTGTAATGTGAGGTTTGATGAAGATAATGGTTCCTTTGTGGGACAAAGTGGTGTTCGTGATGTAGGTGACAAAATTCCTCCCCAAGCCATAAGAAGAATGGGTGTCGGATTCTTCCGGCCCATTGAGGGACACCTTTTGGCCGAAGGAGAAGGACAATGCTCTACACAAGTGGAGCCTTCACCTGCTGAACACCCACAGGACATTGACCAAAGACAAGCTGCCCACCCTCAACCTCAAGATCATCCCACCGAGCAATCTTGCCCGGAGTCTCCGGCCCCTGTGGTCCGGACTCTCCGGCCTATACCGGAGTCTCCGGGTTTGGATACCGGAGTCTCCAGGGGTGATCACAGGCCTGATGAAGATCCATCTAATTTCCGTGGTTACGGGACACTTGATGATCAAGGCAATCCAACTGGTCAAGGCGAGGACCAGAACAGCGATCATGAAGATGATCAAGTAGTCTCTCAAGAATCTCCTCTTGAGGCTCGCACTCGCCGTGAGAAGAAGCTTGAGTCCATTCTTCGACGAAGAAGCATATCCTTGGAAAATGTTGTTGGGAGTGTTCGAAAAGGTGTCTCCACAAGGAGGCAACTTTCTAACTTTAGCTCTCATCATGCTTTCGTCTCTTGTGTAGAACCCAAGAAAGTTTATGAGGCGCTTGAGGATCCGGATTGGCTTGATGCCATGCATGATGAACTCAACAACTTCGAGCGCAACAAAGTTTGGACTCTAGTAGAAAGACCCAAAGATTGCCGTAATGTCATTGGGACCAAGTGGATCTTCAAGAACAAGCAAGATGCAAATGGCATTGTCATTCGTAACAAGGCAAGATTGGTGGCTCAAGGTTTTTCCCAAGTTGAGGGTATTGACTTTGGTGAAACTTTCGCTCCCGTTGCCCGTCTTGAATCTATTCGCATCTTACTTGCATATGCATCTCATCATAACTTTAAACTTCAACAAATGGATGTTAAAAGTGCATTTCTTAATGGTCCCTTAAATGAATTGGTTTTTGTGAAGCAACCCCCGGGCTTCGAAAACCCTAAGTTTCCTAACCACGTTTACAAACTTGATAAGGCGCTCTATGGACTTAAACAAGCCCCATGTGCGTGGTATGAGCACCTTAAAGAGCTGTTGGTTGATCGTGGCTTTGAAATTGGGGTGATTGATCCCACTCTTTTTACTAAGAAGGTCAATGGGGAGCTTTTCATTTGTCAATTATATGTTGATGATATTATATTTGGTTCTACTAACAAAGCTTTCAATGATGAGTTTGCTAAGCTCATGACCGACAAGTTTGAGATGTCTATGATGGGGGAGTTGGAGTTCTTCCTTGGATTTGAAGTCAAACAATTGAAGGGAGGGACTTTTGTGAACCAAGCCAAATACACCCAAGACATTCTCAAGAGGTTCGAGATGATAGGAGTCAAAGGTGCAAAGACTCCCATGCCAACAAAGGTTAATCTTGATCTCGATCCTAATGGTAAAGAAGTGGATCAAAAACTCTATAGATCTATGATTGGTTCCTTGCTTTACCTTTGCGCATCTAGACCGGACATTATGTAAGTGTGGGAGTTTGTGCACGTTTTCAAGCCGCACCAAAAGAAAGTCACTTAGTGGCAGTCAAGAGAATCTTTCGATATTTAGTGAATACCCCTAACTTTGGCCTTTGGTACCGAAAGGGAGCAAGTTTTGATCTTGTAGGTTACTCGGATTCAGATTGGGCGGGAGACAAAGTGGAATGGAAATCAACCTCCGGGGCTTGCCAATTTCTTGGTAGGTCTTTGGTGTGTTGGTCATCTAAGAAACAAAATTGTGTGTCTCTCTCTACCAACGAAGCCGAATATGTAGCCGCGGCAAGTTGTTGTGCACAACTCTTATGGATGAGGCAAATTTTGAAGGATTACGGTGTCATTTTTGACAAAGTGCCTCTTTTATGTGATAATGAAAGTGCAATCAAGATCGCTCACAACCCGGTGCAACACAACAAGACAAAGCATATTGAGATTCGTCATCATTTCATTCGAGATCATGTCAACCGTGGAGATATTGATCTATCTTATGTTGGCACTAATGAGCAACTTGCCGATATATTCACGAAGCCTCTTGATGAAGCAAGATTCCGGGAATTGAGGCATGAACCTAAATATCATTGATTCAAGCAATGTGGCTTGAGCTATGTGCATATACTCCCATACTCTAACGTGTGTTTTGTTCTAGGTGTGGGCATGGAAATAGGGGGAGTGCGGTTCTAATTGATTGGACTATCCCTCCCCCCATAATGCCAATAGTAAGCGTATGGTTTTATCTTGTCATTTGTGACAATTTGAGCTTAATCGATGAGTCTAGGTTTTGGGCCCAAGATATATCTTCGCGGTGCCATGCCTATATACTCATACATGGTGGCCTTTGGCCACCGACCTCCTTTGTGGAGGAGTTTCCCATTTGGTTTATTGCTTTATCTTCTATGGGAACATGCTCATGTTTGGTCTTATTTGGTTTTATTTGTATGTTTGCAAACATGAGCATTTTGTACCACTCAGTGTCAATTGATTCCATCCCAAGCCTATCTCATCCACAAACTTGCTAAAATTCTACAAATGACATGTCCTTTCACTATAAATGTTGCTCTAGTCAAGGGGGCCGGAGACTCCGGGGTTTACAGCCCGGAGACTCCGGCGGTCCGGAGATTCCGGGGTAAGTACCGGAGACTCCGGCGGTCCGAAGACTCCGGGGTAAGTACCGGAGACTCCGGCCGGGGCAGTTTCGAAATCATACTTAGGGCACGGGGTGGGGAAGAACGGTTCATTCTTCCCCATCCACCCCCGTGCCTCTACTCCACCCCTGCCGCCCCCTTGCCCTCACATCAACGTCCGGAGCCTCTCCAACCTCCGGGATCCGCCGTGCCACTGGCAAATCAACTCCTTGAAGGTGTGGGATCATTCCCACCGATCGATTTGCGCCATGGACTCCGGTAAACTTGCTTTCCATCTCCTCCATCTAGTTCTCTCTAGATCTATGAGATGTGCATGTTTCCCATAGTTTGAAGTGGTGTACTACCTTCTAGTGGCAATCTATCATCTTCCTAGCAACTCTATTGTGATTTTTGCCCTCGATTTGATCTATGTGGTCTCCTATGCTCGGGCTCTTGGGTCCAACCGGAGACTCCAGCCCCTGTGGCCGGAGACTCCGGCCTAGACGCAATGTCTCCGGTTTCGGCCGGAGACTCCAGCCCGAGCCCCTGGAGACTCCGGCTAGATCAGTACTGAGTGTATGAATCACAACTTAGTTGCTTATTTTTGGTTCAAGGACATGTCACCTCAACCTTGCTATCTTCCTCACTCATTCACAAGTGCAGGTGGCTCTCGAAAACCGGCCTTTCACAACAAGGACAAGTTGGTTGTCAATCCCGCCACCGGTGCCATTGCTCAGAAGTCTGTGATTGCTCAGCAAGCTAGGGATGCCAAGAAGCTCAAGACTAGGATGGCTGAGGAGGAACGTGCTGAGGCTGCTAAGAAGGTCAAGTTCGATAGTCTTGTGACTTTGGAAGGGTTGTCATCCTTAGAATATGTTGAGATGAGGAAGCGGAACATGTATGCCCTCCCGCGCAACTCGCGTGACCGTTGCTTTGTCCGTAAAGAACAAGAGTTGATCATGAAGGAGTTCTATGCTTCTCTCAAGAAGTACCCGGTTTTCCCTCAAACGGTCATGGACTTCTCCCATTTTGCCAAATACAGTGCATATTTTGCGGAGGCCGTGTGGATCACTCGCAAGCTTGGCCTCCATGCTCTCATGAAGATTCAAGAGCCGTACAACATCACTTTGGTCCATCAGTTCTTTGCTACTCTTGTTTTTGGGGATGGTGAGGAGATCCCCATGACTTGGATGACCAGAGAAGAGGTTTGCCACTCCAACTTCATGGATTTTGCTGCTCTCCTTGGTTATGAGTTTTGTGGAGCTACTACTCCTAGTGGCATAAGGATGCATGTGGACGGTGAGTATTATGAGAAGAAAAAGCTTGCTCCTCTTTACACCGGGAATGATAAGAAGATAGTCATTGGAGGTACCCTTGGGCTATCTCAACGGTCCAACATTTTGCTTCGCATATTCCGGGCCTCCATTGCCCCTCAAGCCGGTAACTTTGATGCTATTCGTGGGGCCTTAGTGAACCTCTTGGCCTACTCTCATGAAGTCTATTGCAAAGGGGAGACCGCACGTGTTGAGCCACTTGATGTGATGGATTTTATTCACAAGGAAATCAATGATTGCATTGTCAACAAGAAGACTCCTCTTTATGCCCCATTTGTCATGAAGCTCATTTGTGCTCAGGAGCTCAACCATCCTCTTCTCCAGGCAAACCTTGTAGATCACAAGGTTGTGAAGCTTCAACGCAAGGCTCCCACCGGTCACTCCAAGGAACCATTTGCTCCGGTGAGAGGTGAAGATGATGATGCCTTTGGAGAAGGGGTTTCAACTAGAAGGGGCCCAAGGATGAAGCATGCTAGCAATGCCGGCTCTAGCTCCAACAATGAGTTTGGGCAAGAATTTAAGAAGCTCAATTGGTTTCAAAGGAATGTGCTTTGCATGAATGTTGACATCCGTCACAAGCAATATGAGAGCTACATCGCTCAAAAGCACATGAATGACAATCAACAAGCTCTTCACAAGGCATTTCGGGCTTCTCAACCGGGCTATGTGGAATCACCTCCTTTCTCTTCATCATCTGGCACTCACTCCTATGGCAAGTGGAGCAAGGGTCTGACTGATTGGCAAGCTTTTGATGAGGTCACCTCCGGCACCTCCAATGTGCCTCATGGCAAGAAGCCCATGGCTCCTGAATATATTGAAGAAGGGGATGAGGACTTCGATGCCGGTTCCGAGGACGAGGCCGAGGATGAAGACGATGAGTGATCCCATTGGCGTGTAGCATTGCTCTTTTCCCTTTTTGGTGTCTCGATGCCAAAGGGGGAGAAGTAGCTCTATTAGGTTGTCTTCGTGGGATTTGCCATGGGAGTAACTCTATTAGGTTGTCTTCGTGGGATTTGCCATGGGATGGGTTTATTTGGATTTGCTTTATATTTGCTTTGGTCGAGATACAACTCCATGGACTTTCATGTTGTGTCTCATTTATCTTAGTGTTGAACTCTCGTTTGTGTGGTACGGTAGTATTGTGAGACTTAAGTTACGGTATTATTGCTAGTAAGACTTTTATTGGTGTATGCTATCTTGTGTAGTCTTACTTCTATGCATGTTATTAGTCTCATATATTATTACTTGCACTTGGTATAATTGTGAAATATATAGGGGGCGTGATGATCCTTACTTGTGTGGACTCATGTTCAAGTGCAAATTTTGTTGTGCACACAAGTAGGGGGAGCTTTGGCTATATATTTTATTTTATTGTGCTTATATCTTGCAAATCCGTATGTTGTCATCAAACACCAAAAAGGGGGAGATTGAAAGAGCATTTCCTTAATAAATGTATTTTGGTGTTTGTTAACAACATATGGTGAATTAACCATGCTATTAAAGTTCTGCAGATTTTCTAGGTTGATTCAGGATCTCGCGGAGGTGCACCCCAAAAAGAAAGAAAAGATCGGAGCCCGTAGTCCAGTAGTGGGTTTAGGGCTTAGTTGTCTTGTAGGGTGCTTTGCGAAGGTGGAAATGGTGGAGAGGGTCTCCACGAAGTGCTGCTGTTGCAACTTCTAGGGCGGAGACTCCGGCCCTGCTGGCCGGAGACTCTGGTCTAGGGGTCTCGCCCAGGCAAGCCTCAAAGTCGGACAATTCAGATGCCCACCCAGAATTGGGCCGGAGACTTTGTGTCTCTGGCCGGAGACTCCGGGTCGGCAGGCTGAGGCCGGAGACTCTGGTCCCCAGGGGCCGGAGACTCTGGTCCCCAGGGGCCGGAGACTCCGGTCTGTCTGGCTGGGTTCTGGTTTGCTAAAGGCTCGGACAGTTCAGACTCCAGTCCGGAGTTGGGCCGGAGACTTTTGTCTCTGGCCAGAGACTCCGGCGCTGGAGTCACTTAGGGTGGAGACTCCGGCCCTAGTTGGACAGCAACGGCTACATTTCGTGGAGGACTATATAAAGCCTTCTTCTACCTCTAGAAGGGGTGCGGCTTCCACTCTCTCTCCTCCATTGTTGCTAAGCTTCAAAGCACTAGATCTCTCTCCCTAGCCACTAGAACTCAAAGCCCTTTTGGGATTTGAGGGAGAAGACCTAGATCTACACTTCCACCAAGGCGATTTGATTTCCCCCCTCGTTTTGTTGAGGGGCTTGTAACTCTTGTGTTCATCGGATTCCTAGCCGGAAGAAGCCATCCTCCAAGCTTAACTTTGTGTGTAAGAGCTTGGTGGGCCTATTGGGAGCCTCCAATTGAGTTGTGGAGCTCGCCCCAATACTTTGTGTAAAGGTCTCGTGCCGCCTTCAAGGGCATCGCTTAGTGGAGCGTGAACTCGCCTTTGTGGCTTGTTCACCGGAGAATAGGGTGAGCCTTTGTGGCGTTGGTGGCCTTTGTGGCGCCACACCTCTCCAACGTAGACGTACTTCCCATAACAAGGAAGGAACTACGGGAATACATCCTTGTGTCTTCGTGTCTCCATTGCGGTTACCTCTATCATTTTACTTGTACCTTTACTTATATTGTTATTGCTAGCTTGCTTGTCACTCTAGGTAAATTCACTTAGTAGCACATCTAGAGAATTTACCTTATTGTCTAGCCTTAACTTGAAAAGAGGTAAAATTTGGGTAGCACCTATTCACCCCCCCCCTCTAGTCGCTCATATGATCCTTTCACAAACAACACAAAAAGCGTTAGCACATCATGTCTACTGTGGAAAGACAGGAGAATGAGAGGGAAATAGAGATATGGGGGAATGGATTCGAGGGCTTGGAATCACAAGAAGGATCGACGACCGTCGTTCTTGGCCGAGTGCTCCAGCCCGTGAGCTCTACGGCGGCCTGATGACCCATAAGTATAGGGGATCGCAACAGTCTTTGAGGGAAGTAAAACCCAAATTTATTGATTCGACACAAGGGGAGCCAAAGAATATTTATAAGCCTTAACAGATGAGTTGTCAATTCAGCTGCACCTGGAAAAAGACTTGCTCGCAGTGGTTTATCAGTAGCAACAGTTTTATAGTGGTGATAGTAGCAAAACAGTAACAGCAATAGTAAAACAAAAGCAGTAATAGTGGCAATAGTAAACAGTAGGATTAAAGACTGTAGGCATAGGGATAGATGTACGGGCGTTGCATGGACAAGATAATTCATGAAATCAGTGAGACATGGGCAATTGCAGATAAATAATGATAAAGCATCCTAGTACTAAACAATCATAGGCATGTATTCCGTATATAGTCGTACGTGCTCGCAATGAGAAACTTGCACGACATCTTTTGTCATACCAGCCTGTTGCAGCAGGGCCTCAAGGGAAACTACTGGTAATTAAGGTACTCCTTTTAATAAAGTACCGGAGCAAATCATTAACACTCGATGAACACATGTGATCCTCACATTATAGCCATCCCCTCCGGTTAACCCAATTTCTGTCACTTTGGGGCCTCGGGTTTCGGACAACGATATGTGTAAACAACTTGAAGGTAAGATCATAAATAACAAGTATCATCATAAAACAATAACAAGTTCAGATATGAGATCATGGCACTCGGGCCCAAAGTGACAAGCATTAAGCACAACAAGTTGCAACAATGTCATAAGCACTAACAGTAGATACTAGGCACTATGCCCTAACAATCTCATAGCAAATTACATGAATGATCTCATCCAATCCCTACCATCCCCTTCGCCTACAGCGGGAATTACTCACACATGGATGGGGGAGTCATGGATGGTTGATGGAGAGACGTCGGTGATGATGGTGATGAAGATCTCTTCCAAATCCCCGTCCCGGCAGGAATCGCGGTTTCTGATGGTGACGGCGCAGCGGAAGTCTATCTGGGAAAAACGCCGAACCCCCGCTCCTTTCAGGTCAGAGGGTATATATAGGCGGAAGGAGGGGTCGAGGCGACGGCCGAGCTGGCCTCACCACAGGTGGGCGCGGCCAGGCCTGGGCCGCGCCCCCTGGTGGTGAGCCCAGCTCACTTCCTCTCTTTGTCTCCTCTTCTGGCTCCGTGGGTCTTCTGGTAAAATAGGATTTTTGCAATATTTTCCGGGATTTTTCCTAAAAGTCGGATTTATGCACAAAAACAAGACACCAGGGCAATTCTGCTGAAAACAGCGTTAGTTCGTGTTAGTTGTATTCAAAACACACAAATTAGAGGAGAAACAATAGCAAAAGTGTTCGGGAAAGTAGATACGTTTTGGACGTATCAACTCCCCCCAAGCTTAGCTATTTGCTTGTCCTCAAGCAATTCAGTTAACAACTGAGAGCAATAAAAGAAACTTTCACGAACACATTTGCTTCATATGATGTATATATACTCACTATATGATCAAGTACTCAGGCAATTCATAATAAGAAATATGCAACTAATGTTACCTCATAGTCAAGCAAGCTATGAAAGAGTGCCAATGCACTAATAACAAAGTAACATGAACATAAGAAGCTACAAGATTGTAGTGTTCATAAATGATATGGAAGAGTGGTATCCCGCTTGCCTTTATTTGTGGAGCAAAACATAAATGCTGAGGCACCTCTGAAGTTCAAGGGAAGACTAGAAGTAAAAATATCAAAGATACAAGCATCAAAGTTATACCACAATTAACCGTGTTCTAGGACAAGCACATTACACTAAGAATAACAGCTATGCTCTCAAGAAGGTGCTTAAAGTTAGAAGATGAAGACTCAACATAAAAGTAAAAGAAAGGCCCTTCGCAGAGGGGAGCAGTGATTTAACATGTGCTAGAGCTTTTCATTTGTAAATCAGAGATAAAAATTTATTTTGAGGGGTGGTTGTTTCATGTCAACGACTGGCAATGGGACTTGCTATCTTCCATACTAAACAAGTGAGAGCGGTTCCGAGTTCTTTGAAAATTTGGCACATTGGTGCTCTTTTATAAAGCTTTGGCACTCCTCCCCACCTTTTTTCCTTTCTCAAACCATGGCTAACCGATTCCATCGGGTGCCCACCAACTTTCACATACCATGGAGGAGTGCTCTTTTTCTTTTCTTTTTTTAGATTTAGATTACAATGGTCTGACTAGCTCCCTTGCAAAATTAATGATGAGAAGATGAAGCTGCCTAGTCGAGGGGTACTCAATTTAATATGGAAGATAGCAATTCCGACCACTACGTCCCGATGAGCTAAAAATAGTGCCACAAAATGAGAAGTAGTTGAAAGTTTTGAAAGGTAGCACATGAAAATTTACTTGGAATGGCTTGCAAATACCATGCATAGGAATTTATAGTGGACTCTTTTGGGATTACTTGGTTTTCAGGAGTTGGATGCACGAGAAGTATTCCCTCTCAGTACAAGTGAAGGCTAGCAAAAGACTGGAAATCGACAATCGAGAGAGCAATAACTGTCATAATTATGCTTGCGACAAAACAAAATTAATATAGGCATAAAAATGATACAAGAACTCTGAGGCAAAGTAAATCATCGAGGCTTAATTGACTTTTTGTTCAGTCATATGCATGCTTGAGCATGTGCCAAGTCGATTCAAATGAAACTTTCAGAGGAGGATACCACAACAACATACCATATTATGAATAAAACAATGCAAGCAAGCGTCTACATGACATGCTACAAATTATTAGTAAATTGGAACTAATCATATGAGAGCAAGAACTACAAAGCATCCATTAAATAACATATACCTTACATGAACCGACTAAGCATGTCCACATAGAAGAGTATATGTACAAAAATGAAAACAAATAGAGTTCATACCAGCCTCTTGCCACATCTCGGATTGTCATACGTCGTCATTATTGCCTTTCACTTATGTGGTTTGAATAATATGAAGTGAATACCAAGCTCCAATGGAGTCACGGGAGACTGAACTCTTCAACAAACTTTACAAAACCGAAGAAGAACAACAAATATTTTTGGGTTTTCGATTTTTGAAACAAGAACAGAAGGAAATAGCAAACAAAGCAAAATATTTTTAGATTTTTCAAATATCAAACTGAAAATAGCAAGTAAAGCAAACCAAAGCTAGAAACTAAAAAGGCAAGCAAAGAGAAACAACGGAAATATTTTTAGTCTTTTTGTGTTTTGGAAAGTAGAAATAAGAATGAGAACAATAAAGAAAAGAAAAGAAAACATGGATATACAAAGTACCAACAAAATACGATATGTAGATGAGTGAATCATCGGCGTACCTCCCCCCGAGCTTAGGCTTTTGGCCTAAGTGGAGATCAATCCCAGCTCGGCCATGAAGTGGCGTCCCCAAAATATGACGAAGAAGCACCTTCGTCCTGATATGAGCTCGAGGGCGTCCCGGTGTGGTACGTGGTGTAGTGATAGGCCGGCGCCTCCTCTTCCTCCTGGTCCACAGCGCCATGTTGTACATTGAAGCCGAGCAACCTAAGCTGCTCGTCCAACTCCTCCTTCGAGCGCGACCATGGCCTACTGTGAATACTGAACAAACTAGGCTGTGGCAAGGGCACTTCCCTTTCCTCTCCATAAGTGAATAACATTCTATAACCTAATTTCCCTGCACATGAGTTAGCAGTAACAAAATAATGGAGCTTCATGGCAGCAAGATCGAGCCTCTGTGGAGCCAACAATATATCATGAGGAGCAATAGAAAGTCCAAGAACAGCAACAATGTGCGCAACAATAATGCCCCCATAAATAGGTCCCCTAGCGGCTAGGCGACGAGCAATAAGAGCACCGAGGTTATACTTCTTGCTAACATCAAGAGCGGTAGCTAGAAAAGCTAAATGATAGTTGGAGATATTGCTAGTGTTCCCCCTACCAAGAATACTAGTGGCAAGATAGTAAGTAAAGTATATAATAGCTGGGAGCTGAATGTTTCTTATCTTGCCACACTGTGCTGTGCGGTCATCGTTGTTAGTTACTCCACGGTAGAGCTCCAACAAATCAGTGGGCTGTTATAGCATCTTCTTTGCTATCCCAAACATGGGAATACCTAAAATATCACAAAACTTCTCCAAAGACATGGTGATAGACTTATCATAAATCTTAAATGCAATGGAAGGCTTGAAATGAGAGTTAGTGAATTTAAAGCTTTCAACAAAAATCTTTGTGAGAATAGCATATTGATTACTCTCATCCGTCATGTATGTACTCAATCCAACCCTATCAATAAGGAGTAAGAAATCCTCAAGAATCCCTGCATCACTCAAAAAGTTAGCACAAGGGAAGGTGGATGGATGCACATCTCCATCATCTCCCTCCATGTTTGGTGACATAAGATCTTCATTCTAGGATATCCTATATTGAGCAGTAGATCTTGAAGGCCTTGATGACCTTGGTGCTTCTCTTTCAAAGACTTCTCCATAGGTGTAGTTGTCCATTTCCCTTTTCTGAAAATTTTAACAGACCTCATAAAAAGTGATTTTGAGACAAACACATGTAGGAAACTAATATAGGGAGTTACTAGAGGGCTAACATGCATCAAACTAACATTTCTAAGCAATAGAACAAGCATGCAAACTCATTTCACCTGTCACCTATAGAGCTAAAATACTCAAGAAATACTCCACTAAACAAAATTCTACTTGGACAATCGGAGGAGTCACATACCAGAGAACAATTGCTCCAAATTTTAGCAACAAAGATGGGCTGAGCAAGGAGATCGAAAAATCGAGATGGAGAGCAGCAAGAACACGGGTTTGAGCTGGAGTGTCGTGATTTTTCGGGAGAGAGAAAGAGTTGGGGCTGAAGAGATAAGTGAGTGGCCAGGGGGCCCCCCCTCACCATAGGTGGGCGCGGCTAGGCTTGGGCCACGCCCCCTGGTCGTGAGGTGGCATGGTGGGTCCCCCTGAGGTCTCTCAGGTGCCTCTCTGCACCATTTTTGACATAAAAATTTAAAAAGATTTTTCTGGAATTTTTTGAGAAACTTTATTTTCGAGGATTTTTTCAGAAAAAACGATAAGAGAATAAAACTCGGGAAAACGACGGTGGAGCGATAGAAAGCAAATCCAGCCCAACCTTACAGCAGCTCTAAGATATTATAATATGAAACTAAATAGCAGAAACAAAAATGGTGCAAGTAAATATGAGTGAGGTAAAGTAAACGCGGTGAAAATGAAGTTTCATTCATATAAAATCACTTTGTTAACAAGGTTGATCAAGTCTTGTTACCAAACTAACTTTATATGAGGCAAAACTTTGCATTTCACTATATGCTTATGATATCTCGACCTTGATAGGCATAGTCCCAATCATGACAATTTTATATTCTTCCTTGGGCTTTCGCTCTGAACAAATAATTTGAGCAACTCGAATGGTCTCAACATTCTTGATTGAATTTAAAGCGTTCTTTCTATCAATCTTCTTGGGAAAATAGACCGTGTACTCTTTGTCATTGACATTAAAAGTTACTTTTCCTTGATTGCAATTAATAACCGCACCTGCAGTGTTTAGAAAAGGTCTCCCAAGAATAATAGACATATTATCATCTTCAGGCATTTCTAACACAACAAAGTCAGTTAATATCAAACAACTGTTAGCAACTTGAATAGGAACATTTTCACATATACCAATAGGAATAGTAGTAGACTTATCATCCATTTGCAAAGATATATCAGTTGATACCAATTTTTCTAGATCAAGTCTCTTATAAAGAGAAAAAGGCATGACACTAACTCTGGCTCCCAAGTCACATAAAGCAGTTCTAACATAGTTATTTTTAATGGAGCAAGGAATAGTTGGTATACCTGGATCTCCAAGCTTCTCCGGAACTTTACCATCAAAAGAATAATTAGCAAGTAAAGTGGAAATTTCCTCATTAGGAATCTTCCTTTTGTTAGTAACAATATCTTTCATATACTTTGAATAAGGAGGCATTCTAATTGCATCAGTCAAAGGAATTTGCAAAAATAAAGGTCTCATCCATTCACAAAACCTGTTGTAGTGTTCTTCTTCCTTAGATTTGTGTTTCTTACCAGGAAAAGGCATCTGTTTCTGCACCCAACGTTCTCTCTCATTACCATGCTTGTTGGCAATGAAGTCTTCCTTAGTGTATTTTGCATTCTTGGCAAGCTTTTCTGGTTCCTCTTCAACTTCTTCTTTATCAGCAGCATTACCTGGTTCAGTTTCAGCATCAGAAATAGAAACACTATTAGGATCTTTACCTGTTTCAGAAGATTCTGTAACTATTTTATGCTTCTTCTTCTTCTTAGAAGGAATATCATCTCTTGAAGTGCGTTGAGAATCTTGCTCGATCCTCTTAGGATGTCCTTCAGGATATAAGGGGTCTTGAGTGGTAGCACCTCCTCTTGTGCGTATTTCACACGCTTGTTTTTCTCTTGAAGCATTAACTAGCATATCTTTTTGCACCTTGGTAAGCTGATCAATTTGAGTCTGAACCATTTGAAAATGTTTAACAAGCATCTTCACATCATTGGAGGTTCTCTCCACAATATCCTGCAACTTGTTAATAGCTCTAGAGTTTTCCAACAAATGATTCTGCACCCTTCTACTAAAATTATCTTGCTTAACAATAAAATTATCAAACTCATCTAAGCATTGATCAGGAGGTTTAGAGTAAGGAATATCTCTATCATCAAAGCGTTGGAGAGAGTGTACCTCAATAGTAGATGAGTGAGGGATTGGCTTACATAATTCTTCTATAGGGGTAAATTTTTCACATCTTCGGATTTAATCCCTTTCTCCTTAAGAGATTTCTTGGCTTCCCTCATAACATCATCATTTAATTCAATCATTCCTCTCTTCTTTGGTGTTGGCTCTGGAGTTGGCGCTGGTGTTGGTGTTGGTGTTGACTCAGCCATAGTCCAATAATCATGATTCCGGCTTATTTTAGCCATTAGTTCTTCAGCTTCGGCCGGAGTTCTTTCCCTGAAAACACAACCAGCACAACTATCCAGATATGTCTTAGATTCATCAGTTAGTGCATTATAAAATATATCAAGGAGTTCATTTTTAGGCAATGGCTCCTTAGGCAATGCTCTAATTAAAGAGCAAAACCTTGCCTAAGACTCAGGCAATATCTCTCCTTTTCTCTGTTCAAAGTCAAAGATTTTCTGCACAGCAGCATGTTGAACACTAGCAGGAAAATATTTCTAAAAGAAGGCATTAACCAAAGCAATAGGACTATTAAGAGATCCATGAGACAAATTATTAAACCAAGTTTTATCTGCACCTTTCAATGAAAAAGGGAAAATCTTAGCAACAAAGTAAGTGTGAAGCTTAATATCACCAGAAAACAAATTACTCAAAGTAGACAGCTCATTCATATGTGCCATAGCACTTTCACCTTCAGTACCACAAAAAGGGTCTTTCTCAACAATAGATATGTAAGATAAATCTAAAGAGAAATCATAATCCTTATCTCTAATATTTATGGGAGAAGCAGCAAACTTAGCATCAGGAGATAATTTATATCTAACAACACGTCTTGCTAGAAGTTCCTTAATAGCATTAGCATCACGAGTGGCATGAGCTTCAGCAATAAAATCATCGTCAAGCTCAATATAAGTATCATCAAGATCATCACTAGGACATTCCCTAGACTCAGGTGAACTAATAGGTGTAACAGTAGTGTTCCCCAATTTCTTAGTCCTAGCAATTGTAGCATCTAAAAAGGAACCTAACGAACCACTCTCATCAAGCACAGTAGAAGCATCATCTAAATTATCAGTGGCATTTTCAAACTCAGCAGAAGAAGTAGCAGTAGCGTGTGCATGTGGTGGTGTAAGCAACTTACTCATAACAGATGGTGAATCAAGACCAACAAAGGTGTTCAGAGTCATACCTCTTCTTGTAGTGGATGGCAATATAGGAACTTTTCCATCACGAGGTTTACCCATGATGAATGGATTGCAGCGAACAATATGAATTCCAAGTGAACTTACAAATAAAGCTATGCTCCCCGGCAACGGCGCCAGAAAATAGTCTTGATGACCCACAAGTATAGGGGATCGCAACAGTCTTCGAGGGAAGTAAAACCCAAATTTATTGATTCGACACAAGGGGAGCCAAAGAATATTTATAAGCCTTAACAGATGAGTTGTCAATTCAGCTGCACCTGGAAATAGACTTGCTCGCAGCGGTTTATCAGTAGCAATAGTTTTATAGTGGTGATAGTAGCAAAACAGTAACAGCAATAGTAAAACAAAAGCAGTAATAGTAGCAATAGTAAACAGTAGGATTAAAGACTGTAGGCATAGGGATAGATGTACGGGCGTTGCATGGACAAGATAATTCATGAAATCAGTGAGACATGGGCAATTATAGATAAATAATGATAAAGCATCCTAGTACTAAACAATCATAGGCATGTATTCTGTATATAGTCGTACGTGCTCGCAATGAGAAACTTGCACGACATCTTTTGTCCTACCAGCCTGTTGTAGCAGGGCCTCAAGGGAAACTACTAGTAATTAAGGTACTCCTTTTAATAAAGTACCAGAGCAAAGCATTAACACTCGGTGAACACATGTGATCCTGGCATCATAGCCATCCCCTCTGGTTATCCCAATTTCTGTCACTTTGGGGCCTCGGGTTCCGGACAACGATATGTGTAAAAAACTTGCAGGTAAGATCATAAATAACAAGTATCATCATAAAACAATAACAAGTTCAGATCTAAGATCATGGCTCTCGGGCCCAAAGTGACAGGCATTAAGCACAACAAGTTGTAACAATGTCATAAGCACTAACAGTAGATACTAGGCACTATGCCCTAACAATCTCATAGCAAATTACATGAATGATCTCATCCAATCCCTACCATCCCCTTCGCCTACAGCGGGAATTACTCACACATGGATGGGGGAGTCATGGATGGTTGATAGAGAGACGTCGGTGATGATGGTGATGAAGATCTCCTCCAAATCCCCGTCCCGGCAGGGTGCCAGAACGGAGTTTCTGGTTCCGAATCGCGGTTTCTGATGGTGGCGGCGCAGCGGAAGTCTATCTGGGGAAAATGCCAAACCCCCGCTCCTTTTAGGTCAAAGGGTATATGTAGGCGAAAGGAGGGGTCGAGGCGATGGTCGAGCTGGCCTCACCACAGGTGGGCGCGGCCAGGCCTAGGCCGCGCCCCCTGGTGGTGAGCCGCCCAGCTCACTGCCTCTCTTCGTCACCTCTTCTGGCTCCGTGGTTCTTCTGGTAAAATAGGATTTTTACAATATTTTCCGGGATTTTTCCTAAAAGTTGGATTTCTGCACAAAAACAAGACACCAGGGCAATTCTGCTGAAAACAGCGTTAGTTCGTGTTAGTTGTATTCAAAACACACAAATTAGAGGAGAAACAATAGCAAAAGTGTTTGGGAAAGTAGATACGTTTTGGACGTATCACGGCCGGCGTGGACCGGAGCACGGCCATTGCAAGGAGCGGGAGCATGTTGGTTGTAACTACTGGTTCTCCTCATCGTGGAGTGAGAGAGCGAGGGGGTGCCGATGGTACCTCGATTTGATCTCGAGGGTTAGGGTTCGGTGGGAGGAGAGGAGCTAGGGACAGATAGAGGAGCAGCATGGTAGCAACAAAGAGCTGCGTGCCTGCGTTGATGTGGGTGGCCGGCGCGAGAGAGGGAGAAGCTGGAAGCGGCACGATCGGATCTGCGAATGGATCCGCGGTGGGGTGGTTTTTTTTTAAAAAAAATACGCTAGTATTCCATTAAGCAAATGAGTCAGCAGATATACTGGTCATCAGACATGTTACATCATCTGGCAAGGATTCTAGCCAAAGTGACCATATCTCCTATCGGCGTACACCAACCGCCGCAAGATTGTTTGGTAGGGTTAGGGTTTGGTAGGTTAGGGTTTCTTTTGGATTGGCGGCGCGTCCCAGCGGGTTTTATGGATGCGTTTTGGTCCGTTGGTTTGGCTTCACTTGGACGGTTTAGATGGGTTCGTATGGGCTGATCCATGGGAGGGCTCTCCTGGAATCTGATTGGCTGTAAGCGTTGGGTTAATTAGGGTTTGTGCTTTTTTGTTTTAAACCCTTTTCCAGTTACTTTAATAAATAAAATAGATTATAACATCCTTAAATGACCCTATATTATACACATGTGTGCATGTTGAGATGGCAAACAATGTTGATTTCGGATGTTTTCCTTTTCTTTGCACAAAAAATTAATTTTCATTTTCTTAATGCTAAAAATGGGTTTTTTTGTGAAGCACCTACCAAAAATATGTTTCTAAAATGCACCACCACAATTTAATAAAATATTATATCATATTTTATGAACAATTAACCAGTTCTTTGCATGGAAAAAGTTTTCTAACCAACCCTCAAGAAATTGACAAATATTTGCCAATTTAGTTGAAAGCGGGTCAAATTTGAACTACAGGTGCTTCATAGTTTGCTCATGATTTTTTCCAAAAATCATTTTTAGATGCAAAAGTATCTATTTCATCAGAAATACATAAATAGTTTTGCATGATTCTATCCCGTCCTAGGAGCGGTTACATCCGTCGTTTTGGACGCATTTTGAAATCGACATAAGAAGTTCAAAAAAAATCAAAAAAATAGAATACCTTCGCGTTGTGTCATGTTATGTGACCTAGTTGCTAGGAAAAATAACAAACTTGGAATATTGCAAACATTTTGAAAAAAGTGTTCACACAAAAGAGCTATCTTGTACGAAGTTTCATGGCTTTCAAGCTGGATGAGCTAGTTGTGGCCACAACCATAGCATAGTTTGTTCAAATGACCCCATATTGTACACATGTGTGCATATTGAGATGGTAAACAATGTTGATTTGGGATGCTTTAATTTTTTTGGCATAAAAAGTTCATTTTTCATTTTCTTAGCACCAAAAAAGGGGTTTTTTGTGAAGCACCTACCAAAAATATGTTTCTAAAATACACCACCACAATTTTATAAAATATAATATCATATTTTATGAATAATTAACCAGTTCTTTGCATGGAAAATGTTTTCTAACCACCCCTCAAGAAATTAATAAATATATGCCAATTCAGCAGAAAGCGCGTCAAATTTGAACTACAGGTGCTTCATAGTTTTCTCATGATTTTTTACAAAAATCATTTTTAGATGCAAAAGTATCTATTTCATCAGAGATCCATAAATATTTTTGCAAGATTCTATCCCGTCCTAGGAGCGGTCACGCCTGCCGTTTTGGATGCATTTTGAAATCGACATAAGAAGTTCAAACAAAATCAAAAAAATACAAAACATTCGTGTTGTGTCATTTTATGTGACCTAGTTTCTAGAAAAAATAACAAACTTGGAATGTTGCAAATATTTTGAAAAAGTGTTCACACAAAACAGCTATCTCGTATGAAGTTTCATAGCTTTCAAGCCAGATGAGCTAGTTGTGGCCACAACCATAGCATAGTTTTTTCAAATGACCCCGTATTATGCACATGTGTGCATATATTTGGATGGCAAACAAATTTGCTTTGGTGAGTTTTAGTTTTCTTTGCACAAAAAGTTCATTTTTCATTTTCTTAATTCCAAAAAGGGTTTTTTGTGAAGCACCTACCAAAAATATGTTCCAAAAATACACCACCACAATTTTATAAAATATTATATCATACTTTATGAACAATTAACCAGTTCTTTACATGGAAAAAGTTTTCTAACCACCCCTCAAGAAATTGACAAATATCCGCCAATTTAGTTGAAAGCGGGTCAAATTTAAACTACAGGTGCTTCATAGTTTTCTCGTGATTTTTTCCAAAAATAATTTTTAGATGCAAAAGTATCTATTTCATCAGAGATCCATAAATTGTTTTGCAAGATTCTATCCCGTCCTAGGAGCGGTAACGCCCGCCGTTTTGGACGCATTTTGAAATCAACATAAGAAGTTCAAAAAATATCAAAAAAAAGCATAGAACCTTCGCGTTGTCATGTTATATGACCTAGTTGCTATGAAAAATAACAAACTTGGAATATTGCAAACATTTTGAAAAAGTGTTCACAAAAAATAGCTACCTTATACGAAGTTTCATAGCTTTCAAGCCAGATGAGCTAGTTATGGCCATAACCATGGCATAGTTTGTTCAAATAACCCCATATTATGCACATGTGTGCATCTTTGGATGGCAAACAAAGTTGCTTTGGGGAGTTTTAATTTTCTTCGCACAAAAAATTCATTTTTCATTTTCTTAATGCTAAAAATGGGTTTTTTTGTGAAGCACCTACCAAAAATATGTTCCAAACATTGACCACCACAATTTTAAATGATACTATACCATATTTTATGCATAATTAACCATTTGTTTGCATGGAAAAAGTTCTATAGACACCCCTCAAGAAATTCACAAATATCTGTCGATTTAGTTGGAAGCGGGTCAAATTTGATCTACAGGTGTTTCATAGTTTCCTCATAATTTTTTCTAAAAATCATTTTTAGGTACACAAGTATCTATTTCATCAGAGATCCATAAAGAGTTTTGCAAAATTATATACCGACCTAGGGATGGTCAAGCCCGCCGTGTTAGCCCTATTTTGAATACACTAGAATGACATTCTAGTAATTAAATTTTGTTTTCTAAATTTGTTTTGCAGAGAAAATATTTAATGTTATTATATATATAATAAACATAATTTACAAAGTTTGTTTGAATTCATTTGGCCTTGTCTTGAATCTTCTTAAAATCTTTTGTGTTTAAATCTTAAAAGAAATGAAAAAGACAAAAAAGGAAAAATAAACATCACCAAGTGCTATCCACAGTGGCCCAAATATTGTTCACAGCGGCCTAGGCCCGACTAACCGAGAACTTCTAATTAAAAGCAAGATGGCGTGGGGAGTTATCACAAGATTGAGTGTAGCTTGGTGGTAAGGGATGCACGCCCGGGCCAGGAGGTTGTGGGTTCAACCCCCACTCCCACCCTTGTGCGCGTTCTATTTTGCACCATATTTCTCACAGGTGGACCCTATGTCAGGTGTGGGTTGGTCCCGCTTGTCAGGTTGGTGGGGGTGGACGGTAGGGCCTAGATGTCAGGTCTAGCTTGTCAGGTCGGTGGGGACGTACGGTAGGGCCCAGATGTCAATAGCTAGACACGAAATCTGAGTGTATTACATGTGGGTCCCGATCGGCCTGGTGGGTGGACCCTGTGTCAGGTGGGGGTGGTCCACCTTGTCAGGTGTGGGTCGGTCCCGCTTGTCAGGTCAATGGGGCGGACGGTAGGGCACAGATGTCAATAGCTAGATGTGAAATCTGACTGTATTACTTGTGGGTCCCAGTCGGCCTGGTGGGTGGACCCCTTGTGTCAGGTGGGGTGGTGGGTGGGACCCTATTGTCAGGTAGGGAGGATGGGTGGGACCCATGTGTCTGGTAGGGATGGTGGGGCCAATAGGGCCCAAATGTCAATCAGCTAGACACAAAATCTAAGTATATGACTTGTGGGTCCCACATTTATATGTCTAGTGCATCCATATATAAGCTAAATTGACACGTGGATACTACACATAAGCGTAAATAGACACATGGACGACATGTTGGTGAAACCGGTGAGGTGGCAGTCCAACTATTTCAAACATATTTTAATTTAGCAACTATGACGATCTATTTTCGTCGTAAGCGGCTCCGGATAAGGTCTGAAACTGCATGGGATAGGTTATGATGATTTTGTGCCCATTAGGTTATGACATTTCTATTTCAAATCATCATAATTTTTAGGGCTGGTGGCCTCCCCAATTAGGCAATGACGATCTGGTACAAAATCGTCACTACTTTATGACACTTTTCTCTAGGGTCATGATAAAAAGGTCACTAGTCAACACATATCTTGTAGTGATGCCAGGGGTTCCAGGGAAATCATCGAGACGCACTCAATGTGGACCCAAAAGCAAGGCCAGTAAAGCAACCTCTCCGACGGTTTGACAAATCCAAACGTAAAGCAATAGCAGCTGAGCTACATAGATTGGAATGCCCAATGTCAGTTTTGCTGCCAAAATGAGAGTGTTAACTGTTATCTAAATTGGCATGGCAAGTGGTACTTTGTGCATTCACCTAAACAGAGCCCTGATAGTGTTGGGGACATGTTTGGGGTTTGGATTGATTTCTTTCTAATATCCTACAAAAAACCTTATGCTTGTGTGGGGCTGCATCCGTTTTCTAGACCATTTGGAAAACTAGGTGACGAGGGAACGACCCCTCGGGTCCTCACCTTCGGCCCCAAGAACAAGATGGTCACTCGAAGCCCAAGAAGCTCAAGACTAATTAGGGTTTGCAATCACCTGTAACCGACTTGGACCGGATCCCGAGACCTCGCCCCCATATAAGGGAGAGGAGGGGCGGCCAAGGAGAGAGGTAGACATCTAATCTCGCACAGATCCCATCTCCCCCCCCACGTGCATAGGGTTGCACACGCCTCCTCTTCCACCTCGGCTAGATTTCTTCTGCGCCCCCATTGTAACAGCTCCAAATATACCAGCAATACAAGATCAGACAAGCAGGATGTAGGTCTTTCACCCTTCGGGGGGGCGAACCTGGGTAAACCCCTGTGTGCTCCTGTTTCTGTCTGAAGCAGTCGATTCCGCCAGCGCCCATGCTCTCTCCATAATTTGAAAGCCCTCAAGCATGGGCATTGCCGAGTTAGAACCTCGTCACTAGGAATAATGCATGATTTAACATAAAAATCTGATGATCCTATCAATGTAATATACATATTGTGTAACAGTCTAAGTGGGTGGGCAAGCTGGAAGTGTTGAAGATGGAGTGGAGTAACTGAAGAAAGTGATTTGGGAAGCCTATGCTAGACATCATGGATGGGCGCCAACTGTTGCAATAATTACTGGATGAAAATGTTGTTGGTTCCTATTTTTCATCTTATGCATTTTCCTTGCCTACTAGGGATATTTGTGACAATCAAGAGCTTGATTTGTTGGGTGGGCATTTAGCTAGTTGGGAGTTGTGGAGCCTATTCAATCCCGTGGCCAAGCTTACTTTGCAATTTGCTTTACTTTTCCTTTTTTTCTCTTTGCATTTGTATCCTTGTAAATTGTGGGCAGTTTTTATAATGGAAATCAAAGGGGGAGCCCGTTGTTTCAAAAACAAATCATCAAATTTTGTGAGGTTTCATCATGTTCTTGGAAAATATGAATTAGACCATTGCGTCTGATAATCTGTAACTATTTTATAATAGGGGTACCGTAGTATTTTCACGTAAGGTATCTCCCCAAGTATATCATCCCAACGAGGAGTTGTGCTTTGAATCTCAGAAACTACTCTTCCCCAAAATTACGGTGTCACAAGTCGTAGTCACGTTTCACACCCAAAACGTAGCTTGGAAATAGTCAACTCTATAGGTTGCTAGAAGAACGATAATAAAATGAAAGTAAACTAAGAACAAGAATTAAAGAACAGCTTGAAAATAAACTAAACTGATGGTTTATGTCGACGACGAGCATGTAGATGATGATGGCGATGACGAAGGCTGATGTCGAGGCCTCCTTGTACGAAGCTGTCTTCCCCTCTTCCTTGGATGATGATGGTGTGGAAATCTTGATGGTGGAGGCGGCAGGGCCCCGCCGTAGAGGCGCGTTGATGAGATTGATATTGAGGCTTTCTGCTCCTTAAATAGGCTTCTGGAAGTCATTTTCCCATTCCTAGAAAGCTCCGCCCCGAATACGCCTTTGATCACTTCATTAATAACATACGGTTTCACGTTACGAACCCCACTAAGGATGGTACGGTCATCTAGTATATATATGGTTATGGATGACCGTACCAGTGGTCATTAAACTCCCATCTAGAGTATTTTGGCCGCAGTTTTCTCATATGAACATGACCGTATCGGTGGTCATTAAACTCCCAACTGCAGTATTTTGGCTGCGGTTTCTTCATACGAACTTTGATTGGGGTGCGCTTTAGCTCGTTGGATTCGTACGGACATGGACTACAACACCAGGTATTAGATCTTTAATATCCTGTGATGGAAAAATATAATTGCGGGTACTATAACTCCTCCATATTGCCCCCCTTTGGCTCATTTTGTCATGCTTTATTCATAAATGTGCAGAACGGCTACCCACATATCAAAGATAAAGAAAAGTAAAAAACCTAATAAAAGTATTAACTGTGCAAAGCTCACATGAAAATGCATGAAAACAAGTAATCATGTATAAAGGACTTAACAATTGATAGATAGAGCATGTGATGAGAGATTTCAGAATGAAAAATTAGGCTCAGATCACCATATAAAATGTGGCGTGGATGGCAGGCTTAGAAAGGTCAATGCTTTGATCCATGTTCTCAACTCAGCGTAAGTTCATGGCGGCAGCTTCTCAAGCGTGTGGTGCATGTCTTATGGTCTGCTGGAGTTGATCATTGTATTTTATTTGTAAAGCTCTATGAAATAATTAAAAAAAATTGCGCATTATTTTGATGCAGAGGTTGAGGTTTCAATGTTGATTATAAAAATGCAACAAGACCCAATGAAATCGTACACACTAGATAGCATGCACATTAGAAAGTCATTCTCAATCATGATATCATCAATCGTACATGTAGAGGGCTATCGGGTGGCTCGCCAAAGCACACACTAGTAAAAAAACTCTTATAGCAGTAATTCTAACAGCAACGCTCCACATATTTTGGACGTTGCTACTAGCAGGCCAGATGCTGGTGGCGTCCCACAAACACCAATTTGATTTTGAAATTTTTCTTGAAGCCACTGTTTTTTTTTCAAAAAGAACCCTAACATTAAAAGAAACATTGAACCATACAAAGCACTTTAACAAAAAAGAAAATTACAAGGAAACCCTTGAGGTGCCCTTCATCTTCAACCTCCAGACTATATCGACGATGCCGCCGCTGGCGCTCCTCCCTGAATCAGTCTGGCGTTGTTGGTTGCGGATGGAAAGTCGTCGAACGGGTCAAAAAAACCACATTTGCCCCGGAGACGACAAAGAAGAAATAACCGTCGATGAAGCTCCTTGACATCCAGAGAATCCCCATAGCTAGAAGAAATTCTCGAGAACCACACTACTTTCACAAGCTTCTCAACGTTGCCGTTGAGATGGTGCTGAAGCCGAAGAGACTTTATTGGATAAGACGTCGCCGCCACCACCTAGGCGCCGCCCCACCAAACTCTAACCCAAAACCAGAAGAACGAAACCCTCCCGCTGACAAGGGCTAAGATCCACTCCGCCTCCATGGCTTATAGGCCCCATCAGAGAGGCAGATCGATGGCAGCGTCGGCAGGAGGTGGAGGAACCCTAAATGCCGCGTGTGCATGTCTCTCGAAGCTGTTCTTTAGGAAACTGGGTAAAATTAAGCTGTTCATTCCAATCCAATCCACACTTGCAGAGTCAAACTAACACAAGTATAGTACTCCATCGACGACCAGTACTGGAGTACCTCAATTAGAACACACATAGGGCAGGGGATACGCAGCGGAAGCGCAAACAGGGCAGCGCGCGAGTCCATTGACGATCACGGCTCACGAGCTCTCATCTGGACCTTGCACCGCCGCTGTGGTGATACCCTGCTCCGGCCGGCCTCCATGCCGAGACGGCGTAGAGCGGCTTGTTGTGCCAGCAGAAGAAGAAGCAGTGGCCCTCGGCGTCGTGCCTCACCTCGTATGACCCGCTGCACCCGCAGCTCTGCAGCAGCTTCCTCGCCTCCATGGCGCCGCTGTAGCTCAGCCCCACCCGCTCCATCCCGGCCGCTTTCATCCTCCCCGCCCACTGCTGCGCCCGCTCGTGCCGCTCCTTCCGCTCCCCGCCCTCGTACGCCACGATGCTCCGGATCTCCTCCCCGAGCACAGCTCGCTCCACCCGCGCCCGCTCCTCCGCCGCGCCTCCCCTGTGCCTGTGCGCCGCCCCCGCCGCACGCTCCAGGCAATCGAACAGCGACCCGTAGTAGTTGAGCGCCTCGTCGAACCTCTCGTGGAAGGCCGCCCCGTTGTGGTTCGCCTCCTGCTCCGTCACCACCATGATCTTCGGACACAACGCCTTCACCGCCGACAGGAACGATCCCAGCTTCGGCCTCCCCTGCCCTGCGGGGGAGAACATGGGTGACTGCGGCGAGAGCGCGGACGCGTCGGGGCTCAGCTGCAGCCGCGTGTTCAGCTCCCGCTCCAGGAGCTCCCCGAAGCTGCTCGGGCTGGGCCGCGCGATGATCTGGAGCGGGGTAAGGCCGCCCGCAGCGCCGTACCTCCTGCCGCCGCCGGCATCGTCCGCCGCGAGGAGGCGGTGCAGCTGTAGCGCAACGCTCACGGCGAGCGCCTCGCCGGACCTGACGCGGAGGTTGTGCCGGAGCGCATCGAAGTCCATGTCCTCGAGCCGAGCCTCCACGCCGTTGAACTGGAACGGGATGTCGAACGCCTCGGCCTCCCTGGCTAGCACCGCGGACATGCCGGCGAGGAACTCCTTGCTCTCGTGGACGGCGGTGATGCGCAGGTGCGGCGTGCCCTCGCTCCGACCGCGAAACGCGTGGAACAGCGCGATCCACTGCGCCGCGTTGGCCGCCGGGCCGGACAGATCGACGACGTGGACGAACCTCTCGCCCTCCATCGCCTCCAGTATGGCGTGGTTGGTGGTCAGGTACGCGAGCTTCAGGAACGGGAGCATGTCGAACATGCTGCGGCGCGCGGCCGGGACG
Organism: Dactylis glomerata; assembly: GCA_007115705.1. Lineage (NCBI taxonomy): Eukaryota > Viridiplantae > Streptophyta > Magnoliopsida > Poales > Poaceae > Dactylis > Dactylis glomerata. Next base: position 4,073,723 of record QXEO01000450.1, read on the forward strand.
AGGTGCGTGTCGGCGGAGCTCGACGCCGACAGGAGTGCCCGGGACAGGCCCGGCACGAGGTTGAGCAGCTTCCGTGCCAGCGCGTCGGCGAAGACGGCGGCGAGGCGCTGCAGCGTGTGCGGCGCGTCCAGCGACGCGAGCTGCATGATGTGCTCGAGGCAGAGGTTGGCGCGGTCGAAGGCCCCCGCCGCCACCTCGGAGGCGCACTGGTAAAGCAGGCCGATGAGCCGCACGCTGCACTGGTCCGAGCTCAGCTCCTGCACCCACGTCCCCGTGGCAGCGTACGGCGTCGGCGAGTACAGCGTGGACGCAGGCGACGACGTCGCCGACGACAGCATGTCCTCCTGCTGCAGCTGCTGCTGGAACATGATGCTATATCCTCCACTCCTCCGATCAGCAACCAAGCAAAGCGGGTGCTTCCACTCCCTGCAGAGCTAAGTAATTAAGGTTACCGAGTGAAGACAATGGCATTGTTCGATCTCGCCGTCCTCTTCGAAGGCAACAAAAATGGCGAGGCCTGGACTTCATACCTTCCAATGTGGCGACCTTGTCTCTTGCAGCCAACCTGTGTCAGCGTCCTTCAATCTCTTGGGTCTTCTCCAAGGCTGGACGCATCTGCGGCGTGCGCGATGCCAACTTTGTCCGCATCCCGGTGGAGCAACTGAGAAGATTGAAATTATTCCCTTGGAACTCATCCCCGGCATTTGGATCGCGAGGTAGAGGACAAGGTTGTGATCAAACCATTCTGTTTCAGGATACGTCTATACAAGTATACAACAACCGCGCCTACGTACACAACGGAACAAGAAGGCGACTGTTTTCGATAGCGTCTCTCTTTGCTTCAGTTTTATTATTATTAGGTCATAAATAAAGCCTCGTTCCAGATATTCCTGGGCAGAGAGGAGAAGAATCTAATAATGCTTCAAGTTTTGTCTTAATTAGGAGTAGAAGATTGCAATGTGGCTCTCCCAAATTGTCATTTGTTCTTTTGTACCCTACAATGCTGACTTTTTGATGTCCAGACAGCAATGGACATGGGAGAAGATTACAAGAACACTTTTGTTGTTACTAAAATTAACCTTTTGTGGTTACAGAAAATTACTTCTATGTTCACTCACTAATATAGGCCCATAGGATATGTTAGCTTCAAACCTTTACTAAGGATGTGAATAATCGGTTGAATGGGGTCGCGATAAAGTTGTCCAGCCAACTCAGACATCTTTTATATATGCAAAGTAGGAGCATGCTTGATGAGGTTATCATCTTACATGAAACGGTTCATGAGATGCACCCAAAAGTAAAAACAACGTGATCCTAAAATTAGATTTTGAGAAGGCCTATAGATGCTGACCTCGATGAACCGAACCTCGAGAATTTTCATTCCTTCGCTCCAAGGATTGGTCAAATATATTATAAAGAGTGGCATTCTATGGCAATATCTAGACTGAATTATGGATGTCAGAACTTCCAAATAGACTAACGATAAATGGAAAAGGGTAAGGGGAAAACAATTCTTTCGCTAAATAAGGGCGGATGTAGCCAAGTGGATAAAGCGAGAGATTGTGAATCCACCATGCACGATTCAATTCCCGTTGTTAGTTAGAAATCCATAATAGAGTCCGATTACAAGGATTGAATTTCTTATTCTCCTCAAGAAACTTATAGACTACTAATTAAATAGAAAAAGACTCGAAAATCATGGGCATGTGTCTCCTCTTTTTCTTTCTATAGAATTTTCTATATGTATAAATCTCGATGTTTCGATGAGAATATCTTCATGTACTGTTAATTCCAACTCTGGTCTAAATAGATGAAACATACCCCCTCCTTGCCATAATATAGAGTTTTTTGAAAAGTCATACCACATCATCTTCGACCAAGTTTATTGGACAAATTATTTATATACCTATAATATCAAATACCATACGAAAATATATATTATGATGAATCTAATGGTGTTGATTTGGTATTCTAAATGTTCAAATTTTCTGCTATAAACTTGGTCAAACTTAACATCGCTTGACTTTAAAAAAAATTATATGCACTGCATTTTGGCAAAGAGGGAGTATAGTGTAGAATTGATTATGGGAGGATAAAAAATCTTTGTAACATTTTTTTTAGAATGTCTTTGTAACATTGTTGTTAGTTCAACAAGACTGCACAAAAAACCTGAATCTACAACTCATCGACAACATCTATGATCCATCCATCCAAACAATAACAGTGAACTTAAAAACATAAATGGTCACAAATTCCAGACATACCCAGCTTGATGTAGATTGCTACCTCCCATGCAGGTGCTATCCATCCGCCGAGGGATGGGTAAGCAGAGCAGCTCCGAGGGTGACCACTTCGTCAGGTTTCAGACTCGCGTTTATCTCTTTCCCATCAAAATAGTCCCTGACGAGCCTCTGAATCTTGGGGATCATGGTGCTCCCGCCGATGAGGACGATCTCATCAATCATGCTCCTCCTCTTCTCCAGCTCAGCCTCCACCATGACCCTGTCCAACAAGGCCATGACTTTGAGGAACAGATCCTGGTTCAGCTCCTCAAACTTGGCCCGGGTCAGCGTCTCTGAGAAATTGACGCCGTCCACGAGTGATTCGATGGCGAGCTGCGCATGGCGTCGAGTGCTCAGCACCTTCTTCGCCTGCTCGCACGCTGTTCTGAGTTTTCCGTGTGCTTCCTTGTCGTTGCTGATGTCCCTGCCGTGCTTCTGTTTAATCAGCTCGACAAAGTGGTCGACGATCCTCTGGTCGAAGTCGTCTCCACCGAGGAACGGGTCGTGGCGCGCCGAGCAGTACTGGAACACGCCGTCCGCCGCCGTCAGGACGCTCGCCTCAGCTGTGCCGCCGCCTACGTGGAGTACGAGGGCGTTGTCCTCTTCACGGAGCTTCTGGTGGAGCCCGTAAGCGACGGCGGCCACGATGGGCTCGTCGAGCATCCTCGTGGCATGCATGCCGGCGATCCACCCGGCATAGCGCATGGACTCCTTCGGCGCATCGTTGTAGTGCTGCGGGACGGTGAAGATGGCGTAGCGGACGTCCCGGCCGATGTACGCCTCGGCTGCCTCCCTCAGCTTGGCGATAACCGTGGCGGTGATCTGCTCGGCGCCAAACTCCTTGGCCACGCCGCCATTGGTCTTCACTTGGATGTGAGGGTTAAAGTCCTTCTCCACGAGCTTGTATGGTACTCTCTTGATCACTCTCTGCACAACCTCTGTGTCATACCAGTGATTCCATCTACGATACGCAATGGAAAAGATACATCAGTGCCAATCTTATCACTGATCCAGGTTATGGACGAACATCTATTTTCAAGTAAGTTACACAACTACCCAATTATAATTACAGGTTATGGTGTTGAACCGAACATAAAATTTGCATTCCAACCGATGTATTCCGCACTAACTTTCAGTTCTAGTTATGCTCACAACATTTGTTACGAAACAATCCTCTCAAGACACAAATGCTACTAACATAGGTGGCCATTGTTGCTGGGATAATTTGACTATCTATAATTACCATGTTAGCGAACTATGTGCTTCACGATTGGTGCGAATAACTCCAATCTTTGGGACTGTAGTAACACAAAACCAAGTGAGTCGTTTTAGGTCCCGGGCTCTATGAAGCCTGGCATTATTTTTTTGAAAAAAGAAGAAGAAATGTTGACTTAGAGATTTTCAAACATTCTGATATTTTGTGCGTAGATACATAATAACGTGTTGTACATATCTGCACAATTCCACATATAAATACGTTGTACTTTGGGGCTACACAAAAAGACAAATTTGTGGCTCTACAAAGAAAGAAAAACCTCAATTATATTCCCACAATTGTCTTTTTTTGTGTAGATCACATATGATGATTTATTTAGACAAAACATGTGTCATACCTACTAGATGTGTAGATGTACTCGTGTTGTTTTATTTTTTGGAATTTTACGATTTTGATAATGCGAAGTTCGTTTTTTTTAAGGGCTCCAGGAGCTCGGAAGGTAGTAGCTATTTTGCACAAAACCACAATTCTTGAATTTTTATCACATAAACACATTTTTGGGGCAAGAATTATCGCAATCTAAGTTCTCTTTTTCATCTGACTAATCACAAAAACTAGTAAACCTGTTCCACATGGCCACGAAGGCATTCAGCTTGTTTCCAATTGGACAGTGGCATTCAACTTGAAATCAACTGTAAATTACTTTGAAAAAGAAATAATTAATCAAGCTAAAACAAAACCATTTGCTGCACCAGAACCACCCAAATTTTATCCTCTTCCAAATCCCAAACAGCCCTTAACCCAACTCATGTAATCTTTTTTTCTCTATGCTACGTGGGAACATGCCTATTAGTTTGATGAAAGATATATTTTGGGTTGCGCGATACATCTTGCCTAGAAAATGTGGTTACGTAATATATATATTTTCAGAAGTTAGGGTTTTATGTACATGTATCAAGTATTGGAGTGCCTTCATATTTACTTTCTTTTTCTCAAAACACCCTGTCTCTCATGATTTTGGGAATTAGAGAATATAACACGCCGCGTCCACAAATTTATTGACTGCTCCAACCGTGTTTGTCGATTTGGCTATGCACGAACATCATTGTTTTTTACAGTGAATTCCAGTTTTTACCCACTAGTTTGACATTTTGTTACCCTATATATATGACAGAATTACATTTGGATTACCTATCTACCGAACTTGTTTGCCACCTTTTGTCTCTTTTATATATTTTAGAGAAATTTGCTAGGTAGATTCCTGCTGTTAGGTACATGTGGCGGATCTGACTAGATGGTAAAAACACCATTCAGCCATAGGAAAAAACCATGAGGAGGAAACTGTTTATGTGGCACCGCTCGGTTTGGATGGCGTTCAATATAAACCATGTAATGTTCCAATTCTCCTACCTTAAACAATTTCTCACTTTATTTTTCACAAATCTTACAATGGCTAGTGAATCTAGACCCAACCGGGATGGCTAGTAGGTGCTGATACCTATACCATGCCCGCCCCCTCCAGTGCCAGTGCCTGCTCGCGTGTCTATACGAAAAAAATTCTTATAAATAACTGTTTGGAGGTCTGTCTAAACCCTAATTTGCATTTTCTAACTCTTCTAATGAGTAGTAATGTGCTAACAAATTAGTCTCCGTGCATTGTCTTTTTTGCATTATCTCGAGATAGTTGCTTTAATTTGTTCATATAAAAAAATTGTTTTGCGAGATATTGCATTACCTTTTCCCGAGGAGACGCTTGAAGCCGAAGATGGCAGATCCTGGGTCAACAGCGGCGTGGTTCCTGGCGTCGTCGCCGACGAGGAGCGTGCCGTTGCCTGTGAAGGCGACCCATGAGGGGATGCAGAGCTGGAACATGGCCTCGGCCCTGCCGTCGGCGTACCCAGCGATGCAAGAGTTGGTGTTGCCGATGTCGATGGCGACCACCGTGGCGTCCCTTGGGCGGTGGTGCTCCGTATCCAATAACGCGCTCGCATCCAACGAGAGAAGCAGAAGAAGCAGGGGAACTAAGATCACGGCACCGGTACTAGCCCTGACGACGCAGCAGTCAGGAGCCATTGTTGCATCCACGGATTGAAGGCGAATCGGCCGGCTTTCCTCGATGCGATCCTTATATTGCACATCGGTGCCCCAGCCCCACCGGACAGACTCCAAAAATTCATACACGACTCTGTTTTGGTGTAAGTTCTGGAGTTCTGATACGCAGCTTATCCCTGACGTATATATAACCTTTCTTCCAGAAATCCGTTAAAGAGAAGAAAAAAACATATCTTCAACAAAGTGGAACCAGAATTCGAACCGAATTCAAGCAAAACTTCAGCACCATACCAGTTTCAAGTGAGAACTGCAGAGATCGCTCAATTTCATAACCCTCAGTCTAGTGCTACTGGAAAATGCGCCGAGTTGTCATATATTTGGATAGCATTCGTTTTTCCCCTTGCGATAGCATGCTGGTACGAACGTGGTTCTCTGAAACACCACGTCCTTCAACTGAAAACACCAGCAATTCTGAACCATGGTTCCGAGCCCCTTAACTGTTGGGCGATGATCGGGAAGTCGACGTCCTGCGTAGTTTTAGCTGCCCCGAGTCACGACGGCCGGACGACGATCTCCTGTGCTCCCCACCCTCCAGAAACGATCCACGCGCAGACTGGGGTGATTTGGGCGAACTTGCTGCTGGCTTAGCCCACCACAAGTACCAGCAGCAAACGAGCAGCACCACACATACCATGGCGACGACTGCCCACACAATGATGAAGATGGCGTTGCTGACCCCATGCGCGTGTACCACTGGGCGATCCTTCTGGGTAGAATATGTTTCTTTGCTACTTGGACAATCTGGTTGAAAGAAAACATGGCATTACCGTAACAGTTACTGTCCATATTATCCAAAACAAATTTCCTGTATATAACTGAAGTCTGAACAAAGATGACAGAAATGTGTACCTCTGTAGCATGATGTGATAGGAAATGTCCATCTGTTGACAATATGCCTGTCCTTTCCCTCACACATAATGTATGACATTACCAATCCAGGAGAAGTACCCTTTGCCCTCATGTAACGGCACAGGCAGCACGCCCCGCTCTCACCACTACCCGGCAACTGGTCAATAGCATACAGCAATGCCTTGCAGCACGCCGTTGATGGCGGACTCCAATTCCCACCCCCACCCGGCTTTAGGCACGAGAGCACAGCAACACTAGTTTTTTCATAGCGACAGCTACCCACCACACCGTGAGCATCAGGTGGGCCAGATAAGACTTGGGAGGCGAACAGGAGGATGGCAACCGCATGAACCCACATTCTGGACACTGTGTCAAAGAAGGGGAAAACAACATCATATTCATAACAAGACTAGTAATTACGTACAGAAGAAGTAACTAGTTTAACAAAAACAAGAAGCATCATTTCCTAAGCATGTTAAAGTTGCTGCCAAACTGTCAATCCTCAGAAGTCAGAAAGTGTAACTTAGAAACAGGGTAGAGGTATCAGCAGGATTTGCAGTAAGGATCAAGCCTTGCCTTGACCCAGGAAATAAAGTGACTTGTCTACCAAACTGAAGGAGTGGCATAGTAACCTCAGGAAAGCATATTCTTTGCGTTAATGTGATCACAGGAACCAAAGTAAAATCGTTACTCCGCATTGCAATCTTCGTGACCATTTCATAAAAAAAAGGAAAAAAGCATTGTAGTAGCATAAGCGAGGTTCATCGAGGGGAAAGAACATGACACCATAACAATTAATATATTTTATATCCATCATTTGGCATGAAGTATAGAAAGTAACAATCAAATCGTATAGCTCAAATTAAATCTGTTTGTCACGAAAACAAGACTAGTTTTCTTCATGATTGCATTGTAATGAAGAAACTGCAAATGATTTTTTTTCATCAAACCAAAATCACTCCTGAAATTTAAATACATGCACTAAAAACTTCCTGGACGTTAGTACTAATATAAACCAATTTCAAGTAATTATAGAAAAGGTGATTTATAGATTCCTAATGATTAATTCAAAAAGTGGTGCACAAATAGCAAGACATTTTAAATCAGTGATATGATATGAAGAAATACTTGGTTGTTACTGCTCCTTCTCAGGGTAGATACCTCTGCACTAGACTGAATATGCTCTTTTAGTATCTCTTCATCAAAGATTTAAACTAAAAACAAAAACAATGGTGTACACTAATTGACTAATTAATGAAAAATAAAAAAATGCAGAAGAAAGTGTTTGGACAGATAATGCAACATTTAGACCAAAAACAGGGAAATTGTAAAGCGATTATCCTTGAAACAGAATTCACCCCCAAGCAAGCCGAGCGTCACTGATATATGGAAAGGATGAAAATTAGAAAATGCTGGCACATTAAGTGTATAGAGACTGAAATGTAACCACTTATTATATATCATATAAAATATAACATTTTAATTGATCCTCTCCCACACTTTTTCCCTCTAGAAGAACGTAAGGGAACACTGAGGCTAATATCTTGAAATTGAAGCATATACTACACTCTACATTCAGATTTAAGCAAAAAAAGATATCTAAGATATACCATACCACTGGCTGGGTACAGTTAGGCAGTACTCGGTATATAGTCCCTAAACATGCATATTGTCCTAGTGTTGCAGCATCTTTACATGAATAAGAACCTTCTCTCTAACATAATTGACATGATAACCTATAAAAGGAGCATGCAAGAAAAGTCAAATAAATGCATGTTTGAGCTTACTACAAGAAAAATAGTAGGCATTGCTAACTGAAAAAAAGAGCATCTACCAATCCGTCCATACAAAGTAAATAAGCGAGTCAACCATGCACAACTGGGTGCCCATAATCACTAGTGGTTCCTAACATGGCACACTAGTACTTAACGTTCATGTTTGCAAGTGTTTCCACTTAACGTTCCAGGCATCTTGGTAAACAATGACTTGTGTTATAACTTGTTTTAACTTATTATACAGAAATGTATCATAGCTAACATACTGTATGATTCCATACATTAGTAGAAAATTGATTATATTTATTCAATATAAATTGCCAAGAAAGACCTGGCATAGTGGAATTAACAAGTATCAAGGTTTGCAAACAGTACCTATCTCTATCTGGTATGGTTTTGTGTTAGAGCAAGGTAAGAGGTTTGTATACTAGAAATATCAAGGCTCACATCATGGTTTCGTCACATTACGGTAGTACTATTATAATCAGAACTTAAGTAGCTGCAGCGATAATCTAACAGATAATAGACGCAGTTTTTTGAGAAAATGCTGCAAATGTTTTGTCAGAACAAAATAAAGAGATTCAGAAAGCTAAGTGCCCCTGTTTCTCGATAGAAATGAATCCAACAGTCTAGAGAATCTATTCAGAAGGGCGTACGTGCACAGAAAGGTGGGGAAGGGATGTCGCACCTATGGGCATGACTCGCATGACCACAATTCACAACTCGCTTCCCTAATTGATATGCCTGCTCCCGTGCTCAATTCGTGTGCGACTGCGACCCTGCAAAAATCGCAGGAGTTTGTTCGAATGAATGAAGGGAGCAACTGCAACGGGGGAAGCAAATCGAACTAAAACAGGTGCATCGAATCGGAAACCAGAAGCGCGATGAACTATGGGTATCCCTACCGCCGCCGCCGCCGCCGCCGCCGCTGTCGTCGTGGATGACGGGCTCTGCCGAGCAATGCTTCCCCTCCGCCGCCTTCGATCGACCGCCCAGCGCAGCGCAGAGGCCTATCCAAATCCACCGCATGTCACAAGCCGTGGTGAGGTGAGCAGGGCACACAAGGGACCGAGGGGAATATTACCTGTAGCTGTCGCCAGCCGGAGGCGCTCCGCCGCTCGCTGATCGAGATTGGTAAGAGGGAAGTCTATGCTGCTTTCTTCCCCCACAAGCAATCTCTCGGTCTCCCTGTCCACCCCTCCGTCCTCGCCTTCGCCTCCCTCGCACGCAGACGGACGGAGCGTACCACTGCCGCGCCCGCCCACAAAGACGAGACGGACGGAGCGTACCACTGCCAGCCAGGGTGGTGTGCTCTCTACACAGGCGTTTCCTATACTCCACAGTCCACACACCCCTGTGTGGGTATGGGCCGGGCCCATTTAGGCCTTGTTTGTTTCGTCCCAACCCGGTCGGGATCGGGCCCGAAATCCCGTCTGACAGCCGGGATTCGACTCGCCCGGGTTTAATCCCGGCCCTAACTTATAACCTGTTCGGTTAAACCCGGGCGGTATTGAACCCTACCCAATTTCCCCCCGAAACCCCTCTTTCGACCGGGATTCAGAAACTCGAGCCCTACCTCGTGGATAACATCCCGAGCGCGACGGACCGAAATGACACGAGCCAAGCCTTTCCTCTCTCTCGCGACAGCGCCGGGCGGCGGCAGCGACGGAGGTGACGGCGGTGCCTACGGGAGCGACGGCGGCCGCTGATCAACTGGAGGAGAGGAGATCGGCACCCTTCCTCACCGGTGACTCCGCCACGGACCTCTTCCCCACCACCGACGGCTGCTCGTCCAGATCTCCGGCGATCTCCTCCACCTCCGACGGTCCAGGTAACTTGATCTTCTCCTTCTCATCACTTTTCCCTCTTCTTGTACGAGATCTGGGAGAGTAGTGGCCGTCAACTATGTATGCTCATCGGGGATATGGTGGCTGTTCGACAAGTTTGGGTTGGTAAAGAACTTCACTTTGTGGAGGATTCTTTCATGGCCGAGGTGTATGCTCTGAGAGAAAGGGACCGAGATTGGCATAGTATCTCCGAAGTAATAAGTTTATTATCCCAGGCGGCAGCCCCAGGCGGCAGAAGCTGCTGTCGACACCTCTGCTGCAGCTGAAGAAGACGATCTGTACAACTGAACCAACTCAAGTAGCATAGGTTCTGTTTTTGTTCTGTTTCCTCTCGTCTCTTTACTATTGATTGTCTCCTTGTAAATATCTTCGTATGTTAGAATTTGGTTGAATCATATAAACTCCCTGTTCTCCCAAAGAAAACTCGTGTTTCCTTCTATTTACAAGCTGACTTTGAATTTAATACGCTGTGTCTGAAACCAGTGGCTCACAGCAGTCTTAGTTGCAGGGACTTCTTTTTCTCCAAATGACTCTGATCATATATGTTGGTTCTGTTAGATCATTTTATATATCTCATTTTGAAAAAAAAAGCAAGAGGCAAGTTGAGGCAGGGTCGAATGCGTTTGTATGTAACTGTCATGAGATATATCTCTTAAGTTTGGTATGCTGATCATGATATATAGTCTGAAGATGGAAACGATTTCATTAAACACAAGAAGGTTTTCTTTATCTTAAAATTTGACAGAATACTTTCTTTTTCTGCTGATGAAGTTTGCTACTAGGAGTTGCAACTTTCTGTATTACTGCATTTTTCCTGCATTATTTAAGAACTACCCGGTGGCCTTAGTGACAGTACACTCCTGTTTTTCATGTACCCTACAAAATATTCTCATGTTTGGTAGGAATGTGTAGCTAATAGATCAAGTTCTGAGCATTTATATTAAATATGATTTCTTATGAAGTTACCGTAAACCAGATCATCCTCGACACTGAACATGCCTTCTGCCAATTACAATTCGCAACACTATTTGTGTATTAGAACTGAACTGAAGGTTAAAATCTGAGAAGATGTTCCTGGAATTCTAACCTATTATAATGGATCCCTTCTAGTTTGTACTATAACAGTACTATAACTATCACTCTGAGTACATATTAGTCTCTGTTTGCTTGTTGAATAATTTAAGTTAAAGAGGTTCAGTTTACCACTTGTTTGCTTGTTGAATAAATCTGTACATACATGTCATTTTTTTGCTGCCATGTTTAGTTATGAATCTTTACATACATGTCATATTGATTGCTTCATGCTTTCCTCAATGATTGTCTTATGTTTGCTGACATGTTTAGAGGCCACTCTTATTCGGTCATGCTTATTCAATACTTTCTTAGTAATAACTAGAGCTCTTTTCTCTTTAGCTTTTAATGGATTTGAGAGTTATGGACCGCATTAGGAAGAGAGAGGAGGAGGAGGATGACGATGATATGATTCTCTTTCTTTTACCAATGTTGCATCTGTTGGTTGGACGTGAACCACAGATTAAAAGGCCCCGCCATACGTCGATGATAAGAGGTGATGAAGTTGTAAGGGACTTGCTAGAAGGGCATCCACAAAATTGCAAGGTCGCCTTTAGGATGGAGGCCCACATATTTAGGGCGCTGGCTAGTTTTCTTCGTCGTGAGAAGTTGGTATTTGATACCAGACTTTCCGTCGAAGAAAAACTAGCAACCTTTTTGTGGATGTTGTCCCATAATTCATCCTTCCAGGACCTACAACTAAAATTCAAGCGCAGTGGTGACACTTTTCATCGGATCATGAAGAATTTCTTCAACATCCCTACTTTATCGAAGCATTTTCTCAATCCTCCAAATCCTGCTCAAGTACATCCAAAGATCCAATCAAACCCAAGATTCTTCCCTTACTTTCAGCCATCTATAGATATATCATCCACCCATGTGAATATAGACCTATTTCTTACTCTATATATATATATATACAAATGTATCCATAAAAAATGCACGCGTCTCATCCACTGACCAAATTAGATACATTTATCAGCTATCACTATGGGAAACAATCCAAGTGACGGTAGAAGCAGTTGGTAAGCAAAAGAAAACTGATGCAAACAAAATAAAAAGATTGTAAGAAAATTCAATCAAAGCGATGAAGTAATCTTATTATCTACTACCTTCAGATCTAGCAAATAAAATGAATCATTAACAAAAACAACGCATACATTGTTTTTAAAACAACAAAGCACACAGATACGTAGGCAGGGATGGAGCCAATTCCGACATAGGGGGGGGGGGGCGAAGTTTCGCCGCCTCCCATAACGTCGAATTATTTTTAAAGCCTGGACAAAGTTTTTTTTTTCAAAAGGTCTAGTTGACACTTTAACATGAAATAGAAAGAACCACGAAGCTAATAACTTACATGAATGCAAAACAGCAAATGCACTACACAGGAGAGGAAATAGATTATCCGCCAGAGCACACCTTGTGTGCACCATCGCGACCCGCAAACTACTAATCTTCCTCCTCAATGACTATACTACATTCTTTAAATCCTAGTCTCTGGTTCTACTTTGGAAGCAACTGATTCAAGCAATTAAATGGGAAAAAGAGCATGATTAACATGAATCGTGAATCAGCTTTCACAAAAAAACATGTATCGTGAATCACATGTCGGGGGACGAATGGCATACCTTGCGCTCGTGCAACTGGGAATTTCGATCGGTCCGGTCTTAGATTGTGACTGGAGGCTGCAGTGCCACAACACTGTCCTAGGTAATCGGCTGTAGCAAAATTCCGTGCTAGGCTAGATAAGAAGAAAATGACCTCTCGCGTTCCAGTGCTGTGCTAATGCGAAGCTGGGCTTTGTTCAGTCTGATGTCCATGGGCTTCTATAGAGAGCTAGCAAGTTGGGATTCGGCACTTAGGGGGGGCGAAATTTATCAGACACACTGTCAATTAGCGATATAACTAATCGCTATCAAGCGAAAAACAGATCGTTAGGGGCCCCCCCTTGAATCCGTCCGTCCCTGGACGTAGGTACCAATCTCTTCTGTCGATCTCTCGCACACAGCAGCGGATGCGATGAACCTGTCTCTCATTCTCTCGCTGACAACTACAGAAAGCAGGATTACGGCAAGCAACACCAACAATTAGCGATGGCAAACAAGCAGCAAAAAGCACAAGCATGACCCCATGGTCACCGCAACAACTCCTCCAACGAGAACAAGGTAGGGGATGAAGGGGATTGGAAGCGAGCGTCGTAGGGGATGCTGGGGATTGGAGGCCGGCACCGGCAAGTTCGGGGCAGAGGTTTGGATGGCGGCACCTGGCGGCTCGATGCAGGGGACTAAAGGACGGCGCCAGCGGGGGAAAGAAGGAGATGGATCGCTGGTTTTTTGACGGAGCGAACGAGACGGATGTCTACTCGATGAGTCTTTCGCACACGGTGATTTGACCAGGCCAAAATTTGGAAGCCCACGACGCGCACGACTCGCGGACGGACGGATAGAAACAGACGGAGTAACGCTTGTGCTGTTTTTTTTCAACGCGTACGACTTGCGGACGGTTAGAAACGGAAGGACGAAGGAGGCCTCGAGGAGGAGTTGACCACGGAGGGTGTGCGCGTGGGGAGACGGAGAGGTACGATCCTATCTGGTTTTTTTAACGTACGACCGAACTTTTTGACGAACCAAAACTTTAGATCGGTTTTTTTACCTACCACGGTTTTTTAACCATCACGTCCTCAAGCCGTATTATTAGTAGAGATTTTTTGGAACTAAGGTTCAATTCCGCCGGAATCCTTAATATTTTAGTTGATACACAAATATTTTTTCCCCTCCAATATGTAACAACACAAAGTTGAGAACATTACTTACAAAAGCAGGATCAACTGAAGCACTTGACGTGGGAAAATTATCTTGAGAGGTTAGACTGAAAAAGACTAATTAATTAGGTCCTACTCCAATGGCACATGATCTGTCTCTGCATTTTCTTGCAAAATTTCAACCAGGGGCGCACACAATCACCAGGTAGCAAGAAGTACACAGTTTCATATCGTTTTCCTACCCTGCACACAGTTCCAAATGAAGACCCAAATGTTGCTATTCCAACAAACACACTGTGATCCCAAGTCTAGCTATTTCTCTACGAAGGAGACGTGACATGATCCCGGCACGAAGCCCCTGCCCTACCGTATGTGCAAACCCCAATCGACGGAACAGCAAGAGAGTCACCAGATTTGACACTCACCTCAAGAACCGAGCTGCAACCGGGATGGTGGACTGGTGTCGCTGCGGATGGCGGACATAACGTGTTGCGGAGGCTGTGTCGCTAGTGGGGCGCTCGCCGGCGTTGGGGAAGGCGCTTCTGTGACATGTTAATTGTCGTGGAGGCCACCGGCGTTGGGGTGGCGTATTGACGCGTTGGTGTGGCGCCCGCCAACGTTGGGGACGGTGGGGCGAAGAGAGGGTCGTCGTCCACGCGAGCTAGAGGGGAGAGAGAGAGAGAGAGAGAGGCCAATCTGTTGTTGATATAGCCGGCGTCTAGATATCGTGCACTAAGCGCATCCGCGATGGAGTCATGGAGGCGATTGCCGGCGTTCGATCGCGCCCCCAGGCATGAGACCTGGTGCGGGCTGGGCGTTGGCGTGGGCGGTTGGGCTGGAAATGCGAGGCAATTATTGCCTTATTAAAGTGGTGTGCGAAATTTCAGGGAGGTGGAGGGGAGAACGAATGAATCTAGAACGTTTGATATACGTGAATGGACTGTCTAGATCTTATTTTTCTGTCAACTTTGCTCTTAAAAAAAATATAAGTGCAACTCTAGCAATCTCCCAAATGTGGTCAAACCCGCAAATTTTTGAAGATTTACAGTTTCAGTGCAAAAAATGGTGCAAAACAGACCCCACAAACCCGCAACAGTTTCAGTTTCAGCTGCATCCACGCTCGTGACCCCCATGTGTTCAGTTTTGTAGGCCAAATCGAATTAAATATGGGGGCGACTGCAACCCGGTCAACGCTAAAATTTTATGACAGATATCACCGGACCTTCACCGGGGTCGCCGGAATCGGACCAAATTCTACCACAGCTTCAGATTTAATCAAACTTTTGTCAATCTTTACCAACCGGATCGATTCCATCAAGTTTTTGTTAAATTCTATCGATGGTTGGGCGTTGCCGATAGGGGCTTGCCCGTCGAGCTCTGTAGTTGGGCAGACAGCGCGTGCAGGCGGCGCGGGCGGGCGGCGCTTGCGGGAGGACGGCGCAGGCAGGCGACGTGGTCAGGCGGCGCGTGCCGGCGGGCAGAGCAGGCGGGCGACGCGGGCGGGCGGCGCGGATTCTCTAACCTGCCTACAGCAAGTCAGAGGCAGCCTTGTGGCTGGCGGATGCCGTCCGCTCTCGATCGCCCGGCTCCTGCTTCGCTGCCCAGTCTCAACGCCTAGGAAAGAGTCCAACCCACGTTTTTCAGCCCACCTAGCGGCCTGGCTTGAAGCAGAGGAGGAAAACAAAGTTTTTCACGGGACTGCAGCGACGCCAACAAGTTTTGGCGGGGAAACGCGCTGCTGGTGTTAGGCGATCGACGGGAATATCGTGCAGCTTCTTCCCCATCTTTCCCCTCTCCTCCTTGTGAATTGTGATGATTCTGATCTACAGGTAGCACACAGAAATCTCCCCTCTTTCACTTCTACTTCTTCATAAATCTGAAAATTTACTTGTATACGTTCATGATTTGTGCAGTATAATCTGAGTTCTTGCCTTCTAATTAAGATTCAATGGCACAACTCAACAAGTAAGATAGACTCACATTCGATGTTTTTCCCTTTTGCATCCAGATTTTGTAGCAATAAGATTCAATGGCACAACCCAACCGACTATGCTAATAATAACAACAATGCATTCAGCTTCACAGACTTGCTAATGGTAAATATTGTTCAATGATGTTGGAGACTGTGTAGACGAACCACAGCGAGACCCGTTTTCCTCTCGCGAGCGACCGGGAGGAACCCTAGCCGCCGCCGGCCCTAACCCCCTCCTCCCCAGCCTTCCTCCTCCTCGCCGCCGAAAGGCGCCCGGTGGCATTGGCGGCAGCGGGTGGCCCTTCCCATCTGCGCGGCAGAGGCACAACGCTCGACGTGGGGCGGCGCGGCGGAGCTCCGCACGTCCCTAAGTTCCTCGGAGGTGCAACGGCGTCGCAGTGGTTGTGCGGAATCAAGCTAATGACGGCGGCGAGGCTTCCCCCGCGTGGCGACGGCGCTCTCCCCTTGCGGCGGCGACGTGTGGCCGGCGGCTCTTGGCGGCGTGGTGCTGCGAAGCCCGGCAGCGAGCACGGCGTGGCGGCGGCGGTGGTGGCGCCCCTGTTGTGGCAGCGAGCTCCGGCCTCGCTCGGCTCAGATTGGCCTGGGTGGGCCTGGCTGGGCTTGCTCGCGACAGCAGGCTGCGCGTGGTGCCTGGTCGGCTGCTAGGCGTCGTAGTGGCACCGACGTCCTGCCAGGTGAAGGCGGTTGTTGGATCCCCTCTGTCCATCCCCGTCTCGTGGATCAAGGTGGGATGGTGGTCAACCATCCTGCTCCGCGGTGGCATCTCCAACTGGCTTTCTCTCCGTCGGTGAACCCAAAGGTGACTCCTTGCAGCGTGTTTGATGGTGTTGGGGTCGATGGCAGGGCCGGGTGAAAGCCCTGCATGATGCGGACGACGGCGACGCCCGGGGGCGCCGTCACCTGCTTGTCGTTTGGTCGGTGTGGGTTGTGTTGTAAACCGTGTGGCGTTACATTTGTATCGGATAGCCTTTTGGCGTTGTATCGGTCGTCTTGCCTCTTCTTCTATGAAACTGATACACCTCCAGGGGTATATCCTTGAAAAAAATATTCAATCAACTTCTCTAAACTAGTCCCCCCGTTCCAAAATATAAGATGTTTTAGATACATGTGTGAAAGGCTAAAACATATTATATTCTGGAACCGAGGGAGTAGTTTTGTATTCCCATGTTTCAAATTTTGTCTTTATCCTTGCAGGGTTATAGTGAAATTGATGATATGTCTTTCAAAGATCTTCTTTAGGTTCCTAGTTCAAGGCCTGCAGCCACATGATACACTAGCTGATGGTGATTTTCGGTTGATATTGAGCAGTTGCTGAAATTCTGTGCAAAACGCTGCAAGATGATGTTTTTGGTGTAGATTCAGTACTTGTAGTAGTGGATTTCGTTGGAGATTGTTTTGGTTGTTTGAATTATAATTTACCAGATGTGAAATGCTTGAATTTTGCTTTAAAACGGAGTATTTGTACAAGTTATCTGAACTGAATCAGCTACTCTGTATCTGTTCTGTGTGTGTTGCTATTTGTTTTCAGATAACTCTGCTTATCCTCTCCTCTCTACCGAGCTAGGCTCTAAATCCCGAATGGGCCTTATGTGGGCTGGTCTGGGTGCACTGCGTTGAGACTGGGCAGCGAAGCAGGAGCCAGGCGATCGAGAGCGGACGGTATCCGCCAGCGACAAGGCTGCCTCTGACTTGCTGTAGGCAGGTTAGAGAATCCGCGCCCGGGAGCGGGCGTGTGGGTGCACGAGGTTGAAGAAGGTGAGAAAAGAAAAAAAGAGTAGGGTCCACCAAAAGATTCTGTATGCAGTTTTATTTGACGTATCTATCTGCCAGACACAATTTTGATCCGCAAATAAGTGGTACGGATTGAACTGAACTGCTTTTTACAGGTTTGAGTACGGAGGGTTTCCATGTATAGTTTTGGTGGGCAATCTTTGCAATTTATGTATATTCCATGTATGGAAAAGTCTGAAATAAGCAGCGTCTCACCTACACCCTCTTAACTTTTTCCAGTTTCTCTTTTTTATATCTCTCAAAATGTATAATATATGAATTTAAAACTTTGCGTACCATTGAAACATTACAACTGCAACATGACAAAAATAGTTCGGAATTTTTTTATGCAGTTTGAAATTTTCAAATTTTTAAAATTCAAAAGAATTTCTTTAAATACTTATATATTTAATGTCATAAAAATATCAAAGTATTTTTCCCACATTCTATGTCAAATGTTTCGGTGAACTGCAAAGTTTCGGATTCAAATATTGTATGGTGCGAGAGATACAAAAAAGAAAAGTTGTTTGTGAGGGGAAAAAAGTAGTAGCACGGATCTTGATGCACCTCTAAACAGCCCAGATAGAGGGGATAGCTAAGATGGTCCTCCGAAAATCTTATCTCTGTTTCCATGTATAGTTTTGGTGGGCAATCTTTTCAATTTAATGGATGGATTGTTCTTCGCTTGACAAGTCTCAATCTCTCTGCCGTTCACAAACCACAATTAGTTTTTCCGTATTCTTGCGCCTGCGTAATATAAATGTGCAAGTCACGTAATTGTCCCAAACAGCAAATGATAAAATCGTGGAACTTTACCAGATCAACACACGACCATAGTACCAAAATATGCTGAAATTTTCCAGATTTTTCGGTAAAACAGAGATACTCCAATGAGTGGGCTTTCACGCAGAGAGATCACGGGTTCATCACAATTATCGGTACACCCACATGGCAAATCACGAACAAAACCTAATTCAATTCACTCGAAAACCCTAACAGATAGAGAACGAACGGCAGATCGGTACACGTGGCACCCGTAATTCACGGCGCATGCATCATCATCATGCGCGCGAACTCGCCGAAGCAGACGAATCCGTCGCCGTCGGTGTCGACGCCGCCGATCATGCGGCGGCAGTCCTCGACGGAGCAGCGGTCGTCGCCGAGCGCGGCCAGCACGGCGCGGAGCTCCTCGGCGGAGATCCTCCCGTCCCCGTCCGCGTCGAACACCGCGAAGATGTCCCTCAGCTCGCCCTCGTCCGCGGCCTCCGCCGCCGCCGCGATCGCCTCCAGCGCGATACCGGTCGCCTCCTCATCCGCGAGCATCGCGGCCAGCTCCTCCTCCGTGGACACGACGCTCCGGAGCGCCACCTCCAGCTCCCGCCGCGTCACGTCCAGCATCGCCGCCGGCTTCACGGTCGTGCCGGAGCCAGATCCGGGTGCAGGCAGGACGGTCCTAGGCGTGGTGACGGATTCATCGGACGCCGACAACGACGACGCGGTGGAGCCGAAGGAGCAGGCCTTGGCGCTCTTCCCCGTCGACCTACCCTTCTTCTTGGACGACGTCTCCTTCTTGGAAGTGGAGAAGAAATTGGGGAGTTTCATGGTGGCGAAAAGGATTGGACCAGGAGAGGGGAGGGAGAGAGGAAGGTGGAAGGGAATTAGGGGGACGGCCGGCCGGAGAGAATTATAGGCAGGGGTCATCGATCGATGGCAGGAGGGAGGGATTTAAGGAAGGAGGTGAAGCTTCCAGGAAGCTTCCGCGCGGGAAAATTAAGCCGGTTCGCGCGGAGCTTACCTTTCCTGCGATTGATTCGCCTCCTCCGCTTTGAAGGCTTCTGCTTCGGCCGGTCGTGTGCATGCAGCCCGTAGCACTTGTACGTACTTTTAACAGTGACACGATGGTGACTTTTTTTTTGCGATCGAGGGGGGCAACGATGGCGACTTGGTGAGGCCTCCGGAGGTGGTCAAATCATGAGGGGTTTAATTAAGAGCCTAACGCGCTCTCCACTGAAAACGACTGGATACTCTGGATACATATACATCCCAATGCGAATACAAATAATACACTAGTACCATACCATAGTTGAAAAATTAGAATGAGAGAGCATTCGGGAGAGCAGATTTGGTGCACTTGCTCTTGGTTTTTTTAAATATTTGAAAATTTATACTTTTATTTTTTTCAAAAGATTATAAAATTTATTTCATGAATACATACGCGCGCATGCCCTGAATATTTGCGGAATGTTTCGACAGAAATTGCTTTGTACTTTGAGTTGTAGAAAAAAGACAAATTTATGGTTGTGTAAAGGAACACATATTTATCAGGAAATTTGCCTTTTTTGGTATAGATCAAAATACAACGTATTTTTCTTCAAACTTCCTACCATACCTTTGAAGTGTCAATATGTATGTGCATATTTAATTTCATTTTTTAATACCAAAAATATGTTATTCAAAAACCAGGAGCACTAGTGCTCATGTGCCAAATGCACTTTTTGGAGCATTCGGATTATCTTTTCTCGGGCGGTTGTTTTCTTAGCGACCGTGGATCCCCACTACCATCAAAAAAGGGTTAATCTTGTTGCGTGGTAATTTTGTTGATCCAAAAGAGTTCGCTCAATATTAACATTTTTTAGTTAGCATACTTTACTTCTCTAGATTTGCACAAATCGATAAAATCGCCTTCCTAATCTTACACAAAGATTGACAAGGGACCGGAATGTGAATCTTGCTAAATTTCTTGCTAAACCGCAGTGTTTCTATATGTGGAATTTAAAGTTAGAGGGTGAAGTCATATCCTCCAATTTAAAAAGGTTACTATCGATGAACGATGATGTTGATCGTGTTCTCCATGCATGTAGCGAGAATGTTGATATCATGATATCCATCGACAGAGACGATATCATAATTGTAAAAAAAATTCACGGGTCAATAGCTAGGAAGAGCACGCAACTTATGCTTTGTATAATCATGTCAAACAATACATGATCGTACGGACGGACGTTTTCGATCGTACGGTACGTCAAGTCGGCATAACATCTGGCATTCAAAAACAAAAGTCGGCATAGCATCTGATCGCCGCTACGGTACGGACGCGTACTGCGGGCGCGGAAGGCGTCGGAGAAGCTTCGTCCATTGGCAGGCAGCGTCGAGCTGAACGAAACCGATCGTTCGAGTTCGTTCGTTGGGAAACTGGGGAGGAATTTCGGCTGTGCACCCGAGTACCTTTTCCTCGGAACCGGCGAAAGCAAAGCTTATCCGTTTGTCTCTTGCGAAGAGTTGCGTCAGCTTTAGAGTTACATATTGCGTGCCATAGGTCAAACTTTAAAATCGTTGCAGGTGTTCGTTACGAGAACCGCGTGGTAAAGACGACCTACGTCCCTATATAATCCTGCTTCCGCGTCAGTGAGCCTGCATCACGTAGGCAGCCAAATAAAGCGAAGGCTGTCTGGTAAAAGCGATATTGTTAGGATGCTAGAAAAAATACATTTTATACAAGGAAATCCATGGTGAGGTTCCTATATCAGACCATACGAACCAAACAGGCCAATGTCGATTTATCACATACACTAGTAGAAAAAAAAATTCATACACCTCCTTTAGTCCCTAAACAATTTGTTTTGCGACTAATACTCACATTAGTTCCGGTTCGAAAGAATATGTGGGCTAGCAAGTTTTAGTCCCAGTTCAAACGGAACCTTTAGTCCCGGTTCAAACGGAACCTTTAGTCCCGGTTGGTGTTACCAACCTGGACTAAAGGTTACATGCCAATTTTTTCCTCTCGTACCTACCGCCCCATCCCCTCCACCCGCGCAGAAAAAATGTCTAAAAAAAATAAACGAAAATAATAAAAACTTCAAATTTCGAAATCCTTTGACATGCATGTACCTCACGCAACCAACTTTTTGAAACTTTGAATTTTGATATTTTTTGCAAAAAAAAAGGTTGTTCCAAATTAAAACGGCTATAACTTTTGCGTACGGACTCAAGAAAAATGTGTAATATATGAAAAACTATCTACGCAAAAAGTTACATTCGATTTCAATAGCCATAGGCCGTTTGCACAAACTCTTGCTTCTCAAAATTCCAAAGAGAAATATGAAAGCAGGAAGATTTTAGATTTTGTCAAAAAATAAGAAAACTTGATTTTTTTATAATGTATGAATTTCTTTTGTTGTTTTTTAGTTTTTAATTATTTTGAATGTTTCACATTATTATGGACTTTCTGAATTTTTAAAGTTTTTTGAATTTTTATTGCTTTTTTGAAATATTTCGAGTTTCTAATTAATAATTGAATTATGCATAAAGATTATTTGAAATTCACTGTTACTTATTATTAATTAATCATAGGTTCTTATTTTAAAAATTATTTGGAATTCAGAAAATAAAATCATGTGTTATCAAAGTCTAAGGGTTTAATAGAATTGATAGCATAGTACTATCAACAAGTCGCGAGTAGAGTCTTGGAAGCTAGTAGGAATCAAACGAAGAAGTTAAGCGTGCTAAGGATTGAGAAGTATGAGAATGGGTGACCGACCGGGAGTTTGACCACAAGTATGTACTTTGACATGAGAATAGGGTGTCAAACAATTCAAATATCCTAAAATATGAAAATTCAAAAGAAAATCTAAAAAAAATTCAATTTTTTCAATAATTCTACCATAAATTCTACCGGATCTTTAGTCCCGGTTGGAGCCACCAACGGGACTAAAGGATCATCCAGCCCCAGCACATGACCCGGGCCACATGGAGGACCTTTAGTCTCAGTTCGTGAGCAACCGAGACTAAAGGGGGGCTTTTAGTCCGCTTTGCTAGTCCCGGTTTGACAACCGGGATTAAAGCCCGTTACCAACCGAGACTAAAGCCCTTTTTTTACTAGTGATAATAGAGAACCGGTTTTTTTTAGGGAAAGCCACCACGACAACTTTATTAATTATCAAGCAGGTTTACATCGTTTGCCAAGTAGCTAATAAGAAACTCCGGCTGACGAGGTTTATCCCCGGCAATGCCCATGTCGAAGGGCTTTCGATCTAGGAAGCGTATTGGGAACCTGGCGAACTCGACGGCGATCAGACGAAAGCAGAAGGACACGAGGATTTACCCAGGTTCAGCCCCCTCGAAAGGTAAAAGGCCTACGTCCTGCTTGTCTGACTTTTGTATTGAGGTGGTGGCGACGATGATGGTGTTACAATGGCGGCGCAGATTGGATCTGGCCAAAAGCAGAGAGCTCTAAGTTGTCGAGCGCTCCGGCGTGAGGTGGGTGGAAGTGATTCTAGGGTTTCGAAACCTCCCTCCCAGCCTTTTATAAGATAAGGCTAGATCTCAGGAGTGTTTCTCAAGCCAAGTACAGATCGGATCAACCGAGACCTAATCTAGCTTGGACTCTTCGAAACTTCGCTTGTACACCAAGTAATACTCCCGGGCCGCATCGAAACACTGCCTTGACGGGCCTCGAAAGCCTCTCCTGAGACACCCCACCTGGACCGAGAACCAGGTAGGCGAATGTCGGGGGCCCATCTGTCATTCCTTCGTCAGTAGCCCCCGAGTGCCTGGGATAGCCAAAGACTATGGCAGGGACTCCTCCCGAAAGTCTTCCCAGCCGCACCCGACATGAGCACTTGGCCTGCAAAGCTGCAAATGTACAGAAGTCATTCGAATAGTATGCTTGTTTCGTTACGTGATTTTCGAGCTACTCTCATGTAGAGCCTCGAAAGCGTTAAGTTGGGTTTGCAGAGGGATGCGCATAACCGGCCTGAGACTCACGCCGGGTCTCAGTTAATTGCATTGCTGCAAAGACATTCGGTTAGCTTACTCAGATTCGAGTCCCCCGACTCGAACCCGCGTGGGCTGGCGCTACCTCGACCTGAGCCGCGTTGGACTTACCAAGTCGAAGCCCAGTTCATTTGTGAGGCACCCGATGCGTCCATCGGTGCAAGCTTCATACCGTAGGTATGGAAAATTTCCGGCAGAGCGCGTTTGATACGAATACCGGGCCATCCGATGTTGCAAATCGTGGTCTTACCTTCGTATTTGACATACGGCATCCGAACAGGTATATGGCGACCAAAATTCGGGCATGTTGATTGAGGAGCGTTGATAGCCCGAAAGACAGATTAGAACAAGATGATTCAAAGGTCCGAAACTCGAACCCGAATCTCTAAAAGTGTTATTGGGTAGAAAGAAACAGCTCGAAAGATCGAAGCCCTGCCTCGAATATTTCGAGAGCACTGCTGGCCTGATAGAAGTAGCTCGAGGGGCCGAAGTCCAGCCTCGAATATGTCGAAGGCGCCGCTGGCCCAAAAGAGATAATTCGAGGGACCGGAGCCCTGACTCGAATATGTTGAAGGCGCTGCTGGCCCGAAAGAAATAATTCGAGGGACCGGAGCCCTGACTCGAATATGTCGAAGGCGCTGCTGGCCCGAAAGAGATAATTCGAGGGACCGGAGCCCTGACTCGAATATGTCGAAGGCGCTGCTGGCCCGAAAGAGATAATTCGAGGGACCGGAGCCCTGACTCGAATATGTCGAAGGCGCTGCTGGCCCGAAAGAGATAATTCGAGGGACCGGAAAATTCCCCCAAAAGAACGAAAGACAGAGTCGTCGAGAAACTCAATGCTCATTCGAATGGCACAAAAGAGAAAAGCACAGAAGACCTCAAAAGAAACCCGATCGAGAGATCATCTGAGTGCAAGGGGTACATACCTTTGGGACTCGAAAGAGCCTTTGCCAGTTTTTACCCCTTGAGTCGAAAAGACAGCATTTTACCCTAGGGAACGCGTCAGTGCTGACGACACACTGCGTCGAGTCGTCACCTCATCTTCTGCAGGACGGGCCTGAGCCTGCCAGGACAAGACGTGTGGTGGGCCCTCAAGCCGTGCATCGCGGCCGTTGACAGAGTTTGACCGCACGTCCCGCGCGTGGGTGAGAAATAACCGGCGCGGTTTCCTTGACTACCGTGCGTAGTGGACGCCGCGGTGCTCGCGTGCTGACACGTGGACGGTCGGATCAACCCGGCCGTTTCCACTTCGCCATGGATGGTTGAGATCTGACGTAGATCTCTAGAGCTAGAATAAATAACGGTGGCAGGGTAACAGTCTATCTCACTCCGCCGCCATCGTCTTCTTCCTCGCGCAGCATCCTTGTAGCTCTTCCTTTCCATCTCCATTTCCGCGATCTTTGCTGCGCCCTGACCATGGGCAAGAGGAGCTCCACAGCCGTCGGCGCCACTGCCGCCGCCAAGAAGGCCAAGACGGCCGATGCTGAAGGCTCCGGCGTTGGCCGCTGGGTCCAATCCAAGGTTGGCAACAAGGAGCTGACCCAGGCCGAGAAGATGGGCCTGCTGAAGAATGCGCCGGCGGAATCGCTCGCCGCCGGCCCGGAGATCAATCCCCGGCCACCCCTCGGTTTCCGGGTAATCTTCCTCGCCTTTTTGCTGCGGGGTCTGTCTTTCCCCCCGCATCCTTTTCTCCGTGGCCTTCTCTTTGCTTACGGGATTCAGCTCCATGACCTGAATCCCAACTCTGTTCTTCACATTGCGTGTTTTATCACGCTTTGTGAGTGCTTCCTGGGGATCGAACCCCACTGGGCACTGTGGCGCCGAATCTTCGTGATTCGGCACCCTCTGCCCTATCAGACCGGCGGTTTCGGCGTCCAAGTGCGCCCAGACGTCGAGTATTTCAACCTCCAAACACCCGAAAACAACCCCGGGTGGAGGACGAAGTGGTATTACGCCAAGGACAAATCCTCCGACGGCGAAAACTTCGGACTTGAGGAATTCCATCCCACCGGCGTTCTTCGACCTCGCGTCTCCTGGAGGCACGACCTTTCGGACGAGGAGTTGAAGATTACAGAGCCGCTGATGGAGAAGATCCAACAGCTTCGAGCTACTCCGAAGAAGGAACTTTCGGGAGTCCAACTCATCCGAACCTTCATCGAGCGCCGAATCCAGCCGCTCGCTGCTCGAGCCCACTGCATGTGGGATTACAGCGATCGCCGGGACTCGACTCGCATCTCTCAGGATGAGCTGCACGAAGCCGAAATCGACGAGTGCGTACGCGCCGTCACCAACATCAAGAAGAAGGATCCTGTGCTGAAGGTCTTCGGTGCAGTGGCCTTCAGCAAAGCCTTTCCCCGCACCGAGGTATGATTATGCTTTTATTCGAATGCCTTCTTCGTTTCTTAGCCGGATTGTCCAGTGTCGAATGCAGTCTTTCTCATTATGTAGGTGATAAACATAGCCCGATGCTATCCGCCCCAGCCAGAGATGGGCGAATATCCGGGGCGTGACTTCGCCGAGGTGCCTGAAGGGTCGGCCTCCGCTGCTCCATCGCCACCGAGGGCTCCGAAGAGACAACGAGTCGCAGACGTTGTCGAGGATTCGGAAGACCTTGACGACACTCACTTTTCTTCAGGGGATGACGACAACATCGCCATCCCTGCCTCGCCTTTGAACCGCCGTCCTCCTCCTCGAACAGAGAAAAAGGTCCTTCCGAAGTTCGGGATCGACGCATCGTAAGTTCTTCTTTCGTGTAACTTGTGGTCTTGTTTTGATTTGGTTGTCCGATTCTAACGCTGATGATTGCTTCAGATCTTCCACCGAGGAAACGTCGACTGGTCCGGGGGATCAAGATCGATACCAGGTTCGACCTCATGACGACGCCCTTGAGCAAACGGCAGACTCACAGGAGAAGGTCGCTGATATTGTCGCCCCCGAAGTTGCTCCGACGAAGCCTTCGACCTCTTCCAAAAAGAAGGCGACGGAACAAGAATTCGTGCTTGTCTCCTCGTCCGGCGGGCCTTCCGGTCCTAGCAACCATGTAAGTCCAAAGACTTTCGACTTGCACTTCGCGTATTTGACCATTAGTAGCCCCCGAGGGTGAGTCAAAGTGTTCACACTTGGGCTTGCCCTCCGAAACATGATTCGAAGGTTAATTTGTCGCCCGACTTTCTTTAGCCCGTTGCTAGGGACCTGTCGAAGGTTTGCAGGAGCTTCTTCGCCTTAGAGGAAGAGAATCGTAGGCTGTCTGAGAAGCTCGACGAAACTCGAAGTGAGTAATGCCACCTTCCTTGTACAGTTCGCCTTTGCGTATGACATGATGCTTTTGTTGTTGAACATCTTCTTCTATTGACTAGGGATTGGGGCCCAAGCTGCTACTGATAAGACTTCCCTGAAAACTCAGCTGGACAATCTTACCACTGAGAATTCGGGTTTGAAGGATAAGGTCGCCGAGCTGAACGACGAAATCGCCCGACTGAAGGGCGAATCGTCCGAAGCTAAGGAGCACGCGGATAAAAGCCGCCTGGACGCCGAGGCCCGCGAAGGAGAGCTGACCCAGCGCCTACAATCTTCACTTGATGCCTTGCGTGGTAAGTTCTCAAAGCTTTTTCCGGAATAACTTTCGGGGCGAAAAGTTGCGTTGTGACTTAGCTGTCTGCTTGCTTGTGTAGCTGCTGCCGAATTAGACACCGGAGCGATGAAAGGGCCTGCTGGAATCGAGTCCAGTATCGGATTTGCCGAACGCCTGAGCCGAGAGGTTGTCAACCTCTTAGCGCGGGTGCTCGTGAACTGGCTGCTCGAATGACGGGCTTCCTGGCCGATAGGAACGAGAAGCGTGCGGCAGCGAGGGCTCGGAAGCGTGGCGCATCCGCCGCGCCGTCTAGCAAGGCTGGTAGTTCGGCGTAGTGCAAGCAGTGCTTCTGGTGCCCAATTGTAATTAGTTTCGCTGGTGCACATCGAGGGCTGTGACCCCGATTAGTACTCTTTCGGTTGTAAAACTTGTGCTGCTGTTATGTTAATCTTCACGCCATTTGGTTGCCATTGCTTGTGTGTGATGTTTGGCTCCTCATGCAGGATCCTTCGCTGACCTCTGGTGCTTGGCCTGTTTCGTACGAAACAACTGGCAGTACTGCTGGTGCCATTGAGCGAAGAGCGCCCTCCACGAGCGAGTTGTCACTAATTCGATCGTTGCGCGATCAGCTCCAGAACGCGCAGCGCCAACTAAAGGTTGTTACTGCCAAGGTCGATGTTGCTCTTTCGAAGGCGTCGTATGCTGCGGACTGCGAGAAATTCCTTCTAGATGAGATTGAAAATCTTGGCAAATCACTGAAGTGTAAGTCTTTGAACTTCTTTCGCTGCACGTTGGCTTGGATCTGCAGGACTGAGTCTTTGTTCTCTTGTTCGCAGATGCGTGTCTTGACAGTGCAGCTGAGGCCCGGCGCGTGAACGCGCATATTATTGCTGCCCAGAATCATGCCAACTCCGTTGCTGATAACTTCTGGGCTGATCGATCGAAGGCAATGAAGCTGACACTCCTTCAGGATAGGATTGCTCAAGCTGGTGCGTTGGCTGAGACGAGCCGAAGTGCCCTTGCGCTGGTGCACCAGGCGATGTTTCCTCTAAATGATCAGCCCGAAGGTTTGCCGGCGCTGCTCGATCGATTCGAGAACGGCCATGCTATACATTCCTTTGTCCGGGCACATCTGCGCAGCGGGGCTGTGGTCGCACTTGCTTTCGTGCATGCGCACTACCCTGAAGTCGACCTAGAGCTTCTGAAGACGCCTCCGCCGTCGCCCAGCGGTCGCTACGACATGGAACGGCATTATGCTGCTTGTAGAAGTACCGGCGATTGTATCGCTCGACAAATTATCGTCGAAAGCGATCGTCAGAGGGCGAGTCGAGATGCTGCGGCACCATGAACTAGCTTTGTTGTTGTGTCTGTATCTTCACTCTGTACATATATTGTATACCTGTGTTTATATTCGACTGTGTTGAAAAGGCAGAGACTTCGAGCATCGATTAGGAAGGCGAAAGTTCTCCAGCGTAGGTCGAGAGAACGCGTCCCCCAAACGTGAGCTGATCGAGCGCGGCCCCAGAGCGTAGGCGAAGTCCTCGAGTGTGGGTCAAATGGCCGAGCCCCCGAGCGTGGGTCGAAAGCCCCCGAGCGTGGGTCGAAAAGCTGAGCCCCCGAGCGTGGGTCGAAAGCTGAGCCCCCGAGCGTGGGTCGAAAGGCTGAGCCCCCGAGCGTGGGTCGAAAGGCTGAGCCCCCAAGCGTGGGTCGAAGCCCCCGAGCGTGGGTCGAAAGGCTGAGCCCCCGAGCGTGGGTCGAAAGTCCCCGAGCATGGGTCGAAAGGTTGAGCCCCCGAGCGTGGGTCGAAAGCCCCCGAGCGTGGGTCGAAAGGCTGAGCCCCTGAGCGTGGGCGAAAGCCCCCGAGCATGGGTCGAAAGGTTGAGCCCCCGAGCGTGGGTCGAAAGCCCCCGAGCGTGGGTCGAAAGGCTGAGCCCCCGAGCGTGGGCAAAAGCCCCCGAGCGTGGGTCGAAAGGCTGAGCCCCCGAGCGTGGGCGAATATGTGAATATGTTGACTCATGAAGTGAGGAACTTGAATTTTATTGCTTGGTGCCGAAGGCACAATGTTGGGTGCGGACTGCTGCCGACGCCTGATTACATAGTAGAGGGGGTAGATGAGACAGCTTTGTTAGCTAAGGGTAGAAGCGGCGCAGCTGCGCGGCGTTCCACGGGTTGTCGACGTCTTTCCCCGTCTTTGGGTTGCGTAGGCGATATGCTCCTCCTGGGATGACCTCGTGGATGAGGTACGGGCCTTCCCATGGTGGCTCCAGCTTCGACGTGCTTGTTTGCTTGAGTCGGAGCACAAGGTCTCCTGGTTCGAAAGAGCGTCCGCGTACCCGTCTGCTGTGGTAGTTGCGGAGGCTCTGCTGGTAGACCGCCGATCGAACGAGAGCGACGTCTCGAGCTTCGTCCAGTAGATCTTGGGCGTCTGCTAACGCCTTGTCCGCATCTTCTTCGTCGTAGGCGGTGACGCGGGGCGCGCTGTAGCGCACGTCCGTGGGCAGCACGGCTTCTGCCCCGAAGAGCAAGAAGAAGGGCGTGTAGCCTGTCGAGGAGTTGGGCGTTGTTCGCAGGCTCCATAGCACCGAAGGCAATTCCTCGACCCAGGCGCCTGCTGCGCGCTTGAGGGGTCGAAGCAGTCGCTTCTTCAGGCCTCCGCAAACAAGTCCATTGGCCTTTTCGACCTGGCCGTTGGACTTGGGGTGTGATACCGAAGCGTACTTGAGTTTGATGCCGAGGTCTTTAGCGAAGCCCTGGAATTCGCCCGAAGTGAAGTTGGTGCCGTTGTCGGTGATGATGCTGTTCGGGACGCCGTACCGATAGACGATGGACTCGAAAAACTTGACTGCCGTGGTCGCCTCTTGGTTGGTGACCGGGGTAGCTTCTATCCACTTGGAGAACTTGTCCACAGCGACGAGCAAGTACGTATGCCCTCCTCGAGATGATTTGGGGAGAGGCCCCACTTGGTCGAGCCCCCATTGTGCAAAGGGCCATGCCACAGGGATGGTGTGCAGTTCCGATGCCGGCGCGTGCGGCTTGGTGGCGAACATCTGACACGCTTCGCAGTGCTGGACGATGTTCCTGGCGTCGTAGAGGGCGGATAGCCAGTAGAATCCGGACCGAAAGGCCTTCGCTACGAGGGTTCGGCTGCAAGCGTGATGACCGCAGGTTCCTTCATGGATTTCTCGGAGGAGGGCGATTCCATCTTCCTGCGCTATGCACCGCTGGAGCACCCCCGAAGTGCTTCGCTTGTAGAGTTCCCCATTGATTATCGTGAAGGCCTTAGAGCGCCGCATGACTTGTCGGCGGTGGATGGGGTCTTCTGGGAGTTCGCCCCTCGTCAGGTACGCCAAGTACGGCTTTGTCCATATTGCCTCGACGAGCATGACCGCGGCTGCATCCTTTGGGAGGTCTGCTGCTCCTGCCGCTGGGGCGGTGTCGGTTGTCCGAGCCCCCGGACGTGTTGTTAACGCCGGGTCAGGTGTGGGTTTGATCTTGACGGAGCGTTCGAATATCTCCTCGAAGAAAACACCTGGCGGTATTGGGAGGCATCTTGAGCCGACATTGGCCAGGTTATCTGCCTCCTCGTTGCTTTCCCTGCCGATGTGTGTTACTTCACAGCCCTCGAATTCGCCTTCGAGCGTGTCGTACATGGCGCGATATGCGATCATGTTCGCGCAAGTTGCGTCGCACTCCTTCATGACTTGCTGAGCGATGAGGTTCGAGTCTCCATGAATCTTGATGCGGGTTGCCCCGCAGGCCTTCGCCATGCGCATACCGTGAAGGACGGCTTCGTATTCTGCCTCGTTGTTGGAGGGATTCGGGAAACGCATGCGGAGGACGTAGCGCATCCTGTCTCCTTGTGGTGATACCAGGATAACTCCTGCTCCTACCCCCGAAACCCGCTTGGACCCGTCGACGAAGATGGTCCAGCTGTTCGACAGGTCTGGTAGTTCGGGCATCTGGGCTTCTGTCCATTCGGCTATGAAATCCGGTAGGACCTGTGACTTGATTGCGGACTGGCGCTGGTACGTAATCTCCCAGGGTCCTAGCGTGACTCCCCATAGCGACACACGCCCTGTAGCGTTTGGGTTGTTGAGGATGCTGGAGACTGGGTTCGAAGCCACTACTATGATGGAGTGGCACTCGAAATAGTGCGGCAGTTTCTTCCCCGTCATGTAGATGGCGTATGCCAACTTCTGATAATGGGGGTATCTTTGCTTGGTTGGCGACAGGACTTCGCTTAAGTAGTACACGGGCCTCTGAACACCGTGCTCTTTGCCTTCCTCTGCGCGTTCAACCACAAGCACCGAGCTGACAACTTGATTTGTAGCCGCAATGTACAGCAACATTGGCTCTTTTTCTCGAGGTGTAACGAGAACTGGGGAGGTCGATAGTCGTCGCTTGAGGTCGTCGAAGGCGGCTTGCGCTTCTTCGGTCCATGTGAAGTTGTCTGTTTTTCTGAGCAGTCGATACAAGGGCAGTGCTTTTTCGCCAAGCTTGCTGATGAAGCGGCTAAGCGCTGCGAGTCGGCCTGTCAACTGCTGGACGTGTCGGAGCGTCTTTGGAGGGTGCATGCTGATGATGGCCTTTATCTTCTCTGGGTTGCCTTCAATTCCTCTCTCGGAGATCAGATAGCCCAGCAGTTGGCCGGTGGGTACTCCGAAAGAGCATTTCTTCGGATTAAGCTTGATGCTATATCTGTCGAGGTTGGCGAAGGTTTCTCGAAGGTCATCGAGCAAGGTATCTGCTTTTGATGTCTTGATGACAATGTCGTTGACGTAGACCTCGACGTTGCGTCCGATTTGCTCCTTCAAGCATGCTTGCATACACCGCTGATACGTAGCTCCGGTATTCTTGAGCCCGAAAGGCATCGTCATGTAGCAGTATACCCCGTGCGGGGTGATGAACGCCGTTTTGTCTTCGTCTTCTACCTTTAGCCGTATCTGGTTATATCCAGAGTAGGCGTCGAGGAACGAGAGGCGCTCGCATCCTGCCGTGGAGTCGATGATCTGGTCGATTCGGGGCAAGGGGAAGTAGTCCTTCGGGCAGTGTTTGTTTAAGGCTGTGAAGTCGATGCACATTCTGTAGATCTTGGTGTCCTTCTTTTCCACCATGACCGGTGGCGAGAGCCATGTGGCTTCCTTGATCTCTCTGATGAACTTAGCCTCGAGGAGGCGATTAATTTCTTCGCCCATCGACTTAGTCTTTTCTGGATTGTACCGTCGCATAGACTGCTTGACCGGTTTCGCGTTGGGAAATATTTTAAGCTCATGCTCGGCGAGTTCCCTGGGGATGCCTGGCATATCTGCTGGACACCAGGCGAACATCCTCCAGTGCTCACGGAGGAACTCGACGAGCGCGCTTTCCTATGCGGGGGAAAGGGAGTTCGACACCCGCGCCGTCTTGGTTGGATCCGTCGGGTGGATCTGGTGTTCCCGGGTGTCTTTGGTGGCATCGAAAGACAGCTCTGGGGCGTTCTGCTGCGCCGGTGGGTCGATGTCCATGACAGTGGCTTCTCGAATGTGGTGCAATTCCTCGTGCACTCCGAAAGTCTGGGACATGTCGTTGAAGTCCTTGTCGCAGTTTTCTGACCGCGCAAAGCTGCCGCTGATCGTCAGTGGTCCTCTGTTTGCGGGCATCCGTAACTTGAGGTAGGCGTAGTGGGGTACGGCCATGAATCGGGCGAACGCTGGTCGCCCGAGGATGGCATGGTACTGCGAGGGCCAGTCGACCACCTCGAATTCGATCTTCTCCTTTCTGAAGTTTGCTTTAGTGCCGAAGATGACGTCGAGGTGTATCGCCCCCAATGGATACGTTGGCTTTCCCGGGACGATTCCGTGGAAGGAGGTCTCTGTTGGCAGGAGATTGTTTAGTGGAATCTTGATCTTTCGCAGCGTGTCTGCATAGATTAGGTTCAAGCTGCTGCCTCCGTCCATGAACACCTTTTTCGAGGTGAAGCCCCCTATCTGCGCCTCAAGAACCAGAGCATGGTGTCCTGGGCGTGGTATCTTCGGTGGATGATCTGACCGGTCGAAACCAATCGGGTGTTCGGACCAATTCAGATATTCGGGAGTAGCTGGTGGCGCGTGCTCGGCGTGGAATACTTCTCTCGCGCGTTTCCGCCGAACTTTGTTCGTCGGGCGCCCACTCTGAATCATGGGCACGAAACCTCTTGGAGGCGGGAACTCTTCTTCCTCGTTGGCCGACTGTCGCTGCTCGGCTTGCTGGATCGTAGCGGCCTGATGGCTTTGTTGTACGACATTTGCTGGTGGATTCGGTGGTGGCGGTGGAGCGTTGTAAGCTATCGCCCCTGCCACTGGTTGCTCGACATTCATCCTCTCCTGAAGTGCTCGGTTGAGGCGAAGGAATTCCCTGCACTCGATGAGGAGGTGTGCAGGTTTTCGTACTCCGTCCTTGTCGAGGTACGTGTGCCTTGGGCATCCGCTGTCGAGCATCTCTTCTGCCGACAGCTGTGGCTGCCGGCGACGCCACTCCTTGCTGGGTTTCGAGTCACGGCTGCTGCTGCCGTAGTAAGTATTTCCTCGTCGTGGTAAGTCGCGATTGTCGTCGCGGTCTTCGTGGACGTAGCCAGCTGCTATCATGTCTACGTTCTCCGTGTTGTCGTAGCGGCTTCGGCGACCTTTCTTCCGAGATCCGGGATGGAACTGATCCTTCGCATCGCCATCGTGTTCTGCTGATCGACGGCGGCTTCTGGGAGCCGAGATCGAGTCCTCGCCATCGGCCCATTCGTTCGCCAAACTCATGAGGTGGTCGATGGTTCTGGGCTGGCAGCGCCCCAGTTCCTCCTTGAAGTCACGCCGAAATAAGCCGTCCCGAAATGCATCAATGGCCCTTTCGGGCGAGATATTCTCTGTCGTGTTCCGAAGGCTGATCCATCGTGAGATGTATGACCTCAGGTTTTCGCCGGTCTTCTGCACGCATAAGCGAAGCTCTTCGAACGACGTAGGGCGTCGTGAGGTGCCTCGGAAATTTGCGATAAACGCTTGCCAAAACTCTTCCCAGGAGCGAATGCTGTCTTGGGCGAGATTATTCAACCATGCCCTTGCGTTATCTTTTAGGTGCAGTGATAACAACTGGAGAGCGTTCTCTCTGGATCCGCCGCTGATCTTGACAGCGGTCATGAAATCATCTAGCCAAATTCGGGGATCCTGCTGCCCGTTGAACTTGACTACGCCGTCGCTGAGCTTGATTCCTTTCGGCAATGGTGCCGAGCGGATCAAAAGGCTAAAGCATTCTGCCCCGCAGAGTCCGTCGCTGGGACCGCCGAACGCTTCCGCCTCGCGTCGCGCTCGCCCTTGGTCGACTCTATGCTGGGCCAGGCCATGCCGAAGCTCTCCGTTGAGAGGTTCGACCACATGCGTCCGAGGCGCTACGGCTGGCGCTGGTGCTGGGTGCCTAGCCTGTTCCGGTGGTGGAGCGGCTCTTGCTGTTGTCGCATCATGTGCTGAGCCAGGCGTGCCTTGCAGCACCCTTACTCCTTCGAGTGCTAGATTTCGCAGGTGTCGCATATGTTCGTCACCGTTAGACGCGTTCGCAGCAATGTATGCCGCTGCAACCATGATTGCTGCTTCCTTGGTCTTGGGCATTAACTCAGCTTCGTTGAATTCTGCCTCCAGGTTTCGAGTGACATTAGGCCTATCGGCCCCCTGCTGAGTGCGCGATCTTGATCTGTGCTGAACGCTTGAAGAGTAGTGCGATGATCTTTCTGCCCGCCTTCTGCTGGCTGCGTCGGCCTCCTCTCTGCGTCGTTCCAACACTCGTCTATCAGCGCTGATCTGATCTTTTTGCTCCTGAACGACGAATCGGAGTGCAGCCAGATCGCTTGGACTTGGGTTGGGTCCGAAGTTTAATTCGCCCGCATAGACCCTTCTTGCGAACCGAATCTGGTCATGTGTGACCACTGGTCGACCGCTGTCTGCTCGGTTTCGACCGCCGCTGTTGTTTCCTTCGTTGTGTGATGCCATCATGCAGTGGCCCCCGAGCCACGGGGTCGAGTCATCGCTGATTTCTCCCAGCGCTGGAGGATAGACGTCGTCGCTTTCGACGTAGGGTCCGACGAATTGCCGATTTTCCCCTTAGCTTCGGGGTAGACATCGTCGTCGTCGTCGGAGCACGTGTAGTCCGAGTATAATCCTTCGACGTAGTCAGGATCATAGGGTGCTGTGCGAAGCGTGAGGGCGTTGAGAGCCCGATCGCACTCGGATATCGTTGGGTAGATAGCTGCTGTACCTCCCCGCGGATCTTCATAGCCGGCGATCTCATGGAGTGAGAAATCTCCGGCGCCTATGTAGTGGTATGCGTCGCAGTCGACGCAGTATGCGGTGGTCGGGGATGGAGGCGGATCTTCGAAATCGTTCGACCCTACTGATGGGGTCGAAATCTTCAGTCTCAGCTCCTCCTTCGACGGCGCTAGTGACGCGCTTGCCAAGGGTTTGCCCCCGACGGATGGTGGTGTCGTCGTTTCGGCCACGAGCGGAGCCGATTTGCCGATGGAGAGCAGTTCCATTGCTCCATTGCTGTCCACATGGAAATTGAACAATCCGAAGGCCATGTCGTAGCCTTCGGGCGCTGCCCTTGCTGCGCTCGGGAAGGGGTCGATGGCGCTCATCGTCGAGGTGAGGTTGATAGTGCTTGGCGAGATGCCATCGACGACAGTCGATTCGACGGCGCCAGTCTCGAATTCCATCGGGCTGGTGTGGACGATGGCCGGCACAGCGATGCCGGCGAGGGTGTCGATGCCGATCTTGGAAGTGGTGTCGTCGTTGGTCGGCGCAGCGATGCCGATGGTAGCGTCGATCTTGACGGGGGTGCCGACGTTGGTCGGCGCAGCGATGCCGACGGCGGTGTCGATGCCGATCTTGGTTGCGGTTGGTGATGGAGCCGGCGAATCCGTAGATCCAGATCCCGTCGTCCCCACGGTCGGCGCCAATTGACGAGGTTTATCCCCGGCAATGCCCATGTCGAAGGGCTTTCGATCTAGGAAGCGTATTGGGAACCTGGCGAACTCGACGGCGATCAGACGAAAGCAGAAGGACACGAGGATTTACCCAGGTTCAGCCCCCTCGAAAGGTAAAAGGCCTACGTCCTGCTTGTCTGACTTTTGTATTGAGGTGGTGGCGACGATGATGGTGTTACAATGGCGGCGCAGATTGGATCTGGCCAAAAGCAGAGAGCTCTAAGTTGTCGAGCGCTCCGGCGTGAGGTGGGTGGAAGTGATTCTAGGGTTTCGAAACCTCCCTCCCAGCCTTTTATAAGATAAGGCTAGATCTCAGGAGTGTTTCTCAAGCCAAGTACAGATCGGATCAACCGAGACCTAATCTAGCTTGGACTCTTCGAAACTTCGCTTGTACACCAAGTAATACTCCCGGGCCGCATCGAAACACTGCCTTGACGGGCCTCGAAAGCCTCTCCTGAGACACCCCACCTGGACCGAGAACCAGGTAGGCGAATGTCGGGGGCCCATCTGTCATTCCTTCGTCACCGGCGGATCCTCCAGCCATACAATCTACTGAGAACCCTCCGCATTACAAGCTAAAATATGTGCTACACCATTACTTTCCCTAGGACAGTGAATAAACTTGACACTAGCAAAACCTCGAGCTAAGAAAGAGCACTCTTCATAAATTGCAGCAGCAGCGCCCAGCGAATTGCCTTCATTATGCATTGTTTCAGTGACCTCCATGCAGTCAGAGTTGATCACGAGTTTGTTGCACCCAACTTGATCTGCAAGGATTAGTCCATCTCGAAGAGCTCTTGCTTCAGCACTTGCTGCATCAGCGACGTGAGGCAATCCACAACACGAGCTGGCGATAAAAGTCGCATGGTCGTCGCGAATAGCCGCTCCTGTTGCTCTTGACAAACTGTCAATAGAAAAGGCCGCATCAATATTCAGTTTAACAAAACCTTCGGGAGGTTTTTCCCATCCATGACGCCTTATACCTGAATTTATTTTGCATGATCTGGAAAAATTCAAAGCTACAGCAAAAATTGCCTGTGAGCTTCTCGATGGTTTCTGCACTTGTTCATCATGCGAAATTCTCCTCCTCTCCCACCACATGTACCAACAAGCTGTAGTGATTAATTCTTTGAGTCCCAGTTCGGTAACCCCTGGCACTCCCGCATCATTGGAACGCAGTATCGTTTCAAGCACTTCGGAACCTTCCCGGTCTGAATGGCAAGCCTCTTCAATAATTGATAATATTCCAAGATTCTCCCAGATTTCCTTCACTCGACCACATTCAAAAAATAGAAGTTTAGTGTCCTCACAGAAGATTTTGCAAACCGGGCACACACTGCTTTGAATAATATGTCTGTTAGCAAGAACACAATTACATGCAATGGTACCATGCAGAAACCTCCAGGAAAAGATTTTAATTTTTGCTGAAACTTTCAGTTTCCAAACTTGGCCCCATACTGGATTAATCGGTGCCGTCCCAGTATTGTTTGTACGTAAGATCTTGCGACCATGTTGGTGATCCCATTCCACAAAATAGGCTGAACGTACTGAGAAAATACCGTTCTTGGTAAAATTCCACGAGACAAAGTCTTCCATCATGCCAACGGCTAGAGGAATGTTTAAAATCCGGTTGACATCCACTGGTAGAAAAATTGAACGTAATAAAACCTCATCCCAAGTTCTTGTATCTGGATCAATCAGCTCTAAAACTTTAGTCTATACCACATTACCTCTGGCAGTAATAATCTTCCTTGACGGACTACTCGGTATCCAAGGATCATTCCAGATATTAATATCACTCCTATCGCCCACTCTCCAAATATAACCTTTTTTGAATGTTTGTATTGATACGTCCATTTTGCATCACTATTTTATATCATAATTTACTGTTATTCATTGATATATTTCATATTTAGAGATGATACTTATGTTGTTTCCTCTATTTTTACATGTTTGATGATCATTGGAGGACTTGCTGTCAGAGTCAGGATTCTGCTGGAAAAAGGACCGTCAAGACACCATATTTTTGAAGATCAACAATTCCAGAGAAATACCCAGAAATTCATATAATATCAGAAGACGAAGGTAGCCAGAAGGAGGAGGCGAAAGGAGCAGCAGGGTGGGCTCACCACCAGGTGGCGCGGGCCCACCCCTAGCCGTGCCGCCCTGTGGTGAGGCCACCCTGGCCCACTACTGCCATCGCCCCCTCGCGTATATTGTCATCCCTAAAAACCTAAGTCGAGGGGAGGGGATCAGAGATAGACACCATCGCCTCTACGGGGTGGAAAACACCGAGAGAGAAAATCTCGCCGGCAGGCAGAAATCTGCCGGGGAAATTCCTTCCCGAAGAGGGGAGATCGTCGCCATCATCATCATCATCGCGCTGGACTTCATCGGGATCATCATCATCACCAGAACCTTCATCTCCACCATCACCACGCCATCCCGCTGTAACATCTTGGGTTGAATCTTGTCAAATTCTTAGGGGAAACTTTCCCGGTGTTGATTACCTTTGTAGTTGATGCTATTGAGTGGAACCAATGAATTAAGGTTTATGTTCAGATTGTTATTTACCATTATTTCACCTCTGGTCATGATCCATATGATGTCTTGTGAGTAGTTCGTTTAGTTCTTGAGGACATGGGAGAAGTCGAGATGTTAGTAGTGAAACTATGTTGAGTAATATTTAATGGTTTGATATTTATGTTGTGGTGTCATTCTACTAGTGGTGTCATGTGAACGTCGACTACATGATACTTCACCATTTATGGGCCTAGTGGAATGCATTGTGTATTTGGCTACTAATTGTGGGGTTGCCGGAGCGACAGAAACCTAAACCCCCGTTAGGAAACCATTGCACCAAGGAGCGTAGGATCTCAGAGTTTACGGTTGTGTGTCATTCTACTAGTGGTGTCATGTGAACGTCGACTACATGATACTTCACCATTTATGGACCTAGTGGAATGCATTGTGTATTTGGATACTAATTGTGGGGTTGCCGGAGCGACAGAAACCTAAACCCCCGTTAGGAAACCATTGCACCAAGGAGCGTAGGATCTCAGAGTTTACGGTTGTGGTTAGATTTATCTTAATTACTTTCTTGTATTTGCGGATGCTTGCAGGGGGTATAATCACAAGTGTGTATTAGTCCTAGTAAGGGTAGTACGCTAGCACAGGTTCATCCCTATAACACTTATCAAACCAATGAAGATTACTTAGCCGCATGAAGCGAAAGCTCTCGACAGAAACTCTCGTGTGTCCTCAGGAACATTTGGTAATCATAAGTTACACAACCAGCTTGTCCTTTGCTCTAGAAAA
The DNA here is from genome assembly GCA_007115705.1 of Dactylis glomerata. NCBI lineage: Eukaryota > Viridiplantae > Streptophyta > Magnoliopsida > Poales > Poaceae > Dactylis > Dactylis glomerata. The sequence goes on from QXEO01000450.1 coordinate 4,113,040, forward strand.
GATTGGGCCACTTGCAGCAATTACTATTATTGTCTTTTATTTACTCGCATTTTATTTACTTGCATTGTCAAATACCCCTGAAAACCCGTTTGCTAGTATTTACAATGAGTCCTTGATCAAAACCACTTGTCAACACCTTCTGCTCCTCGTTGGGTTCGACACTCTTATTTATCGAAAGTACTACGATACACCCCCTATACTTGTGGGTCATCAAGACTATTTTCTGGCGCCGTTGCCGGGGAGTGAAGCGCTATTGAAGAGTGGAATCGGTAAAGGTAACTTTCGCTGTGAGTATTGTTTTTATTTCTGTCTTTTTTTTACTTTGCTATGGAGAATTCTCCATTTGGTTCCCTATTTGGGAACGCTACTGCCTCTGCTACGGTAGTAGATGAACCACCGCCTGCTCAATTAGATCCTTTTAAAATACCTATGAAAATTGTTGAACGTGTTATGAATAACTGCTATTCAGGAGATGGAACTGTCCATCGGGTGATCATTTACTCTTTATACATGAATTATGCGAGTTGTTCAAGTGTGCAGGTATTTCATCAAGCCAGGTTAAGAGGAAGCTATTCTCTTTATCACTGAAGGGCAGAGCTGCGGAGTGGTATAGACTGCTAAAGGATGGTCCATCTATTGGCTGGGAGGAAATTGTACCTCTCTTTTATTCCAAATTTTATCCTCCAAGTGAGATTCATAAAGATCGTAATCAGATATATAACTTTTGGCCTCATGATGGAGAGAGTATTGCCCAAGCGTGGGGGAGATTGAAGTCACTAATGCTCAAATGTCCCATTCATGAGTTCCCCAGTAATATTGTTATTGATAACTTTTATGCAAGGCTTGCTCTTCACGACAAGGATTTATTGGATGCTTCTTGCTTTGGATCATTTACACATATGAAAGGAGAAGCTAAATGGGATCTTCTTGACCGTATTCAAGAAAATACTGAAGGATGGGAGAACGACAAAGGTAGGAAGTCAGGTATAAATTATGATTATGAATGCATTAAAGCTTTTATGGGAATCGATGATTTTCATGATGTTAGTACCGTTTATGGTATTGATTCCCAAATATTTGCTAACTGTTTTAAGGCCTTTGCCTCGTATCTTGATGTTCCAAAGAAGGATTGGAACAAGTATCATGCGCCTTATAAAGATACTATTAGTTGTGATCCTGCTAGAACTACTGAAGTTTGTACTGTTGATCGCATTTTGCATGAGCTTTATTTCGAGAAAACATCTTTCCCTGCTAGGGTAAAGGAACATTCTACTTTAGTTTGTCTGCTTAAGAAAAGTGCAAAGAAAGCTGTAGAACCTAATGAGCAAATTACTATTAAGTCTCCTGTAGCTATAGTGAAGGATCTTGTTACTAAAAATTTAGAAGATGAACATATTGTCTTTTGTGAAGATGCTTCTAACATTGTTTCACATCCTAGTAGATCTAGGAAAACAAGTATTCTCGTGCTTTCTGTCAGGATTGGTGATCATTGCTATTATGGTTTATGCGACATTGGTGCAAGTTCCAGTGATATTCCTTATGAGCTTTACAGAGAAATCATGCATGAAATTTCCCCTTGTGAACTTGAAGATATTGATGTGGTTATTCAGCTTGCTAACAGAGAGACTGTCTTGCCAATTGGTATTGTTCGAGATGTGGAAGTTCTATGTGGTAAGACTAAATATCCTACTGATTTTCTAGTACTTGGTAAAGAAGCTAGTAAAACTTGTCCTATTATTTTCGGTAGACCCTTTTTGAATACTTGTGGCGCTATTATAGATTGTAAGAAGGAGAAAAATTTGACTAAGTTTGATGGAGAATCTTATGAGTTTAATTTTTCTAAATTTACTAAAGCTCCTTATGAAAATGAATTGCCTAATGAAGATTTTTGAGTTGAACAGCTTGCCTCTATTGCTCTTGCTCCTAATAATGCTCTGCAGTAATTTATGGAGGACCATGAAAGTGAAGTCTTCAGGGAAGAAAGAGATGAGATTGACGATATTATTTTTCATCAACCACCGTTGATTAAACACAATTTACCTGTGAAGGATTTGGGTACCACTTTGCCACCCAAGGAAGATCCTGTTTTTGATTTAAAACCTTTACCTGATGATCTTAAATATGCTTATATTGATGACAAGAAGATATATCCTATTATTATCAGTTCTAAACTTTCAGGAAAGGAGAAGAAAGGTTATTAGAAACATTGAGGAAACACCGAGGAGCTATGGGATATACTCTTGATGATTTAAAAGGGATTTCTCCTACTATATGTCAGCATGCTATTAACATGGAGCCGGATGCAAAGCCAGTTGTTGAACATCAACGTCGTTTAATTCCTAAGATGAAGGAAGTGGTAAGAAATGAGGTATTGAAGCTCCTTGATACTGGTATTATTTATCCTATTGCTGATATTAGATGGGTTAGTCCTGTTCATTGTGTTCCTAAGAAAGGAGGTATTACTGTTGTGCCTAATGAGAATAACGAACTTATTCCTCAAAGGGTAGTAGTTGGTTATAGGATGTGCATTAATTTTAGAAAGGTCAACAAAGTTACTAAGAAATGTCATTATCCTTTACCGTTTATAGATCAAATGCTAGAGAGGTTATCCAAGAAAACTCATTTTTGTTTTCTTGATGGTTATTCTAGTTTCTCTCAGATTGCTGTTAAAAAGCAAGATCAAGAGAAACCACTTTTACTTGTCCTTATGGAACTTATGCTTATAGATGTATGCCTTTTGGTTTGTGCAATGCTCCTGCTACTTTTCAAAGATGCATGTCTGCTATTTTTCATGGTTTTTGTGAAGAAATTGTGGAGGTATTCATGGATGATTTCTCTGTCTATGGAACTTCTTTTGATAATTGTTTGCACAATCTTGATAAAGTTTTGCAGAGATGTGAAGAAACTAATCTTGTTCTTAATTGGGAGAAATGCCACTTTATGGTGAATGAAGGAATTGTTCTTGGACATAAAATCTCCGAAAGAGGTATTGAAGTTGACAGAGCAAAGGTTGAAGCGATTGAGAAAATGCCCTGTCCCAGGGATGTTAAAGGTATTCATAGTATTCTTGGTCATGCTGGTTTTTATAGGAGGTTTATTATGAAGGAAATATGCCCTAGAGGCAATAATAATATTGTTATTATCATATTTCTTGTTCATGATAATGTTTATATTCCATGCTAGAATTGTATTAAGCGGAAACATTAATACTTATGTGGTTTATGAACAACACTATATCCCTAGTACGCCTCTACTAGACTAGCTCATTGATTAATGATGGTTAAGGTTTCCTAACCATAGACATGAGTTGTCGATTAATAATGAGGTCATGTCATTAGAAGAATGATATGATGGATAGACCCAAATTAAGCACAACAATTAGATCGTGTCATTGTGTTCACAATTGCGTAGCTTTTCTTATGTCAGTATCCTATTCCTTAGACCATGAGATAATGCCACTCCCTGGTACCGGAAGAGAGCTTTGAGGTTATCAAACGTCATCCTATGAGAGGGTGATCATAAAGGTGTCTCTCAGGTAATCGGAAAGTACTTGTTGGGTTGCATGTATCGAGATTGGGATTTGTCCCTCCCATGTCGGAGAGATATACTCCGGGCCCACTCGGTAATCAATATCATACACCGTTTGCAAACACGTGGTTAATGAGTTTAATCACAGGGTGATATTGGATTGCGGAATGAGTAAAGAGTACTTGCTGCGAACGAGATTGAACTAGGTATGGTGATACCGACGATCAAATCTCGGGCAAGTAAAATATCGCGAGACAAAGGAATTTGTATACGGGATTAATGAATCCTGACATCGTGGTTCACCGATAATGATCTCGTTGAATGTGTGGGAGTCAATATGGATTTCCAGATCCCGCTATTGATTATTGATGTTGATCATGTCCACACATTCTCGAACCCGTAGGGTCACACACTTAACGCTCATCGACGCTAGGGTAGTTTTGGGATTTATGGAAATTGTTTTGGAGAGTTACGGAATTGTTCCGGGAAGATGATTAATGATTTATTGATTAATTGAATTAATAAATATTAATATATTTATTTATTTGTTGGAAATAAATAAGGGCTAAAAAGTAGTCCATGATTAGTTTTGCTAACGGGCTAATTTAGTAGTCCATTTAGACAGACTAATAAATAAAGAAAGGCAAAAGAAAAGAAAAAGGAGGCGAAGTAGCTGGGCCGGCCGGCCTCACAACTCCACGCCCTGTGCATTGCGCACTAGTTGCCGCGCCAGGCCGCCGGACCGGTGGGCCGCGCTGGCAGGCCGCGCGCCGGGCCGCGCTGGCAGGCCGTGCACCAGGCCGCGCTGGCAGGCCGCGCGCCAGGCCGCGCGCGCGCTCTGCTGGGCCGCCCGCTCGTCACGCTGCTGGCACGTGCGTGCGCGGTCGTTAGTTGATCGATTGGATCGATCTTAGGAGGCGGTGAAGACACGTTTTCTGTAAAACGTGATGCGTACTCCAAGGCAGCCGTGCGCCTATAAAAAGATAGAAGACGGACGCAGTTTGATGACCTAATTTTTGATTAGCTTCTGCGTCGTGTGTTGTCCTTTTGTAGCCTCTTTTTGTCCTAGTTTGACTAGATTTTGTCTATCTTCTTCCACCTCGCGTGCGTAGGCGAAGCCCTGCCCGCAGATACTCTTCACCATAAGCACCACGCCGTCGTGCTGCTGATCCCATCTACCACTCCACCGCACCTTGCTGGACCGAGGAGGTGGAGTCGTCGCTGCGCTGTACGTGTGCAACGCTCGTAGGCGCCGCCCGTTGTGGCGCTTGGATCGGATCGGATCGCGAGGAGGAGACGCTAGTAAGACTACGCCGACCATGTTCATCTGAACGTTTCTGCTGTGCGATCTACAAGGGTATGTAGATCTAATCTCTCTCGCTCATTGTTTTGCATATCGTAGATCAGATCTTGGCTGTTCTTGTTCGTCATCGTAAGAAATTTTTTGTTTTCTATGCTGCGAAACCCTTTAGTGGTATCAGAGCGAGATCTATGCGTAGATGTTTTACACGAGTAAAACGCAACATGCTTGTTGTGGACGTTGATGTTTTCTGTTGCAAACCTATATTTGTGTACTTCTTATGGTGCGGTATAGTGAGATCGAAGCGGTCCAGGCCAACCTTACGCGACCTCGTTCGCGAGACCGGCTCCGCACTTGACGTGTGGCTTGTTCCACACATGCGGCTGATGGATGCCAGTTTCTCTCACTATAGTAGTCATGGGATTTACAATGGATGTTGGCAACCATAATATCACCGTTGTGGCTTTGCGTAGGTAAGAACCGTTCTTATGCGTAGCTCCCATAAGCCACGTAAAATATGCAATCAACAAATTAGAGGCGTCTAACTTGTTTTTGCAGGGAGTGTTTGTGATATGGTATTGCCACATGATGTGATGTGTATGATATATGTGATGTATGCGATGATCATGTTTTGTAATATTTCACGACTTGCATGTCGATGAGTTCACAACCGGCAGGAGCCATATGGTTGTCTTTATAATTTTGTATGACCTGCGTGTCAACTTCTTATACGCCATGTAATAGCTTTACTTTATCGCTAAGTAGTTAGCAATAGTCGTAGTTGCTATTCGTGGTGGAGACAATCATGGTGGAGTGATGGAGATCATGCCGGCACGCACGAGATGGAGATCAATGCGCGAAGATTGGCTATACCATGTCACATATTGTATATGCATGTGATGTTTATCCTTTATGCATCTTATTTTGCTTTGATCGCGACGGTAGCATTATAAGATGATCCCTCACACTTAATTTCAAGATAAAATGTGTTCTCCCCTCGTATGCGCCGTTGCGAAAGATCGTCGTTTTGAAGCATCACATGATGATCGGGTGCTATAAACTCTACGTTCACATACAACGGGTGCAAGCCAGTTTTTGCACACGCCAAAATACTTGGGTTAAACTTGACGAGCCTAGCATGTACAGACATGGCCTCGGAACACACAGACCGAAAGGTCAAGCATGAATCATATAGATGATATGATCAACATGTTGATGTTCACCATTAAAGCTACATCATCTCACGTGATGATCGGTCTTGATGTAGTGAATTTGGATCATGCTTCACTAAACAACTTCGAGGGATGTTGAATTTAGTGGGAGTTCATTAGTAATTTGATTAACTTGAACTAATTATCATGAACTAAATCTTAGTGTATTTGCATAAGTCGTTGTAGTCTTTGGCAACCATTTTCCACCGACACTTAGTTTTAATTGAGTTAAAAGAACTATAGAATTCTGGATAATCACTTTTCGGACTAGTGCCGTTTAGTTAAAATATCAAGTTCAAAGATTAAGTCCTATTGCAATTTTTAGCAAACCTCACTTGCTCCATGCGATTTAATAAGTTGTATTAATCCAAGAGCAACGATTCAAGTTTAGTATCTAAAGATCATACATTTGCCTTCATGAGAAATTGATCTTCAAAACTGTTTGAGAATCAAAGTGATCTTGGAGCTGAAAGAATTGTTTCTGAAACAAACAAGAGGTGAAAGATATTCGATATCTAAAACTTTGATTGTTTGCAAAAATGATTAAGTATAATTTAGTAAAAGAACATATGCTCATATTGTATGAATATATGCGAAGATTGAAGGCGCTGGGCGTCCAGATCACCCAACAGTTTGGGAACTAATATTATATTTGCATTCATCCTTATGAGCTATCGTAGTTTCATCATGAAAGTTGTCATGATAGGATGAATGAAAAGGTATCGGCTAAATTGTTTTGCTATACCAAAAGAATGCTAAAGAATAGAATCTAGAAGAACACCATTTATATGATGATGGTGATCCACCTCAATGTGCAAAGTCCAAGGCCATTAGTATTTGACTAACATCATTTGGACCATGTGTCAAATGATTGGTGCCACTATTGATGTTGATAGATTCTTCTAATGAAGAGAAAACGCTAAATAGGATCTGCAAAATATTTGGTAGAAAAAGAAAAGACTGGAAATGTCCAGCTCAGGTATATAAATGATATACATGTTATAGATGTATTCTTTGCTCGTTAACAATGTAATTCTTGGGTATTCGATACTGGATTGTTGGTATGAAATATCATACAAAGCAACACAATGCAAGAACTACAATGGCCTAAATAACTTGCAAAAGAATGTGGTGACAATGCGCGTCGAGAAACAAATAAAAGTGTTATTGTGTTTTTCACCGGTATCAAACCTAGCCTTCAAGATTTGTTATGAACATAATAATTGTTATCTTGTTCTGGTATTATGAGAACAATTGTTGTTCATATTATTACCGTCTTCCATAATCGATGGATAGACTATTATAAATCTTGTTGGTGAAATAAACATTTATAACACTGATGCTAAAGGTCGCAAAACAAAATGAATTTCACTTAAATGAGACACCACCGTTTAAGTCATATTGGAAACAAAACATGAAAGAAATTCTATATTGATAGATTTTCGAGTCATTTAATTTTGAGTTGATTGACGCTTGTGAGACTTTTCCTAAGGATGATTAAACTTTGTTCATGGGCCATGGACAGATAAAGCGACTAACTAAATGGAGATCATACATGTTGATGTATGTAGTCCATGGTGTGAAGTCAAGCACGGTGTATTTTCTATTTCATCAATGACTGGAATAGATGCATGGTATATCTACTTGATGAGATAGAAGTATGAAATGATTGAAATTGTTCAATTTATGAAGTGGAAATTATTGTAACAAGAAAATTCAAGTATTTATGATTGGATCATAATAGAGAGTATTTGAGTTACAAGTTTAGCAACCATCTAAGAGTTAAGTGAATTGTTTCACAAACTTGCATCTCGTGAAATGCCACAGGAGTATGGAGTTTTTGAGGGATGTAATCAAACCTTGTTTGACATGGTTAGATCAATGATGAAATAAAACTGTCAATATAATTTGTGGATTACGCTTTAGAGATTACCGCTTTTCACTGAATAGAGCACCATCATAATCCGCTGAAATGACACCATACGAGTTATTGTGGTCTTTTCTCAAATTTTGGTATGCACAGCATAAGTAAAATGTTTACAGCCAAAATCGGATTAGTAAGTCTTTGTAGGTTATCCCAAAGAATGTCGATGGGTGTTCCTTCTGCCATAAACCCAATTAAAAGTGATTGTCACTGAAAGAAGTGAATTTCTTATGAAGTAGTTTTTCACGGAAGGTTTAAGTGGGAGGAAAATAGAACTTGATGAGGTTATTGAACCTGAGCAAGATGAGCAAAGTAGCGCAGCGCCGGAAAATGTTCTAGAAGCGGCAACTACATTCATGGCTCCCGCACCTACAATGTGTTGTAGTATCGGACATCAAAGTTCCTATTTAACCAAGTTGGTCATCATCAAATAGCAAGATTTGAGGATGAGATATTATTAGATAATAGTAACCGACAATGTACAAAGAAGCGGTGATGGGCCCTGACTTCGTCATATGGATTTTTCTAGCAACAATTACATATTGAGATATGATAGTTGAATAAATGAAACAACGTTCCTCTACCGGAATGCACACCAAGGATGTGTACCAGACACGACCCAATGGGTTTTGTTGATTCAAAGGTTGCTAGATTTGTATGCAAACTTCAATGGTAGAAGTAAGCATAGCGAAGTTCGAATCTTCAATGATGAAAATGATAAAGGGTTTAATTTCATCAAGAGATATTGAATATGCTTGTATTTACAAGAAAGTAAGTGGGAGCGCTGAGACATATTTCTAATGCTTTATGTAGACGACATATTGGTCATTGGAAATTATGTGTTTTTCTTGATATTGTTAAGTTTTCATTAAAATTAGTTTTTGATGAAAGACCTAGGTAAAACCAAAATATTAAGCATCAATGTATATGCAGATAGATTGAGGCACTAATATAGTTTTGCCAGAGTACATAGATGAAATATTGAATTTGTTCAATATGGAAATAATAAGAACGGTTCTTGTTGCATGGAAGAGGTTGGAGCAAGAGTCAATTGTTTTGACACTTGATGAGTGAAACCGCAAGAATGATTTTATCGATCTTGTGTACCATGATATGTAGATCCAGATATGTCCGATGCTCTAAAAGGTTACGAGCATTCATATGATGATCGTTGGACAATAGTAAAGATATTCTTATGTACTTTCGAAGAACTAAGAATATATTATGTATGCAGGAGTGACAAATGGTTCATTGCAATGTGTTACATTGGCTTTGTCACACATACAAGTAAAATTTTATCTCAATTTTAGACTATTTGTTTTAAGTAATAAGGTGGCACAATAAGATGGAAGAAAGTTCTATGATAACTTGGATGAGTTCCAGTGTTAACATTGTGGCGGACACTGCAACGAGGGCTGAGTATATAATTGCTCGAGAAGCAGCAAGAGAACTAGGTGTAGTTCCAAGTGTGCTAGTACTATGTAGTTCTATTGTATGACAATAGTGACAATATAGTCTCGGCCAAGAAACAAAGGTCTTACCAGAAGACCAAGTTTATACGATGCCATCTCATACAAGATGAGTAATGTGTGCTGACGCAAAAGATATGCAAATACAAACGGACCTGATAGTGTCAGACCCGTAGATAAGGTTTACCACATGCAACGCGTATGAATAACACCGGAATGCCATAGGTGTTAAAGGCGCAAGTATGACTAGATTATTGACTCTAGTGCAAGTGGGAGACTGAAGGAAATATGCCCTAGAGGCAATAATAATATTGTTATTATCATATTTCTTGTTCATGATAATGTTTATATTCCATGCTAGAATTGTATTAAGCGGGAACATTAATACTTGTGTGGTTTATGAACAACACTATATCCCTAGTACGCCTCTACTAGACTAGCTCATTGATTAATGATAGTTAAGGTTTCCTAACCATAGACATGAGTTGTCGATTAATAATGAGGTCATGTCATTAGAAGAATGATATGATGGATAGACCCAAATTAAGCACAACAATTAGATCGTGTCATTGTGTTCACAATTGCGTAGCTTTTCCTATGTCAGTATCCTATTCCTTAGACCATGAGATAATGCCACTCCCTGGTACCGGAAGAGAGCTTTGAGGTTATCAAACGTCATCCTATGAGAGGGTGATCATAAAGGTGTCTCTCAGGTAATCGGAAAGTACTTGTTGGGTTGCATGTATCGAGATTGGGATTTGTCCCTCCCATGTCGGAGAGATATACTCCGGGCCCACTCGGTAATCAATATCATACACCGTTTGCAAACACGTGGTTAATGAGTTTAATCACAGGGTGATATTGGATTGCGGAATGAGTAAAGAGTACTTGCTGCGAACGAGATTGAACTAGGTATGGTGATACCAACGATCGAATCTCGGGCAAGTAAAATATCGCGAGACAAAGGAATTTGTATACGGGATTAATGAATCCTGACATCAGTGGTTCACCGATAATGATCTCGTTGAATGTGTGGGAGTCAATATGGATTTCTAGATCCCGCTATTGATTATTGATGTTGATCATGTCCACACATTCTCGAATCCGTAGGGTCACACACTTAACGCTCATCGACGCTAGGGTAGTTTTGGGATTTATGGAAATTGTTTTGGAGAGTTACGGAATTGTTCCGGGAAGATGATTAATGATTTATTGATTAATTGAATTAATAAATATTAATATATATATCTATTTGTTGGAAATAAATAAGGGCTAAAAAGTAGTCCATGATTAGTTTTGCTAACGGGCTAATTTAGTAGTCCATTTAGACAGACTAATAAATAAAGAAAGGCAAAAGAAAAGAAAAAGGAGGCGAAGTAGCTGGGCCGGCCGGCCTCACAACTCCACGCCCTGTGCGTTGCGCACTGGTTGCCGCGCCAGGCCGCCGCACCGGTGGGCCGCGCTGGCAGGCCGCGCGCCGGGCCGTGCGCGCGCTCTGCTGGGCCGCCCGCTCGTCACGCTGCTGGCACGCGCGTGCGCGGTTGTTCGTTGATCGATTGGATCGATCTTAGGAGGCGGTGAAGACACGTTTTCTGTAAAATGTGACGCGTACTCAAAGGAAGCCGTGCGCCTATAAAAAGATAGAAGACAGACGCAGTTTGATGACCTAATTTTTTATTAGCTTCTGCGTCGCGTGCTGTCCTTTTGTAGCCTCTTTTTGTCCTAGTTTGACTAGATTTTGTCTATCTTCTTCCACCTCGCGCGCGTAGGCGAAGCCCTGCCCGCAGATACTCTTCACCATAAGCACCACGCCGTCGTGCTGCTGATCCCATCTACCACTCCACCGCACCTTGCTGGACCGAGGAGGTGGAGTCGTCGCTGCGCTGTACCTGTGCAACGCTCGGAGGCGCCGCCTGTTGTGGCGCTTGGATCGGATCAGATCGCGAGGAGCAGACGCTAGTACGACTACGCCGACCATGTTCATCTGAACGTTTCCGCTGTGCGATCTACAAGGGTATGTAGATCTAATCTCTCTCGCTCGTTGTTTTGCATCTCGTAGATCAGATCTTGGCTGTTCTTGTTCGTCATCATAAGAAATTTTTTGTTTTCTATGCTGCGAAACCCTTTATATTAAAGATTTCTCTAAGATTTCAAAGCCTCTTACTAATCTTCTTCAAAAGGATGTACCATTTGTTTTTGATGATGATTGTAAGGAAGCTTTTGAAACTCTTAAGAAGGCTTTAACTACTGCTCCTATTGTTCAACCACCTGATTGGAATTTACCCTTTGAAATTATGTGTGATGCTAGTGATTTTGTTGTGGGTGTTGTTCTTGGACAGCGTGTAGATAAGAAGTTGAATGTTATTCATTATGCTAGTAAGACTCTTGATGCTGCTCAGAAGAATTATGCTACCACTGAGAAAGAGTTTCTTGCTGTTGTTTTTGCATGTGATAAGTTTAGACCTTATATCGTAGATTCAAAAGTTACTATTCATACTGATCACGCTGCTATTAGATATATTATGTCAAAGAAGGATGCTAAGCCTAGACTTATTAGATGGGTGTTGCTTTTACAAGAGTTTGACTTGCATATTGTAGATAGGAAAGGTGCTAAAAATCCTGTTGCTGACAATTTGTGTAGGTTGGAAAACATTTCTTTTGATCCTATTCCTGTTAATGATTGTCGTAGGAATTTGGAGACAGTAGCCATGGGTAGGCTTATCGGAGGGGCTCGACGGTGGAGACGAGGGGCCCGGCTCGGGATTATGCCTACTGAGACACCACGGTTTACCCAGGTTCAGGGCCCTCCCGGGTGGAGGTGAAACCCCTACTTCCTGCCTGCTTCGTATTGCTTAGAAAGTATCGATTACAATGCTCCTCGAGCTGTTCGGGCTAGAGGAGGAAGAAGAGGATCGGATCTCCCCCAGACTAAGGGTCTAGGCCCCCTTATATAGGCGGGGGCCTAGGTTACAGGTTAGGTTACGACTCGCCCGGCTGTCGGCTCCTCGGCGGCGGCGTCCTTGGTGTGATCCTCTGGCCCTGCTCTGACAAAGGCACTTTATAAAGTGCCTTTCCCCCGGGCCGGCATCTGGAAGGCATATCCCTTCTCTTTTGCCTCGGATCCCGTCGTGGGGAAGGGCCTTTGATCTCTGATTGGCTGAGGCCGGTCGTGGCAGGCGTCATCCCGTCCTTGGCCTCTGTCGCTCCTGTCGGGGCCAACCCACTTTCGGCGAAACAGCCGTTGGTGGGTTCTTGTCTTCGTCGCCCGGCTCCGGTATTCCTCGGTGGAATCGCCAGCCGGCTGTTGGCACAGCCGGCTGCTGGCACAGCCGGCCTTCCGCGCCGAGCCGGTCTTCTAGTCTTCGAGCCGTGGAGACTCCTGGGACGCCAGCCGGAAAATAGCTCAGCACGTGGCATGCCCCATAAGTCATCCCCCCGACACTAGCCCCCAAAAACTGGCGAAGTCGCATGGGCCAGCATGGGGCTTCGGCGGGTTCCTCTTCTCGCCGAAGTCTTGCTCGCTCTCGTCGGAGTCCCAGGGTTCTTTATTTGACTAGGAAGCGATTGGCCTCGAGGTCAAGTCCTATGGAGTGTCACCAGCCGTCTTGGGACGAACCGGTTCCGAGACCGATCCGGCTGGCGACTGCCACGCGGCCGCTCGCCGTGGTCTGATTCCTTGGGACTTGCTCCCTCGGGGACTGGACCGTGGCTCCACTTGTCCGCGCGCCGTCGCGTCACGCCCAATCGGCCCCGGCTCACGATCTTTTGCGGCAACCACGATGGTTGCCCGATCTCTACGTGGTCGTGGCTCGTGACGAGAGGGGTCAGTCGCCAGCCCATCGTGGGTGAAATAGGCAACTGACCCGCCCCCTCGCTTTTAAACTGGGGACCGTTTCTGAAGCCGATCACCAGTCGCCCGCTTCTATTCTTCCTTCGGCATTCGCTCCACCAGAGGTTCTCCGCTTCCTAGCTTCGTCCCCACGAGACTAGAGTTTCTCGTCCACTCCGCCACCATTCCTCTCATCCAGATCCGCACCCGGATGGCTCCCAAAGCGTCCCGGCCCAAAGGAAAGGGGGCGACCTCCGGCAAGGACGCCGATCCGCCCGCTTTGCCGAAGGGATCCTGGGAAGGCTCTTGGGTGAAGGAGAAGCAGATCAAGCTACTATGCCGAGGTCGGGTGGTTCCGCCCGCGGATCTCGTGGGCTACCGCCCCGCTGGTAGCGAGCGCATCCCCGCTCCGAAGCTCGGGGAGGCGGTGGTCTTTTATGACCATTTCCCTCGGGGCTTTGCGCTGCCCGCCAGCAGCTTCATGCGCCAGTTCCTAGATCATTTCCATCTGCAACCGCACCACCTCGGGGCGAATGCGATGATGACGCTGGCCGCGTTTGCGGCCCTTTGCGAAGCATACTTGGGCATCTGGCCCAACGTCGAGCTGTTCCGTCGGCTGATCTACTTCAAGACCCAGACGGCGGAGACCATCCCAGTGATATGCGGCACCGCCTCTTTTTATGCGCGCAAGACCGCGGACTTCCCGAGCATAAAGGGGAAGGAATCTTGCAAGAAATGGCAGCGCTCCTTCTTCTATGTGAAGAATCTGAAGGAGGGCGCGGATCATATCAATCTGCCGCCCTTCGATGCGAGCGGGCCTGAGCAGGACAGCTGGAGTATTTCTCTTCCCCATCCCACGTCGGACATGGAGAAGATTCTTCAGCGGATTTCCACTATGCAGACGGAGGGCGGCCTGGAGCCGGCTGACCTCTTGCTCGCCTTCGTGGTTGCCCGCGTGTCGCCACTCCAGCGCCGTTCGCACAAGATGTGCTTCCTGGGATCAGCCAGGGATCCCACTCGACACTCCTCCAAGGCGCTGTCGGCTCTGGAGGTGGCTCAGAAGGTGAACCGTATCGCCGACGTCAAGCTTCAAGCCTCGTGGACGTGGGGCCTGGAGCCTCATGACCGAGGTAACCCGATTGCTGAGGTAAGCTTGCCGGATTTGGCTCCCGTCGCCCCCCTTTGCGGTTCCGATCATCTGACCTCTGTCTACTTGGCCCGAGCAGAATCTGTTCGTCCTGCAGGCCGCGGAGAATTCGGCCCAACGCCGGGCCGGCTTTGCCGCTGACAGAGCAGAGTCCGATGATGAGGTCGTCTGGGACGATGCTGAGGAGATGGAGGATGCTGGCTCCCAGGCCGCTGTCGAGAGCTCGAGCGCCACTCGAGGCGATGAAGGAAATGATGAGCTCGTAGACTCGGGCAAGCCCCTCGATCACTCCAGTAAGCTCCCCGGTCCCTCCCTCCTAAGAGATTGGTCCGAGGGTGACGATGATGATGCAGGATCGACGGCCACTCTTGGGGGCATAACTCTTCATGTTGCCGCCGCAGCTGCCGCTGGAGCCCAAGTTCCCCCGACCGTGGATTTGCCAGAGTCTCCTGAGCAACATCCTGTTGCTTCAGAGCCGGTAGACCGCGAAGAGGCTGGGAACGATCTGGCCGACACCAAGAGAAGGGCCCAGCCGGCCTCCCCCGAGCTGGCTGAGAAGCGCAGGAAATCGGAGCCGGCAGCGAGGGACCTGCGCCGACCTAAGACGAAGAAGGTGGCCAAACGGCGAGCTATCGCCGTAGCCGGGTGAGCTTCCCGCTTCCTTGCTTCTCATCCTTACTTTACCGCCGCGGCCCCGATTGACTCGGTCGTGGGACGCCCTTTTTGCAGGTCGCCCCTTTCTGTTGATTCGGCTGCCCAACCTCCTCCCGCCGTCGCTTCCGGGGAAACCGTGACCCCGGCTCTCGAGCCCTCCTGCCATAAGAGGGCGCGCAGGGAGGAGATTGGCGGCGACTCGGGTCGCATTGAAGACGATCGCTGCTCTCCGCGGTTGAAGCTCGTGGCGAGCGAGGCTAGGGCAGAGGATCCTGCGCGCCTAGAGGTGGTCGTGGACGCTGTTCCCCGCCCGGCTGCCGCACCTGAGGCCGGCTCCACGCCAGCCAAGGAGACTAGTCTGGCCGGGGCTGACACGCCCCCACCTCCTGCTACCGAAGATGTTACGGCGGGGAAAAACGCCGCCATCCACGCGTCCTCCGACCCGCCCAGTCAAGAGGGTACGCGCGAGACCGTGGTGGGAGGAACGGAAAAGGCCCCGGTGCCGGCTGCCCAGACTCCTTCCAATCTTGAGCTCGTGCCGAGCATGCAGGCTGCGGTGCCTGCGGCCGGGACGAGGGCTGGTGCGGCCGTTGGTTCCCTGCTCCTTGGGCTGGCCTGCAATTCTGGCGAGCCTTCTAAAGGACTCCTCACCACTCGGGTGACGAGGAGCGAACTTGGTGACGACTTGCCAGCTCCTGAGGCTGCGACCAGGGGCGCCTCGTGTGGAAAAGCTCTTGTCACTGTGGCTGGGTCCAGTATTGGGAGTCTGAGCTCTGCCAGCCAGCTTCAGCAAGAATGGGCGGACACCGCCTCGAGTGCCGATGCTGGAGAAAAGCTCAAGGTCTAGGGCAGCAAATCGACTCTGGCGGAGCTGGACAAGCAGTTTACTGTTGTCAAGGAGTCGCTTCAGGACGCCGGCTTCCAATTCCTTGATGCTATACGGACGACCAATGTGAGTACTGCACCTCTAGCCTCTGATTTCTTCTGCTAGTCGGGAGACATGTCCTGCGGCTTCATGGTCCATTTTGCCATACATCCTAGCCCCCGAGTTTCGAGGTAGCTGTAGAAACAGCTGGCTCGAAAGTGAATTTCGCTAAGGATCGTTGCCTTTCTGCCTTCTGCAGGAGCTGAACGCGCTTCGAGCTAACGTCTTTCAAAAGCTGCTGGCGAAGTTCCGTGCCGGCAAGGCTCAACATCAAGACATGAAGAAGGAGCTGGAGAAGCTGTCAGGTAAGCTTGGGTCCGCTTGCTTCGAAACTCTGCTGCTGTCCTTTCCGCTCTCATATCTCTGTTTCCAGATTCTGCCTCGCTCGTCGCTTCGCTTGAGTCCCAATTGGCCAACTCGATGTCGGCCGACGCTGTTGAGTCGCTCAAGCGAAAGCATGCAGATGAGCTTCAGGGCCTGCAAGCCCAGGCCGTCCGGGCTCTGGAGTTGGAAACTGAGCTGGCGAAGGCTCGAGAGGCGGAGTCGTCGCTGCGGCTGGAGTTTGATCGCCAGCTGGCCGAAGAGAAAAGAATCATTTCTGCAGAGTACGACGGCAAGGTGAACGAGCTTCGCGCGACCTTGGGGAGCGAAGTCGAGAGCCGGGGCGCCCAAATCGATGAGCTGGAGACTCTCCGGAGGCTCGACAGTGAGCGTCATGACAAGGAGATCGGCGTCTGGCGTGCCCGCGACCGCAAGATTCAGTCCGGCCTGCTGGGGCTGGAGGAAGCTCTTCGTGGTATGTTTCCCCTCCCACTTCTCAACTCTTGCTCTGTCACGCCGCCTCCTCATTCTCTGATTGCCCCTACAGGAGCTTTCCCAGACTCCAACAAGGCCGCCACAGCGGCGCTGGAGGAGTACAAGGCAGAGCAGGAGATCATCCCTAGCAGTGACCCCGAGGCCAAGCTTTCCTCAGGGGAATTGGTTGCGCTGGTCAAAGGCCGGCTTCATCCAGTCTCCAAGCTGGGCGGGGATCTCCATGAAGCCATTGTTTCTGTCTTCAAAACCTTATGGCCGGGACGAGCGGTGCCTGGCGAGATCCAGGCGCTCCTCCAGTGGATCCCTCTCGCGCCCAACCAGCTCGACGTCTGGAAAGAGTCCGCGGCCCGAGCCGGTGCTGAACAGGCTCTGGAGTTCGTGCTCTCCTGGTATCCATGCGTTAACCTGGACCAACTGGAGAATCCTCGTGAAGGTGGATTAGCAGGCCTCGACAAAGTCAAGCTCCGCCAACGCGCTTGTGCCATCGTTGAGTGTGCTGAGACCGACGTGCTCTTCGACGCTGGGGATAGTGACGAATCTTTGGATGGGATGGACTTCGAGGAGCCCGGCTCCGCAGAAGAACCTCAAAAAGCCCCCGGGGATCTCGCTGATAACTCCATTCCTCTGTCCCCCAGTGGCGATGACTTCGTCTTGGCATCTCAGACTGGCGATGCTGCTCCGCTGGAGCCGGCTGGCTCGCCAAGCGCCCCCTGATCGTGTCAGGATCTCCTTATTCGCTTTTATGTACGTTGAACTTATGTTGTGCCCAATCAACATTTCGTTCGTGTGTACCGATGACATTTCACGCTAAACTCCTTACGTATTGATTTTTAGTTGCTTATGAACCGGATTTGGCCTGACTCCTTTTGACTTTTTCCTTTGTCTCCCCATCCTTCGGCCCTTCTACCCCCAGCCGGCAGCCTGGTGCCGACTAGTCTCCCTTGGACCGACAACCGAATGCCGGTCTAGGGTGGGAGCATGCCGCGGGATGAGGAGTAGTACTTCGGTGTATAGGAGATCTGGCTTGGTCCAGTCCACGCACAACTATTAACCAATGCGCACGGTTTCTGGGTGAACGCTCGTTGACGGTTTCGCGTTCTGTCCTCTTAGCGATTTTCCAGTGTGGGTGACCTACCGGCTCCATCACCCGCGGCTTGGGGTGGAGGCTGGGCACGGGGTCCGATCCACACATAGTACTCGTTCGTCTGACAAGGGACTCGATTCGTCGGGTCGCTGGCGTTTCCTCTTAGCGATTTTCCTAGGTGGGTGACCTGCCGGCTCCATCCCACGCGGCGCAGGGTGGAGGTTAGGCTCGGGGTCCGGTCCGCACACAGTACTCGTTCGTCTGGCAGGAGGATCGATTCGTCAGGTTGGGGCTGCCGGCCCCCGTTTGGAGCCGGTCTCTAGCCCCCGTGAATAACGCTTTTAGAAAGGTAAAAGGCACTTTAGAGCACACTTTCCAGGGATCGGCCGTATGCCACCCAACTTTCTTTTATTCAACGACACTTGTTTGGGATACAAGGTTTTTGCCTTGGCTTAGCCGAAGGTCTTAAGCGATCTTTGACTTGTCTCAGGCGAAGCTGCGATGCGCTCCCCCCTACCTCGAGGAGGGGCCAGCCCCCGAGACAAGAGCTTCTGCCACCTTGCCCGCTTCGGGCGGGACTTCCTTGGGGAGGCTTGCCGGCTTGAGGTGTGGAGTCGGCAGACCCGACGCCTGGCGGCCCGGCTGAACTGCCGCCACCCGCTGCAGCAGTTGCCGCTTCTCCTCAGCAATGACCAAGGCCTCCGCCAGCTTGGAGCTAGCTCTTGCGCACTCTATTGACTTCTTGTAGCATCCGGTGACAGTAATCACCCCACGGGGGCCTGGGAGCTTCATCTTCAAGTAGGCGTAGTGCGGGACTGCCATGAACTTGGCCAAGACCGGCCGACCAAGTAGCGCATGGTAGGGGCTGTTGAGGTCTACCACCTCGAACCAGATCGGCTCGCAACGGTGATTGTCCTTCTCGCCAAACAGCACTTCTAACTCGATCCTTCCCATCGGCGTGCAGGAGTGCCCCGGCACAATCCCATGGAAGGTGAGCTTGGTTGGCTTCAGTTGGATCTCTGGGATCCCGAGCTTCTCCATTGAAGTGCGGTAGAGCAGGTTGATGCTGCTGCCTCCATCAATGAGTACACGTGAGAATCGGCAGGTATGCGTTTCTGAGAACACGATTGGGTTCAAGACCAGTGCGTAGCCCCCGGGCCTTGGCATGAGTGGCGGGTGGTCCCCAGGTAATCGACGCATCAGACCAATGCATGTACTGCAGTCCAACTTGTATGACTGCATTCACCTCGACACCAAACCATGGCTCATCCTTTGGATCATCCATCTGGGAAGTGAACACATGATACTGCTCCACGTTTGCTTCCTCGGGGTAATCCCCTGCTGCCTTGGCCGGTTGCCGATTCTTGTTTCCTTGCGCTTCAGCTGGCAGGCCCGGGGGAGGTCCAGGCAGTTGGTGGTTTCCTTGCTCTAGATCCCTGGTGAAGCTGCACTGGCGAGTGGTATGCGCTGCCGGCTTGCCTGAAACGCTATGGAACTTGCAGGGTTGATCTAGCATCACCTCGATGGTGTACTTGTCCTTGCTGAATTTGTCTCCTTTGCGCTTCTGGCTTCCACCCGTAGCCCCCGGGCTTCCTTGAACAGCAGCCACTTGTTGAGAGCCGTACTTGTTGTCACGGCGCTCATCTTTCCTCTTGCCGTGTCGATCACGGTTGTGATGTCCTCCTTGGCCGTCTGCCGGCTGAGATTGGCCTCCAGCTGGCGCTGGCTCAACGCACTGCACCCTTGCAGCAGAGTCGGCGGAAGCGTACTTGTCCGCTATCGCCATGAAGTCCGCCATTGACTTCGGCTCGGCTCTGTGGAGCTTATGCTTCAGTAAGGTTCCTTCTCTGCATCCGTCCGTGAAGTAACCGATGGCTTGCTCCTCGCCCACTCCCTCGCACGAGTTGCGCAGTTCGGACCACCTCGTCAGGTAGTCACGGTCTGGCTCATCGGGGCCTTGCTTGCAGAGGGCTAGCTGTCGCGGGCGAGGCGGTCGCTTGTAGGTTCCCGTGAAGTTCTTGATGAAAGCTTCTTGGAAGTCATGCCTGGAGTTGATTTGCAGAGCCGGCAGGATGTTAAGCCATGTCCGAGCAGATCCCGTCAGCATGAGCGGCGCGTAGCGCACCGCTGTCCTCTTGTTGCCGCCCGCGATGTCGATAGCGGTGACGTAGTCCGATAGCCAGTCTTCCGGCTTCACGGCCCCAGTGTATTTAGGCATGTCGCGCGGGAGCGCGAACTTGGCCGGGAAGGGCTCATTGCGGATGCGAGGGCCAAAGCAGACCGGCCCCGCTGAAGATTCCTCCTCATCAAACTTGGAATCCGCCAGCAGGTTGAGCCGATGATGTGCGTCGTCTTTCGGCGGATCGATGCGTTCCCCGATCCTCTGGCTCACGTGTGAGCGAGCTGGCTGATGACCTTGAGCGCCTCGGCCGGCTCCCTGAGCCGGCTGGGCTGGCACCGCAGACCTGCCGCGCGCCGGCTCCACCGCATCCGCCCGAGGAAGGTGACACGGTTTGCTGGTGACCGCAGCCGGATCTCGAGGCTGCCGGTTGTGGTGGCCAGAGTGCTGGGTGCGGTGATTTCCACCGCTTTTGCCAGGAGCTCGATTGCTCCGGCTGTGCTCCGCCGGGCCATGGTTGGGTGACGAAGCTTGTCCTTGCGACTTGTTCTGGCCGGCCACGACGATGCGGTTCTCATATCGCGTGCCGCTCGCCTCTCCGCGCGGCTCCATCGCCTGCTGCTGTAGATCGGCAGCATTCAAGAGTTCCTGGATCCGAGCTTGCTTCTCCCGCAAGTCCTCGCCTTGCAGTCCATCCTGTTCTGAGGTGATGTAGCGTGCGGCGCGGAGGTTCTTCGTGGGTGTGCTGTAGGTCGGCTTATTGATGATCGGAGGCAGCTTCGCCGAGGGCGCTGCCTGGTTCAGCTCCGCGCCCAGCTCGCGGCCTCGTTGACGAACTTGTCCCGCCCGGCTTGGGCCGTCTCCAGCCGGAGTGAAGCCGTGGGTGACGTTGTACTCGTTGATCGTGGAAAGGACGCGCCGACGAGTGTCGTCGACGTCGACCGCTTCCTTGAGGAGGTTGAGGCACGTCCGTTCCAAATCCTCGGAGACCTTGACCGGATCTGCAGAGATGTCGAGTGGAGCGCTTAGGTCCGTGATGGCTGCGTCCAACACGTCCCGCTCTGGAGGTTGAAGAACATGTTCCGGTGGAGGTGAGCGTTCGAGCGGTGGGCGCGCGGAGCGCGATGGACCGCCGCCACCATCCTCCTCCAGGGCCAGCACTTCAACCATGCTGCAAAAGTCGCTGCTTTCGCCGTCTTTGGAGTGTGCATCATAGAGAGGGTCAAGCACATCGGTTACCTCCTCCGGGAAGGGCTTGGCAACGTAGAAGCGGTGGCTGCCGACATCGAGGAAGGAGCCGTTGCCACCGAGGCCGTTCTTGAAGTGGGCCAAGTTGTTGTCGACGCAGTCGAAGGTGCCGAACCTCCAGACAAGGCCGGAGGCGACCTTCTCGCCGAGAGCCGATGAGGGTCCCGGCCGGAACTTGACTCCGCTCGCCGCCGCGCTTTGCCCCACGGTGGGCGCCAACTGTCGTGGGAATTTGGAGACAGTAGCCATGGGTAGGCTTATCGGAGGGGCTCGATGGTGGAGACGAGGGGCCCGGCTCGGGATTATGCCTACTGAGACACCACTGTTTACCCAGGTTCAGGGCCCTCCCAGGTGGAGGTGAAACCCCTACTTCCTGCCTGCTTCGTATTGCTTAGACAGTATCGATTACAATGCCCCTCGAGCTGTTCGGGCTAGAGGAGGAAGAAGAGGATCGGATCTCCCCCAGACTAAGGGTCTAGGCCCCCTTATATAGGCGGGGGCCTGGTTACAGGTTAGGTTACGACTCGGCCGGCTGCCGGCTCCTCGGCGGCGGCGTCGTTGGTGTGATCCTCTGGCCCTGCTCTGACAAAGGCACTTTATAAAGTGCCTTTCCCCCAGGCCAGCATCTGGAAGGCATATCCCTTCTCTTTTGCCTCGGATCCCGTCGTGGGGAAGGGCCTTCGATCTCTGATTGGCTGAGGCCGGTCGTGGCAGGCGTCATCCCGTCCTTGGCCTCTGTCGCTCCTGTCGGGGCCAGCCCACTTTCGGCGAAACAGCCGTTGGTGGGTTCTTGTCTTCGTCGCCCGGCTCCGGTATTCCTCGGTGGAATCGCCAGCCGGCTGCTGGCATAGCTGGCCTTCCGCGCCGAGCCGGTCTTCTAGTCTTCGAGCCGTGGAGACTCCTGGGACGCCAGCCGACAAATAGCTCGGCACATGGCATGCCCCATAAGTCATCCCCCCGACAATGATAGTTTTCCAAATGAACAGTTGGCTTCAATAAAGGTAACTTCGCGAGAAAATCCTTGGTATGCTGATTATGCTAACTTTATTGTTTCCAAGTATTTGCCTCCAACCTTTACAGCTCAGCAAAAAGGAAATTCTTTTATGACTTGAGGCATTATTTTTGGGATGACCCACACTTATATAAAGAAGGAGTTGATGGTATTATACGAAGATGTGTTCCAGAGTATGAACAAGAAGAGATATTGAGAAAATGCCATGGTAGTGCTTATGGAGGACATCATGCTGGAGATAGAACTGCACAAAAGGTTCTACAATCTGGTTTTTATTGGCCAACCCTTTTAAAGATGCTAGAAAGTTTGTTTTATCTTGTGATGAATGCCAAAGAGTTGGTAATATTTTCTAGATGCAATGAAATGCCTATGAGTTATTCTCTTGTTATTGAACCATTTTATTGTTGGGGATTTGACTTTATGGGTCCTTTTCCTCCTTCAGAAGGTTATACTCATATACTTGTTGCTGTTGATTATGTTACTAAGTGGGTAGAAGCTATACCTACAAAGAGTGCCGATGGTGAGACCTTGTTAAAAATGCTTAAGGATGTTATTTTTCCTAGGTTTGGTGTGCCTAGATATCTTATGATTGACGGAGGTTCTCATTTTATTCATGGCGGTTTTAGGAAAACTCTTGCTAGATATGACGTTAATCATAGAATTGCTTCTGCTTATCATCCCCAAACTAGTGGGCAAGTAGAGCTATCGAATAGAGAGATCAAGTCTATCTTGCAGAAGACTGTTAATAGATCTAGTAAAAATTGGGCTAGCAAGTTGAATGATGCTTTATGGGCTTATAGAACTGCTTATAAGAACCCCATGGGCATGTCTCCTTACAAAATGGTTTACGGAAAAGCGTGTCACTTGCCCTTAGAATTAGAACACAAAGCTTTTTGGGCAGTGAGAGAGCTTAATAGGGATTTTAAACTCGCCGGTAAGAAAAGGTTGCTTGATTTGAGTTCTTTAGATGAGTGGAGAAACGAAGCTTATGAGAATGCCAGACTTTTCAAAGAAAAAGTCAAGCAATGGCATGATAGGATAATTCTTAAGAGAGAATTTCATGTTGGTGAGAATGTTCTATTGTATAGGTCTCATGTCAGATTTTTTTGTAGGAAAATTACTCTCGAAATGGAAAGTACCCTTTGTTATTGAAGAGGTGTATCGCTCAGGAGCGGTAAAGATTGAATCGCTTAAAGATAACACTACGCAAGTGGTGAATGGGCAAAGACTCAAACATTATATCGCCGGAGATTCTTATAATGAAGATGTCGATGTTATTCAAATGATTACTCCGGAAGAATTCATCAAAGAACATATGCAGGAAACTGCAGAGTCCGTTTCCGAATAGGTAACAGTTCTATTCATAAAAGGTTCACGATAAGTTCTTCTTTTTATATTTTTGTTGTTTTTATTAAATATGAAAAATCACGAGACAAAAATGGGTGGGAAACGGAGTCTGGTGGCTCCTCACCACGCGCCACCCTGTGTTGAGACCACCCCGGAACTCGTTTCTGTCCCGGTTTCCTCCTGTGACTTCATTTTGATGTTTAATTTTCGCCTATATAACCCCCCAGATTGCCCGAGGTCTGTGTATCATGTTCTCGTCGTGTTTGCGTTTCGATCTGTTTCTGCCAGGAGATTGATCTCAGTTTTAGAGGCATCATGGCTTCCTCAAGCGACGACAAGGGCAAAAAGCCTTTAGAAGAGGACCACCAAGACCCCAAGCTGAAGGAAGGACGGATGACTAGAGGATCAAGTGCAAGAGATCCTACTTTTGTAGGATCAATGAACGCCGGACATGCCTTTTCTCATAATATGAAGGGACCAACACTACCAGTTCTAGATCTAAGCTTCTTTCCTGCAGCAGAAGAAACCCTTTGGGTCACTGATGAGTTTTGTGCCATGCTCCGAGTTTTGAAGAGGGAGGTGGAGATACTTCAAGAGGAGAACCTCAGGCTTCGTAGGATACTGGAGCTTTTCCTTGCCCCAGTTATGATCGCACCACCACCGCCGAAGGAGTAATTCATCATTGGTATTGGCATCCCCTTGGTTTGTTCCAAGCTTGGGGGAGTGTCGCGGTATCACATCATTATCTTTTACCCATTTACTTTTCAAGTAGAGTCATATCATGAATAGAGAAGTTATCTTATAGAATAGTTTGCAGTGTGGAAGTATCCTCCTTTAGTTGGCTACCTATGTATCCCTTGGTGTGAGTTGCGGTTGAGAAATATTAATGAGAAGTTTTATCATTTACCTTCCGCGCACTTTATTTTAGTTTGCAATCTTTCTTATATGATTAGCCTTGTTGATTAGTATTGGTATCACTTTGGGAGCATGAGTAAATCTAGTTGGTTTTGGCAAACTTAGTTTGGTCAGTAGCAACATTACCTTGAGGTTTGAGTAGAAAAAGAAGGAAGTGTTAGTAGATACATCATTTCAGCTTTCCTTCATGATTGGCTCATAAGTAATAGTATTCTCAAGTTAAGATCGTTTGTACTTTCAAGGAAGTTTGCATGATTGTTCCTATCACATGTATGTTTGTTTGTTTCATGCAACTCTTATGCTTGCTACCCAGCTTTGCTAGCCAAAAACATGTACTGAGAGGGAATACTTCTCGTGCATCCAATCCCCTAAAACCAAGTTACTTCCTGACGAGGGTTAACTCGACAAATGTCCTAGATGAAGGACTTAGGATCGGGGGAATAGGGCGTCGGATGAACTCGAAGGTAAAATCAGTCAAACAAGGTGTGTATCGAAAGTAAACATGGTGGTGAACTTTGGCTGGCTTTCAATCTGTCCCTCACCGTCCTCTCCTGGCCCCTATATATAGGTGGCCAGGTCTCAAGGTCTCAAGGTACGGGAGGCCTCAGGGGTACTTAACTGACGGGCTCTATTATCTACACCCTTGTCAGTAGCCCCCGAGATTCTACCAGAATTTCAGATTTGGGTTGAATCTCAGATCTTTATTCCTTCAATTTGATCAATCTTCGACTTTTTCGTATCTTCAAATCTTCGACTTCGAATATCTCTCGTTATACTGTCTCGCAAGGGGTTTTGATGAACAAGCCTGACAAATCTGACGGATCAAGAGGCCAGTTAACTGCCAGAACAGATACTTGTCACCTACTTCAAATTCAATCCCCTTGGACTTGAATTCGGGAAACCGGTCAAACCCATTCTTTTGCCGCATTTAGGACTTACAAAGAATGAATCTCAGTGGTTCTCAGGGTACCCAGTGCGTCCACCAGGATTTTCTTCGCGTCGTTGACACGGATAAGTACTAGCAGAGCACATTCATGTGCGTATACCAGGCCACACAGGACGGATCCTGGGGTCTTACCTTCATGATATATTTCAATCATGGCATTCGAATCTTGTCGTGATGACGCAACTCTAGAATCATATGTCGCAGCCTTGTTTGACTGTTAGAATGCACAAAATATTCAAGTTGTAACTTTCTTCTCTTTTATAGACTTCTTATAAATAACTCCCGACGGGATTAATCGATCTTTATTTTGTCGACAATGAAGTCGAAGTTTGTTGCCGACGAAAAGTAGTCGATTGCGCCTTTACCGGTCGACAACCAGCTTGTTCTTTATTATTGAGTGAACCACTAGTGCTCCTGATGTAAGAACTTCCGAAGCTATGGGCGGTTATTTAACCGATCATAGGCTTCAATCTCTTTGTCTTCTTTCTATCGACTTCTTTTTATCGGGTGCGCGACCAGCGCTCCTGATGGGAGTAGCCCCCGAGGCTATAGCCGAAATTTTTCGGGTATAGGCTCAAAAATATAAACATGTCTATCTAAAATATTGTATTCTTGTGATATTTTTTCTGCACAATTTTGTGCTTAATTAGTCATCTCTTCTCTTCTTATGATGCGAGCCCCCGAGTCCATGACGAGGTGCATTGTGCTCCTTGATATATACTTTTTCACCTTATACACGTATCTGTTACTTGGGACATGCTGTCGCCTCCTTATCGTCTGCTCTGGGCAGGATATAAAAGCCCATTAAATGTAATTGGGACCGTGTCTTTGCGGAGGCCCATTAAAATGTACTTATAAATAAAGCATGTTTGGGGAGGGTAAAAACCCTAATTCTCTCATTATTATCCTCCTCCGCCGCATCATCTTCCTTCTTGTCATCTCATCTAGGGTTTTTCCTTCTCGCGCTTGTCTTCATGGCCGATGCAGGTGGATCTCGTCTGAACAGCGGCGCTCCAGTAGAGAAGCGAGGTCATGGCCATCCACGCGGTAGTAAGAACAAGTCCACAAGCCCAGCTGTGGTAGCCTCATCGTCTGCTCCTCCAAAGCGGCCCCGTGGCCGCCCCGCGGGGAGTAAGAATAAGCCCAAGGCTTCGTCTGCTACGCCAGGTCCGAGCGCCCCTCCTCATAATGCTTCTCCTCCTCCTCCGCCCAAAGTGTACTCCTTCTTCTGCATCGCCGGTGCTCAATGCCGCGAGATTCAGCAGGTGCCGCTGAAGTTTACCAAGTTCATGGACGGGCGAGAGCTGCAGGAAGCGATTCTTCATGAGCACTCTGGGGAAGGAACTCCTTATGAAGTGGAGGTCTGGTACGACGGTGCTGGCGAGATGTACTTCAAGGGTGGCTGGTCGCAATTTGCAGAAGATCACCACCTCCATCAAGGTTTCTTTATGACTTTCGACTACCATGTTGGTACGTCGAAGTTTGACGTGAAGATCTACGACTGTGCTCAATGCCAGAAGGAGTACAAAGCTGAAGTTTATTTTCATTAGTCATCTCCTTATGTAATCTTCGTGTTCTAGTTATCTTCTGTAATAAGTAGTCACGATGAACTTTATCTTTGTGCCGTCTTTATTAATAGACCATGGGAACGAATCATCGTTCCGAGGTATGATTTTGATATATTATCAAGTTTACCTTGAACCATGCTTATTTTTTGTCGAATATCGGGTTGCGAACAACCTAGCAATATGTCTCGAATAATCGCAGATACCAAATCTCAATAACTTTATTTATTTTATTTCATACGACTCGAGGGTCTGAGCCCCCAAGTGGAAGGAAAAATATTCATACCTACTATCGAGTTGACCCAAAGAACCCGACCTGTGGCCTCATGTTCTAGGTTCAGAGGGTCATATCTCGAAAGTTTCTCGTTGCCATACTTCTTCTATGCGTAGAACCACCGTAATTACTCTGCATTCCACGGGTTGCTCTCGTCTTTTCCCGTTTCCTTGTCTTGTAGTCGATAAGCTCCTCATGGTATTACCTCTGTCACGATATATGGTCCCACCCATGGGGACTCTAATTTGCCATGACCGTCTTACTTTAATCACAAGACTAAATATCCCACCACGAAAGATCGTGGACGAACTCGACTACTATGGTAGTTTCGTAGATTTTGCTGGTACTGCGTTGCTCTGGCAAGTGCTACGTCTCTTGCTTCATCAAGTGCGCCGACATCATCTTGAAGTGCTTCTGTGGCAGTTGTCTCATCGTAAGCCGCGATTCTTGGGGCTTCATGAGTGATCTCGACTGGAAGCACGGGTTCTGCACCGTCGACCAAAAAGAAGGGGGGTTATTGAGTAGCCGCGTTGGGTGTAGTTCTGAGACTCCAAAGCACGGAGGGTAGTTCGTCTACCCAAGCATGTTTGGCTTTTTCGAGAGGTGCTAACAGCCTCTTTTTTTATCCCGTTGCATATTAAGCCATTAGCTTTTTCGACTTGTCCATTTGTCTTTGGATGCGCTACAGAAGCAAATTTCAGTTTGATTCCCATGCTTTGACAGTAGCCCTTGAACTCTTTTGACGTGAAGTTTGTCCCATTGTCCGTGATGATGCTATGCGGTACTCCGAAGCAAAAAACAATAGACTTGATGAAGTTGATTGCGGCTGTGGAATCTTGGGTTGTTACGGGGGCTGCCTCTACCCACTTGGTAAATTTGTCGACTGCCACCAGCATGTAGACATGTCCTCCTGGCCAAGATTTGTGCAATTTTCCTACCATGTCGAGACCCCATTGTGCGAAGGGCCAGGACAGTGGTATTGGTTGCAATTCTACTGCTGGTGTGTGTGGTCGAGATGTGAAACGTTGACAAGCCTCGCACTTCCTTACTATATCCTTCGCGTCTTCAATTGCTGTCAACCAGTAGAACCCTACACGAAAAGCTTTTGCTGCAATGGCTCTGCTGCTAGCATGATGCCCGCATACTCCTGCGTGGATGTCTTTTAATATTTCTTATCCTTCTTGAGGGGTAACGCATCATTGCAGGACGCCCGTTATACTTTTCTTGTACAACTTCCCTTGTAACACGACGAAAGCCTTGGATCATCGTATTATCCTTTTTGCTTGTACTGTATCTTTAGATAGTGTTTTGTTTACCATGTAAGCCAAGTATGGTTGCATCCAGGTTTCTTCAATCATCATAACTTCTTCGGGTTCTGTTGTGCCTCTATTGCCAGCCCCCGATCCTACTGCTTGGTGCTGGACTTGTTCTTCTATAGTCGAAGCTTTGTTGTTCTTAATTGATCTCTCTATGATTTCTTCCCAAAAGACTCCTTGCGGTATGGGCAAGCATTGGGACCCGATATTTGCTAGATTGTCGGCTTCCTCGTTGCTGGCTGTGCTGATGTGCGAGACTTCGCAGCCATCAAATGTTCCCTCTAGATAATAGTTTAAGTTTCTGTATGCTGTCATGTTGTCACTGATGGCATCACACCTTTTCATCACTTGTTGAATGACAAGATTCGAATCCCCGAATATTTTTAGTCGAGTTGCTCTGCATGCTTTGGCCATTTTCATTACATGGAGCAGAGCCTCGTATTCGGCTTCATAGTTGGAAGCTTGAGGAAAACTCATCCTTAAAACGTACTTTAATTTGTCGCCTTGTGGTGATATCATGACTACTCCTGCTCCTGCGCCTTGGACCCTTTTTGATCCGTCAAAGTACATTGTCTATGCGCTTGATAAATCCTGTGGTCCTG
This sequence comes from Dactylis glomerata, assembly GCA_007115705.1. Classification (NCBI taxonomy): domain Eukaryota; kingdom Viridiplantae; phylum Streptophyta; class Magnoliopsida; order Poales; family Poaceae; genus Dactylis; species Dactylis glomerata. The sequence goes on from QXEO01000450.1 coordinate 4,142,271, forward strand.
TGTTTTGTAGTTCTAGCCATTCTGCTGTAAAATCTGGCAGGACTTGTGATTTGATTGCCTTTTGCTTTTCGTACGTGATGTCCAAGGGTGATAATTTGATTTCCCATAAGGAGACACATCCTGTCGCTGAAGGGTTGTTCAATATGTTGGATAGTGGTGCTTCATTAACCACTATGATTGGGTGTACCGCGAAATATTGTTGTAGCTTTCGTGCTGTTGTGAATACACTGTTTGCAAGTTTCTGATAATGCGGGTACCTTTGCTTTGTTAGAGATAGTACTTCGCTGACGAAATATACTGGCCTCTGGACTCCATGAGCTTTTCCTTCTTCACTTCTTTCGACTACTAATACTGTGCTCACCACTTGATGTGTTGCGGCAATATATAGTAGTAGCGGCTCCTTTTCCTTTGGTGCGACCAACACCGGAGGTGTGGAAAGCACTTTTTTTAGTTGTGCGAAAGCTGTGTCCGCTTCTTCTGTCCACTCGAATTTGTCATCTGATTTTTTTCATCAGTGCATAGAAAGGAAGTGCTTTTTCTCCTAACCGTGCCACGAATCGACTCAGTGCCGCGACGCGTCCTGCGAGCTTCTGTATGTCGTGCAGCTTTGTTGGTTTCCCCATCATTAGTATTGCTTGGATCTTCTCTGGGTTCGCCTCTATTTCCCTTGCTGATACCAGGAATCCCAGAAATTGCCCTACGGATACCCCAAAAGAGCATTTTGTCGGGTTAAGCTTGAGCTTGTACTTGTTTAAGTTGTCGAAGGTTTCTGCTAGATCACTGATTAGTGACTCTTCTTTTCTTGTGGTGATGACCACGTCATCGATGTAGACTTGAATGTTGCGTCCTATTTGACTTCCGAGGCAATTTTGCATCCTCTGGTAGGTTGCTCCTGCATTTTTTAAACCAAAAGGCATGACTTGGTAGCAGAACACGTCGTATGGTGTGATAAAAGCTATTTTTTCCTCATCTTATTTCTTCAATTTGATCTGGTTGTAGCCAGAATATGCGTCCAGAAAGGAAAGCCTTGCACACCCCGCTGTTGAGTCTATTATTTGATCAATGCGAGGTAGGGGAAAGGGATCCTTTGGACAGTGCTTGTTGAGAGACGTGTAGTCGACACATACTCTTTGTACGTCTGTATTTTTCTTGGGGATGGTAACTGGATTAGATACCCAAGTCGACGTTTTGATTTCTCGGATGAATCATGCGTTTTCTAGCCTGTGCAGCTCGGACGCTATTGCTTTTCTTTTGGGTTCATCAAATCTTCTCAGTGGCTGCTTGACTGGCTTTGCTTTTGGATCCACGTTTAGTGCGTGCTCGACGAGTTCCCTGGGAACCCCTGGCATGTCTGAAGGACACTAGGCAAAGATTTCCCAGCGCTCACGGAGGAAATCGATGAGCGCGCTTTCCTATGCGGGATCCAAGTTTACTGCTATGGAGGTGGTCTTGTTCGGGTCCGTGGGGTGGACTTGGATTTTCTTTGAGTCCTGAGTTGCATCGAAAGCCTGATCTGGCAGGGATCATCCAACGTCGGGTAGCACATTATGGTCGATTTCACCTTTTAACCTTGCGTATTCTGCTGTCATGCCAAAAGTTTGCGCCAACCTGTTGAATTCTTTGTCACAAGTGTTGGATACTTCGAAACTGCCTTGAACTATGATTGTTCCTTTAGGTCCTGGGATTTTGAGCATGAGGTATGCATAGTGGGGTACTGCCATGAATTTTGCAAATGCTGGGCGCCCCAGGATTGCATGATACTGTGAAGGCCAGTCCATGACTTCAAACTCCAGCTTTTCTCTGCGATAATTGCTGTTGTTGCCGAAGCAAACGTCGAGTTCTATTTTTCTGAGAGGGTAGTTTGCGCCTCCTGGTACTATTCCGTGGAAGGAACAATCTGTTAGCTTTAGACTTTCAAGTGAGATGCACATTGCCTTCAGAGTTCTTGCGTATATTAAGTTTATGCCACTCTCGGCGTCCATGAATACTCGCCCGATATCGTATCCCCCTATTTGCGCCTTTTGCACCATCGGTGCGTGCCCCGGCTTGGGCACTTTCCTCGGGTGGTCTGCTCTGCTGAATCTGACTGGTTGATCAAACCATTGCAGGTACTCTATAGTAGCTGGTGGTGATGATATTGCCAGGTTTACCTGTCTGGATATGCTCTTCCACTCTTTCTTGGACTTTGGCACCGGTTGGATCATTGCTGCTATATATACTTTTGACTCCAGCTGTTTTGCGAGTCATTGCATTTGGTATCCCTGACTGATGCTTTTTCCTCCCTGTTGTGCTGCTTGGCTTGAATCCATGGCATTTTTCAACCTTAGGAAGGTTCTGCAATCCTTCATCTGGTGGTTGGAAACTCTCTTCCCATCTAGGTACACATAATGGATGCGACAAGATCCATATAGCATGTTTTCTGCCAATGGGCCGGAGTACTTTGGTTTTTCTGTTCCCCGACTATCTCTTATCTGAAACTCCTTGTTTTTATAGCCTTCCTTGTTCCTTCTGTCATATCCCGCGGCTATCTGATTTTGCCTTTCGTGGCTGTCTCCATTGCGGTATCTTCGCCTTTTCCTGCTTGTTCTGTCGACTTTGGGTGAACGTCCCCTTTTGTTGTTATACGCATCTTCTCCGTCGGCAAATCTGTTGGCTACTTCCATTAATTCTGACACTGTCCTTAGCTTTGTTCTCCCTACCTCTTCCATGAGGTCTGAACGACGAAGTCCGGCCGAAAAGGCATCAATTGCTCTTTCGTCGGAGACGTCTTCTGCAGAATTTTTGATGACACTCCAGCATTGTATGTAAGAGCGCAGAGTTTCATCTTTCCTCTGCACGCATGACTTAACTTCTTCCAATGACGCGGGTCATTTGTATGTTGAGCGAAAATTTCTTGCGAATTGGTTCTCTAGTTCTCCCCAACTTCGATGGGATCGTTGGGTAGAGTATTCAACCAGGACCGTGCTGCGCCGGTGAGGTGTAACTACAAACTTTGTATCGCCGTTGCTCTTGTTCCTCCGAGTATTTGTACTGCTTGCAGATAATCTGACAACCATAGCGTGGGTTCTTGTGATCCATCATATTTTTCCTAATCGTGCGGTAACTTAAATTCTTTGGGTACTCGCGTTCTGCGAACCCTGCGGGTAAAGCATAGAACACCCATCTCTTTTTCATTGTCTTTGTAGTTTTCTTCTTTCCACGCATGGCGCGCTTTGTTTACTATTGCTTGTGCTATTACACTCCTTGCGTCTTCCCTCCGTTTTCGATGCTTTTCGTCGCCTGACGACTCGCTTGTTTCATTTTGCAATGGTTGGCGCCTGAGTCCTTCTTTTTGCTTCTCCTTATGATATGTCGCCTTTTTCTCTGGAAGATGTTTCCTTAGCCTGTCTTCTACCAACCCGAGGCTTCGTATTGCGGCTTGATGCATGTGCTCCCGTGGATCTCCGGGCTTTGGTTGTGTAGTTAGTAGATAAGCCTGTGCTGTTACCAGTGCTGCTTCTGGTGTTTCTTGCACAAAGTCCTCTTCCTCATCTGGTGGGTGTGCGCTTTCACTTTTCGTATGGCTTTCCTCTCTTGTCCGTGCTGTTGTCCTCCTGCTGTGCTTCGGGTTTCTGCGCCTTTCTATGCTGGACTCTGATGCATCGCCATATTCATCCCAATATCCTCCACTTGATGCGTTGTCATTGTCTTGGCTTCTCATAAACATGTATTTTTCTTCCCTCAACTTCCTTCTGCGCTGGTGCAGTGCATATTGGTATCCCATCAGAACTTCTCTTCTCGAATCTGCGGGTACATCCGTCCCATGGTTAATGGCTGGCATGATCATTCTCCACTCTCCGGTGGAGACGTCGACTTTCTCCTTCTCCTTCTTGCCGTTGCTCCTTAGTTTGTCAACTTGCATGTCGACCTCTTCATTGTCTGCGTGATTATTTTCTTCTGCTGCTTTAGTAATAATGACGCATAACTAGTGTATGCTTCTGGAGACGCCGCTGCTTCTGCTGGCGAAATCCCTTGAACTGTCGTGTGGCTTATCCACTGTTACTTCCACGTTGGGCTTTTCCCGAGTTTCGTCGAACTCCTCGAATTTCTTTTGCAGATTTCCTGTTGCTGCTGGATTGACTGGCGAGTTTACCTCGCTAGAAGAGCACACAGATGATCCAGACTTGGCGATTGTCTTGGTTTTGTTTGTCGACGGACCCAATTTCGCCGGATCCAAAAGACAAGTTGAACCTGAAGGTCCAACGTAGAAGCCCAGACTTCCGATTGTCAACTCCATCTCTTGATTTTCGTCAACTTCTGGACTGCTGTTGGCTAAAAGCGAAAAAGCCGTCGAATTCATGATTTCAACGCCCAGAATCCCCACGGTCGGCGCCAATTGACGAGGGTTAACTCGACAAATGTCCTAGATGAAGGACTTAGGATCGGGGGAGCAGGGCGTCGGATGAACTCGAAGGTAAAATCAGTCAAACAAGGTGTGTATCGAAAGTAAACGTGGTGGTGAACTTTGGCTGGCTTTCAATCTGTCCCTCATCGTCCTCTCCTGGCACTTATATATAGGTGGCCAGGTCTCAAGGTACGGGAGGGGTCCGATACATATTACAATATCGGTATTCGACATGAACTCGTATGTCAACTAGTATTACAATTGGGCCTAGCTTAACAGGCCTCAGGGGTACTTTAACTGACGGGCTCTATTATCTACACCCTTGTCACTTCCAAAGAGTCCACTATAAATTCCTATGCATGGTATTTCAAGCCATTCCAAGTAAATTTTGATGTGCTACCTTTCAAAAACCTTCAAATACTTCTAGTTTTGTGCCACTGTTTTTAGCTCATGAGGACGTAGTGGTTGGGTTTGTTATCTTCCATACTAAATTGAGTACCCCTCGACTTGCATGCTTCATCTGCTCATCATTAATTTTGCAAGGGAGCTGGTCAGACCATTGTAATCTAAAAAAAAGAAAAAAAGGCACTCCTCCATGGTATGTGAAAGTTGGTGGGCACCCGATGGAATCGGTTAGCCATGGTTTGAGAAAGGAAAAGTGGGGAGGAGTGCCAAGCTATAAAAGAGAACAAATGTGCCAATTAATCAACATCTCGGAACCGCTCTCACTTGTTTAGTATGGAAGATATCAAGAACTCTGTTGCTAGTCATTGACAAAAGCAACCACCTCTCAAAACAACTTTTACCTCTGTTTTAGAAATGAAAAGCTCTAGCACATGTTTAATCCCTACTTCTCTCTGCAAAGGGCCTATCTTTTACTTTTATGTTGAGTCAACCTATTCCCTTCTATCTCAAGCAAGCATTTGAGTTGTTATGTTTCACTCATCCATATGTTGATCTGTTCAATCATGTTTATTATCTTCCTTTGTTTAGTACGATGCTTTTATCTGAAGGAATATATCTTTGAAAGCTTTCTATGATTGTAAAGAGTTTGTTTCGCTGAGCATATGGTTTTTACTATATTAGCTCTGTTATAAAAGGCTCCGTTCAAAAATAAGTATAGTTTGTTCATTGTTCTCTGACCAAGAACAAAGGTTTGCCATCATCAATCATGATTTACCTTGTGCATCTTTATTTGTGATTCCCTTTTGCTTATTGCAAGTCTACATTATATGAAGGGAAGTTGCTGTCTATTATAACTTGTGCCTTGGTAAATGTAATGCTGCTTGTCCGTATTTTGTTTATCGACACTTCACTCCATAAACCTATGGTCATGTTTACCGAGTTCAGTTTTCGCTTGGGGACAAGCGAGGTCTAAGCTTGGGGGGTTGATACGTCCAATTTGCATCACTATTTTATATCATAATTTACTGTTATTGATTGATATATTTTATATTTAGAGATGATACTTATGTTGTTTCCTCTATTTTTACATGTTTGATGATCATTGGAGGACTTGCTGCTGGAGTCAGGATTCTGCTAGAAAAAGGACCGTCAAGACAGCATATTTCTGAAGATCAACAATTCCAGAGAAATACCCAAAAATTCATATAATATCAGAAGACGAAGGTAGCCAGAAGGAGGAGGCGAAAGGAGCAGCAGGGTGGGCTCACCACCAGGTGGCACGGGCCCACCCCTGGTCGCGCCGCCCTGTGGTGAGGCCACCCTGGCCCACTACTGCCATCGCCCCCTCGCGTATATTGTCATCTCCAAAAACCTAAGTCGAGGGGGGATCAGAGATAGACACCACCGCCTCTACAGGGCAGAAAACATCGAGAGAGAGAAAAGCTCTCCGGCAGGCAGAAATCTGCCAGGAAATTCCTTCCCGGAGAGGGGAGATCGTCGCCATCGTCATCATCATCGCGCTGGACTTCATCGGGATCATCATCATCATCATCACCAGCACCTTCATCTCCACCATCACCACGCCATCCCGCCGTAACATCTTGGGTTGAATCTTGTCAAATTCTTAGGGGAAACTTTCCCGGTGTTGATTACCTTTGTAGTTGATGCTATTGAGTGGAACCGTTGAATTAAGGTTTATGTTCAGATTGTTATTTACCATTATTTCTCCTCTGGTCATGATCCATATGATGTCTTGTGAGTAGTTCGTTTAGTTCTTGAGGACATGAGAGAAGTCGAGATGTTAGTAGTGAAACTATGTTGAGTAATATTTAATGGTTTGATATTTATGTTGTGGTGTTATTCTACTAGTGGTATCATGTGAACGTCGACTACATGATACTTCACCATTTATGGGCCTAGTGGAATGCATTGTGTATTTGGCTACTAATTGTGGGGTTCCCGGAGCGACAGAAACCTAAACCCCCGTTAGTAAACCATTGCACCAGGGAGCGTAGGATCTCAGAGTTTAAGGTTGTGGTTAGATTTATCTTAATTGCTTTCTTGTATTTGCGGATGCTTGCAGGGGTTTAATCACAAGTGTGTATTAGTCCTAGTAAGGGTAGTACGCTAGCACAGGTTCACCCCTATAACACTTATCAAACCAATGAAGATTACTTAGCAGCATGAAGCGAAAGCTCTCGATAGAAACTCCCATGTGTCCTCAGGAACATCTGGTAATCATAAGTTACACAACCGGCTTGTCCTTTGCTCTAGAAAGGATTGGGCCACTTGCAGCAATTACTATTATTGTCTTTTATTTACTCGCAATTTATTTACTTGCATTATCAAATACCCCTGAAAACCCGTTTGCTAGTATTTACAGTGAATCCTTGATCAAAACCACTTGTCAACACCTTCTGCTCCTCGTTGGGTTCGACACTCTTATTTTAAGAAAGTAATATGATACACCCCCTATACTTGTGGGTCATCATGTATTCCTGCCCATATGCTTTGCCAAGTGTAGGAAGAACCTTTCTTCAGTTCAGCATTCAACAGATCTCCTGACGGAAAATATTTTGCTTGCAACACCTGAGCACAAAGTGACTCTGGTTCGCATAACAAACGCCAACACTGTTTGGCCAATATGGCTAAATTGAAACCATGAAGATCTCGGAAACCCATACCACCCTTCTTTTTCGGGACGCACATTTCCACCAAGCGAACCAATGCATATGCCTCTGATCATTTTCATCTCCCCACCAGTAACGGGTCATAGCATCTGTGATCCCTTTAATTACTTGTTTGTGGAGCTTGAACACCGACATGGCATACGCCGGGATAGCTTGGCACACCGCCTTGAGCAATACCTCTTTCCCACCATAGGACAACAACTTATCTTTGTATCCCATTAGCCTTTGACAGATCCTATCAATAAGGTGAGCAAAACAATCTGATTCGTCCACTCCAACCAGTTGCCCTGAAGATGAACAGTACTCATCAAGTACTTGCCGAACTATAATAGAGAACCGGTTTAAAGTGTGACAAGAAAAGCGACTGCAACTATTTCGTTTGATTTTTGCATGCTTGTGTGGGCCTTGTGGCAGAGCTATGAGGGAGGATGGCTAAAAATATGAGTATATTGCTAGTTATTTATTAGGAAGTGGGGCTCATGGGCGGTTTAACACATAATAGCAAACTTGTAACTGATTCCTATTCCGACACATAATTCATTGATACGGCTCAGAATAGTGCATGGTCTTATACGCGAAGCTAATGAAAAATAAAGTAGGACCGTAAATTGTAGGGATGGTCCGAGCGTCAAATGTGTATTACCTCCACGGTGTACACACATACACAACAGAACATCAAGTACATGACTCCTAGATTCGATCACTTGACTTGCAATATCTAGACTTTTCCAAACCTCTAAGGTGTGTGTTTGAACTGTGACATGGCCAAACTATACCTTATCAATTTATTGGCTATGACCAAAAACTTGGTATCTGGTTAGATGGCTGCCAATGACTCACTACCAACTCTAGTTCATTTTTTAGCCAATGTTGGCAAATACATGGGCAAGTCAGACATCAACCAAAAATTTGGCTGGATAAATATTTGTTAAGACAATCTTGGACATAAAACGAACACACCCTATGTCGGTAGGGCCCTAACAAGGGTGTCCCAATACAACACCACACCCGGATCAAATCGGATCCAATCCGAGATAGTCGTCCCAACCCCCACAAGGTGCATCCATATTGGTTCACAACCATTTGGACATGACCCATGAGAACATTCCACGAACAATGAGTAGTCATTGCCGGTCGATATCTTGTAGTGGTCCCTAGCAGAATGTGCCAAATTCCAAGTGCTAGTAAATTCATCTGACAGACATTGATGATGTGTTGTGACATTGATGGGGCCGAGTTGATGAAGTAAAAATAACCGGCCAGTTGGAAAACCCTAAGAGCAAGGTGTGATGAATATAGCAGCAAGTTTTTCCCTCAGTAAGAAACCAAGGTTATCAATCCAGTAGGAGAGAGACAAACGACTGAAGGTGATGCCCGCTAGCTTCGCGATAGCTCCGGACAATTTATAGGGCGCCTCATCCGAGCTTTGCTTTGCAAGCGGCAACGTGGAACCTGCACACAACACAACCAAATACTTTGTTCCCAACTTACGATGAGGTTGTCAATCTCACCGGTTTGCTTGAAACAAAGGGTATGAGCGTATCGAGTGGAAAGTGATAATAGTATGCGAGTAAAGTAAATAGTGCGAGTAAAGTAAACAGGTGATAGCAATATAAAGGAAATAGGACCGGGTCCACAGTTCACTAGTGGTGTCTCTCCATAAGATAAAATAATACATGCTGGGTAAACAAATTATAGTTGGGCAATTGATAGAATAAAGACAACGTGCATATGTCGAGAGGATCACTATGAGATTTACTCTGGGCATTACAACAAGATACATAGACCGCCATCCAACTGCATCTATGACTAATAATCCACTTGTGGCGAATCAATCCGAGAACTCCACAAGTATTAAGTTGCGAACAACAGATAATTGCATTAAGCAAAGTGTGTAATGTAAACAAAGCATATGCCCTTGAGCATATGAATGTTGTTTTCCCCAAGTAGCAACAGCACATCTACAACCTTAGAGGTTTCTGTCACTCCCCCAGATTAAATAGAGGCATGAACCCACTATCGAGCATAAATACCCCCTCTTGGAGTCACTAGCAACTACTCGGCCAAGATAGCTACTAACAACGGAGAGCATGCAAGATCATAAACAACATAGAGATAACATAAGATAAAATTCAGTACTTCAACTCAATCATAACACCAATATTCATCGGATCCCAACAAACACAACATGCAAAATTACATAACGGTGATCTCAATCATGTAAGGCAGCTCATGAGATCTAAACATGAAGCACTGGTGGAGAAGACAACCATCTAGCTACTGCTATGGACCCATAGTCCAAGGTAGACTACTCACTCATCGCTCCGGAGGCAAGCATGGCGATGAAGAAGACATTCGGTGGTGATTCCCCTCTCCGGCAGGGTGCCAGGAAGAGCTTGTGGACCCTCCCTATCTTCGGGTCGACGGCGCCGGCGGATCGCGATGTGTTCTGAAAAATTGATCGGGTACTTTGGTTTTTCCCGTCGGGGGGTCTTTATAGGCGAAGGGACATCGTCAGGAGTGGACCGAGGCGCCCTCACACATAGGGGGTGCGGCCCAGCCCCTGGTCGCGCGACCCTATTGTGTGGGGCCCTCGTGGCCCCACTCCGTCTTCTCTTCGGTTCTCTGGAAGCTTCGGTGAAATTCTGGGCGACTGTCTTTGGTTTTGTCCAATTCCGAGAATATTTCCTGTGTAACTTTTCTGAAACACAAAAACAGTAGAAAACAGGGAACTGGCACTGTGGCGACTTGTTAATAGGTTAGTTCCGGAAAATGCATAAAAGTGCCACGAAGTGTAACGAAACACTAAGCAAGTGGTGTAAAAACAAGCATGGAGCCTCAAAAATTATAGATACGTTTGAGACGTATCAGCATCCCCAAGCTTAACTCCTGCTCGTCCTCGAGTAGGTAAGTGATAACAAAAGAAATAATTTTTGAGATGACATGCACCTACACAATCTTGATCATGTATGTAAGCGTTGTGCGCTGGGATCAAAAGAACTTAAAACATGGGCATGAAAGATATAATCTTGATAGAAGAAACTTAGCAACCATGTTATAACATGAAAATGAACACAAACAAAAGATCATGAAAATGAAACAATGAAAGTCAAACGTGTGTTCAAATCATAAGGAAAAACATACAAATGGTTTTCAGCTTGTCCTTCATGGAGAGCAAAACATAAATGCATAGGACACCTTCAAGTTTAAGAGGGCGACTAGATACAAATAATTTAAGAACAAGTGAAACCAACAATATGAATCAATCAATGAAAACTTTGGGACAATGCACATTATACTCAGAATGAAAACTATGCTCTCTTAATGGTGCATAAAGATAGAAGGTAGTGACTCAACATAAAAGTAAAAGAAAGGCTCTTCGCGGAGGGAAGCAGTGATTGCAAGTTTTATAAACCTTCAAAAATTATGGTACTTACCGGCTTTGAGCTCTCATTGCCCCCATCATAAGCATCTTGAATGGTTAAAGTTAATGCGAGAACACTTATGCTACATATGCTTGACAAATCATAAGTTGAAAACCTTGTGTCCCGTGAATACGAGTACCCAAACCTCATGCTACTTTACTTAGAGTCCCAAGCAAGCTGTTGTCATTGTAAGTATACACGTATCATCGAGAACCACCAACGAGGTACCTCCGTGCCCGATAACATGGAACAAGCCCATATCAAAATGACAGGACAAGCAGATAATGAACACCTCGACATCTCTTTTATTTACCATTTGTATAGCTTTTTATTTTGAGATGCGTCGACGAATGTCCACTATGGGCATGCTGCAAATTTCCACCATGAATTATGCATGGCTTAGATTGGCGGCCCAGGCATTTCTCTAACACATATACAAACTCCATGATCCTGCAAGATTCCCAATTCATTTCACACCGCGAGTATCCATAAACAAAAGATCACGATATCAACTCAAATAAGAAGTGCAATGTTGAAAGCTTGCCCCATGACGGCATGGCTGGGCTAATTCCCAACTTACAACTTGCAAGCATAACAACTCAACATAAGAGACCACAATGTCAAATTTTTAAGAACGAGAAAAGTAAAGTGTGCCATCCGGTTCGTGAGAGCTTTACTGACCAATTTTCGCATAACACTGGTAAGAGTTTAATTTGAAGAGTAGATAAAAGCAAGTCAAATGTACTTTGGAATAGCAAATTGCTTATAGGTATGTATGGTGGACACAATGGCAAACTTGGTTTTTAGGAGTTGGATGCACGAGTAGAGCTCATACTCAGTACAAAATGAAGGCTAGCAAAAGACTGGGAGCGACCAACTAAGAGAGCAATAACAGCCATAATCATGCAAAGCGACAAAGCAACATTAAAAGAAGCATAAGATGGCATCAAAAGTCAAAAACTAAATGATCATAGAGGCTATTGGCGACTTTGTATGAGTCTAACATGTGTGAGCATGCGCCATGTCAACCCAAATAAAGCATCAAGGAGAAAACCGAAATAATGCTTCCAAACGATAAAAACAACGCATGATTTTTTCAAAGGCTCATTAAGCAATCTCGGTTATTTGAGACAAGTCATGCTACAGCAAAATCACTAAGCATACTATCAAAAAGACATCAAGCATGACATGAAAAAGTCCAAGCCGCAGTCTACACAAGCTCCTTCTTATACCACTTTTTTGCATAAAGCTTTTTCTCTTTTCCAACACCATTCAAACTTTTTATAAACACCTCTTTTGATGAAAACCAATAAGGACCAGAGGCAAAAATACACCTTGATGAAAAGATATAACAAGATCTGAACGCAAATCAAGGCGAAAATGAAAACTAAATGCAGTTCTAGAAAAAGAGAACACTCGTTGAAACGAATAGAGTGAAAAACAGAGTGTTCTTGGCAAATGAAAAGCAAGGCAACTTCTCCAAAAGGAATTTGTTGGGTCCAACCATTTATTGCAGCAAACAAAACTAAACTAAACTGAAAACTAAAAACAACTAACGTTCTAAGAAAAACGCATAATGCATGAAGCAATAAAAATATCGTGTCTTGAAAGGTGACCTGATTTTTGCCGATGAAGAAGGGGTGCCTCGGGGGCATCCCCAAGCTTTGACGCTTGTACTTCTTGGATATTTCTTGGGGTGATGCATGGGCATCCCCAAGCTTGAGCTTTTGTCCATTCTTCAACTCATCTCATCACTCTCCGATCCCTACACGTGAAAACTTCCTTCATACAAAACTAAACACAAATATATTAGCAACATTAGTGTAAGCATAACATAGAATCAACCCTTTTTGCTTCAGGTCTCAACCTAAAACCACCACATATAAAGTATATACTACTGTAGCAACTTCCCCAAAAGTTCCGTGATCAAAAGAACTCAAAAAGAAAGCGATAAAGCGGCAAACACAAATATTGGTAGAAATCTGTCAAAACAGAACAGCTGACAAAGGTCGAATTTTTTAGGGGTTTTCTGTTGCTCAAATCAAAAAGTGTTCAACTAATGAAAGTTTGGATATAACCTGGGGCATATGAACCAGAAATCGCAGGTCCAAAAGATATACAGAGAATTTTCACGAATTTTTACAGTGCAGCACCGAAAACTGTTTCAGGACAGCAACATCCCCAAATCTTACCTCGCTCAAATTAGAGGCTTCTCTTGGCACAAAAACGAAATAAAAAGGATAAGGAGAGGTTATTACAGTAGTAATAACTTCCAAGACTCAAATAAAGAAAAAGTAATGAAAAGAAAACATTGGGTTATCTCCCAAGAGTGCTTTTCTTTAACGCCTTTGAGCTAGGCGCAGAAAGTGCGAATCAAGTAATATCAAGAGAGGCATTAAGATCCATTGAAGAGGTCTTCTCAATAAGGCATTGTATTTCATCCACATAAGTTTTTGAAGACACTTTGTGATCACGCTTTGGTTCACTCAAATCACTAAAAAGATTTTTGGGACAGATCCAATCAAAATTATTTTCTAAAGCATCATGAATTCCTGCAAGATTACAAGGTATTGGCACTCTAAAATCTTCATTGGGTGTACCAACAACTTCAACAGGCGAGCCAAGCTTATTAAATTTCTTAAAAACTTCCCTAGCCTCAATAGCAACATCTCTAAATTCTATGCACAAAATTTCCAAGATAAAAGCTTTCTTTTCAGGATCCTCAATTTCATGAAGCTTTAGAAACATGTATTGCATAAAAGGATTAAGGCTAGCAAACCTAGCTTCCAACATGTGAATTAAATAAGCAGAAGCAACTTCAATACTAGGAGCAAGCTCAACCAAAGACTTTTCCTCAACTTCTTTATGCATACTAATATGATTAAAGAACTCCTCAATGTTACTTTTTCCAATAATTGAACCACTACCTACTGAGAGGTCCTCCAAAACATACTTAGGGAACAACATAATGAACTAGAAGTAAAGAGATAACAGCTACCAAGGATTCTATTTTTTTTGGGTTTTTGATAAAATGATGCAAGTAAAAATAAAGTAAAGCAAAACTTAAAACAAAGTAAAGGATGTGCGTGCGAAAACTCCCCTTGCAGAAGTCTTCTTCCTCCCTGGCAACGGCGCTAGAAAAACTTGCATGCTGTTTTATGGTGCCAAGTTGACGGGGGGAAATATAGTTGATGTAGGAGTATCCCCGGCAACGGCGCCAGAAAAACTTGATGGGGCCGAGTTGATGAAGTAAAAATGACCGGCCAGTTGGAAAACCCCAAGAGCAAGGTGTGATGAATCTAGCAGCAAGTTTTTCCCTCAGTAAGAAACCAAGGTTATCAATCTAGTAGGAGAGAGACAAACGACTGAAGGTGATGCCCGCTAGCTTCGCGATAGCTCCGGACAATTTATAGGGCGCCTTGTCCAAGCTTTGCTTTGCAAGGGGCAACGTGGAACCTGCACACAACACAACCAAATACTTTGTTCCCAACTTACGATGAGGTTGTCAATCTCACCGGTTTGCTTGAAACAAAGGGTATGAGCGTATCGAGTGGAAAGTGATAATAGTATGCGAGTAAAGTAAACAGTGCGAGTAAAGTAAACAGGTGATAGCAATATAAAGGAAATAGGACCGGGGTCCACAGTTCACTAGTGGTGTCTCTCCATAAGATAAAATAATACATGCTGGGTAAACAAATTACAGTTGGCAATTGATAGAATAAAGACAACGTGCATATGTCGAGAGGATCACTATGAGATTTACTCTGGGCATTACAACAAGATACATAGACCGCCATCCAACTGCATCTATGACTAATAATCCACTTGTGGCGAATCAATCCGAGAACTCCACAAGTATTAAGTTGCGCACAACAGATAATTGCATTAAGCAAAGTGTGTAATGTAAACAAAGCATATGCCCTTGAGCATATGAATGTTGTTTTCCCCCTAGTAGCAACAGCACATCTACAACCTTAGAGGTTTCTGTCACTCCCCCAGATTAAATAGAGGCATGAACCCACTATCGAGCATAAATACCCCCTCTTGGAGTCACTAGCAACTACTCGGCCAAGATAGCTACTAACAATGGAGAGCATGCAAGATCATAAACAACATAGAGATAACATAAGATAAAATTCAGTACTTCAACTCAATCATAACACCAATATTCATTGGATCCCAACAAACACAACATGCAGAATTACATAACGGTGATCTCAATCATGTAAGGCAGCTCATGAGATCTAAACATGAAGCACATGGTGGAGAAGACAACCATCTAGCTACTGCTATGGACCCATAGTCCAAGGTAGACTACTCACTCATCGCTCCGGAGGCAAGCATGGCGATGAAGAAGACCTCCGGTGGCGATTCCCCTCTCCGGCAGGGTGCCGGGAAGAGCTTCTAGACCCTCCCAATCTTCGGGTCGACGGCGGCGGCAGATCGCGATGTGTTCTGGAAGATTGATTGGGTACTTAGGTTTTTCCCGTCGGGGGGTCTTTATAGGCGAAGGGGCATCATCAGGAGTGGACCGAGGCGCCCTCACACATAGGGGGCGCGACCCAGCCCCTGGCCGCGCCGCCCTGTTGTGTGGGGGCCTCGTGGCCCCACTCCATCTCCTCTTCGGTTCTCTGGAAGCTTCGGTGAAATTCTGGGCGACTGGCTTTGGTTTTGTCCAATTCCGAGAATATTTCCTGTGTAACTTTTCTGAAACACAAAAACAGCAGAAAACAGGGAACTGGCACTGTGGCGACTTGTTAATAGGTTAGTTCCGGAAAATGCATAAAAGTGCCACGAAGTGTAACGAAACACTAAGCAAATGGTGTAAAAACAAGCATGGAGCATCAAAAATTATAGATACGTTTGAGACGTATCAGACATCCTGGATCTGGGCTTAATAGGAATGATAGGATACTCACATCAATAAGGTATACCTTCTTTTCCGGGAACTCGCTCCAAAGAAACTCTAGGTTAAGCGTGCTTGTCCCAGAGCAATTTGGGGATGGATGACCGACCAGGGAGTCCTTCCTGGGTGCGCACGAGTGAGGACAAAATTGCACAGAAAAGACTAGTGTTGGCCTGTGGGGCCATTATAGGGATCCTAGAGAGCTGTCTGGCGTAACAGGCACGACCATGGGGTGGTCGCGGTGTTACATGTGTCATAGGCAACATTACTTTTTGTTCGTCCATGTATGTTGATGGGATCACACCGACTACTTTTTGTCCTTGTTGGTGCAGAGGGATATATATAGTCATTATCAAGGGGTTTATGACTTTGTCAAAATAATAAGTAGAGCACATATTTTGTTTAGTCATGAAGCGCTCATATCAATTGATCGAACAAATGACAATGAATTACCCATGTAGCCCATTTGCACGGTTAAAGGACCTACTTATGCCTCCTGATGAGCTTTTATGGTGGGCGAACTAGGCTATGAACCTTAGATCAGTTTGTGTTGTGGATGTTGATGGTGAGTATGATGGGTGGTGCCTTCTGCATGAGTCCTTGTATGCCATGGAACAGAGACCTATGCGCTTTTGAGACAATTCTTTGAATCTTTTTCTTATGTTTCAAGCCAATGTTTCTGAACATGTATGCATCCTACCTTTGGGATAGGGTCCGAAGGGAGGCTTGTAGATTATCTTTAACTTGGACAATGCAAACCCACCTGGCCAATATTGTAAACATAGCGTCGGTGTCAAATATTCTGTATCCGCCAACAATCCCTCGATCACCATGTGTAATGAAGTTGCACTGAAGAACTCATACGGTGGCTCGAGACAAGGGCCAAGTACATACTTGAAGTCTTGCATGCTTGCTCATGTCATTGTCTTCTCTTGATGCTCGTTGGTTCCTCCAACTTAGGTATGTAAGTATTACCTTGGTGCATGCACTTCACTAGTGAAGGCAGAGAGGGACGCCGAGCTTTACCCAGGTTCAGGGCCCTCGTGGTGAGGTAACACCCCTACTTCCGGCCTTCTTGTATTACAACGTGATACCTCGCGAGGAGTACAAGGTCTTGGTTACAAAGCTCTAGCTGACCAGAGGTTGAAGAACCTGTCTGCCCAGCTAGCAGCCTGAAGAAGATGAAGATTCGATCCCCTCTAAGGGGTGGCCTCCCCTCCTTTTATAGCACCGAGGTCCTCCTTCCCCTTATCTTCTTGTGGAAGGGGTTGCCACACACGGCCAAGGGGGGAGGACATCTGTAGACTCTATTCTTCCGTGGACGTAGTCTTCGTAGAGTAGTGGCGCTGGTCCACCGGAGTGGGTGGAGGAAGCTGACGTCTTCCCCTGGTGCCCTGCACCGTCCATACTATTTTTAGGGGGGTGGCCAACAACCACTGTGCCGCTTTATGTAGACACGGCGAAAGTTGTTTTCCTCCCTGTCGGGGGGTAGCGTGGGCGGTACGCGGTCTTCTGTCCTTTATCTTCTTGCTCTGCACGCAAACGTGCTGAGCTGACGTGGACGTGGTCCCTCCCCTCACCAGCGGGAGCTCATGAGGAGGTCTTCTGGTCCTTAGCAGTTTTAGTCGTCGTTCTCCTCATGAGGCGCCTCCTCATGAGGGCCTTCTCCAACAGCTTCGGTCGTCGTTGCACCCTAGCCGAAGCTGGGCCATTGAAGAGGCCCAGGAGCAGGTGGACCGGGATACCCCGGTATCCAGAACACCGACAGTAGCCCCTGGGAGCCCAGCTCGTGAACGCACCCTCCTGAGGGGGGCAAAGGGCCGGGGGCCCCCACAAGCTGCTAGGCCCTCCAACGGCACGCGTCAACCGTGCGGTCAGAGGACCATGTGAAGGTGTAGAGGCGGCGGACGCGTGGCACAACCGCAGCTGGTGAGACGAAACGGCGGGCGACGCTGCAGTCCCCGAGGCGTTAACCGTCACGATGGCGCGTCGCTTCACTGCAAAGCACCGCACCAACACTTCGGTTCCCGCGCTAAGATTTGACGCGACGACGCCGGCCGCGCCCTCCTTAAATACAGTCTCCTCAAGACCTCCGGCACCTCACGTTCTTCCTCCAGTGCCACTTCTTCTCCCATGCTCCCCAAGCTCATGGATCCCTCCGCCTCCTCCGCCGCCGCTGGACCAAGCTCGGGGGCGAAACGCCGCGGACGCCCTCCGGGCAGCGGGAACAAGGCGAAGGTTCCAGCCCGGTGGACGCCCGGCGCCGGGGGCCCCCTGTGCATTGGCGCGCCGAGGCAGGGCGAGGCGAATCGCGCCGCCCCGGGGACCTCCGGCGCCCTGACCCTTCGGGGTCCTGTGCCTAGAGGCGCTCTGAACTTGCCGTCGCCGTTGGCGGCGGCGCCGACTCCCCGCCCCTTGGCGGCGGCGATGCTGGGACCCCTCATCACCCCGGGGTCCCGCTTCCTGGAGCTCCTCGTCGTCGTCGACGCCTGGAGCTTCAACACCCTCTGGTTGCCCGATGTAGTCCGGAGGGTGGTCTACGCCCCCGGCGCAGCCTTCGGGGAGATCGTCCTGGGGGAGCAAAGCAGGCCAGATCTATTTTGGCCTGTGGACATCCTCCTCGGAGCGAGCGGCAACGCCGTCCTCTCCGGGCGCTGGAGGGCTTTTGCCCACGGCCATTGCCTCCGCGTCGGCGACCACCTCATCTTCCGCTTGTTGGGGATATACCAAATAGGTATACCAGCGACGTAGTCCTAAATCAGCAAGCCAGGGTGGCCCATCAGGGGTGGTATGGCGGATTCGCTATGCCGGGCGGCCCAGTTGCTGAAGTTGCCACGGCGGTACTGGACGCAGGCGCTTATGGTGGATCCGGAGACAGGCCCATGGCGGATTGCTGACGACAGGCCCATGGCGGGTTCGGAGACGGCCCATGGCGGGTTGCCTTGTAGTACATGCAGAGGACTTAGTCTAGGACTCCAAGTTGTATCCGCTCCGGTACCAACGTGTAGCCCACGCCAGGCGCCTTTATAAGCCCGGCGTGGAGCAGCCCTTGAGGCAAGATTAGAGTCATACGGCCAATCGCATAGCGAAACAGCCAACCTCATCATTGTAACCAAGCACTTGTTGCCATATAGTGAATTATAGCAGCACGTAGGGTCTCGCCACCGTTGCGGGATCTGAAGCTGGGTAAACTCGTGCTACCACCGTCCTGGATCGCTCCTCCGTGTTCACCCCCTTCCACAAACCGCCATACCCCTACCTCTATGGCAGATCTGTTGACAAAACCACGACAGTTGGCACCCACCATGGGGCTTAGCGCGTCTGGAGCACGGATCCAGGCGGGATCCGCCTTTGCAGGCATCGGCGATACCGTCGCCATCGGGCGCGTCCTCTACGATTCCGGCTTCCCCATCGTCCCAGCGGATAACCTCTGGGTGCCGGCTAGAGAAGACCCTGCTCGATTCACCGTCGTCCGATTGGAGATATCCATATCTTCATTGGAGAGACAAACCCTACCCCCGCTACGGAAACCAATTTCGGCGGATTGGTATGGATGAAATCCCCAAACGGACCGCTTTCGAGCTGGATACGGAGGAGGACTCATCTGATCTGGAACTTTCCAAGTTTCCCAGATCGGATCTGAAAAGTAATCCCACACCCAGCCCGCCCTAGAGGTAGAGGAAGTGGTGGAAGACCGCAGTGAAACCGCCATGAGTAATCTGACGTTAGAGACACCGCGGTACTGCCTTGTTGCGTTCGCAGGTATCACTTCGGGATCTACCTCCAATGGAGAAGATAGCCCAGGTGAATCCATCCTAGAGGCACTTAACGAAAGTGGTGAATCGGATGACTGGGACAGCAAAGGCTATGATTCTGACCACTACGATGCCGCCATGAGGAAACTCGAGGCGGAATTGGCGCAGCAGGCACTTGAAGAGCAACAAGCAGCGGCCAAGCAGGTGTTTGTAACCAACAAAGGAGATGACGCTGGGCAGACAACCGGTGATCCGCCATCTCAGGCAGTCCACGACGGAGATGCCGGCAATGAGCAGGGTAACCCGCCACTAGCCGCTGATCCCGCCACAGAACAACTTCCTGAGATCCACGGCGGACCCAGGCCTCTGCAACCCGCCATCCCCGTGGACCAGCACCCGGAAGACTTCACGACCCCGCTGGACAAGGTCGTCTATGGAACTCTAGCAGATCCAATCACCCCTGACTATGTCAGAGATGTGAACGATCTCGAGAAGAAGAGGCGAGCACTCCTCAAGGAAGCAAAGCGAGTCGAGAAGATGGGCTAGCAGCTTGATGGCGACATCGCTAAAGCTCAAGACATGCTGAAGCGTGCAAGGAACATGGAGGAGAAGTACGTTACTCTCATCCAGAACCAGATCAACGAGGGAGGCGACCCGCAGCTGGTACGAAACCTTGAGTTCACCGTACCAACAGCGGAAACTCTGGCCAAGATGTACATCAAGAATCCGCCATACGTGGATAAAAACCGCGATGAAGTCAGGGCTACGCCCATTGAAAATATCGTGGCTGCAAAGGAGCTATTGGAGCATAATAAGAGCCCAGCAGCCCTAGAGACGGCGGTGAAGCTGATGACAAAAGCATTAGTGCAGCAGGAGAAGGCTACGTCATCACGACGGCTCGAATCTGATCCCGCGCTATGCAGGTCCAGCACTGCTTCTAAGGCTCCGGGGGCTGGCAACCATGGTACGCGCCCTGACAACGAATCTCATACCGGATCCTCAGAAATCTGAAGAAGAGAAGCTCGTAACCGGGCGAACGCCATCCCAATATCCTCCGATGACAAACCAAATGGCAAAGGCCCACAGAGAAATCCATCGCCACCCCGCAAGAATTACCCTGCTTACGGATACCAACAAGACAATGCTGCCCCTCGCCATAAAACCAACATGCCGCCACCAAAGTATAAGACGTTCGAAGTCCCAAAGGGAGGAATCGTCATACGCGACAGTGATGGCAAGCGAGGACAAAGCCGTGACGCTGGACGCAAAGACGAGCCGCCACGACGGGAAACCAGCAGAGACGGCGGATCCAAGGGAAGGGACCGATCTCGCCATGATGACGGCGCGCACCGTGACGGCGACAAAGACAAGCATCGCTCCACTCGCCGCCATGATGACAAAGGGCAAGGCTCCCGTCGCCATAACGACGATCCATCTCCACGAAGAACGGAAGGAAGCCGTCGTAGCTGCAAAGATCAGTCGCAGGACGGCGAGAGTAAACGACGACGCGACCCTTCGCCATCCCCACCAGGGAGCCCCCATGGCGGCGGCGGTGGTGGTGGCGGACCAGCAAGGTCACGCAACTCTCGCAAGGATCCGCCGGACCAGAAGCCCTACGACGCTCGTACCCATCTAAACGAGATTGCCAAGTCTCAAACAGCCTTCTTCCTCGGCCCAAAGTGCTTTGGACAACGGATTCGTGATGAGCCCATCCCGCATGGGTTCAAAATCGAGAAAAATATCCGCCAATACAATGGAGTCGATAGGCCTTTAACTTGGCTACAAGACTACTTCAACGCAGTACAGTTCGCCGGGGGATCACCCAATGTTGCTGTCCGCTATTTGCCCCTGATGCTATCCGGCACTGCGAGGCAATGGATCAACGACTTGGCAGAAAACTCTATCCAAACCTGGTTCGATATGCAAACTGCGTTCACCGAAAATTTCGAGGGGACTTACAAGAGACCCCATAACATTGGTGACCTCCAACGGTGCCGACGCGCCGACGACGAGACCTCCCGAACTTTCCTCGCGCGATGGCTGGATATGAAGAACTCCTGTGAAGGGGTTACTAACGAATCCGCCATCCTCGCGTTTATTGACAGTTTGGAGAGAGGCCAACTGCTCCGCCATCGCCTGTTGCGGGAAAGGAACGAAGGGAAGTTGACCCTAAATTCCATGATCACCATCGCAAGCAACTACGCGGCCGCCGACGACGACGCCCGCGAATCTCTGAAGGCTTCCGCCATCCAGAACACTGGAAAGCGGAATAGCAGCAACAAACGGAAGAATCCGCCAGAAGAGCCGCAGGCTCCGGACATGGTAGCCACAACCTTTGCTGACAAAGGCCAAAGCAGCCAGCGCGGCAGAGGACGCGGAGGTAGCGGCGGCCAGCCGCGGAGTTCTGCAACTCCCGCTTCGGCGCCATCCGCTCCCGTGTCTTACGACGAATACCGCGATATGCCATGTTTTGCCCATCGCGACGCTTCAGGAAAGTGCAACCACACCAACCGGAACTGCAAGTTTGTCAACGACCTCAAGGCGGATCAAGAAGCTGGCTTCAAACGCAGCCGGCGACAACGGCCTCGTGGCAAAGGAAAAGCGGACAAAGACAAGGAGTCTAGGGATGGCAGTGATATGGATGAAGACCCTGCGCCCAAACCCGCCGAAAAGGCAGAGGGTGGGGCTGGCAAGGGCAACCCAATCAAGGACAAAAAAGGTGCCTTTCACACATTCCTTGGACCCCCCACGGCCAAGGCACAGAGAGCCGCTATGCGCTCCCTCAACGCCACCGTGCCTAAAATCCGCCAGTACGTCCGATGGTCCGAAGTACCGGTGCACTGGAGCCGTGATGATCATCCAGAGCACATCCCAGATGGATATTACGCCATGGTGGTATGCCCTGTAATCCATGGCTATGAGTTCTCCAAATGCTTAATGGATGGCGGCAGCAGCCTGAACATCATGTACGTGGAAACTTTGACAAAGCTCGGCCTTACCAAAACCCAACTCCGCCATAGCGCGGTCACCTTTTATGGAGTGGTTCCTGGTCGCCAAGCCAAGTCCCTCGGGTCCATCACACTCAAGGTTGCCTTCGGTAGTGAGGAAAATTACAGAGAAGAGCCCATAACCTTCGAGGTTGTCCCGTTCAAAAGCACTTACCACGTGATCTTCGGGCGCCCCGCCTTCCACAGCTTCCATGCAAGGCCATGCTACATCTACAATCAGCTGAAGATGCCAGGACCGGATGGCATAATTACCGTTTATGGCAGCTTCAGAAAGGCAAAGGAGTGCGAGGAAGGAGAAGCCGCCTTCGCGGAAGCAGTGTTCTTCGGCGAGGAGTTCAAAGAAATCCATGCCGCTACGGACCCCGCGGAGATGCCGGCATCCAAGCAGGAGGTTTCCGCCTCCCCGCCCACCTTCAAGCCTACAGTCGATACAAAACAGGTGGAACTTGTCGCTGGCGATGCCGCCAAGACCACCGCCATTGGGACAAACTTGTCCCCCAAATAGGAAAGCGCGCTCGTCGAGTTCCTCCGTGAGAACCGGGACATCTTCGCATGGCAGCCATCTGACATGACGGGTGTACCCAGGGAACTCGCCGAGCACGCTCTGCAGATAATTCCTGGCTCAAAGCCAGTAAGACAAGCCATGAGACGCTTCGGGGATGAAAAGCGCCGCGCCATAGCAAAGGAAATTTCCAAGCTGTTGAAAGCAGGCTTCATCAAGGAAGTGATACATACGAAGTGGGTGGCAAATCCGGTGCTAGTTCCTAAGAAAAACACAAAAGTTCTGCGCATGTGTGTAGATTACACTGGCCTGAACAAAGCATGTCCAAAAGACCCTTTTCCCTTGCCTCGCATTGACGAAGTCATTGACTCGACGGCGGGATCGGAGCTGCTGTGTTTCTTAGATGCCTACTCGGGATACCACCAGATCAAGATGAAAAAGTCCGATCAGCTCGCCACGTCGTTCGTAACACCTTATGGCACATATTGCTATGTCACAATGCCATTCGGTCTGAAAAACGCAGGAGCAACGTATCAGCGCACCATGCAAAAGTGCCTGGCGGATCAAATCAGACGAAACATCCACGCATACGTGGACGACATCGCAGTTATGTCTAAAAGGCAAGATGGCCTTATAGCGGATTTGCAAGAGACATTTGACAATCTCAGGAAGTACAACATGATGCTTAACCCAACGAAGTGCGTCTTCGGGGTCCCAGCTGGACAACTCCTAGGATTCATCGTCTCCCACCGCGGAATTGAGGTTAACCCGGAGAAGATCAAGGCAATCCTCGACATCTCCCGGCCCATAGACCTAAAAGACGTACAGCGACTCACAGGCTGCGTGGCAGCAGTGAGCAGATTCATCAGTCGTCTTGGCGAGAAGGCTTTGCCACTCTACAAGCTGATGAAGAAATCAGACGAATTCATCTGGACCGACGAGGCAGACGCTGCACTTAAGGACCTAAAGAGAGTGTTATCCACTGCACCAGTCCTAGCGGCTCCTGAAGACCAGGAACCCATGTTACTATACATGGCGGTAACCAACAGGGTGGTCAGCATCGTCATGGTGGTAGAACGTAAGGAAGAAGCGCAGGAGTATGGCGTACAGAGACCAGTCTACTATGTCAGCGAGGTCCTGACAGAATCCAAGCAGCGCTACCCTCACTACCAAAAATTGGCATACGGAGTTTTCCTAGCTTCTCGTAAGTTAAGGCATTACTTCTATGACCATAAGATCACAGTGGTGAGCAAAGCCCCACTGAAGGACATCATCAACAACAGCGACGCAACAGGACGAGTTGCGAAGTGGGGCATTGAATTGGCCTCTTTCGACATCGACTACAAGCCTCGCACCGCCATCAAGTCTCAGGCTTTGGCGGAGTTTATGGCGGATTGGAAGGAAGCGTAGGAAACTACGCCCGTCCCAGAACCAGAGCATTGGGTGATGCACTTTGATGGCTCAAAGTTGCTACACGGCTCGGGGGCTGGAGTGACACTCAAATCTCCCAAGGGAGATGAGCTAAGCTACGTTCTCCAGATCCACTTCCCCACCACCAACAACATTGCGGAGTATGAAGCGCTACTACACGGGCTACGTGTCGCAAAGGAGATCGGCGTACAACACATCATGTGCTGTGGAGACTCTGACCTTGTGGCTCAGCAGGTGGCTGGCACATACAAAGCTCGGAACGAAGTCATGGCGGCATACAGAGACAAAGTGGACGAGATGGCCAAACGTTTCCTCGGCTACGACATAAAACACGTACGGCGAGAAGATAACATGGCGGCCGATACCTTGTCCAAACTGGGATCTAGCCGTAAGGCGGTTCCGCCTGGCGTATTCCTCGAGCATCTGCGAGTACCATCAGTCAAGATGGTTGATCCAGAAAATCCGGAGCTAGCGAGCTCCCCTGTTATGGCGGTTTTGCCAAGCAATCCGCCATGGGCAGAGCCCTACCTGAAATTTCTGACGAACAAGAAGCTTCCCGAAGACGAAGTTGAAAAAAGACAAATCGAGCGTAGAGCCAAAGCGTACACCATCATAGATGGTCAACTCTACAAACGAAGCACCTCGGGAGTTTTCATGAAGTGCATATCCCAAGTGGACGGAATCGAAATACTAAGAGAGATCCACGAAGGCGAATGTGGGCATCATGCCGCCGCCAGATCCCTAGTAGCTAAAGCATTCCGCCACGGATTCTACTGGCCAACAGCCAAGGCAGATGCAGACCGCATTGTGGAGCTATGCCATGGTTTCCAGATGTACTCCAAGCAAACCCATATGCCCACCACAGCACTGCATACGATTCCCATAACTTGGCCTTTTGCAGTCTGGGGGCTGGACATGGTGGGTCCTCTAAAAACAGCACCTTCGGGATTTACGCACCTCCTGGTAGCGGTAGACAAATTCACGAAGTGGGTGGAAGCTAAGCCCATCAGAAAACTTGATGGCAAAACTGCCCTCAAATTTGTCAAGGACATTGTGGTTAGATTCGGCATCCCACATAGCATCATCACCGATAATGGCACTAATCTGTCTCAGAGAGAAGTTGAAGAATACTGCCATCACAGCGGAATCCGCCTTGACCTTGCATCTGTGGCACATCCACAGTCTAATGGCCAAGTTGAGCGGACCAACGGACTAATCATGTCAGGGATTAAACCACGCCTAGAAGCACCGCTGCACAGAGCAGCTGGAGCCTGGGCAGAGGAGTTGCCATCTGTGCTATGGAGTCTACGGACCACGCCAAACAGATCAACTGGCCTAACCCCTTTCTTCTTAGTCTACGGAGCAGAGGCAATCTTGCCAAGTGATGTTCAGTACGATTCTCCAAGAGTCGAGGCCTACAAGGAAGAAGATGCAGAAGCATCCAGACAACTATCTGTGGACCTGCTGGAAGAAGAACGGGACCTAGCAGCCCAGAGATCCACCATCTACCAGCAGAATCTCCGCCGCTATCACAGCCGGCGAGTTCGCCAACGCTCGTTCAAAGAAGGTGACCTGGTGCTACGTCTGAAACAGCAGAAGTCCCACAAGCTATCCCCGCCTTGGGAAGGACCCTTCGTCATCAGCAAAGCTCTACTGAATGGTTCCTACTACCTCGTTGATATTCGCGAGCTAGATAAGCGACCAAGTAAGAAGCGCAAACGAAGAGACCCTGACGATATCTACGACGAGACAGATCGTCCATGGAACATCGCACAGCTACGTCCTTTCTACACTTAGCACTTACCTAGCTGTGTAATAGGCACCTCTATATGATCAATGAAATAAAGCATTTGGTTCACTCTTGATTTTTTCTGAGTCTTTTACCTCCTTTATTGTTCATTTAGATCGTATAGAACCTTTTGCGCAATTGTGCTTTGCACTTGCGTCTCTTTTAAATCCGCCATAAGCGGTCCGCGTAGCTTTTTTATATTTTGATCTTCATCCGATGTTTTCTGTGTGGATTCCAGAGTAGTGACTTTTTGACGATCTAAGCTGCCATCTGCTACGGGTTCTGGACGGTTGCTATTAAGTATCGTCGCCCTAGCGGATTGTTCGTGCGAAGATTTCGCCATCTCACGAAAAGTCAAGCACAGAGAGCCGGATGGCGGATCGCATAATCCTACGTGTGATTTTTTTTTTCAAAGTGTTGTTTTTTGGGCATGGCAAAAAACTGCTAGTTGCATAAAATTAGGCCTGGCAGTTTCTTCGCGCAATCAAACCACTTCATAAAAAACAAACTGCAAGAGTTCACAAGCATTCCACTGATCCGCCACAAGCTGATCAGTTGCAGTGCACAAGCATTCACACGCAGTTTAAGTTTAGATTACAGACCCACTCAGGGGCCGAATTAATGCAAAGTATTTTTCCTGCCATATCGCAGGGCACATCTCAAGAAGATGGCGGAACCTTGGAGGACACCTCGTCACCGCCATCACCACCTGCGGTTGCTGCAGAGGCGGATGCCGAAGCCTGGCTTGGCGACCCTGGCAGCTCGTATGCTTCATAGTATACGTTCAACTGAGTGCCAAGGGCACACAGTTGATCGTATACAAGCACGCTCTGCCGGATGGCGGCCTCGTCCACCGGCGCGCCGTCCTCGCCGCTCTCTGGGATGCCGGAGGTGAGCTGGTCCAGGTCCATCTCGGGATAGTGGGCCTTCGCCAAGGTCAACGCTGTCCTGGCACCACCCCGAGCAGAGGACAGTTTCCAGTCCGCCACCAACCCTGGCACCAGCAGAAGCTTCTGTGTGAGCGCGATGGCGGAGAGGTTGGAAGAACCCGCTATCTGCAGGCTCCCGCACGCTTGGCGACCAGCGCTGAGAAGGCCATCCAGCTCCTTCCTCGCTGCATCGGTGGCCATGCGCAAGCCCTCAGCGGTGTCCACCTCGCCCTGCCCCAAAGCGACTGCATAGCGGAAAAGAAGACGCATCATGCACGGCATAGCAGAAATTGAAAAACTTTACGTTATAAGAAGAAATGGTACCTAGCAAGTTGTCCTGGAAGTGATGGAGGAGCTCGTTAAAGCCTTCACACCGCTTCTCAAAATCAGCGGCGGCTTTGCGGAGGTCCGCTATCTCCTTGTCCTTCTTCTTGCCCTGGTTCTCCTGGTCCTTCAGCTGCCTCTCGAGGGTGGCATTTTCAGCCAGCGATTTTCAGAGCTGTTCATTCAGCCCATCCATCGCAATGGCATGGCCCTTCTTCATCCCCTCAAGTGTGGACTTGAGCTTGGCAGCATCTGCATGGCGGAATTTTGTCAGCTTAGCATTGATTGAATAAGCATAAAGGAAAACAAACTTGTTAAGGTAAATTACCGCTATTCTCAAGCTGCTGCTGTAAGTCCGCCACAAGAGCGCTTTTGGCTGCCAGCTCCTCCTCCCGCGAGCTGACAACCTGGACCAGGTCTTCCACCACCTTCTTGTAATTCTGGCAAAACAAATTTGAAGTGTTAGTTACTCTTAGAGCATCATGATGGATAGAATCCGCCATGACGCTCGGGGGCTACTCATGTTAATTTTTTAGTCACTCTTAGAGCATCATGATGAATAATTATCCGCCATGATGCTCGGGGGCTAATGCTGATTTTTTGTCTTCCTAAGAGCTTTATGCCGGATAGTTATCCGCCATAACGCTCGGGGGGCTACTCAGTATGAAAATTAAAAAGTTCTCTATAGAGCACTGTGTGAACTACCAGCGCTCGAGGGCTAAGCTATTCACAAACTTACAGAAGTCAATCTTGAAGCCCCATAGCGGATCGAATCTGCAAATCCGCCATGGCGCTCGGGGGCTACTGGGAGTACATACCTTCTTCATTGTGGTTGTTTTTTCAACAAAAGCGGTGATACCGCTGGACAGTTGGTTGCTGGCATCTTCTTGGCTGGAAATAAGATTGACGACCTCAAGTTGCTTTTGTCTCCAGTATAAACTGCCCCCTGACGGAGTATCCGCCACTTGACCTTGAGAACCAGAAGCCTTTTTGCTTTGGACGACATCATTAGCCGTAGCTTCAGTCGTTGGGTTGGTTTCTGGCATGAGGTCAAACTGACCACCAGCATCCTCCATATCGATATCGATACGAACAGAGGAGGGGGTTGGTGCGTCAGGGGTGAGCGGGATAGCGGCAGGGGAGGGCTTGGCTCGCTTGGATGACGGCTCCTTGACAGTAGGCTTCTTTCTTCGGAGAAAAAAGGTGATTAGAGATGGAAAGCAGCAATAATGGAGGATGTCCAACGATTACCTTGACTTGGGCAGATTGATAGTAGCGGTATTCTCGGATGGCGTTTCTAGCTCCGCCCTGCGTTGAGCTTCGAAACGACGGGAATCAGCAGATTTCCCGCCACCACCGCGAGTTTTCCCGCTATCGCCCCGTTTCTTGGAAACCGCCTTCTCCTGGGTCGTATGGGCTGTATCCTCCACATTCCCCGCCATCTCCTCTTTGTTCCCGCTAAAGTGAACAACTTCCTCCTTAGCGGTAGATTTGATGTTAGAGCGGCGAAGGGGATGGGCAAAGTGTGCAGGACCAAGCGATTTGAGCTGATAAGAAGAAAAATATTATGAAATGTAAAAGTATCAAAAGGTACTATGGCGGAATGGGAACTTACCAAAGGGCAGCTGCCATTCTCAAACATAGCCATGCCAAACTTCATGGGCTTCTTCCTAGGAGACTTCATCAAGGAACGAATGCACTTCTCGACAATTTTAGGGTCCAGCTCCTGGTCCGAACAACGCATGCCATCATTTGCACCAGTATACTCGTGCATCAGGCTATTGCGGTGCTGAAGTGGCTGAATCCGCCGGGATATCCAGCAATTGATGGTGTCGATTCCCTTCAAGCCATCCACAGATAGCTTGGCGATCCGCCGAGCCAAAAGCTTGACATAGGGGGTGGCGGATTCGTCGTTGACAGCCGTCCAGGAGTCGCGGGACTCAGCAACTACGTTCTTGAATGGAGGAAGGCCGCGGGCTTGAGATGGCGCAGGCTTATCCGCCATATAGAACCAGGACCCTCTCCATCCGATGGCAGAATCCAGAGGCATGATGAAAGGGTATTCTTTCGACCTGCGTGGAAGGAAGCAAACAGTTCCGCAGGTTCGAAGAGATCCATCGTCTTCATAGTTGGCACGCACGGAGAAGAAAAGTTGGAAGAGGTCTACCCTAGGGCAGATCCCGAGGTATCCCTCACACAAAGCTGCATAGCCCGCCACAGACACCAAGCTGTTTGGTGATATGTGGTGGAGCTGCAGTCCGTAGAATTTCAGAAGATTGGTGAAGAAAAGAGATGGAGGCATACTAAGACCCCTCTCCATGTGAGATTTCAGCATTACAATCTCGGAGGGGTTAGGAACTGGAACTGGGGCCTTGAAGTCAGTCCGCCATCCCGACTCGGCCTGAGGAGCCACAGTGCCCTCGCCTTCCATGGTTTGGACGTCAGAATCCTTAACACTGGATTTCTGCCAGTACCCATGGAGGTTCTGGGGAATCTGCTCTTCTTCGTCCTCAGCTCGTTCCTCCTCAGCCTCGCCATCCGCTGCGAGATCATCCGGGTTTGTACCCGCCATCTCCTCTTCAGCTTCGGACATGTTGTCCTCTGGGTCCAAATCCGCCATCCCGGGATGTTCTCCCTGGACTGACTGTTGCAGAGGGGAATCTTCCTCCTCAGCATCGGAATGGTGGCGGGACGGTGATCCGGAGTTCATGGCGTCGGGGGAAAGGGAGGTTTCGCTATGAATTGCTTGAAGAACTCGAGCGAGTTAGTCCGGCGGAAAAAGCTACCGGCGGCGAGGTTTTCCGCGGTGGCTCGTTGGAGATGACAAAGGTCTCATGGCGGCGCTGAGGAGAGAGAATGCGACGGGGGTGAATGAGGGGTGACAGGCCGGGGGTGAGAGGCCGGGGTATATATAGACCCCGGACCTCGAGATTCGTGCCCGCCATCACCACCATTCGTCCTGATCGCAGAAACCCTAAACTGGCGACACGTGTCCAGGGGTAAAAAAGTAACTTGGTGAAAGCAGTGCGTGCACTATAAGTCTTGCCCTAGAAGGAACTGTGTGCCGAGATTTACGGCGGATTTCAACGGTATGATCCAACGGATCCCGGAAATCTCGCTAAGATAACTACGTCGCTTGATCCGTTATTTACGGCGGATTAATAGATGAAAGAAGGAGCATCAAGATAACCGCCATCCCGGTGCAGAAGAGCTATGGCGGAAGTAACTCACCAAGAATATGCATGACGGATGTAGATGGCGATTTTGAAGTTCCCTGGGGGCTACTGTTGGGGATATACCAAATAGGTATACCAGCGACGTAGTCCTAAATCATCAAGCCAGGGTGGCCCATCAGGGGTGGTATGGCGGATTCGCTATACCGGGCGGCCCAGTTGCTGAAGTTGCCACGACGGTACTGGACGCAGGCGCTTATGGTGGATCCGGAGACAGGCCCATGGCGGATTGCTGACGACAGGCCCATGGCGGGTTCGGAGACGGCCCATGGCGGGTTGCCTTGTAGTACACGCAGAGGACTTAGTCTAGGACTCCAAGTTGTATCCGCTCCGGTACCAACGTGTAGCCCACGCCAGGCGCCTTTATAAGCCCGGCGTGGAGCAGCCCTTGAGGCAAGATTAGAGTCATACGGCCAATCGCATAGCGAAACAGCCAACCTCATCATTGTAACCAAGCACTTGTTGCCATATAGTGAATTATAGCAGCACGTAGGGTCTCGCCACCGTTGTGGGATCTAAAGCTGGGTAAACTCGTGCTACCACCGTCCTGGATCGCTCCTCCGTGTTCACCCCCTTCCACAAACCGCCATACCCCTACCTCTATGGCAGATCTGTTGACGAAACCACGACACCGCTTCAAGCTGGGGGCGCTGGAGGCCTCGGTGCGGATCTTCACCGCCGCTGGCGTCCGCCGCACCTACCCCCAGCCCGTGGCGTAGTGAAGGGGAGATCCTGGCGCGGTAGCCTCCTGGGGAGGGGAACTAGTCTCCTCCCCACTTTTGCAATGTATCCTGCGCCGGTGGGGAATGCCCCGCCGTGCCTTTGTCCTCTCCCCCGCTGGGGGTTAGTAATGAATATTTCCTTGCTTTTCCGCTTCTTGATGTTCGCCGTCGTCCTAGCCGTCCGAGCGCTCGAGAGCCCTAGCGAGTTGTCGACGCCGACGGGAGGCCTCCCTGCGCCTCAGAGCTCATGTCGGGGTCGGCGCCGGTGATGACGTCAGGCGATTCCTGAGATAGGAAGTTGAAGAAAAAGTTGGAAAACAAAAAACCCCAAATCCCCGAAAATGAAAAAACAAATCGGTAAAACAAACGAAAAAAGGAGAATAAGATGCCCCTGTGACCAGCACAGGGACCTTCTCCGTCGTGGAGGAGCGCGGCACTATCTGTGCCAGCAGCTAAGAGCAAATTGCCGCGTGTGGCGATTCACGGGGCCTTCCTCGTCATTGAGGGAAGCTGGACCCTCATGGACGTGAAAACGTCGACGCTTAAGAGAGCCCAGAGACCGTCGACACCTCGTTAAGGGTTGCTCACGAGGTGAAGGGCCTGGCGCGGACCTCCGGATCTGCGTCTCCTTCGCAAGATGATCGGAGCGGCCTATGTCTTCAATAATCCTGCCACGTTAGGCCTTCCTCGATAGAGGGAATCTTCCTACGGATGCTTTGTGCATCCACGCGTCCTTGCTCCCTCGTGAGGATTGCTCACGAGGCTCGTGAGGGTTGCTCACGAGGCGCTGGTCCTTTGCGGGTGCCTTGGGCACACCTCGGACTTTTTCTCGAAGATTTCTTATTTTTTGGTGTACTTCGCGAGGAACTAAGCACCATGGGTACTTGGAGGTGATCGATAGCAGGGCCATCGCCCCCGATCAGAGCTCATTCCCTTCGGGTTTTTCGGGCTTGCTGTTTTCCGGGCGAAGGCCCCAGCATAGACACCGTGCCTAGCCCCCTTCCGCATGGAGTACAACAGAAAATAAATGGACTTCATGCCATTTTAATATCATGCCGAAGCAGAGGCGCTATATTGCGCAATAACTTAATATCAGTGCTGAAGAGCATTTTGAGCTGATACAAGTGCCGTGACAACGGTCTTAATCTCCTCGTGAGGAACCTACGGGTAGAACTTTCGTAGATGAGCTATGTTCCACGGGTTCCCCACCGGCACACCTTCTGCGGTTTCCAGCCGCGTCGAGCCTGGCCTGGCGATGTGCGTCACCTTGAAGGGGCCTTCCCACATTGGAGACAGCTTGTGCAGGCCCTCGCGAGAGAGTATTCTCCTCAGCACCAGGTCGCCGACCTCCAGAGTCCTTGCCCGAACATGGCGGCTATGATAGCGGCGTAGCCCTTGCTGGTACCTTGCGGCGCGGAGCGCGGCTTGGCACCGGGCTTCTTCGAGCTGGAGGAGGCGATCCTTGATGAGATCCTCTTGGCGAATCTCGTTGAAGGCGAGCACTCTTGGCGACCCGAACTTGACGTCGGTGGGAAGAACAGCCTCCGCCCCATAGACCAAGAAGAAAGGGGTCTCTCCAGTGGGTTTGGTGGCGGTAGTCCTGATGGACCACAAGATGGATTGGAGGTTGTCTAACCATTTTTTGCCGCAGGCTTCGAGCTTGGCATTGAAGCTTCTCGTCTTGAGTCCTTTGAGGACTTCAGCGTTGGCGCGCTCGGCTTGACCATTGCTCCTGGGATAGGCGACTGAGGCGATACAGATCTTGATGCCGGCCGATGAACAGTACTCCTTGAACAGTCTGCTGGTGAACTGGCTGCCGTTGTCGGTGATGATGCGGTTAGGCACACCAAAGCGACAGACCAGCCCACGAGAATAAACTTGACTGCGGATCTGGCCGGGATTGTGCACACCGGTTCCACCTCCACCCACTTGGTAAACTTGTCGATGGCGAAGTAGAGTTAGCGGTAGCCCCCTTGCGCCCTGGGGAATGGACCGAGGATGTCCAGCCCCCAGACTGCAAAGGGCCAAGTGAGTGGGATGGTTTGCAGCTCCTGTGCCGGCTGGTGGATCTGCTTGGCATGGAATTGGCACGCCTCGCACCTCTTGACCATTTCTGTCGCATCCCAGAGCGCTGAAGGCCAGTAGAAGCCGCTTCGATAAGCCTTTGCGGCAAGAGTTGAAGCAGAAGCATGATGCCCACATTCGCCGGCGTGGATGTCCCTGAGAAGCTCTTGGCCTTGGTGAGTAGATATGCACTTCAGAGCGACGCCGTTTGGGCGACGCCGGTACAAGTCACCATCTTTGACACAGTAGCCCGAGGCTTGACGTACTATCCTCTCGGCCTCCAAATCATCTTCGGGAAGCCTGCTGCTGACGAGGAAGGCCTTGAGCTCCAGGATCCAATCCACTCCCTCTTGCCGTGCCAATGCCAGGAGGACGCGGTCACCCGAAGGAGGCCCGCAGTCCGGAGCCCCCTGCTCTGGCGGCGGCAGGGCATGCGGAGGGTCAGAGCCGGACGACGATGGAGATGTCGGGGGGATGACCCCCGGCAGGGTCAAGAGACTAGAAAGAGACAAGGAATCGAGTTGACTTTATGTCGGTTGACCAAGGTTAGGTCTGGCCGGAATATAAGAGTGACGGCCGGACCGGCATATAAGTGTATCCCGGCCCTTGTTCAGGTATGCCGGTATAACCGGGATACTAGTTGAGGAGTGCCGGCATGGGCATAGATATGCCGGCCTAATTCATTTGATATGATGTGCAGGAGCAGGGAGGCCGGATTACCCGACCTTCATAGGTCGTTGGTCCGGCATATAGGTCCAGGATATGGCAAACGGTCATAATTGGGATGTATAAGTCAACCAAGGTGTCATGTCCCTACAATCAAGGAGAGGTTCTGCCCAGTATGGAGGGAGATCATGTTGACAGGGTGCACAGTGGAGGTTTACCTACCCTCACTGTGCACAAGTACAGCCCTTACCTCACAGTGGTAAGGTCACAGTCCAGGAAGTACAAGGTACATGGATGTGGAGTCCCATCGAGAGCAATCAGGGGCAAAGTCAAGGGTCTCAGTCATCGTCAGCATGCTCAGTTTGGAGTGTAGTTGGTGTTTTCTGGTCTCGTGTGACCGTTGTCACCCTGGCCACCACTATATAAGGTGGCACAGGGAGCCCTAGAGAGGGGTTGGTCCCAGGGTATTCCTACACTTAGCAGTTCATCTTCCTCCTCTAGCAGAGAGCTTGGAAGCGCCATTGTTGTGTACTCCATCGACCCAAGTATATAACCAGTAGAGCAGGAGTAGGGGTGTTATCTCCTTACGAGAGCCCCGAACCTGGGTAGATCTGTTTTCCTTTCTGTCGTGCTTTTCAGCTCGTTCCCCTCTCCCGAATCCTCCAGCATCTAGTTCGGCCCCCATTTAAGCCATCCCATGGCATATGTTGTTTCACCACGATGACATTTGGCGCCCACCGTGGGGCAGATCGATATGCTGGGCGGAGTGTTTATTCGGACGGGGTCCGTGATAGCAGCTTCGGGAGTGCGCGTGGTCTCTGGCCTTGTCCAGAGGCTAGGCTCGCTCAGCTTCATCAATGACAACGCCGGATGTCTCGGCGGCCGGCCGTTTCCCAGGGACGGCCGGATCATGTCTTTCGGTTCCCACGAGGTGTATGTGGGGACTGAGAGTATTTGCAGGAAGAAGGTGCTGGTGGCGGCGGATCCTCTGTCGCATCGGCTGGCTCACGCTGGGCGTAGCGCTCGCTCAGTAGAGTCGGTCGAGGTGATGATGGCCGGCACATCAGTGCCGCCGGCAGATGGTGCCGGCAAGGCAGTAGTGGCAGCGGATACTCCCCCAGAGCCGCCGAAGGCCAAGAGGTCGGCACGTCCTCCGTTGGAGCGTGTTGAGAACCTGGCCGGCACTTCCGGCGTGCCGGCTAGGGGACAGGTGCTTCTTCCCATCATCGATCGGCTTCTTGAGCCGGTGCGATCCGGCGATGATCCGAAGCAGACAAGGGAGGTCCTGGAGGGATCTCGCTAGGCCCTCGTCGATGAGGCCCTGGCCATGCATCAAGAGCGCGAACGGTTTAACCGGCAACTCCGTGAGTATGAGGCAGCCCATGGTTTTACACCTGTGGTAACCCGGCCTAGCCGGATAGATGAGGTTAGAACTAGAGGTAGAGATCTTAACACTGAGCTAGAAAAAGGTGCTAGTGATAAGCGTAATACTGCAACTAGTACTGTACCTAAGGTAATTTATAGCTCTCTAGTAAAAAACCTTAGAGCAGCAGCAGAGGTAGCTAAGGACCTATCTAATTTATCCAGCGAAGCACTGCGTGAGCAGCAAGCCCGGCTTAACCATCTTTTGTCTGAAGCTACCAAGCAGCAGGAGGCCTTCAAGAAGGCGAACCCAGGTGTCGGGGCATCCCAGTATGTTGTGTCGGCAGGAGGTGCCGGTGCGAGGTCGAAGGGCCAAGCTTCGTCCCCGCATCCGAGCGTCCGGCGTGCCGGAAGTGTAACCTCTGGCCGCCGGGACAAGCAGATCCAGGTGTATGATCCGGCAATCGCCGGAAAGCAGGCGGTGGTGCAGAAGAGTGTCGGCCATGCTGACAAGAATGTCGGCAGCAAGAAAGCCGGTCAGAATGTGCCAGCCGGGCAAGGAGCAGCTTCGGCCGGTGGGGGCCAGAGTAACAGTGCAGCCCGGCGTCAGCAGCAAGGCGCCGGACATGCGGTGCAGCAGCAAGGTACGGGTCAGCCGAGACACCGTGAAGATGATGGAAATTCCGCCCTGGCAAGGACGGGATATCAGCAGCAGTATCAACAAGGCCAGCAGTATCAGCAAGGCCAGCAGAATGAGCAGTGTCAGCCGGAACAGCAGCAGCAAAAGATGATCGCGGGCCCAATTGCGTCCCGGCTAGGACCTCGGTCCTTAGCGGCAAATGATGCGCGCTTCAAGCTGGACAGGATTCACCAGTCAGAATTGGTGGAGAGGCAAGGAGCTCCGAGTCCTATGTGCTTTGGACCCCGGATTATGGGTGAGCCGGTGCCTTACTGTTTTCAGCTCGCGCGTGGCGCGAGGACATATAACGGCAGTACAAAGCCGGAAGACTGGTTGGAGGACTACTCCACTGCGGTGAACATCGCCGGAGGAAACCTCAGATGGGCGGTACGATATGTGCCGCAGATGCTTGAAGGACCAGCCAGGATATGGCTGAACAATTTGCCGGCCGGAAGTATCAATGGCTGGGTTGATTTCGAAGAGCAGTTTGTGTCAAACTTCACCAGTACTTATAAGAGACCCAACCGCCCGCAGCAACTGGCTAGCTGCCGACAAGGAGAATATGAGACTGATCGTGACTACCTGACCAGGTGGTGCACATTGCGCAATTCCTGCGAGGGAGTTGTGGAGCAGCAGGCCATCATGTGGTTCGCTCATGGGTGCCGGCACGGCACCATGTTGTGGCAAAAGCTTCAGAGGGAGATGCCGGCCATGTTGGCCGAAACAATCAAGATTGCAGACAGTTATGCATTGGGAGATCCCATGCAGCCCACCCTTGATTCACAAGGACAGGGGCAGACCCAGCGGAACAATAGCAACGCCGGGAGACCGGGGAAGTTTTATCGCCCGGATAACCGGAATAAGAGGAGAGATGAGCGGCCGGATTATCGGTATGGCTCGGCACAAGTAGCAGCCGTGGAGGAGGAGCAAGGGGGCGCCGGCAGTAGCCAGCGTCCGGGATATGAGGGCTATCAGCAGCCTCAGTAGCAACCGCAGCAACAACCGCAGCAGCAAGCGCAGCCCTTCCAGAAAAAGAATATCTGGGTCGACAAGAATGCCGGCGGTGTCGCCGGTCAAAAGAAGCAGTGGCCGAAGTATACGGTGGGTATGGCCATGGACAAGCCTTGTGTGTTTCACACGTTCTAGTCGGGTAAGCCGGCAAACCATTTGACAAGAAACTGTTCGTGGTTGGACGACATATTGGCAGGTCGCGCAGGTCCTTTTGGGCCGGCAAGACCACTTATCCCGGCAGCTCCATCGCCGCTGACAGGTGCAAATACAGTTGCAGTCCTGCCCAGGCCGGTTAATCCCGGAAACCAGAGCAATACCGGAAATGCCGGCGTAAATCAAGTAGACCAGAGCTATAATCCAGAATACTGTGCCGGAGGCCCAGGAGCGGGCCGGAATGAGTACAAGGAGCATGATCAGAGCTACATGGTCTTTGAGACCGAAAGGACAGACAAGCAGAGCTTGTACCGGCGGTGTTTGGAGGTAAACGCCGTTATGTCGGCAGTTCCGAAGTTGATGTACTGGTCTGACCAGGCCATTGGCTGGGACAGGGCAGATCATCCCAAGATCATGCCAAACCCCGGTGGATATGATCTAGTGATGGATCCGACATTCGTCGGGCCGGCAAGCAACGTGAGGTTCAGCAAGGTCCTCATTGACAATGGAAGCAGCATCAACATCATGTATCGCGATACGATGCAGAAGCTAGGCATCAAGGAAAATATGCTGGAGCCAAGCAAGACAACGTTCCACGGCATTGTGCCGGGGCTTTCATGCGCGCCGATGGGCAAGATCCGGATAGATGTCATGTTTGGCATCCGGGATAACTGCAGGGTGGAGAACCTCATGTTTGAGATGGTGGATCTGGATAGCCCCTACCATGCTTTGCTGGGTAGGCCGGCACTAGCGAAGTTCATGGCCTCTACTCATGTGGCCTATCTGAAGATGAAGATGCTGGGGCCAAGAGGGGCGATTACAATCATTGGCGATTACAAGCGATCGATGGTGTGTGCTACAGGCGGGTCTAACCTGGCCGAGACTCTGATCATTGCAGAGGAGAAGAAGAGACTCAAGCGAGCAGTAGAAATTGCTGAGACAGTCGCGACTGGCAAATCTATGCCGGGCATGACAAACCCAGGTGGCAGTGCTTCTTTTCAAGTGGGTAAGGAAGTCAAAAAGGTGCCTCTGGATGAAGTTTTCCCGGAGCGCTATGCCCTCATCGGGGCAGGTTTGGACCCCAAATAGGAAAGCGAGCTCATCAGCTTCCTCTGTGAGAATCGGGATATCTTTGCATGGTCTACTTCAGACCTGCAAGGTGTGCCGAGGGAGCTGGCTAAGCACGCACTGCATGTAAGGCCGGATGCTAAGCCGGTGAAGCAGCCGCTCCGGCGGAATGCAGATGATAGAAGGAAAGCAATTTGGGAGGAAGTGGCCAGGCTCCTAGCCTCTGGCTTTATCAAGGAAGTACTGCATCCAGATTGGGTGTCTAACCCGGTTTTGGTGGAAAAGAAGAAGGATGAGCCAGCCGTAGTAAAAGTATGGCGGATGTGTGTTGATTACACCAACTTGAACAAGGCATGTCCTAAAGATCCATTCCCGCTCCCTCGGATTGATCAAGTGATTGATTCCACGGCTGGATGTGAACTGTTATCGTTCGTAGATGCATATTCTGGTTTCCACCAGATCCCGTTGTATGAGTCGGATCAAATAAAGACATCCTTTATTACCCCGTACGGGGCTTATTGCTATCTCACTATGCCGTTCGGTTTAAGAAATGCCGGTGCAACTTACCAGAGGTGTATACAAAAGTGTTTGCATGACCAAATAGATAAAAATGTGCAGGTATATGTCAACGATGTCGTCATAAAAACCAAGAAGAGCAAGACTCTGATAGATGACCTCCGGGAAACCTTTGCAAATCTGAGGAGATTCCGGATGAAGTTGAATCCGGCTAAGTGTACCTTCGGTGTGCCGGCAGGCAAGTTGCTCGGTTTCTTGGTCTCCAGCCGGGGTATTGAGGTGAATCCCGGCAAGATTCATGCCATAGAGAGAATGAAGCCGCCGACGGATTTGAAGGAAGTACAGAAGTTCACTGGCTGCCTTGTATCCCTGAGCCGTTTCATAAGCCGGTTGGGAGAAAAAGCATTGCCGTTATATCAATTAATGAAGAAATCTGACACATTCGTCTGGACAACGCAAGCAGATGCAGCTTTCAGAGAGTTGAAACAGATGCTGTCAACAGCGCCGGTGTTGGCATCTCCGATGCCCAGGGAACCAATGTTGCTCTATATAGCGGCAACTAACAGGGTTGTCAGTGTAGTGGTGGTAGTGGAGCGAGAGGAAGGAGGCAAAACCGTGCAGCGGCCGGTATATTATCTGAGTGAAGTCCTCTCCACCTCAAAGCAAAACTACCCACACTATCAGAAGATGACGTATGGTGTCTATATGGCGGCCAAGAAACTCAAGCATTACTTCCAAGAGCATCCAATCCGGGTAGTGGCCGAGGCCCCTATCTCGGAGATCATAGGCAACAAAGATGCCAATGGCAGGATAGCCAAGTGGGCAATAGAGTTGTCACCATATACTCCTCAATATGACAAAAGAGATACAATCAAGTCACAGGTGTTGGCTAATTTCTTCATTGATTGGGCAGAGATACAATATGAGCCGCCGTTGCCCGATGCAAACTATTGGAGGATGCATTTTGATGGGTCCAAGACAATTCACGGCTTGGGTGCCGGCATAGTTCTCACTTCACCCAAAAATGACCAGCTGAGATATGTTCTGCAGATCCACTTCGCAGCATCAAATAATGTGGCAGAATATGAGGCACTTGTGCATGGCCTGAAGGTGTCCAAGGACATAGGCATTCGCCGGATTATGTGTTTCGGTGATTCCGACTTAGTCATTCAGCAGTGTTCCGGCATATGGGATGCGCATGATGCAAACATGGGGTCTTAGCGTTTCTTGGTGCAGCAGCTGATCGGGTACTTCGAAGGTTGTGAGTTCCGGCATGTTCCCCGGGCTCAGAATGAAGCGGCCGACACATTGTCCAAGTTGGGATCTTCCAGAGATTCAATCCCGCCCGGCATCTCGTTGGAGCATTTGAGGAAGCCATCAATAAAGCCCTCGCCGGAGTCATCGTCCATGTATGTTCCGCCGAGCCCAGAGGATGCAGTTCCGATGGAGATAAATGCCGGAGCCACTTCGGATAACCCGGGGACTGCTCTCGCAGTCCTGGGGACTGGGCCGACATATGCAGTGAGTGCAGTATTCTGGAGCAGAGATAAGGGCAAAGGCAAAATGTACCAAGAGATTGTGCCAGCATACCCGGGGATTGATCCGTTTATCCCGAGGACTTCGCAGCCCATGGAGATCGATTATGTGTCGGTCGACATAATGGAAATAGATCAGGCAATGTTCGCTGTCAGGGAAGCGCCTTCATGGGCGCGCCCTATCATGGATTTCTTGGTAGATGGTCAAGTGCCGGCGGATGAAACAGAGGCACGCCGGGTTACAAGGAGATCCAAAGGGTATACCATCATAAACAAGGAAATATACAAAAGAAGTGCCACCGGAGTATTGCAGAGATGTGTTGAAGCTGCTGAAGGCCTGGAGATGCTCCAGGAAATTCATCAGGGGGAGTGTGGTCACCACGCTTCATCCAGAGCACTTGTGGTAAAAGTATTCCGGCATGGATTTTACTGGTCGACGGCACTGCAAGAAGCAGAAGACTTGGTCCGGAAGTGCAATGGGTGTCAGATGTATGCCCACCAGATTCATCAGTCGGCGTCAGCATTGAAGACTATCCCGATAACCTAGCCCTTTGCTGTTTGGGGCCTGGATATGGTCGGGGCTTTTAAGCCGGCAAGGGGAAAGATGACCCATATTCTGGTAATGGTGGATAAGTTCACCAAGTGGATTGAGGTGAATCCCATAAGCAAGTGCGATGGCCACACAACAGTGAAGTTCTTAAAGGATATAATTTTGAGATATGGGGTTCCTCATAGCATCATCACTGACAATGGATCAAACTTTGCCCAAGGGCCATTTGCCAGATTTTGTGAGGAGGTGGGAATCCGGCTAGACCTTGCATCGGTTGCTCACCCTTGTACCAATGGCCAAGTAGAGAGGTCAAATGGACTAGTGTTATCCGGCATAAAACCCCGGTTGATAGAGCCACTGGAGAAAACTCTGGGATGTTGGCTAGATGAATTGCCGGCAGTGCTTTGGAGTTTGAGGACAACTCCAAATAGGTCGACATGCTATACGCCATTTTTCCTGGTGTGTGGAGCAGAAGCTGTGCTTCCAACAGATGTAATACATGATGCACCAAGGGTTGTGCTATATACCGAGGAAGAGGCTAAGGAAGCCAGAGAAAATGATGTTGATTTGCTGGAAGAGGCAAGAGAAATAACACTATCAAGAACTGTGGTATACCAGCAGAACCTCAGACGCTATCATGCGCAAAAGGTGAATCCAAGGAGATTTCAAGAGGGAGATCTAGTGCTCCGGCTAAAACAGGGCACAGCAGGCCGGCATAAGCTAACACCTCCGTGGGAGGGACCATTCATTGTGAGCAGAGCTTTGCACAATGATGCTTACTATCATATAGATGCACAGGCCCCCAAGAAGGACAAGGTGGACAGGGCCGGAGAAGAAACCAAGCGACCATGGAACATAGCCCTACTCCGTCCCTTTTACTCCTGAACAGCATAATGTATGTATTTCCATTTTGCTTTGTGTGCCGGCACTTTATGCCGGCGCAAGACTAATGAATGAAATGTCGGCATCCTGAGGAGATCGGGCACTGCCTCCGGTATATATTGTTGTTTATTTTTAATTTTTTATGTGCCGGCTGGCTTGATTTGAATGTTTCTTATGTCGGCCTAGTAATGTGTCGGCACCAAAGGCCGCTCTTCGACTTAGCTGCTGTCCGGAATCCGGCTTCATGGCTAGCAAGAGTAGATGCCGGAGATTGTCTACACATGGAAAACGGCTAAGGAAATATAAAGCAAGCGAACCGACATTTATGTTATTGCCAAAGTAAAAACTTGAAATGTCGGATGATTTGAAGTATAAGTTTCAAAGTTTAAGTACTGTATGTTTAATGAAGCAACCTTGAGACTCATAAGTCAAAAGCCAAAAGAGGTAGACAAGTAGCCAAGGTTGTGGAGTTAGGGAAACAGGAAAACAAACTCGGTGACTTAGCCGAAAAATCATCCGGCATTGATAAATGAGCAAACCAAGTTAAAACTTGTTCAGGTAGCAGACCAGAGGGAAATTAAACGTATATCTTACAATTGCACCTGGCATACCGGGGATATGATAAAGCTTAGAGTTTTTTGATGCAAAGTTCAAGAGGCCGGGGTGGAAGCAGAGCCGCCGGCGGGTGGAGCTGTAGCAGTAGAGACGACGGCTTCAGGTGTGCCGGATCCAGCAGACGGGATGGAGCCATCACCTCCGGCCGGAATAGATCCCTGTTCCGGAACATCAGTGTTGGCTTCTTCAGCTTCTTCTTCGTCTTGGCTGGAGTCGGAGCCCTCAGCGTCGGCAGCATCCTTGGCATCATCCTCCTTCTTCTCCGGCTCACGGATGTCCCGGACAAAGGCTTCGGTGTCGGCGTAATCCACATAGCTGTGGGCCAGTTCCTGCCGACGCCGGATGTGTTCCGGATCCGAGGTCCAGATAGATCCTTCGCGCACAGTGCGCAAAGTCTCTAAGTCGGCCTTTTCGTACCAGGAGAGGAAGTAAGTGAGAGCTTCATCAGCTCCCACCCTTGCGCCGGAATCCCGCCATTCTCGGAGGAGAACCTTGGAGAGCTGCAGATCATTCCCAAGATCAACAGGGTCGGTGGGCGTCCTTTGTCCCGGCCAGAGGGCGGAGTATGCTTCCTAGGGCACCAAGAAGAGATCTTCAGTATAGTAGCTCATGGCGTTCTTCCGGGCTTCCAGGGCGAGCAGCTGCTCCGACATAGTCCAGTTGGGAGAGTCGACTGGGGCACCCCGGTTCACTCGATCCACCTGCAGAGCCCTCTCAACGTCTTCAACTGAAGCAGGAAATAGGTCTGAAAGATGGCAAGCAGGTTAGCAAAAGGAATGTGTGTCGGCGTAAGAGTATACCGGAAGAGATGTATCGGACAGGATGTGTTGGGCAGAAGAGGATTTGAGGCTTACTGGCGAGATCGACGTTGAGCCGGGCAATGTCAACTTCCCACTTGGTGGCCTGCTCCTTTAGGCCATTAAGTTCTGCGTGGGCGTGGGATGCGTCGGCTTCTGAAGTGACGAGCAGCTCCTGGGCTTTCTTAAGTTGGCCCTCCCTCTGTTCCTTCTCCTCCAGAAGCTCAGCAACCCGGCCCTTCAGCTGCTCCACCTCAGCTTTGTGAGCGGCATCCCGATCGTCCAACTGCTTGGCCACGTCCACGGAGGGAATACAGTCCCGGTGGC
Source organism: Dactylis glomerata (assembly GCA_007115705.1). Lineage (NCBI taxonomy): Eukaryota > Viridiplantae > Streptophyta > Magnoliopsida > Poales > Poaceae > Dactylis > Dactylis glomerata. The sequence goes on from QXEO01000450.1 coordinate 4,185,999, forward strand.
GTGCCTCCAGTGCAGCTTTCTCATCTGCAAGGATTTGAAGTTAAAAGGATGTGAAGATAGAAAACAGTGACAAGAATTAAAGTATTTGAAGTACAAGTTGATTAGAAAAAGATCAGCAGGATTCGGCATACCGGTCAGCTCCTTCACCCTCTGGAGAAGCGCGATGACTTGTTCTTCAGCAGCAGCTGCAGAATGCCGGTAAAAGGTTATATGTTGGCATATTAGGGTGCGCCGGCAAAAGGAGTATGAAGAAGATCAGAAGAGGAGAATAACCCGGCATGCAACGGTATGTCGGCTGAGTTTACCTTTCTGGGTCAGCTCCAGCCGGAGCCTGCTATGTGCGTCGGATAACTTCCGATGCTCGCACACCAAGTCATGGTACAGGTCGGCGCGTGTGTTGTTCATGCGCTGTAAAAAAGTTGGGATTTGAAGGGTTATGAGAGAAATCTAGCATGACAGTTAAAGTGAAGATTATATCAAGAGTTCATTCTTTTGAAGACCCGGCACAGGTGCTGCGCACCTATCCCGGCCCTCGGTGACTAGCATTTGAAGCTCGAATCGAGCTTATATCTCGGTCAGGAGGATTTGAAACTTGCTGAAGACTTTTAGTTTGTTGAAGACCCGGCACAGGTGCTGCGCACCTATCCTGGCCCTTGGTGACTAGGATTTGAAGCTCGGGACGAGCTTATATGTCAGACTATTAGTTTGAAAACAGCTAAGTGCAAAGGGTATTGGAAAATCCCGGATGTCCGTATCCCGGACAGCCGACATTTTCGGGGACTGGGGATATATATATAGAAAAGACTTACGTTGGTGGCGTCGGCCAAAAGGTGAAGTCTTTGCTGGATGCTGAGGAGCTCGCTGGCAATAGGAATGGGCTTCGCGGCCAGGATATCAGCAGGATTGCCAGTAGCCAAAGCTTCGGCCAGCTTCTTATTCTTGGAGTCAGCAGTGTCCATACTGTCGGCGTCATTCCACTTGATGCAGTGCTCCTTAAGAGATCCAAGGCTCTTGTCACTTTTCGTCAGCAGGGAGACACGGCCCTCAAGTTCCGGCGTATCAAAGAAGCTGGGCCAGGCTGCTGCTTTGCCAATATGGAGTGCCAGGGCAGAGCTGGGCCGGGCTGCTCCCTTAGCAGGTGCAGTGGCAGCGGATTGTGTGCCGGACTTGGTCGGCTTGATCTTGGGAGTGCCGGACTTAACCGGGACTGAGGTCTTGTCCGGGGCAGAGGTCTTGGCCGGGGCAGCGGTCTTGGCTGGGGCAGAGGTCTTCGCAGCAGTTGGAGTCTTGGGCGCTGGTTGTTCCGGCGCGGCAGGCACAGCTTGGCCAGCAGGGGCAGGTGCCGGATCAGTCCAGACCTCCGGCACTTCAGGGGCTTTGCCTTTATTTATGTCGGCGCTCTTGTTGCCTGCGCCGGCATCTTCAGTAGTCCCGGCGCCGCTGGTGGGCACGCCGGCGTCAGGGGCATCTGGTTGGGCTCCTGTGTCCATGTGGACATCAGAAGCCGAAGGATCCTGTTGAGCCCCCGAGTCCATGTGGACGTCGGGGGCAGAGTTGTCTTGCTCCGGCGGAGGATCGTCCTTCGCCGGGGAAGTGGTTTTGTCGGGCGCAGGCGAAGATGCCGGCGCCGGAGAAGTGGTGTGACTTACAGAGGGTATGTCGGGGGTGGCAGTGGCCGTCGGCCTTTCAATGTTGGGGCTGGCACTTGAGCTAGAAGCATGTTCCGGCGCAAGGGGAGCCCTGAAAGAGAGAAAACACCAAGTTAGTAATCAAAGAGAGAAATATGCCAGAAATGAAGCAAAGGAAAGAAACTCACCCCGGGGCGACGGGTCTTTGCCTCTTGGGCTGAGGCACGCCAACCTTCTGCCTTTTCGGTTGCTGGGGTGTGTCGGGGTGGGGCTTCACGCCTCGCTTCCGGCCGGCACGTCTGCCAGTGGAAGGAGGTCCCTGGTTCAAAGGGGCGGCGTCGACAACCATGTCGTCCGGGATAGCTGAGGACGGCATAGGATAAGCAAAAGGTGTGGTAGGAAAGGCATATGCAAGTGGCGTTGGGTCGTAATACATCAGGATCTCCTCGTCAGAGTCATCCTCACTCCGGGCTTGAGTGGAGTGCCGGGAGGAAGAGTCCTTACCCGCGGCAGAGGCAGCACGGGTGTTCCGGGGCAGCTTGTCCCAATGATCCGGATCTTCAACGTCCGCAGCGGTGCGGTCTGCCGCGATCTGGATCCGGGAGTTCTCCATACTCTGGAAGCTGAACTTCTGCATAGGGCAAAGACAATGGGTCAGAAACAAGAAATATGTCGGTACAAGGAGTATGCCGAATAAGCATGATAAGTGTCAGAAAATAGAAGTATGTCGGCCAAGGTATCTATATGTCGGGCAAGAGCTTATGTGCCGGCGAAAGGGATTTACCGTCGGTGCGGGGTGATCCCGGCTGTAAGGTTCCAGTCCCCAGGCAAAGGTGGCCTGAGAGGACTTGCAGATGTCCTTGATCCGCCGCAGGATGTCGGCCGGGGTCAGCTCGTATGTGGAGTGCCGCGTGGGATCCATGGGCCCGCTCATTTGGCATATCTTGTGAGGCCGGCGCTGGAGAGGAGAGACGCGCCGGCTGATGAAGCAGGCCACCAGGTCCTGAGGAGTGAGGCCCTCATCCCGCAGCTCACCCTTAACCTGGTGGAGGGCGTTAACCGGCCCGACCGTGTTCTTCGGGTTATAGGTCCAGTTCTTCATCGCCAGTGGTGGCTCGTCCACGAATGGCGGCAAGTTGAGCAGGTCGACGTCGGTGGTGTTCTTGACGTAGAAGAAGCTCTTTTGCCACTTCTTGCACGACTCGAGCAGTTCCACCTTGGGAAAGTCCGAGCCCTTCCGGGACATAATGGTGGCCGCGCCGCATTGGGTCATGGGGCGGTCCTTCTCCTGGGCCGTCTCCGGCAGATCATCCTTGGACCGGGGCGGTTCTTGGACAACTTGCTTCCGCAGCTGGAAGTACTTCGCCCAAGCTTGGGTGAAGGCCTCTATGCCAGCGAAGCCTTCGCAGAAAGCGGCGAAGGCAGAGAGTATCATCACCGCATTCGCCGGGATATGGTGAGGCTGTAGATCATAGGTGTCGAGGAGGTCCCGGAAGAAGTCTGACGCCAGCAGACCAAAGCCCCGCTCGAAGTGGGCGATGAACACGACGCGTTCGCCGGGTTCAGGTGCCGGCACTGTCTCTCCCGCCGGTAGCCGACATGCAACGCCGTCCGGAATTCTTCTGGTGGTGGTGACCCAAGATATGTCGGCCGGAGTAACCTCCGACCCCTCCCAGCCGGAGCGTCCTTGGAGCTGGGCCGAGGTATCTTCTTCTGAAGCCGAGGTAGCCGTCATGCTTGAGGAAGCCATCTTGGTGGCCGGGACAAGGCGTGAGAGCCGGAGTCACGTGATGTTAGTCCTATCAGAAGCAGGGTAAAGAGGGAGGTTAGTCTCTCCGGCATACCACTCTCACCAAAGTTAGCAGAACAGGAAGATCTACCAACGCAGTTAAAATTGGGAATAAGCATGGAAATGAGTCCTACGGAAGAACATCTGTGAACTATCGAAGAACACCACTGGCAATGCTAATCGAGCCAGAGAGATATTAAGTATGGAAACTACTGAAGATCTAAGCGCGCAATGTTACCGGTGCAAGGCTGCAGAAAGAGAGAAGAGCAGAGGAAAACGAAGAACTTACCGAAGCTTGGACGGCGGCAATGGAGCGGCGGCGGGCTTGTAGTCGAGGATCTAATCTCCCCCGGTAATATCCGGAAGAGGAGCGGCGGAGGCGGCGAGGAAGGTGAAGATGCCGAGCGTCGGTGAGCAGAGGCGCCGGCGTGAAGGAGAGCGACGGCGGCGGAGCTCCTTCTCTGTTCCTCGGTCCGGCAATGAAGCGCAAGAGGCAAGGGAGCGGAGGAAGAAGAAGGCACTGTGGGGGTAAAAAGAGCAAGTTTACCCCCGCCCCCATATTTATACCGTGGGACTAGGGTTGTGGGGATCGTGGTAAGTGCTCCACTACCCCGACCGTTTCTGCGGGAGGTCGCCACGTGGCGGCACGGAGTGGGGCGGCGGTTCCTGTAACCGTGCCGCTAGGCAATGATGGTATGCAGTAAATGCACTATGAACCGTCACTTCGTGTGACCGTTCGTAGCATCAGAGCAGTTGCAAGTTTCGATGCAAACTGTCGGACTTAGCTTCTCGAGGAAGCCTTAATTGTGTGCTGGCATGACCGGGCATGGAACAGTTCCGTCCGGAATACCCACGGGGCCGGCCGGATTACCTTTTGGAAAAGAAACAGGAGCCGGTGTATGCGTGGGGTCCGGCATGTAATCAGATCGTCGGCGTATAACACAGAGCTGGGGTATAATGAAAAGATGATATGTTGAACCTGTCAAGGCTCCACAGTTGAGACTGGGGAACCTCGGCAGCTTCGGGGACTAGTGTCGGGGGGATGACCCCCGGCAGGGTCAAGAGACTAGAAAGAGACAAGGAATTGAGTTGACTTTATGTCGGTTGACCAAGGTTAGGTCTGGCCGGAATATAAGAGTGATGGCCGGACCGGCATATAAGTGTATCACGGCCCTTGTTCAGGTATGCCGGTATAACCGGGATACTTGTTGAGGAGTGCCGGCATGGGCATAGATATGCCGGCCTAATTGATTTGATATGATGTGCAGGAGCAGGGAGGCCGGATTACCCGACCTTCATAGGTCGTTGGTCTGGCATATAGGTCCAGGATATGGCAAACGGTCATAACTGGGATGTATAAGTCAACCAAGGTGTCATGTCCCTACAATCAAGGAGAGGTTCTGCCCAGTATGGAGGGAGATTATGTTGACAGGGTGCACAGTGGAGGTTTACCTACCCTCACTGTGCACAAGTACAGCCCTTACCTCACAGTCTAGGAAGTACAAGGTACAGGGATGTGGAGTCCCATCGAGAGCAATCAGGGGCAAAGTCAAGGGTCTCAGTCATCGTCAGCATGCTCAGTTTGGAGTGTAGTTGGTGTTTTCTGGTCTCGTGTGACCGTTGTCACCCTGGCCACCACTATATAAGGTGGCACAGGGAGCCCTAGAGAGGGTTTGGTCCCAGGGTATTCCTACACTTAGCAGTTCATCTTCCTCCTCTAGCAGAGAGCTTGGAAGCGCCATTGTTGTGTACTCCATCGATCCAAGTATATAACCAGTAGAGCAGGAGTAGGGGTGTTATCTCCTTACGAGAGCCCCAAACTTGGGTAGATCTGTTTTCCTTTCTATCATGCTTTTCAGCTCGTTCCCCTCTCCCGAATCCTCCAGCATCTAGTTCGGCCCCCATTTAAGCCATCCCATGGCATATGTTGTTTCACCACGACGATAGGAGAGGTGGACAGTTTGAATAGTCGCTCCTCGAAGACGCCAGCAGGTTGTGCCAGGCGATGTGAGGCACGCTTGGCGATTTCGTCCGCCTCCACATTTTCTCCTCTTGGGATGTGCTTGAGCTCCAAGCCTTGGAAGCGTTTTTCCATCTTTTGATGCTCCTCGAGATAAGCCGCCATGTGCTCATCCTTTGGAGTGTAGCTCTTGTTAGAGAAGTTCACTACCAACTGTGAATCTCCCTTGACGACGAGGCGCTTGATACCCAAAGCATTCGCTGCCCTTAGGCCAGCGAGTAGTCCTTCATATTCCGCGATGATGTTGGAGACCTTGTGCTCAGGCTTAAAGCAGAGCTGGATGGCGTAGAAGAGCTTGTCTCCAGAGGGAGAGGTAAGGACAGCGCCAGCTCCCGCGCCGGGAAGGTTGAAGGCGCCGTCGAAGTGCATGGTCCAGAGGCCTGGGGCCTCCTCTCCTGGGAGTGTTGACTCCACCTCTGGAGGCTCGTCGGCGAATGGATCAGTCCATTCGGCAGTGAACTCAACCAAAGCCTTGCTTTTGATTACCTTGGTAGTTTCGAAGGAGATCTCGAAGGGTTGAAGCTCCACGGCCCATTCTGCCACCCGCCCGGTGACATTGGGATTGCGTAGAATGGTCTCCAGGGGACGATCAGTGACCACCTTAATCGGGTGACCCTGGAAGTAGTGTCGTAGTTTCCTTGAGGCGATGAGCAGGGTGTAGAGCAGCTTTTGCTGCATGGTGTAGCGCTCCCACGCGTCGCGTAGCACCGTGCTGACGAAGTACACAGGCTTTTGCACCTTGGTGATGCCCTTAGGAGTTTCCTCCTCGAGAGGCTCAGGAGCGTCACGTTGAGGGAGCGGCTTGGTCGGCGAAGCTGCAGCGGGCGGCTCCTCTTGAGGGGTAGAAGGAATTTCTGCCTCTACCTCGCGAGGAGCCCCCGGGCAGGGAGGACCAACTTCCTCTTTGGCGATTACCTTGGTGTCTCGCTCCGCGACGAGGACAGCGCTTGTTGTTCTCAGAGTTGCTGCGATGTAGAGCAGCAAGGGCTCGCGGAATGTTGGGGCAACCATGATCGGCGGGCTCGTGAGGTACCTCTTCAACTCGGTGAAAGCCTTGTCAGCTTCCGGAGTCCACTCGAACTTCCCAGAGCGCTTCATGAGCTTGAAGAAGGACAAGGCCTTCTCCCCACTCCTCGCGATGAACCGTCCCAGGGCTGCCATGCACCCCGCGAGGCGCTGCATTTCCTCGAGATTGTGCGGGGGACGCATTTCTTCGATGGCCTTGACTTTGTCAGGGTTTGCCTCTATCCCGCGATGAGACACGAGGAACCCCAACAACTTTCCCGACGGTATGCCGAAGGCGCACTTGGCGGGGTTGAGCTTGATGTTTACCTTTCTCAGGTTGACGAATGTTTCCTCTAGATCCTCGATGAAGGTGTGACTCTCGCGAGTCTTGACGACAATGTCGTCGACGTAGGCTTCCGCATTCCTTCCCATCTGAGCCCCCAGGGCATTACGCATGAGCCTTTGGAAGGTGGCTCCTGCATTCTTCAGGCCGAAGGGCATGCAGACGTAGCAGTACACACCACAAGGCGTGATGAAGGCGGTCTTCTCTTCGTCCTCCTTTGCCATCTTGATCTGATGATAGCCGGAGAAAGCATCCAAGAAGCAAAGGAGGTCACAGCCGGCGGTGGAGTCAACGATTTGATCTATCCTTGGGAGCGGATAAGGATCCTTGGGACAGGCCTTGTTGAGACTTGTGAAGTCCACGCAGAGGCGCCCACTGCCATTCGACTTTGGGACGACCACCGGATTGGCAATCCAGGTGGGGTGGGCTACCTCGCGTATTAGCTTGGCCTTCTTTAGCTTCTCTATTTCTTGAACGATGAAGTCTTGTTTCTCTTGCGCTTGCTTCCTAGTCTTCTGCTTCACGGGGTGTGCCTGAGGGCACACGGCTAAGTGGTGCTAAATCACCTCCCTGGGAATGCCGGGCATATCTGACGGAGTCCAAGCGAACATGTCAGAGTTTGCCTGCGGGAAGGTGACGAGCGCGCTTTCCTATTTGGGAGAAAGCCCTGCCCCAATGGTGACAAAGTTTTCACAGCCCCCAGCCTGGAGCGGGACCTTCTTCGTTGCAGAGCGCTCTTGGGTGAACTGGGGCCCCCTCCCTGAGGGTACCGCAGCTTCCCCAATGCTCATGTCCAGCATCGGATGGACCAGGTCCTCACTTGGAGTAGGCGATGCAGAGGCGGCGAACTTCTTCCCTGTCAAGCCCGGTAGGAGGGGCTCGAGAGAGGCCTTCTTTGCAGCAGCCCGCTCTTGGGATACGAGCTGCTTCTTCCTCGCGAGGTCACCAGAGTGTTCCAGTAGATCTTCGTCGGCGGGGAACATGGTGGCGGCCTCACGGTAGACATGCTCCACAGATCGGAGAGCATCCTTCTCATTGCAGCGCACGGTGATCGTGCCGTTGGCGCCCGGGATCTTGAGGACGTTGAAGCCATGGTGCGTTGCCGCCATGAACCTCGCCAGGGCTAGGTAGCCGAGGATGGCATTGTACGGCAGCGCGATGTAGGCGACGTCAAAGTCGAGGCTTTCTGTCCTGTAGTTGTCCCGGGTGCCGAAGGTGATGGGCAGGCGTACCTGCCCAATTGGTGTTGTAGACCCTTCGGTTACCCCGAAGAATGGCCAGGTTGGCATGAGCCAATGGTACGGCACCTGCATCTTCTCAAAGACCTCAACCGAGATGATGTTGAGGCCCGCCCGTCCGTCGATGAGTGCACGATTGACGGCGATGTTATTGATGGTTGGCCTGCACAAGAGGGGAATTGTGCCAACGCCCTTAGTGGAGGCCGGATGATCCTCCTCATCGAAGCCGATCCTGCTGGTTGACCACTTCATTAAGTGGTTGCCGACGTTGGGCTGTGCCGCCGCGATCTCTCGCGACAGCTGCTTGAAGTGACGATTAGATAAAGGAGCTTGAGCTCCACCCAGGAGGCAAGCGGCAAAGCCTCGCGGCTCTTGATAGCCCCCCTGGTTCTCTTCACGATGATCATTCGCTGGTGGAGGCAGCGGCAGCGGCTCGGGATCTGCGTGAGATAGACCATCGCAGCGGCGACCCTCGTCTCAGTCATCGTCGCGGTGATCGCCCCGGGATCCACCCTTGCCGTTGCTGCGGCTGCTCCCACGGCGCTTGGTGACACTATTTTCTTCATGAAACTTTCGGACAATCCAACAATCGTCGGTATTGTGGGTTTCCTTTTTATGGAGAATGCAGTAGCGGCGACGTCGGCCCTTATCGCGCTCAGAGCGGTCCCCACGGCATTGCTTATGCCCAGGCTCTGCCGTGAGGATGGCAGCTTCCTTGCGCTTGGGGTCCTTGGACTTCGGCTTTGGGGGAAGCGCCTCCGGCAGATTGTGCACGAAGATCCTCCCCTCCTCGGCCTTGGCGCAGCGGTCGGCGATTTTGAAGAGCCTGACGACAGAAGTCAACTCATCGTTCATGGATAGCTTCTCCCTCATCTTGATGTTGGAGACGCCCGTGGAGAACGCGGAGATGACCTCTTCGTTGGAGATCCTGGGAATCTTGTTCCTCATCTGGCTGAAGCGCTGGATGTACTGACGAAGCGTCTCGCCCTTGTACTGGCGCACCGCCCTAAGATCGTTCTTGGTGGCGGGGAGCTCGTACGTGGGCATGAAGTTGGCGACGAACTGACGGCACAAGTCCTTCCATGAGGTCACAGATTCATGAGGAAGATTCATGAGCCAAGTTCGAGGAGCGTCTTTGAGGGCCATGGGGAACCAATTGGCCATCGCGCGCTGATCTCCACGCGCGGCCTGGACGGCGACAACGTAGAGCTGGAGAAATTCGATGGGGTTTCTAGTCCCGTCGTAACGCGCGCCAATGTCTGGCTTGAACTTGTCAGGCCAGACCACGTAGCGTTGCTGGCGAGTGAGATTAAGGCACCCGGGGTTGTAGATGGGGTCCCCGGGGGTCTTGACGTTCTTGCCAGCTTCGCCGATGTCGTCGATGGCGCGGTCATGATTATCGCGGCGGTGCTCAAGGGAGACGCGTGCGTCTTCCGGAGCGCGTTGGATGATTTGACAGCTGGGCTCCCCGCACGGCGAGGATGCGGCGCGGGAAGCCACTTTCTTGGCCTTGGCGGCCTTCCCATCTCCGGCGCCCGGGGCGCAGCACCCCGCCGCCGGATCTAGTTCTCCCGCGCCCTGGGCTCCTCCCTGGGCCGGGTCTTCGTTGGCGATGGCGACGAGCTCGGCGATTCGAGCGCGCCACCCCTCACGCCCATCATCAGTGGGCTGATAGCGCAGAAGCTCCAGCGCCATGGCGAGAGCCTGCGCAGGCGACATCTGACTCCCGGAACGAGCGCGAGAAGTGGCGGTGGCAGTGAAGGAGAGCGAAGGCTCTGTACGCCCAGACGGGAGGTAGGAGGACTCCAAATCTTCCTCCTCTTCTTCCCCGGCCGAGGCTTCACGACGACAGAAGATGGGCTCGGTCTGTCCCCAGACAGCGTTACGGCGGCGAAGACGCTCGAGTCTTGCATTGGCGTCAGCCATGTCGAAGCAGATCTGGAAGAAAACACACCACAGCCCCCTACCTGGCGCGCCAAATGTCGATGGATTTCGTGTCGCAAGAACACGGGGTACCACGCGACGGACCCAAAGATTTGAACGCAGGGGGCTGAACGTGAGAGATCTTGGATCACAACGAAACACGGTGATGGAAGCCTCGAGTCGTCGAACGCACAACACACTGCAGAGAGGGACGCTGAGCTTTACCCAGGTTCAGGGCCCTCGTGGTGAGGTAACACCCCTACTTCCTGCCTTCTTGTATTACGACGCGATACCTCGCGAGGAGTACAAGGTCTTGGTTACAAAGCTCTAGCTGACCAGAGGTTGAAGAACCTGCGTGCCCAGCTAGCAGCCTGAAGAAGATGAAGATTCAATCCCCTCTAAGGGGTGGCCTCCCCTCCTTTTATAGCGCCGAGGTCCTCCTTCCCCTTATCTTCTTGGGGAAGGGGTTGCCACACACGGCCAAGGGGGGAGCACAGCTGTAGACTCTATTCTTCCGTGGACGTAGTCTTCGTAGAGTAGTGGCGCCGGTCCACCGGAGTGGGTGGAGGAAGCTGACGTCTTCCCCTGGTGCCCTGCACCATCCACACTATTTTTAGGGGGGTGGCCAACAACCAATGTGCCGCTTTATGCAGGCACGGTGAAAGTTGGTCTCCTCCCTGTCGGGGGTAGCGTGGGCGGTACGCGGTCTTCTGTCCTTTATCTTCTTGCTCTGCACGCAAACGTGCTGAGCTGACATGGATGTGGTCCCTCCCCTCACCAGCGGGAGCTCGTGAGGAGGTCTTCTGGTCCTTAGCAGTTTTAGTCGTCGTTCTCCTCATGAGGCGCCTCCTCATGAGGGTCTTCTCCAACAGCTTCGGTCGTCGTTGCACCCTGGGCCGAAGCTGGGCCGTTGAAGAGGCCCAGGAGCAGGTGGACCGGGATACCCCGGTATCCAGAACACCAACATCCGTGCCCGATGACATGGAACAAGCCCACATCAAAATGACAGGACAAGCAGACAATGAACACCTCGACATATCTTTTATTTACCATTTGTATAGCTTTTTATTTTGAGATGCGTCGTCGAATGTCCACTATGGCCATGCTGCAAATTTCCACCATGAATTATGCATGGCTTAGATTGGCGGCCCAGGCGTTTCTCTAACACATATACAAACTCCATGATCCCGCAAGATTCCCAATTCATTTCACATCGCGAGTATCCATAAACAAAAGATCACGATATCAACTCAAATAAGAAGTGCAATGTTGAAAGCTTGCCCCATGACGGCATGGATGGGCTAATTCCCAACTTACAACTTGCAAGCATAACAACTCAACATAAGAGACCACAATGTCAAAATTTTAAAGCGAGAAAAGTAAAGTGTGCCATCCGGTTCGTGTGAGCTTTACATGCAAAAGCCTAGGCCGCAGTCTACACAAGGTCCTTCTTGTACCACTTTTTTGCATAAAGCTTTTTCTCTTTTTCAACACCATTCAAACTTTTTATAGCCAACTCTTTTGATGAAAACCAATAAGGACCAGAGGAAAAAATACATCTTGATGAAAAGACATAACAAGATCTGAACAAAAATCAAGGTGAAAAATGAAAACTAAACGTAGTTCTAGAAAAAGAAGAACACTCGTTGAAACGAATAGAGTGAAAAACGGAGTGTTCTTGGCAAATGAAAAGCAAGGCAACTTCTCCAAAAGGAATTTGTTGGGGTCCAACCATTTATTGCATCAAACAAAACTAAACTAAAATGAAAACTAAAAACAACTGACGCTCCAAGAAAAATGCATAATGCATGAAGCAATAAAAATATAGTGTGTTGAAAGGTGACCTGATTTTTGCCGATGAAGAAGGGGTGCCTCGGGGGCATCCCCAAGCTTTGACGCTTGTACTTCTTGGATATTACTTGGGGTGACATGGGCATCCCCAAGCTTGAGCTTTTGTCCATTCTTCAACTCATCTCATCATTCTCCAATCCCTACACTTGAAAACTTCCTTCATACAAAACTAAACACAAATCTATTAGCAACATTAGTGTAAGCATAACATTGAATCAACCCTTTTTGCTTCAGGTTTAAACCTAAAACCACCACATATAAAGCATATACTACTGTAGCAACTTCCCCAAATGTTTCGTGATCAAAAGAACTAAAAAAGAAAGCGATAAAGCGGCAAACACAAATATTGGCAAAAATCTGTCAAAAGAGAACATCTGACAAAGGTCGAATTTTTTAGGGGTTTTCTGTTACTCAAATCAAAAAGTGTTCAACTAATGAAAGTTTGGATACAACCTGGGGCATATGCACAAGAAATCGCAGGTCCAAAATATATACAGAGAATTTTCACTAATTTTCATGGTGCAGCACCGAAAACTGTTTCAGGACAGCAACATCCCCAAATCTTACCTCGCTCAAATTAGAGGCTTCTCTTGGCACAAAAACGAAATAAAAAGGATAAGGAGCGGTTATTACAGTAGTAATAACTTCCAAGACTCAAATAAAAGAAAAAGTACTGAAAATAAACAATGGGTTATCTCCCAAGAGTGCTTTTCTTTAACGCCTTTGAGCTAGGCGCAGTAATTTGCAAAGATGCTCATGTGGGCGCCATATAAGAGCTTGGGGCAAAGGCGCCATATAGGAACTTAAAGCAATAGAGAGCATCAAAAATCAAATGTGAAAGACATTTAAATCTATACCACTTCCTATGAAAAATAGTCTTGTAAAGTGACAAGTCATGAAAGCGCAAAGCAAAAAGCATAGGAAGGCAAAACAAGTACAACTTCAAGAATTGCAACATAAAGAGGGGAAACTCAATATTGTTGAGATCCATCAAACCATGTTTCCCTCTCTCATAATAACTTTCAGTATCATCATGAATATAATTAACAATATAACTATCACATAAAGCATGCCTACCATGAGCCACATGCATAAAAGAATTAATACTCCCCACATGAACAATCGTAGTAGGAGCAGATTCAACAGAATAATTATTCTCATCACCATAATCATCAAAAACAGGAGGCATATTGTAATCATAACTAATTTTCTCCTCAATAGTAGGTGAACTTAAAATATTATACCCATCATCATAACCATCATAAACTAGAGGCTTAGTATCATCACAAGCTAGAGAACAGCTATTTCGCAAAGCATACTCATCAAACATATCATCATAAGAAGGAACATGGATAGTACTAATGGTACAACAATTATTAACCTTAGTATTGGTACCAAAAATATTTTCAATATCAAAAGTAGAGTGCTTTTCCCAATCATGATCACTAACATAGGTACAGGCATGAGAACATCATCCCAATCAGAATTATCATAATCTATAGCAGGATCATAATGCTTAGGGGAAGATACCGTGTCCTCTCACCTTTTACTCCTCTTCTTCTTCTTCTTCTTACTCTTCTTACTCTCTCCTTTAGGAGGGAGAGACTTGAAGGGCATCTTCTCCACATATATTCTTTAGGAGGGAAAGGCATCTTCTCCACATAATCTGGTTTGCTGACAGAAACAACAGAAGAAACTTTGGAGGATTCCTCCTCTCTATTAATAAGATCGAAACATCTATTAGTCCTGTCATAGCTTGGCAAAACATCATATTTTATAAGATCTTGTAAGTTAGTATTTGCGAGGCAATCTTTAGCACAATTGAGACGACAACCACGAAGGGTGCTATTAATATCAACATCTCTCATATCAACCAAAGAAATCTTCCTAGACATCTCTTCACAATTCAAAAATAAAGTAAGCTCATCATACTGATTGAGAGTAATCTTATAATCACAATACAAATCTGTGGTACTCGTTCGATTAATTGGGCATTGAAAATTAAAGTGACCCTTTTTACCGCAAAGTTCATAAAGAAAACGATAAAGCTCACAAACCCTTTCACCAAGCACATCTAGATCCCTAAGCCACATACTGGTTTCTTCATTTGCGTGGTGGACACAATAATCTTCCTTGTTGTAACTCTGTTCACAAGGTCTATGTACTCCACAAAAATTAACATGCTTATAGGAAATAGGACTTTCAGAGGTTCGAGCATGTTTATTGGAATCATCAATAACAATATCACTTTCTATGCAAGTGTCCTTAAAAGGTTCATGATACATGTCCCCATTTCCTTTAGGAACATTCATATGGGAAGCAAAGGCTTTAAAGCAATCAACCATAATTTTAGGATCAAGACCATATTTAGCACTAAGCTCTTGAAAATTAGCAGTTTCAGCGAAAGACTTAATGCAATCAAACTCATAATTCATACCTGATCCTTTACCTTTATTGCTATCCCAACCTTCAATATTGTTTTGAATTGTTTCAAGCAGATCCCACTTGGTGTCAACATCCTTGCTTGTGAAAGACCCATCAAAGCATGCATCTAGATAGTCCTTGTAATACCCTGAAAGCCTTGCATAAAAATTATTAATAACAATTGTACGGGGAAGATCATGAATAGGACATTTGTGCATTAGTAACTTCAATCTTCCCCACGCTTGGGCAATGCTTTCTCCCTCATGCGGATGAAAAATATAAATGTAATTCCTATCTTTATAAACCTAACTAGAAGGATAGAATTTAGAATAAAAGAGAGGTACAATTTCCTCCCAGTCAATAGATCGGCCATCCTTCAATGTTTTATACCATTCCTCAGCTCTGCCTTTTAGTGATAAAGATAATAGTTTCTTCTTAACTTGGTTCATTGAAATACCTGCACACTAGAACAACTCGCATAATTCATGTATAAAAATCAAATGATCACCAGGATGGACAGTTCCATCTCCTAAATAGCAGTTATTCATAGCACGATCAACAATTTTCATAGGTATTTTAAAAGGATGAGGAGCACAAGAATCATTAGAAACATCACATATGGGAGATAAAAATATCATCAGAGCAAACTTTTTCCACTGAAGCTGGGGAACTAAAAATATCATGCTTAACAAAACCAGCTTCCCCAAGCTTAGACTTTTCTATAGCATTAGCAATAACGGGATTCAAAGCATTCATACTAATAACATTGCTAAGCTCCAAAGGTTTTTCAATTTTCTCTTCAAATCTAAACTCAGGAAAAAGACTAAAGAACTCTTTACTTTCCATTAAGCCTAACTAGTGAAAATAAAAACAAGAAACAAAAAGATATAATTGCAGAATCTAAAGGAAATAACTCTGAGCACTCACCAGCAACTAAAAGACTTAGTAACCAAAGAATGTGAGTACCTTTTACCTTACCTCCCCGGCAACGGCGCCAGAAAAGAGCTTGATGTCTACGCACGCGTCTGTTCTTGTAGACAATGTTGGGCCTCCAAGTGCAGAGGTTTGTAGAACAGCAGCAAGTTTCCCTTAAGTGGATCACCCAAGGTTTATCGAACTCGGGGAAGAAGAGGTCAAAGCTATCCCTCTCAAACAACCCTGCAATTACGATACAGAAAGTCTCTTGTGTCCCCAACACACCCAATACACTTGTCAGATGTATAGGTGCACTAGTTCGGCGAAGAGATAGTGAAATACAAGTAGTTGTGATGATTATAAGTAGTAAACGCGATCTGAAATAAAAATGGCAGCAAGCAAACATGTAACAAAACAGGAAGTAAACGGTGTGCAAAGCTTGGAAACAAGGCCTAAGTATCATACTTTCACTAGTGGACACACTCCCAACAAATATAACATAATTGAACCAATAGATACTATCATCAATATGCAACTCAAAACAATTCTCCAATGGAAAACATACACTAATCATGTGTAGGGCTACGAAGCACTCCTCAAAATCTGTATGTACCCAAACTAGATTGTCCCACACTATCACCTTGAACGCACTAGATGGTTCCAACAAACACCAACATTTCATAGAGACATTAACCAAAAAGATACACATGATGCACACACTAGTCACCTTTACACCATGATACGAGGTATCTCCGGAGAGTATAAGAATAAAGCATAGGAGTAGCATAATATCTTAATAATAACATCTACCAATTCAACTAGATACAAAGCTCACGATCACATAAAGATCACATCATGGGAGAGAGAGGTGAACCACATAGCTACCGGTAGAGCCCTCAGCCCTGGGGGAGAACTACTCCTTCCTCATCATAGGAGACAGCAAGGTTGATGGAGATGACGGTGAGGTCGATGGAGACGGCGGACACGGCGATGGAGACCGATGGAGATGGCTCCGGGGGCACTTCCCCATCCCGGCAGGGTGCCGGAACAGAGACTTCTGTCCCCCGAAATTTGTCTTTGACGGCGGCGGCGCTATGAAACTGTTCTGGGAAAAACGCCAATTACCCTAGGGTTTTCTGTCCCGAGGCTTTATATAGGCGAAGGGGCGTCATCAGGGGGCTGCCAGGGCGCCCTCACAATGGGTGGGTGCGGCCAGGGGCTGGGCCGCGCCCCCCTATTGTGTGGGCGGCCTCTGGCCCCCCTCCGGCTCTCTTTTGGTCTTTGGTACTCTTCTGGGAAAAATAAGACTTCTGGAACTTGTTTCGTCCAATTCCGAGAATATTTCCTGTGTAGCTTTTCTGAAACACAAAAATAGCAGAAAATAGGGAACTGGCACTGTGGTATCTTGTCAATAGGTTAGTTCCGGAAATCGCATAAAAACGCCATGAAGTGTAACGAAACACTAAGCAAATGGTGTAAAAACAAGCATGGAGCATCAAAATTTATAGATACGTTGGAGACATGTCAGTACACCACGTAGCATCTCGGCATCTCTGTAGACAAAGCCATATATATAGTATTCAAGCTATAAGAAAAGAGTTACATATGTCGACAAAGCCATATATCATATGCAACTGAAAGAATCAAAGGATTCACATGCATGTCGACAAAAGGAAAGTATTCGAGCTAAGAAAAGAGTTATATATAAGTATCCCGCATACAAAAGTAAATAAGTCCAACAACGATGCTTTCGACTAAGGCAAGTTATAAGTTTACACCTCACACACAGACACACACCGGAATGAGTTGCAGACGGTAAAGTTTATGACTCAAGCACACACGATTGACATACACGCGAAAACGACTAGGAAGAATCATGAAGACTTTGGTTGACATGGCTCCGGGAACGGTTTGTAGCAATCTTTCGTTGTCCATGTCCTAGTGTCACGCTGTTTCTGGAGCCGGTCTTCGATCTCGCGCTTAGCCAACGGTCTGGCGCAGGACAATGTTCCCCCCTTGTGATGACATCTTCTTGCAAGATAGTCGCAATCTGATTCTGGATGCGGAAGAAGTCGTCCCTAAGTTCAGCGTCCTTGATCCTTGCATGCTCTTCGGCCCATCCTCGGACACTAGCTGGCGTCGTAAGCCTGTGTTCGTTCTGGACGATCGCCCGCATGTGATGGAGGGCATAGAAGGCCTCCTTGACACTGTTAGGCGGCTGCTTAATGCAGGGGAACTTGATTATGTGCTTGAACATGTGTCTGCCATCCTCGACATTTTCCGCCCCCTTCCTGAAGTCGCCTCCCTTCCTGGCGTATCCCTCAAGAGCATCATCTAGAACACCCTTGATGTAGGCATAGTTTTTTGTCTTTGCCTCACTCCCCGAGTCTAAGTAGACGGCTATCGAGTACCTCGGGTCAACAAGGATCAGTGTGCAGTATATGTCTATGCGCAAAATAGTTAAAACGAAAGAATGTTAGAAAAGGAGCTATCGAAAACTAAGAAATGACAAGTTATTATGGCGGCCGAGCGAGTGTGCACTTACTCGGGAAAGTAAGGAAGAAGAATGTCTTTTTTACTCTTGTTGTCTAGCAGGAACTTCTGGAGGTACTCCTTTGCTCTGGAATGGTTCACTGGATTCAACAACAAGCCTTCACGCATGAAGTAGGGGTCCGCTATCGCGACGCCAGGGTTCTCCTCTCTGTTGACCTTCATCGCCCGCTGGAGCGCGTATAGGCGGACCAAGTTATAGTCCAGCCGTTTGGCGTTGAAAAGCTTGAAGATGTCCTCATACGATATGAAGAAGATATCCGCGGGGTGATCATCGACGAAGCCCACATCCGCTGGAACCTTAACCGTGAAAATGGGGTGCGATGGATTCGTTTCCTTAAGAAGGCCCTCCTCCAGAAACAGAATACCGTGCATAAGGTTCACCATCGCTCCACTCGCGTGGACGACCTGCTCCTCAGTCATAATCGGTTTTCAAGCTTCATGAATTATGCCCTGCAAGGTGCCCTTAGCGGGTTGTGACATCGGGTCGTCGTGAACCCTGGGCCTCTTCGGACCGACCGGCTGCTGGCTCGCAGACGGCTTATCCTTCTGGTTTCTCTTCCGGTGGTGCTTCTTCTGGATGGGATCACCGGTTTCCAACTGCTCACCACGGTCGGTTGCCAACTGATCACCGCTGCTCACCACCTTATGGAGTGTGTTGGGGCTGAAAATATTTCCCGTATTGACTTTAGGATCAGCGGCGCCAGCATCCGGAGGCGTCTCCTCTAGGGCACCATGGAAGTCCAGATGTGTGCATGCTTTGGTGCAAGCATTTTGATCTTCGCAGACACGGTAGGGTTCTTCCATGTTTTGCATGAACAAAGAGTCGGTGGCGCCGGTGTTGAGCCAGTTATCTGGGTTCTCATCATCATCATCGTTGATGTCCTCAACCAGTACTGGATAGGATGCAGCGACGGCCTTGCCATGTGGTGCTGGTGGTGGCTGCGGTAAAGCAGCGGCCAACAACTTCTGGTGACGGGAGGTGTTGGCGGAGACAACTTGTTGTGGCCGCCGAGGCGGTGGCGCCATACGTGGCGGCGCCGGCTCAGTAACTGGTGCCAAACATGGCGGCGGCTCAGTAACTTTTTCCAAACAAGGCATGTGTGGCGGCGGCTGAGTAACTTGTTATTCCTTCACAAGCCGAATCTGGGTCTTCGGCCATGTCAAGACCCAGCCGAAGCAACCCGCAAGGGTCTTATGTTCATCGGCGCCTTGAGGTTGGGTGGGGGGGTCCATGTCTTCGCATCCCGGCAACACCCAAGCCAGCCGAACCGTGAACACCTCTGAGACCATCTCCTTGTGATGCATGATTGTGCTATTTGGCTAAATGATTGTGCCCTTGGCAACATCCTTCAGCTCGCCATCCACGAAATGCAAAAGTGTGCAAGGTGTGTCCTATGGGAAAACAAGTTTGCATGCATATCGTGAGATGTCGCTGGCTAGCTATAGTCATCAAAGGCAAAGGAAATGAAATGTGCTGGCCGGAGTCCTTACCATGGAGATGGCGTTGAGCTCGGCTAATGTCGAGACACCGGTATCATTCTCCCGCCGAGATGCCTTATGATGAAGCACCGTCGGTTGCGCCTTAGCTGTGGCGGGAGGAGGCACCGGTGCGATCGGCTGCTCGGTGTTAGCGTCGGCGGGAGGTGGTGTCACCAGAGTGACCTCTGGGTGCGCGTTCGTGTTGGCGGCGGCGGGAGGGGGCACCGGAGCGGCCACCGGCTGCGCCTCCTCGACATTGACGGTATCGGGAGTCACCACATCCGGTGACACATGCTGGATAGAGTTGCTGTCGGAGATGCTGGGCACCACTAGCGGCCCTCGTCGACCTGCCGCATTCCAAGTAGCAAGCCCCTCCCACGTCTCACCGGGAATGATCTCCCGGAGCTTCTGTTGCACTTGCTCGGCGATCAGGTCCGACATCTGCTCCCGAAGCTTTTCAACTTCGCATCTTTCACTTGCGGTCGCCGCCGCCGCCGCTACTGCGGCCTTCCACTCTTTCTTCGCCTCGCGGTCCTCTTTCTTGAAGTCGCCAACCTTGTCATACGTACCATAGCCGGCCACTAGGCCAGCTGAAGTCGGCGGCAAGGACTTGGCTCTCCCCTTTATCACGTTTATCGCCCTGTTGAAGGGCGTGTCCCACCGCGGGTTCGCCGTCGACCCCTGGGATGAGCTCACACTTGAAGCACAAGACCTTTCTTCGATTCTCTGCAGAGAAGGAAAGAGATGGCCATTTAGAAATTTAGAACGCATATCGACTCGATCGAGATGTGCGGTAAATTCCTTACCAGCTTTTTCTGGAACTTCCTCACATCATCATCGTCGGTAACAAATTCCTTAAGATCGGGGTGGAGATAGTAGCGGGCACGGACAAACTGCATCACCTGCTCGTCCGTGAATTTGTGCCACGGGTTCTCTTTCCCTAGACAGGCATACTCGGCGTCCTCCTTTGCCCAAATGGCCTTCTTTCCTCGGTAACTGCCACCTCCGCAGCGTTGGTTACCTATGTTGAGGTCCCACAAACGCCTCCCCCACTCGGTCCATTCGATACCTTCCGAAGTGAGGCACGCATCCTTGAACTTGATGAACTCATCTTCGTCGAGCATTGGCTCGGCCTTCTTTATCTCCTCCCAACTTTTGCCGGCGAGAATCCTCTTCTTCACTCGGCTTTTCCAGCTGCTCAAGGCTGTGCTCATCCTCGTGAGGGCTAACTTGTTGACCTTGTTCCCTTTGAGCTTCTTGTTATCGAACGGCTCTGGGAACTTGTACCGGTTGTGAAGCTTCCCAATGAGGAGCTCGTGTAACCGCGTATTGCCCTTAGCTCTTATGTTCTTCTGGTTGATGCTCATGCTCTCCCGCACGATGCACCCGAGCTGTATGCCGTACCCAGCGGCAAGCTTCGCAGGCTCCATGGGTTGGCCACTCGGTTTAACATACGTGAACTCTTCGAGCTTGGTGCCGAGTACCGGCGGCGTCCGATCCTGCCTTTCCTTCTTCTTCTTCTTCTTAGCAGCGGCGTCCGATCCACCAATGTCCATGCAGTCACCGCCGCCATGACTACTTGTGCCATCGTCCTCGTCGCCATTGCTGCTTTCGACGTCGTTGCCATCTTCGGCCTCGAAGTCATATTCGGACTCTGAGTCAACTTCATCAGCCGCAGCTTCTTCGGCCTCCTCTCCAACTTCATCGGCCGCAGCTTCTTTGGCCTCCTCGTCGGACCCGCTCAAGTCATCGTCAAGCCGCCAAAACTTTAGGTTGGCTTTTCTTGCTTCTGCTTCGACGCTCATGGGCTGAGAAGGGCCAGCCCCGACGTCTTTGTCTCCGCTCAACATGTCGGCACTTCATACAAAATATGCAATAATTTAATTAGTACAATAATTAAGCTAGAGTCGACCGAAAAATTTGGCATGACCTTTGCTGTTTTTTGACCTAGGAGTGCCCATCTCTCAACCAAAACGGAAGTAAATCGACACTTCGGGAGAAATGGGCAACTCATTTAGAAATAACCTGCAGCAAATTCATATTCCAGCAGCAGCAGCCAAATACATGATAAACCATAAACATCAGCAGCAGCAGCAGCAAAGTACAGTAGCAAAGTTCACACAGCTGAACCATAAACATCAGCAGCAGCAAAGTACAGCAACAGCAGTGGGCAAAGTACAATAGCAGCAATAGCAGCAAAATACTATTCATCATATTCCAGCATATTGTTTCTGTCACACAGTTATACAGTAACCTATACAGTTATTCGAAATGGAGCAGCTTGCTCTGCTCAGTATGCCCAGAGAAAAACTATACAGTTTAATATAGGATTCATACAAGAAACTTGAAAACATAAAGACAGATTAATACAAGAAAACTTAAAATAAAGAAGAGAGAACTTTCAGCTGTATGCATAAATAATAGTACTATTATATGAATTGGTACTGGAATGTGGTGCTTAATTAAGCTTTTGAACTCCAGGTCTCTATATTGTTGTACAAATTCTATGCAGAACAATCAGCATGTTCATCAAAAATCAGAAAATGAATGAAACTCTTCTGCTACTCCCTTGGTAACATTAAAATGAACATGGTTTCTTAGGTAGTCATCTCTGTTATCTAGATTAAGCTTGCAGTGATAGAAATATTACTACTGGTAAACCTAGAAGCTTGTGACCTTCTACGTTTTGTTTTGAGTGCATGAAAGCTTGAGTTCTGCATTATTGAATTTTTGGGCTTCATGCTTGTTATTGAACTTGTAGACTTGTACTGTAGTTTCTCCCACTTGGTCCACTATCATTTGTTGTACAAACTATCCCAGCTCATTAACTTAACATGTGGTTTTTATTTGAAAGAGTTTCTCAAACTGTGATAGACTGTCGATTAAGAATCTAACAGTGAATTGTTCATCTGCTTTACTTATACACGATGTGGTCTTTGTTGCAACAAGAAAAGCATGTCACTGAACTGAGCTGCATCATCTCAAATGAAGCAAAAATGAGCCACTGAGCCACTGATCATATAACTTGATGATCAATATCTCTCACAGCTCACAATCAAACAGTTTCTAAATTCTAATGACTCTTCATTTTGAACATGCATATGTCAGTAGTATCTCAATGCAGAAACATAAGCATCTAGAAATGACCACACTAACCCAAGTACCAGCACACTGCTTCACTGACACTATTCAATCTATGGGAGAATGATCACCTAAGACTGAAAGAAAACACTCAACACAATATCTAGTAGTGCATATGTCATGCAGCAATTTTTTGTCACTGGACTAAGCCTATCTCTAACAGCTAGCTTATCAATGCAACATGCGTATCACTCCTACTAACTAGGCATACATCTAACTAAACCATCAGACTTATTGGTGCCATACATGCATAGCACCAAGCTGATACGACTAACAAACTTTGCATTAGTACACCAGAGCACATCTTTTGGTGCACAATGCCGCAGCTTGGACTCAATGCAAAAACTCAATAGAAATAAACATGATCTAACACCTACTCTAAGTGCTAATAACAAGATTTGTTCCAACAGTGTCTAGCAGGTTAAGTGATGTTTTTGTTAGCTTTTTTTCTCCAATACAGTTGGTGAACAAAATATCATAGTTCAACAAACTGACTGACTGAATAACTTGTCAGTTGAACAGAGCCTTCCATTTGTCAGTTACAATTTACAAGCAACTGACTTAACTGAAAAACCAGTTCTGTCATTCGTGGATCATTTGATTATTATTATTTAATAGTATCATGAATCCATCTCTAAGGGGTTGGTGCAAATCGATTCTTGTTTATATCTGAACTAGAAGTTACCATGTTTTAGATTTTCTGGACACGAAATTCCAACTTGTAGATCATGTATGGATTTCAGAGAGGGAGAGAAAGCAAAACGGACGATCGAATTAACCTACCTACGCATTACTCCGCTAATCAGAGCAGGCACTAGAGAAGAAGCGATGCGATACTACCTTGGATTGGGACGGGAGGTAGGCAGCGGCGCCGGGAGGGGAAGGATGGCTCACCAGCTGCGCAGGGGAAGGAGGCGGTCAAGACGGAGCGCAGGGGAAGGAGGGCGCCGGAACTGCCACCGTCTTCGAGCGGGCGAGGATGGGGCGGCTTCGAGCGGCTGCTTCGAGCGGCGGCGGCGGCTTTGACCGGCGGCGGCTAGGGTTAGCTAGGGAAGAGGAGGCGCGTGGGGGGAAATGGTGGGGAAGAAATCGTTGCGACCGGCCCGAACCGATATTTGGCTAAGTGTCACTTATGTGTGGCGCATTATGCTCGATATGCACCACGCATATTTGACACTTAGTCAAATATCGCGACGCTCACCCATATGACAACAATACTAGCTTGACTCAGTGGTACAGCCTGCCTGCATCTGGGGCATCCAGGGTTCGACTCCTGGTTGCCTCACACATTTTTTTTACATTTTTTTAATAGTAACAAATACTAACTACTTCAAAATTTATTAGTAACTAACAAAAACACTAAATAAACACTAATTAATATACACGAATACTTAGAAACTTTTTCTCACTTCATTTGCGAGTATCATAATAGTTTATTCTTGTATGTCACACGAACATCGATATCCATACACACAAAAAATGTCATGATCTTGATTCCGCGCTAGCTAGCTAGAGCTAGCATCTCTTTGCAATCTTCTTGCCCTTCTTCCTCGCGGTTGAATACTTTAGGCTGGGAATGTTGAGGTTTCTTCTCGTGAACGGACAACCTTTAGTAGGTAGGGTGGTCTTCCTTCTTCCTGCGGCAGTCGGCTTGTCGAAGTACTTGTCGAATTCCTCTTCGATCTTTGGATCGCCGTTCTTTTCTAAGTCTTGGTCATTGGCGGGTCCTTCCATTCCGATGATGCTCCTCTTGACCCTCCTCACGACAACACGGCTTGGCTTTGACGGGTCGGTGATGAAGAAGCATTGGTCAACTTGGCTCACGAGTACCCATGGCTCGTTTTTTGCGGAGGCGTTCTTCGCGGAGGCATCGGGTATAACCATGGTGGTGAAATACCGGCCCTCTTTCTGGACGCTCTTGGCCCATCTGAGATGGAACATCGGCACCTTCTCTCCGGCGTAGTCGAGCTCCCAGATCTCCTCGATCCTTCCAAAGAATCTTTCCTTGACGGTGGCTTCGTCATCGGCATAGGATAGCATCATTACTCCTGAGTTCTGATATTCGCTAATCTTGTCCCTTTCCTCGGTGTAAAATCTGTATCCGTTGATGTTGTAGGCCTAATATGTCCTCATGTTGTGCCCAGGGCCCTGTGATAATGCAAAAATGAGTTTTTTATCCTCCGTAGAAGGCGTTGACTGCAGGCCGTGAAGCTTTTCCTTGAACCAAGCCATGAAGCTGGAGTTGTGCTCTCTTGTTATGTCTCCCTTCTTCCTCGGCCGACCTAGGTCAATGAACTTCTGCTCTAAAAAGCTTTTGTGCTCCTCCACCCAAGGGTCAACCAATTCGATGTGCTGTAGCACGACGAGGTGTGCCCGGACAAAGTCGGGGCGTTGACCCTTCGCGCTGACATGCAAGGCGTGAAAACCCTCATGGTGACCATATCCGGCAAGCCTACCGAGGTGCATCCTTTTGGGAAGACCAACAGGGTCGTCCGTGTCGTCCTCCTCGGTGCGTAGATAATTCTGGCAAAACGAGACGCACTTGTAGGTCAGAAAGCCCTTGGCAATGCTTCCATCTAGACGGGACCTGTTGCAGACGAATCCTTTGATAACACCATTCAACCTTTCGAACGGCATCATGTTGTGCAGGAATGTCGGACCGAGATGAATGATGTCATCCATGAGATGGACGAGCAGATGCACCATGATATCGAAGAACGCGGGCGGGAAGTAAATCTCGAGCTCGCACAGTATCACGATGATCTCTTCTTGCAGTGCGTCGAGCTGCTTCAAGCCGACAGATTTCCTCGAGATGACGTCGAGGAAGTTGCAGAGGCCAAACAACGTCTCACGGACGTGCTCGTCCATTATCCCTTGGATCGCAACGGGAAGTATCTGCGTCATCAACACGTGACAGTCGTGAGACTTGATCCTGCTGAACCTCTTCTTCGCTTCGTCCAGATATCTGCCTATGTTCCCAGAGTAACCGTGAGAAACTTTAACTCCTAGGAGGCACTTAAAAAATTGCTCGAGCTCCTTCTCACTTAGAGTGAAGCAGGCAGCGGGAAACACCACATCCCTCCTCTTAGCCCTCTTGCGGGGACCCTGAGTATCTTCATCCATCATCTCATCATCATCATTGTTATCGGGCGGACCATGAAGTTCTTTCTTGATGCCAAGGAATTCCAGGTCGTGTCTTGCCTTCGGCCCGTCCTTGGTCCTATCCGGCATGTTGACTATAGTGGCCAGCAGACTCTCACATATGTTCTTCGTGACGTGCATGACATCAAGGCTATGGGGCGTGTGGAGGTATTTCCAGTACGGCAGGTCCTAGAAAACAGACCTCGCTTTCCACACACCATGCAGCGGCTTTGTCCTCGAACGCTTCTTTCCCGACAAAGGGCACTCTTCCCAGTTTTCCAGCATGTCGTCGATTACTTCACCGCTCCTCGGACGTGGGGCTTTTTTGAGCTCTTCTTCACCGTTGAACAGGTCTCTGCGCTTTCTCCACGGGTGATCCATTCGAAGCCACATCCGAGTCCGTTGGAACACAGTCTTCGAGGAACCGGGATCCCTTGGTAGCTGGAGATGTGGGGTCTTATCCATGCACCTGACACATGCGTTGTGTCCGTGGTTCACCTGGCCAGAGACGTAATAGTAACTTGGATAGTCCCGCACCGTCGTGAACAACGCGACTCTCAAAGGGAAATAATCTTCTGAGTATGCATCCCACGTACGAGGAGGCGTCTCCCACAGCATGGCTAGCTCTTCTTTCAACAGCCCGAGATACAAATGCATGTCGACACCGGGCTGTTTTGACCCCTGAATCAGAATACACATGTGTACGTATCTCTGCTTGGTGCACAACCATGGAGGAAGGTTGTACTGCCATACAAACACAGGCCAGGTACTGTGCGTGCTACTCTGGTTGCCAAATGGATTGAGTCCATCGGTGCTCATACCAAGCCTGATGTTCCTTGGATCTACCCCGAACTCATGGAAGTCGATGTCAAGTGCGTTCCACTGGCTAGCGTCCGAAGGGTGTGTCAGGATCTTGCCCTTATGCGGATCATCTTCGGTCTTTGATACGGCCATTTTGCATCACTATTTTGTATCATAATTTACTGTTATTCATTGATATATTTCATATCTAGAGATGATACTTATGTTGTTTCCTCTATTTTTACATGTTTGATGATCGTTGGAGGATTTGCTGCCGGAGTCAGGATTCTGCAGGAAAAGGACCGTCAAGACACCATATTTCGGAAGATCAGGAAAATTCCAGAAAAATACCAGAAAATTATATCTTGCCGAAAAACTCAGGAAGCCAGAAGGAGGAGGCGAGAGGAGCCAGGGGGTAGGCTCACACGTAGGGGGCGCGGCCTGGCCCCTGGCCGCGCCGGCCTACTGTGTGGCCACCCTGGCCCACTTTAGGTCTCGCCCCTGCGCGTACTTCATCGTCCCCGAAAACCTAAGTTAGGGGGGCTCAGAGATAGACACCGCCGCCTCTGCGGGGCGGAAAACACCAGAGAGAGAAAAGCTCTCCGGCAGGCAGAAATTTGCCGGGGAAATTCCTTCCCAGAGAGGGGAGATCGTCGTCATCGTCATCACCATCGCACCGGACTTCATCAGGATCATCATCATCTCCATCACCAGCACCTTCATCTCCACCATCACCATGCCATCCCACTGTAGCATCTTGAGTTGAATCTTGTTAAATTCTTAGGGGAAACTTTCCCGGTGTTGATTACTCTTGTGGTTGATGCTATTGAGTGGAACCGTTGAATTAAGGTTTATGTTCAGATTGTTATATACCATTATTTCACCTCTGATCATGACCCATATGTTGTCTTATGAGTAGTTTGTTTAGTTCTTGAGGACATGGGAGAAGTCAAGTCGTTAGTACTGGAATTATGTTGAGTAATATTTAATGGTTTGATATTTATTTGTTGTGGTGCTATTTCACTAGTGGTGTCATGTGAACGTCGACTACATGATACTTCACCATTTATGGGCCTAGTGAGATGCATTGTGTATTTGGCTACCAATTGTGGGGTTGCTAGAGTGACAGAGACCTAAACCTCCATTGGGAAACCATTGCACCAGGGAGCATAGGATCTTAGAGTTTAAGGTTGTGGTTAGATTTATCTTAATTACTTTCTTGTATTTGCGGATGCTTGGAAGGGGTATAATCACAAGTGTGCATTTTTCCTAGTAAGGGTAGTGCTCTAGCACAGGTTCACCCCCATAACACTTAACAAACCAGTAAAGATTATTTAGCGGTATGAAGCGAAAGCACTTGACAGAAACTCTTGTGTGTCCTCGAGAATGTTTGGTCATCATAAGTTACACAACCGGCTTGTCCTTTGCTCTAGAAAGGATTGGGCCACTTGCAGCAATTATTGTTATTGTCTTCTATTTACTCATACTTTATTTACTTGCATTACCAAATACCCCTAAAAACCCGTTTGCTAGTATTTACAGTGAATCCTTGATCAAAACCACTTGTCAACACCTTCTGCTCCTCGTTGGGTTCGACACTCTTATTTATCGAAAGTACTATGATACACCCCCTATACTTGTGGGTCATCAAGACTATTTTCTAGCGCCGTTGCCGGGGAGTGAAGCGCTATTGAAGAGTGGAATTGGTAAAGGTAACTGTCGCTGTGAGTATTGTTTTTATTTTTGTCTTTTACTTTTATTTTATTTTGCTATGGAGAATTCTCCATTTGGTTTCCTATTTGGGCACACTTCTACCACTGCTGCACATGTGGATGAACCACCACCACCACCTGCTCAATTAGACCCTTTTAAAATACCTATGAAAATTGTTGAGCGTGTTATGGATAATTGCTATTCAGGAGATGGAACTGTCCATCCGGGTGATCACTTACTTTTTATACATGAATTATGCGAGTTGTTCAAGTGTGCAGGTATTTCACCGAGCCAGGTCAAGAGGAAGCTATTCTCTTTATCATTGAAAGGCAGAGCTGAGGAGTGGTATCGGCTGCTTAAAGATGGTCCATCTATTGCATGGGAGGAAATTGTGCCTCTCTTCTATTCCAAGTTTTATCCTCCAAGTGAAATTCATAAAGATCATAATCGGATATATAACTTTTGGCCTCATGATGGAGAGAGTATTGCCCAAACGTGGGGGAGATTGAAGTTACTAATGCTCAAATGTCCCATTCATGAGCTCCCCAATAATATTGTTATTGATAATTTTTATGCGCGGCTTGCTCTTCCTGATAAGGATTATTTGGATGCCTCCTATTTTAGATCATTTACTCATATGAAGGAAGATGCTAAGTGGAATCTCCTTGACCGTATCCAAGAAAATGCTGAAGGATGGGAAAACGACAAAGGTAGGAAGTCAGGTATAAATTATGATTATGAATGCATTAAAACTTTTATGGGAACCAATGACTTTCATAGTGTTAGCATTGCTTATGGTCTCGATTCTCAAATACTTGCTAATTGTCTTAAGGCTTTTGCCTCTTATCTTGATGTTCCAAAGAAAGATTGGAACAAATATCATGCGCCTTATAAAGATTCTATTAGTCATATTCCTGCTGCAGCTACGGAAGTTTGTACTGTTGATAGCATTGTGCCTGAACCTTATTTTGAGAAGACACCTTTCCCTGCTAAGGTAAAAGAGCATTCTACTTTGGTAACTGTGTCTAATAAAAGCACTAAGAAAGCTGTAGAGCCTGATGAGCAAATTACTATTAAGTCTCCTGTAGCTATATTGAAGGACCTTGTTACTAAAGATGTAGGGGATGAATATATTCTCTTTTGTGAAGATGCTTCTAACATTATCTCTCATCCTAAAAGGCATAGGAAAACAAGTGTTCCTGTTATTTCTGTCAGGATTGGTGATCATTGCTATTATGGTTTATGTGACATTGGTGCTAGTGCAAGTGCCATTCCTTTAGAGCTTTACCAAGAAATTATGCATGAGATTGGCGTTTGTGAACTTGAAGATATTGATGTTGTTGTTTAGCTTGCTAACAAAGAGACTGTTTGGCCTCTGGGTATTGTTCGAGCTGTGGAAGTTTTATGCGGTAAGACCAAATATCCCACTGATTTCCTAGTACTTGGTAAGGAGGCTAGTAAAACTTGTCCTATTATTTTTGGTAGACCCTTTTTGAATACTTGTGGTGCTGTGATAGACTGTAAGAAGGAGAAAATTTTCACTAAGTTTAATGGAGAGTCTTATGAGTTTAATTTTTCTAAGTTTGCTAAGACTTCTTATGAAAATGACATGCCTGATGAAAATTTTCGAGTTGAACAGCTTGATCCTGTTGCTCTTGCTCCTAATAATGCTTTGCAGCAATTCATGGAGGACCATGAAAGTGATGTTTACAGGAAGGAAAGAGAAGAGATTGATGATATTTTCCTTCGTCAACAACCATTAATCAAGCACAATTTACCTGTGGAGGATCTTGGTACCACTTTGCCACCTAAGGAAGATCCTGTTTTTGAATTAAAACCTTTACCTGATGATCTTAAATATGCTTATATAGATGATAAGAAAATATATCCTGTTATTATTAGTTCTAAGCTTTCAGGAAAGGAAGAAGAAAAGTTATTGGAGATATTGAGGAAACATCGAGGAGCTATGGGATATACTCTAGATGATTTAAAAGGGATTTGCCCCAATTTATGTATGCATGCTATTAATATGGAGGACGATGCGAACCCAGTTGTCGAACATCAACGCCGCTTAATTCCCAAGATGAAGTAAGTGGTAAGAAATGAGGTATTGAAGCTCCTTGATGCTGGTATTATTTATCCTATTGCTGATAGTAAATGGGTTAGTCCTATTCATTGTGTTCCTAAGAAAGGAGGTATGACTGTTCTGCCAAATGAGAATAACGAGCTTATTCCTCAAAGGGTAGTAGTTGGTTATAGGATGTGCATTGACTATAGAAAAGTTAACAAGGTTACTAAGAAAGATCATTATCCTTTACCGTTTATAGATCAGATGTTAGAGAGGTTGTCTAAGAAGACGCACTTTTGTTTTCTTGATGGTTACTCTGGTTTCTCTCAGATTGCTGTTAGAAGGGAAGATCAAGAGAAAACCACTTTTACTTGTCCTTATGGAACTTATGCTTATAGACGCATGCCTTTTGGTTTATGCAATGCTCCTGCTACTTTTCAAAGATGCATGCCTGCTATTTTTCATGGCTTTTGTGAAGAAATTGTAGAGGTTTTCATGGACGACTTCTCTGTCTATGGAACTTCTTTTGATAATTGTTTGCACAATCTTGATAAAGTTTTGCAGAGGTGTGAAGAAACTAATCTTGTTCTTAATTGGGAGAAATGCCACTTTATGGTAAATGAAGGAATTGTCCTTGGACATAAAATTTCTGAAAGAGGTATTGAAGTTGATAGAGCAAAAGTTGAGGCAATTGAGAAAATGCCCTGTCCTAGAGATGTTAAAGGTATTCGTAGTATTCTTGGTCATGCTGGTTTCTACAGGAGGTTTATTAATGATTTCTCTAAGATTTCAAAGCCTCTTACTAATCTTCTTCAAAAAGATGTACCATTTGTCTTTGATGATGATTGTAAGGAAGCTTTTGAAACTCTTAAGAAGGCTTTAACTACTGCTCCTATTGTTCAACCACCTGATTGGAATTTACCCTTTGAAATTATGTGTGATGCTAGTGATTTTGCTGTTGGTGTTGTTCTTGGACAGCACATAGATAATAAGTTGAATGTTATTCATTATGTTAGTAAGACTCTTGATGCTGCTCAGAAGAATTATGCTAATACTGAGAAAGAGTTTCTTGTTGTTGTTTTTGCATGTGATAAGTTTAGACCTTACATTGTTGATGCTAAAGTTACTATTCATACTGATCACGCTGCTATTAGATATCTTATGACTAAGAAGGATGCTAAGCCTAGGCTTATTAGATGGGTGTTGCTGTTACAAGAGTTTGATTTGCATATCGTAGATAGGAAAGGTCCTGAAAATCCTGTGGCTGACAACTTGTCTAGATTGGAAAACATTTCTTTTGATCCTATTCCTGTTAATGATAGTTTTCCAAATGAGCAGTTGGCTTCTATAAATGTAACTTCGCGAGACCTTCCTTGGTATGCTAATTATGCTAACTTTATTGTTTCCAAGTATTTGCCTCCAACCTTTACAGCTCAGCAAAGAAGGAAATTCTTTTATGATTTGAGGCATTATTTTTGGGATGACCCACACTTATATAAAGAAGGAGTTGATGGTATTATGAGAAGATGTGTTCCAGAATATGAGCAACAAGAAATATTGAGAAAATGCCATGGAAGCGCTTATGGAGGACATCATGCTGGAGATAGAACCGCACAAAAGGTTCTACAATCAGGTTTTTATTGGCCAACCCTCTTTAAAGATGCTAGAAGGTATGTTTTATCTTGTGATGAATGTCAGAGAGTAGGTAATATTTCTAGACGCAATGAAATACCTATGAGTTACACTCTTGTTATTGAACCGTTTGATTGTTGGGGATTTGACTTTATGGGTCCTTTTCCTCCTTCAAAAGGCTATACCCACATACTTGTTGTTGTTGATTATGTTACTAAATGGGTAGAAGCCATACCTACAAAGAGTGCCGATGGTGAGACCTCATTAAAAATGCTTAAGGATGTTATTTTTCCTAGGTTTGGTGTGCCTAGATATCTTATGACTGACGGAGGTTCTCATTTTATTCACGGTGGTTTTAGAAAAACTCTTGCTAGATATGATGTTAATCATAGAATTGCTTCTGCTTATCATCCCCAAACTAGTGGGCAGGTGGAGCTTTCAAATAGAGAGATCAAGTCTATCTTGCAGAAGACTGTCAATAGATCTAGGAAAAACTGGGCTAGCAAGTTAAACGATGCTTTATGGGCTTATAGAACTGCTTATAAGAACCCCATGGGCATGTCTCCTTACAAGATGGTTTACTGAAAAGCGTGTCACTTGCCTTTAGAATTAGAACACAAAGCTTTTTGGGCAGTGAAATAGCTTAATAGGGATTTTAAACTCGCCGGTAAGAAAAGGTTGTTAGATTTGAGCTCTCTAGATGAGTGGAGAAACAAAGCGTATGAGAATGCCAGACTTTTCAAAGAGAAAGTCAAGCAATGGCATGATAAGAGAATTCTTAAAAGAGAGTTTCATGTTGGTGAGAAAGTTTTATTGTATAGGTCTCGTCTCAATTTTTTGTAGGAAAATTACTCTCTAAATGGGAAGGACCATATGTTATTGTTGAAGTGTACCGCTCAGGTGCGATAAAGATTGCTTCGTTGAAAGATGACACTACACAAGTGGTGAATGGGCAAAGACTCAAACATTATATTGCTGGAGATTCTTATAATGAAGATGTTGATGTTATTGAAACAGTTTCTCTAGAAGAATTCATCCAGGACAATTTGAAGGAACCTGCAGAGTTCGTTTTCGAATAGGTAATAGTTCTAGTCAGAAAAGTTTCGCGTTGAACTCTTCCTTTAATATTTTTGTTGTTTTTACTAAATATGAATAATCACGAGACGAAAACGGGCAGGAAAAGGAGTCCGGGTGCTCCTCACACACAGGGAGCATGGGCCCACCCCTGGCCGCACCGCCCTGGTGTGAGGACACCTCGGAACTCATTTCCGTCTCGGTTTCCTCCTGTGATTTCGCCTCGATTTATAATTTTCTCCTATATAACCCCCCAGAGTCCCCGAGGTCTGTATATCATTTTCTCATCGTGTTTTGTTTCGAGCTGTTTCTGTCAGGAGTTGATCTTATGTTTTGAGAGCGCCATGGCCTCTTCGAGCGACGACAAGGGCAAAAGGCCCAGGGAAGTTGATCACCAAGACCCCAAGCTAAAGAAAAAGCAGGAGGCTGGAAGATCGAGGGCAAGAAACCCTACTTTTGAAGGACCAGCGAAAGCTAGACGTATCTTTTCTCATAATATGTAGGGACCAATACTACACATCTTGGGTCTAAACTCCATGCCTGTGATAAAAGAGGGTATGCTGGTCACTGACGAGTTTTGCGCTCAATATCGAGTTCTGGAGAAGGAGGTAGAGATACTTCAAGAAGAGAATCTCAGGCTTTGCAGGATGCTAGAATATTTCATTAATCCAAGGCTGATTCCATTACCGCCAAAGGAGTAATTCGTCATCGGTATAGGCATCCCCTTGGCTTGTTCCAAGCTTGGGGGAGTGCCGCGGTATCACATCATCACCTTTTACTCGTTTACTTTTCAAGTAGAGTCATATCATGAATAGAGAAATTATCCTATAGAATAGTTTGCAGTGTGGAAGTATCCTCCTTAGTTGGTTATCTATATATCCCTTGGTGTGAGTTGCGGTAATGAAATATTAATGAGAAGTTTTATCGTTTACTTTCCGCATACTTTATTTTAGTTTGCAATGTTTCTTATATGATTAGTCTTGTTGATTAGTATTGGTATCACTTTGGGAGCATGAGTAAATTTAGTTGGTTTTGGCAAACTTAGCTTGGTCAGTAGCAACATTACCTTGAGGTTTGAGTAGAAAAGAAGAAAGAAGTGCTTGTAGTTACATCACTTCAGTTTTCCTTCATGATTGGCTTGTAAGCATTATTATTCTCAAAGTTAAAATCGTTGTACCTTCAGGAAAGTTTGCATGATTGTTCTTATTATATGTTTGTTTGTTTGTTTCATGCAACTCTTATGCTTGCTACCCAGCCCTGCTAGCCAAAGACCTGTACTAAGAGGAAATACTTCTCGTCCATCCAACTCCTAAAAACCAAGTTACTTCCAAAGAGTCCACTATAAATTCCTATGCATGGTATTTCAAGCCATTCCAAGTAAATTTTCATGTGTTACCTTTCAAAAACCTTCAAACACTTCTCATTTTGTGCCACTGTTTTTAGCTCATGAGGACGTAGTGGACGGGTTTGTTATCTT
Source organism: Dactylis glomerata (assembly GCA_007115705.1). NCBI lineage: Eukaryota > Viridiplantae > Streptophyta > Magnoliopsida > Poales > Poaceae > Dactylis > Dactylis glomerata. The sequence continues at coordinate 4,220,214 of QXEO01000450.1, forward strand.
CCATACTAAATTAAGTACCCCTCGACTAGGCAGCTTCATCTGCTCGTCACTAATTTTGCAAGGGAGCTGGTCAGACCATTATAATCTCAAAAAGAAAAGAAAAAGGCACTCCTCCATGGTATGTGAAAGTTGGTCGGCACCCGATGGAATCGGTTAGCCATGGTTTGAGAAAGGAAAGGTGGGGAGGAGTGCCAAGCTATAAAAGAGCACAAATGTGCCAATTAATCAAACATCTCGGAACCGCTCTCACTTGTTTAGTATGGAAGATATCAAGAACTCTGTTGCTAGTCGTTGACAAAAGCAACCACCTCTCAAAACAATTTTTACCTCTGTTTTACAAATGAAAAGCTCTCGCACATGTTTAATCCCTGCTTCCCTCTGCGAAGGGCCTGTCTTTTACTTTCATGTTGAGTCAACCTATTCCCTTCTATCTCAAGCAAGCATTTGAGTTGTTATGTTTCACTCATCCATATGTTGATCCGTTTAATCATGTTTACTAACTTCTTTTGTTAGTACAATGCTTTTGTCTGAAGGAATATATCTTTGAAAGCTTTTTATGAATGCAAAAAGTTTGTTTCGTTGAGCATATGGTTTTTGCTATATTAGCTCTGTTTTAAAAAGGGCTCCATTCAAAAGCTAGTATAGTTTATTCATTGTTCTCTGACCAAGAACTAAGGTTTGCCATCACCAATTATAGTTTACCTTGTGCATCTTTATTTGTGATTCCCTTTTACTCATTGCAAGTCTATATCTTATAAAGGGAAGTTGCTATCTATTATAACTTGTGCCTTGGTGAATGTGATGCTTCTTGTCCGTGTTTTGATTATCGACACTTCACTCCATAAACCTGTGGTCATGTTTACCGAGTTTAGTTTTCGCTTGGGGACAAGCGAGGTCTAAGATTGGGGGGAGTTGATACAGCCATTTTGCATCACTATTTTGTATCATAATTTACTGTTATTCATTGATATATTTCATATTTAGAGATGATACTTATGTTGTTTCCTCTGTTTTTACATGTTTGATGATCGTTGGAGGACTTGCTGCCGGAGTCAGGATTCTGCTGGAAAAGGAGCGTCAAGACACCATATTTCGGAAGATTGGGAAAATTCTAGAAAAATACTAGAAAATTATATTTTGCCGAAAGACTCAGGAAGCCAGAAGGAGGAGGCGAGAGGAGCCAGGGGGTAGGCTCACACGTAGGGGGCGCGGCCTGGCCCCTGGCCGCGCCGGCCTACTGTGTGGCCACCCTGGCCCACTTCAGGTCTCGCCCCTGCGCGTACTTCATCATCCCCAAAAACCTAAGTTAGGGGAGGCTCAGAGATAGACACCGCCGCCTCTACGGGGCGGAAAACACCAGAGAGAGAAAAGCTCTCCGGCAAGCAGAAATCTGCCGGGGAAATTCCTTCCCGGAGAGGAGAGATCGTCGCCATCGTCATCACCATCGCACCGGACTTCATCGGGATCATCATCATCATCTCCATCACCAGCACCTTCATCTCCGCCATCACCACGCCATCCCGCTGTAACATCTTGAGTTGAATCTTGTTAAATTCTTAGGGGAAACTTTCCCGGTGTTGATTACTCTTGTGGTTGATGGTATTGAGTGGAACCGTTGAATTAAGGTTTATGTTCAGATTGTTATTTACCATTATTTCACCTCTGATCATGATCCATATGATGTCTTGTGAGTAGTTTGTTTAGTTCTTGAGGACATGGGAGAAGTCAAGTCGTTAGTACTGGAATTATGTTGAGTAATATTTAATGGTTTGATATTTATTTGTCGTGGTGCTATTTCACTAGTGGTGTCATGTGAATGTCGACTACATGATACTTCACCATTTATGGGCCTAGTGATATGCATTGTGTATTTGGCTACCAATTGTGGGGTTGCTGGAGTGACAGAGACCTAAACCTCCGTTGGGAAACCATTGCACCAGAGAGCGTAGGATCTTAGAGTTTAAGGCTGTGGTTAGATTTATCTTAATTACTTTCTTGTATTTGCGGATGCTTGCAAGGGGTATAATCACAAGTGTGTATTTATCCTAGTAAGGGTAGTGCGCTAGCACAGGTTCACCCCCATAACACTTATCAAACCAGTAAAGATTATTTAGCGGTATGAAGCGAAAGCACTTGACAGAAACTCCCGTGTGTCCTCGAGAACGTTTGGTCATCATAAGTTACACAACCGGCTTGTCCTTTGCTCTAGAAAGGATTGGGCCACTTGCAGCAATTATTGTTATTGTCTTCTATTTACTCGTACTTTATTTACTTGCATTACCAAATACCCCTGAAAACCCGTTTGCTAGTATTTATAGTGAATCCTTGATCAAAACCACTTGTCAACACCTTCTGCTCCTCGTTGGGTTCGACACTCTTATTTATCGAAAGTACTACGATACACCCCCTATACTTGTGGGTCATCAGTCTTCTTCCTATCCGCGTGCCATCGCATGAGCTTTGCTTCCTTAGGGTCTACGAAATACCGCTGCAGACGGGGAGTGATAGGAAAGTACCATACCACTTTCTGAGGTACTTTCTTGTTCCCTATCTTGTATCGTCCTTGGCCGCACACCGGACATGTGGTTCTCTCCGCATACTCATCCCGATAAAGTGCGCAATCATTGATGCAGGCGTGGTACTTAACGTACGGCAGGTCCAGAGGGCACACAATTTTCTTGGCCTCCTCGATATTAGTTGGACACGTGTTTCCCTTGGGAAGACGTTTTTGCCAGAATCTCATGTTTTTATTGAAGCTTACATCGGTCCATTTGCTTTCCGCGTTCATCTCTAGAGCCTTGAGCGTGACGCTCAAGCGTGTATCCTCGGGTCGGCACCCAGGAAACAACGGAGTTTTCCCGTCAATCTCCATCTGCTCCAGCTTGGCTTTCTCTCTGGCAGCAGCTTTCACATTGCTCGTCTCCTTGAGGAGCAGTTCCTGAACATGTGGGTCCTGCAAGGCTGAGGTTAGTCGTGTCTGTGTGTGCTGGTGCCAAGTTGACATGGGAATATGTAGTTGATGTGGGAGCTTATTCTTCTTTAATCCCTGGCAATGGCGCCAGAAAATTGCTTGATGGCTGGTTGAATGACCAGCCCGTTGGGAACCCCAAGAGGAAGGTGTGAAGAATATAGCAGCAAGTTTCCCTCAGTTAAGAAACCAAGGTTATGTCGATCAGGAGAAGAGCGGACAATATGACTGAAGGTGATGCGGACTGGCTTAGTAACACTCCAACAAGGGCGCCGTTTACGACACTTGTTGACTCGTCTTCAGCCAATAGCAACGCGGAACCTGCACACAACACAACCAAATACTTTGTTCCCAACTTGCGATGAGGTTGTCAATCTCACCGGTTTGCTTGAAGCAAAGGGTATGAGCGTATCGAGTGGATAGTGATAATAGTATGCGAGTAAAGTAAACAGTGCGAGAAAAGTAAACAGGTGATAGCAATATGATGGAAATAGGACCGGGGTCCACAGTTCACTAGTGGTGTCTCTCCATAAGATAAATAACACATGCTGGGTAAACAAATTACAGTTGGGCAATTGATAGAATAAAGATAAACGTGATATGTCAAGAAGATCACTATGCGATTTACTCTGGGCATTACAACAAAATACATAGACCGCCATCCAACTGCATCTATGACTAATAATCCACTCACGGGGATATCATCCAAACACCCCATGAGTATTAAGTTGCGAACAACAGATAATTGCATTAAGCAAAGTGTGTAATGTAAACAAAGCATATGCCCTCGAGCATATGAATGTTGTTTTCTCCCTAGTAGCAACAACACATCTACAACCTTAGGGGTTTCTGTCACTCCCGCAGATTAAATAGAGGCATGAACCCACTATCGAGCATAAATACCCCCTCTTGGAGTCACTAGCAACTACTCGGCCAAGATGTCGATGGATTTCGTGTCGCAAGAACACGGGGTAGCACATGACGGACCCAAGGATTCGAACGCAGGGGGCTGAACGTGTGAGATCTTGGATCGCAACGAAACACGGCGACGGAAGCCTCGATTGTCGGACGCGCAACGCACTGCAGAGAGGGAGACCGAGCTTTACCCAGGTTCAGGGCCCTCGTGGTGAGGTAAAACCCCTACTTCCTGCCTTCTTGTATTGCGACGCGACACCTCGCGAGGAGTACAAGGCCTTGGTTACAAAGCTCTAGTTGGCCAGAGGTTGAAGAACCTGCGTGCCCAACTAGCAGCTTGAAGAAGATGAAGATTCGATTAGACCGCCCCCTCACTAAGGGGTGGCCTCTCCCTCCCTTTATAGCGCCAAGGTCCTCCTTCCCCTTATCTTCTTGGGGAAGGGGTTGCCACACACGGCCAAGGAGGGAGGACAGCTGTAGACTATGTTCTTCTGTAGACTTGGTCTTCGTAGGGTAGCGGCGCCGGTCCACAGGAGTGGGTGGAGGAGGCTGACGTCCTCCTCTGGCGCCCTGCACCGTCCATGCTATATTTAGGGGGGTGGCCAACTGCCACTGTGCCGCTTTGGGCAGGCACAGAGAAAGTTGGTCTCCTCCCTGTCGGGGGTAGCGTGGGCGGTACGCGGTCTTCTGCCCGCCAGCTTCTTGCTCCGCACGGAAACGTGCTAGGCTGACGTGGGCGTACCTCCTCTCCTCACCAGCAGGGGCTCGTGAGGAGGTCTTCTGGTCCTTAGCGGTTTCTTTCGTCGTTCTCCTCACGAGGCGCCTCCTCGTGAGGGTCTTCTCCGTAGCGAAGATTGTTGATTCTCCCCTGGGCTGAAGATGGGCCGATGACGGGGCCCAGGAGCAGGTGGACCGGGATACCCCGGTATCCAGAACACCGACAGTAGCCCCCAGGAGCCCGGCCCACGACGCGCCCTCTTGAGGAAGCGAAGGGTCGGGGGCCCCCGAAGCTGCTGGGCCCTCCAACGGCACGCGTCAACCGTGCGGTCAGAGGTCCATGTGAAGAAGCAGAGACTCCGGACACGTGGCGCAGCCGCAGCTGGCGAGACGAAACGGCGGGCGATGCTACGGTCTCCGAGGCGTCAACCCGTCATAATGATGCGTCGCTTGACTGCAGAGCGCCGCGCCGACGCTTCGATTCCCGTGCAAGGATTTGACGCATCGACGCCAGACGCCTCCCTTAAATAGGTCCTCCTCGAGACCTCCGGCACTTCACCTCCTTCCTCCAGTGCCACCCCTGCTTCCACTCCCCTGAGCTCATGGATCCCTCCAACTCCTCCGCCGTCGCTGGATCGAGCTCCGGGGCGAAGCGCCGCGGACGCCCCCTGGGCAGCGGGAAGAAAGCAAAGATCCTCGCCCAGGGGACGCCCGGCGCCGGCGGCCCCCTCCGCATTAGGTGCGCCGCGGCCAGGCGAAGCGAGCCACGCCGCTGCGGGGACCTCTAGCGCCCTGACCCTCAGGGGTCCTGCGCGTGGAGGCGCCCTGAACTCGTCGTCGCCGCTGGTGGCGGCGCCTGCTCCCCGCGCCTCAGGGAGCATTGATCGGGCCCTCCGGGAGGTGGAGGCCGCCCTGGGTCCCCCTCCCCCTGCTGCAGATCTTCCGGCCCCGCCGGTGAACGGAGTGGTTGCCACTCCGCGCCACCTGGCGGCGGCGATGCTGGGACCCCTCATCGCCCCGGGGTCCCGCTTCTTGGAGCTCCTCGTCGTCGTCGACGCCCCGGGCTTCATCTCCCTCCGGCTGCCCGACGCCATCCGGAGGGCGATTCACGCCCCTGGCCCGGCCGCCGGGGAGATTGCCCTGGGGGAGCAAAGCAGGCCAGATCTCTTCTGGCCTGTGGACATCCTCTTCGGGGACGACGGCAACGTCGTCCTCTCCGTCCAGCTGGAGGCCTTCGCCCTCGGCATCGTCCTCCGCGTCGGCGACCAGCCTCGTCTTCCGCTTCAAGCTGGGGACGCTGGAGGCTACGGTGCGGATCTTCACCGCTGACGGCGTCCGCCGCACCTACCCCCAGCTCGCGGCGCAGTGAAGAGGAGGCCCTGGCGCGGTAGTCTTCTGGGGAGGGGAGCTAGTCTCCTCCCCTCTTTTGCTTGTAGTCCTTGCCGGCGGGGAATGCCCCGCCGTGCTTCGCTCCTCCCCCACTGGGGGCAATTTAATGAAATCCTTTTGTTGATCATCTTGCTGTCCTCCACTGTCCTGGCCATTCGCTTGCTCGAGAGCCCTGGTGAGCTGTAGGCATCGACGGGAAGCCTCCCTCCACCTCAGAGCTCGGACGGGTTCGGCGTCGATGACACAGTGGACGATTCCTGAGACAAGAAGTTGAAGAAAGAGTTGGAAAAGAAAAAACCCCAAATCCCCGAAAACGGAAAAACAAGTCGGTAAAACAAACGAAAAAAGAAGGCAAATAAGATGCCCCTGTGACCGGCACAGGGACCTTCTCCGTCGTGGAGGAGCACGGCACTATCTGTGCCAGCAGCTAAGAGCAAATTGCCGCGCGTGGCGATTCACGGGGCCTTCCTCGTCGTTGAGGGAAGCTGGACCCTCACGGACGTGAAAACATCGACGCTTAAGAGAGCCCAGAGACCGTCGACACCTCACAAGGATTGCTCATGAGGTGAAGGGCCTGGCGCGGACCTCCGGATCTGCGTCTCCTTCGCAAGATTTATCGGAGCGGCCTTGGTCTTCAATAATCCTGCCACATTAGGCCTTCCTCGAGAGAGGGAATCCTCCTGCGGATGCTAGTGCATCGACGCATCTTTGCTCCCTCGTGAGGGTTGCTCATGAGGGGTAGGTCCTTAGCGGGTGCCATGGGCACACCTTGGACTTTTCCTCGAAGATTTTTTATTTTCTGGCGTACTTCGCGAGGAACTAAGCACCATGGGCATCCAGAGGTGATCGTTAACGGGGCCGTCGCCCCCGACCAGAGCTCGCTCCCTTCGGGATTTTCGGGCTTGCTGTTTTCCAGGCGAAGGCCCCAGCATAGACACCGTGCCTAGCCCCCTTCCGCGAGGAGTACAACAGAAAATAAATGGACTTCATGCCATTTTGATGTCATGCCGAAGCAGAGGCGCTTCATTGCGCGATAACTTAATATCAGTGCTTAAGAGCAGATTGAGCTGATACAAGTGCCGTGAAAACGGTCTTTTTCTCCTCGTGAGGAACCTAAGGGTAGAACTTTCGCAGATGAGCTATGTTCCACGGGTTCCCCACTGGCACGCCTTCTGCGGTTTCCAGCCACGCCGAGCCTGGCCTGGTGATGTGCGTCACCTTGAAGGGCCCTTCCCACATTGGAGACAGCTTGTGCAGGCCCTCGCGAGAGAGTATTCTCCTCAGCACCAGGTCGCCGACCTCCAGAGTCCTTGCTCGAACATGGCGGCTATGGTAGCGGCGTAGTCCTTGCTGGTACCTCGCGGCGCGGAGCGCGGCTTGGCACCGAGCTTCCTCGAGCAGGAGGAGGCGATCCTTGATGAGGTCCTCTTGGCGAATTTCGTCGAAGGCGAGCACTCTTGGCGACCCGAACTTGATGTCGGTGGGAAGAACAGCCTCCGCCCCGTAGACCAGGAAGAAAGGGGTCTCTCCAGTGGGTTTGGCGGCGGTAGTCCTGATGGACCACAAGATGGATTGGAGGTTGTCTAACCATTTTTTGCCGCAGGCCTCGAGCTTGGCGTTGAAGCTTTTCGTCTTGAGTCCTTTGAGTACTTCTGCGTTGGCACGCTCGGCTTGGCCATTGCTCCGGGGGTAGGCGACGGAGGCGAAGCAAATCTTGATGCCGGTCGATGCGCAGTACTCCCGGAACAGTCCGCTGGTGAACTGGCTGCCGTTGTCGGTGATGATGCGGTTGGGCACTCCAAAACGACAGACCAGCCCACGGATGAACTTGACTGCGGACCTCGCCGGGATCGTGCACACCGGTTCCACCTCCACCCACTTGGTGAACTTGTCAATGGCGACGTAAAGGTAGCGATAGCCCCCTTGCGCTCTGGGGAATGGACCGAGGATGTCCAGCCCCCAAACGGCAAAGGGCCAAGTGAGTGGGATGGTTCGCAGCTCTTGCACCGGCTGATGTATCTGCTTGGCGTGGAATTGGCACGCCTCGCACCTCTTGACCATCTCCGCCGCATCCCCGAGCGCCGAAGGCCAGTAGAAGCCACTTCGATATGCCTTTGCGGCTAGAGTTGCAGCAGAGGCATGATGGCCGCACTCGCCGGCATGGATGTCCCTTAGAAGCTCTTGGCCTTGGTGAGTAGATATGCACTTCAGAGCGACGCCATTTGGGCGACGCCGGTACAAGTCACCGTCCTTGACGCAGTAGCCCGAAGCTTGCCGCACAATCCTCTCGGCCTCCTCTTCATCCTCAGGAAGCCTGCTGCTGGTGAGGTAGGCCTTGAGCTCGATGATCCAATCCACTCCCTCCTGACGCGCCAATGCCAGAAGGACGCGGTCACCCGAAGGAGGCCCGCAATCCGGAGCCCCCTGCTCCGGCGGTGGCGGCAAAGCAGAAGGAGGAGGGGAATTGGATGTTGACGGAGAGGCGGACGGCTTGAAGAGACGCTCCTCGAAGACGCCGGTGGGCTGCGCCAGGCGATGAGAGGCGCTCTTGGCAATCTCGTCGGCTTCCACGTTCTCTCCCCTCGGGATGTGCTTCAGCTCCAAGCCTTGGAAGCGTTTTTCCATCTTTCGATGCTCCTCGAGATAAGCCGCCATGTGCTCATCCCTTGGAGTGTAGCTCTTGTTCGAGAAGTTCACAACCAGCTGTGAATCTCCCTTGACGATGAGGCGCTTGATGCCCAAAGCGTTTGCTGCCCTTAGGCCAGCAAGTAGTCCTTCGTACTCCGCGATGTTGTTGGAGACCTTGTTCTTAGGCGCGAAGCAGAGCTGCACAGCGTAGAAAAGCTTGTCTCCAGAGGGAGAGGTTAGGACAGCACCGGCTCCCGTGCCGGGGAGGTTGAAGGCGCCGTCGAAGTGCATGACCCAGAGGCCTAGGGCCTCCTCTCCAGGGAGAGTTGACTCCACCTCTGGAGGCTCATCTACGAACGGATCAGTCCATTCCGCAGTGAACTCGGCCAAAGCCTTGCTCTTGATTACCTTTGTAGTTTCGAAGGAGATCTCGAAAGGCTGAAGCTCCACAGCCCACTCAGCCACCCGCCCGGTGACATTGGGGTTGCGGGGGACGGTTTCCAGGGGCCGATCGGTTACCACCTTAATCGGGTGACCCTGGAAGTAGTGGCGTAGCTTCCGCGAGGCGATGAGCAAGGTGTAGAGCAACTTTTGCTGCATTGTGTAGCGCTCCCGCGCGTCGCGCAGTACCGTGCTAACGAAGTACACAGGCTTTTGCACCTTGACGACACCCTCGGAAGGCTCCTCCTCAGGAGGCTTTTGAGCGTTGCTCTGAGAGAGCGGCTCGGTCAGTGAAGATCCCTCGGGCGGCTCCTCTCGAGGGGCGGGAGGTGAAGCGGCCTCGTCCTCGCGAGGAGCCCCCGAGCTTGGAGGAGTGACCTCCTCCTTGGCGATTACCTTGACGTCCCGCTCCGCGACGAGAACGGCACTTGCAGTCCTTGGAGTTGCCGCGATGTAGAGTAGCAAGGGCTCGCGGGGGGTTGGGGCAACCATGATCGGTGGGCTCGTGAGGTACCTTTTTAACTCGGCGAAGGCCTTGTCGGCTTCCGGAGTCCACTCGAACTTCCCGGTGCGCTTCATGAGCTTGAAGAAGGGCAAAGCTTTTTCCCCACTCCTCGCGATGAAGCGCCCCAGGGCTGCCATGCACCCCGCGAGGCGTTGCATTTCCTTGAGATTGCGCGGAGGACGCATTTCTTCGATGGCCTTGACCTTGTCGGGGTTCGCCTCTATCCCGCGATTGGACACGAGGAACCCCAATAGTTTTCCCGACGGTACGCCGAAGGCGCACTTGGCGGGGTTGAGCTTGATGTTTACCTTCCTCAGGTTGACGAATGTTTCCTCCAGATCCTCGATGAAGGTGTGACCCTCGCGAGTCTTGATGACGATGTCGTCGACGTAGGCTTCCGCATTCCTTCCCATCTGAGCCCCCAGGGCCTTACGCATGAGCCTTTGGAATGTAGCTCCTGCGTTCTTCAGGCCGAAGGGCATGCAGACGTAGCAGTACACCCCACAGGGCGTGATGAAGGCGGTCTTCTCTTCGTCCTCCTTTGCCATCTTGATCTGATGATAGCCGGAGAAAGCATCCAAGAAGCAAAGGAGGTCGCAGCCGGCGGTGGAGTCGACGATTTGATCTATCCTCGGGAGAGGGTAAGGATCCTTGGGACAGGCCTTGTTGAGACTTGTGAAGTCCACGCAGAGGCGCCCACTGCCGTTAGCCTTCGGGACGACCACCGGATTAGCAATCCAGGTGGGGTGGGCCACCTCGCGTATCAACTTGGCCTTCTTCAGCTTCTCTATCTCCTTGACGATGAAGTCTTGCTTCTCTTGCGCTTGTTTCCTAGTCTTCTGCTTCACGGGGTGTGCCTGAGGGCACACGGCTAAGTGGTGCTCAATCACCTCCCTGGGAACACCAGGCATATCCGACGGAGTCCAAGCGAACATGTCAGAATTTGCCCGTAGGAAGGTGACGAGCGCGCTTTCCTATTTGGGGGAAAGCCCTGCCCCGATGGTGACGAAGTTTTCGCAGCCCTCAGCCTGCAGCGGGACCTTCTTGGTTGCCGAGCGCTCTTGGGTAAACTGGGGCCTCCTGCCTGAGGGTACCGCAGCTTCCCCAATGCTCATGTCCATCATTGGATGGTCCAGGTCCTCGCTTGGAGTAGGCGATGCTGAGGCAGCGAACTTCTTCCCTGTCGAACCCAGAAGGTGGGGCTCGAGAGAGGCCTTCTTCGCAGTAGCTCGCTCTTGGGATACGAGTTGCTTCTTCCTCACGAGGTCGCCGGAGTGTTCCAGTAGATCTTCGTCGGCGGGGAACATGGTGGCGGCCTCGCGGTAGACATGCTCAACTGATCGGAGAGCATCCTTCTCATTGCAGCGCATGGTGATCGTGCCGTTGGAGCCCGGAATCTTGAGGACGTTGAAGCCATGGTGCGTTGCTGCCATAAACCTTGCCAAGGCTGGGTAGCCGAGGATGGCATTGTATGGCAGGGCGATGTAGGCGACGTCGAAGTCGAGGCTTTCCGTCCTGTAGTTGTCCCGGGTGCCGAAGGTGACGGGCAGGCTTACCTGCCCAATTGGTGTTGTAGATCCCTCGGTTACCCCGAAGAACGGCCGAGTTGGCATGAGCCGGTGGTATGGCACCTGCATCTTTTCGAAGATCTCGACAGAGATGATGTTGAGGCCCGCCCCTCCGTCGATGAGAGTGCGATTGACGGCGACGTTGTTGATGGTTGGCGTGCACAAGAGGGGGATTGTGCCCACGCCCCTTGTGGAAGCCGGATGATCCTCCTCGTCGAAGCCAATCTTGCACGTCGACCACTCCATCAGGCGATTGCCGAAGTTGGGTTGTGCCGCCGCGATCTCTCGCGACAGCTGCTTGAAGTGCCGATTTGACAGAGGAGCCTGAGCTCCACCCAGGAGGCAAGCGACGAAGTCTCGTGGCTCTTGATAGCCCCCTTGGTTCTCCTCCCGACGATCGTTTTCTGGTGGGGGCAGCGGCAGCGGCTCGGGATCGTCTCGAGATAGACCCCCACGGCGGCGACCTTCCTCGCGGTCGTCGTCGCGGCGATCGCCCCGGGATCCACTCTTACCGTTGCTGCGGCCACCCCCGCGACGCTTGGCGACGCCGTTTTCCTCGTGAAACTTCCGGACAATCCAACAATCTTCGGTATTGTGGGTGTCCTTCTTGTGGATAATGCAGTAGCGGCGACGTCGACCTTTATCGCGATCGGAGCGGTCCCCGCGGCGTTGCTTATGATCTGGCTCCGCCACGAGGGCTGCAGCCTCCTTTCGCTTGGGGTCCTTGGACTTCGGCTTTGGGGGAGGCGCCTCCGGCAGATTGTGCACGAAGAGCCTCCCCTCCTCAGCCTTGGCGCAGCGGTCGGCGATCTCGAAGAGCCTAACGACGGAAGTCAGCTCATCATTCACAGACAGCTTCTCCCGCATCTTGACGTCGGAGACGCCCGTGGAGAATGCGGAGATGACCTCCTCGTTGGAGATCCTGGGAATCTTGTTCCTCATCTGACTGAAGCGCTGGATGTATTGACGAAGCGTCTCGCCCTTGTACTGACGCACCGCCTTAAGATCATTCTTAGTTGCGGGGCGCTCGTACGTGGGCATGAAGTTGGCAACGAACTGACGACATAAATCCTTCCACGACGTCACGGATTCGTGAGGAAGATTCATGAGCCAAGTTCGCGGAGCGTCCTTGAGGGCCATGGGGAACCAATTGGCCATGGCGCGCTGATCTCCACGCGCAGCCTGGACGGCGACGACGTAGAGTTGGAGGAATTCGACAGGATTTATGGTCCCGTCGTAACGCGCGCTGATGTCTGGCTTGAACTTGTCAGGCCAGACGACGTAGCGCTGCTGGCGAGTGAGGGCAAGACACCCGGGGTTGTAGATCGGGACGCCGGGGGTCCTGACGTTCTTGCCAGCTTCGCCGATGTCATCGATGGCGCGGTCATGATTTTCGCGGCGGCGCTCGAGGGAGACGCGTGCGTCTTCCGGAGCGCGTTGGACGATTTGGCAGCTGGGCTCCCCGCGCGGCGAAGATGCGGCGCGGGAAACCACCCTCTTGGCCTTGTTGGCCATCCCATCTCCGGCGCCCGGGGCGCGATGCCCCGCCGCCGGATCTGGGCTCCCCGCGCCCTGGGCTCCTCCCAAGGCCGGGTCTTCGTTGGCGATGGCGACGAGCTCGGCGATTCGAGCGCGCCACCCCTCACGCCCGTCGTCGGTGGGTTGATAGCGCAGCAGCTCCTGCGCCATGGCGAGTGCCTGCGCAGGAGACAGCTGACTCCCAGAACGAGCGCGAGAAGTGGCGGTGGCGGTGAAGGAGAGCGAAGGCTCTGTCCGCCCGGACGGGAGGTAGGAAGACTCCAGATCTTCCTCCTCTTCCTCCTCAGCCGAAGCTTCATGACGACGGAAGATGGGCTCGGTTTGCCCCCGAACAGCGTTGCGACGGCGAAGACGCTCGAGCCTTGCATTGGCGTCGGCCATGTCGAAGCAGATCTAGAAGAAAACACACCACAGCCCCCTACCTGGCGCGCCAAATGTCGATGGATTTCGTGTCGCAAGAACACGGGGTACCACACGACGGACCCAAGGATTCGAACGCAGGGGGCTGAACGTGTGAGATCTTGGATCGCAACGAAACACGGTGACGGAAGCCTCGATTGTCGGACGCGCAACACACTGCAGAGAGGGAGACCGAGCTTTACCCAGGTTCAGGGCCCTCGTGGTGAGGTAAAACCCATACTTCCTGCCTTCTTGTATTGCGACGCGACACCTCGCGAGGAGTACAAGGCCTTGGTTACAAAGCTCTAGTTGGCCAGAGGTTGAAGAACCTGCGTGCCCAACTAGCAGCTTGAAGAAGATGAAGATTCGATTAGACCGCCCCCTCACTAAGGGGTGGCCTCTCCCTCCCTTTATAGCGCCAAGGTCCTCCTTCCCCTTATCTTCTTGGGGAAGGGGTTGCCACACACGGCCAAGGAGGGAGGACAGCTGTAGACTATGTTCTTCTGTAGACTTGGTATTCGTAGGGTAGCGGCGCCGGTCCACAGGAGTGGGTGGAGGAGGCTGACGTCCTCCTCTGGCGCCCTGCACCGTCCATGCTATATTTAGGGGGGTGGCCAACTGCCACTGTGCCGCTTTGGGCAGGCACAGAGAAAGTTGGTCTCCTCCCTGTCGGGGGTAGCGTGGGCGGTACGCGGTCTTCTGCCCGCCAGCTTCTTGCTCCGCACGGAAACGTGCTAGGCTGACGTGGGCGTACCTCCTCTCCTCACCAGCAGGGGCTCGTGAGGAGGTCTTCTGGTCCTTAGCGGTTTCTTCCGTCGTTCTCCTCACGAGGCGCCTCCTCGTGAGGGTCTTCTCCGTAGCGAAGATTGTTGATTCTCCCCTGGGCTGAAGATGGGCCGATGACGGGGCCCAGGAGCAGGTGGACCGGGATACCCCGGTATCCAGAACACCGACACAAGATAGCTACTAACAACGGAGAGCATGCAAGATCATAAACAACATAGAGATAACAAAAGATATAATTCAGTATAGCAACTCAATCATAACACTGTCGGGGGGATGACCCCCGATAGGGTCAAGAGACTAGAAAGATACAAGGACTATGCTTGACTTTATGCTGGTTGACCAAGGAAGGGTCTGGCCGGGATATAAGGGCATAGGCTAGGCCGGGTTATATGTGTATCCCGGCTGATATGCGGATATGCCAGATTAACCGGGATACTAACTGAGGAGTGCCGGCATATACTTGGATATGCCGGCATATCTATTTTGATGTGTGGTGCAGGAACAGGGAGGCCGGATTACCCGACCTTCATAGGTCGTTGGTCCGGCATATAGGTCCAGGATATGGCCAACGGTCATATCCGGGATACAGAAGTCAGCTAAGATGTCATGTCCCTACAATCAAGGAGAGACTCTGCTCAGTATGGAGAGGGATCATGGTGACAGGGTGCACAGTGGTGGTCTACCTACCCTCACTGTGCACAAGTACAGCCCTTACCTCACAGTGGTAAGGTCACAGTCCAAGAGGTACAAGGTACAGGGATGTGGAGTCCCATCGAGAGCAATCAGGGGCAAGGTCAAGTGTCTTGCCCATCGTCAGCATGTCCTGTTTGGAGTGTAGTTCGTGTCTTCTGGTCTCTTATGACCGTTGTAACCCTGGCCACCACTATATAAGGTGGCATAGGGAGCCCTGGTAAAGGGTTGGTCACTCTGTGTTCCTACACTTAGCAGTTCATCTTCCTCTTCTAGCAGAGAGCTTGGAAGCACCATTGTTGTGTACTCCATCGATCCAAATATAAAACAAGTAGAGCAGGAGTAGGGGTGTTATCTCCTTACGAGAGCCCCGAACCTGGGTAGCCAGTGTGTTCCTTTCTGTCGTGCTTTTTAGCTCGTTCCCCTCTCCCGAATCCTCCAGCATCTAGTTCGGCCCCCATTTAAGCCATCCTATGGCATATGTTGTTTCACCACGACGACATTTGGCGCCCACCGTGGGGCCGATCGATATGCTGGGCGGAGTGTTTATTCGGACGGGGTCTGTGATAGCAGCTTCGGGAGTGCGCGTGGTCTCTGGCCTCGTCCAGAGGCTAGGCTCGCTCAGCTTCGTCAGTGACAATGCCGGATGTCTCGGTGGCCGGCCGTTCCCCAGGGATGGCCGGATCATGTCTTTCGGTTCCCACGAGGTGTACGTGGGGACTGAGAGAGTTTGCAGGGAAAAGGTGCTGGTGGCGGCGGATCCTCCGTCACATCGGCTGGCTCACGCTGGGCGTAGCGCTCGCTCAGTTGAGTCGGCCGAGGTAATGATGGCCGGTACATCAGTGCCGCCGGCTGATGGTGCCGGCAAGGCCACAGCAGCAGCAGCAGGAGATGCTCCCCCGGAGCCGCCGAAGGCCAAGAGGTCGGCGCGTCCTCCGTTGGAGCGTGTCGAGAACCTGGCCGGCACTTCTGCTGTGTCGGCAAAGGGTCAGGTGCTTCTCCCCATCATCGATCGGCTTATCGAGCCGGTGCGATCCGGCGATGATCCGGAGCAGACAAGGGAGGTCCTGGAAGGATCTCGTCAGGCCCTAGTCGACGAGGCCCTGGCCATGCATCAGGAGCGCGAACGGTTTAACCGGCAACTCCGTGAGTATGAGGCAGCCCATGGTTTTACTCCTGTGGTAACCCAGCCTAGCCGGATAGATGAGGTTAGAACTAGAGGTAGAGATCTTAATGCTGAGCTAGGTAAGGGTGCTAGTGGTAAGAGTCATACTGCAACTAGTACTGTGCCTAAGGTAATTTATAGCTCACCAGTGAAGAACCTTAGAGCAGCAGCAGAGGTAGCTAAGGACTTATCTAATTTATCCGGCGAAGCACTGCATGAGCAGCAAGCCCGGCTTAACCATCTTTTGTCTGAAGCTACCAAGCAGCAGGAGGCCTTCAAGAAGGCAAACCCAGGTGCCGGGGCATCCCAGTACATTGCGTCGGTAGGAGGTGCCGGCGCAAGGTCGAGGGGCGAGGCTTCGTCCCCGCATCCCAGTGCCCGGCGTGCCGAAAGTGTGACCTCTGGCCGCCGGGACAAGCAGATCCAAGTGTACGATCCGGCAATTGCCGGAAAGCAGGCAATAGCTCAGAAGAGTGCCGGCCAAGGTGAAAAGTATGTCGGCAGCAAGAATGCCGGTCAGAATGTGTCAGCCGGGCAAGGAGCAGTTTCGGCCGGTGGTGGCCGGAGTAACAGTGCAGCCCGGCGTCAGCAGCAGGGCGCCGGAGGTGCAGCGCAGCGGCAAGGTGCGGGTCAACCGGGACATCGAGAGGACGATGGAAATTCCGCCCTTGTCGGGGCGGGATATCAGCAGCAGCACCAGCAAGGCCGGCAAAGTGAGCAGTATCAGCCGGAGCAGCAGCAGGAAAAAGTGATCGCGGGCCCAATTGCATCTCGGCTAGGACCTCGGTCCTTAGCAGCAAGTGATGCGCGCTTCAAGCTGGACAGGATTCACCAATCGGAGTTGGTGGAGAGGCAAGGAGCTCCGGGTCCTATGTGCTTTGGACCCCGGATTATGGGTGAGCCGGTACCTTACTATTTCCAGCTCGCGCGTGGCGCGAGGACATACAACGGCAGTACAAAGCCGGAAGATTGGTTGGAGGATTACTCCACCGCAGTGAACATTGCCGGAGGAAACCTCAGATGGGCGGTACGATATGTACCGCAAATGCTAGAAGGACCGGCCAGGATATGGCTGAATAATCTGCCGGCAGGAAGTATCAACGACTGGGTTGATTTCGAAGAACAGTTTGTATCAAACTTCACCAGCACATATAAGAGGCCGAATCGTCCTCAGCAGCTGGCTAACTGCCGGCAGGGAGTGAATGAGACCGACCGAGACTATCTGACCAGGTGGTGCACCTTGCGCAATTCCTGCGAAGGAGTTGTGGAGCAGCAGGCCATCATGTGGTTCGCTCATGGGTGCCGGCACGGCACCATGTTGTGGCAAAAGCTTCAGAGGGAAATGCCGGCCACGTTGGCCGAGACAATCAAGATTGCCGATAGTTATGCTCTGGGAGACCCCATGCAGCCCACCCTTGATTCACAAGGACAGGGGCAAACCCAGGGGAACACCAACAGCGTCGGGAGACCAGGGCAATACTATCGCTCTGATAACCGGAACAAGAGAAGAGATGAAAGGCCGGATTACCGGTATGGAGCGGCACAAGTAGCAGCTGTGGAGGAAGAGCAAGAGGGCGCCGGCAGTAGCCAGCGTCCGAGATATGAGGGCAATCAGCAGCCTCAGCAGCAGCAGCAACAGCCACAGCAGCAAGCGCAGCCCTTCCAGAAGAAGAATGTTTGGATCAACAAGAATGCCGGCGGCGCTGCCGGCCAGAAGAAGCAATGGCCGAAGTATACGGTGGGTCTGGCCATGGACAAGCCTTGTGTGTTTCACACGTTCCAGCCGGGTAAGTCGGCAAACCATTTGACGAGAAACTGTTCATGGCTGGACGACATATTAGCTGGTCGTGCAGGTCCCTAGGGACCGGCTAGACCATCTATCCCGGCAGCTCCATTGCCGCTGACAGGTGCAAATACAGTTGCAGTCCCGCCCAGGCCGGTTAATCCCGGAAATCTGAGCAATCCCGGAAGTGCCGGCGTAAATCAAGTAGATCAGAACTATAACCCGGAGTACTATGCCGGAGGCCCAGCAGCGGGCCGGAATGAGTACAAGGAGCATGATCAGAGCTACATGGTCTTTGAAACCGAAAGAACAGACAAGCAGAGCTTGTACCTGCGGTGTTTGGAGGTAAATGCCGTTATGTCGGCAGTACCGAAGCTAATGTACTGGTCTGACCAGGCCATTGGCTGGGACAGGGCAGACCATCCCAGGATCATGCCAAACCCCGGCGGGTATGCTCTGGTGATGGATCCGACATTCGTCGGGCCGGCTAATAACGTGAGGTTCAGCAAGGTCCTCATTGACAATGGTAGCAGCATCAACATCATGTACCGAGATACGATGCAGAAGCTGGGCATCAAGGAGAATATGCTGGAGCCAAGCAAGACCACATTCCACGGCATTGTGCCGGGACTTTCGTGTGCACCGATGGGCAAGATCCGGATGGATGTCATGTTTGGCAGCCGGGATAACTGCAGGGTGGAAAATCTCATGTTCGAGGTGGTTGATCTGGAAAGCCCCTACCATGCTTTGCTGGGTAGGCTGGCACTGGCAAAGTTCATGGCCTCTACGCATGTTGCGTACCTGAAGATGAAAATGCCGGGGCCCAAGGGAGTGATCACCATCATTGGTGATTATAAGCGCTCGATAGCGTGTGCAACAGCCGGGTCTAACCTGGCCGAAACTCTGATCATTGCAGAGGAAAGGAAGAGGCTCAAGCGAGCAGTGGAAATTGCTGAGACGGTCGTGGCCGGCAAATCTATGCCGGGCATGGCAAATCCCGGTGGCAGTGCTTCTTTCCAAGTGGGCAAGGAAGTCAAAAAGGTGCCTCTGGATGAAGTTTTCCCGGAGCGCCATGCCCTCATCGGGGCAGGTTTGGATCCCAAATAGGAAGTCGAGCTCATCAGCTTCCTCCGTGAGAATCGGGATATCTTTGCATGGTCTACTTCAGACCTGCAAGGTGTGCCGAGGGAGCTGGCTGAGCACGCATTACATGTGAGACCAGATGCTAAGCTGGTGAAGCAACCGCTCCGGCGGAATGCAGGTGATAGAAGGAAAGCCATTTGGGACGAAGTGGCTAGGCTCCTAGCCTCCGGCTTTATCAAAGAAGTGCTTCATCCGGATTGGGTGTCTAATCCGGTTTTGGTGGAAAAGAAGAAGGATGAGCCCGCCATAGTGAAAATATGGCGGATGTGTGTTGATTACACCAACTTGAACAAGGCATGCCCTAAAGATCCATTCCCGCTCCCTCGGATCGATCAAGTGATTGATTCCACAGCCGGATGTGAACTGTTATCGTTTGTAGATGCCTATTCTGGTTTCCACCAGATCCCTTTGTATAAGCCGGATCAAATAAAGACATCCTTTATTACCCCGTACGGGGCTTATTGCTATCTCACTATGCCGTTCGGTTTAAGAAATGCCGGAGCAACTTACCAGAGGTGCATGCAAAAGTGTTTGCATGACCAAATAGATAAAAATGTGCAGGTATATGTCGACGATGTCGTCATAAAAACCAAGGAGAGCAAGACTCTCGTAGATGATCTCCGGGAAACCTTTGCAAACTTGAGGAGATTCCGGATGAAGTTAAATCCGGCTAAATGTACCTTCGGTGTGCCGGCAGGCAAATTGCTCGGTTTCCTGGTTTCCAGCCGGGGTATTGAGGTAAATCCCGGCAAGATTCGTGCTATAGAAAGAATGAAGCCGCCGACAGATTTGAAGGAAGTACAGAAGTTCCCAAGGTGCCTCGCATCCCTGAGCCGTTTCATAAGCCGGCTGGGTGAGAAAGCTTTGCCATTATATCAGTTGATGAAGAAGTCCGACACATTTGTCTGGACAACGCAAGCAGATGCAGCTTTCAAGGAATTGAAACAGATGTTGTCAACAGCGCCGGTATTAGCGTCTCCAATGCCCCTCGAGCCGATGTTGCTCTATATAGCGGCAACCAATAGAGTCGTCAGTGCTGTGGTGGTAGTAGAGCGAGAGGAAGGAGGCAAAACCGTGCAGCGGCCGGTATATTATCTGAGTGAAGTCCTCTCCACCTCAAAGCAAAACTACCCCCACTATCAGAAGATGACTTATGGTGTCTATATGGCGGCCAAGAAGCTCAAGCATTACTTCCAAGAGCATCCAATCCGGGTAGTGGCCGAGGCCCCTATCTCGGAGATCATAGGCAACAAAGATGCCAGTGGCAGAATAGCCAAGTGGGCAATAGAGTTGTCGCCATATACTCCACAATATGATAAGAGGGATACAATCAAGTCCCAGGTGTTGGCTGACTTCTTCATTGACTGGGCCGAGATACAATATGAGCCACCATTGCCAGATGCAAATTATTGGAGGATGCATTTCGATGGTTCCAAGACAATCCATGGCTTGGGTGCCGGCATAGTTCTCAGTTCACCAAAGAATGACCAACTGAGATATGTCCTGCAGATTCATTTTGCAGCATCAAATAATGTGGTGGAATATGAGGCACTTGTGCATGGCCTGAAGGTGTCTAAGGACATAGGAATTCGCCGGATTATGTGTTTCAGTGATTCTGACTTAGTGATTCAGCAGTGTTCCAGAATATGGGATGCGCATGATGCTAACATGGGATCCTACCGTTTCCTGGTGCAGCAGTTAAGTGGTTACTTTGAAGGTTGTGAGTTCTGGCATGTTCTCCGGGCTCAGAACGATGCAGCCGATACATTGTCCAAGCTGGGATCTTCCAGAGATTCAATCCCGCCCGGCATTTCATTGGAGCATCTAAGGAAGCCGTCAATTAAGCCCTCACCAGAGTCATCTTCCATTTATGTCCCGCCGAGTTCGGAGGATGCAGTTCCAATGGAGATAGATGCCGGAGCCAGGTCAGATAACCCGGGGACTATTCTCTCAGTCCCGGGGACTGGGCCGACATATTCGGTGAGTGCAGTATTCCGGAGCAGAACTAGGGGCAAGGGTAAAATGTACCAAGAGGTTGTGCCGGTATACCCGGGGACTGCTCCGGCATACCCGGGGACTAATTCCTCAGTCCCGAGGACTTCGCAGCCCATGGAGATCGATTATGTGTCGGTCGAAATGATGGAGATAGCCCAGGCAGTGTTCACTGTCAGGGAAGTGCCCTCATGGGCACGTCCAATCATGGATTTCCTGGTAAATGATCGAGTACCGGCGGATGAAACCGAGGCACGCCGGGTTGCAAGGAGATCCAAAGGGTATACCATCATAAACAAGGAAATATACAAAAGAAGTGTCACCGGAGTATTGCAGAGGTGCGTTGAATCTGCGGAAGGTTTGGAGATGCTCCGGGAAATTCATCAGGGGGAGTGTGGTCACCACGCTTCGTCCAGAGCATTGGTGGCAAAGGTCTTCCGGCATGGCTTCTATTGGCCGACGGCACTGCAAGAAGCAGAAGATTTGGTCCGGAAATGCAATGGGTGTCAAAGATATGCCCACCAGATTCATCAGCCGGCGTCTGCCTTGAAGACTATCCCGATAACCTGGCCCTTTGCTGTTTGGGGCCTGGATATGGTCGGGGCTTTTAAGCCGGCCAGAGGAAAGATGACCCATATCTTGGTCATGGTGGACAAGTTCACCAAATGGATTGAAGTGAAGCCCATAAGCAAGTGTGATGGCCACACAGCAGTGAAATTCCTAAAAGATATAATCTTGAGATATGGTGTTCCTCATGGCATCATCACTGACAATGGGTCGAACTTTGCCCAAGGGCCATTTGCCAGATTTTGTGAGGAAGTGGGAATCCGGCTGGACATTGCGTCGGTCGCTCACCCTTGTACCAATGGCCAAGTAGAGAGGTCAAATGGGCTAGTATTATCCGGCATAAAACCCCGGCTGATAGAACCACTAGAGAAAACTCCGGGATGTTGGCTAGATGAATTGCCAGCAGTGCTTTGGAGTTTAAGGACAACTCCGAATAGGTCAACAGGCTACACACCATTTTTCCTGGTGTATGGAGCAGAAGCTGTGCTTCCAACAGATGTAATACATGATGCACCAAGAGTAGTGCTATATACTGAGGAAGAGGCTAAAGAAGCCAGGGAAAATGATGTGGATCTGCTAGAGGAAGCAAGAGAAATAACTCTGTCAAGAACAGCAGTATATCAGCAGAACCTCAGACGCTATCATGCGCAGAAGGTAAATCCAAGGAGATTCCAAGAGGGAGATCTAGTACTCCGGCTAAGGCAAGGAACAGAAGGCCGACATAAGTTAACTCCTCCATGGGAGGGGCCATTCATTGTGAGCAGAGCTCTGCACAATGATGCCTATTATCTTATAGATGCGCAGGCCCCCAAGAAGGACAAGGCGGACAGGTCCGGAGAAGAAACCAAGAGACCATGGAACATAGCTCTACTCCGCCCCTTTTACTCCTGAGCAGCACAATGTATGTATTTCCATATTTTGCTTTGTGTGCCGGCGTTTTATGCCGGCACAAGACTAATGAATGAGATATATCGTTATTTATTTTAAGTTTTTGTTATATGCCGGCTGGCTTGATTTGAATGTTTCCTATGTCGGCCTAGTAATGTGTCGGCAACAAAGGCCGCTCTTCGACTCAGCTGCTGTCCGAAACCCGGCTTCATGGCTAGCAAGAGTAGATGCCAGAAATTGTCTACACATGGAAAACGGTTAAGGAAATAAATAGCAAGTGAACCGACATTTATGTTATAGCTAAAGTTAAAACTTGAAATGTCGGATGATTTGAAGTCTAAGTTTCAAAGTTAAAGTACTGTATGTTCAATAAAGCAACCTTGAGACTCATACGTCGAAAGCCAAATAAGGTGGACAAGTAGCCAAGGTTGTGAAGTTGAGGAAACAGGAAAACAAACTCGGTGACTTAGCCAAAAGATGATCCGGCATTGATAACAAGCAAACCGAGATAAAACTTGTTCAGGTAGCAAACCAAAGGAAATTAAACGTATATCTTACAAACTGCACCCGGCATTCCGGGGATCTGATAAAACTTAAAGTTTTTGGTGCTGCAAAGTCAAGGAGCAGGGGCAGAAGCAGAGCCGCCGGCTGGTGGAGCTGTAGCAGTAGAAGTGTCGGCTTCAGGAGTGCCGGACCCAGCAAATGGAATGGAGCCATCACCTCCGCCCGGGACAGATGCCTGTTCCGGAGCATCAGTGTCGGCCTCTTCAGCTTCCTCTTCATCTTGGCTGGAATCGGAGCCCTCGGCATCAGCAGCATCCTTGGCATCGTCTGCTGTCTTTTCCGGCTCACGGATGTCCCGGACAAAGGCATCGGTGTCGGCATAATCCACATAACTGTGGGCCAGTTCCCGCCGACACCGGATGTGTTCCGGATCCGTGGTCCAGATGGATCCTTCGCGCACAGTGCGCAAAGTCTCCAAATCAGCTTTTTCATACCAGGAGAGGAAGTAGCTGAGAGCTTCATCAGCTCCTACCCTCGCGCCGGAATCCCGCCATTCCCGGAGGCGAACCTTGGCAAGCTGTAGATCATTGCCGAGATCAACAGGATCAGTGGGCGTCCTTTGTCCCGGCCAGAGGGCAGAGAATGCCTCCTGGGCGCCATAAAAGAGTTCTTCTGTGTAGAGGGTCATGGCATTCTTCCGGGATTGCAGGGCCAGCAGCTGCTCCGACATGTCCCAGTTGGCCGAGTCAACCGGAACACCCCGGTTCTCTCGATCCAACTACAGAGCCCTCTCAACGTCTTCGATGGAAGCGGGAAACATGTCTGAGAAATAAAAAGCATGTTAGCAAAAGAGAATGTGCCGGCGCAAAGGTTGTGCCGGAAAATATCATGATATGTCGGGCAGGCTGAAGGAAAAGGATTTGAAGCTTACTGGCGAGGTCGGCATTGAGCTGTGCGACTGTGACTTCCCATTTACTGGCCTGCTCCTTCAAGCTAGACAGTTCGGCATGGGCGTTGGAGGCATCAGTCTCGGAAGCAACGAGCAGGTCCTGGGTCTTCTTCAGTTGGCCCTCCCGCTGCACCTTTTCCTCCAGAAGCTCGGCAACCCGGCCCTTCAACTGCTCTGTCTCGACCTTGTGAGCGGCATCCCGGTCGTCCAGTTGCTTGGCCACATCCACTGAGGACATACAGTCCTGGTGGCGTGCCTCCAGTGCAGCTTTATCATCTGAAAAGATTTGAAGTCAAAACAAGGTGAAGATGGAAAACAATGGCAAGAGATAAAGGATTTGAAGTATAAAGGGTTCGGGTGACAGCAGGATCCGGCAAACCTGTCAGCTCCTTCACCCTCTTAAGAAGCTCGGCGACTTGTTCTTCAGTGCTAGCTGAAGAATGTCGGCACAAGGTTATGTGTCGGCAAGAATAGTATTGCAAAGTAAAAAAGAGGAAAGATATCCGGCATATAGCGGTATGTCGGCGAAGATTACCTTTCTTGGACAGCTCCAGCCGAAGCTTGCTATGCTCGTCGGATAACTTCCGGTGCTCGCACACCAAGTCGTGGAACATGTCGGCGCGCGTATTGTTCATGCGCTGCAAAAGTGTTAGGATTTGAAAGGTTATGAGAAAAGTCTAGAATGCCGGTACAATTGAAGATCATATAAAGTACTCATGCTGTTGAAGACCCGGCACAGGTGCTGCGCACCTATCCCGGCCCTCGGTGACTAGGATTTGAAGCTCGAGACGAGCTTATATCTCGGTCAAGAGGATTTGAAAAATAATTAAGATGTGAAATAGTTGAAGACCCGGCACAGGTGCTGCGCACCTATCCCGGCTCTCGGTGACTAGGATTTGAAGCTCGGATCGAGCTCATATGTCGGCAGTTAATTCGAGAACAGCTAACTACAAGAATATTGGAAAATCCCGGATGTCCGTATCCCGGACAGCCGACATTTTCGGGGACTGGGGATATGTGTATAGGTAGAGAAGACTTACGTTGGTGGCATCGGCCAATTGGTGAAGTCTTTGCTGGAGGCTGAGGAGCTCGCAGGCAATCGGAATGGGCTTCGCGGCCAGGATGTCTGAGGGATTGCCAGTGGCCGAGGCTTCGGCCATCTTCTTGCTCCTGGAATCCGCTGTGTCCATGTTGCCGGCGTCATTCCACCTGACACAGTGCTCCTTGAGAAACCCAAGGCTTTGGTCACTCTTCGTCTCCAGGGAGACGCGGCCCTCAAGTTCCGGCGTGTCGAAGAAGTTGCGCCGGTAGCCAGGCCGGGTTGCTGCCCTGCCAAGATGCAGGGCCAGGGCAGAGCTGGGCCGGGACGCTGCTTTAGAGGGAGCAGTGGCGGCGGATGGTGTGCCGGACTTGGTCGGCTGGAACTTGAGAGTGCCGGACTTGACCGGGGCAGAGGTCTTGTCCGGGATGAGGGTCTTGGCCGGGGCAGCGGTCTTGGATGGTGCTGGAATCTTCTTAGCAGAGGGAGTCTTGGGCGTGGGTTGTTCCGGCGCGGCCGGTGCAGCTTGGCCAGCAGGGGCAGGTTCCGGAATAGTCCGGACTTCCGGCACGGCAGGGCCTTTTCCTTTGTCATCTATGCCGGCGCTCTTGTTGCTTGCGCCGACATCTTCAGTTGTGCCGGCGTCATTGGTGGGCGCGCCGGAGTCTGGGGCTTCTTGATGGGCTCCTGTGTCCATGTGGACATCAGAAGCCGAAGGTTCCTGTTGAGCCCCCGAGTCCATGTGGACGTCGGGGGCAGAGATATCTTGTTCCGGCGGAGGATCGTCCTTCGCCGGGGAGGTGGTCTTGTCAGGCGCAGGCGAAGATGCCGGCGCCGGGGAGGTCATGTGACTTGCCGAGGGTATGTCGGAGGTGGCAGTTTTCGCCGGCTTGGTAACCTTCGGGCCGCCACTCGAGCCAGAAGCTTGTTCCGGCGCAAGAGGAGCCCTGAAAGAGAGAAAACACCATGTTAGTAATCATAGCAAGAGATATGTCGGAGGAAATGCAAAGAAAAGAAACTTACCCCGGGGCAACAGGCCTCTGTTTCTTTGGAATGGGCACGCCAACCTTCTGCCTCTTATGTTGCTGAGGTGTGTCGGGCTGGGGCTTCACGCCTCGCTTCCGGCCGGCACGTCCGCCGGTGGAAGGAGGTCCCTGGTTCAGAGGGGCGGCGTCGACAACCATGTCGTCCGGGATAGCTGAGGACGGCATTGGAAAGGCGTAAGCAACAGGTGTTTCTGGAAAAGCATATGCAAGTGGCATCGGGTCATAATATGTCAGGATCTCCTCGTCAGAATCACCCTCACTCCGGCCTTGAGTGAAATGCCGGGATGAAGAGGCCTTACCCGCGGCAGCGGCAGCGCGGGTGTTCCGGGGCAGCTTGTCCCAATGGTCCGGATCTTCAACATCCGCAACAGTGCGGTCTGCCGCGATCTTGATCCGGGAGTTCTCCATACTCTGGAAGCTGAACTTCTGCATAATGCAAACTAAATGGGTCAGAAGCAAGAAATATGCCGGTGCAAGAAGTATGTCGGATCAGGCATTATAAGTATGTCGGCAAATAACAAATCTCGGGTCATGCATGATAAGTATCTATGTGCCGGACAAGAGATTATATATCGGACAGGAGGGTTTACCGTTGGGGTGGGCCTATCCCGGCTATATGGTTCTAGCCCCCAGGCAAAGGTGGCCTGAGAGGACTTGCAGACGTCCTTGATCCGCCGCAGAATGTCGGTCGGAGTCAGCTCATGTGTGGAATGCCGGGTGGGGTCCATGGGCCCGCTCATCTGGCAGATCTTGTGCGACCGGCGCTGCAGAGGGGAGACGCGCCGGCTGATAAAGCAGGCCACTAAGTCTTGAGGAGTAAGGCCGGCATCCCGGAGCTCGCCCTTAACCCGGTGGAGCGCGTTCACCGGCAGCACCGAGTTCTTCGGGTTATAGGTCCAATTCTTCATAGCCAAGGGTGGCTCGTCCACAAATAGCGGCAGGTTGAGCAGATCCGCGTCAGTGGTGTTCTTGACATAGAAGAAGCTTTTCTGCCACTTCTTGCAAGATTCCAGGAGTTCCACCTTGGGGAAGTCCGAGCCCTTCCGGGACATGATGGTGGCCGCGCCACAAAGGGTCATGGGGCGGTCCTTCTTTTCCTGGGCCGTCTCCGGCGGGTCATCCTTGCTCCGGGGCGGCTCTTGGACGACTTGTTTCCGGAGTTGAAAGTACTTCGCCCAGCCTTGGGAGAAGGGCTCTATGCCGGCGCAGCCTTCGCAGAATGCGGCGAAGGCGGAGAGGATCATCACCGCGTTCGCTGGGATGTGGTGAGGCTGCAGGTCGTAGGTGTCGAGGACGTCCCGGAAGAAGTCCGACGCCGGCAGGCCGAAACCCCGCTCGAAGTGGGCAATGAAGACGACTCGTTCGCCGGGTTCAGGTGCCGGCGCAGTCTCTCCCGCAGGTAGCCGGCATGCAACACCCTCCGGCACTCTCCTGGTGGAGGTGACCCAGGATATGTCGGCCGGGGTAACCTCCGACCCCTCCCAGCCGGAGTGTCCTTGGACCCGGGCCGAATTATCTTCCTCTGAGGCCGAGGTACCCGTCATGCTTGAGGAAGCCATCGGGATGGCCGGAACAAGGCGTGAGAGCCAGAGTCCCGTGATGTTAATCCTATCAAGACCAGAGAAAAGAGGGAGGTTAGTCTCTCCGGCATACCGCTCTCACCAATGTTAGCAGAAATAGAAGATCTACCGAGGCAGTTAAAACTGGAGATAAACATGGATATAATTCCTACGGAAGAACAGCTGTGAACTACCGAAGGATATCACTGGCAATGCTAATCGAGTCAGGGAGACATCTAGCAGAGAAACTACCACAGATTCAAGCTAGCAAGGCTATCGTGGTATAGTTACAAAGAAGCAGGAGGGATGAAGAACGAGAACAGAGAAAGAGGAACTCACTGAAGCTCGGACGGCGGCAATGGAGCGGCGGCGAGCGTGCAGAGGAAGATCTGATCCTGCAGCAGTGTCGCAGAGAGGAGCGGTGGCGTCGTCGACGATGGTGCCGGACGTCGGCAAGCGGAGGCGCCGGCGTGCAGGTGGGCGACGGCGGCGGCTTTCCTTCTCTGTTCCTCGGTCCGGCGGTGAAGCGCAAGGGGCAGAGGAACGGAGGAAGAAGAAGGCACTGTGGGGGTAAAAAGAGCAAGTTACCCCCACCCCCGTATTTATACCGAAGAGGCCAGGGTCGTGGGGATCGTAGTAGTGCTCCACTACCCCGACCGTTTCTGCAGTGAGTCGCCACGTGGCGGCACAGAGTGGGGCGGCGGCTATTATAACCGTGCCACAAGGCAATGATGGTGGGGAGTAACTGCGCTATGAACCGTCACATCGTGTGACCGTTCGAGGTGGCAGGGCAGTTGCAAGTTTCGATGCAAACTGTCAGGCCTGGCTTCTCGAGGAAGTCTCGTCTATATGTCGGCATAACTGCCCGAAGAATAAGTTTCATCCGGAATACCCTCAGGGCCGGCCGGATTAACTTTTGGAGAAGGAACAGTTGCCGGGATATGTGTGGATGTCCCGGCATATAATCCGATCGTCGGGATATAACGGAAAACCGGGGTATAATGAAAATAGGATATGTTGAACCTATCAAGGCTCCACAGTTATGACTGGGGAACCTCGGCAGCTTCGGGGGCTAGTGTCGGGGGGGATGACCCCCGATAGGGTCAAGAGACTAGAAAGATACAAGGACTATGCTTGACTTTATGCTGGTTGACCAAGGAAGGGTCTGGCCGGGATATAAGGGCATAGGCTAGGCCGGGTTATATGTGTATCCCGGCTGATATGCGGATATGCCGGATTAACCGGGATACTAACTGAGGAGTGTCGGCATATACTTGGATATGCCGGCATATCTATTTTGATGTGTGGTGCAGGAACAGGGAGGCCGGATTACCCGACCTTCATAGGTTGTTGGTCCGGCATATAGGTCCAGGATATGGCCAACGGTCATATCCGGGATACAGAAGTCAGCTAAGATGTCATGTCCCTACAATCAAGGAGAGACTCTGCTCAGTATGGAGAGGGATCATGGTGACAGGGTGCACAGTGGTGGTCTACCTACCCTCACTGTGCACAAGTACAGCCCTTACCTCACAGTGGTAAGGTCACAGTCCAAGAGGTACAAGGTACAGGGATGTGGAGTCCCATCGAGAGCAATCAGGGGCAAGGTCAAGTGTCTTGCCCATCGTCAGCATGTCCTGTTTGGAGTGTAGTTCGTGTCTTCTGGTCTCTTATGACCGTTGTAACCCTGGCCACCACTATATAAGGTGGCATAGGGAGCCCTGGTAAAGGGTTGGTCACTCTGTGTTCCTACACTTAGCAGTTCATCTTCCTCCTCTAGAAGAGAGCTTGGAAGCACCATTGTTGTGTACTCCATCGATCCAAATATAAAACAAGTAGAGCAGGAGTAGGGGTGTTATCTCCTTACGAGAGCCCCGAACCTGGGTAGATCTGTGTTCCTTTCTGTCGTGCTTTTTAGCTCGTTCCCCTCTCCCGAATCCTCCAGCATCTAGTTCGGCCCCCATTTAAGCCATCCTATGGCATATGTTGTTTCACCACGACGACAAACACCAATATTCATCGGATCCCAACAATCCAAACATGTATAATTACATAATGGTGATCTCAATCATGTAGGGCAGCTCATGAGATCTAAACATGAAGCACATAGTGGAAGAGACAACCATCTAGCTACTGCTATGGACCCATAGTCCAAGGTAGACTACTCACTCATCGCTTCGGAGGCAAGCATGGCGATGAAGAAGACCTCCGGTGGCGATTCCCCTCTCCGGCAGGGTGCCGGGAAGAGCTTCTGGACCCTCCCGATCTTCGGGTCGACGGCGGTGGTGGATCGCGATGTGTTCTAGAAAATTGATCGGGTCTTTAAGTTTTTTCCATCGGGGGGTCTTTATAGGCGAAGGGGCATCGTCAGAAGTTGCCCGGGGTGCCCTCACACATAGGGGGCGCGGCCAGGGGCTGGGCCACGCCGCCCTGGTGTGTGGGGCCCTCGTGGCCCCCCTCCAACTCCTCTTCGGATCTCTGGAAGCTTCCGGGAAAAATAAGACTTCAGGAACTTGTTTCGTCCAATTCGAGAATATTTCCTGTGTATCACTTCTGAAACACAAAAACAGCAGAAAACAGGGAACTGGCACTGTGGCGACTTGTTAGTAGGTTAGTTCTGGAAAATGCATAAAAGTGCCACGAAGTGTAATAAAACAGTAGGCAAATGGTGCATAAACAAGCATGGAGCATCAAAAATTATAGATACGTTGGAGACGTATCAAGCATCCCCAAGCTTAACTCCTGCTCGTCCTCGAGTAGGTAAGTGATAACAAAAGAAAAATTTTTGAGGTGACATGCACCTACACAATCTTGATCATATATGTAAGCATTTGTGAGCTGGGATCATAAGAACTTAAAACATGGGTGATACATCCATATTGCATCACTATTTTGTATCATAATTTACTGTTATTCATTGATATATTTCATATTTAGATATGATACTTATGTTATTTCCTTTGTTTTCACATGTTTGATGATCATTGGAGGATTTGCTGCCGGCGTCAGGATTCTGCTGGAAAAGGACCGTCAAGACACCATATTTCAGAAGATCAGGAAAATTCCAAAAAAATACCAGAAAATTTTATTTTACCAAAAGACTCCGGAAACCAGAAGGAGAAGGAGAGAGGAGCTAGGGGGCGGCCTCACGCACAGGGGGCGCGGCCTGACCCCTGGCCGCGCCGGCCCTGTGTGAGGCCACCCTGGCCCAGTTCTAGTCTCGCCCCTTTGCGTACTTCATCGTCCCCGAAAACCTAAGTCAAGGGGGGCTCAGAGTTAGACACAGCTGCCTCTGCGGGGTGGAAAACACCAGAGAGAGAAAAGCTCTCTGGCAGGCAGAAATCTGCCGGGGAAATTCCTTCCCGGAGAGGGGAGATCATCGCCATCGTCATCATCATCGCACCGTACTTCATCGGGATCATCATCTTCTTCATCATCATCACCAGCACCTTCATCTCCATCATCACCACGCCATCCCGCTGTAACATCTTGAGTTGGATCTTATTATATTCTTAGGGGAAACTTTCCTGGTGTTGATTACTCTTGTAGTTGATGCTATTGAGTGGAACCGTTGAATTAAGGTTTATGTTCAGATTGTTATTTACCATTATTTCACCTCTAATCATGATCCATATGATGTCTTGTGAGTAGTTCGTTTAGTTCTTGAGGACATGGGAGAAGTCAAGATGTTAGTAGTGAATTATTGTTGAGAAATATTTAATGGTTTGATATTGTTGTGGTGCTATTTCACTAGTGGTGTCATGTGAACGTCGACTACATGATACTTCACCATTTATGGGCCTAGTGAGATGCATTGTGTATTTGGCTACCAATTGTGGGGTTGCTGGAGTGACAGAAACCTAAACCTCTGTTGGGAAACTATTGCACCAGGGAGCGTAGGATCTTAGAGTTTAAGGCTGTGGTTAGATTTATCTTAATTACTTTCTTGTATTTGTGGATGCTTGCAAGGGGTATAATCACAAGTGTGTATTTATCCTAGTAAGGGTAGTGTGCTAGCACAGGTTCACCCCCATAACACCTATCAAACCAATAAAGACTATTAGCGGTATGAAGCGAAAGCTCTTGACAGAAACTCCCGTGTGTCCTCGAGAACGTTTGGTTATTATAAGTTACACAACCGGCTTGTCCTTTGCTGAAGAAAGGATTGGGCCACTTGCTGCAATTATTACTACTGTCTTTTATTTACTCGCACTTTATTTACTTGTATTATCAAATACCTCTGAAAACCTGTTTGCTAGTATTTACAGTGAATCCTTGATCAAAACCACTTATCAACACCTTCTGCTCCTCGTTGGGTTCGACACTCTTATTTATCGAAAGTACTACGATACACCCCCTATACTTGTGGGTCATCAAGACTATTTTCTGGCGCCGTTGCCGGGGAGTAAAGCGCTATTGAAGAGTGGAATTGGTAAAGGTAACCGTCACTGTGAGTATTATTTTATTTTGTCTTCTATTTTTATTTTACTCTGCTATGGAGAACTCTCCATTTGGTTTCCTATTTGGAAACACATCTACTACTGCTGCACATGTGGATGAACCACCACCGCCACCACCTGCTGAAAGTGATCCTTTTAAAATACCTATGAAAATTGTTGGGCGTATTATGGATAATGGCTATTCAGGAGATGGAACTGTCCATCCGGGTGATCACTTATTATTTATACATGAATTATGCGAGTTGTTCAGGTGTGCAAGTATTTCACCAAGCCAGGTCAAGAAGAAGCTATTCTCTTTATCATTGAAAGGCAGAGCTGAGGAGTGGTATCGGCTGCTCCAAGATGGTCCATCTATGGCATGGGAGGACATTGTACCTCTCTTTTATTCCAAGTTTTATCCTCCAAGTAAAATCCATAAAGATCGTAATCGGATATATAATTTTTGGCCTCATGATGGAGAGAGTATTGCCCAAGCGTGGGGGATATTGAAGTTACTAATGCTCAAATGCCCCATTCATGAGCTCCCCAATAATATTGTTATTGATAATTTTTATGCGCGGCTTACTCTTCCTGATAAGGATTACTTGGATGCTTCTTTCTTCGGATCATTTTCTCATATGAAAGAAGATGCTAAGTGGAAACTTCTTGACCGTATACAAGAGAATGCTGAAGGATGGGAAAACGACAAAGGTAGGAAGTCAGGTATAAACTATGATTATGAATGCATTAAAGCTTTTATGGGAACTGATGACTTTCATAGTGTTAGCACTGCTTATGGTCTTGATTCTCAAATACTTGCTAATTGTCTTAAGGCCTTTGCCTCTTATCTTGATGTTCCAAAGAAAGATTGGAACAAATATCATGCGCCTTATAAAGATTCTATTAGTCATATACCTGCTGCAGCTACTGAAGTTTGTACTATTGATAGCATTGTGCCTGAACCTTATTTTGAGAAGACATCTTTCCCTGCTAAGGTAAAGAAGTATTCTACTTTGGTAAGTGTGTCTAATAAAAGTACTAAGAAAGCTGCAGAACCTGATGAGCAAATTACTATTAAGTCTTCTGTAGCTATATTGAAGGATCTTGTTACTAAAGATGTAGGGGATGAATATATTCTTTTTTGTGAAGATGCTTCTAACATTCTCTCGCATCCTAAAAAGCATAGGAAAATGAGTGTTCCTGTTATTTCTGTCAGGATTGGAGATCATTGCTATTATGGTTTATGTGATATTGGTGCTAGTGCAAGTGCTATTCCTTTAGAGCTTTACAAAGAAATTATGCATGAGATTGGCGCTTGTGAACTTGAAGATATTGATGTGGTTGTTCAGCTTGCTAACAGAGAGACTGTTTGGCCTCTTGGTATTGTTCGAGATGTGGAAGTTCTTTGCGGTAAGACTAAATACCCTACTAATTTTCTAGTACTTGGTAAGGAGGCTAGTAAAACTTGTCCTATTATTTTTGGTAGACATTTTTGAACACTTGTGGCGTCGTGATAGATTGTAAGAAGGAGAATTTTTTTACTAAGTTTAATGGAGAGTCTTATGAGTTTAATTTTTCCAAGTTTGCTAAGACTTCTTATGAAAATGACACGCCTAATGAAAATTTTCGAGGTTGAACAGCTTGCTTCTATTGCTCTTGCTCCTAATAATGCCTTGCAGCAATTCATGGAAGATCACGAAAGTGATGTTTTCAGTAAGGAAAGAGAAGAGATTGACGATATTCTTCTTTGTCAACCACCATTAATCAAGCATAATCTACCTGTGGAGGATCTTGGTACCACTTTGCCGCCTAAGGAAGATCCTATGTTTGAATTAAAGCCTTTGCCTGATAATCTTAAATATGCTTACATAGATGATAAGAAAATATATCCTGTTATTATTAGCTCTAAACTTTCAGAAAAGGAAGAAGAAAGATTATTGGAGATATTGAGGAAACACCGAGGAGCTATGGGATATACTCTTGATGATTTAAAAGGGATTTCTCCCACTTTATGTCAGCATGCCATTAATATGGAGAAAGACGCGAAGCCAGTCGTGGAGCATCAACGCCGCCTAATTCCTAAGATGAAGGATGTGGTAAGAAATGAGGTATTAAAGCTCCTTGATGCTGGTATTATTTATCCTATTGCTGATAGTGGATGGGTTAGTCATGTTCATTGTGTTCCTAAGAAAGAAGGTATGACTGTTGTGCCTAATGAGAATAACGAGCTTATTCCTCAAAGGGTCGTAGTCGGTTATAGGATGTGCATTGATTATAGGAAGGTAAACAAAGTTACTAATAAAGATCATTATCCTTTACCGTTTATAGATCAGATGCTAGAAAGGTTATCTAAGAAAACTCATTTTTGTTTCCTTGATGGTTATTCTGGTTTTTCTCAAATTGTTGTTAAAAAGGAAGATCAAGAGAAAACCACTTTTACTTGTCCTTATGGAACTTATGCTTATAGACGTATGCCGTTTGGTTTATGCAATGCTCCTGCTACTTTTCAAAGATGCATGTCTGCTATTTTTCATGGCTTTTGTGAAGAAATTGTGGAGGTTTTCATGGACGATTTCTCCGTCTATGGAACTTCTTTTGATAATTGTTTGCACAACCTTGATAAAGTTTTGCAGAGATGCGAAGAAACTAACCTTGTTCTTAATTGGGAGAAATGCCACTTTATGGTGAATGAAGGAATTGTCCTTGGACATAAAATTTCTGAAAGAGGAATTGAAGTTGACAGAGCAAAAGTGGAGGCAATTGAGAAAATGCCCTGTCCCAGAGATGTTAAAGGTATTCGTAGTATTCTTGGTCATGCTGGTTTCTATAAGAGGTTTATTAAAGATTTCTCTAAGATTTCAAAGCCTCTTACTAATCTTCTTCAAAAAGATGTACCATTTGTCTTTGATGATGATTGTAAGGAAGCTTTTGAAACTCTTAAGAAGGCTTTAACTACTGCTCCTATTGTTCAACCACCTGATTGGAATTTACCTTTTGAAATTATGTGTGATGCTAGTGATTTTGCTGTTGGTGCTGTTCTTGGACAGCGAGTAGATAATAAGTTGAATGTTATTCATTATGCTAGTAAAACTCTTGATGCTGCTCAAAAGAATTATGCTACTACTGAGAAAGAGTTTCTTGATGTTGTTTTTGCATGTGATAAGTTTAGATCTTACATTGTTGATTCTAAAGTTACTATTCATACTGATCACGCTGCTATTAGATATCTTATGACTAAGAAGGATGCTAAGCCTAGGCTTATTAGATGAGTGTTGCTTTTACAAGAATTTGATTTGCATATCGTAGATAGGAAAGGTGCTGAAAATCCTGTGGCTGACAACTTGTCTAGATTGGAAAACATTTCTTTTGATCCTATTCCTGTTAACGATAGTTTTCCAAATGAGCAGTTGGCTGCAATAAATGTAACTTCGCGGGACCTTCCTTGGTATGCTGATTATGCTAACTTTATTGTTTCCAAGTATTTGCCTCCAACCTTTACAGCTCAGCAAAGAAGAAAATTCTTCTATGATTTGAGGCATTACTTTTGGGATGACCCACACTTATATAAAGAAGGAGTTGATGGTATTATGCGAAGATGCGTACCGGAATATGAGCAACAAGAGATATTAAGAAAATGCCATGGCAGCGCTTATGGAGGGCATCATGCTGGAGATAGAAGTGCACAAAAGGTTCTACAATCAGGTTTTTATTGGCCAACCCTTTTTAAAGATGCTAGAAGGTATATTTTATCTTGTGATGAATGTCAAAGAGTTGGTAATATTTCTAGACTCAATGAAATGCCTATGAGTTACACTCTTGTTATTGAACCATTTGATTGTTGGGGATTTGACTTTATGGTTCCTTTTCCTCCTTCAAAAGGTTATACCCACATACTTGTTGTTGTTGATTATGTTACTAAATGGGTAGAAGCCATACCTACAAAGAGTGTCGATGGTGAGACCTCATTAAAAATGCTTAAGGATGTTATTTTTCCTAGGTTTGGTGTGCCTAGATATCTTATGACTGACGGAGGTTCTCATTTTATTCACGGTGGTTTTAGAAAAACTCTTGCTAAATATGATGTTAATCATAGAATTGCTTCTGCTTATCATCCCCAAACTAGTGGGCAGGTAGAGCTTTCAAATAGAGAGATCAAGTCTATCTTGCAGAAGACTGTCAATAGATCTAGGAAAAATTGGGCTAGTAAGTTAAATGATGCTTTATGGGCTTATAGAACTGCTTATAAGAACCCCATGGGTATGTCTCCTTATAAGATGGTTTATAGAAAAGCGTGTCACTTGCCCTTATAATTAGAACACTAAGCTTTTTGGGCAGTGAGAGAGCTTAATAGAGATTTTAAACTAGCCGGTAAGAAAAGGTTGTTAGATTTGAGTTCTCTAGACGAGTGGAGAAACGAAGCGTATGAGAATGCCAGACTTTTCAAAGAGAAAGTCAAGCAATGGCATGATAAGAGAATCCTTAAAAGAGAGTTTCATGTTGGTGAGAAAGTTCTATTGTATAGGTCTCGTCTCAGATTTTTTGCAGAGAAATTACTCTCTAAATGGGAAGGACCATATGTTATTGTGGAAGTGTACCGCTCAGGTGCTATTAAGATTGCTTCATTGAAAGATGACTCTACACAAGTGGTGAATGGGCAAAGACTCAAACATTATATTTCTGGAGATTCTTATAATGAAGATGTCGATGTAATTGAAATAGTTTCTCCAGAAGAATTCATCCAAGACAAATTGCAGGTACCTGCAGAGTTTGTTTTTGAATAGGTAACAGTTCTAGTCAGAGAAGTTTCGCGAATAACTCTTCCTTTATTATTTTTGCTGTTTTTACTAAATATGAAAAATCACGAGACGAAAACGGGAAGGAAAAGGAGTCTGTGTGCTCCTCACACACAGGGGGCGCAGGCCCACCTCTGGCCACACCGCCCTGGTGTGAGAGCACACCGGAACTTGTTTCCGTCCCGGTTTCCTCCTGTGATTTCGGTTCGATGTATAATTTTCGCCTATTTAACCCCCCGGAGTCCCCGAGGTCTGTATATTGTTTTCTCGTCGTGTTTTGTTTCGAGCTGTTTTTATCAGGGATTGCTCTCAGCTTTGGAGTTACAATGTCTCCGTCCTGGTCCATCCGAGGAGAACCCTCT
The DNA here is from genome assembly GCA_007115705.1 of Dactylis glomerata. Classification (NCBI taxonomy): domain Eukaryota; kingdom Viridiplantae; phylum Streptophyta; class Magnoliopsida; order Poales; family Poaceae; genus Dactylis; species Dactylis glomerata. Next base: position 4,256,988 of record QXEO01000450.1, read on the forward strand.
TGCGGATTCCATCAATCCGTATACGAGGGAACTGAAGATGCATCTGAAGGAGTTGTTACTCAAGGATGGGGAGTTGCAGATTAAAGATGTTCGAAGACCCAAGGGAGAAGGGAGTCTCGAAGCAAGGATGGAAGCACTGGAACAAGAAGTTTTCAAATACAAAAAGATGGCGGAACGCGAGGTGGACATCATCCATAGGATTAATCAAGAGCTTGTTGCCAAGTACAAGAAGGAGACTACAGAGCTCTGGAGGGATATCATTTCGCTCCAGGAGACAACTAGCCAATTACAAGCACAACTCTACGACGTGCAGAACCAAAATTGTGAGTATGAAGCTAGATTTCAACGAATGAGTGCTGCTGCAAGTTTCAGGATATTGGAGACCAAGACATCCTTCCTTGATGGAGGACCTCTGCCTTGGAAGTATGACAACGATGAAGATGCACCACCGCCGCCACAAGAGTAACTCGTCATCGGTAATGGCATCCCCTTGGCTTGTTCCAAGCTTGGGGGAGTGCCGCGGTATCACATCATTACCTTTTACTCATTTACTTTTCAAGTAGAGTCATATCATGAATAAAGAAGTTATCTTATAGAATAGTTTGCAGTGTGGAAGTATCCTCCTTAGTTGGTTATCTATGTATCCCTTGGTGTGAGTTGCGGTAATGAAATATTAATGAGAAGTTCCATCGTTTACTTTCCGCACACTTTATTTTAGTTTGCAAAGTCTCTTATATGATTAGTCTTGTTGATTAGTATTGGTATCACTTTGGGAGCATGAGTAAATTTAGTTGGTTTTGGCAAACTTAGCTTGGTCAGTAGCAGCATTACCTTGAGGTTTGAGTAGAAAAGAATAAAGAAGTGTTTGTAGTTACATCACTTCAGTTTTCCTTGTGTTTGGCTTATAAGCATTGTTATTCTCAAAGTTAAAATCATTGTACCTTCAAGGGAGTTTGCATGATTGTTCTTATTATATGTATGTTTGTTTGTTTCATGCAACTCTTATGCTTGCTACCCAGCCTTGCTAGCCAAAGACCTGTACTGAGAGGAAATACTTCTCGTGCATCCAAATACCAAAGCCAAGTCACTTCCAAAGAGTCCACTATAAATTCCTATGCATGGTATTTTAAGCCATTCCAAGTAAATTTTTCATGTGCTACCTTTCAAAAACCTTCAAACACTTCTCATTTTGTGCCACTATTTTTAGCTCATGAGGACGTAGTGGATTGGTTTGTTATCTTCCAAACTAAATTAAGTACCCCTCGACTAGGCAGCTTCATCTGCTCGTCATTAATTTTGCAAGGAAGCTGGTCAGACCATTATAATCTCAAAAAGAAAAGAAAAAGAAGCACTCCTCCATGGTATGTGAAAGTTGGTCGGCACCCGATGAATCGGTTAGCCATGGTTTGAGAAAGGAAAAAGGTGGGGAGGAGTGCAAAGCTATAAAAGAGCACCAAAGTGCCAATTAATCAAACATTTCGGAACCGCTCTCACTTGTTTAGTATGGAAGATATCAAGAACTCCGTTGCTAGTTGTTGACAAAAGCAACCACCTCTCGAAAACAATTTTTATCTCTATTTACAAATGAAAAGCTCTAGCACATGTTTAATCCCTGCTTCCCTCTGCGAAGGGCCTATCTTTTACTTTTATGTTGAGTCAACCTATTCCCCTCTATCTCAAGCAAGCATTTGAGTTGTTATGTTTCACTCATCTATATGTTGATCCGTTTAATCATGTTTACTATCTTCCTTGTTTTGTACAATGCTTTTGTCTGAAGGAATATATCTTTGAAAGCTTTCTATGGATACAAAAATGTTGTTTCGTTGAGCATATGGTTTTTGCTATATTAGCTCTGTTTTAAAAAGGCTCCATTCAAAAGGCTAGTATAGTTGTTCATTGTTCTCTGACCAAGAACTAAGGTTTGCCATCACCAATTATAGTTTACCTTGTGCACCTTTATATGTGATTCTTTTTACTTATTGCAAGTCTATATTATATAAAGGGAAGTTGCTGTCTATTATAACTTGTGCCTTTGGTGAATGTGATGCTTCTTGTCCGTATTTTGATTATCGACACATCACTCCATAAACCTGCGATCATGTTTACCGAGTTTAGTTTTCTCTTGGGGACAAGCGAGGTCTAAGCTTGGGGGGGTTGATACGTCCATATTGCATCACTATTTTGTATCATAATTTACTGTTATTCATTGATATATTTCATATTTAGATATGATACTTATGTTATTTCCTTTGTTTTCACATGTTTGATGATCATTGGAGGATTTGCTGCCGGAGTCAGGATTCTGCTGGAAAAGGACCGTCAAGACACCATATTTCGGAAGATCAGGAAAATTCCAGAAAAATACCAGAAAATTCTATTTTACCAAAAGACTCTGGAAGCCAGAAGGAGAAGGAGAGAGGAGCCAGGGGGCGGCCTCACGCACAGGGGGCGCGGCCTGACCCCTGGCCGCGCCGGCCCTGTGTGAGGCCACCCTGGACCACTTCTGGTCTCGCCCCTTCGCGTACTTCATTGTCCCCAAAAACCTAAGTCAAGAGGGGGGCTCAGAGTTAGACACAGCCGCCTCTGCGGGGTGGAAAACACCAGAGAGAGAAAAGCTCTCCGGCAGGCAGAAATCTGCTGGGGAAATTCCTTCCCGGAGAGGGGAGATCGTCGCCATCGTCATCATCATCGCACCGAACTTCATCTGGATCATCATCTTCTTCTTCATCACCAGCACCTTCATCTCCATCATCACCACGCCATCCCGCTGTAACATCTTGAGTTGGATCTTGTTATATTCTTAGGGGAAACTTTCCCGGTGTTGATTACTCTTGTAGTTGATGCTATTGAGTGGAACCGTTGAATTAAGGTTTATGTTCAGATTGTTATTTACCATTATTTCACCTCTGATCATGATCCATATGATGTCTTGTGAGTAGTTCGTTTAGTTCTTGAGGACATGGGAGAAGTCAAGATGTTAGTAGTGAATTATTGTTGAGAAATATTTAATGGTTTGATATTGTTGTGGTTCTATTTCACTAGTGGTGTCATGTGAACGTCGACTACATGATACTTCACCATTTATGGGCCTAGTGAGATGCATTGTGTATTTGGCTACCAATTGTGGGGTTGCTGGAGTGACAGAAACCTAAACCTCCGTTGGGAAACTATTGCACCAGGGAGCGTAGGATCTTAGAGTTTAAGGCTGTGGTTAGATTTATCTTAATTACTTTCTTGTATTTGCGGATGCTTGCAAGGGGTATAATCACATGTGTGTATTTATCCTAGTAAGGGTAGTGCGCTAGCACAGGTTCACTCCCATAACACCTATCAAACCAATAAAGACTATTAGCGGTATGAAGCGAAAGCTCTTGACAGAAACTCCCGTGTGTCCTCGAGAACGTTTGGTTATTATAAGTTACACAACCGGCTTGTCCTTTGCTGAAGAAAGGATTGGGCCACTTGCTGCAATTATTACTACTGTCTTTTATTTACTCGCACTTTATTTACTTGTATTATCAAATACCCCTGAAAACCTGTTTGCTAGTATTTACAGTGAATCCTTGATCAAAACCACTTATCAACACCTTCTGCTCCTTGTTGGGTTCGACACTCTTATTTATCAAAAGTACTACGATACACCCCCTATACTTGTGGGTCATCAATGGGCATGAAAGATATAATCTTGACAATAAGAACTTAGCAACCATGTTATAACATGCAATTGAACACAAACAAAAGATCATGAAAATGAAACAATGAAAGTCAAACGTGTGTTCAAATCATAAGGAAAAACATACAAGTGGTTTTCAGCTTGTCCTTAATAGAGAGCAAAACATAAATGCATAGGACACCTTCAAGTTTAAGAGGGCGACTAGATACAAATAATTTAAGAACAAGTGAAACCAACAATATGAATCAATCAATGAAAACTTTGGGACAATGCACATTATACTAAGAATGACAACTATGCTCTCTTAATGGTGCATAAAGATAGAAGGTGGTGACTCAACATAAAAGTAAAAGAAAGGCCCTTCGCGGAGGGAAGTAGTGATTGCAAGTTTTATAGACCTTCAAAAATTATGTTACTTACTGGCTTTGAGCTCTCATTGCCCCCATCATAAGCATCTTGAATGGTTAGAGTTAATGCGAGAACAATTATGATGCATATGCTTGACAAATCATAAGTCGAAAACCTCATGCCCCGTGAATACGAGTACCCAAACCTCATGCTACTTTACTTAGAGTCCCAAGCAAGGTTCTTGTCATTGTAAGTATATATGTATCATCGAAAACCGCCAACGGGGTACCTCCGTGCCCGATGACATGGAACAAGCCCACATCAAAATGACAGGACAAGCAGACAATGAACACCTCGACATCTCTTTTATTTGCCATTTGTTTAGCTTTTTATTTTGAGATGCGTCGTCGAATGTCCACCATGGGTATGCTGCAAATTTCTACCATGAATTATGCATGGCTTAGATTGGCGGCCCAGGCATTTCCCTAACACATATACAAACTCCATGATCTCCACAAGATTCCCAATTCATTTCACACCGCGGGCATCCATAAACAAAAGATCACGATATCAACTCAAATAAGAAGTGCAATGTTGAAAGCTTGCCCCATGACAGCATGGTTGGGCTAGTATCCAACTTACAACTTGCAAGCATAACAACTCAACATAAAAGACCACAATGTCAAATTTTTAAGAACAGGTAAAAGTAAAGTGTGCCTTCCGGTTCGTGAGAGCTTTACTAACCAATTTTCGCATAACACAGGTAAGAGTTTAATTTGAAGAGAAGATAAAAGCAAGTCAAATTTACTTGGAATAGCAAATTGCTAATAGGTATGTATGGTGGACACTTTGGAAAACTTTGGTTTTTAGGAGTTGGATGCACGATTAGAGCTCATACTCAGTACAAGGCGAGGGCTAGCAAAAGACTGGGAGCGACCAACTAAGAGAGCAATAATGGCCATAATCATGCAAAGCGACAAAGCGACATTAAAAGAAGCATAAGATGGCATCAAAATTCAAAAACTAAATGATCATAGAGGCTATTGGCGACTTTGTAAGAGTCTAACATGTGTGAGCATGCGCCAAGTCAACCCAAATAAAGCATCAAGGAGAAAACCAAAATAATGCTTCCATACAATAAAAACAACGCATGATTTTTTCAAAGGCTCATTAAGCAATTTTAGTTATTTGAGACAAGTCATGCTACATCAAAACCACTAAGTATACTATCAAAAATACATCAAGCATGACATGAAAAAGCCTAAGCCGCAGTCTACACAAGCTCCTTCTTGTACCACTATTTTTTTGCATAAAGCTTTTTCTCTTTTCCAACACCATTTGAAATTTTTATAAACACCTCTTTTGATGAAAACCAATAAAGATCAGAGGCAAAAATACACCTTGATGAAAAGATATGACAAGGTCTGAACGCAAATCAAGGCGAAAACGAAAACCAAAAGCAGTAGCAGAAAAAGAAGAACACTCGGTTTTTTATAAGAGTGAAAACTAGAGCGTTCTTGGCAAATGAAAAGCAAGGCAACTTCTCCAAAATAAATTTGTTAGGGTCCAACCATTTATTACAGCAAACAAAACTAAACTAACTAACTAAGAAAACTAAAACAACTGACGCTCCAAGAAAAACACATAGTGCATGAAGCAATAAAAATATAGTGTCTTGAAAGGTGACCTGAGTTTTGCCGATGAAGAAGGGGTGCCTCAGGGGCATCCCCAAGCTTTGACGCTTGTACTTCTTGGATATTTCTTGGGGTGATGCATGGGCATCCCCAAGCTTGAGCTTTTGTCCATTCTTCAACTCATCTCATCATTCTCCAATCCCTACACTTGAAAACTTCCTTCATACAAAACTAAACACAAATCTATTAGCAACATTAGTGTAGCATAATATATAATCAACCTCTTTTTGCTTCAGGTTTCAACGCAAAACCACCAAATATTAAGTATATACTACTGTAGCAACTTCTCCAAAAGTTCCGTGATCAAAAGAACTCAAAAAGAAAACGATAAAGCGGCAAAAACGAATAGTGGCAGAAATCTGTCAAAACAGAACAACTGATAAAGGTCGAATTTTTTAGGGGTTTTCTGTTGCTAAAATAAAAAAGTGTTCAACTAACGAAAGTTTGGATATAACCTGGGTCATATGCACAACAAATTTCAGGTCCAAAAGATGTACAGAGAATTTTTACGAATTTTTATGGTGCAGCACCGAAAACTAGTTTCAGGACAGCAACATCCCCAAATCTTTACCACACTCGAATTAGAGGCTTCTCTTGGCACAACAATAAAATAAAAAGGATAAGGAGAGTTCATTACAGTAGTAATGACTTCCAAGACTCAAATAAAAGAAAAAGTACTGGAAAGAAAACATTGGGTTATCTCCCAAGAGTGATTTTCTTTAATGCCTTGGAGCTAGGCGCAGAAAATTTGCGAATCAAGTAACATCAAGTGATGAAGCATCAAGCTCATAATTTTCTCTAAGAATAGAGTCAAAAAGCAATTTATTTCTCTTCCTAGGGAAGTGTTCCATACCTTTCTTGAGTGGGAATTGATATTTGATGGTGCCTTCCCTCATATCAATGATGGCACCTACCGTTCGAAGAAAAGGTCTTCCCAAAATAATAGGACATGAAGCATGGCATTCAACGTGCATAACGAGAAAATCAACGGGAATAAGGTTATTGTTAACCACAATAAGAACATCATTAATCATTCCCAAAGGTTTCTTCTTAGCAACATCAGCAATAGGAACATCATAATAACATTTTTCAAGCGGTGGTAAATCAAGCATGTCATAAATTTTTCTAGGCATGATAGAAATACTAGCACCTAGATCACACAAAGCATGGCAATCAAAACCATTAACATGCATATCAATGATGGGTTCCCAACCATCTTCTAACTTCTTAGGAACAGAAGCTTTTTGCTGCAACTTTTCATCCCTAATTTTCATGAGAGCATTGGTAATATGCTTAGTAAAAGCAATATTTAAAGAACTAGCATTGGGAGTCAAAGCAAGATTTTGCAAGAACAAAATAACTTCCGATATATTGCAGCCATCAACATCAAAATCATTAAAAGAAGTAGAGCTATCATCTCCTACACTCTAAAAAATTTCAGCACTCTTTTGAGAAAAAGTTTTGGCAGTTTTAGGCTTTTTAGCACAAGGAGTGGGAGTTTTCTCTACACCAATCAAAGTAAGAGGATTGCTAGCATTAGGAGCAACATCATTAGAGGTAGTAATAGTACAAACTTTCATATTTCTAGCAATCTCATCCTCTTTTTCCCATCTAGCATGCAATTCTGCTAACAATCTAAGATTTTCATCAATTCCAACTTGGATAGCATTAGCAGTAGCAAAAACATTGTTCTCTTTCACACCATTAGGCAACACTTTTAATTTCAGAAGTTCAACATCATGAGCAAGGCTATCAACTTTAGAAGCAAGAATATCAATTTTGCCTAACTTTTCCTCAACAGACTTATTAAAAGCAGTTTGTTTTACCATGAAGTCTTTGAGCATGACTTCAAGTTCAGAGGGCGCGGCCCTAGTGTTGTTGTAGGAATTACCATAAGAATTACCATAACCATTACCATTGGTAGAAGGATACGGCCTATAATTGTTACTAGCAAAATTGTTCATATAAGCATTGTTGTTAAAATTATTGTTTCTAATGAAGTTCACATCAACATGCTCTTCTTGAGCAACCAAAGAGGCTAAAGGAACATTATTAGGATCAACATGAGTTCTATCATTAGCAAGCATAGCCATAATGGTATCAATCTTATCACTCAAGGAAGAGGTTTCCTCAACACAATTTACCTTCTTACCTTGTGGAGCTCTCTCGGTGTGCCATTCGGAATAATTTACCATCATGTTGTCAAGTAGCTTTGTTGCGGCGCCCAAGGTAAGGGACATAAAAGTGCCTCCAGCTGCTGAATCAAGTAGGTTCCTCGAAGAAAAATTCAGTCCTGCATAAAAAGTTTGAACAATCATCCAAGTAGTCAGTCCATGAGTGGGACAATTCTTTATCATAGATTTCATTCTTTCCCAAGCTTGACCAACATGTTCATTATCAAATTGACTAAACTTCATAATATTGCTACGCAGAGATATAATTTTAGCAGGAGGATAATATCTACCAATGAAAGCATCCTTACACTTAGCCCATGAATCAATACTATTCTTAGTCAAAGACAGCAACCAATCTTTAGCTTTTCCTCTCAGAGAAAAAGGAAACAACTTGAGCTTAATAATATCACTTTCTAAATCCTTATATTTTTGCATCTCACATAGCTCAACAAAATTGTTGAGATGAGCTGCAGCATCTTCAGTACTAGCACCAGAAAATTGCTCTTTCATAACAAGGTTCAATAAAGCAGGCTTAATCTCATAAAAGTTTGCAGCAGGAGCAGGTGGCGCAATAGGAGTGCAGATAAAATCACTATTGTTTGTGCTAGTAAAGTCACACAACTTGGTGTTTTCAGGAGTAGCCATTTCAGCAAAACTAGAAGTAGACAAGTAAAAACAACTACCAAGGATTCTAATTTTTTTGGGTTTTTGATATAAAACGATGCAAGTAAAAATAAAGTAAAGCAAAACTTAAAACAAAGTAAAGGATGTGTGTGCGAAAAACTCCCCTTGCAGAGGTCTTCCACTTCTTTCCCGACAACGGCGCCAGAAAATTGCTTGCTGGTGCCAAGTTGACATGGGAATATGTAGTTGATGTGGGAGCTTATTCTTCTTTAATCCCCAGCAATGGCGCCAGAAAATTGCTTGATGGCTGGTTGAATGACCAGCCTGTTGGGAACCCCAAGAGGAAGGTGTGAAGAATATAGCAGCAAGTTTCCCTCAGTTAAGAAACCAAGGTTATGTCGATCAGGAGAAGAGCAGACAATACGACTGAAGGTGATGCGGACTGGCTTAGTAACACTCCAACAAGGGCACCGTTTACGACACTTGTTGACTCGTCTTCAGCCAATAGCAACGCGGAACCTGCACACAACACAACCAAATACTTTGTTCCCAACTTGCGATGAGGTTGTCAATCTCACCGGTTTGCTTGAAACAAAGGGTATGAGCGTATCGAGTGGAAAGTGATAATAGTATGCGAGTAAAGTAAACAGTGCGAGAAAAGTAAACAGGTGATAGCAATATGATGGAAATAGGACTGGGGTCCACAGTTCACTAGTGGTGTCTCTCCATAAGATAAATAACACATGCTGGGTAAACAAATTACAGTTGGGCAATTGATAGAATAAAGATAAACGTGATATGTCAAGAAGATCACTATGCGATTTACTCTGGGCATTACAACAAAATACATAGACCGCCATCCAACTGCATCTATGACTAATAATCCACTCACGGGGATATCATCCAAACACCCCATGAGTATTAAGTTGCGAACAACAGATAATTGCATTAAGCAAAGTGTGTAATGTAAACAAAGCATATGCCCTCGAGCATATGAATGTTGTTTTCTCCCTAGTAGCAACAACACATCTACAACCTTAGGGGTTTCTGTCACTCCCCCAGATTAAATAGAGGCATGAACCCACTATCGAGCATAAATACCCCCTCTTGGAGTCACTAGCAACTACTCGGCCAAGATAGCTACTAACAACGGAGAGCATGCAAGATCATAAACAACATAGAGATAACAAAAGATATAATTTAGTATAGCAACTCAATCATAACACCAATATTCATCGGATCCCAACAAACCAAACATGTAGAATTACATAATGGTGATCTCAATCATGTAGGGCAGCTCATGAGATCTAAACATGAAGCACATAGTGGAGGAGACAACCATCTAGCTACTGCTATGGACCCATAGTCCAAGGTAGACTACTCACTCATCGCTCCGGAGGCAAGCATGGCGATGAAGAAGACCTCCGGTGGCGATTCCCCTCTCCGGCAGGGTGTCGGGAAGAGCTTCTGGACCCTCCCGATCTTCGGGTCGACGGCGGCGGCGGATCGCGATGTGTTCTGGAAAATTGATCGGGTCTTTAGGTATTTTCCGTCGGGGGTCTTTATAGGCGAAGGGGCATCGTCAGAAGTGGCCCGAGGTGCCCTCACACATAGGGGGCGCGACCAGGGGCTAGGCCGCGCCGCCCTGGTGTGTGGGGCCCTCGTGCCCCTCCTCCAACTCCTCTTCGGATCTCTGGAAGCTTCCGGGAAAAATAAGACTTCAGGAACTTGTTTCGTCCAATTCCGAGAATATTTCCTGTGTATCACTTCTGAAACACAAAAACAGCAGAAAACAGGGAACTGGCACTGTGGCGACTTGTTAGTAGGTTAGTTCCGGAAAATGCATAAAAGTGCCACGAAGTGTAACGAAACAGTAGGCAAATGGTGCATAAACAAGCATGGAGCATCAAAAATTATAGATACGTTGGAGACGTATCAGTGTGCCCGTCGACGCCACATATTCTCCATTATCATCATGTCCACCGCCGCCATCTCCTTCGTGATGATCATCATCATGTTCGCCGCTGCCATCTCCTTCGTGATGATCATCATCATGTCCGCCGCCGCCATCTCCTTCATGATGATCATCATGTACGCCCTCGTCTTCAGGAACACCATTGTTGAAGCCCTCGTCATCTTCAGAATCATAGCCGGGCATGAAACCATGGGTGAGCAGGTGACTCTCCAGGTCTGCGGAATCAGGGTCGATTAAGCTCCCGAGTTTGCATGTTTGACACAGACATCTTATGTGGGTCCTCTTGTTCATCCTCATGTCGGCCACCGCGCATTCCTTGTATCTAGCCACTTGACCTTCGCTCATGTGTCTGACCATGGTTGTCTGCGTGGTATAGAGTAAAAAGAGAGTACCTTAGAATCACACACCATCATGCACTCACACACACACACATATGCATGCATGCATGGTCGCCGAAAAAATTTGGCATGACCTCTCCTAAAAATAGGACGTATGGGTAGTGCAAAAATTTGCCGAAATGGAAGTTAATCAACATTTCGGCAAACATCCATGCACCACACCGTAGCAAGCAACATGCTATTGCTTCTTCGTCACCTGTAAACATTCATGCACCACACACAAGCATGCATGCACACATATGCATGCATGCATGCGCGTACACCGCACGCGAAACGTCCACCGGCCACACAAAACATCCTCATGCATGTCCTCCAACAACTCATCTAGTGTATATAAAATCGTTTTTGAGCCAAGTCTGCGCGACGAGAGAGGTGTGGGGTTGTTGGAGAAAGAAGTGGACAAAGATGGATGTTGGAGGAGGAAAAACTAGTTGGTTTAGTAGATCTACAACTTAGAGAGGCTTCCCCTCACAAAACTATGGAGCAAAGTAGGTTTAACAACCAAGAATGGAAGCAAGAATGGAGAAATTGAGGTGGTGGGGAGGAGGAGGACGAGCTAGATCTAGTTTGGTGTTAGATGGAGAAGAATGAAATGGTGGTGGTGGGGCTGCCAACTTATAGATCTGGGTGACCTTATCAGTGGCGCATATTGCAAAAAATGCGCCACTGATAAGTCTGCCACCTATTCAGAGGTGTGGGTCCCACAGGTTATGCGTGGCGCATATACCAATATGCGCCATTGATATTTGAATTATCAGTGGCGCATATGGGTATATGCGCCACACATAACCCTGGCAGAGGTCAGGCCAGTAGGACCCAGGTGGGGCCCACATGTTATCAATGACGCATTTTTTATGATGTGCGCCACTAAAAGGTCAAATATGCCATTGATAAGACAGGATATTTTGTCGACGACCCTTCTGGTGGGTCCCACGTGGTTATTAGTGGCGCATTCTGAACAACATGCGCCATTAGTAGGAAAATTATCAGTGGAGCATATTTGCAAATACGCCACTAGTAAATACTAGTGGAGCATATTGAATAATGTGCTCCACTGATAAAACATCTATCTATAAGCCTTTTCCCACTAGTGACTGTTGGGAGATAATAAAAACATACTTGCTAATGCTTTTTGAGGATTTCTTTTTGGGAAAAATAGATCTTAGTAGAATTAATTCTGGTATTATCACTCTGATCTCGAAAAAGAAAGGTGTTGATAACATTAAGCAATTTAGACCTATTTTGTTTGTCAAATGTGTTGTTCAAAATATTTCCAAAAGTGCCTTCAATTAGGTTTGATCCAGTACTTAATAAGGTGATACTCCCTTGTCAAAATGCTTTCATTAAGACTAGGGATATCATCGATGGAATTTGTTATTTACATGAAATCATTCATGAATCTAAATGTAAAAAACAACAAGGTGTTGTGTTTAAGATTGATTTTGAGAAGGCTTATGATAAAGTTAGTTGGAATTTTTTATTCCTTTATAAGCAAAAATTTGGTTTTAATCCCACTATGTGTGGATGGATTAAACAGTTGGTTGTTGGTGGGACTCTGTGTGTTAAGATAAATAGTATACTGGGATGAAACTTTGGGACACATAAGAGAGTGAGGCAAGGTGATCCCATCTCACCCATACTGTTCAATCTGATTATAGATTGTTTAGCAAGAATGTTCAGTAAAGAACAATAAAATGATTTAATTTGTGGCTTGGTGCCAAACCTTATTCCTAGGAGGGTGGTGATTCTGCAATATGCAGATGACAATATTCTCATGTTTAAGGATGATTTTGATATGGCTATCAATGTTAAAATTTGGTTATACTTGTTTGAAAGCATGTCAGGTTTAAAAATAAACTTTGATAAAAGTGAGTTAATGCTTATTGTGGAAGATTCAAATAAAATGGAAGAATATGCAGAGGTTTTGAATTGCCAAATGGGTTTCTAGCCTATTAAATATTCGGTGCTCCAGTTAGTGGTGGAAGACTGGAAGTGAACGATTTACAGTTCATAGAAGAAAGATAAGATAAGAATTTAGATTGTTGGCAAGGGGATCTATGTCATTGGCTAGAAGAAAGGTGTTAATTGATGCTTCCTTGAATAGTGGTATTTTTTATTACATATCTTTGTTTCGGTTCCCTAAGACCTTTCTCTTTAAACTTGTTAAAAAGCAAAGATATTTCTTCTGGCAGATTTCATTGCCAGACCAAAAGAGAAAGGGGGACTGGGGATCAAAGATCTGAATAAAATGAATATAAGTTACTAGTAAAATGGTGGTGAAAATTGGAGAACAAAGATGTTCTATGGCAGAAATTGGTAAAGGCTTAATATACAAGAGGAAAACATGTGGCTTGTATTGAAGCAAGATAGAATGATTCTCCTTGCTAGAAAGAACAGGTGGAAATCAGACAAGTTTACTTGGACAATAGAAGTATGAGAGTCGAGAATGGAGAGGATGCTAGTTTCTAGGATGATGCTTGTTGCTCCCCAGTACCTTTAAAATGTTTTTCCAAATTTTTATGAAATTTGTCTAGAACAAAAGATTTCTATTAGAGAGATAGCTGATTGAAACTGGCATTTTACTTATAGAAGATTGTTGGATGAAAACCAACAGAATCAACAAAACAAAATGAGGGACATCCTGTTAATATTTCCACTAGAGATAGAGATAGACCTTTGTGGAATTTGACTGAAAATAAAATTTTCACAGTCAAAAGTATGTGTAAAAAGTTGACTTCACATTGGGTTAATAGGAGCTTTAAAATTCTCTGGAAAGCTAAGATTCCACCAAAAAGTAAGTTTTGGTTCTAGATGATTTGGCACAATGCAATTACAACAAAAATAACATGTTAAAAAGGGGTTGGATTGGGGAACTAAGTGTAGATTTTGTGATGAAGAAGAGGATATTAATCACTTATTCTTTCTTTGTCCTCCGGCTAAGTACATGTGGAGTGTAGTTATCATTACTTTAGGAGCTAGAGATCGCCCTGGAAATTTCACTGAATATTTTTATTGAATTTCGAAACATGCTAGGTCCTTTACGAATATTCATGTAGAAGGTGTGGCAGCTTTGTGCTGGGCTTTGTGGAAACTTAAAAATAGGGCATGCTTTGAGAAGAAAATTATCAAATCACCTGCTGAGATTATTTGCTATGCATGTTTCTTTTTGAAATACTAAGCATGTTTGCGTAAAGAAATGAAAATAATAATTCTAGATGATGTTGTTAAATTGCAGGAAACGGCGCTGGAAGCTCACAGGAGAGAAAGAACTATGATCATGCTACGCCTGGCAGGTCCTAGAGTTCATGTAGCTGGGGGGATGACTATGGATCAAATTTGATGCTTCTGTTGTTCTTGAAACTTGTTTTTATTCTTGTCTTGTTTTGTTTACTAGTTGGATAGTTTAAATTTGTCGTGGTTGGTTTGATTCTGGTTGTAAATTGATCTTCGAACTATTTTTATTCTCATGTCTACGAATATCTTTGAATAAAATAAGATCATATACATCACTTTGATGCAGACTCTCTATTTCAAAAAAAAAAAAAAACTGTTGAAAAACGTAGACAATTGGAGCTGCTACCTGAGCCCGACTGCCCCGACCCGGTGTGCCCACCCGCGAACCCTCCTCACTGTCCCGTCCCGCCGATGAGGCCAACTTCTTCGTCGCCGGCGCCTTCCCTCGCCGCCGGCGTCAGCTTTCGATTCGGTTTCGCCTCCTGGCTCCGCCGGTGACCGCAACGCAGAAGGCGCTCTGCTCCAAGCCAGCGCCTTCCTGCCGAAGACGAACCCCCAAACCCTCGTTCCACCATAAATCCCCTCCCTCCCCCTCGTCCCCATCCATCTCCAGCGAGAGTGAGGGCAATGGAGTTGCTCGTCGATGAGGGACGGAGGTTAGCACATGGCATGACACGAGTAATTCCCTGCATTTGTCCCCCATTTTTCTAAATCCATTTTGCACAGGCCAATGGTGCTGGGGCTCGGGGGGGAAGCCATGGAGGCAGTAAGGAGAGCATTCCCCGGCCAGAAGTTCGCCATTGATGTGGTGAGCCGAGCTTTTGGCCGGCCGGATCCGACGGAGAGCAGCCAACAAGATTCTTCTGCCTGTGGCATCAGTGGAACACGTACACCAGAAAACAGTGCGGATTTGGAGCAGGCGGAGCACGCCGTTCAGGGCTGCGACGCCCCTCCTGCCCCCGTGGATTTAGGTGGTGAAGCCGGCGGTGGCCGCAAGCGCAGGTATGGCCTGGTTGACCTTCAGCCCACTGCCCACTCCATGATGTTCACTGAATCTATAATTCGATACTTCGACGCTACTGGTTGTGGAACGAGATCAGTTTCTGTATTCTCTGCTAGGCCTGTTTATGTTCATAAGTAGCAAAATCGTTGGTTACCTTACGACAAACCTATGCATATGGAACCGGGTATACTAGTGCATCCTACTTGTTCGCTAATCAACTGAAGAATTGCTGCTCAACAAATATCAACAAGCCACATGGTTGTTCCCTTCTGTAGTGTGGGTTAAATTTTTCGAAAATTCGGCGGTCTACACCGGTGTACAATTATATTGCCTTCCAATGAGCACCTGCTCGACGCCCTGTTCAACAAAGCCTTTACTCTTGCGTCTTATTGAACACAGGGTTAGGCGCGGCCGTATCCCGGATGAACGGGAACCAGACGCCAGTCGTGTAAGCGCGCTGGAGATGGCATTGACTGGCTTTGCAGAGAGAAAGACTGACGTCGTTGTTGCTCCGACGGTGGGGACCTGCTTCGATTCGATTGAAGAGGCGTATGATTTTTATAACCTCTATTCTTGGGAAATGGGGTTTGGAATTAGGTACGGCAAGAGCAAGCAGAATGCAAAGGGAAGTAAATGCATGCAGGAAATTATTTGCGGTCATGCGGTAAGAATACATGTACCTACTACTTCGCTTTTAAGCAGTTTTTGGTCTTGAAACATTATGCGATGGGTTTTTTGTTGCCTTGCAGGGCCAACCACAGACGAGCGGGAAATCGCACAGGTGTGAGTGCACAGCACAAATTAGGCTACTCAGAACTGATGAGAACGGATGGTATGTTACCCTGCATAGGAAAGTGCATAACCATGGTCTCTCCGTTACATATGGATATGCGCACTGGTCGTCTCATAAGCATCTAGATAAGTACACCATGGATTTGGTTTATCAGTTAAGGCACAATATTGTTAATTTAGGAGCGTATGATAAAATTGCTTCTTTTTTTGGAAGAATGGAGAATGTTCCTTTCAGTAAGCGTTCGATCAGGACACTGTGTGGGGAAGTTATTCGTGAGCAAGTTGATGACAATGCTAGGAAAACCATAGAGACAGCAGCTGCATCTGGAGAAAGAGACCCAGAAAACCATACTCAGGAGACAGCATTCAACTATTTGGGCTTAACCTCAACCACTCCTGATTATGTGAATATGCCGGCTGATCCCCTGAGGTACCCTGAGCTGGATGATACACAGGGAAATGCTGAGGCAGGCAGGTTGGCCGATCTGATGTTAGCTTTTGGGGGCTGTCACCTGGTGCTTAAAAGCTGCACCTATGATGATCTCAAGAACTCCAAGGGCACCATGTCAGGTCTGGAGGAGGCAGTGAAGACCGTGACCCCCCACCTTCAGCAGGGCATCTTTGGTGACCTTTGGTCCAGGGCCCACAATTCTGGAAGCGTCGTGTCAGCGCAGGTGCTGACCATTAGGGACCTGTTCAGGTTTACACGGTGGCTCACAACCACCACGGGCCAGCATAACCTGCAGTTCATCCAGCAGAGTGTCAAGCTAGTCAAATCTGGAATTAGTGTCTCCGAGCCGGAGCAGATGGCCCTCCTCCACCTGTATCAGGCTGAGAATGATGAATACTCAGGTCAGATGAGCAAGCTGCAGGAAGAAAGGGATGAGAAGATAGCCTACCATATGGCAAAGATCGACGAAACCCGCAAGTCTTTTGACGTCAGTGTTGAAGCTACGAAGGAGCAATACCCCGTATCTTCCTCCTATGTTGCCCTGAAGAGCAGTGAGCTCCGAGGTCAGTGTTGGACCATGTATCTTGCCCAATGTCGGAAGGAGGCGAAGGATCTGAACACGAATTCCTCAAACATCGTCGAGAAGTATGGGCCAGAGGTGCAGCAGCGTCACCTATTTGAATTTTGCAGCCAGGAGGCCAACTGTCAGGCCCTCCTCAAGTATGGCCAGACAAAAGTCAAGAACCTGAAAGAGGCAGGAGTAGCCTGTGGAGAAAATACTTTTCATGGCTACATGACGCTCCTAAATGTAGAAAAGGCTTATGCGCTACTTGGTGCTGAAGAGCAAATTGCCAGTGGCCCAGTCTCCGGTGGTGGAGGTGGTGACGATGAGGATCACAGCACTAGAAACAATGTCTTTGTAAGAGATGAGACTGTTGAGGCCACAGGAGGTGATGTACAAGATGGGGGTGAAGAAGCGCAAGGCCCTCTGCAGCAAAAGCGTCGAAGGAATGGTCAATCCTACGGTTGGTGGTGACTCTTAAGAGGATCATGTGAGTGAGATGGTATATTATTGACAGCACTGGTGGAGCTAAGTCTATCCAAATTGATTAGTATTTTCCCAAACAAATTAGCTGAACCAGCTTTTGAAAGCTAAATTTCAAAGGAGATGAACCGGCTGAGCCCAGGCGGCTGCCTAGGTCGTCCAGGTCGTCGGGTGCTGGCTCCACCACTGATTGAAAGTTCAAGGCGGAGATGAGGTTCTGATCGAGTTCTGGGATGATTCATGGATTCTGAATTAATCTCTTTGTGAGGTAATTAAAAAATCTTTACAATGATTGTAATACCCTCAACATCTATGTTGGCCAAGCTTTTCAAAATGGCTGGTATAGTTTCAGGTTTAAAATGGTGATTATGGATGTATAAGCTACATGCTTGGAGGAATATTCAGTTGACCTACCCAGATTTCATTTTCTAATATGACAACATGTTAGAATCTGACCAAATCAGAGCAATGCTACGAAGTTAACTTTTTATATTGCTCTCTGATTCATAATCTCACAAATTTTTGTAGACAGATAAAATTCCATGTGGTGGTTGTTCAAGTAGTGGTATCCACTATGGAAACAATCTGAAGAAAAGAAACTTGAGGGGCTCCTTTAAGTGAGTTCTGTACACATGATGAATCAATTACTCATGTGATGTTTGCTTGGCCAGTTGCAAGATTTTTTGACAGCCTTTAAAAAAACAAGTATTTGACAGGCAATAGGAGTATCATCATAAATATCACTGTCAGTGTTGAATATATGCTTTAACTATAATGTTCGCAAGACATTGAAGTCTCTGGAAAGCTGCTAGAAGAATTTGTATTATTTTGCATTGTTTATTTTATACAATTGTATTTGCGGGCAGTGAGTGTTCTCTTTTCGTGTGGTTTCCTTTCCTAGCTTGGTTAGTATTTGCCGGTACACCTCTTCTCCGAATTTGCCTCCACATCTAGCTGGTGTTGACACAAGCAACCGCAGATCAAAACTGGTGGATTCATGATGATGCAGGATATCTCAACAAATGTATGGATGCAATCATGCACTAGCACAATAAAACGTACTCTCAACATCATTAAGTAAACATTATAGGGGAAACAGAAGAAACGCTATCTGAACCTCACTCTGGCAAATCATGTGGTATTTTCACTAGTGTCGGTAGCTCACAACTTAGCCGCAGGAATTCCACATTCTTCCACATAAAAAAAGGTCACCAGCAGCGTACTATTTCATTGGAAGCAGTATAAGACCAATTCAGAAACATACCTGTAAATAGGCTGAAAAACTTGTACCGTCATTCTTCCCCTTTCACTAGTTAGTCCCCCGCCAACAAGACTTGCAGGTCCAAATAGCATCGGTTTAGGTTGATGTTTGTGGTCGTGAGCTTATAAACGCTTGCTCGTGTAGTTGTCTTCTCTTGGATGCTCGTTTATTCCTCCAACTTGGGTAAGTAAGTGTTAGCATGGCGAACTCCCCGACTTCGCTAGGGAAGTCGGGGCTCTCGTCGGCTTTGTTGGTGAAGCCTTGGTTCATCTGGTCTTCTCGACTCTATTGGTATAGTCGAGACGTTTGCCGACTTTGTTGGTTAAGTTGGCACTTATGTCGTAGCTCCACGGCTTCGATGGTGAAAGAACATAATTTTATAATCTTCGAATCACGATTGTTTCTCAACCCTGACTTTGTTGATAAAGTCATGAGAAGAAGTAAATTTAGCCGATCGGGTCACTAGAATTAAAGTCCCCAAATTTACCTAAACGTTTATCTTTGGCAGATTTTCATCACACGCTAGGCTCGGGGCACTCTGTCACATTCTAGGCACGAGCTAGATTTTTTTTTATCAGTCTGTTTTGAATTATAAGATGTTTGCTTTTTTTATCGTATGTATCTAGATGTATTTTAATTATTTACTCACTTCAGTAATAATTCGGAGCAGAGAGAGTACTCCCTCTGTCCCGATGTATAGGTTCTACATGTATCTCTAGATCGTTATTTTGACAAATATAATATAATCTCTACTAATAATCTTGCTAGAGGTATATGGTCCGTGGCTCGCAAATACGCTTTCAATCCACCAAAAATACGTTTTTAATTCATCCTTTGTTCCACGTCCCGCACATCATGTCCGTACGTCTCGCGTACCACACAACAATTTTACTCCAACACGGCGCGGGACTGGGTCAAGATGCACCAATGAGAGATTGTGTCATAGTCCAACTCGAGCTGCAAGAACTGCAGACGTATACGTCGTCCTCCCATCCGCGCGTAATCAGAACGACAGAAAAAAAGAGTGTCCAGTTTGCACGACTTCTCCCTATCCGGTCGCCCGTCGACAAACCAGGAGCCCTATGTAGTCACGAAACCAACTCCTTCGCGTCCGCAACTGAGCCACTTCTATGACACTAGGAACGAGCAGACAGGTAAGTGCAGAGCACCAGCCGCACCGTGCTTTCGTCGCCATGATTCCAAGCATGGTTCTGCTGCTCGCTGCTTGAGAGGACCCGAATCAGCCCTTAGCCGAAGTTGTTTTCCTCTGTTGCTGTTGACGCTTCCAACATAGGCCGCGCACTTGCGCCCACATGCTTGGGTTGTCTCCTCACAGGTTTGCACATCGAATCGTTCACGAAGCTAGATCCAATTCTTCCTGTAGCCAATGAGCACACACATGCGGTACCTATGAAGCAAAGCAAGCTCGATTTGTTGACTGAAGACTGTGTGCACCTATTCTGGTAATGAGCATGTTGCTTGTAAACTTTTACTGGCCCACTCAGTAAAAAATATTCCATACTGGCTCATTGAATTCTATAGAATTTGATAAAGATGGGAACAAGTTCAATTCAGATTTTTATCAGCATGTTTACCTTAAGCGACTGTGTTGGAGACTGGAACAAGTACACATTAGTATCTCCATATGAATAATTGTTTTATTTGGATGCATTCATGACCTTGACAATGAAATGCATCTCATTGATTATGTAATTTCACTATGTAAAAAACATATTTCAGGTTATGATATTGTGTGTAGCTCATGGTATAGCTCAGTGTACTCATACTATCAGTCAACCACTTTGTTGGGCAAAGTGATCAGAAGTAGAAACAATTCTGTTTTGCTATTTCTCTAGCACAATGGCTCAACACTTGGAAGCATATATTCGTCAAATGGCAATTGGCATGCACATGACCAGCAGACCAAGTAATGCAAGGAAAAGGGAAGAAAAATGTACCAACAAGGGGGTAAATATACTATGTGAGAAAAGGCAAAGCTAGAAATTAATGACATGACTAAAACGCGAGTATTTATTGATGTTATTGAAATCTCCCTTTATTATACATAGTAGAGCATATTTGCCTGTCATGCCACAAAGTAGAGAGAGTTGGAGAAGAATAGCGACTTGGCACTTTGGGTGTCACGATGAGAAAAGTAGCCAAAACGCATAGAAATAATACACCAACTTTCAATCATGTTGAGTTTGGAAAATAAAAAAATTTCATATTTGATGATGATATTTGTCAAAAAATATTTTTATCACTCCGTAGCACGCACGGGTATTTAGCTAGTCTCTACTAATAATATTGCTATAGGTATGGTCCGTGCCCGTCGCAAATACGCTTTCAATTCATCTAAATACGCTTTCACCCAATATATCCCGAAATGTTTTTTTTTGTTAAAAATCGATTCGATGCGCTCCTCCGACTCCCACATGAGGCGGGTCCCGACGCCGGCAACGCCGCGGCTCGATCCTCAAGCCCGCCGAGGCCGCCCTCTCCTACCCCTTCCTTTAATTCGCATGTATCGCCTCTCTGCCTCGCTGGCGACGACGCCAAGCGTTCCCTGCTTGCCCGCGCCCAACGCCTTGCACAAGAGAACCACGTCGCGACGAGACTCGGGAGCTCGCCCTATGCCACTCCACCGCGGTTGAGGTTCCCTCCTCTGCACCCCTGTGCCGCAGGTCCAAGGGGCCTCGCCCTTGCCGCCAGTCGGCGCCCGGCAATGCCGCTGCTCGTTCCTGAGCCGGTGACCAGGACTCAAGTTCACACGGTGTCCCGCAGGAGGCGCTCGTGGCTTCGTCCTTGCCGCCAGTCCTGTTCCAGGCGCCCGGTAATGCCGCTGCTCGTTCCTGAGCCGGCGACCAGGACTCAAGTTCACACGGTGTCCCACAGGAGGCGCTCGCGGCAATTAGTGTGGCTGGGGCTTGTGGCAGGCGACTCCGGTCGGACAAGGAATCCGCCTCCCAGACGTCGGGCATGTGGTAGCAATATACGTCTCACAAACGAGTGGAATTTACTAATGCAAATTTCAGTTTAGTGTGAGCTCCAGCGTGACTACAAGCGTGCCTTTTGGCTTATTGATCCCAATCCTTGCACCAATGTAACGAAGCATAACTCTGGTCTGATGGGTAATCATGATCTCCCTGTTGGTCTGAACTCTGAAGTAAAGTACTACTAGCATTCTAATTTATCTAAGATGCAAATCATGTTTCGATGCAAAGCTATTTCTTGTGCATCGGCAGCCTTCCCTGAGCCCCTAAGAGCACCAGAGCTTCATAGTCGACCATGTCTCAGCGACTCAGCCTCTTGCCTGTACCATCTGATGTGGGATATCCATCATGTTTGAAAACGGTACGCAACTCGATCATGTTTGAAAACAGTACGCAACTCGCGCTCCTCTTTCAGTTAGATCCTTTAGCTACTCTGGATTGTCTGCATCACCGGCTTCCTCCAGCAATGAGACATAGGTTTTGGTCATCAACGATTGATTCTGCAGAGTGACACACTTGGTTTTATTTAATCAGTCGATTCATCTGAAGCTAAGCAATCCTCAATCATAAATTTGGTACATAATAAAATTTGAAACTTAAGTTTTTTTACCAGCAAAATTACAATATTTATTGGATAGTGAACATTTCATGATTTATTTTATAATAAATTCGGTGCAACTCTAAGGTGTATAAACTACTTGTTATCAACTCTAGGTGATATGGAGGGATCAAAGAGCGAGCAAGTGACCCCACCTTGTTCTCCAAGACAACATTCTCGGGGTCGAGGTAGTGATGACGCATCACGAGAGCAACCGGCTGACCACCTGCAGACAACCCTCTCTAACATGTCGGGTTAGTGTTTTGCGAGAACTGGGAAGATTTGGGCAGAAGAACAATGTCCTTACGGCAGCAGTTAAGCGAAATTGTGGAGGATAGGCGCATGATCATGTGCAGGAGGTAGGACCTCGTCGCCTTCAACAATGATGTCACACTTGCGTGTAGGTTGTCAGCAAGTGCACAGCGGATCAGTGTAGGTGACACCCTGGTCCGGTCAATAGCACATGTTGTCTCATCCAAAGTATTTAGTAAAAATAATTCGTAGCAACGCATGGGTATTTGTGTTAGTTTTTATAATACAAAAATTATATCATTAGAAAGTATATAATCTAAAGTTTTTAATGATATATACTTTACATAATATTCTTATATTACGTTGATTAAAATAACGATTTAATGGATACTCACATGACCTATACACCGAGAACCGGGAGGGAGTAGTTAATACAAGTTGTGAATTGATGACGTGACAATTGGAGCGGCTACCAGAGACCCCGACCGGTGTGCCCACCCGCGAACCCTCCTCACTGTCCCGTCCCGCCGATGAGGCGAACTTCTTCGTCGCCGACGCCTTGGCTCGCCGCGGGCGGCAGCTTTCGATTTGGCTTCACCTCCTAAGGCGGCCCCGCCGGTGCCTGTGCTGACGGCAGCGCTGAAGGCGCTCTGCTCCAAGCCGGCGTCTTTCTCCCGATGACGCACCCCCAAACCCTCGTTTAATCATAAATCCCCGCCCTCCCCCTCGTCCCTATCCATCTTCAGTGAGACTATGAGAGTGAGGGCAATGAAGTTGCTCGTCGAGGAGGAACCGAGGTTAGCACATGGCATGGCACGAGTAATTCCCTACCCTTTCTTGGTTGTTCCCCATTTTGCTAATTCCATCTTGCACAGGTCGGGCACGCCCACGGCGCTCGGGCTCGGGGAGAACGCCATGGAGGCAGTAAGGAGAGCATTCCCCGGCCAGAAGTTTGCCATTGATGTGGTGAGCCGAGCTTTTGGCCGGCCGGATCCGGCGGAGCGCAGCCAACAGGATCCTTCCGCCTGTGGAATCACCTCAGAAAACCGTGTGGATTTGGAGCAGGCGGAGAACGCCGGAAAGAGCTGTGCACAGCAGGAATCGTCTACCTGTGGAATCCGTGGACCGGATGCCGCAGAAAAGCAGTTGGATTCTGAGAAAGCCGAGCGCGCCGGCCAGCGCAGCGAAGCCCCTCCTGCGCCCACAGATGTAGGTGGTGAAGCCGCCGGCGGCTGGAAACGAAGGTATGGCTCGGTTGACCTTCAGAGCCCCCTGCACATTCCATGTCTACTGGATCTATTGCTCGGTGCTCCTGGTTGTGGAACAAGTCCGATTTCTGTATTCTCTAGGCCTGTTTATGTTCATAAGTAGCGAAATTCGATTAGTTACTACGAACCTTGATGCATATGAAACTGGGAATACTAGTGCATCCTATTGGCTCACTAACTATCTGCAGGGCCGGCTCTATATTTTGCGGGGCCCTAGGGCGAAGCTGTAAATATAGGCCCTAGTAGTACTCGTATTAAGAACTTTTTTTTACATGCATATTAAGTAATTATCGCTTTGCTTGAGATCGATCAGTGCGTGTGTTTCCCTACCTCTAATTCTCTCCCCGATAGGCCCATATATATTTTTTCTCTAAAAAATATCAGTCCAAAACAATAATACTTATATAAAAAGATATAGAGAATGGGCCCCTTCCGGTCGTGGGCCCTAGGCGGCCGCACAAGGTCGCCTAGGGTCAGATCCGGCCCTGACTATCTGACAAATTGCTGCTCAACAAATATCAATAGGCTTACATGGCTGTCCCCTTCCCCTGGCTTCAAATCTTAGAGAAAATTTTGCATTGCACACCGGTGTAGGATTATATTGTCTTCCAAGGAGCAACTTCCTAAGACTAGTCGTAGTGGGGAGTAACTTAGACTAGTAACATGCAGATGTTAATAGCCTATGTTACTACCTTCATAGTGCATAGTAACATAAAGGTGGTATCATAGATTAGTGCATTAATTAGCTTATAGAGTTATTTTACCTTAAAAAATGTGATGTTATGGTAACATAGCTAGTTACTCCCACTAATGGCTAATACCCTGTTAACATGCAACAAAACCATAACTCTTGCACATTATTGGACTCAGGGTAAGGCGAGGCCGTATCCCGGATGAACGGGAACCAGACCCCTGTCGTGTAAGTGCGCTGGAGAAGGCATTGACTGGTTTCGCAGAGAGGCAGACTGATGTCGTTGTTAATCCAGAAGTGGGGACCTGCTTCGATTCGATTGAAGAGGCATATGATTTTTATAACCTCCATTCCTGGGAAATGGGGTTCGGGATTAGGTACGGCAGGAGCAGGCGGAATGCAAAGGGAGGTAAAGGCATGCAGGAAATTACTTGTGTTCATGAGGTAAGAATACATGTACTTACTACTTAGCTTTCAGTGACAGTTGGTCTTCAAACATTATGTGATGATTATGTTGCCTTGCAGGGTAAATCACAAGTGAGCAGGAAATCGCGCAGGTGCGAGTGCACGGCACTAATTAGGCTACTAAGAACTGATGACAATGGATGGTATGTCACCCAGCATAGGGAAGTGCATAACCATGCGTTTTCCAATACATATGGAAAGAAGGTGCATTGGCCGTCTCATAAGCATTTAGATAAGTACACCAGGGATTTGGTTCGCCAGTTAAGGCACAATAATGTTAATTTAGGAGTATATGACACAATTGCTTCTTTTTTTGGAAGAATGGAGAATGTCCCTTTCAGTAGGCGTTCGATCAGGACACTGTGTGGGGAAGTTAGTCGTGAGCTAGCTGATGACAATGCTAGGAGAACCATGGAGACAGCAGCTGCATTTCGAGAGATAAATCCGGGAAACGATAGATGGGAGGAGACAGCATTCAACTCTACCGCTCCTGATTCTGCAAGGTCCCCCGAGCAGGATGATACACGAAATGCTGAGGCAAACAGGCTGGCCGATCTGATGTTAGCTTTTGGGGATTGTCACCTGGTGCTTCAAAGCTGCACCTATGATGATCTCATAAACTCCAAGGGTACCATGTCGGGCCTGGAGGAGGCAGTGAAGGACGTGACCCCCCACCTTCAGCAGGGCATCTTTGGTGACCTTTGGTCCAGGGCCCACAATTCTGGAGGCGTCGTGTCAGCGCAGGTGCTGACCATTAGGGACCTGTTCAGGTTCACACGGTGGCTCACAACCACCACGGGCCAGCATAATCTGCGGTGCGTCCAGCAGCATGTCAAGCTGGTTAAATCTGGAAAGAGCATCTCCGAGCCTGAGCAGATGGCCCTCCTCCACCTTTATCAGGCTCAGAATGATGAATACTCAGGTCGAATGACCAAGCTGCAGGAAGAAAGGGATGAGAAGATAGCCTACCATATGGCAAAGATCGATGAGACCCGCAAGTCCTTCGAGGGCAGTGTTCAAGCTACAAAGGAGCAATACCCTGTATCTTCCTCCTATGTTGCCCTGGATAGCAATAAGCTCCGCGGTCAGTGCTGGACCATGTATCTCGACCATTGCCGGAAGGAGGCGAAGGATCTGAATGCGCAGGCCTCAGACATTGTCGACAAGTATGGGCCAGATGTACAGCAACGTCACCTATTTGAATTTTGCAGCCGGGAGGCCAACCGTCAGGCCCTTCTCAAGTATGGCCAGACAAAAGCCAAGAAACTGAAAGAGGCAGGAGTAGCCCGTGGAGAAAATACTCTTCATGGCTACATGAGGCTCCTCGATATAGAAAAGTCTTATGCACTAATCGCTGCTGAAGAGCAAATTGCCACTGGACCAGACACTAGTGGTGGTGGTGGTGGTGAGGATGAGGATTGCAGCAATAGAAACTATACTGTTGCAAGTGATGAG
Organism: Dactylis glomerata; assembly: GCA_007115705.1. Classification (NCBI taxonomy): domain Eukaryota; kingdom Viridiplantae; phylum Streptophyta; class Magnoliopsida; order Poales; family Poaceae; genus Dactylis; species Dactylis glomerata. The sequence goes on from QXEO01000450.1 coordinate 4,283,382, forward strand.
GCTGCTGAGGCCACTGGAGGTCATGGACACGACAGGGGTGAAGATGCACAAGGCCCTCCGCAGCAAAAGCGTCGTAGGAATGGTCAATCCTATGTTCGTGACTCCTAAAGCAGTTGACTCTTAAGAGGAGCATGCGACTGAGATGTTTATTTATATTATTGAAAGTTCAAGGCGGAGATGAGGTTCAGATCAAGTTCTGGGAGGACTCATGGATTCTGAATTAACCTCTTTGTGAGGTATATTCGAACCTGTACAATGATTATTAGTATCATAAACATCTAGGGTGGTATAATTTCAGGTTTAAAATGGTGTTTATGGATGTATAAGCTACACTTGGAGGAATACTCAGTTGATTTCCCAGATTTTCGTTTTCTAATAGTGACGGTAATCCTTTGGAAGCTGACCAAGTCAGGGCAGTGCTAGCATGTCAACTCTTTATACTGCTCTCTGATTCATGATCTCATAAATTTCTGTAGGCAGATAAAAGTCCTGCAAGAGTTGATTATCTCGTGGTTGCTGTTTTAAGGAGCGGTGTTCACTGTGGAAATGATATGAAGAGAAGAAACTGGAGGGAGTCCTTGGAGTGTCAGTTCTGTACTCATGATAAACCAATTACTCATCTGATGTTTCCTTGGAGCGTCTGCAAGATGCATTTGACAGACGATAGGGCAATTCTCACAGCTATTCCTGTCAATATTGATGCGTCATATGCTTGGGGGATGGAACTGCTACTATAATGTCTGCAAGCAAGTTGGAAAACTTTGGCAAACTGCTGGAAGAGTTTGTACTCCCTCTGTCCACTTTTATAAGACTTTGTAGAAAGTGAACTAGATACATATTAAAAATGCATGTATGTAGACATATTTTATGTGTAGGTTAACTCATTTTAGTTTGTATCTAGATTATATTAAAATATGTACAAGGTCTTATAAAAGTGGACGGAGGGAGTACTATTTTCCATTGCTTATTACTATATGCGATTGTTATTTGCGGGTAGTTGGTGTTTTTTTGTGTGCGGTCTTGCTTACTAGCTTGGTTAGTAATTGCCTGTAATCCGCACGTCTCTTTCATGAATGTGACTCGAGGTGAACAGGTAAGGGACATTAAGCTCAAGGGAAAAAATGGACAGTTATCGGGAGATGAGAAAGCCACCGAAAAGAAACACCGTCCACTTTGGGTTGGGGCCAACCATCCTAGACTACTCGATCTCTCCCAGATACCAATGGAGGCGTTCCACTCGTCGGAGTAAATTACATAAAATTATCACATATGGCGCACATTTTACGGGTCAGTACCACTTTTTTAATTTTTTGCTAAAATCTATCAGTTTTGGGGCATGGTGTTACAAATTGGACTAATACTCGTCTAACCGCATTTTAACTAATGGGGCCCATTTATAAGCGCTGAGTTGGCGGCACACGTGGAGAAGACGATGAGATGGCAATGAGGCCCACTTATCAGCCCATTAAAAATAAAAAAATAAAAAAAAAATATTTTTATGGCATAACTCAGGCCAAAATATTTTTCCACAAACCTAAATGCCTAATTTTTTGAAAAATGTTTTTTTAGAGTTTACATTTACATGGTCAGTATGCACGTGCAAATTTTCCACCAAAAACTCGTTTTATTTTTGGCTGTAAAAAAAGAAAAATATCTAACAGGTTGTAGAACCGAGATACATATTATTTGTTAGAAATTTGTCCTTTTGTATCTACCAAAATACATGGTATTTTGAAGCAAAAATTTATGTTTAAAATATATCTTATTTATGTATATGTGCACCACATATTTACGTATAAAATATATCTTATTTATATATTTACGTATGCTCTAGGTGACATAAATTTTGTGAAATACGTGGTGCAGAGTTTTAGTTTGTCCCGCAGAACGTAAGTAAGGTAATATTTGGCAGTTTTTTGTTTTCTTTTATTTATATCTTGCAGGAATACTTTGAAATTATTCACGTGGTGAAAATTTGTCCTTGCACCCAAGCACGAGCTTGTTTTTTAAAAATTTAAAATATGTATTTTTGAGTCTTAATTTTTTTTGCCAAACAATAGACAGTTAGATATCTATAAGAGGAACATACACTAGAAATTTTACATCAAAATACCATATATTTTGGGAGATACAAAAAGACAAATTTCTAAGAAATAATACGTATTCCGGTTCTATAAACTGTTAGATTTTTTTTACAGCCCAAAATAAAACGAGTTTTTTGCCAAAAATTCGCACGTGCATAATGACCATGTATATGTATTCTCTAAAAAATATAATTTTTATGAAAATTAGGTATTCAAGTTTGTAAAAAAATATTTTAGCCTCGGTCAAGCCATAAAAAATATTTTTTCCTTCTTTATGTTTTATTTTTAATGGGCTGATAGGTGGGTCCCACTGCCATCTCATCGTCTTCTCCACGTGTACTACCAACTCAGCGCTTACAAATGGACCCCATTGGTTAGATCTACTATTAATACAAGATTAGTCGAGTATCAGTCCAATTTGTAACGCTACGTCCCAAAACTGGTAGATTTTAGCAAAAAAATTAAAAAATAGTCTCATAATGTATGCCTCAAATATGTTAGTTTTATACTAGGAAGGTTGGCGCGGCGGTACGCCGCGCCCGTGGTGATGACTTCTTCGTGTATATCTAGTTTTCGATCAATAAAAGATGGTATGAAATCCAACTGTGGAGTACACCGATATAATTTTTGTGAAGCGGTTAAAAAATAGAAGATAATACTATTTTATCTGTATAAAAAAGAGGCAACGAACGATGCAACAGTGTGACGTGATATAATTAATAAAATAAGATAGTGGTATTTTTTGAAATAAAAGAGGTGATGAATAATAGAGTATTCTTTTGAGGAGTTTTTTGTGTGGAAGAAGGCAGTATTACTCCTATAGGGTGATCATGAGACGATAAATTAAGGAGATGACAAACAGTAAAGTATACCCATAGGGTGAGCGTCAGGTGATCAATAAAAGATGGTAGAGATGATCAATAGAATATGGTATGTCATATTTGATAAAAGAAGATATTGTATTTATAAACCTTCAACTATAATATAATGTATGTATAAAAATACAGTATTCCAAGTATAAAAGAGGTAGTGAATAATAAAGTATTTGTCTCTGCCAAATAATGAAGTAGTTTTTCTAAAGCTACAACGGGAAAAGAAATTTACCGTTGGAGTATTACGGTGGGAAAAAGTAATTTCTAAAGAACGACCATGCATGCACCGCTGAAAAATTACGGTTGGATACTTACCGTTGGAGATTGAGTGTTGAGGCTGAAGATTTGTGTCAATTTGTTTTCATGAATCGTTAGATACACTATTATGAAATTACTATAAAAAAAGTATGCCTCATAAAGAATTACAGTTGGGTAAATATCGTCTAGAAATTATATCTGAAGCCAAAGAGTTGTAGCAAAAAATGTTGTATAAGAATTATTAGAATTTTTTTTTTTAGTGTGCACTGGTCGCATGGAGACGCATATACTACCCGCAAAATCAAGTATGCACTGCCTAGAAATTATAGTTGGTAATTACCGTCATGAAATAACCATTGGAGCTAGAAATTTGTTTTAAAAATTACTACGAAAGAATTACTGAAAAATTGCCGGTCACTGTTACTGTTCACGCGAGGTACTGTTCATGTGCATATGCTTTTCACATGGACAGTGTTTGATGACGTGGACAGCCTCTCAGGCTGGTAAAACAGTTTGCCATTATATAGGTAGTAATAATTTACTCCACTCGTCGTAGAGCGTCTTGTTCTCGTCGGAAACGTGATGACTAGCTGCGCTCCCGGAGTGAATATGCAGGAGAACTACCTACCACATCTAAACACCCGGATGCTGTCCACTTCCACTGCGGTATATCGTCAGTGTTCCAGTGCGGTATCTCCAGTGATCGCAGAGTAGGATCGTTGAGACAACCGATACCAAGTTCAGAAGATCTAGCTGGTGTTACAACAGGCAACCGCAGATCACAACTAGGGGATTCATGATTGTGCAGGCTCTCTCAAAAGTGTATGGATGAAACAATGCACTAGCACAACATTTGTATAACGTACTCTGATGAACATTACTCAGCAAACATGAGAGGGGAAACAAAAGAAACGTTATCTGAACATCACTCTGGTAACATGGACATCAATATCATGTGGTATTTTCACTAGTGTCAATAGCTCACGATTTAGCCGCAGGGAGTGAGCTTCTTGTTGCCTGCACCGCGAGGGTTTTCATCCTTCCAGTCATCCCATGCCCTGGCTTTCTCCTCTTCAGCGTCCTCTTCGTCTTCGGCCCGGCTAGTGTCATCTTTGTGCCAAGAAGAGGTAGCCTCTTGAATCATTTTGGCAGTGTTTTCTTGCCATTGCTCCATAATTTTCATTTCGGTTAACCCAGCTTCTTCTATGCTCATTGTTGGCATCCTATAGTCCCATACAGGCAAAAAGGCAACATAAAAATTGAATCAGAGAATAGTCTGTACGCTTTGCAAATGATACTGCAAACTGTCAGAACAAGACAATGTAACACTACTTCAGGAGATAAAACCTACATATGGTTTAACATCCTAGGAAAATATCTATTGGTTTAACATTCTAGGAAAATGTTGATTCATGTCTATCAATAATAGTTGGGTAGAAGCCACTGTGCTCGCTCAGCCCACTTTGGTTTGAGGCCTGGCCTCTCCTCGACGCTCAGTTTTTCTCTTCTAAGTAAAAAATGCCACACATGCTAGTGCCTGTTGGTTGAGTTTTTTTATATAAATGCAGAGGAATCTCTTCTCTCCCTCTCCCGAAGCCTCTCCACCGCCCCCTTGAGAGTCGACTCCGCCCAGCCAGGTCCAGCCACTCTCGCCGCCGGCGCTCACGCTGGAGGATGTAGAGCTGGTTCAGGATGCCGGATCCCCTTGTATAGAAGTAGATTTAGGCTTAGTCTCTTGGTAGTTTTGCTCTCCGTGGCATATGAGGGTAGGATGGTGGTCTCCGGCGGCCAGATTCACCACACCTTGTGCCTTCTCTTCTTTGCCATGTCGCACCGGTGGCAGGCGGCGGCGCAAGCAAGGCAGGAAAGCACCTGCATCCTTCGAAATAAGGTCAGCCACCGGAGTCTCAAGCCAGGTCGATGGGACCAGATCTGGCTCGGTGCAGCTGTTCTTCGAGTTGCGGCAGCGCTCTCATGAGGAAAGCCAAGTTCTGCGGCCATGAAGACTACTGCAAGCTCCCTAAATAAGGTCCGTGTTCTGGGCTTGATCTACTGCAAATCCCATCTTCATCTGCCTCCTCCGGCTTGCGGCGGAAGCTTGGAGTTCGACGGCGGTCTTCTTGCGGCAGTGGTTCCAGTCCATTCGAGTCGGCAAGTCATCTTCAGAAGAAGTCGCTATCCTTCCCTTCTCTACTCACAGAGGTGGTCCTGGGAGGAGGCTGGAGGTCTGGAGGCTTCGTTTTTGGAGGTTATTTGCTATGGAGTTGTGATACCAATCTCTGCGGTGCACTCTCAGCGGCCTCAGACTGCCTGCCGACCCTGATGGTCATCTGGTGGCCTGCTTTGCCGGTGACGAGTCCCGGCGTTTCTTCAACCTCCAGGAGAAGGCCCTATGCGGAGCTCAAGATGGCAATCAACGTTGCTTCAGTGTCAAATGGTGAAGTCCCCGGCGCTGTTCACAACGGCCATGACTGGAGCTCCATCTCTCTCAGATGCAGTGGAGGACCTGATTGCATTCCTAATCTTCTTTTGAGGGTCTTTACTGTAAAAGCTAGGGACCGTTGTGTAATTTCGTGCTTTCAGAGTGTCCCTTTTGTAATATGTACCCACCGCATTGAATATTAATGGTATCCAGGCCCTTCGGGGCCTCTCCTTTGTTCAAAAAAAAATGCAGAGGAATAGCAGTATCTCACTATCTTGGACCTTTCTGTCATAAACTATGACTGCATGTAATGCACACCTCCAAATAATTAGCTCAACATCATAAGCATATTTCCAAGTGTTTACATCAAAACAGAGATTGAAAAATGCTTAAAGGCTGCTGCATGTTTAGGGAAGTTATATCGCCCTCGCAGATGTATTTTCATCTTTTGACCCTTCTCCATAACAATTTTAACACCGTATTATGGGATGATTTATCTAACAAACATCAAAACAAGTATTGGTCTCCAAGTAATCAAAATCAGTACTCCCTCCGATCGGAAATAAGTGTCGGTAATTTTGTACTAATTTAGTATAAAGTTTGTACTAAGTCACCGACTCTTAATTCCGATCAGAGGGAGTAACATTTTTCAATATCAGTAGTGTTATGCAGTACAAGTTGTGAAACATATGTACATTCCTCATTCTACCACAGCAAAAAAGGTGACCAGCAGCATACTATCATTGGATGCAGTATAAGACCAGTTCAGAAACATACCTGTAACTAGGCTGAAAAACTCGTGCCGCCATTCTTTCCCTTTCACTGGTTAGTCCCCCGCCAACAAGACTTGCAGGTCCAAATATCATCGGTTGATGTTTGTGGTCATGAGCTTGTGAAACACTTGCTCTACCTTCAATGATGTCTTGAGCAAAAGTGGCACAAGTGATTGGATTAGCTGGCTTGGAATATGGTGCACGGCTGGCAGCATTATGGTGCCATGCTTCAGCCTTTTGCGTACGCTCGTCGAGCATTTCACGAGCAAATGCACCGCCATCCTAAAAATCACAAACATACATTTATTTTAGAAAAGGAACTTTTACGTACATACAGATTACAACACAAGGGATCCAAATAAAAAAAAATAGAATATGCAACTATTATTCTGATAGAAGGCTGAATCCTATTCTGAAAAGTCACCTACACAAGGCCTAATAGTTATATATTATTCATAAGTAAACACAAATCGTTCAACACTGGGAGAAACTCAAGTGCTATATTCTGTTTTCTCCATAAATAAAAGTTCAGAGAAATGATGTGCACCCAAGAAGTTTGTCAAACAGAACTGTACAAATTATCCTAAACGTACAATGCAGGCACTCCCACCGTATCAGAAAAACAATTCTAAAAATATTCCACAGAAATGAATCAGACTAAGATGATATTGATTGAGCTGATAAGTTGCTTCTACTTTTCTTTTACCTTCTCTTTTCTTTCTTTTACAGCCAGAAGCATTTCTTCTTCCTTCTTTAACATGTCAACAAGATCAAAAGCCTACAGAGGCAAAAAGAAATAAGTCCATCTGAAGTCAAATAATATATTCTGAAAAGAAGCATGGCAACTTGAAGAGATCAATAATTAACCTTGCAGAGAGCCAGTGTGATGGTAGCTAACCAAGCCTGCAGCATAGAACAATAAACCAAATTATATCAGAAATTCATAAATTTTTGCCTGATTATAAACCAAACTACCAAAGTACATTACAGACTAACATACTAACAGTATGTGCTTGGGAGGCACACATGGACAAACAAGCTTGCATTGAAAATATCCCGAAAGACCAAGTAAATTAAAATCTTAGACATAAACAGTCAGGTATCTGTCATTGCATAATTGCAAAGTATTTCACTTTGCACCAGTATAAGGAGTGGTGAAACCCTAGCATGCATACAATGATACAATGCAATACACTAGAGAATTCGTTGTGAGGGCCTAAGGGCCTCAGCCAGCAAGTGCATAGTCGTACCTTAATACCAGCTGGATATGCATGTTCATGAACTTACCTATACTTTAGTAATCATTGCATGCATGTTATCTCCTAATTACTCCTATGCACCCTCAGTAATTTAGCAATTATTTGTGTTCGTGTAGGAGGGAACAAGCAAGCTTCAGATAGAAATCCTCTGCCAGCTCATAATGACAGATCAGCTAGCATATACAGCAGGGTCCAGCCCATAGCTCACAGGAACCCAGATCATTTGGGTTGAGGAACTAAGCACGGGACATAAGTCTTCAAGTAAAGGTGCAAAGAGGGGTATATACCTCTTCGGGTCATTACTTTGGGACGATGTGTCACAAAGCAAAGAATTTTAGGTCAATGATCCCAGTAGGATATAGTTTTTCTATTAAAATTACAAGTTCCATTCTTTAGAAGTTACAAATTCTGGTATAACAAACACGTTTATATCTACATAAAACAAAAAAAATTAAGCAAGTGAGTTGGTGGGCCAGCCTATACCAGCCCATATGTTTCTTTAACCCAAGCATCTTTCTACTCAGACCCAAGCCATGAACACATGAACGCTACCTCCGCCATCAAATGATGTCTTTTCCAGGCAGAGGCCTAATCCAGCACCCATTCCCCCAGAGTCGATTACAATCCGAGCACCGCTGTCATTCTCACATGAAGAATTAACTGCGACCACAGCAGAGGGAAGAGCCAGGCACCATTCCAACGCGACCACAACACTACAACAATGACATGCAGCTATGTTCTGGCCATCGACCTATGAAGAGCCCCACTCGACCCGGACCGACGACTGGGGTTGATCAACCCTGGGTCACGGGACAAAGTGTCGAGCTGTGATCTCGGCTTCTATGTTCCAACCAGGAAGATCGTAATGGTGGTGCAAAATGAAACAGATTTACAAATAGCTAGCGACCTAGCGTTATCTGATAGAATTATCTAGACCTGGTGTTTTCGCCAAACAAACCAATTCACCAACTGCAGTCTGCATTCTAACTCAAAGATTAATGTACTCATGTGAAGAATAGCAGAAACTAAACAACATAAGAATAACAAAAAAAAAAATCAAAATTATTAGACCTGTTGTGAGAGAAGTACTATGGTAGAACTCCTGCCCTAGCCTTGACATGTATTAAAATGGGGGGCAATTTAGCACATGTGGTCGATCGCCTACTGGCTTTCAGTAACCTAGCTGGAACATCAAATTCGTCAACTCCAGATAATTATTATAACTAAATTAATCAAACTATCTCGGGTTGAGCTGAACAGAGCTTTACATTTTAGTGCATCAAAACATAATTAAAATTTTGGATCCTTTCAGAATGTAGTTATCAAGTTGTAACTCTAGCACATATGGTGGCAGTACAATCTTGCAAACAAGTTCAGATCAAGAAGTCATGCCCAAATACACAATACTATCAAGACATTTGATGCTAACCTCTCTTTCTTCCTCTCCATCATCCTCAAAGTCATCTTCCTCGCCGGCTTCAACAGGAGCTGATATAGCTGCTGCTCTCAACGACCGCCCACGCCTTTCTTTTCTCTGTTTGATCTCTTGGAGCTTTGTTTCTGCAGCCTTCTGCCGCCTGAACCGGGCAACCTAGCTCAATAATTAGGAAAACTGAGTACCCATACGAAATTGAGTAATTAACCGCCTTAAAAAAATATAACAGGAAGATGAGTGACCTATGTGTCATGAACTTGCATGATTATCTCAGATTAGTGTTTCTCGTGTAGAATATGAATTATTGGTACAGTCCTAAAGATTTACATGGGGGCAGAGGGCAGAGGATAAACCAGCCTCACCTTTTGTTCTCTCCGGTTTGCTGCAGTTTCAGGCCGCCCCTGTCTAGACAACTCGAGCTCATTCTCTGGGACAAGCTCCAACGCTTCGCATGTAGAAATGAACTCCTGTAAATCCCAGCATGAACGATTAAGACATGATGTATGGGTGGTCTTATTATAACACACACACAAAAGCCCCCAAAGAATGCGTCATGAGCGTGCGCAGAATCAAGTAGTAACAAACCTTCAAATGATCCTGCGATGCCTTGAGAACTGGAACCCGGTCCTCCTGCTCCACCTGCTCGGTCATCTCACCAAGGTAGTACGGTACCTGAAGAAACCAAACAGCATAACCGCATGTCAAACCAGCCCATCCGTGCGCACGGAGACATGAAATGGGGACGGAACTCAGATGCGGCGGTGAGTTAGGAGGGGGGGGGGGGGGGGGGGGGGGGGACATACGAGCAGGTACTTGAGGTTGGCGGTGGAGACGTCCTCCTTGGTCTCGTTGGAGGAAAAGAGGCCGAGCTTGCTGACCATCCCGTCGCAGCGCCGCAGAAGGTCGACCCCCTTGCGGATCCCTTCCTGCCCCCCAAACCAACCCAAAGCAAAACCGAGCACGTGAGGAGGGATCGAAGAAATCGAGGGACGGCGATCGGGGAGGGAGGGAAGGGAGGGGCACCTACCTGGTCGAGGGAGGAGCTGGCGGCGAGCGAATGGAGGTGGGACGCCCTGTCGAAGAGGGCGGGGAGCGGGAGATCGCCGCTCTCCTCCCCCGCGTCGTGGAGGCGCAGCTGCGCCTCCATCCTGCTGCCGACCTCCTCCACCTCCGTCATCTGCCGCCGGGTGCCTCGCCGCGGCTCGAGAGATCGCCGGGTAAAACCCTAGACAAATGGTGGTGAGTCGCCGGGAGAGAAGGGGAAGCGGAGGACGATGGTGGAAGCGTCGGGGAGGGGGGCTCTGGTCGGTCTGGCCAGGTGCAGAGATGCGGTTCGGGTCAGCCAATCCGGCTCCGGACGACCGGCGCCGAATGTTCGAGGGAAATGGATTTCTTCCGTGCTCGACGATTGACACGAGACTCAGTTTTTTTGATAAAAGGGAATTTACATAGGTTTATATTTATATTAGCGGTAAGTAATATATCTATATCTATACCAATATAAAAAGGTACAGAGAGGGGCAGATTCAACAAATCTTAACCATCAGATTAGCATCTAATGACCAAGATTATCACCGTCATTAGCACTAAAACACCTCCGACGGACAATCCACGGACACACACCGATTCGGGAAAAAAAAAACTGTCAAACAATCACCACCTCCGTCTCCGCACCTGCACATCCTGACGCCATCCCGCTGAAGCCGCCGCCCGACGCCATCCCGCTGCCAGACGCCAGGACGTCGCCGCTGCCACCGCCTGATGCCATCCCGACATCCGTCCCTTTTTCCCATACGCCGCCGCCGTCCCATCAGCCACCGCCCACCGGCCACCGGCCCAGTGCCTGCCGATGCCGATCTCCTCCCATAGAAGCACCCGCCTCCTAGCGCAGACGTTGACCATCCCCATCGCGGCCGGCTAGCACCTAATTAGCTCACCAAAGGGTTGAGCCGGAGTTTCCTTCTCCCTCACTAGCGACGGTGGGAAAAGTGTCCGGTAGCGGCGATGACGAAGATAAGTTTCGGAGATATGGAATTCCCCCTGGATCTGGTCAGTAGGTACGCAGTATTTATGTATCCCCACGATCGCGTCCTAGATTGGGAAACCAGAGGTTCCATGGATTCGATTTTCGAAACGGTTTTCTAGCTGAGGCAACAATGAATTTTCAACGATTTTCTAGACTCGGTGAGCAGCAATGTCGTCCCATTGGCGTCGGACATGTCGGCGCTTGGATCCTTGTGAACGGGAGTGGTGTCTACGATGGAGCTGACGCCATGGCTAGCCGCAACGTGCAGCTGTGCAGGCCCAGCTGAGTCCACGGAATCAAATGGCACGACGACCCACAATCGCCTGGCTGGACCAAAAGGTAAGATGGTTCATAAATTGCCGTTTCATGCCAGTACAGAATGATGGATGTTGTTTTTAGAAGTTCAAAGGTACAGGTTAATGTGTATTATTCTAGCACTTAGCAGCAGGTGATGTGCCTGTCTTGCTATCCCAGTTTTGTATAATTACATTTGTTCTCGTATGGTGTCAATTTCTGAATTATAGTACCACCTGATTAGAACGCTTTGCATGGAGCAGCAAAGTGCACTGGAGAAGTAGATACGGTTTTATGCATAGAAACTAGGAGATGATGTTATTGACCCCTGCAATGAAGCTCTGCTCCAGACTGCGATGATTCGTCCTGGCCTATTAAGCAGAGCACACCATGGATCTGGTTCTTGGTTGGGGAAGATTGGTGGAGGCTGCTGGGAATATCTGTCTAATAAAAACGTGCGGAGCCTGAGTTGTAGTATACTGACGCGAGCCTGCGTGTCACTTTCAGTCCAACATTTATTTTATGTTTTTGCTAGAAATCAGGCGCCTAAGATTTTGTTAAATCTCAGTCACCTCCTGATCCATCCTATTAAGTCGTTGAAGATTCGCGCTAACCTGGGAAGAAGAAGAAAGGCGACGGCCGATGTCGCCGGAGACGGAGACAGCGCGGCTGGCCGCGACATCGCCGGTGGAGGTGAGGTCGAAAAACTTAGGGTGGAAGGTGTGGGATTTTAGGTTGGGGGTGCCGTGGTCGCCGGAGTGCAGTGGCTGCCTGAGTTAGGGAAGATCACCGGAGTTGAGGAAGATCGTTAGAGCTGCGGCGGCAAGAGGGAGGGGTGGTAGTGGGGTCAGGTGACTGAGATTTAGTAATCTGGCTCAGGTGCGCCCTTTATTCTAGCACGGTCCAGGTCGTCGGGCCTCTGCTTGGACCGATATTCAGAAAACGGCTCGATGGGCATTAAATGGTGGCTAAATGAGGGCTAAGATTGTTTGTTAATCGACACACGTCAGGGGTTACTGCATGGAATACGCTCTAACACACATCACAAGGCAATTGAATGGTCCAAATAGCGGGATCATTTGGACCCGAGTTCGGTATGGAATTTCCCTGCTAGAGCTAGCTAAAAACATACAAACACATTGCACATGGTTGTAACTATGATGAATCTTCTTAGACTTCGCTCTCCATGTATTTTTAATCAATGGAGGGAAAATTTGCTAGAAAATTTCCTAAAATTTTACTTACCTCTATCGCTAACTGAATTATAATAATATTTGACACCTAAGATTACACGTGCATTGCACGTGCATAATTACTAGTAGATTGAAGGGAGTAACAGTTTGTTTCTTTTGGACAGTTCGGAATTGCAAGGAAGACAAAAAAAAAGTACACCAAGCAGTACTCCCTCCGTCTAGAAAAAATGTCGGATCGGTAGTTTTTTTCCCAGCTGCCGCCTCTTTGACCTAGCCGCCGCCTTCAAGCTTCGCCTCCTTCATAGATCGGTTCTCCCTTCTCCGGCCGGCCTCGCCGGTGTTGGGAGGGATGAGGAACCTGATTTATATGTGGAGATTTAATAAAAGTAGTATTTTTCAAAGATTAGGTTAGTGTTTTGGTAGCCATCTTCGTTTTCTTCTATGTCAATGAAGATGTCATCGTTCATAATAAGTGATCTTTAGCTCTTCGTTCGGTGACGAGATCTTTTTCCCGGCGTCAATGGTGGTGCTGTAAGATTATAGTTTTTTAGGTGCGGTCTTCAAGATCTTGCTTCGCCAGATCGGTTTTGGATTGTTTCTCCTGGTTGCCGCGAGGACGGTTATCCTCGCAATATTTATCCCGACTGCTACGTCTTCGACAATGGTGATTCGTACTCTCGGCTTTTCAGCGACGTTGACAAGGTTGTTCGGTTTCTTTTTCCTGAAATACTGGTGTTGGTACTCTTGCCGATGTGGTATGATTGCTTTAATGGTTGCGTGCGTGCACGTAGCCTTGACACTGCGGCTCAAATTTTAAAAAAAGGAAAAATCACTATTGATATTTACAGGTTTATGGTTTAATATCTATGCCATTATTTTTTGGATGGCTTTAGGAAAATACAAGATTGTGTCATGGAAGAAGAAGAGTTTGAAGGCCTCAAAGATTAGCTCGTTTTTTCTTAGACTTTATTTTGTAATCGCTGGAGACGGCTTATATGTCTCTACTATGTATTGTTCGTTGCTATAATATATCATGGTATTGTTTTTTAAAAAAACTAGTTAAACATGTAACTCGTTAAGCTTGTCCCGTTGCCAAGCTTGGATCAAAACTCCCCTCTCCTCGAAGTGGTTCCGTTAACGAGCTCAGATTAAAACTCAACTCTTTAATTAGTCAGTGAGCTCGAGCAGAGTCACGAGCTCAGCTCACAAGCTTCGCTTTTCAGTTCTTCTGCACGAACACCTGCCGACGGCCTACCATGAATTTGCAGATACACCCAGCAGCGCCTTGGTGAAGTGTCTAGTCTTGCAGAGAAGAGGGGGGTATTTCGTCTTGGAAACAAGTAGTACCATGAATATTAAACATATAGCTAAACACGGGTTTACTGCAAGTTATTGCTCAATCCTCAACTTCAAAATTGCTTGGTCTTCGCAAGATTCGACCTGCCGTAAAAGAAGCCTATTTTTTCATTGATGAATTGACCTATGCCATATGTTGTCGACCAGGTCTCATCTATAACAGGATGATCTCAACGGAAATCCTATTGAGATTCTCCGACAGAATATCCAAAAGTGACACTGAAGTATCAAAGGAAGTCCATCTGTGTAGAAAACCATGTTCGCGATGAAATGACAGCAACACTACTCCCCCATAAACAGGACAACCCAAAACAGGAAGAGGAAAAATAGAAGGCACCTCAAAGAACAGCAAACATAACTCAGAACATCTCCTTACAGGTAACATTCGTTCCAACATCCAACCATTACATACACAGCTCCACACAAAAGAAACTAGAAGGTGGATTTCTCATCCAACCAACCTTTCCACAGCACCACCAACTCAAAAGCCTCTACTCTCTGTCCATTTGACCTATTGTCAAATGGAAACCGCTCACTATTCCTTCCCCTGTGATCTTGCCATATTTGCCTCTGGTAGATCTTTTTTCAGCACCACCAACTCAAAAGCCACGCTCTGCTCTCTGTCCATTTGGCCTATTGTCAAATGGAAAGCGTTCATTATTCCTTCCCCTGTGATCTTGCCATCTGCCTCTCTGGTAGTCCTCATCCCGGTTCCTCGACTTGCTGTTCCTCTGCTGGGAGAATCCACCACCGTTCCTTTTCCTGCCATATGCGTTCCTTGGATCCTGGTATGTGCAGCTTGGATCCTGGTACGCGTTGTTGGATGCTCCATGGGAGCTGTTCCAGTTATTTGCTGCACAATGGTTGTTGCTTGAGCTGCCCCAACTGGGCTGCACCAGAGCATCACCCCAGCCAGAGCCGATTTTATTCCAGCTATTCAAGGGGTCATGCTTCACTCCCCAACCCATGTTGGACTTTGAGTTGTCCTCTTCCCACTTATTGACTTCAGCCGGCTTTTCTACATAGACGTCCCAGTTTCCAGGCTGGTTCTGGGACTTTGTATTAGCAACTATGGCGGACTCATTGTCCGCCTCAAATGGTAGCCGTACCTTTTCCAGGTCAGCTACCAACTCAGGATCAACTTCACAGCGGTGGTCAACCTTCTCAATGTACAAATCAGGGTCAGGTAAAGGTATATCAGATGGTTGGCCATGATAATGAGACCAGAATCTTGATTTTGCGTTCTGGAAATTCTCAAAGGCTCCTGAATCTTCCCATTGCTCTAACTCCTTGTACATATAAGCAAAGTACTTGTTTTCGCAGAACCTTGGCCAGGAAATGCCGCCAACATAACTGCAAAATTCCCTTTCCCATACTGGGACTGGGCATTGATTATCCGCATGATCATATCCTGTATGTATTAAAACACTATCAGATTCATGGTTCATGGTACCAAACAAAAAATACTTGCCTAGTCCATCATGCAAACAGATATCAATAGTAAACGTATCAAGAATAATCTTCAGGCTAGAGTGCTTAATGCTCGGGCTTTATATATTTCAAAGCCACATGCTGCTTTAGGATATTAGATTGACTGATTTATGTACAGTATCTTGGGGGAGAAAATGAAGTGGTCACAGAGGTGTGTTCCAAACTTAGCAACCCTTGAAACTTAGACTAAAGCAATGGAAATATTTGCTGCTATAAGGAGGCGAGACGATAAAAGTCAAACCAAAGATACATCTTTTAACAGCTCAACTACAATCGTGGCAGGGTAGCAAGTTCACTATAGAAGGTACATGAGCTGAAGTGTGATGAATCAAGTATAATTACACCACAAAATAATTAATTCGAATTCGTATTGAACAACAGCAACAAAGCAATCCTTTAAAGGATGAAACAAAAGAAACTGAACAATTCAAAATAAACTAAACTAATTAGCCACTCAAAATACAATAGAAAGGGTTCAATCCTATAAGAACTACATTCTTATACGCAGGCATGCTCCTATGTCACCACAGAACAGGATCTTTAATAGCTATTTCATCTATATGGTAGTGATAATAACCAGTAGAGTGAGGAAAAAATCATCCTGCATCATCACACAGAACATAGTTTTGAGGTCCTACTGCCGGAATAAAACATGCACACTATGGATGCATATCCCCAGTAGGTTTACAAATTTATGGTACCAGAAATGGTAACCGGTAAGGAGCAAGTTAAATTCCAACTGTCCCACATCTATTAAGACATATGAGATGAATACCTTCCTATTTTATTTCTCATTAGTACATCTTCCGCAACATGACTATAAATAGTGTTACACGGATACCGGTGTTCTAAATGTTTTTGTCAGATCGGACAGTCCAAATAGATGTCGGATTCCAATATTATTTATCATGTACTAAAAATATTGTCGAATCGCGCACATGCAAATCCAAGTTGCATTCCAACACCACTGCCCATGTCCGAGTAACACTGTCCACAATACAATTCACAGAATGTACCTTCTTCCGACCTCCTCCTCCTCCAAGGAGCAAGCTCAAGCCTTTCTTTAGTGCCAATACTCAATACAGTAGATATTTTTCTTTTCTGCACTAGTGTGATTTATAATAATTTGAGGCCACTGTTCTAAGCCTGCCTAGGCGTTAGGCACCATCCTCCAGTGTTGCTTGCCTAACACAACTAGTCGCTAGGTAGCACCAAGTCACCAACTGCCCGACTAGCACGCTTCTTGAAACACTTGGAATATTACAATTTATCTAGTTTTAGAAATTTAGTACTGCATGTGTGAACATTTTTATATCTTGGTTCATTCCCTCTACATCCACCCCATGCTACATCTGGATTCAGGTTAGTTCAAATACCCACAGCTAAGACCAAATTAAGATGCCAAATTTTGCTTTATCATTCATTTTCTCCATGTGGATCAGGGGAGGGAATGGTTCCACATTTTCTATATTTTACGAAAAAACTGCATTCTAAAGCAGCAGAACTTGAAGTTGCTTGTCACTCCCGCCTCTGTCTCCCGGAAAGATGCTGACAAGAATCTGGGCAGAGCAGACTACTGATACACGGTGCCTGCAGCTAAAGAATTGCCTACATGTAGTGGTGTAGATTCATAATATGCACCTTGCAACTGCAGTACCCTCCCTACTGAAACTAGGAACGCCTATCTCCAATAGGCAGGCTAGCAAAGCAAAGCTAGCATTTTTCTGGCACGACATTTTCCGATGGCAAGAGCGATTTAAACAAACGTAAAGCCTACCGTTACATACATAGATAAGGCACCAGTTACTCCGGTTTTAAGCCTGAATCGGCTGGGCAACATACTAAATCTACAAGGGCCGTGTTTCGTTCTCAGGATGGTGCGAACTGAATCGACAGACGGTTCCACTTTCAGCACGACAGAAAAAATAAACACGCAGCTTGAATCAAGAAGCAGATGCCTAGATCGGCGAGGTTCTGACCCGATCAAAGCATATGAGATTAGCACTCAATCTCAATCATATTCATATCGCAGATAGAGCGGAGGAGGGGGTGGGGGGAGGGGAAGAGGCTGCGAACCGTACCAGGAAGTCCGGGATACGACGGAAGCGGGGAACGACGACGGTTCGGTGAGCCGTCGTGGCGGCGCTTCGCGTGCCACCGCCGATTGCGACCCCCCATGGCTGGGAGGATGAGCGCCGCCCGTCAGGACGGCTATTCGCCAAGGCCGCCGGCGGCAGCAAGCCAGCCTAACGGCAGCCCGTAATGGGATTCGCCGTGACCTAGCCTAGCTACTACCTCGCCGCAAGAAGCAAGCGCGGTGCCGTCAGATTGGGGAGCGGGGGCGGCGATTGGCTGGGTGGGCGGGAGTTATATAGGCTGCGGGGAGGCGAT
This sequence comes from Dactylis glomerata, assembly GCA_007115705.1. Taxonomy (NCBI): domain Eukaryota; kingdom Viridiplantae; phylum Streptophyta; class Magnoliopsida; order Poales; family Poaceae; genus Dactylis; species Dactylis glomerata. Next base: position 4,301,236 of record QXEO01000450.1, read on the forward strand.
TGGAGGGCCGGGGAGAGTAGGGGAGCACGAGAGTGGGGAGCGAGGCAGGGGCCGTATTTAGGCAAGGTTGAAGACGAAGCGAAAAAAAGGAATTTTAGGACCGACAACCGCTGGGAGACGTGGGGTGCTCGGGTTCGGACTCCGGAGTGGAAGCCACTGGTGAACCTCAGCGGTGAGTGAGTGACATATTGACCTTTTTTAGGCTCTTGCACGCTTTTTCCGTGAGAAGACCGGTGTACGGTACAAAGTGACGAAGGGCTTGATCTTGTGTTGATTCCTGAGATAAAACTCTAGGCTGGGAACTTGATGTGTTTGGTAGCTCATATCCCCTCAAAATAGGGCCGCTGGATGCCAAGAGCATTACTACAAGCTTTAAGCTTGTTGGTGACCCAGCGAGCTGAGGCACTCCTGGCAGATATATTTACCATCGTTGGATCTTCACTTCAAATGATCTGGTTCGTCCATTTGGTCTGGACGGTGAGTTATTTGACACTTTGCTCTATACCTTTTTACCGACTGACATTGGGTCCTAATTCGTTAACAGGCCATGATTCACAGCCACGGGTAAATCTTGGTAGTGTAAAAATGAATCGCTTACCTCACCTGTTCGCACCCTCGCACCCCCAGACCCGAGGCCGAGGCGCTGGTCCTTCTCTCTTTCTCCTTTCCCCCTTCTCCAGAACTCATCCACATCCGCCGCCGCCCTGGTCGCCTCCACACCCACCGCCGACCAGATCGCCCCCACACCCGCCGCCGCTTCCCGCTCTGAGACCTCCTACCGAAGCCTGGAGCGGCACTGAACGAGACCGGCTGCCACCGCTCCCGTTCCCGGATCGGCTGCCACCGCTCCCGTTCCCGGACCGGCTGCCACCGCTCCCGTTCCCGAATCGGCTGCCGCAGCCTGCATCAGCGCAGAAAGGAGCCGCCGTGGAGCCCTAGGAAGAGGTCGCCCCGCCGTGATGGGTGCAGGGGTGTGGGAGGCTTCCATGGGTCGTGATGTGGGCCACGCCGCCGAAGACCGCTGAAGATGACGCGCTGCGACAGTGATACCGGGGAACGGAGTGCGAGCGGCAGTGGCTGCTAGGGCAGAGAGAGGGCGACCACCGTAGTTGGATCCGCCCGCTGCCGCGGAGGTCCCCTGATGGTCGCGTGTAGGCGACAGGTCGACAAACTCGACTTCAAGACCGACGTGGTAAGGCCCTCCCTTGCTGAACTCTGAAGTAATCCGCCCCTCCCTCCCTTGCTTAGATGATGTAATTTTCATCCGGAGAAGTAAATTGACCAATAATTTGGGGGGATTTCGGGCTGTTCGGGATCAAGTATCGGTTCTTGCGTTCTCCCTTTGTGTTATTTTCCCCAAATCTCTCAGGCTCGAACTGGATGTTGACGTGGTTCGTTTGTTGCAGCTGGAGAAGACTTTCAACTATGTGGTATGGTTCTACGACTGCAAGAAACATGCAGTGCAGGGCAGAAGATAGCCGACCTTGTGCGCCAGCTTGGTATTTCCTTCGATCGAAGCGTGGCATGCCAAGGCAACAATGTATTCATCTCCTTTTCCAATCTTGCTCGGCTGGATCTTGGCTGACCTCCTTTCCTCTTTTTGAATCCTCAAATTGGCACAGTTCGTATCTACAGTTTCAGTAAAAGCATCTCCTAGCATGGAATCATGCTATATTTTGATTATATGTTATTAGATATAATTCCTTTCTGCACCAACATTCCTTCAGATTTGGGTTGGTTGGAAAAAGTTGCACATACTAATACCAAATTATACATGCAGGACCATGGGTTTGCTGAAACTGAATTTTCCCGATATGACATGAGGCATAACTTTAAAGCGATCTTTGGAATGCACAAGCCAGCTCCAATTATTCTATCCAAGGGAAGACATTTTATTCAGATGGTACGCTCCTTCATGATGTCCGAAGAAGATGTTTTCTGCTACACGGACAAATTTAAGAAGACATGTTTTATCGGCACCATTGGCACCGCAGCCCGTGTCGTGGATAAACTCAAGGAGCGGTTCCTGTGGGAGGTAAGCAGCTCTTGCTATATATTCTAGATCATTTTCTACTACCTGATGTGGTTAAGATGTGAAGAGAGTTAATTTCTAATGCATGCTGCTCTTTGCAGCCAGAGCTTTCTTTCCTGTATGCGTTTTTCTGCTGCTCAAGCTCGCCTGCGTGCACCTAGCCGCCTCTTGCCACACGCATCCGCATCTGGCCGCTCACCACACGCAGCCGCATGGCAATTTCAGCATCCGTGGGCATCTTGGATCGTGGTCCTGGATGCTCCCGTGCAAGCAGTAATAGCCCAAATTGTTTCTTTGTTTGTTTTGTTAGGCAATAATAGTCTATAGCTACATCCTACCAAAGATTATACACTATATGCATGCCAGAAAAAAGATGCTACCAAATTGTTGCTATGGTTTGTTGTGTTCCAAACTTTCAGTTGATTAGTTAATCTTCTATTGTTGAAATGTGAAATGTAAAGATCACAAAGACATAACTTCATATAAATAGATTTTAGCATTCGTTAGTGTGAGTGTGATGGTTTGGCTCCATTAAAATATTGTGCAATCTTGAAAGTTTCAGATCTTTATCCTATTTGAAAATTTCAGGCTCGATAGTTTGTGCATATAGTGGAGCTTAACTTTACTCAGTTTAGCATGTCATAGTATAGTTAGTATGTCATGTATGGTTGCTTCGGGTAATCAGAAGTCCAAAACTGAAGTACAAAGAACCATTGCGGTCGTGGATCTTTTAATGTGCTTGATAACTAAGTTTTGATATATCTATATAGCCCTGAAGCAACAATAATTGAGCCCTGATCATATTTTCAGTGTACAAATGATTATTTTGGTTGGTTATAATGATTCAAAATCTTGAAAGCATGTAAGTTATATGATGATATGCCTACAGTTTTGATCTTTACCCTTAATCAGTTTTTCTAGCATTGTGGTACTTTAGGTAAAAATTCTCCTTTGTTGGAATGTCCTAGCTCGGGTTTGCTACTTTCATTGCTCACAAGGTTATCTTGCTGAAGCTGAAGGTAGTAGGATTGAGGATTCTCTTCAGAAATAATCTTTGGTATATCTTTATTCCCTGGAGATCATGTTGACTGACAAAAGAAATAATTCTTTTGGAAACTGATAATCTGGCAACTAAAGAGCACTATTCTTGACTGCTTATTCTGATCCTAATTAGTCGTACATGGTATTCTCTGAACATATATTCATATCCATTCATCTGAAGCAGGTTGAGATTATCGGACTAATGCTGATCTCTGAGTAATATTAAGAAATGGTGACTAGCAGCCTTTAGGATGTTTGCTTGAAAAGTTTATACAAGAAGATGTGCCGATCTTGAAAGGCTTGTTGTAATATGCAATCTCACAAGGTTATCTAGCCCCTAGAAGTGTATTGATTCTACATTAAAAGGTTTCATTTTTCTGCTTGCTGACTCAAAAGACAGGCTCTATAATAAGAACTTGCACCCATGATATCATGATCGATCTAATTGTTCAGTGTTTACTAACCACATCCCAATCTTTCATGTTCTTTACAATGAAATCCTATAAGATTAGGATGTTTAAAATGGGAACGGACTTATGAATGGCATGCTACTGTTTTACTTGATGACAATATGATCATACAATATATTTTTGCTGAAAAGCTCACGTATTTGGCAGATTAGCTATTCGTTGTTTTTCTTCGATGGTATTCGCCAGGTGATCCTCCATTCATGAAATTCTTGGAGCGATCATACACAACTTATAGCTATTGTTACATGTTGGCAGAAAATGGTATGGTCCCATTTTTGTGTCTTCGACTGCTTGATAAATATGTCATTGGAAATGTAGTGGAATTCCTTTGACAAGATCATTAGAGAAAATGTGAACCTTAATTTGATTTAGACATGTCTTTTTTTTCCTTTTGATTCAAACATGATTGAAACCAACAAGTATTTCTGTAGTTCAGCTTCAGCTTTGTAAGAAGATACATTTCCATGCTTTAGTTGATCCAAAGATGGAGAAGATGCTTACATGGCTGAAGTTTTTTGTTGCATTAACCTTTTTTACGGGTTGCTGAGTAGTGCCCGAGATCCTTTTTTACTGGTCGCTTCAGCCCACTTTTAGCTTCGACAAACAAAAGGTAATCGTTTGAATCAGAAACCATTCAGGTACCAATATAGTTGTCTTAAGCATTCTTTTGTTACTGCTGATTGCATTTATGCTCATTAATTGTGTACCTTTCAATAAACTAATGTTGGACCCCTTCTAAATATTACTACAAGCTTTAAGCTTGGTCGCCAGTCTATGCATTGAGGGCATCAGCCAATTACCACTCTCTGCGTGTGGGCCCGTGTAGGATGACAATATCCACCCGCTGCACCCAGCGCCGTGACGAGGATGCTGAGACGCTCTCATCCTCGGTCGGCCAGCATGTATCGACCTCGCTATCCCCTCCTTTCCCCATGCTTTACCTGTGGGTGTTGGCGAGGGCTGACGACCGACGATCCGCTCACAGCCACGAGTAGGAACAGCGAAATAAGACAACAACAAGGAGGATTAAGCAAATCAGCTTCAAGGTCAGTTCTAGATCCTCTAGGTTTGTGTTCACAGGCTGTTCTTTGGCATGTATATGTTATCAGGTGACCGTGTGTTGGTTAGTTAGTTGCCTTCCTTTTAAATTTAGTTAGTTGCGTGCCTGATATGTTTATTTGCTGGTTGGTTTCTTTACTATTTTGAGAGTGTTGCCGGCCATGTGCTCATTATAGGAAGGAGTAACCAATCCTGGATCCTTATTTGCCACAGTTACTCACAAGTGACAAACATTTTTTCATGTTTCACATAGTATAGTGACAGCAACTAAGGCATGAACATCGACTCCTATATGTGTCTAACACGAACAACTACTTCTGTTTTTTTAGAGTTGCAGACTCCTACTGTTATCATAGGCACTTATCTCTAGAAGTTAACAGTATCATTCGAGACTCGGAGAATGATTATTCGTTGTGTGATCGATGGTAAGGGATGATAAATTAAACACGTACTCCTAATGTTTTCCTAGCGGTCACATTACATGTACTATTTATCTGGTTTGCAGTTGCAGCTAGACACCGGTTATGGTGTTCCTTGTGGCAATATTTGCTGCTACAGTTTCTGTAAATAGATTCTCCCATGTGTTAGTAAAACGCTATTTTATAATTTGGGTGGAAAACCAAGGTGGTTAATTGCTGACTATGGTGTTTCTCTTATTGTTGAGTTCAGAATATCCCTTCAGGTGTGTTCCTATGAGGCTCTTGATCTGCTTCCTTGGGACCCAAATCACTAGAACATTGAACAATAACTAATTAACGTAATAAGGCAATTTTTTATTCGGTGTCTTTGCGGTCATAGTGAATGTAGATAACTAGAAAAATACCCCGCGCGTTGCAGCGGGATTCTCTTTAAAAAATCTACTATGTATAAGACACATAAAATTTGAAATTGTCTATTAAAATTAATCTGAAGATTCAATTGGTCACAATATTCAAGGGCTAAATTTAAATAAAGTTAAATTTTTGTGTATTTGCCAAAAAAATAGTGAATTATTCAATTGTATGGCTTAAAAGAATTGATGAAGTGGATATATTGCATGCCGAGATATTAATTAATTAATATTAGTGGGATGACATGGACAATTGATTGGCTAATATAGTGGGTGGTGTGAATAGCTTGCATGTTGAGATAGACAACTTAAATAACCCCTTAGTGGGGTTTTGCTTTATAAGAAGTATAGATATAGGGAACTTTGGGCAGGCTGGAAGTTGGTGTGATGCCTAGATATAGGATGGCTACAACACTATATATAAACCTTAATCTGTAAAAAACATAGAAATGGCTGATATACAAAATATCAATTACAGAACCTTAGATTAGGACCCAATTTACTGAGAGAGTTATACACACTACTTCTACCTGATCATTTTTTAAGGGTAGAACAACAGTTGTATGGTTTATCTGTTGAAGACCCTAGATTTTAAGATGAGCTATTGTGTTAGGTTCGTCTTCGAGATTAGCTCGCATGGGTCACCGTCTGCTAAGAAGGTCCAAGGTCCAGTGCATGGTCATAGAACTTTGTGTGTTTATGTAACATTTACATCAGTGAAAATATCAAGCTAAATACAAAGGACTCATCCTGTCCGAGATATTTTGAGATTTTTACAAGACGTTTAGGCTTCTTGCAAAACATTTAAAGTTTGGATATAAATCGTGAGATCTTTATGACCAGCAGTTTAAATTGTATGCTCCTTTTAGATTCAAGTAAACTTTGGTCTGATTTTCAAGTTCTTAAAAAAGGCTAAAAAATACAAGTATTCGAACCGAGGATCTCTAATTGATGTGGGAAATATTTAGTTGTTTCATCCAAAGGTGAATTGTAATATTTATTCCACCAGCAGTTGCTAAAAGTTGCTTTTCCACTCACTTTTATGATGATTTTGATAATGCGGGATTGTTAGTAATAAAATAATATAATATCAAAGTTACTTATTAGAGATGTGTTGTATTGTTGTTATGAGGCATGATTTCCATATGCAAGTGATATTATGATATTTATCATCTTACGTCTTCAGCATGTGAACTGCCAGCCTTATCAAGTGGTGGTTCAGGGAATCGATGAAAGGCTGGCAATTGCATATCCTACAATGATCATGTTGCACTTACACAATCTGACGTTGATAAGGTATCCATACCTATGCCATTTCCTATTTTCTAACCCTAGATGCCTTACCTCAGTTACCACAGAACTAAAATGTCTCACGCCTGTTTGGGGTTTAGGGGCTCCTTCAGATGATTGCCAAAAGTATCTTGCCAATGCCTACTATGCATTCTATCACAAGGGTGGATTGGTATGGTATCAACTGTATTTCCATTTCATCTCATTAATTTTACCAACAAATGTTCAGTTTTAGTGTGCAATGCATTGGTGGACAAGTCCGTCCCCACACATCCATTGAATGCCTTGATAAGTTGTCCACGTCCAAGTCCCTCCTTTTACTAACTCTAAATAAGTATCTCATTAGGCCATAGTTCTTTTACTATTCCGCTAAGTGGCTAATTTTTCCATTATATGGTTTTGTGACTCCATATACAAGTTTGTATCTGGTCAATTTTATAAGTTTCTTCTTGCAGTTATTTTTTTCCATAGCAGCTATGCTCAATCTCTCCGTTTAATAATCTGTTGAATTCCTATTTATCGGTTGATTCGGTGATGTGAAAATGGCACACATATTATAAATTACATTTTGTATTCATATACCAACCCACCATCTCATTAAATTTTTTAGCAACCAACTATCTTCCACACAAAATGCAAACTCTAGAGTGTAGTCAAATGAAAAGAAATATGATGTTACTTGCTCAGTAAGGTTTATAGCATCAGACATGATATTTTTTTCTTAATTTTTCATCCCAGTAAGTATGTCGATTTTGTTGTCTAAGATCAGTACTTTTTGTTTCACTTTTCTTGATCTGGTTGATAAAAAAGTACGGATTGAATATCTTATGCTTTGCTGATGTACATGCTAACAAAGTTCTTTTTTTGTATTGGATGGCTTTATGAAGGTATATCGACATACATGTGCCAACACGATCATTTTATGTATTGTGTATTATTTAATTTTAGATCATGCCAAAAGAGGAGCACTTCATTTTCTCTAACGCGTCAGGGATTAATACCAAAAAAGTGGACTAGGATGTATTGGAAAATACAAGTCATTTCTGGTTATATGATATCATTTTCTTTTCGGTTTCAGTTGATGAAATGTGCTTTTATATACATATGTAACACAAAGATGTATGGAGTTGTTCCAAATGGAAAGAAAGATGATCCACTATATATATGGTATGGTAAAATCTCTTTGAAATATAAGTTATGCATAATTGATGATTTCTTACTTTGTTATTTTGATGCCTTATATCGGGGCTCGATCATTGAGAAAACCGGGGGCAGTACCATGGTGGGGTTTATAGCTGATCCGTGGTGGGTTATAATTTATTGATAATTTTTCTATTATAAAAGATCCTATTGATATGACAACAAATAAAAATGCTCCTAGGTCTAACTCACTGGTCAACTTGTGTCAGAACGGCATGTAGGTGGGCCGGGCGAAGCCGGCCTGTTCGTCTAGTGTGATAAGATGGCTGCACGATGTCTGTGTTGTGGCTCGTAGGTTGCTTAAAGCAATCTCGGGAAGGCATGTTGGGACTGCCGAGTCGGCAGTTTTTCGAGTGTTAATCCCGGCACTGTAAAAAAGGAAAGACGTCGTGTGTGCGGGAGCTCGGCAGGAGATGGTGGGATACTACGAAATCTCAGCGGCATTTGGCAGCAAAGCTGGCTTTCACCACCACCGTTCGGTCACCTCCTCCATTAGTCCCCACCCAAAATCTCTCCTCCTTTGATGCCGGTGACGGTGGGGGCATAAATCTACCCCGCTAGCATATTCCTTCTACTCCAACACCTTACCATCGTCGATCTCCAGAGGAAGAACCCGCCTTCTTCGTCTCTGACATCGGAACCACGTCGTCGTGTCCACTGAATGCAGGGGATCTTCTCCTTCTTCTTTGACCCTACATCGTCTGCCATGACCGAGGTAAAGCACACTGTCCTCCTCAACTATCTGCCCACACCACCGTAAATCGATTTAGCTAGTACTATGCAGGGTCAATTTTAGCCAATGCTCATGTTAAGTCGCCTTAATTAGGTCAACCAGCTTTAAACTTATCTATCATACAACAACACTCATTGATGTCATTCAGGTCCAAATTATGCTGCTACAAAAGAGACCAGTCATGTGTGTTGCCTATCCTCAACTCACATATGGTCATACGTTACAATGCGATCAGGAGAGAATTGCAAATATGAACTACATCTACAAATTTAGGGAGAGAAGATTGCTATCACACTGCGATATAGTCCTTTCAAATGCTTTTTATGAGAATATCACCTTTTTATGCACTTGTAAAAAAGTTCAGAAGAGAGGACTGCTTGAAGATAGCATCTACACCCGTGGAAAAGCATGTTACCATGTTTCTTCATGTCTCTAGTCATAAGCAAAGGTTGGAGTGATTCATAGCATATCTCACTATTTCAAGCGGATATTAATATGCAGTTGGAGAGATGAGAGGAGATATAATCAAGCCACCAACTGGCCGCACACCTCCCAAGATTTAAACCAGATGATGGTGGCCATATTTGAGAGAAGCACTAATTCTCTAGTTTCTTTTCCACAAACGAGTACTTCTTTTGAAATGGGAAGCAGAGCTCTAGCCTCTGCATCGATTGATGTATACAATCTTTATTTATTATTAAAACAACAAAAGTCTAGCAAAAGCCATTATAAGAATCATACAAAACAAAACAATACCACTGAGCATGATGATAACAATCCACCGCGAGCTCCCCCGATGACGAGGGGTTTAACTCGACAAATGTCCTAGATGAAGGACTTAGGATCGGGGAGATATGACGTCGGATGAACTCGAAGGTAAAATCAGTCAAACAAGGTGGCTATGAAAGTAAACTTGGGTGTAGAACCTGGCTTGCTTTCAATCTGGCCTACACCGTCCTCTCCTGGCCCCTATATATAGGTGGCCAGGTCTCGAGGATCGGGTAGGGTCTGATACAGATTACAATATCGACATACGGTAAGAACTTGTATTTCGACTAGTATTACAATCGGGCCTAGCTAAACGGGCCTCAGGGGTACTCAACTAACGGGCTCTATCATCTATACCCTTGTCAGTAGCCCCTGAGATTCTATCAGAATTACAAATTCGGGTTGAATCTCTAATCTTTAAATCTTCGACTTCTTCATCTTCTTCGAATCTTCGACTTGGTCTTATTGACTTATTCATAGTAATATTTTGCAAGGGGTTTTGATGAACAAGCCTAACAACTCTGACGGATCAAGAGGTCAGTTAACTGCCGGAACAGACACTTGCCATCTACTTCAAATTCAATCCCCTTGGATTCGAATTTGGGAAACCGGTCAAACCCATTCTTTTGCCGCATTTAGGACTTACGAAGAATGAATCCCAGTGGTTCTCAGGGTACCTAGTACGTCCACCAGGATTTTTCTTCGCGTCGTAGACACGGATACATACCGGCAGAGCGCATCCATGTGCGTATATCGGGCCACACGGGACGGATCCTGGGGTCTTACCTTCATGATATATTTCAACCACGGCATTCAAGTTTTGTCGTGATGACGCAACTCGAGAATCATATGTCGCAGCCTTGTTTGATTATTTCAGCCTACAAAATATTCGGGTTTACTCAACCATGATCAATAAAAATCTTCCTCCCGATGGTAGTAGTTATTCTTCCAGAAGTTTATTTGCCTTCATTTGTTCATTATAGAACATCATCGGGTGCGCGCCCAGCGCTCCCGATGTAAATAGCCCCTGAGGCTATAATCGAAAAATCTTTTTTGAGTATAGTCTTAAAGATAGCATACCTTCTTTCATATCTTGAGACCATAATGTGACTCAATAACATCGTCGGGTGCGCGCTCAGCGCTCCCGATGGTAGTAGCCCCTGAGGCTATAGTCGAAAAATCTTTTTTCGAGTATGGTCTCAAAAGATTACTCCTCTTCTACCAAGTTCAATTTTTCGTCGGCTTCTTTGATCTCTCTCTTCCTAAGCTCACAAACGCGAACCATCATTGGAATATCACAGTCTTCAATTCTTGTTACTCGTATGTTTGTGACGCCATTAATCTGTTTCCATTTATCTCTAGAATTTGACCGTTACCCATGGGCAACACAGTAATTTCGTAATTCTTCTGCCCGTTAGTGGGCTGCCGTTTCCGTTCTTTGCGCCACGTCTCAACCCACGTTCCGTTATCTGGACGCTATATAAGGGGAGAGTGGGGAAATTTACTGTTTACCAGTTCATTGCTTCCGCCGCCGCCACCATTGCTGCAATCTCTGCTTTCCTTTGATCTCTTGCTAAGCCCCCTTGCACAGATCGTAGATGCGCGTGAAGCATCAGGCACAACAGCACAAGATGACCACGGGGAAGAATGCCGCAATGAGCTGGGTACCTTCTCCTTTTACGCAGAAGGAGTTGGAGAAAGCCCAAGCGGATGGCCTTATCTCCAACGATGACAAGGTTATCTTCCCCAGCACTGAGCGGATCCCCAATCCCAGGGACGGTTTTCGGGTGATGTTCTTTGCCTATCTTTTGCGCAGTCTTTCTCTTCCTGCGCACGAATTTCTTCGTGGGCTTCTTTTTTGTTTACGGTGTGCAGCTTCACCAGCTCACACCAAACTCTATCTTGCACATTGCTGGCTTCATAACTTTGTGCGAGTCATTTCTGGGGATTGATCCCCATTTTCTTCTTTGGAGAGCCCTCTTTCGGCTCCGCCCCAATGTCGTGTTGTCCAAGAAACCCGAATTGGGCGGAGCTTGCATATCTCTATGTTCCGAGTCGCAGTATTTGGAGTTTTCAATGGCTGCCTCAGTACAAGGTTGGAGGACCAAGTGGTTTTACATCAAAGACCAGAAAAATTCGCCCTCCGACAAGTACGGCCTTGCCCCATTTGACTCCTCCCAGGAATTGAAGAAATTGGCCTCGTGGGATTCGCCTCCCTCAGAAGCTGAGATGGAGGAGATCAAGCCACTCCTGGCCCGCATCCAGGAGCTAAAAAGTGACAAGGAAGGTGCCCTTTCGGGTACACAACTTATGGTTTTTTTCTTGCAACGCCGTGTTCAACCGCTGCAGCATCGTCTTTCCAAGTTGTGGACTTTTTATAGCTTGGAGGATCCTTCTGATGTCTACGCACTTCTATTCTTGTAGACACTTGTTGGGCCTCCAAGTGCAGAGGTTTGTAGAACAGCAGCAAGTTTCCCTTAAGTGGATCACCCAAGGTTTATCGAACTCAGGGAGGTTAGAGGTCAAAGCTATCCCTCTCAAGCAACCCTGCAATTACGATACAGAAAGTCTCATGTGTCCCCAACACACCCAATACACTTGTCAGATGTATAGGTGCACTAGTTCGGCGAAGAGATAGTGAAATACAAGTGGTATAGATGATTATAAGTAGTAACTGTGGTATAAAATAAATATCGCTGCGAGCAAACAAGTAATAAAATAGCAAGTAAACGGTGTGCAATGCTTGGAAACAAGGCCTAGGGATCATACTTTCACTAGTGGACACACTCCCAACAATATAACATGACTGAACAAGTAACTTCTCTTGCTAAGGTACTCTGAATTACTCTCCTATTGAATAACACTAATCATTGTGTAGTGGCTACGGGAGCACCCCTTAAAGTTCATCAAGTACTTGACAAACACCACTCATAGCGATACCCAAATCAGATCACAACTCAAGATAGAAATCATTGCAACTTAAACCAAGTACTAACACGGTGCACACACTCACACCTTTACACCATGAAAGGAGGAATAAATCACTCAAACTATCATAGCAATAATTATTCTCATAATCCACAAGGGATCACAATCGTAGCCTAAACCAAGTACCACCATGATGCATGCACTGTCACCGTTACACCATAACAGGAGGAATAGATTACTTTAATAATATCACTAGAGTACACAAAATATCTGAATAATAACATGTACTTGTTCAACATGATACAAAGCTCACGATCACATAAAGATCACATCATGGGAGAGAGAGGTGAACCACATAGCTACCGGTAGAGCCCTCAGCCCCGGGGATGAACTACTCCCTCCTCATCATAGGAGACAGCAAGGTTGATGGAGATGGCGGTGAGGTCGATGGAGACGGCGGAGACGGCGATGGAGACCGATGGAGGTGGCTCCGGGGGCACTTCCCCGTCCCGGCAGGGTGCCGGAACAGAGACTTCTGTCCCCCGAAATTCGTCGGTGGCGGCGGCGGAGCTACGGAACTCTTTCTGGAAATCTGATCGGGGGCTTAGGTTTTTCCGTCCCGAGGCTTCTTATAGGCGAAGGGGCGTCGCGAGAGGGCAGCCAGGGGCTCCTCACATAGGGGTGGCGCGGCCAGGGCCTAGGCCGCGCCAGCCCCTTGTGAGGGTGGCCTCTGGCCCCTCTCCTTCCTCTCTTCGGATGTCTGGATGCTCCCGAGAAAAATAGGACTTCTGGCTTTTGTTTCGTCCAATTCTGAGAATATTTCCTGTGTATCACTTCTGCAACACAAAAACAGCAGAAAACAGGAAACTGGCACTGTGGCACTTCGTTAATAGGTTAGTTCCGGAAAATGCATAAAAGTGCCACTAAGTGTAACGAAACAATATGCAAATGGTGTAAAAACAAGCATGGAGCATCAAAAATTATAGATACGTTTGAGACGTATCAAGCATCCCCAAGCTTAACTCCTGCTCGTCCTCGAGTAGGTAAGTGATAACAAAGAATAATTTTTGAGGTGACATGCACCTACACAATCTTGATCATGTATGCAAGCATTGGTGAGCTGGGATCAATAGAACTTAAAACATGGGCATGAAAGATATAATCTTGACAATAAGAACTTAGCAACTATGTTGTAAGCATGCAAATGAACACAAACAAAAGATCATGAAAGTGAAACAATGAAAGTCAAACGTGTGTTCAAATCATAAGGAAAAACATACAAATGGTTTTCAGCTTGTCCTTCATGGAGAGCAAAACATAAATGCATAGGACACCTTCAAGTTTAAGAGGGCGACTAGATACAAGTAATTTGAGAACAAGTGAAACCAATCATCATGAATCAATCAATGAACTTTGGGACAATGCATATCGCACTAAGAATGACAACTATGCTCTCTTAATGGTGCATAAAGAAAGAAGGTGGTGACTCAACATAAAAGTAAAAGAAAAGGCCATTCGCAGAGGGAAGCAGTGATTGCAAGTTTTATAACCTTCAAAAATTATGGTACTTACCGGCTTTGAGCTCTCATTGCCCCCATCATAAGCATCTTGAATGGTTAAAGTTAATGCGAGAACAATTATGATGCATATGCTTGACAAATCATAAGTTGAAAACCTCGTGTCCCGTGAATATGAGTACCCAAACCTCGTGCTAATTTACTTAGAGTCCCAAGCAAGGCTCTTGTCATTGTAAATATATGTGTATCATTGAGAACCGCCAATGGGGTACCTCCGTGCCCGATGACATGGAACAAGCCCACACCAAAATGACAGGACAAGCAGACAATGAACACCTCGACATCTCTTTTATTTACTATATTGTTTAGCTTTTTATTGTGAGATGCGTCGTCGAATGTTCACCATGGGTATGCTGCAAATTTCCACCATGAATTATGCATGGCTTAGATTGGCGGCCCGGCGTTTCCCTAACACATATAAAAACTCCATGATCCTCACAAGATTCCCAACTCATTTCACACCGCGGGCATCCATAAACGAAAGATCACGATATCAACTCAAAAGAAAGTGCAATGTTGAAAGCTTGCCCCATGACGGCATGGTTGGGCTAGAATCCAACTTATAACTTGTAAGCATAACAACTCAACATAAAAGACCACAATGTCAAAATTTTAGAACAGGAAAAAGTAAAGTGTGCCTTCCGGTTCGTGAGAGCTTTACTGACCGAATTTCGCATAACACTGGTAAGAGTTTAATTTGAAGAGAAAATAAAAGCAAGTCAAATTTACTTGGAATAGCAAATTGCTAGTAGGTATGTATGGTGGACACAATGGAAAACTTTGGCTTTTAGGAGTTGGATGCACGAGTAGAGCTCATACTCGGTACAAGGCGAGGGCTAGCAAAAGACTGGGAGCGACCAACTAAGAGAGCAATAATGGCCATAATCATGCAAAGCGACAAAGCGACATTAAAAGAAGCATACGATGGCATCAAAAGTCAAAAACTAAATGATCATGAAGGCTAATGGCGACTTTGGAAGAGTCTAACATGTGTGAGCATGCGCCAAGTCAACCCAAATAAAGCATCAAGGAGAAAACCAAAATAATGCTTCCATACAATAAAAACAAGGCATGATTTTTTCAAAGGCTCATTAAGCAATCTCAGTTATTTGAGACAAGTCATGCTACAGCAAAACCACTAAGCATACTATCAAAAAGACATCAAGCATGACATGAAAAAGCCTAAGCCGCAGTCTACACAAGCTCCTTCTTGTACCACTATTTTGCACAAAGCTTTTTCTCTTTTCCAACACCATTTGAAATTTTTATAAACACCTCTTTTGATGAAAACCAATGAAGACCAGAGGCAAAAATACACCTTGATGAAAAGATATGGCAAGATCTGAACGCAAATCAAGGCGAAAACGAAAACCAAAAGCAGTAGCAAAAAAAGAAGAACACTCGGTGAACGATAAGAGTGAAAAACTAAGTGTTCTTGGCAAATGAAAAGCGAGTTCATCTCCTCCAAAAGAAACATGATGTGATCAAACCATTTATTGCAGCAAACTAAACTAAACTAACTAAGAAAACTAAAACAACTGACGCTCCAAGAAAAACACATAGTGCATGAAGCAATAAAAATATAGTGTCTTGAAAGGTGACCTGATTTTTGCCGATGAAGAAGGGGTGCCTCGGGGGCATCCCCAAGCTTTGTAGCTTGTACTTCTTGGATATTTCTTGGGGTGATGCATGGGCATCCCCAAGCTTGAGCTTTTGTCCATTCTTCATCTCATCTCATCATTCTCCAATCCCTACACTTGAAAACTTCCTTCATACAAAACTAAACACAATTCTATTAGCAACATTAGTGTAAGCATAAAAATATATTCAACCTCTTTTAGCTTTAGGTTTCAACCCAAAACCACCACATATAAAGTATATACTACTGTAGCAACTTCCACAAGAGTTCTATGATCAAAAAGAACTCAAAAGGAAGCGATAAAGTGGCAAAAACAAATATTGGCAGAAATCTGTCAAAACTGAACAGCTGACAAAGGTCGAATTTTTGAGGGATTTTCTGTTGCTCAAATCAAAAAGTGTTCAACTAACGAAAGTTTGGATATAACCTGGGGCATATGCACAAGAAATCGCAGGTCCAAAAGATATACAGAGAATTTATACGAATTTTTACGGTGCAGCACCGAAAACAGTTTCAGGACAGCAATAACCCCAAATCTTTACCTCACTCAAATTAGAGGCTTCTCTTGGCACAAAAACGAAATAAACAAGATAAGGAGCGGTCATTACAATAGTAATGACTTCCAAGACTCAAATAAAAGAAAAAGTACTGAAAATAAAACATTGGGTTATCTCCCAAGAGTGCTTTTCTTTAACGCCTTTGAGCTAGGCGCAGTAATTTGCAAAGATGCTCATGTGGGCGCCATATAAGAGCTTGAGGCAAAGGCGCCATATAGGAATTTAAAGCAATAGAGAGCATCAAAAAGCAAGTATGGAACACATTTAAATCTAAACCACTTCCTATGAAAAATAGTCTTGTAAAGAGACAAATCATGAAAGCGCAAAGCAAAAAGCATAGGAAGGCAAAACAAGTATAACTTCAAGAATTGCAATATAAAGAGGGGAAACTCAATATTGTTGAGATCCATCAAACCATGTTTCCCTCTCTCATAGTAACTTTCAGTAGCATCATGAATAGAACTAACAATATAACTGTCATTTAAAGCATCCCTATCATGAGCCACATGCATAAAAGGATTAATACTCCCTACTTGAACAATAGTAGTAGGAGCAGATTCAACAGAATAATTATTCTCATCACCATAATCATCAAAAACAGGAGGCATATTGTAATCATAACTAATTTTCTCCTCAAAAGTAGGTGAACTGAAAATATTATACCCATCATCACAAGCTAGAGAACTACTATGTCGCAAAGCATACTCGTCAAACATATCATCATAAGAAGGAACATGGATAGCACTGATGGTACAACAATTATTAACCTTAGAATTGGTACCAAAAAGATTTTCAATATCAAAAGTAGAGTGTTTTTCCCAATCATGATCACTAACATAGGTAACAGGCATAGGAACATCATCCCAATCAGAATTATCATAATCTATAGCAGGATCATAAAGCTTAAGGGAAGATACCATGTCCTCTCGCCTTTTACTCCTCTTCTTCTTCTTCTTCTTATTCTTCTTCTTACTCTTCTTACTCTCTCCTTTAGGAGGGAGAGACTTGAAGGGCATCTTCTCCACATATTCTTTAGGAGGGAAAGGCATCTTCTCCACATAATCTGGCTTGCTGACAGAAACAACAAAAGAAACTTTGGAGGATTCCTCCTCTCTATTAATAATATCGAAACATCTATTAGTCCTGTCATAGCTTGGCAAAACATCATGTTTAATAAGATCTTGTAAGTAAGTATTTGCGAGGCAATCTTTAGCACAATAGAGATGACAACCAACAAGGGTGCTATTAATATCAACATCATTCATGTCTATCAAAGCAAGCTTTCTAGATATCTCTTCACAATTCAAAAACAAAGTAAGCTCATCATGCTGATTGAGAGTAATCTTATCATCACAATACAAATCTGCGGTACTCGTTCGATTAATTGGACATTGAAAATTAAAGTGACCTTTTTCACCGCAATATTCACAAAGAAAAGGATAAAGCTCACAAACCCATTCGCCAAGCACATCTAGATCCTTAAGCCACATGCTGGTTTCTTCATTTGCGTGGGTGATGCAATAATCTTCCTTGTTGTAACTCTGTTCACAAGGTCTATGTACTCCACAAAAATTAACATGCTTATAAGAAATAGGACTTTTAGAAGTTTGAGCATGTTTATTGCAATCATCAATAACAATATCACTTTCTATGCAAGTGTCCTTAAAAGGTTCATGATACACGTCCCCATTTCCTTTAGGAACATTCATATGGGAAGCAAAGGCTTTAAAGCAATCAACCATAATTTGAGGATCAAGACCATATTTAGCACTAAGCTCTTGAAAATTAGCAGTTTCAGCGAAAGACTTAATGCAATCAAACTCGTAATTCATACCTGATCCTTTACCTTTGTCGTTTTCCCATCCTTCAGCATTCTCTTGTATACGGTCAAGAAGTTTCCACTTAGCATCTTCCTTCATATGAGTGAATGATCCAAAGCAAGAAGCATCCAAATAATCCTTATCAGGAAGAGTAAGCCGTGCATAAAAATTATCAATAACAATATTACGGGGAAGATCATGAATAGGACATTTATGCATTAGTAACTTCAATCTTCCCCACGCTTGGGCAATGCTTTCTCCCTCATGAGGCCAAAAATTATATATCTGATTACGATCTTTATGAATCTCACTTGGAGGATAGAATTTAGAATAAAAGAGAGGTACAATTTCCTCCCAGCCAATAGATGGACCATCTTCAAGCAGCCGATACCATTCCTCAGCTCTGCCTTTCAGTGACAAAGAGAATAACTTCTTCTTAACTTGGTTCATTGAAATACCTGCACACTGGAACAACTCGCATAATTCATGTATAAAAAGCAAATGATCACCAGGATGGACAGTTCCATCTCCAAAATAGCAGTTATCCATAACACGCCTAACAATTTTCATAGGTATTTCAAAAGGATGAGGAGCACAAACATCATTAGAAACATCACATATGGGAGATAAAATATCATCAGAGCAAACTTTCTCCACTAAAGCTAGGGGACTAAAAATATCATACTCAACAAAACCAGCTTCACCAAGCTTAGGCTTTTCTATAGCATTAGCATTAACAGTATTCAAAGCATTCGTACTAATAACATTGCTATGCGAAATAGGCTCCAAAGGTTTTTCAATTTTCTCATCAAATCTAAACTCAGAAAAAAGACTAAAGAACTCTTTATTTTCCATTAAGCCTAACTAGTGAAAATAAAAACAAGAAACAAAAAGATGTAATTGCAAAATCTAAAGGAAATAACTCCGAGCACTCACACAGGAGGATGCGAGTACCTTTTACATTACCTCCCCGGCAACGGCGCCAGAAAAGAGCTTGATGTCTATGCACTTCTATTCTTGTAGACACTTGTTGGGCCTCCAAGTGCAGAGGTTTGTAGAACAGCAGCAAGTTTCCCTTAAGTGGATCACCCAAGGTTTATCGAACTCAGGGAGGTTAGAGGTCAAAGCTATCCCTCTCAAGCAACCCTGCAATTACGATACAGAAAGTCTCTTGTGTCCCCAACACACCCAATACACTTGTCAGATGTATAGGTGCACTAGTTCGGCGAAGAGATAGTGAAATACAAGTGGTATAGATGATTATAAGTAGTAACTGTGGTATAAAATAAATATCGCTGCGAGCAAACAAGTAATAAAATAGCAAGTAAACGGTGTGCAATGCTTGGAAACAAGGCCTAGGGATCATACTTTCACTAGTGGACACACTCCCAACAATATAACATGACTGAACAAGTAACTTCTCTTGCTAAGGTACTCTGAATTACTCTCCTATTGAATAACACTAATCATTGCGTAGTGGCTACGGGAGCACCCCTTAAAGTTCATCAAGTACTTGACAAACACCACTCATAGCGATACCCAAATCAGATCACAACTCAAGATAGAAATCATTGCAACTTAAACCAAGTACTAACACGGTGCACACACTCACACCTTTACACCATGAAAGGAGGAATAAATCACTCAAACTATCATAGCAATAATTATTCTCATAATCCACAAGGGATCACAATCGTAGCCTAAACCAAGTACCACCATGATGCACGCACTGTCACCGTTACACCATAACAGGAGGAATAGATTACTTTAATAATATCACTAGAGTACACAAAATATCTGAATAATAACATGTACTTGTTCAACATGATACAAAGCTCACGATCACATAAAGATCACATCATGGGAGAGAGAGGTGAACCACATAGCTACCGGTAGAGCCCTCAGCCCCGGGGATGAACTACTCCCTCCTCATCATAGGAGACAGCAAGGTTGATGGAGATGGCGGTGAGGTCGATGGAGACGGCGGAGACGGCGATGGAGACCGATGGAGGTGGCTCCGGGGGCACTTCCCCGTCCCGGCAGGGTGCCGGAACAAAGACTTCTGTCCCCCGAAATTCGTCGGTGGCGGCGGCGGAGCTACGGAACTCTTTCTGGAAATCTGATCGGGGGCTTAGGTTTTTCCGTCCCGAGGCTTCTTATAGGCGAAGGGGCGTCGCGAGAGGGCAGCCAGGGGCTCCTCACATAGGGGTGGCGCGGCCAGGGCCTGGGCCGCGCCAGCCCCTTGTGAGGGTGGCCTCTGGCCCCTCTCCTTCCTCTCTTCGGATGTCTGGATGCTCCCGAGAAAAATAGGACTTCTGGCTTTTGTTTCGTCCAATTCCGAGAATATTTCCTGTGTATCACTTCTGAAACACAAAAACAGCAGAAAACAGGAAACTGGCACTGTGGCACTTCGTTAATAGGTTAGTTCCGGAAAATGCATAAAAGTGCCACTAAGTGTAACGAAACAATATGCAAATGGTGTAAAAACAAGCATGGAGCATCAAAAATTATAGATACGTTTGAGACGTATCACCTTCCCGAATATCGGAGAATCTTATGGAGAAGAAGGATCTCGACAGGCGTGTGAGAGCTCTTACCACTCTCACCAAAGATAAAGAAGTTGCGGATTTAGCCGCTAGCCATTTCGATTCCGATCATCCCTTACCTACGGTAATTTTTGCTGTTTTCACTTTGTCTTTTTTTCCTTTTGTTCTTCGCCTTATGTCTTTCAGATTATCTTGTCTTTACAGGATCATCGGCTTCTTGTTTCTCGCCCTCCTGTCCCAGAAGGAGGGGACATTCAGCATGTTCCTGTCTCTGCGGCCTCCGAAGCCCCCGAGACTGAGGACAACCATGATGGAGACGAAGGCGAGGATTCGTTGGAAAGGTCTAGTTCGATGACATCGCCTCCCCCTGCTCTTTCGGAAGACGTTGTCATGGACAGGAAGAGGAAACATGTCAAAGAAATTGCTTCTTCCAGTGCCTCCGCCCCTAAGACTGTGGCTGGGGAATCCTTCGAGCCAGAGGATGGTGGAGAGCTCTTCGACGACATGGACTCGTGAGTGCTCACCTGATTGTTTATTTTTTGTTGTTGACCTTGATAACTAACTTTACCTGTGATTCTTTTACTTAGGGACGAGGAGGACCCGAAGAGATTTGTTGTTGAGGCCCCCGCCACTGATACTCTTGTTGTCGACGATCTGCCTTCACAAGAGGTTGATGCTGCAGCAAAACCTCAAAAAGCAGCGAAGAAGCCTGCCAAGAAGGCAGTCACTGTGCATAGCTCGAAGCGCTTGCAGAAAGCTTCCGACGCCGGTGCTACCCTCGAGGCCCATCAGTCCACGAGCTCCTCCGACGACGTGCGTAAACATATTGTTATATTTACTTCACTTTACGTGTTGATTCTCACATCTTATTTTCTGGACAGAGCCTAATGAAGAAATTCGTCGACTTGGGCAGTGAATGCGTCGAGTACCTAAAAGTTGCCAAGGCCTCTGAAGGTAGGTTTTGTACTTCTTGCTTTTATACTTCTTTATCGTTGTATAGCTGTCTTTGCTTCCTTGCTTGACTGTCTCTTTTCTCTTTGTTTAACCCAGGTGCTCTGAAGGCAGCCCATGCTCGTATTGCATCGCTAGAAGCTGAACTCGAAGCTTCTAGGACGGCTTTTGATGCTGCCACTGCTGCCAAAATCAATGCTGAGAAGTCTTCTAAGTCAGCGTTGGCTAAGGCGAAGAAAGCGGAGAAGGACCTGGGTATCGCTAAGAAGGAGCACCTCCAACGGGAAAAGGCCGTGGCTGAGCGGCTAAACCAAATGTCTGCTGTTGCTGGAGGTACATACTGTACTCTTTTTTACTTTGATGGCTTTCTTGCTCTCTTGTATTTGCTGATGTATTCCTTTTCTGTTGTTTTGCTATTTCTTTGGTTTGGCAGAATATAGCGAAGTGTCTGCCTCGACCTTGCAGCTTGATGAAGATCCTCTCTTAGCCGCAGTCGGCCTGCTTGAGGCGAACTGGATTTCTGTCCAGGAAATCTTCGAGTTGGTTAACTGTGTGCTTGCACGGATTTTCGTCGGCTGTGGCCCAAGAAAAAGGCCAATGTACCAGACTTGAAGGATCTTGCCAAAGCCTTTGACACCGATGAGGACCCCATACTTACTATGAAGGGTCTCTCCCTGAAGCGAGGTGCCGAGGGGGCCATTGCCTTTGCCTATTCGCATGGTGAGGAGGTGAACTGGGAGAAGGTTAGCTCTTCCCCCGGCCGTCCTCGTTCGGAACTGAAGCCTTTTTTCGAGAAGGCGAAGAAATATGCACCAGACATTGTGTCGATGATTTCCCCTTCGGCGGTTCCGCGACTGGTGTGGTGCCGATTTTGACTCCGGCCACGAGTGGTTCTGTTCCTCCTCCTGATGCTGGTGCTACTTCTGCTACGCCTTCTTCCGCTACAGATCATGAGGCCGAGGTGGCATAGAGTTGGCCTCCCTTGTAATTTAGTTTCATCTTGATATGGCAAAATTTCTAGTCATGTGTAGCCCAAGAGCCTTAGTCAAAGGGCTTATGCTTTTGTAAACACATTCTCCTTTGTGAACTGTCGTGTTACTTTTGGCTTCTGAGATGCTCTTCTTTTCTTTTTCTTTGCTTTCCAGCCCGCGCGCGCTGGTAAATTGCTTGGTCGCGTTCAAGTTCCGTCATCTACCGATGCTTTTGACTCAGGAGTTTCATCGCCTCATCGTCCTGTTTGCCGATGCGATGAGTACTCCTTAAGGATTGCAGATCTTGGAAGCCGTTTGACTTTGTCGAAACACCAGGCGCAGATGGCTATGGATAAAGCCAGCAAATCTTGCGGCTTTGCGAAGCAGATATCCATACTCGAGGATAAGGTGTCGAGACTGACCGCTAAAATTGTACATTTGGAGGAGTGCGACTCCTTTCTCGTTGGTATTGTTGAGTCTGCTTGCGAGTTGCTGCGGTGTAGGTTTTCTGTCATTTTCCTTTTTTGCTTTTTCTGCTGCGATGTTGCTGGCTCATAATTTTTACTATTGCAGGTACTTGCTTAGACTTTGTCAGTGAAGCTCGCCGTGTTTCTAAACAGATCGTGGCTCTTGAAAAATCATCAGGTGGAGTCGAAACTTTCTAGTCCGATCCCCGGCGCCGCAGTGCTATTGTGCTTCTCCAAGATCGTGCTCAACATATTGGAGAAGTTGTTGATGGTTGTCGAAAAGCTCTGACTACCATGCACTCTGTGATGCTTCCTCGTAATCCTCTTCCTGGAACTTTACCACAACTGCTTGCTGTTTTTAAGTCTACTCAGCGTATTCATCACCTGATAGAGCTAAACTTAGTAGTTGGTGCCAATTTTACACTTGGTTGGATACGCAAGTGGCACCCGAGGCTTAATTTTATTTCTATGTCATTAAGCTTGCCTTCAGGAGGAGCTCAGCTACCAGTTCATATGGATGCTACCCTTCAACCAGCTAGGAGGCTTATAGCTAGATTGCTTCGAGAGGATGCCGCGTTTTTCCGCGAGCATCATTATTTAGACCCTTTGGACGTAAACGATTCTGATTAGCCATTAATGTAATGTTTGTGTGCGTATGATGTGAAAGTTTCTGACTTTTGCGTCAGAATTCTTTTATCCTCAGAGCATTGCACTTTTTGTGTGTATGTTGGTGCGTTTACCGCAAAAAAAAATTGGAGACGCGTAAACTCAAATAAGAGGAACTTTGTCTTTTATTTATGCACATAATGTACGATACATGGGATAACCCAAGAGATCCGGCCAACAACCTGTGTTCTGGATCTAGAGGGCATTGCCCTGGAATAACTCGTGGCTTTTACAGCCTTATTTTCCTACTCTTTTATTTGTCTATGCCGCTTGAGTCTTCTCTTCTTCTCCTGTGGGCTTCTCTTGCTCTGGTGGCTGTACCCGAGGTTTCTTTACTTCTGGTTCTTTGGGGCTTCCTTCGGGTTGCTGCGTGACTCCTGTAGTCGTGCTTTTCGTTTTGGGTTCCCCGTAGCTTGCCATCATGCCG
Source organism: Dactylis glomerata (assembly GCA_007115705.1). Taxonomy (NCBI): domain Eukaryota; kingdom Viridiplantae; phylum Streptophyta; class Magnoliopsida; order Poales; family Poaceae; genus Dactylis; species Dactylis glomerata. The sequence continues at coordinate 4,325,207 of QXEO01000450.1, forward strand.
AAGTTTTGGGCCATCTTATGGAACTCCTTGTCGCATAGATCTGATACCTCGAAGCTTCCCTTTACTGTAATAATTCCTTTGGGTCCTGGCATTTTTAGTACCAGGTAAGTGTAGTGAGGTACTGCCATGAATCACGAAAACGCGGGTCTCCCGAGGATCGCATGATATTGTGATGGCTAGTCCATAACTTCGAAGTCGAGTTTCTCCCTTCTGTAGTTTTGTCGACTTCCGAAACAGACGTTGAGTGCTATTCGACCAAGTGGATAATTAGCACTTCCAGGTACTATTCCATGAAAGGAACAATCAGTTGGTTTCAGGAACTTCAATGAAATGTGCATTGCCCGTAAGGTCTTTGCGTATATAAGATTTATCCCGCTTCCTGCATCCATGAATATTCTGTCCACATCATATGTCCCAATTTGAGCTTTGAGTACCAAGGGCGCGTTTCCTGGCCGAGGTACTGTTACTGGGGTGATCGTCTCTGCTGAATTCTATGGGTTGTTCTGACCAATGTAGATATTCCGTTGTTGCTGGAGGTGAGGTTATTGTAAGGTTAACTTGTCGAGTTATGCTTTTCTCCTCTTTGTTCGACTTGGGCACTGGTTGTATCATTGCTGTGATGTGCCCTTTAGATGGAACATATCCTTCCTCGTCGTCACGTCCTTGGTTTGACTGATCTTGACCCTTGGGAGCTCCGCTATTCCCTTGTTGGGTTGCCGGCGTGTTGCTTGTGTTTCCCTCGTATCCCTGGCATGTTGCCTCGGCTTGCTTGTTGAGTGCTGCTTCTTGTAATTTCAAAAATGTTACACAGTCTTTCATTGCGTGTCTGGATACTCGTTTCCCATCGACGAACGCAGAGTGGATATGACATGGCCCGTTGAGCATGTCTTTTGGTAATGGGTTGTACTCTCTGGATTCCTTTAGCGGAAATTTTTTGTACTCTTCTCTCCCATAGTTGCGGTACTCCGAACTTTTCCGATCGTTGCTTTGGTAGCTGTTGTCTTTATATCCTGCGGCTACTTGGCTGTGGGAGCCATAATTGTCGTAATTACGGGACCTTCTCCTTTGACCTCCGTATCTGGTTCCTCTGTCATCTTCTGGTGATCGCGTGCATTTATTGTTGCACGCATCTTCTCCATCTACGAATCTATTTGCTATATCCATTAGATCCGATACTATTTTTGGCTTGATCCTGCCCATCTCTTCGACTAGGTCTCCTTGTCGTAACCCGATTATGAATGCATCTATTGCTCTTTCGTCCAAAACTTCGACTGCTGAGTTTTTTATAAGACTCCACCTTTGGATATATGTCCTTAACGTCTCCCCGCGTTGCTGTACGCAGACTTTGACTTCTTCTATGGATGCTGACCGCTTGTATGTCGACTGGAAGTTGCTTGTAAATTGCTTTGTTAGCTCTTCCCAACTTCCAATTGTTTCTTTTCCTAACTTGCTTAGCCATGACCTTGCTGCTCCGGTGAGGTGTAGTTGCAATTTGCATTGTTGTTTCCTTGGTTCCTCCTAATAGTTTTACTGCTTGTAGATAATCTGAAAGCCACGACTGTGGCTCCTGGGATCCATCATACTTTTGTTGATCATGGGGTAGTTTAAAACATTTGGGTACCGGCGTGATGCGAACCCTATGGCTAAAGCATGGCGCCCCCATCTCCTTTTCATCATCTTCGTAGTCGTATGTTTTGTCTGGGGTTCTAGATCGTCGGGTTCCTTTGTTCTTTGAGTTATTGTATTGTCTAGGTGATGGCGTCCTAGATCGGTGACTTCTACTTCTGTGCCGAGGACTGGTGACAAGGGTTAACTCGGCAAATTTCCTAGATGAAGGACTTAGGATCGGGGGAAGAGCAACGACTAGAGATTCTGGGATCGAGATTGGCACACGATGTACCCAGGTTCACGTCCCCGCGGTGGAGGATCGCTACATCTTGCTAGCAATCTAGTATATGATCACAATGGTGTTTACATGGTGTGGGGACCCCCGGGATCTAAGCTATACAGAGATGTTATGTGTATTAGACACGCTAGCAACGAGTGATACTGGGGTTACCAGTCCCAGGCCGGAACACCATCGGCAGGCAGGCCGGAATTAAACATCGGCTCTACACATCTCGAAGCGCCGTGAAACTAATCATAACCAAGACTGCATAACAGAGAGCTCGAGAATCTTAAACCCCTCTCGTGCACTTTATATCCATACACGCATCATGCACGAGATGGGTAACCAAAGTTGGTACACAACAGTGACTCTACGACTCAAAGGTAATACTGTAAAGCTCTTACCTGAGCAAAGATCCAAAGGATTACAAACAGAGGTCACTGACCAACATTACATCAGACAACGGAAGGAGGTTATGCTATTAGACATAGCAAGGATAACATGGCCTAAGAGGCCAGAAGCATAACAGCGACAACCCATTCCGCAGCCCCAAGCTGCTGTCTGGGAACCCCAAGCTACTCGTCGGTGTTGATCGTCGTACGGAAATAATCTTTGTTGTGGAACTTACTCTGCAGCAAAAATATCAACAAAGGGGGGTGAGTACATAGGGTACTCAGCAAGACTTACGTATCCTATTAACTAAACTAGGTTAAGAAAGGCTTTCTGTGGAGTTGTTTGCATAAAGCAATCTTTATTTGCATAAAACATGTAAGAGTCAAAGCTCGACTACTCAGAATGTTTAAAAAGGGTAGGGGAGCAGTATCTTTGATCATTGAGACCTCCACCAAAAATCATCATCAGCTGAACCTATCCACTAGGATTACATCCTCGAAACCCCAGAGGAAAGCAATCCTATTCATACTTTGCTTTTCAAGTTTTACGATGAGGTTAAAGTTCTCTATGATCAAGCATCTGTCTCCAAGTCGTCCATAACCGTGGACACGGCTTTTCGAAAAGATTTAACCCTGCAGGGGTGTACAACTTTACCCACACGTGACGACCGTCTCCATTAGCCACATGACGTCATTCCGTGAGACGCTGGCAGAGTGGTGATCGCCTACAACCTTTACCTTACGTCGACCTATTCCATGAGCCACGCCAAAAGGTTCTAGCCGCCATCGCGAGATCGGCCGTTCTCGGACGCGGAACCGTTCGTTGTGAGTCGAGGTTGGTTTACCAGAGGAATCCACCTCAACCAACCTCGGCCACATCCCTATATGATGCACCTCTTCTCTTTTCCACCACTTTCCAAAACATTTCCAATGCGTATGCCAAATGGAAAGCCCGAACTAGGTAGCTCATGGATAAGTCTAAGCAAGTTATTCAGTCGACGAGAGTCCCATACCTCCACGTGTGGTCGTACGCTCAGTCTTGGATTAAGAGACAAGAACTCGGGTCCTAGGGCGACAAGAATGAGTCGAACAACCACATCCCAATGTGGCGGCTCATCCAGGCCTTTTAGCATGTTTAAACACACAATTCTCATCATACCACGTCATCCTATCATACTAGATTCATTTGCAGCTCTGATTCATTATACCTATGTACCAGAGTAAATAACTAAGCATGGCTAAGCATTTCAGATATAAAGCTCTAGCGACGGACACAAGCAAAACCTAGTCATGCTAGGAGCAGTGGATCAGGGTATTTAGGCGACAAGAATGGAACATGCATTAGATAGGTTAACTCTACCTATCGATAAAAGACAGTTGAACCGGGTGGTACAAAATAGTAAGTTTTGGAATACTTTGAAACATAGGTTCAGAGGGGGGCTGCTTGCCTTGTTGTTGATAACCAGAATAGAATAGATATCCGGGGTTCTTCTTCTTGACTTGTTCATTGATGGACAAGTATTGGTCCTCCGATGTTGTCGATCTTGATATCGGACTCGTTGCTCACATCAACTCCGGATCCTACCGGGGAGAAGCAGAAACACACCGGAAAAGGAATAGCATTCAATACAGGGCATAATGCAATGCGCATACAAAATGATGATATGACATGTTTAAGATATTCAAAATAAACCCTATTGCAATAGTCAAATTGAATGGGATCGAAAAGATTGCTAATATTTGCAATTTAGATACTCTCATAGTTAAATAAAAGGGGTTTATTTGTGTTTCACTAATAGCACCATTTGAATTGTTGCAAACATGCATGATGATGGTATGACAATATTAAAGGTATTGAAATTACCCTAAACATGGCTAGCATCTTAGATGGAGTTCAAATGCATAAGCATAATAGCATTTGAATTATCTCCATAGCGGAATAAAGGGTTCAATTTGTGCTTCTATTATAAATAAGATTCAAAGTTGCACAAATATGCATGATTTTGATACTAGAAGGTATATTATATTTTTCTGAACATTTTCATATATTATACACCTTGTTCTGACAAACAGGTAATTTCTAATGAATTTCCAAAGTTCAATACAAAATCTGGAATTTACAGAAAACTGGAAACATTTTTACACCGAGGGATAGCTAGCCCCAGCAGCTGACAGAGGGGCCCAAGCCACCTCACCAGGCCATGCTGGCCAGGAAAGCCCAGGCCAAAATGACCTCGTGCTGGGCAGGGCTGGTGCTGCCCGCAGGCACGCACGGCTCACCGGCCGGCGACCACCGGCGGCGTCACAGGGCTCCGGGGAGGGGTGAGGGAGGAAGACCTGCTCACCCTGGATGTGATGCCGGCCTCAGCGACGTCGGGGAACATCGGGCGGCGGCGAATCGGGGCGGCGGAGCTTGGTAGTCTGCGGGGAAAACGGCGACTTCGGCGTCGATTCCGGCCACCTCCGACCGATTCCGTCGAGGGAGAGGAAGAGGGCGGTGAGGGGAATCTCCTGGGCATGCCGGTGGAGCTCGGGGAGGCGAGTAACGGCGGCGTTAGGCGGCGGCCGAGCTCGAGGCTCGCAGGCAAGCACGGGAGGAAGAGGGGAGCGAGCCCGGGAGAGAAAGAAGTGAGGGGGAAGAGAGAGGGCACCTCGGTGGTCTTATCCCCTCGTCCAGAGGGTCGGCGGCGTTGATCTTGACCGATGACGGCGAGGCGGTGGCATCGGGTGGCGTCTGAGCAGCCACCGAGCTGCTTGCCTGCTTGGCACGGTGAAGAAGAGGAAAAGAAGAAACGGGCTAGGCCAAGATGGGCCTTGGCTGGCTGCCATCAGTTGCGCTGCGCGGCAGATAAGAAAGAGAGAGAACTGGCTTTCGGCCCAGGAGAGAAAACAAAAGAACAATTATTTCCTATTTTTGTTTTTTTGTTTTCAAATCCCTTTTGCATTGCTTTGAATTGTAAGTAAGATTCAGAATTGATATAGAAGATACGAAATACTCAGTAATTTGTTTAACAGGTATTAGAAGGTCCACTTAATTTTATTTTGACATTTTGAAATAATTTAAACACATTTTGAAATGGTTTCAAAATAGAGGTAGAGTTTGAGCATTTTTAGGGTTTCCACTCAAATTTTAAATGCAAATTTTTCTTAGTGGTTTTTAAATGATGCTAAAGATGCAAATGACCTTAATTACAAACATGGGCTGTTACAGCTCTACCCACCTTACAAGAATCTCGACCCCAAGATTCCTAGGTAAGAAAAGAGGGAAGGGGTTACAACAGTCTTCAACAATCTTTAAAAGCTCACGATAATCTTCTGTCTTGAAAAGGTTGATCCACGTTATCTTGAATCTTCAATTTCTTCCTTCATGATTCTTACTCAACTGAACTGAGGGTGAGAGGGAACAACTGTAGAAAGATGGATCTTTGAGAAGATCGAGTATCTCATGGTCAACTCATGAAAAGAATGTTTCATAAACATCTCTTGAGCTAACAAACATGAAACACCTGAATGTGTGAGAAGGAATGGAAAAGTTTCAAATTTGGTATGCAAAGCCATGAGTACATTTGAGTGGTACTCGCAAACCATCAAAAGGGAAGCATTGGATGTGCGATATGGTTGTAGGAAGGGAAAGCTCAAATCTAGTTTGCTTTTCCTTTTTAAAACATGGTTTCTCGTGTCGATATAGCATGTATAGAACCTTGTTCTACGACATTTCTATATCCTTATTAAAAACTATATAGAACATTTTTAGTAAAACTCCGGGAAGAGGTAACCCAAAGGGAAGGGTGAAACAATGGCCAATGAAGTGTGAAAGATTAGCCATGGAGTGGAATTAGTTCCTATACCATGAAGGGACACACCGTTGAAAGGCGTGTCTCGAAGAACACACACGAACAAAAGTCTTGGGCCACCATGTAGCTGACGAATTCACACAATGTATTAATTGATTAGAACTTCAAGTATAAACACAGGGGAGGGTGAAGCACTTGAAGTGTGAAAGATCATCCACAGGATGGATTCGATCCAAAAGGAGTTGTTTCCACAAGGGGAAGGTTCTACAAGATTGAGCAGGATACATTTAGAAACTTTGATTCCAATGTTATAGATACCAATATCAAGCTTTAGAATAGCCATCAATCGGTCATCAAGTAAAGGTCGGACTTGAGACTAGAAAGAGAGACCATAAGGGCAACTTCTTGAATAAGCCGCACAAATTCCTCACGGAGAGTGGTTGTTCTTAAGAATTCAAGAGATTCAGCTCTGGTTAAATGAAATCATACTGCAGACTTAGTATTCCGAATAAAAAGTTTCAATGGATGCCATCGAAATAGCATTGCTTGATCTCAAGATATGGACTACAATGTAGAGCTCTGAGAAGATAAGTAAGATTGTGATTGCCCAAAGACAATTGCACCAGCAAGAGCTTATTGCAATGAAACACAACCGAGGCCTTGATGGAAGAACGTGAAAGAAGATAGTGAAGGTCTTGACCTTTTTCTCGTTTTTGAGTAAATCAGTCAGTGGCTTGGTGTGCATATAGGAAATTTTCAAGAAGATGGAGGCAACAACCTGTCATCTCAAGAATAATCCGCACATGCATGACCAATTCGAGATGATTCCCGAGGGAACAAAGAAAAATCTTCTTAAATTCACGGCGACATCTTTCAACAATTGCACATGAACCAAAGAATGAAAGTCACTTCCAACATCTAGAACACAAACTTTGTGATGACGCAAGGATGGTTCTAACAAGTTTCCAACATTAATGCCAAATGTCCAATATGAATGTCTTCAAACATGGAGAGGATAAGGATGTCATCGATGGGCTCAACAACAAGCTTATTTCGATGCTCCAAGAAGATGGACTCATATGTTGCAGGAACAAGGCAAAAATATTGGTCAGACCAAAGAAAATGATGACGCACTCAAGTGAAAACCACGAGTAGAAACACCATCAAGATTGTCCATGGGACTGAGTTTGATTTGACGATAGCCCAACTCAAATCAAAGATTGGGAGGATAGCAGATTCAAAGAGAAGATACTACCTCGCTTTAACACGAACAAAACTAGATATCCCTTAAGAAGGAACAAAGTCAGATAAAGCTTTTGTCTTTCAACTCTCCAAGTTGTTGTTTAAGCTCAACCAACTAGTCCAGGGTATCAAGTATGGATTCTTGGAGAAAAGAGCGATTCAAAGATCCAGCTTACTCATGAACTTGGCAACACGGTCATGTGAAAACATGGCAATACTTCTAGAAAGACATCCAGAATATCACGAACCACCGATGTGTCACTAAGTTCAAGAAGGAATCTTGCTTTACAAGGGAAGCGATGTGGTCTTGAGAGTCTTGGCATGAACCTAACTCTTTGACCGAAGAGTGTGCCTGAATTACGGATTTGGCAACACAGTGAAACTTTGCTTAATGATCGGTTAACCAATCATGCTAGGAATGACAAAAATGACCTTGGGATTTCAAAGCGATAAGATTTACTAAGGATCTCGGACGGCCACAACAATATGCATACCCAACATTCCAAGCATGACCAACTCGGAGAAAGGGTGAGCAAAGAGGTGTAAGAGCATCACTTCATCAAGGAGGCCATGAGACTTGGCACAACCTCTTGGTATAAAAGAGTGTGATACTCTAAGGTGGAACAGAGCAGAAGCTGCATAGAGCTCATATTCTGAGGATTATACCACTTTGACCTGGTCCTAGAAATGGACGAGGTTCTGGAGTTTGTTTCTCCTAACATTTTGGGGTGGAATGGCTTGACAAGACCACAAGAGTAATATGCACTAGAGGACACCAATGCAATTTACATCTTGGCTACCAACTAGCAGACGATGGATCAGAAAGCAGCTTAAGAGAAGGAACACGCTTAGAAGGAAACCTTAGATCTAGATGCATAAGTTAACATCCCATGTAAACCAATGCTGAAAGGGAGGGTGTGGCAGAGTCACAAACAAAGAGGCGAGACTCATTAGGAGACTCTTGACATGATCCATTTGGTTCCATGAGAGAACCTCTACCATAGCAAGTGGAAGGGGAAGTCCCTTGTTGCCACAATTCAATTACGACTTCAACCACAAGCTTGAAAGGAAAACGATCATGAGTTAATGTTTTACCATTAACAAATGGGTTCAATGGAATGGATCTTGGGTTAAAGGCCAGCTTCATGTACTGGAATCCAGCACAATCGGGGACCTTCGGTTCAAGTCCAAGGTTAAAAGATGGAGAAAGGAATAACTACTAACTGAGCAACTCAAAGGATGTCATAGGGTAGTAATCATGAGGTAGCTTCCAAAATCAAGGTATGGGTTCTGAAGTGCCAAACAAATAGAGAGGCACACAAGGTGAAAGAATCCTTGAAGCATAGAGAAGAATTATGTGGAATCCTCAAAACGGAAAGATCATGATGGAAAGAAATCTTCTGGTTGCATCTTCTTGTTTCAGCTGAGAATATGAAGAAACTATGTAGGTCAACTGGTTTAGAAACGACATGCCCACGAGGGAACTAAATTTTGAACGGCTAGAAGAGATAGAAAAACCTTTTCCAAATCAACAAGAAAGGATACGAAAGCTCAGAACTAAGATCGATAGAGATAAGGAATAAAAAGAAACCTTACCTACATTTTGCAACTCATTTTTAGCTTTCAAATAGTTTTCACAAACACTAGACTCAACATCGACCAATAGCAAGGGTTTCCTACAGACAGTCCTGCTCTGATACCAAAACCTGTGGGGACCCCCGGGATCTAAGCTATACAGAGATGTTATGTGTATTAGACACGCTAGCAACGAGTGATATTGGGGTTACCAGTCCCAGGCCGGAACACCATCGGCAGGCAGGCCGGAATTAAACATCGGCTCTACACATCTCGAAGCGCCGTGAAACTAATCATAACCAAGACTGCATAACAGAGAGCTCGAGAATCTTAAACCCCTCTCGTGCACTTTATATCCATACACGCATCATGCACGAGATGGGTAACCAAAGTTGGTACACAACAGTGACTCTACGACTCAAAGGTAATACTGTAAAGCTCTTACCTGAGCAAAGATCCAAAGGATTACAAACAGAGGTCACTGACCAACATTACATCAGACAACGGAAGGAGGTTATGCTATTAGACATAGCAAGGATAACATGGCCTAAGAGGCCAGAAGCATAACAGCGACAACCCATTCCGCAGCCCCAAGCTGCTGTCTGGGAACCCCAAGCTACTCGTCGGTGTTGATCGTCGTACGAAAATAATCTTTGTTGTGGAACTTACTCTGCAGCAAAAATATCAACAAAGGGGGGTGAGTACATAGGGTACTCAGCAAGACTTACGTATCCTATTAACTAAACTTGGTTAAGAAAGGCTTTCTGTGGAGTTGTTTGCATAAAGCAATCTTTATTTGCATAAAACATGTAAGAGTCAAAGCTCAACTACTCAGAATGTTTAAAAAGGGTAGGGGAGCGGTATCTTTGATCATTGAGACCTCCACCAAAAATCATCATCAGCTGAACCTATCCACTAGGATTACATCCTCGAAACCCCAGAGGAAAGCAATCCTATTCATACTTTGCTTTTCAAGTTTTACGATGAGGTTAAAGTTCTCTATGATCAAGCATCTGTCTCCAAGTCGTCCATAACCGTGGACACAGCTTTTCGAAAAGATTTAACCCTGCAGGGGTGTACAACTTTACCCACACGTGACGACCGTCTCCATTAGCCACATGACGTCATTCCGTGAGACGCTGGCAGAGTGGTGATTGCCTACAACCTTTACCTTACGTCGACCTATTCCATGAGCCACGCCAAAAGGTTCTAGCCGCCATCGCGAGATCGGCCGTTCTCGGATGCGGAACCGTTCGTTGTGAGTCGAGGTTGGTTTACCAGAGCAATCCACCACAACCAACCTCGGCCACATCCCTATATGATGCACCTCTTCTCTTTTCCACCACTTTCCAAAACATTTCCAATGCGTATGCCAAATGGAAAGCCCGAACTAGGTAGCTCATGGATAAGTCTAAGCAAGTTATTCAGTCGACGAGAGTCCCATACCTCCACGTGTGGTCGTACGCTCAGTCTTGGATTAAGAGACAAGAACTCGGGTCCTAGGGCGACAAGAATGAGTCAAACAACCACATCCCAATGTGGCGGCTCATCCAGGCCTTTTAGCATGTTTAAACACACAATTCTCATCATACCACGTCATCCTATCATACTAGATTCATTTGCAGCTCTGATTCATTATACCTATGTACCAGAGTAAATAACTAAGCATGGCTAAGCATTTCAGATATAAAGCTCTAGCGACGGACACAAGCAAAACCTAGTCATGCTAGGAGCAGTGGATCAGGGTATTTAGGCGACAAGAATGGAACATGCATTAGATAGGTTAACTCTACCTATCGATAAAAGACAGTTGAACCGGGTGGTACAAAATAGTAAGTTTTGAAATACTTTGAAACATAGGTTCAGAGGGGGGCTGCTTGCCTTGTTGTTGATAACCAGAATAGAATAGATATCCGGGGTTCTTCTTCTTGACTTGTTCATTGATGGACAAGTATTGGTCCTCCGATGTTGTCGATCTTGATATCGGACTCGTTGCTCACATCAACTCCGGATCCTACCGGGGAGAAGCAGAAACACACCGGAAAAGGAATAGCATTCAATACAGGGCATAATGCAATGCGCATACAAAATGATGATATGACATGTTTAAGATATTCAAAATAAACCCTATTGCAATAGTCAAATTGAATGGGATCGAAAAGATTGCTAATATTTGCAATTTAGATACTCTCATAGTTAAATAAAAGGGGTTTATTTGTGTTTCACTAATAGCACCATTTGAATTGTTGCAAACATGCATGATGATGGTATGACAATATTAAAGGTATTGAAATTACCCTAAACATGGCTAGCATCTTAGATGGAGTTCAAATGCATAAGCATAATAGCATTTGAATTATCTCCATAGCGGAATAAAGGGTTCAATTTGTGCTTCTATTATAAATAAGATTCAAAGTTGCACAAATATGCATGATTTTGATACTAGAAGGTAGATTATATTTTTCTGAACATTTTCATATATTATACACCTTGTTCTGACAAACAGGTAATTTCTAATGAATTTCCAAAGTTCAATACAAAATCTGGAATTTACAGAAAACTGGAAACATTTTTACACCGAGGGATAGCTAGCCCCAGCAGCTGACAGAGGGGCCCAAGCCACCTCACTAGGCCATGCTGGCCAGGAAAGCCCAGGCCAAAATGACCTCGTGCTGGGCAGGGCTGGTGCTGCCCGCAGGCACGCACGGCTCGCCGGCCGGCGACCACCGGCGGCGTCACAGGGCTCCGGGGAGGGGTGAGGGAGGAAGACCTGCTCACCCTGGATGTGATGCCGGCCTCAGCGACAGCGGGGAACATCGGGCGGCGGCGAATCGGGGCGGCGGAGCTCGGTAGTCTGCGGGGAAAACGGCGACTTCGGCGTCGATTCCGGCCACCTTCGACCAATTCCGTCGAGGGAGAGGAAGAGGGCGGTGAGGGGAATCTCCTGGGCACGCCGGTGGAGCTCGGGGAGGCGAGTAACGGCGGCGTTAGGCGGCGGCCGAGCTCGAGGCTCGCAGGCAAGCACGGGAGGAAGAGGGGAGCGAGCCCGGGAGAGAAAGAAGTGAGGGGGAAGAGAGAGGGCAGCTCGGTGGTCTTATCCCCTCGTCCAGAGGGTCGGCGGCGTTGATCTTGACCGACGACGGCGAGGCGGTGGCATCGGGTGGCGTCTGAGCAGCCACCGAGCTGCTTGCCTGCTTGGCACGGTGAAGAAGAAGAGGAAAAGAAGAAACGGGCTAGGCCAAGATGGGCCTTGGCTGGCTGCCATCAGTTGCGCTGCGCGGCAGATAAGAAAGAGAGAGAACTGGCTTTTGGCCCAGGAGAGAAAACAAAAGAACAATTATTTCCTTTTTTTGTTTTTTTGTTTTCAAAGCCCTTTTGCATTGCTTTGAATTGTAAGTAAGATTCAGAATTGATATAGAAGATACGAAATACTCAGTAATTTGTTTAACAGGTATTAGAAGGTCCACTTAATTTTATTTTGACATTTTGAAATAATTTAAACACATTTTGAAATGGTTTCAAAATAGAGGTAGAGTTTGAGCATTTTTAGGGTTTCCACTCAAATTTTAAATGCAAATTTTTCTTAGTGGTTTTTAAATGATGCTAAAGATGCAAATGACCTTAATTACAAACATGGGCTGTTACACATGGTGCCGCCGTAGGCGGAGTTGTCTATCTAGTCTATGTCTAATCTATCTTGTATGCTATGAGATATCTTGAGTTATTCGATGTCCCTCTAGGGGCGCCCCTGCCTAACTTTATATATGCAACCGGGCAGGAGTTTACAAGAGTCCTAGTCGAATACGTATTGGAACCTTCCTTCTTCGTCTCCAAATAAATCTTTGAGTCCTTGTTTCGATCCACCTTCTTAATGGGCCAAACCCGGTATACTAATCCATGGGTACCTGGAGGGCATACCCACGTCAGTAGCCCCCGAGACTCTACTTGAGTCGTAGACTCGGGATGAGTCTCCAAAACTTCAATCTTCGACTTCTTCAATTTCTTCAATCTTCGACTTCATGTAACTTTCAATTTCTTCAATCTTCGACTTCACATAACTTTCGATTTCTTCAATCTTCGACTTCTTGAAATCTTCGACTTCAAATGCAATGGACAAAATTGTCGGGTTCTTGAATCCGCTCTCCCGATGGGAGTAAATGTTGAGTCCATGGACTCGAAATTTTTCTTCCTTGCTCTTCATTGATGATCTTCTCGAAGTAATGATTCATCGGGTGCGCGACCAGCGCTCCTGATGGGAGTAGCCCCCAAGGCTATGGTCGGGTAGTTGTAGTCGATCATAGGCTCAAATTTTCTTCCTCTTTTTCTTCTTCTCTTCTTGTCGAATTCTTTCACAAAATTGTCAATCTATCGGGTGCGCGGCCAGCGCTCCCAATGGGAGTAGCCCCCGAGTCTATGTTCGGGTACTTGTAACCGGGTATAGACTCAAGTTGTACTACTCGAAGAAGTTCGGCTCCTTCAGAAAATATGAAAAGTTATGAAATACTTTGTCTCTAAAGAAATATTGCTTTTGCATATTGTAATGATGATGATGTAGTATGTAAAATAAAAACTCGATGTTTTTTGTGAAATTTTCTTGCTCGTACATAAGACCCTTTCGTTAGCCTGATGCACTTCACGGCTCGATCAGCTATTCAGGTCAGACGTAATGTGATGCGTTTGCCGCATCTGAATTTCAAGATACTTGCTAAGCCTTTTCGTTAGCCTGACGCCCCAAGATTTGTGCCTTGCCAACCGTTAGTCGAGCTTCATGCGACTGTAAACTAAATTGACAAGTATTCGACAAGGAACGCCAGCTACTAGGGCTTTCGTAACTTTTCGAAGTCAATGATATGCAAGATAATTTTTCATGACGGAGCCCCCGAGTGTCGGGTGTGGCACAAAGTAAATAAAAATCGACTCTGGGAAGAGGAAAACTTAGCTTTTATCGGGTGTGGCGTGGTCGGCGCGGCGTAGTCGACGATGACGTAGTCGAGTTATTATCGTAGAATCACAATCACGATCGGAGGTGAAGTTGTTGTCGAGCCCCCGAGAGTTGTTGGGATCGTCGCATTGCTGATGTCGACGAAATCGCAGGTCTTGAAGGTGATTTTCCGCACTCCGGGGCGAGTTGATGTCGAGCCCCCGAGCGTTGCCGATAGTTTGCGCGAACGCGCGACGGCGATCCCCCGAGCGTGTAAGCTGCAGTTGACGCCGTAGTCGACGATGTTGAAGACGAAGTAGTCAAAATATTTTTCCTCCGAATTATCCGCACAGAGTAGCCGAAATATTTTTCCTTGAGTTATCTTTTGAAGCTTTGGTAACTCGCCGCTAAATTTTTTTTTGCTGACTCACAGTATACTGCGAGAAATCTTGGAAGTCTTGAACTTAATTTGGTCCGCTGTAACATGTAGACAGCCGCGCTGGTGTCGAGCTCTCATGTATAGTTGACGTATATGGCTGCTTGTCGCAAATTCCATGCACGTAGATGTTGCATGGATCTTTTCTCCTTTTCTTGGAACCGATCGAAGCATGGATCTTGCATCTGGTCTTGAACTCTTTAACTAATAGCCTGCGGTGAAGAAGCACTCGATTCCCCGCCAGCTTTTGCAATCACAAAACATGCCTTGTGCGTGAGCTAGCCGAATCCTGACCGATCCGACCAAAAACTCGTCTTCTTTTTCTTTTCCTTCTTAGAACGAATCTGGCGGAAGGTGCCGTAAACGCATACCGCGGTGCTGCACGGGAGCGAAAAGCTGAAGATTGCAGATTGGATCTTGTCGATGACGAACTTGCTGGAGAAGATGGGTCGGCTAGATGCGATCTGACTGCTGCTGTCAGCAGCCGCAAAATTTGTTGATCTTGTCAACAGAAAAGTTGAAGGATCCCACCCGGATAACAAAATCTAGTCGTCGCGATCCCCACGGTCGGCGCCAATTGACGAGGGTTAACTCAACAAATGTCCTGGATGAAGGACTTAGGATCGGGGAGATAGGGCGTCAGATAAACTCGAAGGTAAAGTTAGTCGAAACAGGTGTATATCGAAAGTAAACTTGGGTGTTGAACCTTGCTTGCTTCCAATCTGGTCTACACCGTCCCCTCCTGGCCCCTATATATAGGTGGCCAGGTCTCGAAGATCAGGTTGGGTCCGACACAGATTACAATATCGACATACGATAAGAACTCGTATTTTGACTATTATTATAATTGGTCCTAGCTTAACGGGCCTCAGGGGTACTCAACTAGCAGGCTCTATTAGCTATACCCTTGTCAACTGGTGTGACGGCGTGGTGATCTTTGTTTATGGGTTCCTTTGTTGTGATATGCCTCCTCCTTTTCTGCTGATAATTTGTTGCCTACCATATTCAACCCGTTTAGCGCTGCTCGGTGCATATGTTCCCTCGGGTCTCCTGGATTTGGCCGTGTTGTATGCAGATACGCTTGAGCTGCCACCAGTGCTGCTTCCAGAGTTTTTGGGATAATATTGCCTTGCTCGTCGACCGATAGGAAGGACGAGTCAAGGTTTTTCGAGATGCTCTGCCTTTCTGAATATCCTAAATTCTCATACCTCGATCCATGTCGATGATGCCTTCTGTTTGTGTACGACGCATCACTACATGCTCTTCGAGCAGCATCGCTTGCTGCAATGGCTGAGTCCTTTCTTTTCTGTATTTCAATCCTCTCCTTTGCTAATTGTTTTGCCTGCTGCCTTAGGGCGTAATGGTATCCCATAAGCATGTTTTGACTAGAATTTGCTGGTATTGGCGTGCCGTGCTCCACGGCTGTATTGATTGTCCTCCACTCATCTTCTGATAGTCGAACTTTTACCCTCCTTGCGAGGAAGTCAGCAGTTTCTCCTTCTGCTAAGTGATTTGCTCCTCTGTTTATATTTGCTGGATTAAGTACTGGGTTGTTGTTGTTGTCGTCGAGTTCCTCTGAGTTATCTTCTGCGATGGCAAGTATCTGATGTCGATTGTCGAGCTTGCTGTTGTGACTTGAGAAGATCGAATTATCGTCTTCAGAAAGTTCTAGTCCCGTTTCCCAGGAGTCTATTGATTGATCTGAGTTGTCATCGTGGTAGATTGTGAGATCTTCGAGTTGTACTTCTAAGTCAAAATTCTCTATTGTTTTGTCGCCTCCTGCGATTTTTCCTTCTTTTGCTTCTGCTAAGCTGACCAGCGAGTTTACCTCGCTAGAAGAGCTTTCTGATGATTCCAACATTGCTGCTGTTTCAGGTTCACTTGCCGACGGATCCGCTATCATTGGATCTGAAAGGCGAATCGAACCTAATGATCCAATGCGAAAATTTAAGCTTCCGATCGTCAAATCCATATCTTGATCCATGCTCTCGAATACTTGCGTGAAACTTGACTGGTGAGGTTGAAAATCAACGGTTCCGAAGGGTATCTAAATTTCATCGACTTGCGAGTTGTTGTTGGCTGAAAGCGGAAAAGCTGATGAGTTCATGATGCCAACGCCCAGAGTCCCCACGGTCGGCGCCAATTGATGAGGGGTTAACTCGACAAATGTCCTAGATGAAGGACTTAGGATCGGGGAGATAGGGCGTCTGATGAACTCGAAGATAAAATCAGTCAAACAAGGTGGCTATGAAAGTAAACTTGGGTGTAGAACCTGGCTTGCTTTCAATCTGGCCTACACCGTCCTCTCCTGGCCCCTATATATAGGTGGCCAGGTCTCGAGGATCGGGTAGGGTCCGATACAGATTACAATATTGACATACGGTAAGAACTCGTATTTCAACTAGTATTACAATCGGGCCTAGCTAAACGGGCCTCAGGGGTACTCAACTAACGGGCTCTATTATCTATACCCTTGTCAGTAGCCCCTGAGATTCTATCAGAATTGCAAATTCGGGTTGAATCTCTAATCTTTAAATCTTTGACTTCTTCATCTTCTTCGAATCTTCGACTTGGTCTTATTGACTTATTCATAGTAATATTTTGCAAGGGGTTTTGATGAACAAGCCTGACAACTCTGACGGATCAAGAGGTCAGTTAACTGCCGGAACAGACACTTGCCATCTACTTCGAATTCAATCCCCTTGGATTCAAATTTGGGAAACTGGTCAAACCCATTCTTTTGCCGCATTTAGGACTTACGAAGAATGAATCCCAGTGGTTCTCAGGGTACCTAGTGCGTCCACCAGGATTTTTGAAATGGGAAGCAGAGCTCTAGCCTCTGCATCGATTGATGTATACAATCTTTATTTATTATTAAAACAACAAAAGCCTTCAAAAGCCATTATAAGAATCATACAAAACAAAACAATACCACTGAGCATGACGATAACAATCCACCACGAGCTCCCCCGATGACGGGGGGTTAACTCGACAAATGTCCTAGATGAAGGACTTAGGATCGGGGAGATAGGGCATCGGATGAACTCGAAGGTAAAATCAGTCAAACAAGGTGGCTATGAAAGTAAACTTGGGTGTTGACGAGGGTTAACTCGACAAATGTCCTAGATGAAGGACTTAGGATCGAGGAGATAGGGCGTCGGATGAACTCGAAGGTAAGGTTAGTCGAAATAGGTGTATATCGAAAGTAAACTTGGGTGTTGAACCTGGCTTTCTTTCAATCTTCCCTACGCCGTCCCCTCCTAGAACTCGTATCTCGACTATTATTACAATTGGGCCTAGCTTAACGGGCCTCAGGGGTACTCAACTAGCGGGCTCTATTAACTATACCCTTGTCAGTAGCCCCTGAGATTCTACCAGAATTGCAGATTCGGGTTGAATCTCTAATCTTTGAATCTTCGACTTGATCAACTCTTTGACTTCTTCACATCTTCAAATCTTTGACTTGGTCTTTCGACTTATTTTCATGATAATATCTCGCAAGGGGGTTTGATGAACAAGCCTGACAACTCTGACGGATCAAGAGGTCAGTTAACTGCCGGAACAGATACTTGTCACCTACTTCAAATTCAATCCCCTTGGACTTGAATTCGGGATACCGGTCAAACCCATTCTTTTGCCGCATTTAGGACTTACAAAGAATGAGTCCCAGTGGTTCTCAGGGTACCCAGTGCGTCCACCAGGATTTTCTTCGCGTCGTAGACACGGATACATACCAGCAGAGCGCATCCATGTGCGTATACCAGGCCACACAAGATGGATCTCGGGGTCTTACCTTCGTGATAAATTACGGCATTCGAGTTTCGTTGCGATAACGCAACTCGAGAATCTCATGTCGCAGTCTCATTTGACTGAAAATATTTGGGTTTATACAACCATAAAAACTCGCTCCCGATGGGAGTAACGACGTTTCACCGCATATTCCTTCGCTTTCCATGCTCCAGTGCTCGTTAATAAACATCGTCGGGTGCGCGCTCAGCGCTCCCGATGGGAGTAGCCCCCGAGGCTATAGTCGAATAAAACTGTGTTTCGAGTATAGGCTCAAATATAGTGTTCTCCATCATCATACTTTAACTTCGACATAATTTAGCGATAATTTCGTCGGGTGCGCGCTCAGCGCTCCCGATGGTAGTAGCCCCCGAGGCTATAGTCGAATGTTTTCGGGTATAGTCTCATCAATTGAGTTTTGCATTGTCGGCACCAACCTTGTGTCTTCTTTGATGTTGTCCTTTATTCGGAAATCGCCATATTTCAATACTTGTCGATCATATGCATCTGTCGAATTTGATCTTTCATTTTTCATCTCCTTCGTGACATCAGTGGCCAATTTTAACTATACGTCACTCTGAGTGAGCGCGAACCGTTTCGTGGGTAGCACGGTAATTTTGTATTTTCCTGCCCATTAGTGGGCTGCCGCTTCCGCTCCTTTCGCCATGTCTTAGCCCACGTTCCTTCACCGAGAAGGTATATAAAGGGATAGTGGGGATTTGTACTATTTACCAGCTCTTTCTCTCCGCCGCCGCCATTGTCGATCTCTGCTTCCTGCTCTTCTCGTGCATAGCCCCCAGTCGCAGATTTGTAGATGCGCGTGAAGCACCTCATGGCTAAGAACACCATGGCCAAGGGAAAGACAACGAACTCGACGACTAGCTGGGTACCCTCTGCCATCGTGCAGAAGGAGGTGGAGAAGGCAGGACGGACGGCCTCATCTCCAGCAGCGACTCCATCAAGTTCCCCAGCACCGAGCGGATCCCTCAGCCCCCGAGCGGTTATCAGGTGATGTTCCTTTCCTTCCTCTTCCGCGGACTGTCTCTTCCTGCCCACAAGTTTCTTCGTGGGCTTCTATTTGTTCATGGTGTGCAGCTTCATCAGCTCACACCTAACTCCATCCTCCATATCGCTTGCTTCGTGACTCTTTGTGAGTCATTCCTGGGGATTGATACGTCTCCAACGTATCTATAATTTTTAATGCTCCATCTTGTTTTTACACCATTTGCCTACTGTTTCGTTACACTTAGTGACACTTTTATGCATTTTCCGGAACTAACCTATTAACGAGTTGCCACAGTGCCAGTTCCCTGTTTTCTGCTATTTTTGTGTTTCAGAAGTGATACACAGGAAATATTCTCGGAATTGGACGAAACAAGTTCCTGAAGTCTTATTTTACCCGGAAGCTTCCAGAGATCCGAAGGAGAGTAGGAGGCGGGCCACCAGGGGCCCACACACAGGGATGGCGTGGCCAGCCCCTGGCCCGCGCCACCATGGTGTGAGGGCACCTGGCCCCTCCTCTGACATCGCCCCTTCGCCTATAAAGACCCCCCGACGGAAAAAAACTAAGTACCCGATCAATTTTCCAGAACACATCGCGATCTGCCGCCGCCGTCGACCCGAAGATCGGGAGGGTCCAGAAGCTCTTCCCGGCACCCTGCCGGAGAGGGGAATCGCCACCGGAGGTCTTCATCGCCATGCTTGCCTCCGGAGTGATGATTGAGTAGTCTACCTTGGACCATGGGTCCATAGCAGTAGCTAGATGGTTGTCTTCTCCACCATGTGCTTCATGTTTAGATCTCATGAGCTGCCCTACATGATTGAGATCACCGTTATGTAATTCTACATGTTTGGTTTGTTGGGATCCGATGAATACTGGTGTTTATGATTAAGTTGCTGTACTGAATATTATCTTTTGTTATCTCTATGTTGTTTATGATCTTGCATGCTCTCCGTTGTTAGTAGCTATCTTGGCCGAGTAGTTGCTAGTGACTCCAAGAGGGGGTATTTATGCTCGATAGTGGGTTCATGCCTCTATTTAACCTGGGGGAGTGACAGAAACCTCTAAGGTTATAGATGTGCTGTTGCTACTAGGGAGAAAACAACATTCATATGCTCAAGGGCATATGCTTTGTTTACATTACACACTTTGCTTAATGCAATTATCTGTTGTTCGCAACTTAATACTTGTGGAGTTCTCGGATTGATTTGCCACAAGTGGATTATTAGTCATAGATGCAGTTGGATGGCGGTCTATGTATTTTGTTCTAATGCCCAGAGTAAATCTCATAGTGATCTTCTTGACATATCACGTTTATCTTTATTCTATCAATTGCCCAACTGTAATTTGTTTACCCAGCATGTGTTATTTATCTTATGGAGAGACACCACTAGTGAACTGTGGATCCAGGTCCTATTTCCATCATATTGCTATCACCTGTTTACTTTACTCGCACTGTTTACTTTATTCGCATACTCTACTGTTTTCCACTCGATACGCTCATAACCTTTGTTTCAAGCAAACCGGTGAGATTGACAACCTCATCGCAAGTTGGGAACGAAGTACTTGGTTGTGTTGTGTGCAGGTTCCGCGTTGCAGCTAGCAAGCAAAGCTTGGACGAGGCGCCATATATAAATTGTCCGAAGCTGTCGCAAGCTAGCAAGCATCACCTTCAGTCGTTTGTCTCTCCTCTCCAAGAACGATAAACCTTGGTTTCTTAACTGAGGGAAAACTAGCTGCTATACTCATCACACCTTCCTCTTGGGGTTCCCAACGGGCTGGTCATTCACCACGCATCAGGGATTGAGCCCCATTTTCTTCTTTGGAGATCTATCTTCCGGTTCCGTCCCAGCGTTGCTTTAGCCAAAAAACCCGAACTGGGCGGTGCTGTCGTCTCTGTGCGCCCTGAGGCGCAGTATCTGGAATTTTCCATGTCTGCGTCAGTCCAAGGTTGGAGGACCAAATGGTTTTACATTAAAGACCGTAAGGCCTCCTCCGAAGACGAATATGGCCTAGCCCCCTTTGACGCCTTCAAGGAGATGAAGAAATTGGCCTCTTGGGATTTGCCTCCCACAGATGCTGAGATGGAGCAAATTGCTCCTCTATTGACCCGCATCCAAGCTCTGAAAGGAGGTAAAGGAGGCGCATTGTCGGGTATTCAGCTCATGGCGTTCTTTGTGCAACGTTGAGTTTAACCCCTGCAGCATCGCCTTGCCAAACTTTGGAGCTACTCTGGCTTGGTGGATCCTTCTCGCATCTCTAGAGATCTAATGGAGAAGCAAGAAGTCAACAAGCGAGTTAGGAGCCTCACCAAGCTCACCAAGGACCATGCGGTTGCTGAATTGGCCGCTAATTATTTCGACTATGTGCACCCCCTACCCGAGGTATATATTTGTTTGCTTTGTACACTTGTTGTCGAATTCATCGGTTTCGAGCCGTGTTTATCCTTGTATCGGTTACTTTGCTGACTTATTCGCTTGTAGGACCACCAATTCCTCGTTTCACGCCCTCCTCTTCCAGAGGAAGGGCCTCTTCCGGCTGATCTGGCCTCTTCTATATCTGAAGCCCCCGAGGCTGAAGAAAATCAGGACGGAGATGAAGCCAAAGAATCGGAAGAGGATACCAGCTCGACGACATCGCCTCCTACTGCGCTTTCTGAAGACACTAGTGCGGGCAAGAAGAGGAAGTGTGTCGACGAGTTTACTTCTTCGAGTACCTCTATGCAGAGAACAGCGGCTAATAAAGCCCCTATTCTAGAAGAAGATGTTGAATTCTTCAACCTCATGGCATCGTAAGTGTTCTGCGAGTTCTGCGATTGCACTCTACTTGCTCTCTTTCTTTCGGGTTGTATATAACATGTTTCCTCTTGCAGTGATGATGAAGAACCGCAAAGGGATGCTACAGCTGCTCCTTCTACTCAAACTGTAATTGCTGATGAGCCTTCCGCACAAGAAATTGAACCGGTTGTGCAGGCGCCGAGGACCACCAGGGCTTCTGTCAAGAAGGTTCCTGTGACCCGAAGCACCAAGCGGTCGAAAAGATCCAAGGAAGCCGACGTTTCTCTTGAAGCCCATAAATCCGCGGTCTCCCCTGATGATGTGAGTAAATGTCCCTGACTTACTTTCCTTGCGTAATCTATACTCTTACGTGTCCTTTTTTCCCAGGCATTGATGAAGAGATTTGTCGCCTTGGGCACTGAATGTGCTGAGTACCTAAAGGTTGCTAAACCTTCCGAAGGTGAATTCTTTATCCTGTTTTTGCTTGTCCTGTATGCTTCTCTTTGTTGTTTGTTTGACTTCTCCTTTCCTTTCTTTGCTGGACTACAGATGCTCTAGCATCAGCCAATGCTTGCATTGCATCGCTGGAAGCCGAGCTCAGTGCTTCGCGGAAAGCCTTTGATGTTGCGACCGCTACCAAAGCAAGTGCTGAGAAGTCGCCGAAGTCGGCACTGGCTAAGGCGAAGAAAACGGAGAAGGCTTTGGCCGATGCTAACAAAGAGCATTCCCAGCGAGAGCAAGCCGTGATAGAGCGTCTTCGCACGATGTCTTCGGGTTCCTCCATGTTTTGGGCTCCCGTGGTGTCTTGGTGATGGCGATCGAGATCGTTGATTACTACTTCTGTGCCGAGGACTATTGTGACGGCGAGGTGACCTTGGATTGTGTGTTTCCTTGTGGTGATATGCCTCCTCTCCTTTTGCTGATAGCTTGTTGCCCACCATATTTAGTCCGTTCAGTGCTGCTCTGTGCATATGTTCCCTAGGGTCCCCTGGACTTGGTCGAGTTGTGAGCAGATATGCTTGAGCTGCCACTAGTGCTGCTTCAGGGGTTTTCGGTACGATGTTTCCCTGCTCGTCGACCGATAGGAAGGACGAGTCGAGGTTTTTGGAGATGCTTTGCCTTTCTGAATACTCGAGGTTTTCGTACCTTGAACCATGTCGACGATTTCTCCTTGCGTTAGTATGTGACACGTCTCTTCGTGCTCTGCGAGCGGCGTTGCTGGCTGCAATGGCTGAGTCTTTTGTTTTTTGTATCTCTATTTTCTCCTTTGCTAGTTGCTTTGCCTGCTGCCTTAGGGCATAGTGATACCCCAGGAGCATATCCTTGCTGGAATTTGATGGTATTGGTGTGCCATTTTCCACAGCTTCCCTTATTACTCTCTATTCGTCGGCTGATAGTCGAATTTTTTTCCTGGTTGTGAGGGATTCTGCTGTTTGCCCTTCTGCTAGATGATTTGCTCCTTTGTCGATATTTGCTGGGTTTAACACTGGATTATTGTTTTCGTCGAATTCTTCTGAATTTTCTCCTACAATGGCGAGCACCTGGCATTGTTTGCCGATTTTATTATTAAAGCTTGAGAAGATCGAGTCATCATCTTCAGAAAGCTCTAACCCTGTTTTCCACGTATCTGTTGACTTGTCTGAGATATCGTCGTGGCAGATCATGAGATCTTCGAGTTGGACCCCTACGTCGAAATTTTCCATTGTTTCGTCATCTTCTGCGATTTTTTATTTTTGTACTTCTCCTAAGCTGACCAGCGAGTTTACCTCGCTGGAAGAGCCTTCAGAATATTCCATCATTGCTGCTGTTTCGGGCTCACTTGCCGACGGATCTGGTTTCGCCGGATCTGAAAGGCGAGTCAAACCCGATGGCCCGATGAAGATGCTTAGACTTTCGATTGCCAACTCCATCTCTTAATTTTCATCGATTCCTGTACTGCTATTGGCTAAAAGCGAAAAAGCCATCGAATTCATGATTCCAACGCCCAGAGTACCCACGGTCGGCGCCAATTGACGAGGGTTAACTTGACAAATATCCTAGATGAAGGACTTAGGATCGGGAAGATAGGGCGTCAGATGAACTCGAAGGTAAGGTTAGTCGAAATAGGTATATATCGAAAGTAAACTTGGGTGTTGAACCTGGATTTCTTTCAATCTGCCCTACGCCGTCCCCTCCTGGCCCCTATATATAGGTGGCTAGGTCTGGAGGATCGGGTAGGGTCCGATACAGATTATAATATCGACATACGGTAAGAACTCGTATCTCGACTATTATTACAATTGGGCCTAGCTTAACGGGCCTCAGGGGTACTCAACTAGCGGGCTCTATTAACTATACCCTTGTCAGGTGTAGAACCTGGCTTGCTTTCAATCTGGCCTACACCGTCCTCTCTTGGCCCTTATATATAGGTAGCCAGGTCTCGAGGATCGGGTAGGGTCCGATACAGATTACAATATTGACATACGGTAAGAACTCGTATTTCGACTAGCATTACAATCGGGCCTAGCTAAACGGGCCTCAGGAATACTCAACTAACGGGCTCTATTATCTATACCCTTGTCACCCGACGAGACCTAGAAAACACCCGATCGCCTCATGCAAGCCAGGAGCCATGATCTGCCCAGCAAATCCGTGAAAACGGTGCCAATAATGCACTCGCTCTAGATGTCGTCGCCTCTGCTATCTTCCGCAAACCTATCTCAGTGTGAAGATCGATGCACAGACTCTTGCCACACCAGCCACCGACACCATTGCGATACCATGTAGCACCACCTCCCTGCGTGCTAACTTCGAAGCACACCGCGGTCGCTGCCGCCTGCCGGTACACCGCAACACCGCGCCACCAAGGCGCCAAGTACCACAACCTTTGAAGCCTTCGAAAGATCTATCATGCGTATGCGTAGCACTTGACGAACATGCATGACTCAGAGTAGCACCCGTCGATCAGTTATGACTTGACATCATGACTCTTTGATCATTTTCATTGACAAAATTGTATTGATGATATCCATGGTACTCATGTCACTTATAGAGTCCCAAAATCATGTCTCTTATGAAAATAAAACTGGCCATGATCGTGGAGCAAGGCGACAAGAAAGTCTGAAAGATGCATAAGATTACAGAAGCAACATCACGTAACAAACAAACGAAGTGAAAAACATGATCCAAAAGCTTTGGGATGAGTAGGAACTGCCACGGGAGCCCAAAATTGGGTGCGGCCTATCAAACAGCCCTTGACTGAGAACATCCGCTGCTGCTCTTCTCTTGTCCACACCCACACCCTCTCCGGACTTTTCAGCAAGCTCGTCTTCTCCACTCTCCTCCGCTCCACAACCTCCGGCCATCCGCGATGCTTTCCGTCGCCATGAGCGCCCGCCCCGTGGTCTCCCGCCGCCCGCACCTCCCAGCTCATGCCACTAATCCCAGCCCCTCCTCTTCCCCTGGTACGGCTGTATTCGCGCAAACTCGCGCGTGCTGCGCGTTCTTGCTTCACCACTACTTAATCTGCTGCTTGTACGCATAATACAGCGAGTAAAACTTACGCAGAGGTTCGCGTGGCCAGAACGGGGGCCGAGGGAAGGTGGTCGCGCCCGATCGTGCTGTCATCTATGGCCGGTACTGGATTGAAGCTTCCCTCTAGTGTATATTTATCTCTCTTGCTGGTAACGCGTTTGATGGAATGGC
Organism: Dactylis glomerata; assembly: GCA_007115705.1. Taxonomy (NCBI): domain Eukaryota; kingdom Viridiplantae; phylum Streptophyta; class Magnoliopsida; order Poales; family Poaceae; genus Dactylis; species Dactylis glomerata. The sequence goes on from QXEO01000450.1 coordinate 4,350,702, forward strand.
TCTGAGAAAACTGCTATTTTCTGGCTCGCAGTGGGGAGCCTGGTTGCTGCTGGGGCTGCAAACGCTGCCGACCTTGGGGATTCTTTGGTAAGGGAGCATTAAGCGCCTTAATTTCGTTATGTTCTTATTGTTCTTCAGTAATGAGTTAGTGATGCTCTCAGTTGTCAAGATGTGGTTGAAGAATGGTTGATCTTGTCAATCTCTGATTGTAGTGTTATACAGTACGTCAGTGCCGGAGTCAACACACTAGCTTGCAAATTACTATGAGACTATCTAGGCCCCAATTTGGGGCTTCTTGTGTCTTGATTGTTGCATCTCTGGCCTTCTGTGCAAACCTATTATGGAAAACACTTCATGCGGTAATCCTTGTTAACAACGTGTTCTTGTTCAGCTAGGACAATCGGGACTTGTCTTGGCTGACCTGAGCATCGGAGATTGGTTTGGAGGTTTGTTATTTTCAGCTGGGCAGCAAGCTAATGAGGCTGTTCTGGATCAGTTGTCGGCTCTCAGCTTCACTAGGTCTGCTTCTTTCTCTGCAACTAATTTCCTGTAGGCACAACCTTCTTTCTTTTTCTTCTTTTGGCTCGTATATCTTTCTTTCTGATATTCTCTCTGTTCATCAGCTTGGCAGTAATTTTTGGTGCTGGACTTGTCACTAGTTTGTCTCCCTGTACACTCAGTGTTCTACCATTGACTCTGGGATATATTGGTGAGTATGTTGGCCATTTTGAAATGTTCTGTTTGATTCCCATATTTTTGGTGAGCACTGGTGATATTGACAGAACACGTATTTTAAAATCTTTCAGGCGCTTTTGGTTCTGGAAAAGATCGAGCTGAGGTAATTTAAGACAACTTGATCATATTCGGTTCAACATGCCATAAGAGAATCAAAATAAACTAATAATTAACTGCAATGAATACCTATGCGCAAAATTGACTTGTTCTAGGACATTTGCGTGAGTAAGTTTCACATCTGTTATTTACACTTCCCTTCATATATTCGTGATTTAAATGGGATCGTTTTTGTTTTACCTAGTAGGTTGTTGGAAATTCAGTTGCTTTTTCATTAGGACTGGCAACAACCCTAGCCATTCTTGGTGTCGCTGCTTCTTTTGCTGGCAAGGCTTATGGGCAGGTAGGACAAGGACTACCAGTGGCTGCTTCTGGTTTAGGAATCATCATGGGATTGAACCTTCTGGAGGTAAATGACAAGCCAAAAACAAAACTTTTACAAAGTGAGGCATGTGACTCAAACTTTATTGTTCTACAATGTTGCCTTAGGCCAATTCAGTTATCCTTGGTTTCATGGTTGTTTCTTTCCTTTTAATAAAATTCTGGAGTGGTTGTTTGGTTAGATAGATTTCATATATTCTGCTATGTTTACTAGTTAAGTACCCTAAACTGTTCCCTCTTCTGATTATCTTGTATCTGGCAGGTTGTTGAGTTACAACTTCCCTCATTTTTCAGCGATTTTGACCCTCGAGCTGCTGCAGCCAACTTGCCTTCTAGTGATGCTTCTTGACATTATTGCTTAATGCTTATCTAATGCTTATCTAATACTTTATATATATTTCTTCTGATCATAGTTCTGTAGTATCTTACTTTCTCCTAACTGTATTTGACTGTCAGGTGTACAAGCATATCTTGCTGGCCTTACATTTGCATTAGCAGCATCGCCTTGCAGCACACCTGTTCTTGCTACCCTTCTGGGATATGTCGCCACTTCGAGAGTATGCATAAAAGGATACATAAGTGCCTCAATAGTTTGTTATGTAGCCCAAATATCAAAATAATTTTTAGACCTCCAGGATAGACTTCAACTAGTAACATGAGTAATTTGCGTATTTATTTTACAGTTCTTTTAAATTCTCTGATTTTCAATCTATATCATCTTACTTCAAACATGCTTGGTTAATCTGTCCACACAGAGTCTGAAATGATGTATTAATTTGCTCTACCTTATTTGCTTTTCTGAAATGACATCTACAACACCACCGTTTTCCTGTCAGGATCCAATTATTGGGGGAAGTTTGCTGTTGACATATACTACTGGCTATGTTGCACCTCTTCTCATTGCAGCATCTTTTGCTGGAGCATTGCAGGTATACCTGCAGAAATTGTTAAGTTCAGACAAGATAGTACCAGCAAAACTGTAACTTTGAATTGCTCTTAGACTTCGTAAACAACACAAATCTAATGGATTTATTGCACCTGTTTATTTAAGTTTAATGTCTAATTAGTTAATTGCCTTTTGTAGAGTTTACTGTCATTCAGAAGATATTCCACATGGATAAACCCTATCAGGTACTACTTCTTAGTTTGTATTTTCTGGTCAAGATTCTAAAGTCAGTTCTTGTATCCTTTTTGTTGAGGGAAAACTCCAACTCTCGCATGGTGAACTTTTGCTAGCTTTTATAGATAAAATGCGCATCAAAATGGCAAGTCTATAAGTATATGTGTCTGTTTCCTCTTATAAGTAGTTAAATACTGAGAATCAACTTCATAAGTGATTACTAACTCAATTCATTATAGATTGGCTGTCCATTTATCTATCTTTGTATCTATCTTTGTATAATGTATATTCATCGCTAATGATCAGTAAAATATGATTGACATATTTAAGAAATAGCAAGCCCTTTTGTTTTACCGACAAGTGTATTTTTGTTATATACACCTCGACTATCCTAGGTACATTCTCTGGCTTGTTTTCTAGGATGTGATAATACATCAGAATTACCTTTTATTTTCCTTTAGTCCTTCAGTATATTGCTTTACCAAAGTACTGCTCAATACTGTTTGCCAAAATTTGTGGCACTCCTATTCCTTGGAGAGGTTTTAACCAAGATCCTTTTTTTAAGCATAAGTCCACAGAGATATATCAACCGCTCGTTTTAAGAGTTGTATTTCAAAGTTTGAGAATTTTTTTTCACTAACAAATGTCGCTTGGCAGTGGTGCATTTCTATTGGGTGGAGGTGTGTATACCCTACTGGACAAGCTGTTCCCTGTGACATCAATGGTGATGTAGACTATAGAGTCCTAGGCCATTGTTTGGACAAGAGCTGCAAGACAAGGTTCGCCATTGTTGCACGTACCAATATATGTCAGAGTTACAATGTAAAGTAGCTGCAGAAGTATCATCAGTTGTTTCTAGATTTTATAGAATGTAAATCTATTCGCGATAACCTAAACATCTCGATCTCAGCAGTCCATGGTAAACTAGATAGTTTGGGGTTTAACCCCCTCCCGCCCACCACCACCACCACAACAGCAACATGACAAATAAATACCTCTGCAGCTCCTACCCACTATTTGTATAATTATCTCTCCAGCATCATTTATAGTGTACATGACTAGGTCAGTACAAAATCGTTCCTGTTATTTACAACCAGGTAACAAATGAATTATACAGAAACACAATAATGAACTGGAATGGGCCTCAACTTCCAGCAGCCTTCTCCAAACATGTTGGTCGTTGCTTCAGTTGTTTACACCTCCATAATTCATGCATGATACCAAACTTAATTGAAACACGTGTATAAACCGACTAGGAAATTTCTATACCCTGAGCTGAGTACTTTTTTTTTTCTCGAATATAATTTCTTGCTGAACTCCTTATGATCAATTACTATCTACCATGTGAGGCTGCCTGCATTTAAAGGTCCTATTATGTTAGTTGATTGACACTATTTGGTTGCTTTGAATCGAGAGAGCAAATTACATGTTCATGGCGAAGTTCACGGCCCCTTGAGATGCCCGTTGGAGCAGCAGCTTCCTCGATTCAATTGCTATTCCCTCTGGCTGCAAATAAAGAAATGGGATAGTTTGAGACAGGCTTAGGAATTCAGTTTATCAGCTCTTTGTTTTTTTCCTTTACATTACCTCTTCTGGAAACCAAACCCCTGGCCTCGTGCTGCCCTCCAGAATTGCTAGAGCGAACGCAGCTGTTGCATGGCCAACTGATCTGAAAGATCAATATGAACTGCTTAGCTTCACCACAGAAAAAAGTGCAGGCTATCTTAAAACATCAATAGATGCACCAAGTTTGAGGTCTCTGGATTTTTTTTTTGTATAACTTTTGTTAGGAATGTTAGGTTGGAAACAATTATTCATGAACTTAGGTTAATGACTACCAAGACTGGCTCGTGTCAGAATTGCGCTTACACATATAGGTTTTTATGAGTAAATAATCCCGAAGTATTCCCATTTGAACTTTCCAGGTCAATCTGCCAAAGAAAACCAATTTGATTAAGTTGTTGCCATTATACTGCCCTGAGAACTGACCTAACAAACTCACAGTACAACACTGGTGTGCAAATACTCACTCTCATGGCGACATGCTCTCCTACGATGTCATCAATTACTCGAATGAAAGGGTCAACAAACTGGGTCAACTTTAGAATGATACTCTTATCCTTCAAAAATTCCTGCATATAGCCAAAATTTGGCATAAAGCATACTCCAACTTTCGCCGTTCCAAGCAACTTCTCAGTTTGAAGTTATCTCACAGTAAGCACAATAACCTCTAGACAAATTTTAGGACTGTAACACCTATTGACGACAAGGGTTAATAAGTTGAACATGGGAATATTCTCTCAAAATATTTTAATTTTAGTAAGTCAAAACATTTCTTACTATAAACTTCCATTTATTTATCTGAATTGGATATTGTTATGGCACCCTCGTGTTCATGCCTGGAGGCTGATTTCTCTGTAGTTCCTCCGTTTCAAAAAATTTGAAGTTCTAGGTTTATTCTAAGTAAAACTTTCCTAAGTTTGACCGGATTTATAGAAAAATATGATAATATCTACAATGTCAAATTTATATAGTATGAAAATAAATTTTATGAAAAAAACTTTGGTGCTGTGGATGTTGATATATTTATTCTAAGTTTGACCAAGTTTCAAGAAGTGAAAAAGTATTTAAATCATTTTGGAACAGAGGGAGTACTTTTTTTCATTTTATGTAAGCGTTTATACAATATATGTAGCATTTAAATGATAGTTAATTTGAGAAAATCAAGACGTACGGCTGACAAGAAGTTTGCGAAAGTTTCCATTCCCCAATTCCAGATGACAGGATCAGTACCAAATCGAGCATCAACAGTTGGCACACCTAAAAATCTGTGTGCACTCTTCACCTCCGGTAAGTTCCTGATGACGGGAGTGGTGCTGCGGGATCACCAAGGACAGGTCCTCTTGTCGGCCTGTCGAGCCTTGCAAAATTGTAGAGATGCGACGGAAGCCGAGCTGTGGGCTATTGAGGATGGCATCAAACTTACCCTACAGTGGAACCAACTCCCAGTAATTCTTGAATCGGATTGTTCAGAAGCTCTGGAGTTGATCAACGAGAAGACACCAAATACTTCGATTTACGCGTTCCAAGTTTCTGCTATACGTGAATTCCTGAGAGAGAGTAATTTTACCTTAGTCAAGATTGGCCGGATGGTTAACGGAGCCAGTCATGAACTTGCAAGGTTGGGCAGAGTTGCACAAAGAACTGAAATGTGGCTCATGGGATTCCCAGAGGAAATCGCCATGATCATAACAGAGGAGGGTAACCCTGCGACTATCTAATATCTCTTTCTCTTTCCGCAAAAAAAAAAATATGGCGCCATTTATTAGTACAAAGAGGGAAGGGGAATAGCCATGATAATGGCTTGTTGCAGTTATTTTTTGTCATGATATTTTTAAAGTACCCTTTAACACATAATGTTTATAATGAAGTGAATTTGTATCCATCAAATTTCACTGGTATCATGCGTCATAATATGTAAGTATAAAATGGAAAAAATACATCTAAGAGCTTACGGTACCATGGTCAAAATACACCGTAGGGGTTTTTCCCTACAGTCTCATGGTAAAAAAAGAACTTACAGTAAGTAGACGTCTTTCTTTCCAATCCCTTTTCCAAAATGAATATTGCGAGCACCACTGTAGGGTTTTAGTTTGATTTCTCTCCCTGAATTGGCATACTTTTGTTTTTGAGAAATGGCACATTTCTTTATTATTCCTTAGGATTTATCAAGGTCAGGAATTCCAAATGCAAGAGAACCTTTATTATAAGCAATTACATCCTCCCCAAGAAGTATAAAAGTTGTCCACAACGCAGTTGGGCCTGCACCGCCTGTGCCTGCGATGTAATACAAAAATCTAAAAGAGAATTTAGCATGATAGGTTGGAGCAAGACTTAATATTTTTTGAAGTTCCTAAGTTTGATCAAGCTTCCTGACCTTAGTCTTTCTGGTACACCATTGTTCTCGCTTTTTGCAACACGCACAAGCTCCGCTGCCATTACTATTATGCAAAATTAACACGCTATGAGCTAATAAATCAAATTTCCAAGAGAATAATTACGGTGCCACTAAACATTATAACAGTTGACAGCATAAGCACTACTATCCATTGGGTGAAAATACAAAACAAGATACTAGTCATCTTTTTTGTGTTGCTTTGTCAGGTATTTATTGTACTCCCTCCTTCTCAGTTTATTAGGCTTACGCGTACTTCTAGGTTGACAATTTAAGAAAGTTAATATGAGTTATATATTACAAAAAATATACCATAAAAAACTTCAGTTGTTATACTTTTTAACGGTATAATTTTTGAGTTGTATAATTTATATTATATAGATCAAATTGACCACCTAGATTGACGTGTAAGCCTAATAAACTGAGAAGGAGGGAGTAAGGCTTGTCAATTGAATAGTTTACTCATTGACTTATGGGAGAATTGAGATCCCGCTATTATGAATTTCAGTGTCCACATAATAGTTCATCGTACTAATCATTATGAATTCATTGATCTGACATCTGGTTTATTCACACCGTGCATACTCAGTTTATCATCACTGATTCTAATGTTACATTTACTTAATTAATATGAGCACCGCTGTTAATTAGTCATAAATAAATTTATACTAGAGAAGTGTCTGCCTGGTGAGTGATTTGTCAGAGACATGTTCAAAATAGATCTATTACAGTGATACACTAACAAAAAGAAACAAGTGCGGGTAGTATTTTTTACTGGGACAAGTTGTAGGTAGTTGAGGCCTGAGTCTGAGTGTCCTACGCAATGGTCAGTGCCGTAAAACATGAACTAGGACATCGCTGGAGCATATGCATTTACATTTTCAGGATACAAATAATCAGAGAAATTGAGTATTGTGAATGTAAGTAAGACCATTGCTCACTCCAGGAGATATCCCTGCGGTTATGAGAGCTGGAACACCAGAAGCTTTTGCTTGTTCGTGGAAAGACTTCGCTGTCCAAGAACAGTCCATTCCATTGCAAACGTCAGTATATGCCGTCTGTTCAGAGAAAGTCAATTAAGCAATGCAAATCAAGGGCTTGTAAGAGGTATAAACATACGACACACTTGAAAGGTTTCGAGTTCAAATCATATACAATTGAGCATCAAATATTTCATGGCTCCACCTTTGTGGATATTGCTGCTTGTAAAACTGTGCACTTGTCATCCCTTTGGAAAGGCCCAGCGGCATGAACCACTAAATCCACACCTGAGATCAAATGTAAGCTCTCTAACATTAGGCGGGTCGAATATTTACACAACAAGCCAAGGAAAAGGCACAAGCCAAATCATGAAACTCTTGAAGTAGGTGACCAATTCATCAGAAGAAAAAACTAACCCTCCATCAGTGCCTTCAGCCTGCTTGCGTTTTGAATATCAATTTGGGCAAACTCGGCTCGCTCTCCGAGCTTAGATACTAGAGATGTACCTTTCTCACTGACAAAAAGAACCATCAAATTCAACATACACTTGGAGTGAGAGTTCCTTCTCAGCTCGACCGATGGGTACCACTAACACGCATGCGCGCAGGAAAGGCACGTACCGGTTCCGGCCGCCGACGACGATGTTCAGGTCGGGCCGGAGCACGGAGAGCGCCATGGCCGTGGAGCCTCCCACACGGCCGGTGGCGCCGAGCACGAGCACGCGGCGCCCCGAAGACATGTTGCTCGGAGCGGCGGCCGCGGCGGCCGGAGCAGGCGGCATGCATGCTCTCGCCATCTTTGCCGTGAGGGGGAGCTGCATTGCTGGCGTCGTGTGTGTTCGTGACTTCGTGGTACAGGTGCTGGGATGGATGATCGAGCCAACGAACTCCCTGAGACCTGGAGATCCGCGTGGCCCTGTTAAAGAAAGGAGCACGAGGATGCATGCCGCCTTGCTGGTCAGCTAGCTCACATAAGGCCAAAGCAACCACAACATACAATTTGCATACAAGAATATTTGGCATTAGTTTATGATATGGTTAAGAAAGACAAGGGCTGTCCGATGAGCATTAGTTTTTCCTCACACGTGCATCAGCATGTGGAGGTGGTACTGTGGTAGAGTGGATCGAGCGTTCTAGTTGGTTGACTATCGAGTTTTTTTTTACAGAATGGATCTCGAGTTACCCTCGAGCGTATACAAATGTTTGTGTGCTCGTTGAAAGATTACTGCGTCTGCGTGGCCCTTCGAGGGTACCACCTAAAACATTTCATCTTTTTGTCGGTTTAATCATTTTAATTTGTATCTAGACTATTTTTAGTGTGTAGATTTACTCAATTTGATCCGTATCTAGTTTATTTTAGGGTATGTTTGCTCCTAACTCCGTTCCCTAGCATACCTTAATTAGGGTATGATTGTCACGTTATAGACACCTATCGTCAATTAAGAGTTCAAAACCCACTGAAATTTGCAACAATTATTGGAAAAACTTGCTTCAAGGACAATTGAACATTGTTGCGGGGTAAATCAAAAGAGCATGAAAGAGGCTGGGGCTGGGGCTTCGTTCCTGTTTCAAAAAAAATGAAAAGAGTAATGCACCAGTGCACCAAAGTCGATGAAACGAAAATGTAAAGGCAAAGATGTAGGCGGTCGTGGAGAAATTTAAGAATACTAGTAGATAGACTTAAGATAATGCTAGCGAGACAAATCAGACACACATCGACAAGATAACACATCTATAACCGGAGACAAATAGTTTCATAAACTAGAATATTTGATCGACTAATTTAAAACAACATCGACTGCTTACGCAACAATTCATGCTATTAGCGAAAAACATATGGAAAGTGCTCTAGTGGAACAAATTAAAATTACTACTATAGACAATACCGACTCTCTACTATGTAGGGAATGTGGAACTTGGGGCTCCAGATAATGATGTTAAGTTTTTTTCGAGGAAATGACAAAAAACTACCACAATTGCGACAATCATGTCAGAAAACTACCTTAACGGTTCGTTTTGTCACATGACTACCACTATTGAGGCCTATTCGTGACGCGGAGCACTGATTGTTCGGTTTAGTGAGATTAATACGTTTTCTGACTAGTCGGGCCCACATGTCAGTCCTACGTGGCAAGTAGTTGACTGACCAGATGTGGACTATGTAGGGCCAGCATACTATTTTATATATTTTTTCCTATTTCTTTTTTCTTTTTCTTTTTCCTCACTGGTACATCCCCGCGCGGTGGTCGAGCTTCCTGGGAGGTCGTCGCCGGCGCACCTCCAGACGCGCCTCCGCGGAGGACGACGCCGCTGCGCTGCTATCTCACCTCGTCGTGCCCCCGCGTCTGGCCGTCGTGCTCCGCCGCCGCTCCGTCTACTTCTCCGACGAAATACCACCGGTGTACTGCGGGGGACACGTCACCGCCGGCCAGGGAGGCCTGATCTGTGGGCGGGGGCGCTCGGCCACGAGCTCCGCCAGAGCCCGGCGCGACGACCTCCGGCCAGGGCGGGCCGGGCACAGTGAGCTCCGGCCAGGACATGCGCGGGCGGGGCACGGTGAGCTCCGACTGGGCCTGGTGCAGGCGACCTCTACCAGGGGTGGGAGGATCTCAGGCCAGGCGGGTGCGAGCGTGGGAGGCGGCAGCGGCGCGTCCATCATCGGCCGGAGCGGCGCATCCATCATCGGCGTAGGCGGCAGCCGGAGCTTGCAGACGCGACTGCAGCCATGGCGGAGGGCGCGGGGGGGGGCGCGTCGCAGCTCGCAGGGGAGGTATGCGGCGAGGCGACGGAGCTGGTCGTCGTCGTCCCCAACTCCGGCGGTGCATCGGCCCCTCCCCTCCGTAGTCAACGCGAGGAGAGTGAGAGAAAAGGAGGCGTAGGTGGGGCCCACCTGTCAGAGAGAGGAAAATAATATACTTTATGCTAACCTTTGCCATGTAGGACTGACAGGTGGGTCCTAATAGTCAGAAAACTGTTTAACATGCCTAAATAAAAAAATCAGTGCTCCGCGTCACGAATAGGCCTCAATAGTGGTAATCATGTGACAAAACGAACCGTTAAGATAGTTTTCTGACATGATTGTCGCAATTGTGGTAGTTTTTTGTCATTTCCTCGTTTTTTTCACTCCCCCATGCCACTGGCACATGGTAACATCGTCATTCTTTGGAATGAAAAAACACTGGATGCACTACTTAATGTCACAGTGCGTGTACTTGTAGTGTTTAGGCTGTGCTTGCGATCAACTTCATGCTCAACTTTAGTTTGGACCATGTATTTTTTTCTGCAAAAGGAAAAACGCTCCAATTATAGTTTGGATGATAAGTTGACCTATTCTTATACAAGGTATAGGAGAAGATGGTTCCCCAACTAAGACAAGCGAGCCAAACATACTTAGACTTGCGGTTAAACTGTGTATGCTGATTTTCACAACAAGTTGTCTTACTCGCTCGGCTTTTATTTATCTTGCATTTTTTTGATTAGTTAAAAATATTATTTATTTATTTTGATTAAATATATAGCAAAAAATACCAACCTTAATAGTTCAAATTTTGTATATGAAAATATTTTTTTCATAATTCTAAAAGAACTGATATTCTATTTTAGATAGGAGTATAATTTTTTTTTTGCATATTTAGTCGAAGTTGATAAAGTTTGACGGGTTGTTGTAAACCGAGTGACGAGGTTCTACCCCGGCAATGCCCATGTCGAAGGGCTTTCGATCTAGGAAGCGTATTGGGGACCTGGCGAACTCGACGGCGATCAGACGAAAGCAGAGGGACACGAGGATTTACCCAGGTTCAGCCCCCTCGAAAGGTAAAAGGCCTACGTCCTGCTTGTCTGACTTTGTATTGATGGTGTGGTTACGATGATGATGTTACAATGGCGGCGTAGATTAGATCTAGCCGAAAACAGAGAGCTCTAAGTTGTCGAGCGCACCGGCGTGAGGTGGGTGGAAAAGCGTCTAGGGTTTCGAGACCTCCCTCCCAGCCTTTTATAAGTCAAGGCTAGGTCTCAGGAGTGTCTCTCAAGCCAAGTACAGATCGGATCAACCGAGGACTAGTCTAACTTGGACTCCTCGAAATCTTGCTTGTGCACCAAGTATTGCTCCTGGGTCGTGATACGTCTCAAACGTATCTATAATTTTGATGCTCCATGCTTATTTTTACACCATTTGCCTATTGTTTCGTTACACTTAGTGGTACTTTTATACATTTTCCGGAACTAACCTATTAACGAAGTGCCACAGTGCCAGTTTCCTGTTTTCTGCTGTTTTTGTGTTTCAGAAGTGATACACAGGAAATATTCTCGGAATTGGACGAAACAAGTTCCTGAAGTCATATTTCACGGGGAAGCTCCCAAACATCCGAAGACCTGACGGAGGGGGGCCACGTGGCCCCCACACATAGGGGCGGCGCGGCCACCCCCTGGCCGCGCCAGCCCCGTGTGAGGGGCCGTGGTCCCTCCTCTAACATCGTCCTTTCGCCTATATATACCCCCTGACGAGAAAAACCTAAAGGCCCGATCAGTTTTCCAGAATACATCGCGATCCGCCGCCGCCGTCGACCCGAAGATCGGGAGGGTCCAGAAGCTCTTCCCGGCACCCTGCCGGAGAGGGGAATCGCCACCGGAGGTCTTCTTCATCGCCATGCTTGCCTCCGGAGCAATGAGTGAGTAGTCTACCTTGGACTATGGGTCCATAGCAGTAGCTAGATGGTTGTCTTCTCCACCATGTGCTTCATGTTTAGATCTCATGAGCTGCCCTACATGATTGAGATCACCGTTATGTAATTCTATGATGTTGGTTTGTTGGGATCCGATGAATATTGGTGTTTATGATTAAGTTGCTGTACTGAATTATATCTTTTGTTATCTCTATGTTGTTTATGATCTTGCATGCTCTCCGTTGTTAGTAGCTATCTTGGCCGAGTAGTTGCTTGTGACTCCAAGAGGGGGTATTTATGCTCGATAGTGGGTTCATGTCTCTATTTCACCTGGGGGAGTGACATAAACCTCTAAGGTGGTAGATGTGCTGTTGCTACTAGGGAGAAAACAACATTCATATGCTCAAGGGCATATGCTTTGTTTACATTACACACTTTGCTTAATGCAATTATCTATTGTTCGCAACTTAATACTTTTGGGGTGTTCGGATTGATATCCCCGAGGGTGGATTATTAGTCATAGATGCAGTTGGATGGCGGTCTATGTATTTTGTTGTAATGCCCAGAGTAAATCTCATAGTGATCTTCTTGACATATCACGTTATCTTTATTCTATCAATTGCCCAACTATAATTTGTTTACCCAGCATGTTATTTATCTATGGAGAGACACCACTAGTGAACTGTGGACCCCGGTCCTATTTTAATCATATTGCAATCACCTGTTTACTTTTCCCGCACTGTTTACTTTACTAGCACATTACTACTGTTTTCCACTCGATACACTCATAACCTTTGTTTCAAGCAAACCGGTGAGATTGACAACCTCATCGCAAGTTGGGAATAAAGTATCTGTTTGTGTGTGTGCAGGTTCCGCGTTGCTGCTGGCCAAAGACGAGTCAACAAGTATCGTTAACGGCGCCCTTGTTGGAGTGTTACTAAGCCAGTCCGCATCACCTTCAGTCGTCACCGTCTCTCTTCTTCAAGAACGATATTAAACCTTGGTTTCTTAACTGAGGGAAAACTAGCCGCTACACTCATCACACCTTCCTCTTGGGGTTCCCAACGGGCTGGTCATTCACCACGCATCAAGCTAATTTTCTGGCACCGTTGCCGGGGAAGAGAGAAGACTTCTGCGAGGGGAGTTCTTCGCACACACATTCTTTACTTTGTTATTTGTTTTGCTTTACTTTATTTTATTTTACCTGCATCATTTTTTATCAAAAACCCAAAAAAATTAGAATCCTTGGTAGTTGTTTTTACTTGTCTTGCTTTATCATGCTTTCTATCAATGGTTGGTTTCTTTGAAACTAAATCTTTTTGGCAAGGTGGGTTCACGGAAGAGCAGCAAAATTATTATGATGAACACCGCTTGTCACGGAAAGGGAAACACTTATGGGAACAAATCAATAGATTATATATCATTGCTAGAAATGTGTGCTCTACTTATAATGTTACTTATTGCTTTGATGAATCTTGTTGCTGTAGGAGGTATAAACACCTCCCTTTTCAATGTGAGTATAATGATGATGTTACCATATCTTCTTATATTAATGGAAATTATGACTTTTATGATGTGGAACAAATGGAAGAATTTATTGCTTGGAAGGGTGCATTCGAACTTGCTTATTTGCTTGAAAATACTGATGATGCACCTTATAAATATGAGGTTTATGATATACTCACATTTTGCTTTGATAATTACAAGGAAGGAAATGGCTATATTCTTAAATATCTTAATAGATGCTCTCCAACGGAAGAAGAAATTGGAAGCTCAATGGATGAAAAAGAGGAGGAGAGTGATGATCAAGAGGAGGAAGAATGGAGCTACCCATGTCTACCTCCCAATAAGAGTAACTCTTTAACTAATACCTTATTTGATAGCCCTCCATGCTTAATAAAGGAGGATGAGTGTGATATTTATATTGTTGAGTTTGTTCATGATGCTACTGAAAATTATTATGAGAGAGGAAAATATGGTTGTTGGAATTCTCATGTTACTAAAACACCTCTCTTTATATTGAAAGTTCCGAAGTTGCGCTTGTTTTATCTACCCATACTTGTTACTAAGTGCTTCTTTGATTTATTTTCTTACAAGATTCCTATGCATAGGAAGTGGGTTAGACTTAAATGTGTTTTATATTTGCTCCTTGATGCTCTCTTTTGCTTCAATTCATATTTCTTATGTGAGCATCTTCTCAAATTACTGAGCCTAGCTCAAAGGCGTTAAAGAAAAGCACTCTTGGGAGATAACCCAATATTTTCTTTTCAGTACTTTTTCTTTTATTTGAGTCTTGGAAGTCATTACTACTGTAATGACTGCTCCTTATCTTGTTTATTTCGTTTTTGTGCCAAGAGAAGCCTCTAATTTGAGTGAGGTAAAGATTTGGGGATGTTGCTGTCCTGAAACTGTTTTCGGTGCTGCACCGTAAAAATTCGTGAAAATTCTCTGTTTATCTTTTGGACCTGCGATTTCTTGTGCATATGCCCCAGGTTATATCCAAACTTTTCTTAGTTGAACACTTTTTGATTTGAGCAACGCAAAATCCCTCAAAAATTCGTCCATTATCAGCTGTCCAGTTTTGACAGATTTCTGCCAATATTTGTTTTTGCCACTTTATCGCTTTCTTTTGAGTTCTTTTTGATCATGGAACTCTTGTGGAAGTTGCTACAGTAGTATATACTTTATATGTGGTGGTTTTGGGTTGAAACCTGAAGCTAAAAGAGGTTGAATATATTTTATGCTTACACTAATGTTGCTAATAGAATTGTGTTTAGTTTTGTATGAAGGAAGTTTTCAAGTGTAGGGATTGGAGAATGATGAGATGAGTTGAAGAATGGACAAAAGCTCAAGCTTGGGGATGCCCATGCATCACCCCAAGAAATATCCAAGAAGTACAAGCGTCAAAGCTTGGGGATGCCCCCGAGGCACCCCTTCTTCATCGGCAAAAATCAGGTCACCTTTCAAAACACTATATTTTTATTGCTTCATGCACTATGTGTTTTTCTTGGAGCGTCAGTTGTTTTAGTTTTCTTAGTTGGTTTAGTTTGTTTGTTTGCTGCAATAAATGGTTGGACCCCAACAAATTTCCTTTGGAGGAGATGTACTCGTTTTCGTTTGCAAAGAATGCTCTAGTTTTCACTCTTATTAATCGAGCATTCCACTTTTTCTGCTACTGCTTTTGGTTTTCGTTTTCGCCTTGATATGCGTTCAGATCTTGTCATATCTTTTCATCAAGGTGTATTTTTGCCTCTGATATTCATTGGTTTTCATTAAAAGAGGTGTTTATAAAAATTTCAAATGGTGTTGGAAAAGAGAAAAAAGCTTTGTGCAAAATAGTGGTACAAGAAGGAGCTTGTGTAGACTGCGGCTTAGGCTTTTTCATGTCATGCTTGATGTGTTTTTGATAGTATGCTTAGTGGTTTTGTTGTAGCATGACTTGTCTCAAATAACTGAGATTGCTTAATGAGCCTTTGAAAAATCATGCGTTGTTTTTATTGTATGGAAGCATTATTTTGGTTTTCTCCTTGATGCTTTATTTGGGTTGACTTGGCGCATGCTCCCACATGTTAGACTCTTCCAAAGTCGCCATTAGCCTTCATGATCATTTAGTTTTTGACTTTTGATGCCATCGTATGCTTCTTTTAATGTCGCTTTGTTGCTTTGCATGATTATGGCCATTATTGCTCTCTTAGTTGGTCGCTCCCAGTCTTTTGCTAGCCCTCGCCTTGTACTGAGTATGAGCTCTACTCATGCATCCAACTCCTAAAAGCCAAAGTTTTCCAAAGTGTCCACCATACATACCTACTAGCAATTTGCTATTCCAAGTAAATTTGACTTGCTTTTATTTTCTCTTCAAATTAAACTCTTACCAGTGTTATGCGAAATTCGGTCAGTAAAGCTCTCACGAACCGGAAGGCACACTTTACTTTTTCCTGTTCTTAAAAATTTGACATTGTGGTCTTTTATGTTGAGTTGTTATGCTTGCAAGTTGTAAGTTGAATTCTAGCCCAGCCATGCTGTCATGGGGCAAGCTTTCAACATTGCACTTCTTTTTGAGTTGATATCGTGATCTTTTGTTTATGGATGCCCGCTGTGTGAAATGAATTGGGAATCTTGTAGGGATCATGGAGTTTTTATATGTGTTAGGGAAACGCCGGGCCGCCAATCTAAGCCATGCATAATTCATGGTGGAAATTTGCAGCATACCCATGGTGAACATTCGACGACGCATCTCACAATAAAAAGCTAAACAATATAGCAAATAAAAGAGATGTCGAGGTGTTCATTGTCTGCTTGTCCTGTCATTTTGGTGTGGGCTTGTTCCATGTCATCGGGCATGGAGGTACCCCATTGGCGGTTCTCAATGATATGCATATACTTACAATGACAAGAGCCTTGCTTGGGACTCTAAGTAAATTAGCATGGTTTGGGTACTTGTATTCACGGGACACGAGGTTTTCAACTTATGATTTGTCAAGCATATGCATCATAATTGTTCTCGCATTAACTTTAAGCATTCAAGATGCTTATGATGGGGGCAATGAGAGCTCAAAGCCGGTAAGTACCATAATTTTTGAAGGTTATAAAACTTGCAATCACTGCTTCCCTCTGCGAAGGGCCTTTCTTTTACTTTTATATTGAGTCTTCACGTTCTTTCTTTATGCACCATTAAGAGAGCATAGTTGTCATTCTTAGTGTGATATGCATTGTCCCAAGGTTCATTGATTGACTCATATTGTTGGTTTCACTTGTTCTTAAATTATTTGTATCTAGTCGCCCTCTTAAACTTTGAGGTGTCCTATTTATTTATGTTTTGCTCTCTTTGAAGGACAAGCTGAAAACCTTTTGTATGTTTTTCCTTATGATTTGAACACACGTTTGACTTTCATTGTTTCATTATCATGATCTTTTGTTTGTGTTCATTTGCATGTTTACAACATGGTTGCTAAGTTCTTATTGTCATGATTATATCTTTCATGCCCATGTTTTAAGTTCTATTGATCCCAGCTCACCAATGCTTACATATATGATCAAGATTGTGTAGGTGCATGCCACCTCAAAAATTATTCTTTGTTATCACTTACCTACTCGAGGACGAGCAGGAGTTAAGCTTGGGGATGCTTGATACGTCTCAAACGTATCTATAATTTTTGATGCTCCATGCTTGTTTTTACACCATTTGCCTATCGTTTCGTTACACTTAGTGGTACTTTTATACATTTTCCGGAACTAACCTATTAACGAAGTGCCACAGTGCCAGTTTCCTGTTTTCTGCTGTTTTTGTGTTTCAGAAGTGATACACAGGAAATATTCTCGGAATTGGACGAAACAAGTTCCTGAAGTCATATTTCACGGGGAAGCTCCCAAACATCCGAAGACCAGACGGAGGGGGGCCACGTGGCCCCCACACACAGGGGCGGCGCGGCCACCCCCCTGGCCGCGCCAGCCCCGTGTGAGGGGCCGTGGTCCCTCCTCTGACATCGTCCTTTCGCCTATATATACCCCCTGACGAGAAAAACCTAAAGGCCCGATCAGTTTTCCAGAATACATCGCGATCCGCCGCCGCCGTCGACCCGAAGATCGGGAGGGTCCAGAAGCTCTTCCCGGCACCCTGCCGGAGAGGGGAATCGCCACTGGAGGTCTTCTTCATCGCCATGCTTGCCTCTGGAGCGATGAGTGAGTAGTCTACCTTGGACTATGGGTCCATAGCAGTAGCTAGATGGTTGTCTTCTCC
Organism: Dactylis glomerata; assembly: GCA_007115705.1. NCBI lineage: Eukaryota > Viridiplantae > Streptophyta > Magnoliopsida > Poales > Poaceae > Dactylis > Dactylis glomerata. Next base: position 4,368,328 of record QXEO01000450.1, read on the forward strand.
ACCATGTGCTTCATGTTTAGATCTCATGAGCTGCCCTACATGATTGAGATCACCGTTATGTAATTCTATGATGTTGGTTTGTTGGGATCCGATGAATATTGGTGTTTATGATTAAGTTGTTGTACTGAATTATATCTTTTGTTATCTCTATGTTGTTTATGATCTTGCATGCTCTCCATTGTTAGTAGCTATCTTGGCCGAGTAGTTGCTAGTGACTCCAAGAGGGGGTATTTATGCTCGATAGTGGGTTCATGTCTCTATTTCACCTGGGGGAGTGACAGAAACCTCTAAGGTGGTAGATGTGCTGTTGCTACTAGGGAGAAAACAACATTCATATGCTCAAGGGCATATGCTTTGTTTACATTACACACTTTGCTTAATGCAATTATCTGTTGTTCGCAACTTAATACTTTTGGGGTATTCGGATTGATATCCCCGAGGGTGGATTATTAGTCATAGATGCAGTTGGATGGCGGTCTATGTATTTTGTTGTAATGCCCAGAGTAAATCTCATAGTGATCTTCTTGACATATCACGTTATCTTTATTCTATCAATTGCCCAACTGTAATTTGTTTACCCAGCATGTTATTTATCTATGGAGAGACACCACTAGTGAACTGTGGACCCCGGTCCTATTTTAATCATATTGCAATCACCTGTTTACTTTTCCCGCACTGTTTACTTTACTAGCACATTACTACTGTTTTCCACTCGATACACTCATAACCTTTGTTTCAAGCAAACCGGTGAGATTGACAACCTCATCGCAAGTTGGGAACAAAGTATTTTTTTGTGTGTGTGCAGGTTCCGCGTTGCTGCTGGCCGAAGACGAGTCAACAAGTATCGTTAACGGCGCCCTTGTTGGAGTGTTACTAAGCCAGTCCGCATCACCTTCAGTCGTCACCGTCTCTCTTCTTCAAGAACGATATTAAACCTTGGTTTCTTAACTGAGGGAAAACTAGCCGCTACACTCATCACACCTTCCTCTTGGGGTTCCCAACGGGCTGGTCATTCACCACGCATCAGGCCGCGCCAGGCCACTGCCTTGATAGGCCTCGAAAGCCTTTCGTGAGACACCCTTCCCGGACCGAAAACCAGGTAGGCGAATATCGGGGGCCCGTTTATCATTCCTTCGTCAGTAGCCCCCGAGTGCCTGGGATAGCCGAAGACTATGGCAGGGACTCCTCCCGGAAGTCTTCCAGCCGCCCCCGATAGGAGCACTTGGCCTGTAAAGCTGCAAATGTACATAGGTCATTTGAGTAGTATGCTTGTTTTGGTACGAGATTTTCGAGCCATTCTCATTTAGAGCCTCGAAAGTGCTAAGTTGGGTTTGCAGAGGGATGCGCATAACCGGCCTGAGACTCACGCCGGGTCTCAGTTAATTGCATTGCTGCAAAGACATTCGGTTAGCTTACTCAGATTCGAGTCCCCCGACTCGAACCCGTGTGGGCTGGTGCTACCCCGACCTGAGCCGTGTTGGACTTACCAAGTCGGAGCCCAGTTCATTTGTGAGGCACCCGATGCGTCCATCGGTGCAAGCTTCATACCGTAGGCATGGAAAATTTCCGGCAGAGCGCGTTTGATACGAATACCGGGCCATCGGTGTTGCAAACCGTGGACTTACCTTCGTATTTGACATACGGCATCCGAACTGGTATATTGCCACCAAGATTCGGGCATGTTGATTGAGGAGCGTTGATAGCTCAAAAGAAAGGTTCAAAATAAGATGATTCGACGGTCTATGATGCGAGCTCGAATTCTTTGAAGTCACCACTGGGCCAAAAAGGCAATTCAAAGGACCGAAGCCTGGCTTCGAATATCTCGAAGGCGCTGCTAGCCCGAAAGAGATAATCCGAGGGACCGAAGCCCTGCCTCGAATATCTAGAAGGCGCTGTTGGCCCGAAAGAGATAACTCGAGGGGCTGAAGCCCTGCCTCGAATATCTTGAAGGCGCTGTTAGCCCGAAAGAGATAACTCGAGGGGCTGAAGCCCTGCCTCGAATATCTTGAAGGCACTGTTGGCCCGAAAGAGATAACTCGAGGGGCCGAAGCCCTGCCTCGAATATCTTGAAGGCGCTGTTGGCCCGAAAGAGATAACTCGAGGGGCCAAAGCCCTGCCTCGAATATCTTGAAGGTGTTGTTGGCCCGAAAAGATGATTCGAAGGACCGAAAAATTCCCTCGAAGGAACAAAAGACAGAGTCGTCAAAAAACTCTGTGTATATTCGGATGGCACAGAAGGGAAGAGCACAAAAGACCTCGAAGAAAACCCAGTCAAAAGGCCGTCTGAGTGCAAGAGGTGCGTACCTTCGAGACTCGAAAGAACTTTCGCCAATCTTTGCCCTTTGAGTCGAAAAGAATCAACCTACCCAAAGAAACGCATCATCGCTGACGATATGCCTCGTCGAATTGTCACATCATCTTCTGCAGGAATGACCTGACCCTGCCAGGACTAGACGTATGGTGGGCCCCCTGGCCGCGCGTCTCGGCCGTTGACAGAATTTGACCGCACGTCCCGCGCGTGGGTGAGAAATAACCGGCGCGGTTTCCTTGATTACCGTGCGTAGTGGACACCGCAGTGCCCTCGTGCTGACACATGGACGGCTGGATCAGCTCAGTCGTTTCCACTTCGCCGTGGACGGCTGAGATCTGACGCAGATTCCCAGAGGTGGAATAAATAACGGTAGCAGGGTAAATAGTCTGTCCTACTCCGCCGCCACCGTCTTCTTCCTCGCGCATTGCTCCTGTAGCTCTACTTTCTCACCTCCATTTCTGCAACCCTCGCTGCGCCCTGAGGCCATGGGTAAGAGGAGCTCCACCGCCGCCGGCGCCGCTGCTACCGCCAAGAAGGCCAAGACGGCCGACGCCGAAGGCTCCGCCGTTGGCCGTTGGGTCCAGACCAAGGTCGGGAACAAGGAGTTGTCCCAGGCCGAGAAGATGGGCCTGCTGAAGAACGCACCGGCGGAGTCACTCGCCGCCGGTCCGGAGATCGTTCCCCGGCCTCCTCCTGGATTCCGGGTAATCTTCATTGCCTTCTTGCTGCGGGGTTTGTCTTTTCCCCCACATCCTTTCCTCCGCGGTCTTCTTTTTGCTTACGGGATTCAGCTCCACGACCTGAATCCCAATTCCATCCTTCACATTGCGTGCTTTATCACGCTCTGTGAGTGCTTCCTGGGGATCGAACCCCACTGGGCACTGTGGCGCCGAATCTTCGTGATTCGGCACCCTCTGCCATATCAAACCGGCGGTTTCGGTGTCCAAGTGCGCCCAGACGTTGAGTATTTCAACCTCCAACCGCCCGAAAACAATCCCGGGTGGAGGACGAAGTGGTACTACGCCAAGGACAAATCCTTCGACGGCGAAAACTTCGGTCTTGAGGAATTCCATCCCACCGGCGTTCTTCGACCTCGCGTCTCCTGGAGACACGACCTTTCGGACGAGGAGCTGAAGATTACGGAGCCGCTGATGGAGAAGATCCAACAGCTTCGAGCTACTCCGAAGAAGGAGCTTTCGGGGATCCAGCTCATCCGAACCTTCATCGAATGTAGAATCCAGCCGCTCGCTGCTCGAGCCCACAGCATGTGGGATTACAGCGATCGCCGAGATTCGACCCGCATCTCCCAGGACGAGCTGCACGAGGCCGAGATCGATGAGTGCGTACGCACCGTCACGAACATCAAGAAGAAGGATCCCGTGCCGAAAGTCTTCGGCGCCGTAGCCTTCAGCAAGGCCTTTCCCCGCACCAAGGTACGATCTTGATCTTAATCGAATGCCTTCCTTATTTCTTAGCCGAATCGACCAGTATCGAATGCAGTCCACGTCCCTGTGCAGGTGATTGAAATAGCTCGATGCTATCCGCCCCAGCCCGAGATGGGCGAATATCCGGGGCGTGACTTTGCCGAAGTACCGGAGGGATCGACCTCCGCCGCTCCATCGCCTCCGAGGGCCCCGAAGAGACAACGAATTGCGGACGTTGTCGAAGACTCGGAAGACCTCGATGACACCCATTTTACTTCAGGTGATGATGTCAACAGCGCAATCCCCGCTTCGCCTTTGAGCCGCCGTCCTCCTCCTCGAACAGAGAGGAAAACCCTTCCGAAGTTCGGGATCGACGCATCGTAAGTTTTCCTTCGCGCATCTCGGGGTCTTGTTTCAACTTGATTGTCCGATTCTGACGTTGATGCTTGTTTCAGATCTTCCACCGAGGAAACGTCAACCTGTCCGGGGGATCAAGACCAGTACCAGGTCCGACCTCACGACGACGCCCTCGAACAAACTGCAGACTCACATGAGAAGGCTGCCGACGTTGCCGCCCCCGAAGCCGCTCTGACGAAGCCTTCGACCTCTTCCAAGAAGAAGGCGATGGAACATGAGTTCATGCTTGTCTCCTCGTCTGACGGGCCTTCCGGTCCTAACAACCATGTAAGTTCGAAGATTTTCCACTTGCGCTTCGCGTGTTTAACCATTAGTAGCCCCCGAGGGTGAGTCTAAGTGTTTACACTTAGGCTTGCCCTCCAAACCATGACTCGAAGGTTAATATTTTGCCTTGCCTTCTTTAGCCTGTTGTTAGGGACCTGTCGAAGGTTTGTAGGAGCTTCTTCGCCTTAGAGGAAGAGAACCGAAAGCTGTCCGAGCAGCTCGACAAAACTCGTCGTGAGTACTGCCACCTTACTTGTAAAATTTTGCTTTGTGTATGATATGACGCTTCTTTTTCTGACGACATCCTTTTACTGATTAGGGATTGGGGCCCAGGTTGCTGCTGACAAGACTTCCCTGAAATCTCAGCTGGACAATCTTGCCACTGAGAATTCGGGTTTGAAGGCTAAAGTCACTGAGCTGAACGACGAAATTGCCCGACTGAAGGTCGAATCGTCCGAAGCTCAGGAGCGTGCAAAGAAAAGCCGCCTGGACGCCGAAATCCGAGAAGGAGAACTTCACCAGCGCCTGCAAACTTCGCTTGATGCCTTGCGTGGTGAGTTCTCGAGCTTTGTCTGGATTACTTTTTAGGCCGAACAGTCCCATTGTTGACCTGGCGGTCTGCTCTTTCATGTAGTTGCTGCCGAATTGGACGCCGGAGCGATGAAGGTGCCCGCTGGAATCGAATCCAGTGTCGGCTTCGCCGAACGCCTGAGTCAAGAGGTTGTGAACCTCCTAGCGCGGGTGCGGTCGACACTTGTTCGCGTTCGGGATACGTCTGTACCCGACTCGACCAGCGACACTATGGCGGGGATCCTCGGAGCTCTGGCAGTTAAGGCGGACGGTGAAGACCCTTTACTTGCCGCGGTACGCCAACAGGTAACTATTGGCTCCGAGTCTGTCTTCTCCATGATGATGATGCACGACGTGGAGTTCGATGCTGACAAGGTCACGAGCACGTACCCGAAAGACAAGGACGGACGCGACAAGTCCGCCAAGACTTATGTTGCCCGTGCTCGTGAACTGGCTGCCCGAATGACGAGTTTTCTGGCCGAGAGGAACGAGAAGCTTGCAGCGGCGAGGGCTCGGAGGCGTGGCGCATCCGGCGCACCGTCTAGCAAGGCTGGTAGTTCAGCGTAGTGTGAGCAATGCTTCTCGCCCACTTGTAATTAGCTTTCGTGGTCTTATGCCGAGGGCAATGATCCTGACTAGGACTTCTTTCTGGTGTAAAAATTGCTCCTTTGTTATGTTTATCTGCTTGTCATTTGGCTGCCGAATGCTTGTATGTGATGCTCGACTCCTCGTGCAGGATCCTTCGCTGATTTCTGGTACTTGGCCTGTTTCGTACGAAACGGTTAGCAGTACCTCTGGTGCCGTTGAGCGAAGAACTCCTTCCTCAGGCGAATTGTCGCTGATTCGATCGTTGCGTGACCAACTCTAGAATACTCAGCGTCAACTGAAGGTGGTTACTGCCAAGGTCGACGTTGCTCTGTCGAAGGCGTCGCATGCTGCGGACTGCGAGAAATTTCTTCTCGACGAGATCGAGAATCTTGGAAAATCTATGAAGTGTGAGTCTCTAGACCTCTTTTGCTGTGTGCTGTGACTTGAGTGTGCAGGATTTGATCTTCGTCCTCTTTTCGCAGATGTGTGCCTCCACAGTGCTGCCAAAGCCCGGCGCGTGAATTCGCATCTTGTTGCTGCTCAGACACATGCCAATTCTGTTGCTGACAACTTCTGGGCTGATCGGTCGAAAGCAATGAAACTGACACTCCTTCAGGATAGGATTGCTCAAGCTGGTGCGTTGTCTGAGATGAGCCGGAGCGCACTCGCGCTGGTGCATCAGGCGATGTTCCCGTTGAACAATCAGCCCGAAGGCCTGCCGGCATTGCTCGATCGATTCGAGAATGGGAATGCTGTGTATTCCTTTGTCCGGGAGCACTTGCGCTGCAGGGCTGTGGTTGCACTTGCTTTCGTGCGTGCTCACTACCCTGAGATCGACCTAGAGCTTCTGAAGACACTTCCTCCGTCGCCCAGTGGTCGCTATAATATGGAGCACCACTATGCTGCTTGTAGAGGCACAGGTGATTGTATCGCTCGTCAAATTGTCATCGAAAGCGATCGGCAGAGAGCAAGCCAGGGTGCCACGGCGCCATGAACTAGTTTTGTGGCTTGTGCTAGTACCTTCACTCTGTGCATGTATTATGTGTATGTTTCCTTATTTGTCTGCGGCCAAAAGGCGAAGATCTCGAGCGTAGATCCGGAGGACGAAAAATCCCCAAGCATAAGTCGAGAGAACGCAACACTCGAACGTAAGTCGAGGAGACGCGGCCCTCAAGCGTAGATGAGGCCCCCGAGCGTGGGTCGAAAGGCCAAGACCCCGAGCGTGGGTCGAAAAGCCGAGACCCCGAGCGTGGGCGAAGCCCCCGAGCGTAGGCGAAGTCCCCGAGCGTGGGTCGAAAGGCCGAGCCCCCGAGCGTAGGCGAAGCCCCCGAGCGTGGGTCGAAAGGCCAAGCCCCCGAGCGTAGGTCGAAAAGCCGAGCCCCCGAGCGTGGGTCGAAAGGTCGAGCCCCCGAGCGTAGGCAAAGCCCCCGAGCGTGGGTCGAAAGGCCAAGCCCCCGAGCGTAGGTCGAAAAGCCGAGCCCCCGAGCGTGGGTCGAAAGGTCGAGCCCCCGAGTGTAGGCGAAGCCCCCGAGCGTGGGTCGAAAGGCCGAGCCCCCGAGCGTAGGCGAAGCCCCCGAGCATGGGTCGAAAGGCCAAGCCCCCGAGCGTAGGCGAAGCCCCCGAGCGTGGGTCGAAAGGCCAAGCCCCCGAGCGTGGGTCGAAAGGCTGAGCCCCCGAGCGTAGGCGAAGCCCCCGAGCGTGGGTCGAAAGGCCAAGCCCCCGAGCGTGGGTCGAAAGGCTGAGCCCCCGAGCATAGGCGAAGCCCCCGAGCGTGGGTCGAAAGGCCAAACCCCCGAGCGTGGGTCGAAAGGCTGAGCCTCCGAGTGTGCACAGATGTTGAATTATAGGACGGGGAATTTGAACTTTATTGCTTGGTGCCGAAGGCACAATGTTGGGTGCGGACTGCTGCCGACACTTGATTACATATTAGAGGGGGTAGAGGAGATAGCTTTGCTAGCTAAGGATAGAAGCGGCGCAATTGCACGGCGTTCCATGGGTTCTCTACATCTTTCCCCGTCTTCGGGTTGCGTAGGCGATATGCTCCTCCCGGGATGACCTCGTGGACAAGATACGGGCCTTCCCATGGTGGCTCCAGCTTCGATGTGCTTGTCTGCTTGAGTCGGAGCACAAGGTCGCCCGGCTCGAAAGAGCGTCCGCGTACCCGTCTGCTGTGGTAGTTGCGGAGGCTCTGCTGATAGACCGCCGATCGAATGAGGGCGACGTCTCGAGCCTCGTCCAGCAGGTCTTGGGCGTCTGCTAACGCCTTGTCTGCATCTTCCTCGACGTAGGCGGCGACGCGGGGCGCGCTGTAGCGTACGTCCGTGGGTAGCACTGCTTCTGCTCCGAAAAGCAAGAAGAAGGGTGTGTAGCCTGTCGAGGAGTTGGGCGTTGTTCACAGGCTCCATAGCACCGACGGCAGTTCCTCGACCCAGGCACCTGCTGTGTGCTTGAGGGGTCGAAGCAGTCGCTTCTTCAGGCCTCCACATACAAGTCCGTTGGCTTTTTCAACTTGTCCATTAGACTTGGGGTGCGCCACCGAAGCGTACTTGAGCTTGATGCCGAGGTTTTTGGCGAAGTCCTGGAATTCGCCCGAAGTGAAGTTGGTGCCGTTGTCGGTGATGATGCTATTCGGGACGCCGTATCGGTAGACGATGGACTCGAAGAATTTGACTGTCGTGGTCGCCTCTTGATTGGTGACCGGAACAGCCTCTATCCACTTGGAAAACTTGTCCACTGCGACTAGAAGGTAGGTATGACCTCCTCTGGATGACTTGGGGAGAGGCCCCACTTGATCGAGCCCCCATTGTGCGAAGGGCCAGGCCACAGGGATGGTGTGCAGTTCGGACGCCGGCGCGTGCGGCTTGGTGGCGAATAACTGGCATGCTTCGCAGTGCTGGACGATGTTCCTGGCATCGTAGAGGGCGGATAGCCAGTAGAATCCGGATCGAAAAGCCTTGGCCACGAGGGTTCGGCTGCAAGCGTGGTGTCCACAGGTTCCTTCGTGGATTTCCCGAAGGAGAGCAATCCCATCTTCCTGCGCTATGCACCGTTGGAGCACTCCTGTGGTGCTGCGCTTGTAGAGTTCCCCGTTGATTATCGTGAAGGCCTTGGAGCGCCGCATGACTTGTCGGCGATGGATGGGATCTTCTGGGAGCTCGCCCCGCGTTAGGTATGCCAAGTATGGTCTTGTCCATGTTGCTTCGACGAGCATGACCGCGGCTGCATCCTTCGGGAGGTCTGCTGCTCCTGCTGCCGGAGCGGTATTGACCGACCGAGCCCCCGGACGTGTTGCTAACGCTGGGTCAGTTGTTGGCTTGATCTTGACGGAGCGTTCGAATATCTCTTCGAAGAAGACTCCGGGCGGTATTGGGAGGCACCTTGAGCCAATGTTAGCCAGGTTGTCTGCCTCCTCGTTGCTTTCCCTGCCGATGTGCGTTACTTCGCAGCCCTCGAATTCGCCTTCGAGCTTGTCATACATGGCGCGATATGCGATCATGTTCACGCAGGTTGCGTCGCACTCCTTCATGACTTGCTGGGCGATGAGGTTCGAGTCCCCATGAATCTTGATGCGGGTGGCCCCGCAGGCCTTCGCCATGCGCATACCGTGAAGGACGGCTTCGTATTCCGCCTCGTTGTTGGAGGGATTCGGGAAGTGCATGCGGAGGACGTAGCGCATCCTGTCCCCTTGCGGTGACACCAGGACCACTCCTGCCCCTGCCCCCGAAACCCGCTTGGACCCGTCGACGAAGATGGTCCAGCTATTCGACAGGTCTGGGAGCTCGGGCATCTAAGCTTCTGTCCACTCGGCTATGAAATCTGGTAGGACCTGTGACTTGATCGCGGATTGGCGCTGGTACGTGATTTCCCAGGGTCCTAGCGTGATTCCCCATAGCGACACACGCCCTGTGGCGTCTGGGTTATTGAGGATGCTGGAGACTGGATTCGAGGCCACTACTATGATGGAGTGACACTCGAAATAGTGTGGCAGTTTCTTCCCCGTCATGTATATGGCGTATGCCAACTTCTGATAATGGGGGTATCTTTGCTTGGTCGGCGATAAAACTTCGCTCAGGTAGTACACGGGTCTCTGTACGCCGTGCTCTTTGCCCTCTTCTGCGCGTTCGACCACAAGCACTAAACTGACGACTTGATTTGTAGCCGCAATGTATAGTGATACGTCTCAAACGTATCTATAATTTTTGATGCTCCATGCTTGTTTTTACACCATTTGCCTATTGTTTCGTTACACTTAGTGGCATTTTTATACATTTTCCGGAACTAACCTATTAACGAAGTGCCACAGTGCCAGTTTCCTGTTTTCTGCTGTTTTTGTGTTTCAGAAGTGATACACAGGAAATATTCTCGGAATTGGACGAAACAAGCTCCTGAAGTCATATTTTACCCGGAAGCTTCTAGAGATCCGAAGAAGTGTCGGAGGGGGGCCACCAGGGCCCCACACAAGGGGGCGGCGCGGCCTGGCCCCTGGCCGCGCCACCCCTGTGTGAGAGCCCCTGGCTCCACCTCTGACATCGCCCCTTCGCCTATAAGTACCCCCCGACGAGAAAAACCTAAGGGCCCGATCAGTTTTCCAGAATACATCGCGATCCGCCGCCGCCGTCGACCCGAAGATCGGGAAGGTCCAGAAGCTCTTCCCGGCACCCTGCCGGAGAGGGGAATCGCCACCGGAGGTCTTCTTCATCGCCATGCTTGCCTCCGGAGCGATGAGTGAGTAGTCTACCTTGGACTATGGGTCCATAGCAGTAGCTAGATGGTTGTCTTCTCCACTATGTGCTTCATGTTTAGATCTCATGAGCTGCCCTACATGATTGAGATCACCGTTATGTAATTCTATGGTGTTGGTTTGTTGGGATCCGATGAATATTGGTGTTTATGATTAAGTTGCTGTACTGAATTATATCTTTTGTTATCTCTATGTTGTTTATGATCTTGCATGCTCTCCGTTGTTAGTAGCTATCTTGGCCGAGTAGTCGCTAGTGACTCCAAGAGGGGGTATTTATGCTCGATAGTGGGTTCATGTCTCTATTTCACCTGGAGGAGTGACAGAAACCTCTAAGGTGGTAGATGTGCTGTTGCTACTAGGGAGAAAACAACATTCATATGCTCAAGGGCATATGCTTTGTTTACATTACACACTTTGCTTAATGCAATTATCTGTTGTTCGCAACTTAATACTTTTGGGGTGTTCGGATTGATATCCCCGGGGGTGGATTATTAGTCATAGATGCAGTTGGATGGCGGTCTATGTATTTTGTTGTAATGCCCAGAGTAAATCTCATAGTGATCTTCTTGACATATCACGTTATCTTTATTCTATCAATTGCCCAACTGTAATTTGTTTACCCAGCATGTTATTTTATCTATGGAGAGACACCACTAGTGAACTGTGGACCCCGGTCCTATTTTAATCATATTGCAATCACCTGTTTACTTTTCCCGCACTGTTTACTTTACTCGCATATTATTACTGTTTTCCACTCGATACACTCATAACCTTTGTTTCAAGCAAACCGGTGAGATTGACAACCTCATCGCAAGTTGGGAACAAAGTATTTGTTTGTGTGTGTGCAGGTTCCACAACACCTTCAGTCGTCATCATCTCTCTTCTCCTGTTCGATAAACCTTGGTTTCTTAACTGAGGGAAAACTTGCCGCTACACTCATCATACCTTCCTCTTGGGGTTCCCAACGGGCTGGTCATCACCACGCACAAGGACTTACTGCTCCCACGTCAACTAAACGCCACAGCTCTTTTCTGGCGTCATCATCACACGAGTAGCAGCCTCTTTTCTGGCGCCGTTGCCGGGGAAGAGAGAAGACTTCTGCGAGGGGAGTTCTTCGCACACACATTCTTTACTTTGTTATTTGTTTTGCTTTACTTTATTTATTTTACCTGCATCGCTTTTTATATAAAAAACCCAAAAAAAAAATTAGAATCCTTGGTAGCTGTTTTTACTTGTTTACTTTCGTTTTGCTGAAATGGGTACTCCTGAAAACACCAAGTTGTGCGACTTTGCTAGCACGAACAATAGTGATTTTATCTGCACTCCTATTGCACCACCTGTTCCTGCTACCACCTTTTATGAGATCAAGCCTGCTTTATTGAACCTTGTTATGAAAGAGCAATTTTCTGGTGCTAGTACTGAAGATGCTGCAGCTCATCTCAACAATTTTGTTGAGCTATGTGAGATGCAGAAATATAAGGATGTTGATAGTGATATTATTAAGCTCAAGTTGTTTCCTTTTTCTTTGAGAGGAAAGGCTAAAGATTGGTTGCTGTCTTTGACTAAGAATAGTATTGATTCATGGGCTAAGTGTAAGGATGCTTTTATTGGTAGATACTATCCTCCTGCTAAGATTATAGCTTTGCGCAGCAATATTATGAAGTTTACTCAGTTTGATAATGAACATGTTGCTCAAGCTTGGGAAAGAATGAAATCTATGGTAAAGAATTGCCCCACTCATGGACTGACTACTTGGATGATTATCCAAACTTTTTATGCAGGACTGAATTTTTCTTCAAGGAACTTACTTGATTCAGCTGCTGGAGGCACTTTTATGTCCCTCACATTGGGCGCCGCATCAAAGCTACTCGACAACATGATGGTAAATTATTCCGAATGGCACACCGAGAGAGCTCCGCAAGGTAAGAAGGTAAATTCTGTTGAGGAAACCTCTTCCTTAAGTGATAAGATTGATACCATTATGGCTATGCTTGCTAATGATAGGACTCATATTGATCCTAATAATGTTCCTTTGGCCTCTCAGGTTGCCCAAGAAGAGCAAGTTGATGTGAATTTCATTAGAAATGACAATTTTAATAACAATGCTTATAGGAACAATTTTGCTAGTAACAATTATAGGCCGTATCCTTCTACCAATGGTAATAGTTATGGTAACTCTTATGGTAATTCCTACAACAACACTAGGGCCGCGCCCTCCGAGCTTGAGGTAATGCTCAAGGACTTCATCGGTAAGCAAACTGCTTTTAACAAGTCTGTTGAGGAAAAGTTAGGCAAAATTGATATTCTTGCTTCTAAAGTTGATAGCCTTGCTCATGATGTTGAACTTCTGAAATTAAAAGTGTTTCCTAATGATGTGAATGTGAGCAATGTTGTTGCTGCCGCTAATGCTACTCAAGTTGGAATTGATGAAAATATTAGATTGTTAGCGGAATTGCATGCCAGGTGGGAAAGAGAAGATGAGATGGCTAGAGAGATAAAGGTATGTACTATTACTACCTCTAATGATGTTGCTCCTACTGATAATAATCCTCTCACTTTGATTGGTGTAGAGAAAACTCCCACTCCTTGTGTTAAAAAGCCTAAAACTGCCAAAACTTTTTCGCAAAAGAGTGCTGAAATTTTTCGGAGTGTGGGAGATGATAGCTCTATTTCCTTTAATGATTTTGATGTTGATGGCTGCAATATATCTGAAGTTATTTTGTTCTTGCAAAAGCTTGCTTTGACTCCCAATGCTAGTTCTTTAAATATTGCTTTTACTAAGCACATTACCAATGCTCTCATAAAGATTAGGGATGAAAAGTTGAAGCAAAAAGCCTCTGTTCCCAAGAAGCTAGAAGATGGTTGGGAACCCATCATTGATATGCATGTTAATGGTTATGATTGCCATGCTTTATGTGATCTAGGTGCTAGTATTTCCATCATGCCTAGAAAGATTTATGACATGCTTGATTTACCACCACTTGAAAAATGTTATTTTGATGTTCCTATTGCTGATGTTGCTAAAAAGAAACCTTTGGGAAGGATTAATGATGTTCTTATTGTGGTTAACAATAACCTTGTTCCCGTTGATTTTCTTGTTATGGACGTTGAATGCCATGCTTCATGTCCTATTATTTTGGGAAGACCCTTTCTTCGAACTGTAGGTGCTATCATTGATATGAGGGAAGGCACTATCAAGTATCAATTCCCGCTAAAGAAAGGTATGGAACACTTCCCTAGGAAAAGAAAGAAATTACTTTTTGACTCTATTCTTAGAGCAAATTATGAGCTTGATGCTTCATCACTTGATATTACTTGATTCGCAATTTTCTGCGCCTAGCTCAAAGGCGTTAAAGAAAAGCACTCTTGGGAGATAACCCAACGTTTTCTTTTCAGTACTTTTTCTTTTATTTGAGTCTTGGAAGCCATTACTACTGTAATGACCGCTCCTTATCTTGTTTATTTCATTTTTGTGCCAAGAGAAGCCTCTAATTTGAGTGAGGTAAAGATTTGGGGATGTTGCTGTCCTGAAACTGTTTTCGGTGCTGCACCGTAAAAATTCGTGAAAATTCTCTGTTTATCTTTTGGACCTGCGATTTCTTGTGCATATTTCCCAGGTTATATCCAAACTTTTATTAGTTGAACACTTTTTGATTTGAGCAACGGAAAATCCCTCAAAAATTCGTCCTTTGTCAGCTGTTCAGTTTTGACAGATTTCTGCCAATATTTGTTTTTGCCACTTTATCGCTTTCTTTTGAGTTCTTTTTGATCATGGAACTCTTGTGGAAGTTGCTACCATAGTATATACTTTATATGTGGTGGTTTTGGGTTGAAACCTGAAGCTAAAAGAGGTTGAATATATTTTATGCTTACACTAATGTTGCTAATAGAATTGTGTTTAGTTTTGTATGAAGGAAGTTTTCAAGTGTAGGGATTGGAGAATGATGAGATGAGTTGAAGAATGGACAAAAGCTCAAGCTTGGGGATGCCCATGCATCACCCCAAGAAATATCCAAGAAATACAAGCGTCAAAGCTTGGGGATGCCCCCGAGGCACCCCTTCTTCATCGGCAAAAATCAGGTCACCTTTCAAAACACTATATTTTTATTGCTTCATGCACTATGTGTTTTTCTTGGAGCGTCAGTTGTTTTAGTTTTCTTAGTTGGTTTAGTTTGTTTGTTTGCTGCAATAAATGGTTGGACCCCAACAAATTTCCTTTGGAGGAGATGTACTCGTTTTCATTTGCAAAGAACGCTCTAGTTTTCACTCTTATTAAAAATCGAGTGTTCTTCTTTTTCTGCTACTGCTTTTGGTTTTCGTTTTCACCTTGATTTGCGGTCAGATCTTGTCATATCTTTTCATCAAGGTGTATTTTTGCCTCTGATCTTTATTGGTTTTCATCAAAAGAGGTGTTTATAAAAATTTCAAATGGTGTTGGAAAAGAGAAAAAGCTTTGTGCAAAATAGTAGTACAAGAAGGAGCTTATGTAGACTGCGGCTTAGGCTTTTTCATGTCATGCTTGATGTCTTTTTGATAGTATGCTTAGTGGTTTTGCTGTAGCATGACTTGTCTCAAATAACTGAGATTGCTTAATGAGCCTTTGAAAAAAATCATGCGTTGTTTTTATTGTATGGAAGCATTATTTTGGTTTTCTCCTTGATGCTTTATTTGGGTTGACTTGGCGCATGCTCACACATGTTAGACTCTTACAAAGTCGCCACTAGCCTTCATGATCATTTAGTTTTTGACTTTTGATGCCATCGTATGCTTCTTTTAATGTCGCTTTGTCGCTTTGCATGATTATGGCCATTATTGCTCTCTTAGTTGGTCGCTCCCAGTCTTTTGCTAGCCCTCGCCTTGTACTGAGTATGAGCTCTACTCGTGCATCCAACTCCTAAAAGCCAAAGTTTTCCAAAGTGACCACCATACATACCTACTAGCAATTTGCTATTCCAAGTAAATTTGACTTGCTTTTATTTTCTCTTCAAATTAAACTCTTACCAGTGTTATGCGAAACTCGGTCAGTAAAGCTCTCACGAACCGGAAGGCACACTTTACTTTTTCCTGTTCTTAAAAATTTGACATTGTGGTCTTTTATGTTGAGTTGTTATGCTTGCAAGTTGTAAGTTGGATTCTAGCCCAGCCATGCTGTCATGGGGCAAGCTTTCAACATTGCACTTCTATTTGAGTTGATATCGTGATCTTTTGTTTATGGATGCCCGCGGTGTGAAATGAATTGGGAATCTTGTAGGGATCATGGAGTTTGTATATGTGTTAGGGAAACGCCGGGCCGCCAATCTAAGCCATGCATAATTCATGGTGGAAATTTGCAGCATACCCATGGTGAACATTCGACGACGCATCTCACAATAAAAAGCTAAACAATATAGCAAATAAAAGAGATGTCGAGGTGTTCATTGTCTGCTTGTCCTGTCATTTTGGTGTGGGCTTGTTCCATGTCATCGGGCACGGAGGTACCCCATTGGCGGTTCTCAATGATATGCATATACTTACAATGACAAGAGCCTTGCTTGGGACTCTAAGTAATGTAGCATGGTTTGGGTACTAGTATTCACGGGACACGAGGTTTTCAACTTATGATTTGTCAAGCATATGCATCATAATTGTTCTCGCATTAACTTTAACCATTCAAGATGCTTATGATGGGGGCAATGAGAGCTCAAAGCCGGTAAGTACCATAATTTTTGAAGGTTATAAAACTTGCAATCACTGCTTCCCTCTGCGAAGGGCCTTTCTTTTACTTTTATGTTGAGTCACCACCTTCCTTCTTTATGCACCATCAAGAGAGCATAGTTGTCATTCTTAGTGTGATATGCATTGTCCCAAAGTTCATTGATTGATTCATATTGTTGGTTTCACTTGTTCTTAAATTATTTGTATCTAGTCGCCCTCTTAAACTTGAAGGTGTCCTATGTATTTATGTTTTGCTCTCTTTGAAGGACAAGCTGAAAACCATTTGTGTGTTTTTCCTTATGATTTGAACACACGTTTGACTTTCATTGTTTCATTTTCATGATATTTTGTTTGTGTTCATTTGCATGTTTACAACATGGTTGCTAAGTTCTTATTGTCATGATTATATCTTTCATGCCCATGTTTTAAGTTCTACTGATCCCAGCTCACCAATGCTTGCATATATGATCAAGATTGTGTAGGTGCATGTCACCTCAAAAATTATTCTTTGTTATCACTTACCTACTTGAGGACGAGCAGGAGTTAAGCTAGGGGATGCTTGATACGTCTCAAACGTATCTATAATTTTTGATGCTCCATGCTTGTTTTTACACCTTTTGCCTATTGTTTCGTTACACTTAGTGGCATTTTTATACATTTTCCGGAACTAACCTATTAACGAAGTGCCACAGTGCCAGTTTCCTGTTTTCTGCTGTTTTTGTGTTTCAGAAGTGATACACAGGAAATATTCTCGGAATTGGACGAAACAAGCTCCTGAAGTCATTTTTACCCGGAAGCTTCCAGAGATCCGAAGAAGTGTCGGAGGGGGGCCACCAGGGCCCCACACAAGGGGGCGGCGCGGCCTGGCCCCTGGCCGCGCCACCCCTGTGTGAGAGCCCCTGGCTCCACCTCTGACATCGCCCCTTCGCCTATAAGTACCCCCCGACGAGAAAAACCTAAGGGTCCGATCAGTTTTCCTGAATACATCGCGATCCGCCACCGCCATCGACCCGAAGATCGGGAGGGTCCAGAAGCTCTTCCCGGCACCCTGCCGAAGAGGGGAATCGCCACCGGAGGTCTTCTTCATCGCCATGCTTGCCTCCGGAGCGATGAGTGAGTAGTCTACCTTGGACTATGGGTCCATAGCAGTAGCTAGATGGTTGTCTTCTCCACCATGTGCTTCATGTTTAGATCTCATGAGCTGCCCTACATGATTGAGATCACCGTTATGTAATTCTATGATGTTGGTTTGTTGGGATCCGATGAATATTGGTGTTTATGATTAAGTTGCTGTACTGAATTATATCTTTTGTTATCTCTATGTTGTTTATGATCTTGCATGCTCTCCGTTGTTAGTAGCTATCTTGGCCGAGTAGTTGCTAGTGACTCCAAGAGGGGGTATTTATGCTCGATAGTGGGTTCATGTCTCTATTTCACCTGGGGGAGTGACAGAAACCTCTAAGGTGATAGATGTGCTGTTGCTACTAGGGAGAAAACAACATTCATATGCTCAAGGGCATATGCTTTGTTTACATTACACACTTTGCTTAATGCAATTATCTGTTGTTCGCAACTTAATACTTTTGGGGTGTTCGGATTGATATCCCCGGGGGTGGATTATTAGTCATAGATGCAGTTGGATGGCGGTCTATGTATTTTGTTGTAATGCCCAGAGTAAATCTCATAGTGATCTTCTTGACATATCACGTTATCTTTATTCTATCAATTGCCCAACTGTAATTTGTTTACCCAGCATGTTATTTTATCTATGGAGAGACACCACTAGTGAACTGTGGACCCCGGTCCTATTTTAATCATATTGCAATCACCTGTTTACTTTTCCCGCACTGTTTACTTTACTCGCATATTATTACCGTTTTCCACTCGATACACTCATAACCTTTGTTTCAAGCAAACCGGTGAGATTGACAACCTCATCGCAAGTTGGGAACAAAGTATTTGTTTGTGTGCGTGCAGGTTCCACAACACCTTCAGTCGTCATCGTCTCTCTTCTCCTGTTCGATAAACCTTGGTTTCTTAACTGAGGGAAAACTTGCCGCTACACTCATCATACCTTCCTCTTGGGGTTCCCAACGGGCTGGTCATCACCACGCACAAGGACTTACTGCTCCCACATCAACTAAACGCCACAGCTCTTTTCTGGCGTCATCATCACACGAGTAGCATATAGCAACATGGGCTCTTTTTCTCGAGGTGTGACGAGAACTGGGAAGGTCGATAGACGGCGCTTGAGATCTTCGAACGCGGCTTGCACCTCTTCGGTCCATGTGAAGTTGTCTGTTTTCCGGAGCAGCCGATAAAAAGGGAGCGCTTTTTCGCCAAGCTTGCTGATGAAGCGGCTAAGCGCTGCGAGTCGACCTGTCAACTGCTGGACGTGTCGGAGCGTCTTCGGAGGCTGCATGTTGATGATGGCCTGTATCTTCTCTGGGTTGCCTTCGATCCCTCTCTCGGAGATTAGATAGCCCAGCAGTTGGCCAGTGGGTACCCCAAAAGAGCACTTCTTTGGGTTAATCTTGATGCTATATTTGTCGAGGTTAGCGAAGGTTTCTCGAAGATCGTCGAGCAAGCTGTCTGCTTTCGCGGTCTTGATGACAATGTCGTCGACATAAACTTCGATGTTGCGGCCGATTTGTTCCTTCAGGCACGCCTGCATACACCGTTGATAGGTGGCTCCGGCGTTCTTGAGCCCGAAGGGCATCGTCATGTAGCAGTATATCCCGTGCGGGGTGATGAACGCCATCTTGTCTTCGTCGTCCACTTTCAGCCGTATCTGATTATACCCGGAGTACGCGTCGATGAACGAGAGGCGTTCGCATCCTGCCGTGGAATCGATGATCTGGTCGATTCGGGGCAGGGGGAAGTAATCCTTCGGGCAGTGTTTGTTTAAGGCTGTGAAATCGATGCACATCCTGTAGATCTTCGTGTCCTTCTTCTCCACCATGACCGGTGGCGAGAGCCACGTGGCTTCCTTGATCTCTCTGATGAACTTGGCTTCGAGGAGGCGATTGATTTCTTCGCCCATCGACTTGGCCTTCTCTGGATTGTACCATCGCATAGACTGCTTGAACGGTTTCGTGTTTGGAAATATCTTAAGCTCGTGCTCGGCGAGTTCCCTGGGGATGCCTGGCATGTCAGCTGGGCACCAGGCAAACATCCTCCAGTGCTCACGGAAGAACTCGACGAGCACGCTTTCCTATGCGGGAGAGAGAGAGTTCGACACCCGCGCCATCTTAGTTGGGTCAGTCGGGTGGATCTGGTGCTCTCGGGTGTCTTTTGTGGCATCGAAAGACAACTCTGGGGCGTTCTGCTGCGCCGGTGGATCGATGTCCATGACGGTGGCCTCCCGAATGTGGTGCAGTTCTTCATGCACCCCGAAGGTCTGGGACATGCTGTTGAAGTCCTTGTCGCAGTTTTCTGAACGTGCGAAACTGCCGCTGATCGTTAGTGGTCCTCTGTTTGCGGGCATCCGCAGCTTGAGGTAGGCGTAGTGGGGTACCGCCATGAATCGAGCAAACGCTGGTCGCCCGAGGATAGCATGGTACTGCGAGGGCCAGTCGACCACCTCGAATTTGATCTTCTCCTTTCTGAAGTTTGCTGGAGTGCCGAAAATGACATCGAGATGTATCGCTCCCAATGGATACGTCGGCTTCCCTGGGACGATTCCGTGGAAGGAAGTCTCTGTTGGCAGGAGATTATTTAGCGGGATCTTGATCTTTCGCAGTGTGTCTGCGTAGATGAGGTTCAAGTTGCTGCCTCCGTCCATGAACACCTTTTTCGAGGTGAAACCCCCTATTTGCGCCTCAAGAACCAAAGCATGGTATCCTGGGCGTGGGATCTTCGGTGGATAATCTGACCGGTCAAAACCGATCAGATGTTCGGACCAATTCAGGTATTCGGGAGTGGCTGGTGGTGCATGCTCGGCGTGGAACACTTCCCTTGCGCGTTTTCGCTGCACTTTATTCGTCGGGCGCCCCCTCTGGATCATGGGCACGAAACCTCTTGGCGGCGGGAACTCTTCTTCCTCGTTGGCCGGTTGTCGCTGCTCGACTTGCTGGATCGTAGCGGCCTGGTGGTTTTGCTGTACGACGTTTGCTGGTGGGTTCGGCGGTGGCGGTGGAGCGTTGTAGGCTATCGCCCCTGCCACTGGTTGCTCGGTGTTCATCCTCTCCTGAAGTGCCCGGTTGAGACGAAGGAATTCCCTGCACTCGATGAGGAGATGTGCAGGTTTTCGTACCCCGTCCTTGTCGAGGTACGTATGCCTTGGGCATCCGCTATCAAGCATCTCCTCTGCCGACAGCTGTGGCTGTCGTCGACGCCACTCCTTGCTGGGTTTCGAATCACGACTGCTACTGCCGTAGTAATTGTTTCCTCGGCGCGGTAAGTCGCGATTGTCGTCGCGGTCCTCGTGCACGTAGCCAGCTGCTACCATGTATGTGTTCTCCGCGCTGTCGTAGCGGCTTCGGCGACCTTTCTTCCGGGATCCGGGATGGAACTGGTCCTTCGCGTCGACGTCGCGTTCTGCTGACCGACGGCGGCTTCTGGGAGCCGAGATGGAGTCTTCGCCATCAGCCCATTCGTTTGCCAGGCTCATGAGGTGGTCGATGGTCCTAGGCTTGCAGCGTCCCAGCTCTTCCTTGAAGTCGCGTCGAAAGAGACCATCCCGAAAGGCGTCGATAGCCCTTTCGGGCGAGATGTTTTCCGTCGTGTTCCGGAGGCTGATCCACCGTGAGATGTATGATCTCAGGTTCTCTCCAGTTCTCTGCACGCATAGGCGGAGTTCCTCGAATGACGTGGGTCATCGTGAAGTGCCTCGGAAATTTGCGATAAACGCTTGCCGAAACTCTTCCCAGGAGCGGATGCTATCTGGGGCGAGATTGTTCAACCATGCCCTTGCGTTATCCTTTAGGTGCAGCGATAACAACTGAAGGGCGTTGTCCCTAGATCCGCCGCTGATTTTGACAGCGGTTATGAAGTCATCTAGCCAAATTCGGGGATCCTGCTGCCCGTTGAATTTGACTATGCCGTCGCTGAGTTTGATTCCTTTCGGCAACGGTGCGGAACGGATCAGGAGGCTAAAGCATTCTGCCCCGCAGAGTCCATCGCTGGGACCGCCGAACGTTTCAGCCTCGCGTCGTGCTCGCCCCTGGTCGACTCTATGCTGGGCCAGACCGTGCCGAAGCTCTCCGTTGAGAGGTTCGACCACTTGCGTCTGAGGCACTACGGCTGGGACCGGTGCTGGGTGCCTGGCTTGCTCCGGTGGTGGAGCGATTCTTGTTGTTGTCGCGCCATGTACTGAGCCAGGCGTGCCTTGCAGCACCCTTACTCCTTCGAGCGCTAAATTTCGCAGGTGTCGCATATGTTCGTCACCGTTAGATGCGTTCGCAGCAATGTATGCTGCCGCGGCCATGATTGCTGCTTCCTTGGTCTTGGGCATCAATTCAGCTTCATTGAACTCTGCCTCCAGGTTTCGGGTGATATTGTGCATATCGGCCCCAGGCTGAGTACGCGATCTCGATCTTCGTTGAACGCTCGATGAATAGTGGGATGACCTTTCGGCCCGCCTCTTGCTGGACGCGTCGGCCTCCTCTCTGCACCGTTCCAGCACACGCCTATCAGCGCTGATCTGATCTTTTTGCTCCTGGACGACAAATCGGAGTGCAGCCAGATCGCTTGGACTTGGGTTGGGACCAAAATTTATTTCGCCCGCATAAACCCTTCTTGCGAACCGGATCTGGTCATGCGTGACCACCTGGCGGCCGCTGTCTGCCCGGTTTCGGCCATCATTCTCGTTTCCGTCGTTGTGCGATGCCATCATGCAGTGGCCCCCGGGCCACGGGGTCGAATCGCCGCTGATTTCGCCCAGCGCTGGAGGATAGACGTCGTTGCTTTCGACGTAGGGCCCGACTTCAATCATGAAGTCAGAGTCGTAATCAGCCACATAGCCGTCACTGGATGCGTTAGATTCGCATAGTGAGGCAGAGCTTGCCGAATTGCCGATTTTCCCCTTAGCTTCGGGGTAGACGTCGTCGTCGTCATCTGAGCATGTGTAGTCCGAGTACAACCCTTCGACGTAGTCAGGGTCATACGATGTAGTGCGGAGTGTGAGGGCGTTGAGAGCCCGATCGCACTCTGATATCGTCGGGTAGACAGCTGCTGTGCCCCCCCCGAGGATCTTCACAGCCGGCGATTTCATGGGATGAAAAATCTCCGGCGCCCACGTAGTGGTATGCGTCACAGTCGACGCAATAGGCGGTGGTTGGGGATGGAGGTGGATCTTCGAAATCGTTCGACCCGACTGATGGGGTCGAAATTTTTGGCTTCGATCTCTCCTCCGATGATGCTAGCGACGCGCCTGTCGAGGGTTTGCCCCCGATGGTTGGTGGTTTCATCGTTTCGACCATGAGCGGGGCCGATTCGGCGATGGAAAGTAGCTCTATCGCCCCGTTACTGTCCACGTGGAAGTTGAACAGTCCGAAGGCCATGTCATAGCCTCCGAGCGCTATCCCTGTAGTGCCTGAGACGGGATCGATGACGTCCGCCGTCGGGGTGAAGTCGATGGTGCTTGGCGAAACGCTATCGACGACAGTCGAATCAACGGCGTCGGTCTCTGGCTCCATCGGGCTGGCGTGGACGATGGCCGGCACAGCGATGCCGGCGAGGGTGTCGATGTCGATCTTGGAGGTGGTGTCGACGTCGGTCGGCGCAGCGATGCCGACGATGGTGTCGATGTCGATCTTGGAGGTGGTGGGTGATGGAGCCGGCGAATCCGTAGATCCAGATCCCGTCGTCCCCACGGTCGGCGCCAATTGACGAGGTTCTACCCCGGCAATGCCCATGTCGAAGGGCTTTCGATCTAGGAAGCGTATTGGGGACCTGGCGAACTCGACGGCGATCAGACGAAAGCAGAGGGACACGAGGATTTACCCAGGTTCAGCCCCCTCGAAAGGTAAAAGGCCTACGTCCTGCTTGTCTGACTTTGTATTGATGGTGTGGTTACGATGATGGTGTTACAATGGCGACGTAGATTAGATCTAGCCAAAAACAGAGAGCTCTAAGTTGTCGAGCGCTCCGGCGTGAGGTGGGTGAAAAAGCGTCTAGGGTTTCGAGACCTCCCTCCCAGCCTTTTATAAGTCAAGGCTAGGTCTCAGGAGTGTCTCTCAAGCCAAGTACAGATCGGATCAACCGAGGACTAGTCTAACTTGGACTCATCGAAATCTTGCTTGTGCACCAAGTATTGCTCTTGGGCCACGCCAGGCCACTGCCTTGATAGGCCTCGAAAGCCTTTCGTGAGACACCCTTCCCGGACCGAAAACCAGATAGACAAATATCGGGTGCTCGTTTGTCATTCCTTCCTCACCGAGTATATGCCTTTGAGCGAGAACAGGGGCCGCTGCGCTTTGCGGTTACGGGCGCTAGGGCAACATCGGCCGCTTCCTCGTGCCCTTGCTTCGTACCCTAACCAAGCAACTAACCCAAAACTAATTGCCGTCTCCATCCGCCTTCATTCAGGGCATTCTTTGCCGTTAAGCAAGCGACGCCCGCCCGAGGCAGCCCCCGAGTCGGAGAGTTTCTCCAGGGGAGAGGGCCGCGCGACGAGGATGATGCTTATAATACTCTAGCCCTGGTGATTTCTGCCGTTCCAGATTTAGGGATCCGAATTCGGCCGGAGTGTTTGATCGATATACGATGGTGGGGGTGCTGTCGAATCGGGTGGACCGGGAGGATATCACAGCCGGGGATCACATCTACTCGTGGAGATCCGCCTACATCTACGCCCACCACGGTCGGTAATCCCCTCCTCCTCCTCCTCCTCCCCTAAGCTATCCCTGTCAATCGATTCGTTGATTTGGTAAGGAGTAATTAAGGACCCTACCGCCATTAATCTCACGCTTAAATCCTCTGGGGTCGCCTTAAAGATGCTCCGCAACAATGGAGATGTTCATCTGTGAATCGATCTATGAAGTGGCTTTGGCCTGCAATACTCTCTTTCTATGGGGAATTAAGGGAGGTTCTGGGCTGTTCACCGTTGAAATTTACTTTTCTCGCGTGTTCGGAACTCATAAGATGTTCCTCTCTGAATCTATTTAGTGGTTTTGGCCTGCAATGCTCTCTTTCTAGGGGAGATAAGGGAGGTTCTGGGCTGTTCACCATTGAAATTTACTGTTCTCGCATGTTCGGAACTCATAAGGTGTCATCCAAATAACCAAAGATGCAAGTTTTTGTTCAAGTTGTGTTCTTGTTCAGCAGCTGTGGATACTAAGTCAGGAAAAGGCAAAGGGGCTGGCAAGTTTTATGTGATTCAGCTATACCTTTGTTATGCGCCTAATTGTTAAATCGTGACTGCTAATATCATGTGGACTAAATTTATATCAATGCAATGGCCTGGAAATCTTTCACATCTCCATAAGTCTGTTTGACTCAGAATAGCATCTTATAGAGCGATCCTTTTCCTTCTCAAGCCACATTGCATACGAAAATCGATGCTGTTACTGCCTCTGCCTCCTAATCGTGTCTATGCATATGCTTATCACGGCAATACTTGTTCATGCCGCCCTCTTGACAAGTTTTCCTGTTGTGCAGTACAACTTCTGTTTTCTAATTTGTCCTTCCAATTTCAGGGATATACGCCGGAGATGGCATGGTTATCCATTTCACCAGAGCAGCTGGGCATGAAATCGGGACAGGAACGTTCGTGGACAAGTTTCTGTTTAGCTCCTCTCCTGCAACGGGAGACGGCCCTCCCTGCCAGAAATGCGGCCACCTCATTAAGCCTCAGGGAGTCATAACATCCTGCCTCGATTGCTTCTTGGATGGGGGCAGTCTCTACCGCTTCGACTATGCAGTGTCGCCCACTTTCTTCCTCGCCAAAGCACGAGGAGGAACCTGCACTATGGCTCCCTCTGATGCCGTCCATGTTGTCATCCACCGTGCCCAGCACCTTCTCAACAACGGCTTTGGCATGTATAGTCTGTTCAGGAACAACTGCGAGGACTTTGCAATATACTGCAAGACGGAGATGCTTGTCGAGACCTCTTTTAGCGTTGGGCGCAGCGGGCAGCTCTCGTCCCTGGCGGCTGCGTTCAGCGCGGTGGCTTCTTCACCGCTGCGTTTCCTGACAACTAGCGCTGCTGGTCTGGCAGTTGTAACGAGCAGCATGTACTGTGTGGGGCGATATGTGTCAGATATGGGTGTTCGCCGTGATGTGATCAAGGTGCCTGTTGAAAGGCTTGTGGAGCACTGGGTGCAGAATATTACTCTTATTCCTGCTCCTCAAGGGGCCACGCAGGCGACACAGACGGAGGCTGCAACACCGGGAGACTCGCCTGATATGCTAGGGGAGCTTGCTAAAAAAGATTCACCAGCAGACTCGCTGGAATTGCTAAGGGAGCTTGCTATAAAAGAATCACCAGGAGAACTCGCTGGAATTGCTAAGGGAGCTTGCTGAAAAAGAATGTGTTCTTTAGCTGTGTTGTTGTCGTTGGTCGATCTGGCTTTGTGACGATTTGTTGTTCAGTTCCATTATTGGTGTGGCACACACCTCTTATGTAATTTAATCTACCTTTGAAAGGTACTGCAACAATACTCTACTTGCTTGTATCGAATGCTGTATGATGAAAGGTGGAAGCACCTCTTCACAAAATTGGCAACCTTGAAATTTCCCTTTCTTGTATTCCACCTTGATGCATCATAGTGCTTGTACCCTTTTTTTCTCATTTAGTGCCACCCTTGCTGCATCTAATAGCTTCAGATGAGGCCCTTGACATGCAATAATGCTCAGTTTTTTGTAATCATTTAGTTCAGTTACAGACCCCGTACACATTTTTTTCCCTTACAACTTTACACAACACGGTTTGACTCACTCTGCACTTTCTCCTAGCAAACACAATCATTGTCTTATTTACAGCCCTGTCCAACATCATGGCTGAAGAATCACACAGGAATGGCGTGGAGAGGATTCTTCTTGCTGCAAGCTGACTGCACAACCTGTTGCTACTATTTATCCTTGATCATATGTCCAAAACTTTCTAAGTTTCTCCAATATTTGATCTTCAAAATTAGGATATAGTTGCAAAATGCTGATTCAGGTGTATGTTTCTTTCCAGTTCTTATCACACGTATATTCCCAGGATAACTTCCTTTGGATCGGTCTCGATCATCCAGGACGGCCTGCCAATCCAAGTAACAGAACTATGTTAGCTAGCATACAAAATATTAGTTAACCATTTAAATTTTGAAATAGGACAGAAAGATCACTTGTTCATCACAAAGTTTGTTGTCCCTTGGGAAGCACGCTCCAGAAGGAGCTTCCTTGATTCTATTGCTATTCCCTCTGGCTGCAATAAAAATAATTAAGAATTTAGAAAGTGTAAATGAATTTTCTTATTTTTGCAGAGCACAGAGGATTTTCTCATGTCAACTATTCCATTATCCGTCTTCCCATAGCACTACTATTCACCTCTTCAGGGAACCAAACACCCGGTTGAGTGCTTCCCTCCAAAACTGCCTGAACAAATGCAGCCGTTGATTGACCCACCGATCTGCAAATCCAATATAAGATGCTTAGATGAGATGCATGTAGATTGCACAGAATAATTTTACGCACTTCTGAACTGAGGAAGTACACCATAACTTGTAACTTAACAGTGTTACTCCAAATTTCAAAGCACAAATCCTTGCGATTCAGGGTTGCGAGTTTTAAACTGAAAAGTACACCAGAGCTTATGAAATGTTTCAATGAGTATTGCTCCAATTTTTTGCTTAAAATCAGTTTGTTGTGAAATTAAAAGGCTCTGTATAAGATGTCAAGATAGTAAAAAAAAAAGAACAGGTACTACATAAAACAGCTGCATCATTTGAAGTATTAAGCAGAAATGGAAAAATCTAATTAGGTATGTATCATCAGCTTAAATAAGCATGGTGCATGGATGTAGATGTCTTCCACATGAAGACGTTTATGACGGGGGGGTACAAACTCCAAAAATTCAAAAAATAAATAAAGACGTTGTAAAACCAAATCGAACTCATGTATATAAAGTACGTGCTCTTATGTCGATAAAACTGATATTAGGCTCACTGCAAGCTATTGATAATTAATGTCACAGCCGGTGATCACTAATAGTAAAGATCAATTAGGTCATGGACCAGAAGCTTGTTGTACTTACACAGATAGTTTTCTATGAGAAAACAACCCAATGGTATTCCGGCCATTCGAACATTCCAAGTCTACCTGCACAAACAAAATAAATTTGATTCAGCAATCTGGACACAGCTGGAGTGGAAACGGTATGCTCTTACTATACACACAACTTGATTAGTATTTTAGAAATAGAGGTAAAGGAAATACTTACTCTCATGGAGACACGCTCCCCAGCAAAGCCATCAATGGCTCGGACAAGGGGATCAACTAATTCAACCAACTCTCGAACCTTATCTTTATTCCTCAAGAATTCCTAAAAGGAACCACGATTAAGTCAAGGTATACCCCCAAATTAGTACCAACTTTGAACTTCATCCTAAATATTGATCGTTATTTTCAGGTCCATCTATTGGTTAATTGCTTAAATTGCAGGAAAACAAACAATGTTGGCTGTTTGTACCTTCCACTATCTTTAATTACTATCTACTAGTAGAATACTAATAATGGAAATAATAACAAAAGAGCTCACATGAAATTTAAAAAGGGGTATCTGAGAAGAAAACATACAACAGGTAAAAAGTTTGCGAAAGCCTCCATTCCCCAATTCCAGAAGAAAGGGGAAGTACCAAATCGAGCGCTGACAGTTGGCACACCCAAAAATTTATGAGCACTCTTCACTTCAGGCAGATTCCTGAAATAGTTGACGTTGGATTTGCAGTTTGTCAATTGCAACACAAAATATAATTAGTTACTTTTCACGATGTTGAAGTTCTGGTTTGTCAATTTTAAGATATAAAAGGGTAATAAAAAAATACCCAAAGCACTTACAGTAAGTAAACATCTCTCTTTCTGACCCCTTTTCCAAAATCAATGTTGAGAGCTCCACTGTAGGGCTTCAACTTGATTTCTTCTCCTATATTGGTGAAAAATAATAAATTCTTCTTTCCACTTGTCTGAAAAGTACCATAGCTGCCATAATGAAGAAGTCAAAGTACCTTTGTTATATGCAATTACATCCTCCCCAAGAAGCAGAAAACTTGTTGCCAATATCGTTGGGCCAGCACCACCAGAACCTGCAGTATAATAGAAGAATCTAAAAAGGATTTAGCAACATGGCCATAAATATGGATCGAGTGTCAAATCAAACCACCGCTCTGCAATTAATGTCTAATTTAACCCTTTTTAAATAAAATATAGAGATCCCCTAACCTTAGTCTTTCAGGCTTTCCATCTTCACTTCTGGCAGCATTCACAAGCTCAGCAGCCATCACTGTTAGAAAACAATACAGTACACGAATAAGCACTGAAAATAGGATGTGACACTCGTCTAGATATCTTACATGAACCTGCACGGGCTGTGTAAGAAGCACACAAAATTAACTACACACACTTTCCTTCCTGAATTTCATGTGGTCCCAGCTAAATGAGATTTTTTCTGTGTTTCCATGGTTACTTCTAGTTTGATTTCTTCCGTTTCGTAATGGAATAATCAAATATAACATGTGGCCTGATACCGACAGAGCCCCACCATTCCAACGTTTGCTAACTGAACTAAATGTATAGGATGTTCAGCACTTCTTAGGTGTCCAAGTGCACAAGTTTGTGCTTTCACAGCGGATAGTTTTTTGTGTTTAAATGGCACTTGTTTAGCGTCCAATTCCGCAACAAACGAAACATTGTTTTCACGGAATTTTCTTGTCACCGGGCTTAATTTTATTGGCACCACACTAACAAGAAGTTATCGCTGAAAATGCCATTCCAAGGAAAGATCGAACTATCAGACATTCATAACTTTCAATTATTGATTAACATACTTTCAGTTAACTTTAGGTTTCTACACATGTTTTGAGTTTTGGCATATGATAAATGGCACAAATCAATTTGGTGATTTCAGAGTTTCCGTGTTCCTACCTCTTTTATGCTAGCATACATCAATCACTGGGAAATGTAGATAGAAAAATAGCAAGCCAAATTGAGGTGTTGTACGACAAGAATGTGAAGCAATACCGTTGCTCACTCCAGGATATATGCCGGCAGTTGTAATAGCTGGAACGCCTTGAGCTTTTGCTTCTTCATGGAAAGCTTTGGCTCTCCATGAATAGTCCATATCATCACAAACATCAATGTATGCTGTCTATTCACAAAAAGTTTATGCCCTTTCAGTTAATTAAGATGTCAGTATATCACTACGCTCAATGGATGTTGCAAAAGTTATTCACTTTTCTTCAGGAATATCATGTTTTCAGTCACCTTAGTCGATATCGCCGCCTGCAAGACAGTGCACTCGGCCTCCCTTTGGAAAGGTCCAGCGGTATGAACAACTAAATCAACACCTGGGGAAAGTTATGGGGGAAGTTACACATTGGTCTCATTTAAGCACATCACAAGTAGATTTTTTTTTTTGGTATAGCTTCCATTGCTGACCCTGTAGCGCTTCCTTCAACATGGCTGGGTTGCCGGTATCAATCTCCACAAACTCAGATTGGTCGCCGAGTTTAGATGCCAAAGATTCGCCTTTCTCCCTTGCAAATTAGAACACATATAAACAGAGGCTCTGAGGGTAGAGAAGAGGTACAAGTCCAGATGTTTCCTGAGAAATCTGAACTACACGGTATGTCATTATATAATGGGTTTTGCATTGGTCGTTTAAATGTGTAAATCTACAGTGCTAATAATCGAACTGAACGCTGTGGATGTTACCGGTTCCTGCCGCCGATGAGGATGTTTAGGTCGGGGCGGAGCTTGGAGAGCGCGGTGGCCGTGGAGCCGCCGACGCGGCCGGTGCCGCCGAGCACGAGCACGCGGGCGCTGGAGCGCGGCTTGCTCGGGGCGGCGGCCGTGGTGGCGGCGGAGGACGAGGCGGCCGCGGCGGCAGGAGGGGTGCGGAGCGGCATGCATGCTCTCACCATGGCGGCCATGCTTGCAGCGACACTGGACTGCTATCACGCGCCGTGGTCTGACCGTCTGAGCCACCCATTGGAGGAGGAAGATGGTGCGCGGAACCGTGGACGGACGTGGAGCGATGCGGGCGCGGAGCTGAACGCGTACGTGGAAGCGGGTGGACCGTCGATCGGACCGGCTGTGCTCATTATCTGACCACTCATTCATCTCACCAGCTGGCACCGTTGAGAGAGATGCCACGCTTGCTCAATCTCATTTCTCCATCTTCCTCCAGACCTTCTGTAGACAATGACGAGCTACTCCCTCCAGAAAATCGAGGGTGGATGGTGTGTCGAGGTGGAGTTGTCGATGTTCGGAGCTGACCGACGACATCGGTTGAGACGCGGCTTTGTTGCTTAGCTTAGGAGATAGGGTCTTTTGCATTGGAGTTATAATGTCAGTGGTGGCTATATATTGAACTAGCCGGTGTGGAGTTCATACTATGATATCGTTTTGGCATTCTGTCCCCTTGCCACGTAAAGATAAGTAGGCGATCTTTGAAACAGAGGACACCAGAGATCCACACGAGTTAGTTTCCATTTCAGCCGTAGTACATTTTATGTGTATGGATCATGAGTTCTTTTTTATCTTGATGAAATTGTTTGTCTAATTTGATTTTATATTTGAAACAGAGGACCCATTGTCCGATTTAGAATAAAAGCTCGTATGGCGCCTACCGTTATATCACAAACATTTTTTTTTGAATTTGGTAACCAATTTCGTGGCAGCCCAACAAGTTAATTAATTTTTGAATCATAAATAAATTTTAAAATTCCAGCCTAAGTGAAAACCGTGAAGTACCTTCTCGGTCTGTTTCCTCCCACAGTTGACACGAACGGATGACGTGAAAACAAGGCGGCAACCTTGATCCGGTTCTCACTTCTTCGAGGGCAAAAAGGCAACGGAAAGCTCACGGCTCCCTCCGTTGAACTTCCTCTGGCTTTGCTTACGCGCGTCGATGCCGGGCGGTAGACGTGTCCTGCGGTCTTCTCGCAGCGCGCCGCCGTGGCGCTGCCGTGTGGGCGTGGTCGCCGTCAGCCGCTGGGACTTCCATAAAGGCCACCATAAAACCAAACCACCACCTGCTCCCACCTTCAGCCCGTTCCCTTCTAAAAGTCTGACAACAGAAAAGCAGATACTAGAAGAGAATAGACCGCCTCCCTCCCTCATCGATTCGACCGATTCCAAATTCCCCCACCGCTCCACCGAGTCATCCACCCATCCATGTCCGGCTACCCCTACGGCGGCGCCGGCGGAGCCTACGGGGCCCCGCCGCCCTACGGCTCCTCGCCCGCCCCCTCCGCCCCGCCCTACGGCGAAAAGCCACCCAAGGAAGGCAAGACCTCCTCCTACGGCGCCCCGCCCCAGCAGTACGGCAGCGGCGGCGGCGGCTACGGCGCCCCGCCCCAGTCCTACGGATCCGGCGGCGGCGGCGGCTACGGCGCCCCGCCCACCAGCCAGCCCTACTCCAGCGGCGGCTACGGCGCCCCGCCGCCCTCCAGCCAGCCCCAGCCCTACTCCAGCGGCGGCTACGGGGCCCCGCCCTCGGGCCAGTCCTACGGCGCCCCGCCGCCCTCCTCCACCTCCTCGCCGTACGGCGCCCCGCCTCCAACGGCGGCGCCGTACGGGGCCGCCGGCGGCGGCTACGGGAGCCCGTTCGCGGCGCTGGTGCCCTCCGCGTTCCCGCCCGGGACCGACCCCAACGTCGTGGCGTGCTTCCAGGCCGCCGACCGCGACGGCAGCGGGGCCATCGACGACAAGGAGCTGCAGTCCGCGCTCTCGGGGTACAACCAGAGCTTCAGCCTCCGCACCGTACACCTCCTCATGTACCTCTTCACCAACACCAACGTCCGCAGGATCGGTAAACTCCCTTCCTTCTCTCCTCGGCTCCCTCTGCTTTATTACCTGTCGCCGTGATCGTGCAATTAAGAATTTATTTTCTATGTATGGAGAAGGTTTTGATAGAACAGTAGACCATTTAATTGGGCTCATCTTCTCTGAATTCCAGTCTGTGGGCATGCGATCAAATAGTGAGGTTCCTGTTGCAATGTGATCGAATAATGAGGGTCCTGTTGGGAAATCATTGCAACCGTTAGTTAGAGCGTCACTGAGCTAATTTTTCCGTTGGAAAACCAAAAGTTTGTCAAATAATGAGGTTCCTGTTGGAGTACGTGTTTCTAGACCTTTTATCACGGGTAGGGTAATCACTAGCCACTAGGTGGTTGTCGTGTAACAAGGGTTTCCATAGATGCAAAATCATGGGTTGCTTTATCAGACCTCCATTTCCTTCCTGTTAGAAACGAGAGCTGCATTTCCTTCCTGTTAGAAACGAGAGCGGCATTCCCTAATATTTCCGTGAAATGTGATTTCTCTACATTCTTTTGAAGATGGCAAATTATCTACATCCAGTTTAACCTGTTTCGTCAATGGGATGCTATTTAATGATGTTATTTAGCACAACACTACAGTCTAGGCAACAAGCTATCATGTGGCATCAAAAGGTTGCTTTTGGACGCAAGATAGAATATGTAGGGCTCAGAGGTTGAATTTATATTTTTCACGATAGCCAATGCTCTAGTTGATTATGTATTTTTCCCGGTAGCCGATGTTCTAGTTGTAAACTTGTAATACCGATGACTTTCGGGTCAGTGGTTTGAACTGTACTCATACATATATTCATAATATTTTATAGACTACTTCTGGATTTGAAAATTTCCATTGCCATGGTGCTTAGACTTCTCCACCATGTAGATGGAGAATTAAATACTACTCAGATATCACCACCATGGTACTTATCTGATGACACTTTAAACAGTGTGAGCTACTGTGTATTATGCTGCCTGAGGTAAAAAAATGATATAATGGGAAAGTGGGGATCTCCGAGATAAAATAAATTGTGTATAGCGTCTGGGTGGAAGATCAAAGTTTGTTTGTACCTCTCTCATTTTTTTAACTCGCGCCTTTGATTCTTCCAGGGCCCAAGGAGTTTACTTCTGTTTTCTACAGTCTACAGAATTGGAGGGTAAGAAGCAACAACTTCAAGTTTCCTTAACCTATTGTGGGTAACTAATCAGTTAATCAAATGAAGTACTTATTAACCATGCGTGTCCATTTCCTATTGTTCTTGTGCAGTCTATATTTGAGAGGTTTGACCGTGACCGAAGTGGTAAAATTGATGCATCAGAGTTGCGTGATGCTCTTCTCAGTCTGGGTTATTCAGTTTCTCCAACCGTGCTAGACTTGCTTGTGTCTAAATTCGACAAAACTGGGGGCATGAGCAAAGCAGTTGAATATGATAACTTTATTGAGTAAGTTTACTCCTTTAATTTAATTTTGCTAATTGTTCCAAATAAATAATACAAGCTATCGTAATATCCAATGTGTTAAAACTGGTAAAAAGTGTATCGTTTCTCAGTTGTTTCCTTCTTATCCGCGATTAAATTACTGAAGTGCTCATGTTCAAAGTGTAGTGCAATCTGAGTTGTTTGGGGACTAGTTTTATTTGATAGTATGTGCTCCTGTTTAGAGCTTAACTCAATCTGATTATGTCATGAACTCGAACGGTTGAGTCGGTTTTTTCTTCTGTTTTATTGAAGAAAGTGCCCAACTGGTTAAGTCATGAAATGAAAGATGGCTGTCCATCAATTGCACTTTTTATTTTCTGCTTGGTTTTCTGATGCATAGCTAATCTCATGTTTAATACAGAAAATTTAGTTGCATAATACAACTAATTTGACCTTCAACAGTCCTAACCTTTTCTTTGTTTACCAATGCAGGTGTTGCCTTACAGTCAAGGTAATTACTTCATTATACTGCACAAACAAACACATTGATGTTCTGTTATTTTCCTTGCTAATTCGTTTTAAATTCTCTTGTAGGGTCTAACTGAGAAGTTCAAGGAGAAAGACACGGCTTACTCTGGGTCTGCAACTTTCAGCTACGAGGCATTCATGTTGACTGTGCTTCCTTTCATCATTGCATGATGGCAACCTAGTCCAGAGGCTTGAGTGAAATACTTTGTGTTGATATGTGTTTTTCAAGTGAGCTTGAGTGATGCTGCTGCGTTGCTGATAAGATATCTCTTCGGAGATTGAAAAATGGTATATGGTAGAACCTGTGGTTGGTTTGGAACTCTGAAATGCTGTCACATATCCTTGGTTTCTTTTTGCCCTCAATTATCATTTTTATGTTGCATTGGATTTTGATCCTACTCAACTTTTATTTTCTTTCCACTCTCGATGTTGAGTTCAAAATTTAGTTCACATCAGTTGAACATTGTTTGGACGTAGTTATTACAAACCAAAATTGCAATGCCACATCCTCATGAACCTGATTGGAAGTTTCCAATCTCGGTTCAGTAACCTGATTGGGGCCTTCCAGGCCAATTCACCAATAATAAGGATTTGATGCCCAGAGAATCGTTTCTATGGGATATTTATGGCCAAACCGGGATGGATACAACCCAACGACCTGAAAGTGTGAAGATGGGCGACCGGATGGCCGAAAAGTGACAGAGCATGAGAGAGCTCCCTCTTGTCTCACTTTTAATATCCCTAATAGCAAGCATATTATAGTCATAAATCATGGATAACAAGTATTACACTGGATTCAAATAAAATCCAACGATAGCGTTCTTAAGCTAGGATGATGGAGCGGACTTCCAAAAAAATGCAACACAAATAGCTGACATAAACAACAACGCAGCACATTCAGATCGTGTAGTGCACACTTGCACCAGGAGTGACATGAACAAAATTGCCAAAACTGAACCGAAAACAGTGTCTTGCGTTGCAGTATACCTAAAATGTGAAATGCAACCTGGTCCATCCTGAATTTTACTGGTAGCAAACGTTGCAATTATTCAACCACTCTTCTCCAACTATACGTCATCAGGACCATTGGCAAGTGGTCTGTAACCATCCGGACTCCCAGAGATTCCACCGGACTTAACAGGTATGCACTTCAGGACAGCTCCAATAATCAAGCTGATGGAACCTAGACCCACGCTTACTAACCAGAGCTGCCAACTGAGTGGAACAGTGCTGGCGAAGGTGCCCAGAAATTCGATGATCACCACCTGGAATACCACTGTCGCGGTTATGACCCCGAGGAAGACCCAATTGCCGATGATACCACGGAAAATGTTTATCTTCTCCATTTCCCTGCTGTTTACTTCGTTGAATACCTGGTGCAACATCGTTCAAAGAGCATAGTCAAAACAGGGGACCCTTTGAAACAATGTTGCAATGACTAAAAATTGCCTAACAGTGCACTACTCACCTGACAAAACACGAAGGAGTTGAATATGAGCGTATTGATAACGGTCTTGGAATCTGGACCCTTGATGCCCAGAAGGTTTTCCCCGCCGAACATGAGAACACCGAGTACAACCAACTGATATATGCTTTGCCCAATGATATTTCTCCACATGACCTTGGTAATGAAACTTTCACCTCGGCCAACAGGCGGCCTCTTCATCATTTCATCATTTGGAGGCTCAGTTGCTAGAGCTAAAGCTCCTAATGTATCCATAATCATGTTCACCCACAACAGCTGCACAGCAGTGAGAGGAGCACTCCCTGTGATGCAAGAATGAAAACATCAATACCAGAAACAGCTCTGTGGATTAAAACCTAGATCGACTGAATACATTAATGTTTCTCACACCTGTGATGCATGCTGAGACAAAGTTGATCACTAGAGCCACAATGTTCACAGTCAACTGAAACTGCACAAACTTCTGGATGTTTATGTAAACCGCACGACCCCACCTTGCAACATTTATTATAGTTGTGAAATTGTCATCGAGCACTATGACATCAGCACTCTCCTTCGCCACCTGCAAAAATCCAAGATACCGTCAGCAACATTCAAGGATCACAAGAGTTACACGAGGGCAAGTTTTTTCAAGTCAATGTTCTAACAGAAGCAACAACTGCAGGATATAGAAACAGATTAGTGAAGGAAGAAGCGGAGAAATGAAAATACTGATAGGTTTGTTTGGTGTTAATTCATGCTAGGACGTCTAACCTTTGCATTTCTACTAAAGCCACTATAAGATCAGAATTGCATAAGACAATAGTACCTCTGTGCCTGCAATGCCCATAGCAAGCCCAATATCTGCTTCGTGTAATGCAGGAGCATCATTTGTACCATCACCCGTCACAGCAACCACCTCTTGAAACATGCCTCTCAAGTTTGTTACAAGCAAATGTTTGTCCAATGGTAACGAACGAGCCATTACCTGCCAAAGGTTGATAAATGTTAATTTTCCAAGATATTAGTACACTCAATAGATCGAGGAAGAAGAAAAAAAAAACCTGAATCTTAGGTATCAAGTCCCTCATTTCTTCTGGGCTCTTGTTACGGAAATCTGGTCCTTCTATTGCTATACCATCATCGGTCAATATGCCACACTCTTTGGCTATAGCTTTGGCTGTATTGATATTATCACCAGTAACCATTCTCACAGTGATACCAGCTGTTATACAGCTCTGAACAGCTTCCTTCACTCCAGGGCGCACAGGGTCCTTGATGCCAAATATGATCATCAGAGTAAAGCCACTAGGAGGACTATCTGCATTCTCATCAAAACCATCCACATCCTTAAACGCCAGACACAATGTCCTTAAAGCATCTGAAGCAAATGAGTAGATAGTATCCATGATGTCCTTTCTCCTAGCGTCTGTTAAGGGAATAACATCTCCATCTTGATCAATAACCTTGTCACACATCTCAACAATAATTTCTGATGCACCTTTGCAGAACCAGCGATATGTTCCACCAGGTAAAGAAACCAATACTGCCATCTTCTTTTTGACTGAATTGAAAGGCTCAACCTTAACCTTGGTGCAGCTCCTATCCTCAGCATCACTATACCCTTGCAAGCTCAACCCATATTCAAATATTGCTACTTCTGTTGGGGTGCCCAAAACAGTTTGTTTATCATCATTTCCTTTGACCACCTCTGCACTAGTGTTCTCGAAAATGCCCTGCAAAAGTAGGCTCCATGCACTTGAAGAAATCGAAGAATTCAGTTCTTCCAAACCATTGCTACCTGCAACTGACTTTGAAAGCTCGGCTATCCAAATTTTGTCAACCACCATATGGTTAGTAGTCAAAGTTCCTGTTTTGTCTGTGCAAATGGTTCCAGCAGATCCCATTGTTTCACATGCTGCAAGGTGTCTAACAAGCGCTTTGTCATTCATTAACTTCTTCATTGCAAATGCAAGGCTCAAAGTAACAGCCAACGGCAACCCTTCAGGAACAGCAACAACAATAATAGTGACCGCTGTTGCAAAGTAGTTTACTATAGTCAAGGCATCAGTAGAATACCATTTGGACAGACCAACTGTCGTACCTTTTTCAATAAGGAATCTAGCCATCAGGACTACGAATGTTAGTGTGGCAAATACCAGGCCAATCTTTCCTATAATGGTTGCCACTCCATTTAGCTTAACCTGCAATGGTGTCTCGTCCTCTCCTCCCTCACTCAAAGTGCTCATCAGTTTTCCCCATTCAGTGCGCATACCAACAGCAGTTACTATCATCTTAGCAGAACCATCTTGCACTTTAGTTCCTGCCAAAATGAATGGTTTATCTTGAGTAGTATACACTGGCTCGCTCTCACCTGATAAGCTGGATTCATCAATCAAAAGGGAATATCCATGTATAAACAGTCCATCAGCAGGTACTTGGTCTCCAATTGATAAATGCACAATATCACCAACTACCAAGTCAAATATCGAGATCTTCTGTCGACCGCCATCTCTGGTTACATGGATAAATATGTTCTTCTTTTCATTATCTAGCTCCTTAAACTGGAGCGATTGCTTATAGTCACTAGCAGCAGTAACCATCACAACTAAGAGAATGCTGAGTATTATCCCCAAACCATCATACATGCCCTTGGGCCAACCTTCAGATGCCAGGCCAACTACAACAGATAACAAAGCACATACCATCAGAATGATAAGGGTTGTGTCCTGCAATGCATCCCAAACAAAACTCCAGAAACTTCTTGAAGGTTTTTCAGCGTATCGATTGACACCATATATGCTTTGTCTTGTATCCAAGTCAGTAGCAGATACGCCATGGTCGAATGTTGAACGGACTTTTTTCGATATCCCATCTACACCACCATGCATCTTTAAAGCTTTCACGTCATGCTTGCTTGTTATTGATGCCAGCTCTTCCGGATTAATGGAAAACCCAGCTTTGATTATATCCTCTGTCAGCTGGTAATCTTTCTTCTTGGCACCTTTAGCATAGAAAGGTACAAAAGTAAAATTGAGTTACTTATGAGACAAGAGGAACAATAACATAAAGGTTATCATGTAAATGTATACCGCCAATGAACGTGATGGCAGCCTGCTGCACATAGAGGGCAACCCGGATTTTTTCCTGGAAAAGAATACACGAACAAGGGAGACATTTTTACTGGCTATATACAAGATTTAGGTTATTTTCTTGCAAACGTAAGATATAATCACAAATTTGCAACGCAGTAGCAGTAAGTAAGAGCATCTCCACTCACACGCCCGACAAGGCCCCCGGCGCGCGTTTTTTTCATCCGGACGGCGTAAATCGGCCCAGTCGCGCCCCCGGATCCTCGTTTTCGCCCGGATCTGGGCCTTCATCCATCCGGCGAGCCCAGGCCATCCCCGGCCTTCCGGGGCGCGCTCGGGGACTCCGGACGAAAGAAACACGCGCGAAAAGGCGACGAAAATTCCCGCGCGTCGTGTGGCCCCGACTTGTCGGCGAGAGTGGGCGGTCGTCGTCCTCATCGTCTCGTCTTCCGCGCACCGTCGTCTTCCCCGCGCGCATCGTCTTCCGCGCGCTGTAAAGGCTGCCGCCGATGGACGGCCAGCCACGCGCCGAGGCGAGTTAATGCCAGCGCGCCTATATATCGCGGCCTCCGCGTCTGGCCGGCCACATTCGCCAGCAGCATCTCCCCCAATCGACCTGCCCACCTCCTCCACTCACCTCGAGCTCGAGCAATGGCGGGCTACCCATCCGACGAGGACGGCGCGACGAACAACGGCTTCGGCCGCCGCTCCCTGCACCAATGGGAGGGCCGGCTGCTGCATGCGGCCGGCTACATGGCGCCGCCGGACTTCCGGGCGCTCGGAGGATGGCGCCTGAGCGCCGGCGGCATCCCGATCCCGCCGCCGCCGACGGGAGCCGCCCTCGACGCCGCCATCGACGAGGTCCTGGAGACCATGTCGGACGAGCAGCGCGCCGATCCGCGCTTCTACCCCGACAATCGGGAGGCGTGGACGGCGTTCTTACGCCGTCGCTACGAACGCGAGCTGGCGGCGTACGACGGCCCGCCACCTCCTCCTGCGCGCAACAATGCCGCCGGGCGCCGCCGCTGGTGGAGCGCGCCCGGCCGCACGCTCGAGTTCGTCCTCGACCACATCGAGCGCGGCAACGACCCCGCCCTCGAGATGCCGCCGCCGCCGCGTCCGACGCTCTCCCGCCGCCGCGGGAGCTCCTAGATGCCACGGCGGATGGCATCCGGCTCCTCCGGCTCGGCGTCCTCCGGGTCGGCGACGAGGTCAGGATCACGGTCCTCGGCATCCACGCCGAGGACCGTGAAGCAGGAGCCGGCGACCGCGCCTCGCCGCAACAGCGGCGCCCTCGTCATCCGCGAGGGAGGAGCGCGCACCGCGTCGCCGCCGCACCGTCGCAAGGCAAAGAAGGACGCCGCTGCCAAGGCCGCGTCTGACCTCGCCGAGGCGGAGGCGAGGCGCGCCGAGGAGGCAGCGACGGAGGAGGCCATCAAGCGCTCTCTTCGCGACGTCGTCCCCGCCGAGAACGCCATGCCGCTCGACGCGGCACTGGAGTGGTCTCGGCGGGAGTGGGAGCGGGAGGAGTGGGAGCAGCAGCGGCGGCTGCTGGACCTGGCCACCGCATAGCGTCGCGCCGAGGCCGCAGCGCTACCTCGACGCGGCGCGCCGCCGGTCGTCAAGCTGGAGGAGTCCAGCGACGACGAGCTCTACCGCCCAACGCCGCCACGTTTCGGCGACGCTGGGCAGGGCTCCAGCCGCTAGGCGCCGCCGCCGCAGGACGACGACTCCTCCTCCGACGACGGCGGCGACTACATCCGTTTCTACCGCCATTTCGGCATGTAGAACGGGTGTTTTAGTTTAGGTTTCCGCCGAATTCGAATATATTACGAATTCGTCCTATATATGTAAAATATCTATATATTTCGCCCTATTAATATAAATATCTCTAAGTTTCGTCAAATTTCGTCAAAGTTCGCCGCTTTTTGTCAACTTTCAGTTTGAATTCAAAAAGTGTCCTGGGCTCGCCGCTGGAAACATGGGCCTCCCCAGGCCGAAATTTCGGCCTGGGGGCCTTCAACGGCTGGAGATGCTCTAACGCCAATACTAGTCTTTTACTCATTGCAATGCATACATTTTTTCAATCAAATCCTTTTGGATGGCAACAAATAAAAAAGTAGCACCAAAGTTGTATCCATTTCTATCTCATACAAATGACGATGTCAACTTTCTCCAACATTTAAGCTATGTTGAGGTCATTTACTCTTTCATTTTTTATGTTCAAAAAATTGTAGTGGAGCCATGGTAATATATAGATTTTATTGAAGTAAAATGGATAATATTTATTTAATATTGCCAGAGACGCCTGCATCATCCAAGGTCAGTTTGTTTTCATATAAATACGTCCACTACCTTCTGTGATATGCAGAAATGAGGCAAAGAAATAACTATTTGCTCAAATGGTCTGACACAGAAGTTTGTTTGTTTGTTTTAGAAGAAAGCAGATAAACTGATTGACTGAATGTGATGCCTGGGATTTTCCGGCATCATTGCGAACAAAGAAGATAAGTTAACCTGTTGAGCATAGAGGAATTACATCCACGTCAACTCGTCAAGATATTGCCAACACAAATTATTGTGAAGCATCCAGGTTTGGAAAAGAATGGCAAGCATCTCGAAGAAGAATTTACTAACAGCCAACCAAACCAGTTGGCAGACTGATTGGTATAAGAAAAGAACAATTTTTTTCAAGACTTAATGGTCATCTGAACAAAAAGTAGCCGAAAGATTCTGTGAAACCTGCCTGAAATATTCTCTACTTTGGGAAGTGGAAACTAACTGCCTAGTGACTAGAAAGATTCTCAACTTTACAGTTACATGGTTTAGAA
Source organism: Dactylis glomerata (assembly GCA_007115705.1). NCBI lineage: Eukaryota > Viridiplantae > Streptophyta > Magnoliopsida > Poales > Poaceae > Dactylis > Dactylis glomerata. The sequence continues at coordinate 4,409,614 of QXEO01000450.1, forward strand.
TGCATCTATGTTACGCCCAAAGCAATCAACTACAGGAGATGACACATAGGTTCCCCGCCTCCCCCCCTTTATGGTTGTACTTGTTTAAATTATATACATCAATCGCGGAAAATCCAAACAGAGGGCAAGCTACATGCCTTTTATTTTCTAAAAAAAATAAAAATTACATATAAAGTTTCAATAAATTCTAAAAAAAATCCTAGATGTAGCGAATGATGTATACTACAAACGTGCAAAATCTTAATACAAACTACTGTGTAACAAAAATGACAAATGTGTGGATCTGAGTATAGTGAATAGTGCACATTTCGAAACTATTAAATTTGTTAAATTTTGTCACTTTTGTGTAGCCTAAAATATGAAGAAGTTTTGCACGCTTGTAGGATACAACATTGACTACATCCAAACTTCTTTTCAGTTTTTTATAAAAGTTAAATATGATTTTCGAATTTAAAAAAAATAAAGGGCTACATGTAGCTTGGCCTCCATTTGTCCACACTCAAGTCAATCGTCCCTCCATTCAAATGTCTCGATCAAGTATGCTACAACAGCTAATTTCAAATACTCTACTCTTATCTAGCAACCGCATAATGCATAATAACGATGTCAAGTTTCTATCTCATACAAATAACGATGTCAACTTTCTCCAACATTTAAGTTATGTTGAGGTCATTTACTCTTTCATTTTTTATGTTCAAACAATTGTAGTGGAGCCATGGTAGTATATAGATTTTATTGAAGTAAAATGGATAATATTTATTTGATATTGCCAGAGACGCCTGCATCATCCAAGGTCAGTTTGTTTTCATATAAATAGTCCACTACTTTCTGTGATATGCAAAAATGAGGCAAAGAAATAACTATTTGCTCAAATGGTCTGACACGGAAGTTTGTTTGTTTTAGAAGAAAGCAGATAAACTGATTGACTGAATGTGATGCCTGGGATTTTCCGGCATCATTGCGAACAAAGAAGAAGATAAGTTAAACCTGTTGAGCATAAAGGAATTACATCCTCGTCAACTCGTCAAGATATTGCCAACACAAATAATTGTGAAGCATCCACGTTTGGAAAAGAATGGCAAGCATCTCGAAGAAGAATTTACTAACAGCCAACCAAACCAGTTGGCAGACTGATTTGGTATAAGAAAAGAACATTTTTCAAGACTTAATGGTCGTCTGAACAAAAAATAGCCGAAAGATTCTGTAAAACCTGCCTGAAATATTCTCTACTTTGGGAAGTGGAAACTAACTGCCTAGTGACTAGAAAGATTCTCAACTTTACAGTTACATGGTTTAGAATGCATCTATGTTACGTCCAAAGCAATCCACTACAGGAGATGACACATGGGTAGCCCCCCTCCCCCCCTTTATGGTTGTACTTGTTTAAATTATGTACATCAATCGCGGAAAATCCAAACAGAGGGCAAGCTACGTGTAGCCTTTTATTTTCTAAAAAAATAAAAATCATATATAATGTATTCTAAACAAAATCCTAGATGTAGCGAATGATGTATACTACAAACGTGCAAAATCTTAATACAAACTACTTCGTAACAAAAATGGCAAATATGTGGATCTGAGTATAGTGAATAGTGCACATTTTGAAACTATTAAATTTGTTAGATTTTGTCACTTTTGTGTAGCCTAAAATATAAAGAAGTTTTGCACACTTGTAGGATACATCATTGACTACATCCAAACTTCTTTTCAAATTTTTCTAAAAGTTAAATATGATTTTCGAATTTTTTTAAAAAATAAAGGGCTACATGTAGCTTGGCCTCCATTTGTCCACACTCAAGTCAATCGTCCCTCCATTCAAATGTCTCGATCAAGTATGCTACAACAGCTAATTTCAAAAACTCTACGTCTTATCTAGCAACCACATAGTGCATAATAAATGGTCAAAACATAAGAACAACTATGAAAAAATTATAAAAATAAAAATGGCAGGATGAAATGACAACAAAGCAAAAGGTTACTACAAATACATACTACAGAATTTAGAAAATAAGTAAATTTGATGCCCATATTACCCCTACGTTCTCATGTATTTGGTTGTCCAGTTGGTGTCCTATTTTTAATTTTTTTTCTCCATTCCTTTCATAAGGATGAATAATTCCAAATGATCCTTGTCTCATATGTTGGTGGTTGTTCTGTCTTGGATTTTTTCAATAGTGTAGTACATACTTTCATGAAGTCATTTCCCTGTCATCATGTCATCCTTTCTGTAGTACTTTGTTTCCATTTTCATGTATCCTTATTTTCCATGACCACGGAAGTAAGTTAAGTAGAAATTAAGTGCAAACCAGCTAGGACGGGGGTTGTTTTTTAACCTGGAAAATTTGTTACCGGTGTAGTTTTGTGGCGAGTATGAAACCTCTAAAGAACATTGATGTTTTGAAATCCACAAAATGTAACTTGTATGAAACTCCATCGAATCTCATCAAATCTGCTAGTTCGAATCGTCTTCAGAAGGTAGGAACCCCGCAAAACACCATTTCCCGTTTAGTTTTACGGAGTACAGAAGAGGTAACCAAGAGAGCACATGTCACTAGCCGATATAAATGCTAGGGATTAGGCATTTGCAAGAGATAGTGACAAGAGGGGAACCTAATGGACAGGACAGGAGATGACGATAAGGTGCGCCTTTTGGACTCTCCATTCACAAGGCTGCTTCGCGGAAGCTTCCCGTGACCGGGACCGAGAGGGACGGCCGCCGTCAGCTTGGCCGCCCGGAGAGCCGAGACCATTGGGCAGGGCCGCCAATGACGGACGGGTCAAGTCAACATGATACGGACACACGATGCCCCACCAGGCCGCCACCAAACAGGCTCGCCATTACAGCAGGAACATGCAGAATTTGTTCTCTTGCTAACTGTTCATCTCAATGGGCGTTATACTGTACGGGGCATGTAGAGGACTAGACTCATCTGGGATTTCTTTTTTCGGGGAACTCACCTGGGAAATTTGCTATGTCCCTGTCGCGATCTGATGGCGAGAACGCAATCTAATATAAAATGTTACTGCTAACTACTACTGCGCATCCAGTTGGGAGAAATCAAAGGACGGCGACTGCTCTTCAGAGAAGCAACCGATCGGTTACGAGATTTGAAACGGTAGAAGCAGCAGTATCAAGAGAGATGAGATTCGTGGATGGGCCATGGAAGGTGCCTGTATGTGCGTGTGCGTACCTGGACGGAGCGGCGCTTGGCGTGGTTCTCGTGGCGCTCGTCGAGGTCGGGCACGTGGCGGAAGCGGCGGCGCCGGTTCTTGACGAGCGTGCCGACGGCGGAGCGCCACCGCCGCTGCGCCTCCTCCGAGGGGTTCTTGGACGGGAGCTCGAAGTTCTCCTGCAGGTACTTCTCCATCGCCCCCTGCTCCTCCTCTCTCGCTCACGGGACTGCCGCGCACTCGCTCTTGCACCACCACGGCACCCGCACTACTACTTGCCCAGCACGGCCGGCGAGGTGGAGGAGAGGGGTTCGTGAGCACCACTTGACCCTGCCCCCCTCACCCCCCTAGCGATGGGTTCGACGGAGTGGTAGCACTAAAGAAAGGAGAAAAATGGCAGCTTGCCGCGCTTGTTTATTCGCTCGGATCGCAGATGAAGAGAGATATGGCGTTACTTTTTTTTGGCGTTGCCCTTTCTGCTTCGTGGGTTTCGACGCACTATTTTCCTGGACGAACATGAAAGGGTCATGGCCGTCGTTTGCCTTGGATTTTTCTCTCGTTGATGGACGACATCGACACCACAATGGTGGAACCCGCTTGTGTGGCCGCGTTGATCCCGTGTGAACTTTCTGATAGGTTTTGTACTGAGGACTTTTTTTCCAAGGAACCTTTATTCTCTTTGAACTGTTTGCAATTGTTAACCGTGACGTTGTCACCACAATGCAAGACGGCGGCAATTCTATCAGACTTGTGAGAGAATTGATTATATTTGGGCATTTTCATTGCATGTATATTTATATAAGAATTATAATCTTAATCATAAATAAGAGATTACAATAATAAAGACTTCATGATTTAGAGGATTAGGAAATTATGCCACATAATGTGACATATCTATGGCAGTTATGTCACATAATGTGACATATTTCTAACAAGGCCAACAACCGGTGAAGACTATGTGGTAGGAATACCCAAAACCTTACATGTAGCTTGGTTTTTTTTTCAAACTTCAAGACTTCCGACTTTAAAGTTTCAACAAGTACATGTACCCCTTCGCCAAGGAGACACACACAAGCAACGTTCAAGGTTCCTCTGTCTCCTGCCAACGCCACCACGATTTGCCTCGCTTATGTGGCCTTCAGGTCATGGAGACTGGGTGGATCTCTGCCCCTTTTGACGAGAGGGCTTCATTCTCCTGGTTTTAGGGGTAAGGTTTGGTGTGCGGCTCCCAAGTGGTGGCGGAGACGTCTTCTCTAATAAGTCTTCCTAGCTTCAGCCTGACGACGATTTTGAGAAGCTTGTAGGAGTGGTGTAGTTCTCGAGGATTTCTTCTGGCTGTTGGGATTTCTGAATCGTCAATGAGCTTAACGACAATTAGCCCTTCTTCTTTGTTTTTGGGGCGGATGTGGTCTTCTTGACACGTTCTATGACTTCCTATGCATAACCAACAACGTCGGGCTGGCTCTGGGAAGAGCAGCAACGAAGAGTAGCGATGTTTGATAATTAATAAAGTCGCTATGATGGCTTTTCAAAAACTTCGGTGCGCCCACATATTTATAACCTTTTTTGCGGGATACTAGTTCAAAAGTTGGTTATGGCCTGGCTCTTGTAGCATCCGGCTGGCTTTATATCACACGGTTCTAAGGTTTCCTTGGATTGGGTGTAAACGCTTGGATTGGGTGTAAACAAATAACATATACCTCTCATTCCCTCCTCACCTTCTCCCTCCTAAATCAACTTGAGAGTCGCCTATCTGACTTCAGCTCCCCTCTTCCCTCCTCCAGCGGCCTCGTCGACAGGAGTGACTATGAGGGGGGCTGCTCTATAGATACTAGTCTAGGTTATTTCCCCTAGTGGAGTTCGGTGTCATGCCAAGAGATCAAGGTCATCAACGCTCCCGAAAGGCGTTTGGTGGACGACAGTGGCTCTTTTTATTGCCATGGCACTTCAATGGTCGGAGCCAAAGATGGGAGGAGGTGAACCTGTTGCGGTCTCGTTAAATAAGCTCGATGTGTGTGGGGGAGCTCTCCATCGACCTGTTCTTCTCGGATCTGGCCGAGATGGTTGCGGGCGGAGACGGTGGATGGGGGATCAGGAGCTCTTGGGGTTATGCTTGAAACTTATCTCATCAAAGTTCTTCAGCAATGGCAAGGATGTGCCGCTGTGCCGGTTGGCCAAGGGGGCCACTTCGCACCTTGAAGCGGGCTGCTCCGACGTAGCTACTTCCTCCAGACCCGAGGATCTTCATCAACCTCAGCGCGGCAGTTGTACCTTCGAGGTTTTGCAGCGACAATGAAGGACTTGATCGCGTTTCTAGTTTTCTTCTAGGATCCTTTTTAGAATTTGTGAGGAGCTTGATGTAATTTTATTATCTTTGTGATCCCTTCTGTAACTTATACCCACCGTTTCCCGCTCAAAAAAAAAAATACCCACCGTTTGGAATGATGTTTAGTTTAATTATAAGTTGAGCTAAAGACGTGCGATCGCATAAATTACAGCCGTTCCAAGTGAGGCCACAGTGTCTGATCGTACGGAACGTTGTTATGTTAATCGCCGGATCGAGGGTTGTTGCCGCCGGTACCGTCAGCGGCGCCGCCGGCTGCTTCGGAAACACACAAGGGTGGAAAGGTAGTTAGCCGCCGGCTGGGTTGGTGACAAAGTCCTCGTCAATTTTACTCTATTTCTTTTCGCTGAAGATCATATGATCAACACGAGGCGTGCTGGTCCGTCGCCATTATTGAAACTCTCGCGAGCTTTCCACAGGGCTTCATCTACCGCAGTCAGGCACGCCGCCGCCATGAATCGACCCGCGATGGGCGCGCCTCGCCTCGATCAGTCACGTGCATTCTCCTCCTGGACGACGACCACAGCGGTTCAATAGAAAAATGGTCAGCTGCCGTGTACAATTCTTTGCCCAGACGTCTCTATTTTTCAGTTGACGAACGTGGGTGGATCGATGGACGTCTGATTTCTCTTTCTTTTTTCAGAGCCCTGAAGGGGCCGGAAGCATCATACTAAAACCACAATGGATGAGTATATTGTTACAAAGGACCCCAAAAGATAAGAAAAACCACATGGGTCCCTAGCATAAGCAGAAAAGACCTTGCTGAAGAATAGAAAATAGCAAAACGGTCCTTCTCTTTCTCCACTGTCAAGCCGACGGTCGGAGCTGCCGCCGTCATGCCCGGCAGCGGGAACGAAACCACTTGCTGCCTTGCCGACGTTGAGCGCGAAAGCGATCTCAAGAGAGGCCTTCCAAAGGAGGTTAAACATATGCCGGAGCCCTTCACCGGCTTGAAGATAGGCCACAAAGGGGCCTTGGATGTCGGACGGCCGTCAATCGCCGCCGAGGTGATGCTCGAAAAACATGCTTCCCAACTCCACTATTGCCGAGGGCAGAAAGCTGCAAAGGAAACTCCGCCTGCACCGAAGAAGGAACACGGCCCGCCGTCGGACTCACCGAACCTGCCACGGGCGGAAGGAGACAGGCGTAGATGACCGGCTCGGAGGTTTCTCTTTCGGATCTGCCAGTTTGCTGCGGTACATCTGCTATGTTACTTTGGGCCACTATCATTCGCGCCCCTGTGTGGCGGATCCACATGGCGGTACCTTAGATCATCTGAAGTTAACTCAGTTCCCTCAAAAAAAATCTGCAGTTAACTCAATGAAGCTGAGTCCAATTACCATCACCGTATCATTTGGAGTGTATTCTTTCGTTGAAATGGGCAATAATGTGAGAGCGGTCATTTGGTGCTCGGGCTTCATGGCGGCTGATTTTTGGAGCCTTGAAAATCCGAATTAAAATATTTTTTCAAAAAAATAGGTCATATATAATATTGTATTCTATTAGTGCGTAATTTTTCAGAACCAAACATGTGGCGTTTTGAACTTAGCGAAAATGACAACTATAGATTTAGTCGTCCATGAATAGTAATGGACAGTGCACCGAAACTTGAATTTTATCTTTTTTATGAGATTTTGTAATTTGTACAGAGCCCAAAATACAATGTATTTCTTTTAAAAATGTACTCAATGATAGAGTATAACACTGTCTTCATCTAAAAAAAGAGTATAACATTGACTTCGTCCATGCATTTTTTTTAATTCGAAATATTGAAGCTAACCTCGAAAACAAAACGAGCTCCCTATAGCCTGAGCACCATTTTGAGTTTTCGGTAATGAGAGCATCTCAACTCGTGCCCCCCCCCCCCCCCCAAACGCCATTTGGGGGTGCCGACACAGAAAATCTCGCCAGTCGCCCCCCTCAAATTAATTTTCCATCGGCACGACATGTTTCTTCCTCCGGCGCATCCGATCCAAACCCTGTCCACGGGCGGGGGGGGGGGGGGGAGGAGGAGCCGGGGTGCCGGCTGGGCGTGTGACTCGCCCCGTGGCCCACTGTCAGCGACAACACCGATGCTTCATCGTCTCCACTTGCCCGTCGCCTCGCCTCCCCGCCGAATAACTGCACCGGCGGCAGCTTTGCGCAGCGGCGCAGCGAGGCGTCACTTCGGAGGAGCACGGGCTGGCGTAAATGCGCGCCACGCGTGCACGCCCACTGCTCGCCGCGGCTATAAAACCCTTCCCGTGCCATTGTTGTTCATCGTCGTCGCAGAGCTCTCTTCCTCCTCGCCACACTCGCCTCCTCCTCGCCACACTCGCCTCCTCCTCGCCACACTTTCCAAAGCCGCAGAGATGCAACTCGCCAACCATGAGGAGAACGGCTTCGGCCGCCGGTACCTCCACGAGTGGGAGGCGCATGCCCTGTACGAGGCGCGATACATGGTGCCGCCGGGCTTCTGGTGCCCCAGCACGTGGAGGCTGAGCACGGGCGAGATCCCAATTCCGTTAGGGCCGCACGGCGCGGCGCGGAGCGCCGCCATTCACCGCCACTACTACGAGGTCCTCACACAGGAGGAGCACAATGACCCCCTCTGGGATCCCAACAACGAAGACCAGTGGACGGCGTTTTTCACGGAGCGCCAGAACCAAGAGCTGGTGCACTACGAGGGCAATAGCCATCCACCGGCCAACCGGAATGTCGATGCGTGGAAGCTGTGGTGGGGCGTCCCCGGCGTGAAACGAGTTGGTAACCGTCGCCTCCTACCAAAATCGGCGCCGACGCCCCCCTAAACGGCCTAAAAATCGCGTCGGACGCCGTTTGGGGGGGGGGGGGGGGAGGGGGCGCGAGTGGAGATGCTCTGAGTGTCGCAACATTTTGTCCTTACGGGTTGCTCGTCTGATGCAATCATTTCTCCTAGTGGTGGGCAAAAACGGTTTTAGGTTTAGCCAGTTTCAAAAAGATTTATTTTTTAACTAAAGTGTTATGATCGCGGAATAGATTTATGAAAGAAAACGAACTACTCCCACCGACCTATTTGTCACTATCACTATCGTCACGGTGTCGCTTTTTGCACACCCCTACCCTAAATTCTCCAAACATATTTTTAACACAATTCTCCGATCATTTGACACCAGTAGAAGACGAATCCAAATGGCGATCTCATGCTATGTTTGGAATGTTAGTGTATTATATTATGAAAAAATTATATAGTATAATATTTTTGTTGTTTCTGTAACCAACTTTCTTCTTCTATGACCGGATGTGGAGTTTGCACGATGCTATGCGTGCGAGCGACTCGCTCTGTTTCGCCCGCCCATGTATTGGTTGCCTCAAAGGCCGGCGATCGAGTGACTCCAGCTATGGCAGCGACCAAGTAATGAAAAGCAGTACGGATTTGTGACGTTGGGGCGTCCGCCTAGCTGGCTGTCATGGCGTACGGCTGGAACGGCTGTGTCATGCCCGCCCAAATACTTGTCGTACAGTACGGTCAGGACGTGTAGCATCGCAGTCTGCTTGAGACCACTGGTGCCATGACGCGTATCGCCGTCCTAATTATTTTTCTTTTTCTCAAAGGATGTGCAATACAGCTGAAAAAAGCGGGATGCAGAGAGTTAGCTTTTGTTTTTAGACAACTCGCTAGACTTTATTGATTAATAATAATGTTTACAGGGATTTTAGGGAAATAAAGAAGGCCTAACCAAAGATATCGACCTCCCTCTGAATTTAAGACATGTCTAGCTAAATTGTGAGCTTCAAAATTACTAGCTCTACCTTCAAATACAAACTTGTATTCTTCAAATTGATAAGAGCGGATCTTGATTTCCTTGATGATTGACCCATATGTCCCAAGGCTTCCATCAGCAATATCCTCGACGACTTGTTTACAGCCCGATGCAGCGTAGACTCGAGATAGACCCAAATCAACAGCCAAAAGAGAGGGCTTCACGGCATGCAATGGATTCCAAGATAGCCGGATCAGTAACTCCCAGAATCACCAAAGCTGATACTCCTAGATAGAGTCCAGTGTGGTCACGGCAGATTGCAGCTGCGACTCCTTTCGAGGATGATTTTGGATACAACGACATCGACGTTAATCTTCGGTACAACAATTGGTGGAGGCATCCACCGAGGCATGGTCCTGACACCTGGAGGGGCTGTTTGGAGTTGAGGTCAGGGTTTTGCTAATTCATTAAGCTCACGCAGAAACGATATAACAAATCCATGGATGGATATAGGGCTTTGGAAAATCTCTTGGTGAATAGCCTTCCTCCTCGCCGTCCAAATGGCCCACAACGTGACCGCCATTCTAGTGAATTGATCATATGATAGAGAGTTTGTTTACTAATCATTCGGCAAAGCAAGCTAACGAGCATTGTGGGCTTGTGTGGCTATCAGTGGAACGCCGTCCACTGGTCAGCCCTCAGCCAGTGGCGGCTCGGTGGAGACGCAGACGACGGTGCAAGGCTCACGACATATGTGACCTGAGTACGATTTTGACATAGGAATGGTTGTTCCATAGGAATAGGAAGGACCGTCAGGACCAAAGGATTTGTTAGAAATTTTAGAGGAATGACTTCTAAAAAAATTAGTAGAATGAAATCCTCTATTTTTAATTCTATTTTGACTTTCTATGGACCTTTATCTCCTTCATTTTTAGAGGATTCGGACCATTTCACTTTCTTTGGGAAGTCCAATCTACACGTGTCTTTATCTCTCTTGAAGAAACATATTCCTAAAAAAATCCACGGAGCATCCAAACAACTATGTCGTACCATTCATGTGTTTTAGGTTTGTTGAGTTGTGTCGAATATTAGTGTACGAGTTAGGTTACATTTGGACTTGTATTGTATTAAGTGTGGACATGTTACGTGTAGGGTTTGAGTCAGACTCTTGTATCCCGGGTCTCCCATATAATGAGGGGGGGCACCACACGTTGTAACCCATGACGACTTGATAGCAATAGGAGCGCAAGGGGAGCCGACGGCTTGTGCCGGCGACCAAGGCGGCCGGTGTTGCGATATCATGGGAAGGAGCGTCTGTAGTCATGCCCCGCAGATGTAGGCGTTGATCGCTGAACTGCGTTACCAAATCTCGGTGTCGTCATCGTACTGTAATTGCTTGGTTCCTCGGTAGATCGACTATGCGCCTACGATAATAACAAGTGGTATCAGAGCGCAGGTTAGAGGTTGCAGGATTGTTTGATCTAGATGTGCCGCGGTGTTCGTTCAGGAGCTGATGTATTGTCGTACGGGCGGAAGACGTCGGCGGCGGAAGCGAACAGCGGAAGCAATCGGAAAGCATAAAGTCGGAGGCAGTTCAGATCGGATCGGTGAGCTAGGCAGCAATGTGCAGTACGTGTTTGAAGGCTGATCGGACTCGGCGAGTCGTGGCGCAGCAAGACAAGCATTGGGCAGGTCCAGGTGCATGCAGCTACGCGGGCAAGGTCCGGGCGCAGGAAGGCACGTGGGAAGGGGCGTTGGGCAAGCAGGAGATCGATCAGAAGCAAGCATCTGATGAGATTTGTTATCTGAAAAAAAGTCCTAATATGAATCTTGCATGCAAGTGCGTATTTGGTGGCAGGTTTGGCAGATTGTCAAGGAGCGGTGCAGCAAACAATTAAGGGAAAATATTTGTGCAATTTGGACTATGCGTCGGTTGTTTGTACGGAAGTATTTTTCAGTCAGTCTGTTGATTTTGCTCAAGGACCGTGCCAGGGAGCTGCTTACGAGAATACCAAGGCACTGGCGAGATTATTTTGGGACGACGACGTGTGAGTGCGTCGTGAAGGATCATGTACCAAAAGTGCGTCAAGCAATGCACGTACGTCGGTGCTGTGCTGATACGACGCGAGGTGGAGCATGATTGCAGTCGGCTAGGTTCGGCTGGGCCAGACTGGATAGTCTGATGAGACAGAAGACGGTGAAGATCGGCGACAACGACGTAGGAGCGTGAGGGCTGATGCTGTCCGAATTCTGTGGCGTGGAAACACGTGGCGCATGCCTGAGGGGTGCGCGGCTTCGACATGGCGATGGCGCGGGGTTGATTCGAGGAGCGTACGCATGAGTGCCTGAAGTCAACAGGGCGCGGGTGGATGGTACATCCATGGAGTCATGTTGAAGGTGGAGCTGGAGTCTAACGGAAGATTCTGCTCAGGCTGATGAGAGGGTTACGGCGTAAATGCATGGAGAGTCGAAACCTATCAGCAGGAAGGTGAGAGGCACGTGATTCGGGCTGGAGCTCATGGTTTGGAGAGAGGCGTGGAACTCGGCATCGGTCGGGGTATGACTGATGGATCTGCAGTGGGGCCTGAGATGGTGTGGGTACGCGACCCAGGAGATCTTGGCCAAGATTGCGGATGCTCGACGCGGTGATAGCGACGAGGCGTGCGGTAAGCACGGAACACAGCAATGGACTAGGGCACTAGAGGTTGGACAGGTGGTCTGATGAGTGTGCAGGGGTGCTGTAGCAGTGTTGGCGAGTACCAGGTTCAATTTGGTGACTAGGTCTATCGGGATTGATATCAACTGATGGACAAGAGTCGGCCATGGGGAATCTGAGAAAGTGGTTTTGGAAAGTCTGGAATGCCAAAGGCTTAGAAAGTACATGATCGCATATTCTGCGAGGTTCAGTGCACATGGCAAAGTGCAGGTGACGGGAAGCAGAAGGAGGCGGAGTGTTGTAGCTGAGGGGCATGTAGAAGACTATCCGAAAAGGATGAGACAATTGTGAAGTTGACGCAAGGTGACTCAAGGGCGACGGTGAATTCCTTCAAGTTATATAACTTTCACGCAGATTAATGGTCGGTGTGTGATAGTGTTAAACAGGAAGAAGGGACTATAGTTGCAGGTGGAGTCGCGTGGAGGCTGGGAGTAGTAGTGGAGCTCATGGAGACAACCAAGTCTGGAGTACATGAAAGTTCGACGCTTGGACGAATTCAAGGTGGTGGAGAATATTCGCCAAGGTGGAGTTTGTTGAGTTGTGTCGAATATTAGTGTACGAGTTAGGTTACATTTGGACTTGTATTGTATTAGGTGTGGACAGGTTACGTGTAGGGTTTGAGTCGGACTCTTGTATCCCGGGCCTCCCATATAATGAGGGGGGCACCACACGTTGTAACCCATGACGACTTGATAGCAATAGGAGCGCAAGGGGAGCCGACGGCTTGTGCCGGCGACCAAGGCGGCCGGTGTTGCGATATCATGGGGAGGAGCGCCCGTAGTCATGCCCCGCAGATGTAGGCGTTGATCGCTGAACTGCGTTACCAAATCTCGGTGTCGTCATCGTGTTGTGATTGCTTGGTTCCTCGGTAGATCGACTATGCGCCTACGATGATAACAAGGTTCTTCTGGGAATCCGCAGTACATGACATCAAATTCTCGCAAATTTCTTATTCATGTGATTTTCCAGTATCGCACTCTAAACATGCCTAGAACTTTATGTTGTTTGGTCCCTGCGAATATGAGTAGAAATTTCACATGATTTTTTTTGTGATGAAGGAAAACAACATGATGTTTGTAGAAAGAATTTGTTACATGGATTCACCTCCCATGCTTTCACGAGAATTTCGTTGGGTTATAATAAACATGTTAACGAAACTTACTTTAGTTGCTCGTTCACGTAGGACCTTGAGGCGAAGCCACCATTAACAAACAAAGAGTGTTTTTCTACCACCTCAATTCCTTGCATATCCATGTGTTTTTCAGTTTCAATAATTTTCCTATATTGTGCATGTTTCAAACGTGGTGTCATTCGGTAGGACTTTTAGCTGAGACGACCGCGCTTTCCTCCTTGTTTACTTGTATTTTTGAGAGACAGTTGTCTTTTACTTCCTCTGTTTACTAATGTAAACGTTTTAGGAAGATAAGTTGAGGGAACATATATTTAAAAAGCTTGTAATATGTCACATTTTTTTTGTAGGGGATAATGTCTCACATAGTGAGAGTGGATGGTAACGCAGCTAACGCTAGGCGCTCACGTCGGATCTGACCGCGGTCTATCTCGGTTCGCGAACGAACCGCACCGGCCCGAAGTTTTCACCAGGCTCGAGCCGCGACCGATCTGGCTCGGACCGATCTGCCTCCCTCTCCAGCCCGGCGGGATGTTGCTCCGGCGCCTGAGCACCTCCGCCTCCGCCGCCCTCCGCCGGCGCCGCCGCGGCGCCAAGGACGACGGTCTCCTACCCGCCCTGCGCGCGGAAATCGCCCACGAGCTCTCCTCGTCCCCCTCCTCTTCTCCCCCTTCCCTCCATTCCCAGGTACACCCACCCCACCCCACCCATCTTCCCACCACTGAGTAACTGACCCCCAGCTCCAATTCAGCTCCACTCACGCATCCCATCCCATTCGCAGGAGATCAGCGACTTCGCCGCCGTCTCGGACGCGCCGCGCGCGCAGGACGTGCTCCTGCGCCGCCGCGGAGGCGCCGAGGAGGAGGTCCTCGTGTCCGCGCTGCTCGCCCCGCTGCGGTTCGAAGGCGAGGAGCCGCTGCCCAGGGACGCGCTCATGAAGGTCTTCGTCAGCAAGCCAGGGGTGGAGCCGCTGCTGCGCTTCGACTGCCTCGCGGCTGCGGGCGACGGCGACGCTGCTGCTGCCGGCTACGATATAATTGGCTTTTCGTACCATGAGTTCCCTGGCGACGGTGGAGGCCGCAAGTATGAAGGGCCCGACTTCAGGTAATGTTCCTTTGGGTTGCCTGATTTTTAATTCGGTGGACGTTGCTGTATACAAGCCTGTGCCTGTGTTTTGTGAAATTTCTCCATAGCTGGATGTAGGATGTAAATACCTTAGTATTGATTCATATAATTTCTTGTTGCAACACCTCTGCTATTGATAAGTCAAAACTCTTGTTGCAGCTTGTGGAGACCACTAGCCTTAGTCTTAGACCTAAAAAAATGTTTACAATGACTATTAGCACTTCCATTTGCTTAGATTACTTTGATTTATCTTTAATCAGCATATAACGGAGATTTGTTGGGGCTGGGTCGTTGGCGCACTTAGATGATTGCGTGCATCACTGTTTTCGGCTGAACAGTTATTTTGCTCTCTAATATTCCGATAGCTATTCAGGTACTTGGATATTATATACGCGCAGTTCATCCTTCTTTGCCAGAAATAACCCCCAAACTATATTATATGAAGGGTCTTCAAGTTAAATTCTAGGTTACACTTCATAGTCAAAGATCATTCCATTACCTGATTTCTTAAGGCTGTTGCTCACGGTGTAATATCGAACCAAAGCATCAAATTGTGACGTTAGTTATTAGAAAACTGAAAGAAAGGTTACATGAAAAGTTAAGCACGAATGTAGTGTAGCACCTGACTCGCCCAAGTCAGTCTACTACCTGGCATATAACGAGTGCTACAATTTGAACCGTTACTTCTGTCAATTGTGAAGTTCGAGGCATGAGATACAGATAGAGATTTCTTGATTGATGATACCGGAAGGGACAAAAGGTAATTGTTTGAAAGTATGGATAGTTATTGACTAATACGTTGAGTGCAATTAAGCATCATTTATTTTGGGATAAATAATAGATGGTAGAATCACTCGAAATAGCTGTGCTATTCTGATGTAAATAATTAGGCTAAATCAAATGGTATAGAGAGACTTTGCTCTATAAATCAGGAGGAAGTATTTCAGGATGTAGATACCTGATTTGTGTATTAGTACTTTGCACCATTGGTTTGAGCACCTCTTGGGCTGCAAGCCCGTAATGCACCTGATGCTCAGGGTGGGAATAGAGTGAAACCCACCCCTAACCCAGCCCACACCGCATATAATTAACCTAACTACCCAGCCCACACCAGACGAAGGAAATCGTTGTTAATCCAAACCTCCCCACACCGAATGTTTTTTCACCCGCCCCACACTCAGAATACGGCCTGAACCCGCGGGTTCAAACCTTGGATTCCAGGACGGTGGCCTGAACAAAAGACCAATCGCAAGGAGCAGATCAGCAGCACAGGTGGCCGGAGGTGCCGGTGGAGGGCGGCGGCCATGAGGCAAAGAAAACCGGCAGCGTTCCAGGAAGGAGGAGGTGGCGGTGGTGGTGCAGGTTGACAGCGGCGGTCCTTGGTGGTCGGGGAACGAGTAGCCGAGGGCGGGCGTCGCTGGGTGGTGCTTCAGGGCGACAGCGGTAGTTATTTGGGCGGCAGCGGTAGAGGTGCTGGGTGGCGGCAGCGGTGTGGCTGCCATGGCCAAGAAGGAGCAGAGGAGGAAAGGAGGTACGAGAAGAATTCAGGGGCGGGGCATGGTCGCGTTGTGTTGTGGCCCCGCACGACTTCTGCGGGTTGAACCCATGGGTTTCAGGCTGTTTCTATTCTATTTTTCGACACTGAACCACACCGCTCCAGTCTATTTTCCTGGTAATCCCGCACCGCCCCAGTCTTTTTTCCTGGCAATCCCGTACTGCTCCAGTCCATTTAGTTATTGCAACCGTTTCAGCCCAAACCAATTAAACCCATTGCATAACCTGCACCAAAAACACCATTCCCATGGGTAATCCCTGATACCTACTACTTTTTTGTTCTGTTTTATTGAAAAACAATGTGCTCAAAGTGCATAACCAAATAGAGAACATGCATATGCTATTCAGTTACGTACGTTGTTGTGAGGTGCCTATCAGATACTTCCTAGGCCAGGTGTGAAACAAAAATAGGATGTGGTATCTTATGTGTTCTGAAGCTACTTCTCTCTGAAAGTCATTCATGAAACTCTGCTTGTGATTGTTAATTATACCATTTGTTTATATGCATTATGATCATGTCGTTCCACCATAGGCAAAAGAGTCACAATTCAATTACAAAAACATCAAGAAGCAAAAGTAATTGATTCATTCTATTCGGATGAGCAGCAAATTGAAGAAGCATGAGCTGTTCCTTTCCGATTGCACTAGATGACAGTGCTTTTTTACTTCCATTGTGCAGAGATTTGGATCCTAAGCTACAGACTGCACTGAAAGAATACCTCATGGCGAGAGGCGTTAATTCCGAACTGGCAAACTCACTTCGCGAACACTTGCTTCAGAAGGAGCGCTTCCAGTACGTGGGCTGGCTCAAAACCATGGAAGAGATGTTGTCGAAGGACCATTGGCCTAGTTGTCCTAAAAACAGACAGACAAGAGAATGACCATTGATCTACCTAATCCTTCTCTGTTCAGCTTTGCTAGTCGGTTGATAGCATGTTGCTGATGAGTCGAATGCTTCATGATTTTTCTGTCCCAATGTGGCCGGGGTCATCAGGTGAATGCTGTATCTCCGTTAAGTTTCCATTTTGTCATGAGAAAACTTTATCCCGTGAAATTCTGTACAAGTGTGATCACAATCTGCATCTTGTTGCTGTTTGGTGATGCTTGATTTGGATCATGAACGGTAACGGTGATGCTGGTTTTGGTTCATGAATCATATCAGCAGATGAGTTGTATGCTTGCCCTCATTTTTCCGTTCGTAACTTGGTGTTGGCGAGATCAATATCACCGTCGAATACTTTGTTACTCGCTCTGACCCATATTATTTGTCAGTAGTAAGTAACGCGGAGTTTTAACTAATGGGTGCCACACCTCCCCATAGATCCACTGTTATATTTGCTTTTAGAGGTGACCATAGTAAGGTGTATTCTTGTAGAAACCGTTCTATTCGAAATACCTCTATATACAACTCTGCCTGCGAGGCGAATAAGGTTAAACCACATCAGTAAACATCTTACAATATACTAGAGAGGTGCAATCTGCTCATTTATGATCACCCGAAACGAAAAACTTACAACATGAGAGTTGTGTGAAATTTCAAATGGTCGACCGTGTGCAATTAATTTAACGAAATTCTGTAAAAAACTCTAAACATAAGCATGGAGATTTACAGCTAACGGAACTCGAAACCAATTGTCAAAATGAAATCATATCATCAAGGTGCGTCTTTTTCATATGCAACTTATTTTAAATTATTATGTTGATTAGAAGAGAGTAGGTGAATGAGATTAAGAAAGATGAACACAACAAATCACGTGCATGCTCAGGTTTTGGATCACGTTTTGAGAAAATGACGAAAAACTACGACAATTGCGCCAATCACGACAGGAAACTACCAAAACGGTTCGTTTTGACACATAAATACCACTATTGGGGCTGAGTTGTGACGCGGAGCACTGATTCTCGTATCAGCTGGGATTAATAACGTTTCCGACAGGTGGGTCCCTCTGTCAGGGGTGATGTGGCAACGGAGGGAGTTAGCCGTTAGGGCATGCGTTAGGTCGTTGGTTTTAGGGTGTCGGTTGACGGGAGTCGTCTTCTTCCTCTCCCTCTGCTCCCGCGATAGCTCTCCTCGCCACTGTCTCCGCCGCCGCAGATCTCCCGACCTTTCCGCCCATTTCCGCCATGGTTTCGTGGGGCGACGGGGAGGAGTCCTCTCCAACGATGAGCTCCCTTGGCAGCGATGTGAGTCCTCTCATCCTTCTCATCTCTCTCTGAAATCTAGGGTTAGGGAAGAAGATTTGGGGATTTTGATTTAAAGCATGTTTTTTTGCTGATTGTCGATGTCCTTTGCAAATGTTAGAGTGTGAACACTATGTACGACTCCGATTTCTGCGGATTAGTGGATGATGATGCGAATCCTGTCATTTGCCATCACGGTGCTCCAGCTCGACGGTTTGTAGCATTTGATAGGAGCTGGATGATACGTCTCAAACGTATCTATAATTTTTGATGCTCCATGCTTGTTTTTACACCATTTGCCTATTTGTTTCGTTACACTTAGTGGTACTTTTATACATTTTCCGGAACTAACCTATTAACGAAGTGCCACAGTGCCAGTTTCCTGTTTTCTGCTGTTTTTGTGTTTCAGAAGTGATACACAGGAAATATTCTCGGAATTGGACGAAACAAGTTCCTGAAGTCATATTTCACGGGGAAGCTCCCAAACATCCGAAGACCTGACGGAGGGGGCCCACGTGGGCCCCAGACACAGGGGCGGCGCGGCCACCCCCCTGGCCGCGCCAGCCCCGTGTGAGGGGGCGTGGTCCCCCCTCTGACATCGTCCTTTCGCCTATATATACCCCCTGACGAGAAAAACCTAAGGGCCCGATCAGTTTTCCAGAATACATCGCGATCCGCCGCCGCCGTCGACCCGAAGATCGGGAGGGTCCAGAAGCTCTTCCCGGTACCCTGCCGGAGAGGGGAATCGCCACCGGAGGTCTTCTTCATCGCCATGCTTGCCTCCGGAGCGATGAGTGAGTAGTCTACCTTGGACTATGGGTCCATAGCAGTAGCTAGATGGTTGTTTTCTCCACCATGTGCTTCATGTTTAGATCTCATGAGCTGCCCTACATGATTGAGATCACCGTTATGTAATTCTATGATGTTGGTTTGTTGGGATCCGATGAATATTGGTGTTTATGATTAAGTTGCTGTACTGAATTATATCTTTTGTTATCTCTATGTTGTTTATGATCTTGCATGCTCTCCGTTGTTAGTAGCTATCTTGGCCGAGTAGTTGCTAGTGACTCCAAGAGGGGGTATTTATGCTCGATAGTGGGTTCATGTCTCTATTTCACCTGGGGGAGTGACAGAAACCTCTAAGGTGGTAGATGTGCTGTTGCTACTAGGGAGAAAACAACATTCATATGCTCAAGGGCATATGCTTTGTTTACATTACACACTTTGCTTAATGCAATTATCTGTTGTTCGCAACTTAATACTTTTGGGGTGTTCGGATGATATCCCCGAGGGTGGATTATTAGTCATAGATGCAGTTGGATGGCGGTCTATGTATTTTGTTGTAATGCCCAGAGTAAATCTCATAGTGATCTTCTTGACATATCACGTTATCTTTATTCTATCAATTGCCCAACTGTAATTTGTTTACCCAGCATGTTATTTTATCTATGGAGAGACACCACTAGTGAACTGTGGACCCCGGTCCTATTTTAATCATATTGCAATCACCTGTTTACTTTTCCCGCACTGTTTACTTTACTAGCATATTACTACTGTTTTCCACTCGATACACTCATAACCTTTGTTTCAAGCAAACCGGTGAGATTGACAACCTCATCGCAAGTTGGGGACAAAGTATTTGTTTGTGTGTGTGCAGGTTCCACAAACACCTTCAGTCGTCATCGTCTCTCTTCTCCTGATCGATAAACCTTGGTTTCTTAACTGAGGGAAAACTAGCCGCTACACTCATCATACCTTCCTCTTGGGGTTCCCAACGGGCTGGTCATCACCACGCACAAGGACAGTTTGCTTCCACATCAAACAGCAAGCAGCTACTTTTCTGGCGCCGTTGCCGGGGAAGAGAGAAGACTTCTGCGAGGGGAGTTCTTCGCACACACATTCTTTACTTTGTTATTTGTTTTGCTTTACTTTATTTTATTTTACCTGCATTGCTTTATATCAAAAACCCAAAAAAATTAGAATCCTTGGTAGTTGTTATTTCTTTACTTTAGTTTATCATGTTGTTCCCTGAGTTCGTTCTGGAGGACCTCTCAGTAGGGAGTGGTTCAATTATTGGCAAAAGTAACATTGAGGAGTTCTTTAATCACATTAGTATGCATGATGAAGATGAGGAAAAGTCTTGGGTTGAACTTGCTCCTAGTATTGAAGTTGCTTCTATTTATTTAATTGACATATTGGAAACTAGGTTTGCTAGTCTTAATCCTTTTATGCAATATATGTTCCTTAAGCTTCATGAAATTGAGGACCCCGAAAAGAAAGCTTTTATCTTGGAAACTTTGCGTTTAGAATTTAAGGATGTCGTTATTGAAGCTAGGAAGGTTCTTAAACGTTTTAATAAACTCGGTTCACCTATAACGGTTATTGATACACATGATGGGGAGGCCGAGATACTTATACCTTGCAAGCTTTTGGGATTGAATGATGCTTTCGAAAACAATTTTGCTTGGATTTGTCCTGAAAATCTTTTTGATGAGAATAGTATACCAAAGCATGATCACCAAGGGTCTTCAAAAACTTATGTGGATGAAATACAATGCCTTATTGACAAGACCTCTTCTGTTGATCTTAATGCTTCTTCTGAAGGTACTTGATTCGCAATTTTCTGCGCCTAGCTCAAAGGCGTTAAAGAAAAGCACTCTTGGGAGATAACCCATTGTTTACTTTTCAGTACTTTTTCTTTTATTTGAGTCTTGGAAGTCATTGTTAGGAATAGACAAGTTAAGGTTCATGCACTAGCCACTTGAACCACAAGTCCGAACTGATGGAAAGAGCTAGGCAATTCACTTATACACTTCAACACCCCCTCTCACGTGTGACGGGAGACGAGAAGACAAGTCAACACGTGTAGAGAGGCAAAGAGGCAGCGGGAGTCCGGGCGCGGCAGGAGCTCGCCAGAGGCGAGGAAGAGGCAGCGGCGGCGGCCGGGCGCGTCGGCAGGAGACCGAGGCGGGCGGCGGCGGCTGCGAGGCTACGGAGAATTTAGAATAAATTGTGAAAGCCAGGATTTGAACTCGAGACCTGAGGCTCTGATACCATGTTAAGGTTCATGCACTAGCCACTTGAACCAAAAGTCTGAACTGATGGAAAGGGCTAGTACAATCTACTTATACACTTCAACACCCCCTCTCACGTGTGACGGGAGACGAGAAGACAAGTCAACACGTGTAGAGAGGCAAAGAGGCAGCGGGAGGCCGGGCGCGGCAGGAGCTCGCCAGAGGCGAGGAAGAGGCAGCGGCGGCGGCCGGGCGCGTCGGCAGGAGACCGAGGCGGGCGGCGGCAGCGGCTGCGAGGCTGCGGAGAATTTTAGAATAAATTATGAAAGCCAGGATTTGAACTCGAGACCTGGGGCTCTGATACCATGTTAGGAATAGACAAGTTAAGATTCATGCACTAGCCACTTGAACCACAAGTCCGAACTGATGGAAAGAGCTAGGCAATTCACTTATACACTTCAACAGTCATTACTACTGTAATGACCGCTCCTTATCTTGTTTATTTCGTTTTTGTGCCAAGAGAAGCCTCTAATTTGAGTGAGGTAAAGATTTGGGGTTATTGCTGTCCTGAAACTGTTTTCGGTGCTGCACCGTAAAAATTCGTGAAAATTCTCTGTTTATCTTTTGGACCTGCGATTTCTTGTGCATATGCGCCAGGTTATATCCAAACTTTTCATAGTTGAACACTTTTTTATTTGAGCAACGGAAAATCCCTCAAAAATTCGTCCATTATCAGCTGTCCAGTTTTGACAGATTTCTGCCAATATTTGTTTTTGCCACTTTATCGCTTTCTTTTGAGTTCTTTTTTATCATGGAACTCTTGTGGAAGTTGCTACAGTAGTATATACTTTATATGTGGTGATTTTGGGTTGAAACCTGAAGCTAAAAGAGGTTGAATATATTTTATGCTTACACTAATGTTGCTAATAGAATTGTGTTTAGTTTTGTATGAAGGAAGTTTTCAAGTGTAGGGATTGGAGAATGATGAGATGAGTTGAAGAATGGACAAAAGCTCAAGCTTGGGGATGCCCATGCATCACCCCAAGAAATATCCAAGAAGTACAAGCGTCAAAGCTTGGGGATGCCCCCGAGGCACCCCTTCTTCATCGGCAAAAATCAGGTCACCTTTCAAAACACTATATTTTTATTGCTTCATGCACTATGTGTTTTTCTTGGAGCGTCAGTTGTTTTAGTTTTCTTAGTTGGTTTAGTTTGTTTGTGTGCTGCAATAAATGGTTGGACCCCAACAAATTCCCTTTGAAGGAGATGTACTTGTTTTCATTTGCAAAGAATGCTCTAGTTTTCACTCCTAAAAATTGAGCGTTCATCTTTTTCTGCTACTGCTTTTGGTTTTCGTTTTCGCCTTGATACGCGTTCAGATCTTGTCATATCTTTTCATCAAGGTGTATTTTTGCCTCTGATCTTTATTGGTCTTCATCAAAAGAGGTGTTTATAAAAATTTCAAATGGTGTTGGAAAAGAGAAAAAGCTTTGTGCAAAATAGTGGTACAAGAAGGAGCTTGTGTAGACTGCGGCTTAGGCTTTTTCATGTCATACTTGATGTATTTTTGATAGTATGCTTAGTGGTTTTGCTGTAGCATGACTTGTCTCAAATAACTGAGATTGCTTAATGAGCCTTTGAAAAAATCGTGCGTTGTTTTTATTGTATGGAAGCATTATTTTGGTTTTCTCCTTGATGCTTTATTTGGGTTGACTTGGCGCATGCTCACACATGTTAGACTCTTCCAAAGTCGCCATTAGCCTTCATGATCATTTAGTTTTAGACTTTTGATGCCATCATATGCTTCTTTTAATGTCGCTTTGTCACTTTGCATGATTATGGCCATTACTGCTCTCTTAGTTGGTCGCTCCCAGTCTTTTGCTAGCCCTCGCCTTGTACTGAGTATGAGCTCTACTCGTGCATCCAACTCCTAAAAGCCAAAGTTTTTCAAAGTGTCCACCATACATACCTACTAGCAATTTGCTATTCCAAGTAAATTTGACTTGCTTTTATATTCTCTTCAAATTAAACTCTTACCAGTGTTATGCGAAATTCGGTCAGTAAAGCTCTCACGAACCGGAAGGCACACTTTACTTTTTCCTGTTCTTAAAATTTTGACATTGTGGTCTTTTATGTTGAGTTGTTATGCTTGCAAGTTGTAAGTTGGATTCTAGCCCAGCCATGCTGTCATGGGGCAAGCTTTCAACATTGCACTTCCTTTTGAGTTGATATCGTGATATTTTGTTTATGGATGCCTGCTGTGTGAAATGAATTGGGAATCTTGTAGGGATCATGGAGTTTTTATATGTGTTAGGGAAACGCCGGGCCGCCAATCTAAGCCATGCATAATTCATGGTGGAAATTTGCAGCATACCCATGGTGAACATTCGACGACGCATCTCACAATAAAAAGCTAAACAATATAGCAAATAAAAGAGATGTCGAGGTGTTCATTGTCTGCTTGTCCTGTCATTTTGGTGTGGGCTTGTTCCATGTCATCGGGCACGGAGGTACCCCATTGGCGGTTCTCAATGATATGCATATACTTACAATGACAAGAGCCTTGCTTGGGACTCTAAGTAAATTAGCATGGTTTGGGTACTTGTATTCACGGGACACGAGGTTTTCAACTTATGATTTGTCAAGCATATGCATCATAATTGTTCTCGCATTAACTTTAACCATTCAAGATGCTTATGATGGGGGCAATGAGAGCTCAAAGCCGGTAAGTACCATAATTTTTGAAGGTTATAAAACTTGCAATCACTGCTTCCCTCTGCGAAGGGCCTTTCTTTTACTTTTATATTGAGTCACCACCTTCTTTCTTTATGCACCATTAAGAGAGCATAGTTGTCATTCTTAGTGTGATATGCATTGTCCCAAGGTTCATTGATTGACTCATATTGCTGGTTTCACTTGTTCTTAAATTATTTGTATCTAGTCGCCCTCTTAAACTTTGAGGTGTCCTATGCATTTATGTTTTGCTCTCTTTGAAGGACAAGCTCAAAACCATTTGTATGTTTTTCTTTATGATTAGAACACACGTTTGACTTACATTGTTTCATTATCATGATCTTTTGTTTGTGTTCATTTGCATGTTTACAACATGGTTGCTAAGTTCTTATTGTCATGATTATATCTTTCATGCCCATGTTTTAAGTTCTATTGATCCCAGCTCACCAATGCTTGCATATATGATCAAGATTGTGTAGGTGCATGTCACCTCAAAAATTATTCTTTGTTATCACTTACCTACTCGAGGACGAGCAGGAGTTAAGCTTGGGGATGCTTGATACGTCTCAAACGTATCTATAATTTTTGATGCTCCATGCTTGTTTTTACACCATTTGCCTATTGTTTCGTTACACTTAGTGGTACTTTTATACATTTTCCGGAACTAACCTATTAACGAAGTGCCACAGTGCCAGTTTCCTGTTTTCTGCTGTTTTTGTGTTTCAGAAGTGATACACAAGAAATATTCTCGGAATTGGACGAAACAAGTTCCTGAAGTCATATTTCACGGGGAAGCTCCCAAACATCCGAAGACCTGACGGAGGGGGCCCACGTGGGCCCCAGACACAGGGGCGGCGCGGCCACCCCCCTGGCCGCGCTAGCCCCGTGTGAGGGGGCGTGGTCCCCCCTCTGACATCGTCCTTTCGCCTATATATACCCCCTGACGAGAAAAACCTAAGGGCCCGATCAGTTTTCCAGAATACATCGCGATCCGCCGCCGCCGTCGACCCGAAGATCGGGAGGGTCCAGAAGCTCTTCCCGGCACCCTGCCGGAGAGGGGAATCGCCACCGGAGGTCTTCTTCATCGCCATGCTTGCCTCCGGAGCGATGAGTGAGTAGTCTACCTTGGACTATGGGTCCATAGCAGTAGCTAGATGGTTGTCTTCTCCACCATGTGCTTCATGTTTAGATCTCATGAGCTGCCCTACATGATTGAGATCACCGTTATGTAATTCTATGATGTTGGTTTGTTGGGATCCGATGAATATTGGTGTTTATGATTAAGTTGCTGTACTGAATTATATCTTTTGTTATCTCTATGTTGTTTATGATCTTGCATGCTCTCCGTTGTTAGTAGCTATCTTGGCCGAGTAGTTGCTAGTGACTCCAAGAGGGGGTATTTATGCTCGATAGTGGGTTCATGTCTCTATTTCACCTGGGGGAGTGACAGAAACCTCTAAGGTGGTAGATGTGCTTTTGCTACTAGGGAGAAAACAACATTCATATGCTCAAGGGCATATGCTTTGTTTACATTACACACTTTGCTTAATGCAATTATCTGTTGTTCGCAACTTAATACTTTTGGGGTGTTCGGATGATATCCCCGAGGGTGGATTATTAGTCATAGATGCAGTTGGATGGCGGTCTATGTATTTTGTTGTAATGCCCAGAGTAAATCTCATAGTGATCTTCTTGACATATCACGTTATCTTTATTCTATCAATTGCCCAACTGTAATTTGTTTACCCAGCATGTTATTTTATCTATGGAGAGACACCACTAGTGAACTGTGGACCCCGGTCCTATTTTAATCATTTTGCAATCACCTGTTTACTTTTCCCGCACTGTTTACTTTACTAGCATATTACTACTGTTTTCCACTCGATACACTCATAACCTTTGTTTCAAGCAAACCGGTGAGATTGACAACCTCATCGCAAGTTGGGGACAAAGTATTTGTTTGTGTGTGTGCAGGTTCCACAAACACCTTCAGTCGTCATCATCTCTCTTCTCCTGATCGATAAACCTTGGTTTCTTAACTGAGGGAAAACTAGCCGCTACACTCATCATACCTTCCTCTTGGGGTTCCCAACGGGCTGGTCATCACCACGCACAAGGACAGTTTGCTTCCACATCAAACAGCAAGCACTGGACAGGGAGGAGGTTCTTAGGATGTGCAGGGCATGTGAGTTATTTGCAGCTGATTTACCAAACTTGATACATTACCATGTTGTAGACATATTTCTTATTGTTCTAAGAAATTGTTGTGTACTGTCACTACTGTAGGATGGAGAAGAATGTGATTTCAATGTTTGGATTGATGGTGAGTGGCCAGCTTCTCTGCAAAAAGCTCTGGCAAAGCTATGGGATTTGTATGCAGAAACTAAAGAAGGAAGAGTCAATGATGCTCTGGACAGTGTAGAGAAGAGGTTCAAACTGACAGATGAGCTTGAGAAGATGCACATTGACCTCAAGAATGCCCATGATTAGATAAAGAAAGTAGTTGAGGAGAAGCAGGTGATACTAGCACTGAAGGCTCAAGCTGAGCAAGGTTTGATTGAAGCCAGGGATGAATTAGAGCAGAAGAAATCACTTGATGCATCAGCTAGCAATTTGCACAAATGTTTCAGGATAAAGGCAGAGAAGGAGAGGGATAAGCTGAAAGAAGAGAAGAGAAGGCTGGAGTACATCATTGCTGAATTTATGGACCAGAAGGAAGGGCATAGGGCTAAGCTGAAGAAGATTAAGGAGATTTGTGATGAGTAGTTGCTAGCTATCCTATTATGTTGATGTTATGTGTTAAGGGATAATATCTGTTAGCTGAATAAATGTTATGTTGTGGAACTTTTAGTTAAATCCTATTTGTAATATGTGGTTTGTGAACCTGAAGCTTGTAATGGTATTTGGTACTTGAATATCTGGTTTGTGACCTGAAGCTATGAATATGTGGTTTGTTATATCTGGTTTCTGTACCTAAAGCTTCAATATTTGCTATATGAATGTGTGAGTTATTGAATAAGTGATGTTAAAAATAATTTATAGGTGGAATGGTCTCGGCATCGAGTCATCGACATTGTCAAGGCCATTAGGTTGTTTTAAAAGGTGGAATGGTCTCGGCATCGAGTCGTTGACATTGTCGAGACCATTAGGTTATTTTAAAAGGTGGAATGGTCTCGGCATCGAGTCGTCGACATTGTCGAGACCATTAGGTTATTTTAAAAGGTGGAATGGTCTCGGCATCGAGTCGTCGACATTGTCGAGACCATTAGGTTATTTTAAAAGGTGGAATGGTCTCGGCATCGAGTCGTCGACATTGTCGAGACCATTAGGTTATTTTAAAAGGTGGAATGGTCTCGGCATCGAGTCGTCGACATTGTCGAGACCATTAGGTTATTTTAAAATTTTAAACCATACATATAGAGCAATTCAAACCATAAATAGAGAGCAATTCAAATCATTCAAACCATACATAGAGAGCAATTCAAACCATTCAAACCATACATATAGAATCCAAACCATACATATTTAGAATTCAACAATTCAGATAGAACTGGAGCAAACATACACTTAGAATTCCAATACTTCATATACAGGACATATAGAATTCAACCAGTACATAATAAACCATCTCATGACCACATATGTAGCTTCAGGGTCTAAGCCCTGGCAGAGGAGGTTCAGAAGCATCCCTCCCTTCACCAGCATTAGCTCCTGCATTGAAATAACTAGACATTCTTGGACCTGGAGCATGTCTAGCACCTGGAGCAGCTTGAGAAGATGAAGAACCAGCTTGGCTAGGACCTGGAGCTTGTCTTGAAACACCAGAAGGACCTGGAGCTTGTCTTGAAACACCAGAAGGACCTGGAGCTTGTCTTGGACCTGGAGCAGCTTGAGAAGATGCAGATGCAGCTTGGCTAGAACCAGGAGCTTGGCTAGAACCAGGAGCTTGGCTAGGACCTAGTGCAGCACTGGAAACACCAGAAGCTTGGCTAGGATTTTCTGGCATTGTCTTACTGGCCTGGAAAACAAGAACAACTTGGTCAGAGGCTGTTAGGCTAGATAGGAGCTACTGAGATTATGAGAAGTTAATTACCTTGTGATTGTTCTTCCTCATAGCAAGATCTGGCCTAAGAGGTTGTGAGCAACTTGTATACTTGTGGCCTTGAACCTTGCAGTTGCTACATGTAATGGTGGACATTCTTGATGTTTCTTTAGGTTTTGGTGGCTCAAATTTTCCTTTCCTCCTTTTTTTCTTGCCTTCTGCCTTTCAAATGATCCTTGAATGCAGGTGGCATGATATCAGGAGTATCTGTCTTTGTCCAACCATGTTCTGCAGGCATTGGATTGAAGACAGGCTTGTAGCTAGCCAGATACATCTCTTTCTTCAAAAAAGGAGACACAAAATCCTCTGGGTGCATTTCTGCCTTGTAGATGGCACTGACTGCATGATTACATGGCAAACCTGACATCTGCCACTTCCTGCAAGAGCATGTTCTGGCTGCAATGTGCACCTCATGTGTGGCCTTCCCACTCTTAACATGCCACAAGTGTCTGTCTGCCCTCTTTGGAATGCAATTTCTTGAATAAGTCTTCATCAACTCCAACAATTCTGCATAATGTGGTGTAATATCCCAGTTGGATTGCTCTGCACCTTGTCTCTTTCCATCCCACCTGACCATGCATCTATCATAGATTCCAACTAGCATTGTGACAATTGGCTTATTTCTGACATCAAGAATGTACCTATTGAAAACCTCAGACAAATTATTAACCACCAAGTCTGTTTGATAGTTGGTGTCCATGGCATGCCTTGCCCATGAGTTCACTGGTATCTTGCTCAGCCAAGTCCATGCTTGTTCACTTTGCTTCTTGAGCTCCTCCATTGCTGCATCAAAACCATCTTTGGTGTATGAATATGCTGCATTATCCATGCACTTCTTCAAATCCTCTTCTCTGAATACTGTTGTCTAGAAATTTGCATATATGTGCCTGAGGCAGTACCTCTGTGGTGAATTAGGGAAAACTATTGAAACTGCCTTCAATAATCCTTTCTGCCTGTCTGACATTATGGTGCAATGGCCAAAGTTTCCATAGTCTCCACCTAGTGCTTCCTTCAGCTGCTCAAGAAACCACTTCCAGTTCTCTGTGTTTTCTTTAGCTACAACTGCCCATGCAATTGGAAATATATTGTTATTGCCATCTCTTCCAGTAGCTGCAAGAATTTGAGCACCAGTTGTCAGCTTAATAAAGCAACCATCCAAACCAATGAATGGCCTGCAGCCTTGAAGAAATCCCTCTCTGGCAGCATTCACACAGAAAAAAAGTCCATGGAATCTAGGGCTATAGGAAATGTCCACCATTTCTCCTCTCTGCATTGCCTCAACTTGGTCTTCTGTAGGTCCTGTCACAGTTGTCACAATGCATCTTGAACCAGGGTTTTTATCTATCACTGTCTGCAGATAATCCCTAATCCTGTAGTATTGCTTCTTGTGATCTCCAAGTACCATGTCTATTGCTTTATTTCTTGCTCTGTAAGCCATCCTCTTAGGAACATCAACACCAAAATCTTTCAGGGCTTTGTCTTGCAGAGTTGTGATGCCAGTGGTGATGTTAGACTTGTACTCACCAACATATGCACTGCTAAGCCACTTTGAATTCACCCTGGTGCTGGAAGGCTCTGTTGGACAGGTGTGCTTAAGGTGCATTTTCTTAATGTAGAAAGTAGACTCATTTTTTATTTTGGAAGCTGTCATGTAAAATGGACAGTCCCACTTCTGCTTCTGTTTCTCTTTGCACCAGACAATTATCCTATCAGGTGCATTCCTGTGGTAGTGGAAGTTCTGAATTGGTACACATCCTTGAAGCAAAGTTTCACTATGAATTGTTGCTCTGGATTCTCTCTTGTCTCATCATACCAAACCCTTTCCTTTGCCTTCTTAGCTCTGCTCTTCCTGCCACTTTGCAACACAAAAGGCAGTGGCTCAAACCCATTATCATCTTCTTCCTTCAGAAATCCCTGGTCACCATCATCATCAGAAGGAATCCAATCTGGAATATCTTCTACTTCTACTTGAGAATGTGATCTCAAAGTAGGACCTGGCTTCTTCACTTGCTTCTTCACTAGTACCACTGCTGGCACATCTGCAGACTGAGTTGCATTGTCAAAAATATCTTCCACATCACTCTCACCCTCATAATGTTGCAAAGGATCTTCCCTCATCCTCTTCTTAGCAGCAATTCTCTTGTGCATTTCTTCTTCCTCAGCTTTTCTGCTCTTCTCTGCAGCTACTGGGTCAAATTTGTAAGGATACATCCAATCATCATCAGACTCCTCTTCTTCCTCTTGTGCCATAGCTGTCTCCATGTCAGCTATATGTTTGTTCTTCTGACTGCTACCATCCATTTGTGACTGCCAATCATCACAAAGGGCACTGTCCTGGCTTAGAAATGGATGTGTGACAGCTTCTTCTTCCTCTGGATCAAGATCAATTGTACTTGGGTATGTTTTCTTCACTGGTGACACCACTATTGATCTCTTACGGCTGTCCCTCATCACAGTCAGCACTACTTTCTTTGTACTGCTATACTTCACAAGCATTTCTTCTACCTTGTAATTGCTGTCTACTAGCTCTAGTCCATTGAGTCCTACTCCTTCTTGCTTAACATAGTATAAGGAGTCACTCATTCCATATCCTTCTTCCTCCATAATGGACATCAGATTCAGAAAACTAATGTCTGAACGATATACAGTTTTCTAAACGAATTTTGCTCCATCAAACTGAAAATACAGCTCCCACCTCTCAGACTGGTTCCTATCATAGAAATTAACAAGCTAATTAAGCTACATTCTCAATCTACAGAGACACCCTAGGTGAAAAAACCCTAAATGCTTCACAGAGGGGGAAAATTGCTTACCCGCTACCATTGTATAGATAATGGCTCATCGGGTCATTCATCGACGTCCTGCCAGCCGATGTCCACCACTTCTCTGAATCTGGACGCGGGGGGCTAGGCGGCGGCACTGCCGGCAATGGCGGCGGAGCACCCTCTGCTTCACCACCCAGATCGAAGAAGCCCTCCATTCCGCCCCCACCAGCGGATGCACTGCCGCATCGCCGTACGCCCGCCGGAGATTCGCCGCCACCGCTTGCTTCACCGGACCACTCCTCGCCGCCGCCGCCTCCTGTCGCCATTCTGTTCGAGCGCGGGAGGGAGAGAGTGTTGACTGAAAGGGTACCGACCGGGAGCTGACCTAACGCGTGCCCTAACGGCTAACTCCCTCCGTTGCCACATCACCCCTGACAGAGGGACCCACCTGTCGGAAACATTATTAATCTCAGCTGATACGAGAATCAGTGCTCCGCGTCACAACTCAGCCCCAATAGTGGTATTTATGTGTCAAAACGAACCGTTTTGGTAGTTTCATGTCGTGATTGGCGCAATTATGGTAGTTTTTTGTCATTTTCTCTTCGGTTTTGGATCAAATTTCCGTGTAATTTTTCTTTTGGTCAATGTTCAGCGCAAACGTTCACATCGTTCCGTTGCAGAGCGCGGAATTGTCATCGCGCAGCCGAATACTATTCTTCGGCTGCAAGTGTGCAACCATCTCATTGTCCAAGAAAAATGAAAAAAAAAAATCTATTGACCCCTTGGACCGTCTGATGTGATGCACTTTCGTGCAGACAGACAGAGACGAACATGCATTTGATTACTTAAACTGCAACACACACTAGATTGGTCATCGATCGGACGAAGAAAAGTATACTACGCACAGTGGTAGTACCATCTTGTGGGCCAGACAAGCTGCTACGATCTTCCTCAATGGAGCACATGGCAAATGCAGTTTGCGATCTTAAAAAAAAAACACTTCTCCCATGACTTTTCTTTCCTTATGGCCCTATAAATGAGAGCCTCCAATGCTCCGCAAATTGCAGAGCCAGAGCGTACCATAATCTCTCCAATCTTGTCTTGTCTTCAAAACAGTACAAACTAGTGTCAAATACTCCATCAACCATGAAGGCAGAGCGTTTCTACTACATGGCCGGCGGCGATGGCGACGCCGGCTACGCCGCCAACTCCAAGCTTCAGGTCTGTCGACGCGGTTACGATTTGCCATAACTTGCATTGCTTCCCCCATTTTCTTACTTCCCATTAATTGCCATCGATCGTTCCCTCTTGATAATTAGGGAAGGGCCATTCTGAAGTCGAGGCCACTGCTTCACAGCGCCGTGGAGGAGGCGCACGCGAGCCTCTCCTCCGTGCCGGCCGCCGGCGCAATGGTCGTGGCCGACCTCGGCTGCTCGTCGGGGCCCAACACGCTCTCCGTCGTCTCCATGGTGCTCGACGCGCTCGCCGGCCGCTGCGAGAAGAAAGCGGTACAGGTCCAGTTCTTCCTCAACGACCTCCCCGGGAACGACTTCAACCTGGTCTTCCGCTCCCTGGAGCGCTTCCGCGAGGCCGTCGGCAAGGAGAAGGGAGAGGCGGCGCTTCCCCCTTACTACATTGCCGGGCTGCCGGGCTCCTTCTACACCAGGCTCTTCCCCGACCGCTGCGTCCACCTCTTCCACTCCTCCTACTGCCTCATGATCCGCTCCAAGGTGCCCGAGGCGCTCGCCAGCGGCGCGATCCGGAACGAGGGCAACGTGTACATCTGGGACGCGACGCCGCCGTCGGTGGTGGAGGCGTACCAGGAGCTGTTCCGGGAGGACTTCTCGCTGTTCCTCCAGCACCGCCACACCGAGCTCGTCGCCGGTGGCCGGATCGTCCTCACGTTCCTGGGCAGGAAGAACAAGGACGTGCTGCACGGCGAGATGAGCTACGTATGGGGCTTCCTCTCCAAAGCCCTCCAGTCCCTTGTCCAACAGGTACGTCATACACGCACACCAACGCTTGAAGTGAACTGAATCAACCTCATGAACTGAGCTGAACGTCTGAACCCTGCAGGGTCGCGTGGAGAAGGAGAAGATGGAGTCCTTCAACATGCCGCTCTACGCGCCGTCGGTGGACGAAGTGGAGGCGGTGCTCGAGCAGAGCGGGCTGTTTGACGTCGACCATGTCGAGCTCTTCCAGACGAACTGGGACCCCGAGGACGACGACACGGAGAGCGACGTGGTTCTCGACAGCGTCCGGAGCAGCGTGAGCATGATCAGGGGCCAGCGGGCCGTGATCGCGCCCTTGCTCACGCACCATTTCGGGTTCGGGGAGGACGTACTGGACGACCTCTTTCAGATGTACGCGCAGAACGTCTCGGAGCACCTCCAGAAGGTGAAGACCAAATACGCCGTCATCCTCCTCTCCTTGAAGGCAAGAACTTAAGCCCCAAGGTCCAAGGCTGGACTTATCCGTCAACTGTGTTTTGAGTGCGTTTCCAAATAAGTGTGCGTTTACGAGTCAGTAGTCATGATCACTGAAAGCTCTCCGTAGAGGGAAGCGATCATATGGTTCTCTGTGTCTTCTTCTTTGCTCGTTCAGGTCTTTGAGTTGATGATTCATCTGTAATTTGGTGTGATGTCATTGATTGTAAGGAGTTCATAATTGGTGCATAGAAATAAAAGCATCATTTTTCAACGTTACTAGTGAATGAAAGGTTTCTCTACTAGGTAGTTTTGTACTAACTAGCATTGTGGCCCTCGCAAATGCGAATGCAGCACTTTATAGTAGTGAATCGGAATTTTGTTTATAGCTTTGTTGTATGATGTCGGAATCTATGGCTAGCCAAATCTTATGCTGAAATATCTTACTAGGGAGTAGATTTTTAGTTTGTAGTAAATTTGGTAGTAATCAACATTCAAATTTAGTAGTACCAAACTGACTCGGAATTTTGTTAATAGTTTTGTTGTATGATGTGTAGGATTCTATGGCTAGCCAAATCTTATGCTGAAATATCCCACTAGGGAGTAGATTTTTGGTTTGTAGTAAATAATAGTCATTAATATTATAAACATGTTCATATATATTAAGGACTACTTGACTAGCACGTTCGTGCTCACAATCGTTATATATGGGCGCGATTGGTAGCTCATATGGAGGCCAACTAGACCCTGAGGAGCATAAAATGGGCTCACTGGATGACTGGATTGAGGCTGTGTTGTGGCTGGCACGCGCGTCAAAGCTTCATGGCCAGGCCCAAGGGGTACGCCCGATTCAGGCATTTCCCTAGAGCCACCCTCATCTCTAGCCCGACAGCCAAAAGTGGTCAACACTCGCACGCGCCACTGCAACCATGGAGATGGCGCGAGCTCCTGCGCGCAAGTGAAAAAGGGGGCGGGAGGATTTCGTCACCTCCCGCCAAGACCGCCCCCTATATTTTTACCACCTTCTCTCACCGCTGATTTGAAACCGCCATTTCCCCCTTCCAGCTCTCTTGTCCGATCGGCAAGCAAACTAAGTAGGCGGTGTGGGATGCGCTGGCGATGGTGGCTAGGCGACTCCGACCACTTCATCGAGTCGAACACTCCTTCGTCCACCTCCAGTGATGACTATAAGTAACAATACCATCACTTCTCATCCACCTCCATGTTATTAGGGTTAGATCTGTGATCGGTTTGGCTTAATCTGTCCCCGATGTAGGCTTCTAGCTTAGATCTTTGCCTGTTGAAGCTTCAATTCGTGGATGATCTATGTTAGATCTAGGAATATTTACCTCAATGAGCATGGCTTGTCTTCTTTTCTTTGCTAGGTTGCCTAGAATGTGCCATGGTAGTCCCGATCTAGTTCTTTGTATCCCTTCATGTAGTTTTTTTATTCCTATTCTAGTTCTATGTACGGCTATGATCTCGTACTATGTCTATTGTACCATCGTTTCACTAGCTTGTACATTGTGGGCAAATGTAGGACTCGTTGTACCAGGATTTCCTTAGCCAGGCTCTGGTCCCCTTTGAGGAGCCGCGGATCCCTTTGTTTGTCGACGACTCACAGCCTCCCGTGGGTGAGAACTTCGTGGATGTGGAGGTTGGTCAGAGTTCTGAGCAGCCTCAACATGCTATGATCATCGTCCTAGAGAACAGTGCACACCCTTGTCCACAGCGTGACATCAAAGGTTGCCCTCAACCTTGCCAGCGCAAGGAAGGACAAGCACCTGCTTGATGCTTGCGCAGCCCGCAAAGCGCACACCGTGCAGATGAAGGTGAAAGAGCATGGAGCCCCCATATGTGGTTTTGGTAATTGATGACAATCCCTATGGAGTAATGGTTGCATGGAGTCATGTTTGTAGGACTTGTCCGTAGACAATGCTTGCACCATATGTTGGTTTCAAGGTTGTAAGAAGATGAAAATAAACAAGATTATGTGATGACCAAGGTTTTATTCAAGGAATGATCCGAAGATTGGTCATAAGGGAATTGAGCTTATATCAAGTGTGTCTTGAAGAATAAGATTGTGTGAGATCTCATGTGAATCTTCAAGACATCATAATTATGGAGAGAAGAATTATTCGAGAATTGATCAAGTCGAAGCACAAGTTCAAGGTGGAATCTAGAAGAGATCATATGTTTGAAGCTTGCCATCTATATTGTGATCATGGATATGTGAATATATATGCTTAAAGCGAGTCCCTCCCACAGTGGAGTATGGGGGATCAATTGACGACTTCACCAAGCAAGCATGCACGATCAAGAAAGGTGTTCCAACTTGAGGAAGACAAGACCGTCATCATCTAGCTCAAGTGAAATGAGCAAGGCAAGGGTATGATCTTCATAGGTTTTCTTTCTTACCGGTCTCATGGTGTTTGTTGTGAGACCGGGTTATAGGATCGGTAGTCGTACTATCAATTGGGCTCTAGAGTGAGTAATTTAATCGTATCATTCAGAGAGAGCTCAAACCTTTGCATACTTGGCATGATCTCTATTGGTTTTTATTTGGATTTTATCCATGTGACGTTCTAGAGCTTGTGGTTATTTCCATGACAAGCTCTAGCTCATCAAAAATGGATTTCGCATGAAACACTTATTGTGTTTTTTATGTTTGGAGGTTTACTGGTTCATCTTTAAAGAGAGGTCAAACCTTTCATCATTTGATTTTATCCTCCTTTGTTGGACTATGATGTTTTTATGCATGGTATTGTAGGCCTCGTTGTTGTGAATCCAGCGAGCCCAAGATCATCAAAAATGGAGTCTGGATGCAAAAGTTATTATCGTTTTCTTATTGCTATTTCTTCCAGGCCGGATAATTCGGGCTGGGTGGGGGCAGATTATTTGAATAATCCGGCCCTCGAATTTCTGCTAAGGACTTTTAGGTGCGGCTCACAGTAAGAGGGTCGGGGCGGATATGCTGCTTTGGGGCCCGGATTATCTAGGTTAAAACACTGTGACGACTATTTTTATGGGAGGGGGTATAAATACCTTTCCCCTTCTTCTTGCTCGGTTAGCTCGGTTTCCCCTCTCTCTATCCCCTCTATTGTTGACCTTGAAAGCTTTACCCTTTTTCAATTCCTCACATAATTCTTGCATATCTTTGAGGGAAAAGTGAGAGGAGATCTAGATCTATATTTCCACAAATCCATATCTCCTCTAAGTGAGAGGAACATAGTGGATCTAGATCTTGGAGTTCTTTGTGGATTTACTTTGTTCTTCATCTCATATCTCTCCATAGAATTAGTTGCTTTGGTGGGATTTGAGTGAGAATGATTTGAGCACTTTGTATATTCTTGCCATTGCATCGGTTTGAGTTATCGTTGGAGATTCGTGGAAGTGAAAGTAAGAAGCTTGTTACTCTTGGGTTCTTGGAATCCTAGACGGATTTGTGGCTTTGTGATGATTTGGTGGCTATTCTTGGGAGGCTCCAATTAAGTTGTGGATACGTGCCCCAAGCTTTGTGTAAAGGCCCAGTTTCTGCCTTGAAGGAAATTCCTTAGTGTAAAATTAAACTAGGCCTTTGTGGCAAAAGTTCACCGGAGAATAGGGTGAGGCCTTTGTGGTGTTGATTAGGCCTTTATTGCAATCACAACCCTCCAATGGTACGTACTCCCCTTTAGGGGAGGAACTCGGAAATACATCTTGTCTCCGCGTACCTTGGTTATTCCTATTCCCAAGCTCTTTACTTATGCACTTTACATTGTGATAGCCTTCATGCTTGAAGTTGTTCATCTTGCTATCACCTTGTTACTTTTATTGCTTAGCATAAGTTGTTGGTGCACATAGGTGGGCCTAGTTTATTTAGGTTTTGTGAGCTTGACATAATAAACGCTAGTTTAATTCCGCTTTTGTTCAAGCCATTCGTAAAATTTGATATCGCCTATTCACCCTCCCTTCTAGGTGACATCTGTGTCCTTTCAGAAGGGAACCATTAAGTGGATGCCATTACAGTCCACCTTTGTCCTGGAGAAGATGTGTGAGATCATCAAAACCGGCGTGCATACTAACAAAGGGTTCAAGGAGGTCCACCTCACTATTGTTTCCAAGGTGCTCTTTGAGGACTGTGGAGCCGAGGTGACTTCTACTCAGGTGTACAACCACCTGAGGAAGTGGATGACGAGGTGGATCCATGTTAGCAAGCTCAGATATTTGAGCGGTGCTCAATGGGGTGAGGACAGCTGCAGCATCATACTAGAGGTTGACCACTACCAGGGACACATCACGGTTAGCACATCTGTTACATTTGACTGTGTTGCACTTATCCTTTGCTCATCCATGGCCACTGCTAACAATCTTCATTATCATTCTTGTTTAGGATCACCCCAATGACGCCGAGTTACTCAACAAGCATATCTTGAACTACCATGAGATACAGATCATCTTTATTGGTGGTATCGCCACCAACAAGTTCACCATGGTCTCCAATGAGCCCTTGGACAGACTGGCGGAGCTTCTCGGGGGCCAACCTAGGCAGTGCCCCCCCAGCAAAACGAAAAGTTTTTATTACCCTGTGGTATTTTGAGAAATATAGCCCACTAATCATTTGATTACCCACGCTCAGCCTTTCTAAGTTGGCATCGGAGCATCTAGCTGCATGTTTGTCTTACCTTTTACTCTATGGCAAAGTAGCACGGAGCAGCTGCACTCTCGCTGCCTCTCAGCATCTCTTGCAACGTAGCTGCAGACCTTTTTTGTCTTCTAGTAATTTTATTCTCTCCTATTCATAGCTCCTACTGTAGACCCACTATTTGTAGCTTCAAGCTTTGCATTTTTATTGGAAAAGTTATAATTACGTCATATATTTTGCACTTATAAATAATTTACATATTTGCATGTTGCTATGTGTGTAATTGTGTTAGTGTTGACGGTTAAGGGGAAATCATTGAGTCATTTTACAAAATATAGGAAGGTGAATGTCAAGATAATTAACAAGTCAGCAGTATAATTTTGCTTAATAAGTTAGTGAAATTATATGGTTTTATGATGAATAGCTCCACGGGTAAGTTTCATTTTGGTACTAATTTACTAGAGTAACTTTTGCATATATATTAATGTGGCACATGTATTTTTGTAGACAAGTTCAATTAAAGGTTCTCTAAATGCAAAATTTGGTACTTCCTCTGTCCCAAAATGTAAGACACCTAAGTTTTGATCAAAAGTCAATCTATTTTAAGTTTGACCAAATTTATACGTAAAAATATAAATATTTACAATACTAAATCAATATCAGTAGATTCACCAGAAAGTATAGTTTCTCAACACGTTCATTTAATATTATAGATATTCATTTTTTATAAACTTGGTCAAACATAGAAGAAGTTGACTTTTGGCTAAAGCTTAGACTCCTTACATTTTAGGACGGAGGGAGTAGTATAATAGTACTGTTAAGAAATCTTATTTTTTCCATGTCATTTGGTCGTTTGGACCCCCCTTAGATTTTGTTCAAGCTCTGCCACTTCTTGGGAACACCTTCATCGACAATAGAGAACGGAACAGATACTTGGATTGTCTGCACTGAGTTATTATAACCTGCCTTTTCATTTATGGTTTGTGTCTGCTGGTGATACGTCTCAAACGTATCTATAATTTTTGATGCTCCATGCTTGTTTTTACACCATTTGCCTTGTGTTTCGTTACACTTCGTGGCGTTTTTATGCGATTTCCGGAACTAACCTATTGACAAGATGCCACAGTGCCAGTTCCCTGTTTTCTGCTGTTTTTGTGTTTCAGAAAAGCTACACAGGAAATATTCTCGGAATTGGACGAAACAAGTTCCAGAAGTCTTATTTTTCCCGGAAGTTTCCCGAAGACCGAAAGAGAGCCGGAGGGGGGCCAGAGGCCGCCCTCACACATAGGTGGCGCGGCCCAGGCCCTGGCCACGCCACCCTGGTGTGAGGAGCCCCTGGCTGCCCCCTGACGACGCCCCTTCGCCTATATAAAGCCTCGGGACGGAAAACCCTAGGGGAGTCGGCGAAATTTCCAGAACAGTTCCGCAGCGCCGCCGCCGTCGAAGCCAAATTTCGGGGGACAGAAGTCTCTGTTCCGGCACCCTGCCGGGATGGGGAAGTGTCCCCAGAGCCATCTCCATCGGTCTCCATCGCCGTCTCCGCCGTCTCCAACGACCTCACCGCCATCTCCATCAACCTTGCTGTCTCCTATGATGAGGAGGGAGTAGTTCACCCCCGGGGCTGAGGGCTCTATCGGTAGCTATGTGGTTCACATCTCTCTCCCATGATGTGATCTTTATGTGATCGTGAGCTTTGTATCATGTTGAATAAGTAGATGTTACTCTTCTTCATTATGTGTACTCTAGTGGTGTTATTAATGTAATCTATTTCTCTTGCCATGGTGTAACGGTGACAGTGCGTGCATCATGGTGGTACTTGGTCTAGGCTACGATTGTGATCTCTTATGGATTATGAGAATAATTATCGCTATGATAGTATTGAAGTGATCTTTTCCTCCTTTCATGGTGTAATGTTGACAGTGTGTGCACCGTGTTAGTACCTGGTCTAAGTTGCAATAATATCTATCTTGAGTTGTGATCTGATTTGGATATCTCTATGAGTGGTGTTTGTCAAGTACTTGATGAACTTTGAGGAGTGCTTCGTAGCCCTACGCAATGATTAGTGTTATTCAATAGGAGAGTAATTCAGAGTACCATAGTGAAGAGAAGTTATTTATTTGTTCAATCATGTTATATTTGTTGGGAGTGTGTCCACTAGTGAAAGTATGATCCCTAGGCCTTGTTTCCAAGCTTTGCACACCGTTTACTTGCTGTTTTGTTACTTGTTTGCTTGCTGCCATTTTTATTCCAGATTGTATTTACTACTTATAATCATCCATACCACTTGTATTTCACTCTATCTTCGCCGAACTAGTGCACCTATACATCTGACAGGTGTATTGGGTGTGTTGGGGACACAAGAGACTTTCTGTATCGTAATTGCAGGGTTGCTTGAGAGGGGTAGCTTTGACCTCTTCCTCCCTGAGTTCGATAAACCTTGGGTGATCCACTTAAGGGAAACTTTCTGCTGTTCTACAAACCTCTGCACTTGGAGGCCCAACACTGTTTACAAGAACAGAAGCGTGTGTAGACATCAAGCTCTTTTCTGGCGCCGTTGCCGGGGAGGTAAGGTAAAAGGTACTCGCATCCTCCTGTGTGAGTGCTCGGAGCTATTTCCTTTAGATTCTGCAATTACATCTTTTTGTTTCTTGTTTTTATTTTCACTAGTTAGGCTTAATGGAAAACAAAGAGTTCTTTAGTCTTTTTCCTGATTTTAGATTTGAAGAGAAAATTGAAAATCCTTTGGAGCTTATTTCGCATAGCAATGTTATTAGTACGAATGCTTTGAATACCATTAATGCTAATGCTATAGAAAAGTCTAAGCTTGAGGAAGCTGGTTTTGTTAAGCATGATATTTTTAGTTCCCCAGCTTTAGTGGAGAAAATTTGCTCTGATGATATTTCATCTCCCATATGTGATGTTCCTTCTTATGATGATATGTTTGAAGAATATGCTTTGCGAAATAGTTGCTCTCTAGCTTGTGATGATACTGAACCTCTAGTTTATGATGGTTATGATGATGGGTATAATATTTTCAATTCACCTACTATTGAGGATAAAATTAGTTATGATTACAATATGCCTCCTATTTATGATGATTATGGTGATGAGAATAATTATTCTGTTGAATTTGCTCCTACTACTATTGTTCCTGTGGTGAGTATTAATTCTTTTATGCATGTGGCTCATGATAGGGATGTTTTATGTGATAGTTATATTGTTAGTTCTATTCATGATGCTACTGAAAGTTATTATAAGAGAGGGAAACATGGTTTGATGGATCTTAACAATATTAAGTTTCCCCTCTTTATGTTGCAAATCTTGAAGTGGCACTTGTTTTATCTATCCATGCTTGCTACTATGTGCCTCGTTGATTTATTTTCTTACAAGATTCCTATGCATAGGAAGTGGTTCAGATATAAATGTCTTTCACATTTTCTTTTTGATGCTCTCTATAGCTTTAAGTTCCTATATGGCGCCTTTGCCTCAAGCTCTTACATGGCGCCCACATGAGCATCTTTGCAAATTTCTGCGCCTAGCTCAAAGGCGTTAAAGAAAAGCACTCTTGGGAGATAACCCATTGTTTATTTTCCAGTACTTTTTCTTTTAATTGAGTCTTGGAAGTCATTACTACTGTAATGACCGCTCCTTATCCTTTTTATTTTGTTGTTGTGCCAAGAGAAGCCTCTAATTTGAGTGAGGTAAGATTTGGGGATGTTGCTGTCCTAAAACAGTTTTTGGTGCTGCACCGTAAAAATTCGTGAAAATTCTCTGTATATCTTTTGGACCTTCGATTTCTTGTGCATATGCCCCAGGTTATATCCAAACTTTCGTTAGTTGAACACTTTTTGATTTGAGCAACAGAAAACCCCTCAAAAATTCAACCTTTGTCAGCTGTTCAGTTTTGACAGATTTCTGCCAATATTTGTGTTTGCCACTTTATCGCTTTCTTTTGAGTTCTTTTGATCACGGAACTTTTGGGGAAGTTGCTACAGTAGTATATGCTATATATGTGGTGGTTTTGAGTTAAAACCTGAAGCAAAAAGAGGTTGATTATATGTTATGCTTGCACTAATGTTGCTAATAGAATTGTGTTTAGTTTTGTATGAAGGAAGTTTTCAAGTGTAGGGATTGGAGAATGATGAGATGAGTTGAAGAATGGACAAAAGCTCAAGCTTGGGGATGCCCATGCATCACTCCAAGAAATATCCAAGAAGTACAAGCGTCAAAGCTTGGGGATGCCCCCGAGGCACCCCTTCTTTATCGGTAAAAATCAGGTCACCTTTCAAGACACTATATTTTTATTGCTTCATGCACTATGCGTTTTTCTTGGAGCGTCAGTTGCTTTTGTTTTCAGTTTTCTTTTGCTTTATTTGCTGCAATAAATGGTTAGATCACATCATGTTTCTTTTGGAGGAGATGAACTCGCTTTTCATTTTCCAAGAACACTCTAGTTTTCACTCTTATCGTTTAATGAGTGTTCTCTTTTTCTGCTACTGCGTTTAGCTTGCATTTTTTGCCTTGATTTGTGTTTAGATCTTGTTATATCTTTTCATCAAGGTGTATTTTTGCCTCTGGTATTTATTGGTTTTCATCAAAAGAGGTGTTTATAAAAAGTTTGAATGGTGTTGGAAAAGAGAAAAACTTTGTGCAAAAAAGTGGTACAAGAAGGAGCTTGTGTAGACTGCGGCTTAGGCTTTTTCATGTCATGCTTGATGTCTTTTTGATAGTATGCTTAGTGGTTTTGCTGTAGCATGACTTGTCTCAAATAACTGAGATTGCTTAATGAGCCTTTGAAAAAATCATGCGTTGTTTTATTATATGGAAGCATTTATTTGGTTTTCTCCTTTGATGCTTTATTTGGGTTGACTTGGCACATGCTTACACCATGTTGACTACAAAATAAGTCGCCTATAGCCTCTATGATCATTTAGTTTTTGACTTTTGATGCCATCTTATGCTTCTTTTAATGATGCTTTGTCGCTTTGCATGATTATGGCCATTATTGCTCTCTTAGTTGGTCGCTCCCAGTCTTTTGCTAGCCCTCATTTTGTACTGAGTATGAGCTCTACTCGTGCATCCAACTCCCAAAAACCAAGTTTGCCATTGTGTTCACTATAAATTCCTATGCATGGTATTTGTAAGCCATTCCAAGTAAATTTGCATGTGCTACCTTTCAAAAAACCTTCAAAATACTTCTCATTTTGTGCCACTATTTTTAGCTCATGGGGACGTAGTGGTCGGATTTGCTATCTTCCATATTGCTTATTCCAAAAAGAAAAAAAAAAGAAAAAAAAGAAAAGAAAAAAGGCACTCCTCCATGGAATGTGAATGTTGGTGGGCACCCGATGGAATCGGTTAGCCGTGGTTTGTGAAAGAAAAAAAGGTGGGGAGGAGTGCCAAGCTTTATAAAAGAGCACAAAAGTGCCAATCTCTCTCAAAAACTTGCTTCATTTTTGTATGAAAGATAGTAAGAACCCCATTGCCAGTCGTTGACAAAGACAACCACCTCTCAAAACCAATTTTTATCTCTCTGTTTTACAAGTGAAAAGCTCTAGCACATGTTTAATCACTGCTACCCTCTGCGAAGGGCCTTTCTTTTACTTTTATGTTGAGTCACCACCTTCTACCTTTATGCACCATTAAGAGAGCATAGTTGTTATTCTGAGTATAATGTGCATTGTCCCAAAGTTTATCATTGATTGATTCATGAGTATGGTTTCACTTGTTCTTAAATTACTTGTATCTAGTCACCCTCTTAAACTTGAAGGTGTCCTATGCATTTATGTTTTGCTCTCCATGAAGGACAAGCTGCAAACCATTTGTATGTTTTTCCTTATGATTTGAACACACGTTTGACTTTCATTGTTTCATTTTCATGATCTTTTGTTTGTGTTCATTTTCATGTTATAACATGGTTGCTAAGTTTCTATTGTCAAGATTATATCTTTCATGCCCATGTTTTAAGTTCTTTTGATCCCAGCTCACAAATGCTTACATATATGATCAAGATTATGTAGGTGCATGTCACCTCAAAAATTATTCTTTTGTTATCACTTACCTACTCGAGGACGAGCAGGAGCTAAGCTTGGGGATGCTGATACGTCTCAAACGTATCTATAATTTTTTATGCTCCATGCTTGTTTTTACACCATTTGCCTTGTGTTTCGTTACACTTCGTGGCGTTTTTATGCGATTTCCGGAACTAACCTATTGACAAGATGCCACAGTGCTAGGTTCCTGTTTTCTGCTGTTTTTGTGTTTCAGAAAAGCTACACAGGAAATATTCTCGGAATTGGACGAAACAAGTTCCAGAAGTCTTATTTTTCCCGGAAGTTTCCCGAAGACCGAAAGAGACCCGGAGGGGGGCCAGAGGCCGCCCTCACACATAGGTGGTGCGGCCCAGGCCCTGGCCGCGCTACCCTGGTGTGAGGAGCCCCTGGCTGACCCCTGACGACGCCCCTTCGCCTATATAAAGCCTCGGGACGGAAAACCCTAGGGGAGTCGGCGAAATTTCCAGAACAGTTCCACAGCGCCGCCGCCGTCGAAGCCAAATTTTGGGGGACAGAAGTCTCTGTTCCGGCACCCTGCCGGGATGAGGAAGTACCCCCGAAGCCATCTCCATCGGTCTCCATCGCCGTCTCCGCCGTCTCCATTGACCCCACCGCCATCTCCATCAACCTTGCTGTCTCCTATGATGAGGAGGGAGTAGTTCACCCCCGGGGCTGAGGGCTCTACCGGTAGCTATGTGGTTCACCTCTCTCTCCCATGATGTGATCTTTATATGATCTTGAGCTTTGTATCATGTTGAATAAGTAGATGTTACTCTTCTTCATTATGTGTACTCTAGTGGTGTTATTAAAGTAATCTATTCCTCCTGCCATGGTGTAACGGTGACAGTGCGTGCATCATGGTGGTACTTGGTCTAGGCTACGATTGTGATCTCTTATGGATTATGAGAATAATTATCGCTATGATAGTATTTAAGTGATCTTTTCCTCCTTTCATGGTGTAATGTTGACAGTGTGTGCACCGTGTTAGTACTTGGTC
The DNA here is from genome assembly GCA_007115705.1 of Dactylis glomerata. NCBI lineage: Eukaryota > Viridiplantae > Streptophyta > Magnoliopsida > Poales > Poaceae > Dactylis > Dactylis glomerata. The sequence continues at coordinate 4,454,270 of QXEO01000450.1, forward strand.
TAAGTTGCAATAATATCTATCTTGAGTTGTGATCTGATTTGGATATCTCTATGAGTGGTGTTTGTCAAGTACTTGATGAACTTTGAGGAGTGCTTCGTAGCCCTACGCAATGATTAGTGTTATTCAATAGGAGAGTAATTCAGAGTACCATAGTGAAGAGAAGTTATTTATTTGTTCAATCATGTTATATTTGTTGGGAGTGTGTCCACTAGTGAAAGTATGATCCCTAGGCCTTGTTTCCAAGCTTTGCACACCGTTTACTTGCTGTTTTGTTACTTGTTTGCTTGCTGCCATTTTTATTCCAGATTGTATTTACTACTTATAATCATCCATACCACTTGTATTTCACTATCTCTTCGCCGAACTAGTGCACCTATACATCTGACAGTTGTATTGGGTGTGTTGGGGACACAAGAGACTTTCTGTATCGTAATTGCAGGGTTGCTTGAGAGGGGTAGCTTTGACCTCTTCCTCCCTGAGTTCGATAAACCTTGGGTGATCCACTTAAGGGAAACTTTCCGCTGTTCTACAAACCTCTGCACTTGGAGGCCCAACACCGTCTACAAGAACAGAAGCATGTGTAGACATCAGTTGGACATGTCAGTACATAACTCTGAAGGCTATCAATATCGGTGCTGATTGACACGATGGCGCCTGAGCTTCTGCGACGATATTGATGGCAAAGGTGCTAGTCCCTGCGCGAGGTGGTCGGCCAAGGATTTTTAAGTCGGCTATGCGGCCGCCATTGCCGCACACACCAGCCAACACTTCCTCCATTGCCACACCGTCATAGCCGCGTGATGACACTAAGCAAGTGTGCCAATTCGTTGGGACTCCAAGTGCAGAGTGATGTAGCAAGAGAAATTTTCCCCACAAGGCTGACTCGGGATTTAATATTGAACTCTTGGGGAGCAGTTGAAAAATTTATTTATGTTCTCGACTTCTCGTTGAGCAACCTACAAAACAAGTTCATTGTCTTGTGTCCCCAACTCCATAGAGTGGTTGTCAAGAACAAGGTTTTGAAATAAGTATATCCAATAAAATAAAATAACAAGAAAGTAAAACTAAAACTAATGCTGTAAACTAAAGTTGTTTTTAGGTTTTCAGTATAGTTGCAAAAGGTAAAAGAATTTTTTGGTATTTTTGGATTTAATTAAAGATAAAAATAAAAAGACACTGGAAGCGTTAGAAAGATGTTTCTTATGATTAAATTAGGCGAGGGTTCATGGATTCACTTGTCTACTCTCTCATAAAAGTGTGGTGGCATTCAGCACGAGATAGATGACTGAAATATCCACGAGATTTATAATGTTTCTTGATAAGCATGAACATGGGCATCACGTCCTAACATAAATATGATACAATACATCTAACTTATACTCCACTAGAAAGGAGTCAACTCCAAGCAATCTAGTATTAAGAATTACAGAGTATAGCCTTAGGTACTTTGATATGATGGTGAATGCTGGTTGGTGATGGCGCCAGAAAATTGTTGTGGCGTTTGTTGACGTGGGAGCAGTAAGTCCTTGTGCGTGGTGAATGACCAGCCCGTTGGGAACCCCAAGAGGAAGGTATGATGAGTGTAGCGGCTAGTTTTCCCTCAGTTAAGAAACCAAGGTTTATCGATCAGGAGAAGGGAGACGGTGGCGACTGAAGGTGATGCGGACTGGCTTAGTAGCTTCAACAAGGGCGCCGTTAACGATACTTGTTGACTCGTCTTCGGCCAATGGCAACGTGGAACCTGCACACACACAGACAAATACTTTGCTCCCAACTTGCGATGAGGTTGTCAATCTCACCGGTTTGCTTGAAACAAAGGTTATGAGTGTATCGAGTGGAAAACAGTAGTAAATGCTAGTAAAGTAAACAGTGCGGGAAAAGTAAACAGGTGATTGCAATATGATTAAAATAGGACCGGGGTCCACAGTTCACTAGTGGTGTCTCTCCATAGATAAATAACATGCTGGGTAAACAAATTACAGTTGGGCAATTGATAGAATAAAGATAACGTGATATGTCAAGAAGATCACTATGAGATTCACTCTGGGCATTACAACAAAATACATAGACCGCCATCCAACTGCATCTATGACTAATAATCCACCCTCGGGGATATCATCCGAACACCCTAGAAGTATTAAGTTGTGAACAACAGATAATTGCATTAAGCAAAGTGTGTAATGTAAACAAAGCATATGCCCTCGAGCATATGAATGTTGTTTTCTCCCTAGTAGCAACAGCACATCTACCACCTTAGAGGTTTCTGTCACTCCCCCAGGTGAAATAGAGGCATGAACCCACTATCGAGCATAAATACCCCCTCTTGGAGTCACTAGCAACTACTCGGCCAAGATAGCCACTAACAACGGAGAGCATGCAAGATCATAAACATCATAGAGATAATATAAGATAAAATTCAGTGCAGCAACTTAATCATAAACACCAATATTCATCGGATCCCAACAAACCAACATCATACAATTACATAACGGTGATCTCAATCATGTAGGGCAGCTCATGAGATCTAAACATGAAGCACATGGTGGAGAAGACAACCATCTAGCTACTGCTATGGACCCATAGTCCAAGGTAGACTACTCACTCGTCGCTCCGGAGGCAATCATGGCGATGAAGGAGACCTCCGGTGGCGATTCCCCTCTCCGGCAGGGTGCCGGGAAGAGCTTCTGGACCCTCCCGATCTTCGGGTCGACGGCGGCGGATCGCGATGTATTCTGGAAAACTGATCGGGCCCTTAGGTTTTTCTCGTCAGGGGGTATATGTAGGCGAAAGAGGGCTGTCAGAGGGTGGACCACGTGGCCTCACACGGGGCTGGCGCGGCCAGGGGCTAGGCCGCGCCGCCCCTGTGTGTGGGGGCCTCGTGGCCCCCCTCCGTCAGGTCTTCGGATGTTTGGGAGCTCCCCGATGAAATATGACTTCAGGAACTTTTTTCGTCCAATTCGGAGAATATTTCCTGTGTATCACTTCTGAAACCAAAAACAGCAGAAAACAGGGAACTGGCACTGTGGCACTTCGTTAATAGGTTAGTTCCGGAAAGCGTATAAAAATGCCACTAAGTGTAACGAAACAATAGGCAAATGGTGTAAAACAAAGCATGGAGCATCAAAAATTATAGATACGTTTGAGACGTATCAAGCATCCCCAAGCTTAACTCCTGCTCGTCCTCGAGTAGGTAAGTGATAACAAAAGAATAATTTTTGAGGTGACATGCACCTACACAATCTTGATCATATATGTAAGCCTTAATGAGCTGGGATCAATAGAACTTAAAACATGGGCATGAAAGATATAATCATGACAATAAGAACTTAGCAACCATGTTGTAAACATGCAAATGAACACAAACAAAAGATCATGATAATGAAACAATGAAAGTCAAACGTGTGTTCAAATCATAAGGAAAAACATACAAATGGTTTTCAGCTTGTCCTTCAAAGAGAGCAAAACATAAATGCATAGGACACCTCAAAGTTTAAGAGGGCGACTAGATACAAATAATTTAAGAACAACTGAAACCAATCAATATGAGTCAATCAATGAACCTTGGGACAATGCATATCACACTAAGAATGACAACTATGCTCTCTTAATGGTGCATAAAGGAAGAAGGTGGTGACTCAACATAAAAGTAAAAGAAAGGCCCTTCGCAGAGGGAAGCAGTGATTGCAAGTTTTATAACCTTCAAAAATTATGGTACTTACCGGCTTTGAGCTCTCATTGCCCCCATCATAAGCATCTTGAATGGTTAAAGTTAATGCGAGAACAGTTATGATGCATATGCTTGACAAATCATAAGTTGAAAACCTCGTGTCCCGCGAATACAAGTACCCAAACCATGCTAGTTTACTTAGAGTCCCAAGCAAGGCTCTTGTCATTGTAAGTATATGCATATCATTGAGAACCGCCAATGGGGTACCTCCGTGCCCGATGACATGGAACAAGCCCACACCAAAATGACAGGACAAGCAGACAATGAACACCTCGGCATCTCTTTTATTTGCTATATTGTTTAGCTTTTTATTGTGAGATGCGTCGTCGAATGTTCACCATGGGTATGCTGCAAATTTCCACCATGAATTATGCATGGCTTAGATTGGCGGCCCGGCGTTTCCCTAACACATATAAAAACTCCATGATCCTCACAAGATTCCCAATTCATTTCACACAGCGGGCATCCATAAACAAAAGATCACGATATCAACTCGAATAGGAAGTGCAATGTTGAAAGCTTGCCCCATGACGGCATGGTTGGGCTAGAATCCAACTTACAACTTGCAAGCATAACAACTCAACATAAAAGACCACAATGTCAAATTTTTAGAACAGGAAAAAGTAAAGTGTGCCTTCCGGTTCGTGAGAGCTTTACTGACCGAATTTCGCATAACACTGGTAAGAGTTTAATTTGAAGAGAAAATAAAAGCAAGTCAAATTTACTTGGAATAGCAAATTGCTAATAGGTATGTATGGTGGACACAATGGAAAACTTGGCTTTTAGGAGTTGGATGCACGAGTAGAGCTCATACTCAGTACAAGGCGAGGGCTAGCAAAAGACTGGGAGCGACCATCTAAGAGAGCAATAATGGCCATAATCATGCAAAGCGACAAAGCGACATTAAAAGAAGCATACGATGGCATCAAAAGTCAAAAACTAAATGATCATGAAGGCTAATGGCGACTTTGGAAGAGTCTAACATGTGTGAGCATGCGCCAAGTCAACCCAAATAAAGCATCAAGGAGAAAACCAAAATAATGCTTCCATACAATAAAAACAACGCATGATTTTTTCAAAGGCTCATTAAGCAATCTCAGTTATTTGAGACAAGTCATGCTACAGCAAAACCACTAAGCATACTATCAAAAAGACATCAAGCATGACATGAAAAAGCCTAAGCCGCAGTCTACACAAGCTCCTTCTTGTACCACTATTTTGCACAAAGCTTTTTCTCTTTTCCAACACCATTTGAAATTTTTAAAGACACCTCTTTTGATGAAAACCAATAAAGTTCAGAGGCAAAAATACACCTTGATGAAAAGATATGACAAAATCTGAATGCATATGAAGGCGAAAACGAAAACCAAAAGCAGTAGTAGAAAAACTAGAATGCTCGATTAATAAGAGTGAAAACTAGAGCATTCTTTGCAAATGAAAACGAGTACATCTCCTCCAAAGGAAATTTGTTGGGGTCCAACCATTTATTGCAGCAAACAAACAAACTAAACAAACTAAGAAAACTAAAGCAACTGACGCTCCAAGAAAAACACATAGTGCATGAAGCAATAAAAATATAGTGTTTTGAAAGGTGACCTGATTTTTGCCGATGAAGAAGGGGTGCCTCGGGGGCATCCCCAAGCTTTGACGCTTGTACTTCTTGGATATTTCTTGGGGTGCTGGGCATCCCCAAGCTTGAGCTTTTGTCCATTCTTCAACTCATCTCATCATTCTCCAATCCCTACACTTGAAAACTTCCTTCATACAAAACTAAACACAATTCTATTAGCAACATTAGTGTAAGCATAAAATATATTCAACCTCTTTTAGCTTCAGGTTTCAACCCAAAACCACCACATATAAAGTATATACTACTGTAGCAACTTCCACAAGAGTTCCATGATCAAAAAGAACTCAAAAGAAAGCGATAGAGTGGCAAAAACAAATATTGGCAGAAATCTGTCAAAACTGGACAGCTGATAATGGACGAATTTTTGAGGGATTTTCCGTTGCTCAAATCAAAAAGTGTTCAACTAAGAAAAGTTTGGATATAACCTGGGGCATATGCACAAGAAATCGCAGGTCCAAAAGATAAACAGAGAATTTTCACGAATTTTTACGGTGCAGCACCGAAAACAGTTTCAGGACAGCAATAACCCCAAATCTTTACCTCACTCAAATTAGAGGCTTCTCTTGGCACAAAAACGAAATAAACAAGATAAAGAGCGGTCATTACAGTAGTAATGACTTCTAAGACTCAAAAAAAAAAGAAAAAGTACTGAAAAGTAAACAATGGGTTATCTCCCAAGAGTGCTTTTCTTTAACGCCTTTGAGCTAGGCGCAGAAAATTGCGAATCAAGTAATATCAAGTGATGCATTAAGATCAACAGAAGAGGTCTTGTCAATAAGGCATTGTATTTCATCCACATAAGTTTTTGAAGACCCTTTGTGATCATGCTTTGGTACACTATTCTCATCAAAAAGATTTTCAGGATAAATCCAGGCAAAATTATTTTCGAAAGCTTCATTCAATCCCAAAAGCTTGCAAGGTATAGGTATCTCGGCCTCCCCATCATGTGTATCAATAACCGTTATAGGTGAACCGAGTTTATTAAAACGTTTAAGAACCTTCCTAGCTTCAATAACGACATCCTTAAATTCTAAACGCAAAGTTTCCAAGATAAAAGCTTTCTTTTCGGGGTCCTCAATTTCATGAAGCTTAAGGAACATGTATTGCATAAAAGGATTAAGACTAGCAAACCTAGTTTCCAAAATGTCAATTAAATAAATAGAAGCAACTTCAATACTAGGAGCAAGCTCAACCCAAGACTTTTCCTCATCTTCATCATGCATACTAATGTGATTAAAGAACTCCTCAATGTTACTTTTGCCAATAATCGAACCACTCCCTACTGAGAGGTCCTCCAGAACGAACTCAGGGAACAACATGATAAACTAAAGTAATGAAATAACAACTACCAAGGATTCTAATTTTTTTGGGTTTTTGATAAAAAGCAATGCAGGTAAATAAAATAAAGTAAAGGAAAACAAATAACAAAGTAAAGAATGTGTGTGCGAAGAACTCCCCTCGCAGAAGTCTTCTCTTCCTTCCCCGGCAACGGCGCCAGAAAATTAGCTGCTGGTTGGTGATGGCGCCAGAAAATTGCTGTGGCGTTTGTTGACGTGGGAGCAGTAAGTCCTTGTGCGTGGTGAATGACCAGCCCGTTGGGAACCCCAAGAGGAAGGTATGATGAGTGTAGCGGCTAGTTTTCCCTCAGTTAAGAAACCAAGGTTTATCGATCAGGAGAAGGGAGACGGTGACGACTGAAGGTGATGCGGACTGGCTTAGTAGCTTCAACGAGGGTGCCGTTAACGATACTTGTTGACTCGTCTTCGGCCAATGGCAACGTGGAACCTGCACACACACAGACAAATACTTTGCTCCCAACTTGCGATGAGGTTGTCAATCTCACCGGTTTGCTTGAAACAAAGGTTATGAGTGTATCGAGTGGAAAACAGTAGTAAATGCTAGTAAAGTAAACAGTGCGGGAAAAGTAAACAGGTGATTGCAATATGATTAAAATAGGACCGGGGTCCACAGTTCACTAGTGGTGTCTCTCCATAGATAAATAACATGCTGGGTAAACAAATTACAGTTGGGCAATTGATAGAATAAAGATAACGTGATATGTCAAGAAGATCACTATGAGATTCACTCTGGGCATTACAACAAAATACATAGACCGCCATCCAACTGCATCTATGACTAATAATCCACCCCCGGGGATATCATCCGAACACCCTAGAAGTATTAAGTTGTGAACAACAGATAATTGCATTAAGCAAAGTGTGTAATGTAAACAAAGCATATGCCCTCGAGCATATGAATGTTGTTTTCTCCCTAGTAGCAACAGCACATCTACCACCTTAGAGGTTTCTGTCACTCCCCCAGGTGAAATAGAGGCATGAACCCACTATCGAGCATAAATACCCCCTCTTGGAGTCACTAGCAACTACTCGGCCAAGATAGCCACTAACAACGGAGAGCATGCAAGATCATAAACATCATAGAGATAATATAAGATAAAATTCAGTGCAGCAACTTAATCATAAACACCAATATTCATCGGATCCCAACAAACCAACATCATACAATTACATAACGGTGATCTCAATCATGTAGGGCAGCTCATGAGATCTAAACATGAAGCACATGGTGGAGAAGACAACCATCTAGCTACTGCTATGGACCCATAGTCCAAGGTAGACTACTCACTCGTCGCTTCGGAGGCAATCATGGCGATGAAGGAGACCTCCGGTGGCGATTCCCCTCTCCGGCAGGGTGCCAGGAAGAGCTTCTGGACCCTCCCGATCTTCGGGTCGACGGCGGCGGATCGCGATGTATTCTGGAAAACTGATCGGGCCCTTAGGTTTTTCTCGTCAGGGGGTATATGTAGGCGAAAGAGGGCTGTCAGAGGGTGGACCACGTGGCCTCACACGGGGCTGGCGCGGCCAGGGGCTAGGCCGCGCCGCCCCTGTGTGTGGGGGCCTCGTGGCCCCCCTCCGTCAGGTCTTCGGATGTTTGGGAGCTCCCCGATGAAATATGACTTCAGGAACTTGTTTCGTCCAATTCGGAGAATATTTCCTGTGTATCACTTCTGAAACCAAAAACAGCAGAAAACAGGGAACTGGCACTGTGGCACTTCGTTAATAGGTTAGTTCCGGAAAGCGTATAAAAATGCCACTAAGTGTAACGAAACAATAGGCAAATGGTGTAAAACAAAGCATGGAGCATCAAAAATTATAGATACGTTTGAGACGTATCAGTGAACAACAAATATGCTATCGGGCATAGACATATTACAATGGATCTAAGTCCATGAATCTCGACAAGGAGTCTCAGCTGTCACTAAGAACATATAGCACATGCATTCTTTTTCTCCCTAGTGAGGTAACAACAGAATTGGTAAACACCATAGCAGAACATGAAATTGACGTCACAATTCACTACTACTACCAAGTCACTCCATCTAACACACACCATCCCACACACATGCTCTCGCATACTAGTTGGATCAGAACAAGTAATAAAGAATAAGGTAATAATATGCATCTACTCATACATCAAGAACATAATAAAGATTCAGATCTCATAGATCATCCAATAAAATAAGGATCCACCACATAGGAATTACATAATATGACCATAATCATGTTGGACAGCTCATATGTCATCTAAACATCATAGAAGAAAAAAGAGATAGAACAATCTACTACCACAAACCCATAGTACAGAGGTGGACTACTCCCTCTTCATCATGGTGGCGGTGTTGGTGATGTTGGAGAGGTTGGAGAAGCGACCTGGTGCTACTCTGATAGCGTTTCCCCCTCCAATATTCACTGGAATAGCCTATGTTTTCATGGTTTTGTGTTTGTCCGCCGATTCCTTGAGGGAACGCCACGGGGGGTATGACGACATCGGAGGTTTGAGGGCCAAACATACCTAGGTGGCGCGACCAACCCTGGGGCCCATGCCACCTTGTCTTGTTTGGGCCTAGGTGGCCCCCTCGCGTGCTTCTTCATCTCAAGTTGCTTCTTAGGTAAAAATTGATGCCATAAAAAAGCCTCACTCAATTTGAGTTCCAAAATATCCCTAAAATGTCAAAATGCACAAAACAAGTATTTCTTGTTCTCTAGAGTTATAACCAAAATAAAAGGGATCGATAGAAAATCCCCATAAATCAATACAAAACATGATTATAACATCTCATAACATCTAAATATGTTAGAATGTGCATCAATAAACTACAAAGTTCATGCATGAATTTTGCATGCATCAACATCCCCAAGCTTAACCCATGCTTGTCCTCAAGTATGAAGGTGATAAAACTAAACAAGGACTTTGGAGTTTATTACTTCGATGAAAATAACAAGTAGTAGGACATAAGATTAACGATTCAAACTTTAATGAAAAACATCAAGCAAATGAGATATCAAGTGGTACTTCTAATTCACTTCAAAGATGTTCAACAATCAATCACAAAGCGCAAAAACAAATGAAAGTACTATGGCCATTAAACATGCAAGTGCTTGTGCTCAGAACTTTTCTTTCTTTTTTTATTCTCTTTCTTTTGAACAAGTGGCCACTGAAAGTAAGTAGGGAGTATATATGCGAAGACTTTGATGCTAAAAAGAAAATAAGTTTTTGATTTTGCAACTCATGTCAACGGTAGTGAAGACAATTACAATTTACATGATTGACCCCTTATAAGTTGAAAGTCTCATGCTCCGTGGCTAATAATACCAACACCTCACGCTACTCAACTTTAGAATTACCAAATATTTTCATTGTATGCATACTATTTTAACCAAGTGCTCGCAAAGGGGTACCTCCATGCCACCTGTACACAATGCTTTCTGGGATTTTGGGAAATCTTTATGCAAAGGCGGTACATACCGGGACGATAGTACAACAGACAAACGAACTCCTCTTAAAGTATTAACTAAATAGTAAATTAAACTCATGAAAGATAAATGAGGAAATCCATGGTGAAACTTCTACCATGATTAGGCATGGTTTCGGTTAGCTGCCCAATGCTCTTCTCTAACAAATATGCATACTCGAATCCTTAGCATGATAACCCCCACTTATTCCACATCGGAAAGGCATGCATAACCAAAGGTGCACGACAACAACTTAATTATGGTACAATATTAAAAAGTGTTGTTCCATGACAACATGGTTTGACTATAAACCCCAACTAATAATTTGTCAAAGATGTAACTTACATAAATAAGAATCACCGTAGACTGCTACTTTCCCATGAGCTTTGAATTGCACAATAAAAATAAGTATGATTTTGAATGCTCAGGCATGGCACATATACTATACTTGGAATAGCATTTTTCTATATAGGTAGGTATGGTGGATATTTTGTGGAGAAGTATAGCTCAAGGTTTTTGGGTACAACAAGTCTTTGCTTGTGTTTTTCTTTCTTTTCTTTTCTTGGCCAATTGATAGGTATAATGTCAGAAGCATGCATAATTTTCATAATACTACACATTTATTAATGAACAAAGTAACTCATAGTTAACCATCAACACGCAAATAAGAGATAGCACTAAATACGGCACTAGCAAATTTCTATTCAATCAAAGCACATGAAGCATAGAACATAAGGACTACTTGCATTGCTATTTCCCTTTCCTTCCAAACTTAACCTTTATTTTTCTCTAGTAGCTCTCTCATAAACAGTAAGCATACCTACAGGTGGTGGTCCATTTATTCAAAACAAAGATGCAAACTAAAAACTAGACACAGATGCTCCAAGTTTATGTAAAAGTAAAATGATGCTCGAAAAACAAGGTTGGAATAGTATGCAAACCAAACAGTTGATAGGTCTAGAGGGTTAACATGGGGCATACCCAAGCTTATGGTGTTTTCCATTACTTATGACTCCTTGCTCTATGATTATTCTTTCCCTGTAAAAAAATTCACCATAGAACTATTTTCCATCTCTTTTCTAGAGTGAATGACATTAGAGGATACAAAAGATAATATGTGTGATGTCAAGAAAACCCCAAATAAAATTTGGTATAAGGTTTCTAGAGATTATATTAAGTTTTCAAAATTCACAAAATATTAAAAGACTCAAAAAGAATCACTTCGAGGCTCAAATGCATGCTCAAACCAACAAAATATTAAATTTGTCCTGAAAACAGCAGCAGCTTGGTGAATTTTTTAGACCCCCTTAAACATGTCAGGAATTGTTTCTGATTTTTTTGCATATAGAGGATGAAAAGTTGCGAAATCAATAAAATTTTCAGTTCCATAAGAGTTATGAAAAAATATTAAAAATCGGGCACTAAAAAGTGTTGTGCAGATTTCAGAAACTCTGAATAAGTATTGCAACCTTAAAACATCCAAGATGGGTAAAACTTGGCACTTTATTTAGCTCTACAGCAAACACACTAAAACTAAAACTCTTTCTACAGCAAGGACACAAAAATAAAACACAAAAGAAAATACTCTCTTTCAAGAGCAAAGAAAATAAAACCAAAAAAGTAAAAACTACTGGGTTGCCTCTCGTAAAGCGCTTTCTTTATAGCGATATAGCTAGGCTTCATACCTTATTCCTTAAAGATGGGAAAGTGTCATGAGGGCACTTGTACTTATGAAAATTTATATTCTTCCTTTGGAAGTGCTCCATACACTTTTTGTGTGGGAATTGGAACTTAACATTCCCTTCTTTGGAGTCAATAACAGCACTTGTTGTTCTAAAAAATGGTCTGCCAAGGATTATAGGACTAGAGGTGTTGCTCCTCATGTCCATAACAATAAAGTCAATAGGTAAAAAAGTCAAGTGGATTTCAATCATGATATTATCAACTCTACCTAAAGGCATGCTTGGTAGAATCATTAGCAAGTAAAAGATCAATATCACACTTTTGCATTTTTTTTATCAAGATCAAGCAAGTCATATAAATCTTTAGAGATGATATTAACACTTGACCTATATCTAATATAGCATGGTGTGACTCTTTTCCTACATCAATAAGTATTTTTGGGATCCACACATCTCCAAGCTTAGGTAGTATCAAAGCTTCATTATTGTATCTTTGTATCTTTGCTTATATGACATGATTGGCTATGTATGAACCAAAACCAGTTTGATGAACATTGAAAGAGGGATCATTAGCAAAGCTTTGCAATATATTAATGAGTTCATTCAAACTACATTTATCAAGATCAAGTAGAGGTTCATTAATTTTATGGCTAAGCATTTTTTAACTTTATCTACATGTCTCTCTTCTTCATAAAGACCATATAGCTCATAGCGATCATCAAATGGTTCTACAGGTGTACCTAATTACTCCAAACTAATTTTAATTTTTTTTCAAGGAGTAAACCATCAAGTAAAATAGCATTAGCAGCAGTAAGTTCCATAAAAGTTTTCCCACTTTGTCCATTCATATAAGATTTAGAGCTCATTGTCAAGCCACAATAAAATGAATGCATTAGCATCCAATCTCTCTGGCCATGATCTAATTCATAAGGTAGACCTCTAAATCTCTCCCATGCATGAATGAGAAATTCATTATTTCTTTGTTTTAATTAGAATATCAACTCTCTATTATAGCTAATGATGGAAGGTGGGCCAAATCTTTCTATAAAAGCAGCTTTAATGTTGTCCCAAGAGTGAAAAGTTCCTAAAGTCCAGTTTAAGAACCAATCCATGTAAGGAAATGTATTAACTTTTAATTCTCTCATTGCTAACACTGTTTATTTTGACAGAATCACATCTTCTCGCAAACCTTTTTAGATGATCTATAGGATCATCTGCGGGATTTCCATTGAACCTTTCCTCATAAACTACTTTCATATTAGTAGGATCAATCTCAAAAGGTTTAGGCATATTAAATGATGGAGGAAAAGTCTTAACACTAAAAGGCCAGTGTATCTTTCATCCATTTTTGCAAAAAAGCAATGCTACACTATTTTTTATTTTGTGTATAAAAGCAAAATTGAAAGTAAACAACTAAAACAAAAAGTGCTAAAAAAGACAAAAACAAGAAAAAGGGAAATGCTTTGCAAATCTAAAAGAATGAGAAGACTCATAGTGGTGCAACCTCCCCAAGCTTAGGAAATTGCACGGCGCCAGAGAGTAGTGATGCAGCATCAAGAAAAATCTTGGCTTGTGGAAAATTGCAGTTGTGAATGCTTTCCTTTGTTCTCCAGCAACGACGCCAAAAAATAGTCTTGATGACACTAAGAATGTGTGCCAATTCATTGGGACTTCAAGTGCAGAGTTATGTAGCAAGAGAAATTTTCCCCACAAGGATGACTCGGGTTTAATATCGAACTCTCGGGGAACAGTCAAAAAAGCTCTTTCCGTTCTCATCAAGTAACTTGCAAAACAAGTTCCTTGTGTCCCCAACTTCACTAAGTGGTCATTAAGCACAAGGTTTTGAAATAAGTACAGCTAATAAAATAAAATAATAAGAAAGTAAAACTAAAACTAATGCTGTAAAGTAAAGTTGTTTTTGGATTTTCTATAGTTGCAAAAGGTAAAAGTATTTTTGGTATTTTCGGATTTATTTAAAGATAAAAATAAAAAGGCACGTGGAAGGTTCGAAAGGTGTTTCTTATGATTAAAACTGGACCAGGGTTCATGGGTTCACTTGTCTACTCTTTCATAAAAGTGTGGTGACATTAAGCACAAGATAGATGACCGAAATATTGACAAGATTTTATAATGTTTCTTGATAAGCATGAACATGGGCATCACATCCTAACATAAAGATGATACTACACATCTTACTTATACTCCACAATAAAGGAATAAAATTCAAGCAATCTAGTATTAAGAATTAACAGAGTATAGCCTTAGGTACCTTGACATGATGCTGAACAACAAATATGCTATCGTGCATAGACATATTATAATGGATATAAGTCCATGAATGTTGACAAGGAGTCTCAGATGTCATTAAGAACATATAGCACACGCATTCTTTTTCTCTCTAGTGAGGTAACAACGGAATTGGTAAACACCATAGCAAAACATGAAATTGGTGTTACAATTCACTACTACTACCAACTTACTCCATCTAACACACACCATCCTCACACATGCTCTTGCATACTAGTTGGATCATAACAAGTAATAAAAAATGTGGTAACAATATGCATCTACTCATATATTAAGAACATAATAAAGGTTCACATCTCATAGATCATCCAATAAAATAAGGATTCACCGCATAGGAATTACATAATATGGCCATAATCATGTTGGGCAGCTCATATGACATCTAAACATCATAGCACAAGAGAGAGCTAGAACAAGCTATTGCCATAAACCCATAGTCTAGAGGTGGAATACTCCCTCTTCATCATGGTGGCGGTGTTGGTGATGTTGGAGAGGTTGGAGAAGTGACCGGGGTGACTCCGGCAGTGTTTCCTCCTCCAATCTTCACTAGAACAGCCTCTATTTTGTGGTATTGTGTTTCTCCGCAGCCTCCTCGAGGGAACGCCTCGGGGGGTATTTATATAAGTTTTTTAGGTCAAGACAATCAATCTGGAGCAAAGACAGACGACATCAGAGGCTCGAGGCTGATACGTCTCCAACGTATCCATAATTTTTGATGCTCCATGCTTGTTTTTACACCATTTGCTAATGTTTCATTACACTTAGTGGCACTTTTATGCATTTTCTGGAACTAACCTATTAACAAGTTGCCACAGTGCCAGTTCCCTGTTTTCTGCTATTTTTATGTTTCAGAAAAGTTACACAGGAAATATTCTCGGAATTGGACGAAACCAAAGCCAGTCGTCCAGATATTTCACGGAGCTTCCAGAGAACCGAAGAGGAGATGGAGTGGGGCCACGAGGGGCCCTCACACCAGGGCGGCACGGCCCAGCCCCTGGTCGTGCCCCCTATGTGTGAGGCCACCTCGGTCCACTTCTGACGATGCCCTTTCGCCTATAAAGACCCCCCGACGGGAAAAAGCTAAGAACCCGATCAATTTTCCAGAAATACATCGCGATCCACCGCCGTCGTTGACCCAAGATTGGGAGGGTCCAGAAGCTCTTCCCGGCACCCTGCCGGAGAGGGAAATCGCCACCGGAGGTCTTCTTCATCGCCATGCTTGCCTCTGGAGCGATGAGTGAGTAGTCTACCTTGGACTATGGGTCCATAGCAGTAGCTAGATGGTTGTCTTCTCCACCATGTGCTTCATGTTTAGATCTCATGAGCTGCCCTACATGATTGAGATCACCGTTATGTAATTCTACATGTTTGGTTTGTTGGGATCCAATGAATATTGGTGTTATGATTGAGTTGCTATACTGAAATATATCTTATGTTATCTCTATGTTGTTTATGATCTTGCATGCTCTCCGTTATTAGTAGCTATCTTGGCCGAGTAGTTGCTAGTAACTCCAAGAGGGGGTATTTATGCTCGATAGTTGGGTTCATGCCTCTATTTAATCTGGAGGAGTGAGAGAAACCTCTAAGGTTGTAGATGTGATGTTGCCACTAGGGAGAAAACAACATTCATATGCTCGAGGGCATATGCTTTGTTTACATTACACACTTTGCTTAATGCAATTATCTGTTGTTCGCAACTTAATACTCATGGGGTGTTCGGATGATATCCCCGTGAGTGGATTATTAGTCATAGATGCAGTTGGATGGCGGTCTATGTATTTTGTTGTAATGCCCAGAGTAAATCGCATAGTGATCTTCTTGACATATCACGTTATCTTTATTCTATCAATTGCCCAACTGTAATTTGTTTACCCAGCATGTGTTATTTATCTTATGGAGAGACACCACTAGTGAACTGTGGACCCCGGTCCTATTTCCATCATATTGCTATCACCTATTTACTTTACTCGCACTGTTTACTTTACTCGCATACTTCTATTGTTTTCCACTCGATACGCTCATACCCTTTGTTTCAAGAAAACCGGTGAGATTGACAACCTCATCGTAAGTTGGGAACAAAGTACTTGGTTGTGTTGTGTGCAGGTTCCACGTTGCTGCTCGCAAAGCAAAGCTTGGACGAGGCGCCATATAAATTATCCGGAGCTATCGCGAAGCTTGCAAGCATCACCTTCAGTCGTATTGGCTTTTTCTTCTTCGATCGATAAACCTTGGTTTCTAACTGAGGGAAAAACTTGCTGCCGTGCTCATCACACCTTCCGCTTGGGGTTCCCAACTGACTGGTTATAATCATCATCATCAACTACACACCAGCAATCAAGCCTTTTTCTGGCACCGTTGCCGGGGAAGAAAAAGAAGACTTCTGCGAGGGGAGTTTTTCGCACGCAAATCCTTTACTTTGTTTTATTGTTTTGCTTTACTTTATTTTTACTTGCATTGTTTTATATAAAAAACACACAAAAAAATTAGTTTACTTTATAGTCGCTTTTATCTACTTGCTTTTAGTTCATCATGTTGTTCCCTAAGTATGTTTTGGAGGACCTCTCAGTAGGTAGTGGTTCAATTATTGGGAAAGATAACATTGAGGAGTTCTTTAATCACATTAGTATGCATAAAGAAGTTGAGGAAAAGTCTTTGGTTGAGCTAGCTCCTAGTTATGAAGTTGCTTCCGCTTATTTAGTTCACATGTTAGAAGCTAGGTTTGCTAACCTTAATCCCTTTTTGCAATACATGTTCCTTAAGCTTCATGAAATTGAAGATCCTGAAAAGAAAGCTTTTATTTTGGAAACTTTGCGCTTAGAATTTAAAGATGTTGCCAATGAGGCTAGAAAAGTTTTTAAGAAATTTAATAAGCTTGGCTCACCTGTAGCGGTTGTTGGTACACCCAATGAAGATCCTAGAATACCAATACCATGTAAACTTGCAGGGATTCATGATGCCTTAGAAAATAATTTCAGTTGGATTTGTCCTAAAAATCTTTTTAGTGATTTGAGTGAACCAAAGCATGATCACAAAGGGTCTTCAAAAACTTATGTGGATGAAATACAATGCCTTATTGACAAGACCTCTGCAGTTGATCTTAATGCTCCTTCTAAAAATACTTGATTCGCAATTTTCTGCGCCTAGCTCAAAGGCGTTAAAGAAAAGCACTCTTGGGAGATAACCCAATGTTTTCTTTTCAGTACTTTTTCTTTTATTTGAGTCTTGGAAGTCATTACTACTGTAATGACCTCTCCTTATCATTTTTATTTCGTTGTTGTGCCAAGAGAAGCCTCTAATTTGAGTGAGGTAAAGATTTGGGGATGTTGCTGTCCTGAAACTGTTTTCGGTGCTGCACCGTAAATATTCGTGAAAATTCTCTGTATATATTTTGGACCTGCGATTTATTGTGCATATGCCCCAGGTTATATCCAAACTTTCATTAGTTGAACACTTTTTTATTTGAGCAACATAAAACACCTTAAAAAATCGGCCTTTATCAGCTGTTCTGTTTTGACAGATTTCTGCCACTATTTGTTTTTGCCGCTTTATCGCTTTCTTTTCAAGTTCTTTTGATCACGAAACTTTTGGGGAAGTTTATACAGTAGTATATACTTTATATGTGGTGATTTTGGGTTGAAACCTGAAGCAAAAAAGGGTTGATTATATGCCATGCTTACACTAATGTTGCTAATAGATTTGTGTTTAGTTTTGCATGAAGGAAGTTTTCAAGTGTAGGGATTGGAGAATGATGAGATGAGTTGAAGAATGGACAAAAGCTCAAGCTTGGGGATACCCATGCATCACCCCAAGAAATATCCAAGAAGTACAAGCATCAAATCTTGGGGATGCCCCCGAGGCACCCCTTCTTCATCGGCAAAAATCAGGTCACCTTTCAAGACACTATATTTTTATTGCTTCATGCACTATGCGTTTTTCTTGGAGCGTCAGTTGTTTTAGTTTTCATTATTAGTTTTGTTTAGTTTGCTGTAATAAATGGTTGGACCCCAACAAATTTCTTTTGGAGAAGTTGCCTTGCTTTTCATTTGCCAAGAACGCTCTAGTTTTCACTCTTATCAAAAACCGAGTGTTCTTCTTTTTCTGCTACTGCTTTTGGTTTTCGTTTTCGCCTTGATTTTCGTTCAGATCTTCTTATATTTATTTATCAAGGTGTATTTTTGCCTCTGGACCATGTTGGTTTTCCTCAAAAGAGTTGGATATAAAAAAGTTCAAATGGTGTTGGAAAAGAGAAAAAGCTTTATGCAAAAAAAGTGGTACAAGAAGAAGCTTGTGTATACTGCGGCTTTGGCTTTTTCATGTCATGCTTGATGTCTTTTTGATAGTATGCTTAGTGGTTTTGCTGTAGCATGACTTGTCTCAAATAACTGAGATTGCTTAATGAGCCTTTGAAAAAAATCATGCGTTGTTTTAATCATTTGGAAGCATTATTTTGGTTTTCTCCTTGATGCTTTATTTGGGTTGACTTAGCGCATGCTCACACATGTTAGACTCTTACAAAGTCGCCAATAGCCTCTATGATCATTTATTTTTTTACTTTTGATGCCATCTTATGCTTCTTTTAATGTTGCTTTGTCACTTTGCATGATTATGGCCGTTATTGCTCTCTTAGTTGGTCGCTCCCAGTCTTTTGCTAGCCCTCGCCTTGTACTGAGTATGAGCTCTACTCGTGCATCCAACTCCTAAAAAACCAAGTTTTCCAACGTGTCCACCATACATACCTATTAGCAATTTGCTATTCCAAGTAAATTTGACTTGCTTTTATTTTCTCTTCAAATTAAACTCTTACCAGTGTTATGCGAAAATTGGTCAGCAAAGCTCTCACGAACCGGAAGGCACACTTTACTTTTTCTTGTTCTCAAAATTTTGACATTGTGGTCTCTTATGTTGAGTTGTTATGCTTTCAAGTTGTAAGTTGGAGACTAGCCCAGCCATGCCATCATGGGCAAACTTTCAACATTGCACTTCTTATTTGAGTTGATATCGTGATCTTTTGTTTATGGATGCCCGCGGTGTGAAATGAATTGGGAATCTTGCGGGGATCATGGAGTTTGTATATGTGTTAGAGAAACGCCTGGGCCGCCAATCTAAGCCATGCATAATTCATGGTGGAAATTTGCAGCATGCCCATAGTGGACATTCGACGACGCATCTCAAAATAAAAAGCTAAACAAATGGTAAATAAAAGAGATGTCGAGGTGTTCATTGTCTGCTTGTCCTGTCATTTGATGTGGGCTTGTTCCATGTCATCGGGCATGGAGGTACCCCATTGGTGGTTCTCGATGATACGTATATACTTACAATGACAAGAGCCTTTCTTGGGACTCTAAGTAAAGTAGCATGAGGTTTGGGTACTTGTACTCACGGGACACGAGGTTTTCAACTTATGATTTGTCAAGCATATGCATCATAATTGTTCTCGCATTAACTTTAACCATTCAAGATGCTTATGATGGGGACAATGAGAGCTCAAAGCCGGTAAGTACCATAATTTTTGAAGGTTATAAAACTTGCAATCACTGCTTCCCTCCGCGAAGGGCCTTTCTTTTACTTTTATGTTGAGTCACCACCTTCTATCTTTATGCACCATTAAGAGAGCATAGTTGTCATTCTTAGTATAATTTGCATTGTCCCAAAGTTTTCATTGATTGATTCATATTGCTGGTTTCACTTGTTCTCAAATTATTTGTATCTAGTCGCCCTCTTAAACTTGATGGTGTCCTATGCATTTATGTTTCGCTCTCCATGAAGGACAAGCTGAAAACCATTTATATGTTTTTCCTTATGATTTGAACACACGTTTGACTTTCATTGTTTTATTTTCATGATCTTTTGTTTGTGTTCATTTTCAAGTTTATAACATGGTTGCTAAGTTTCTTCTATCAAGATTATGTCTTTCATGCCCATGTTTTAAGTTCTTATGATCCCAGCTCACAATGCTTACATATGTGATCAAGATTGTGTAGGTGCATGTCACCTCAAAAATTATTTCTTTTGTTATCACTTACCTACTCGAGGACGAGCAGGAGTTAAGCTTGGGGATGCTAATACGTCTCCAACATATCTATAATTTTTGATGCTCCATGCTTGTTTTTACACCATTTGCTAATGTTTCATTACACTTAGTGGCACTTTTATGCATTTTCTGGAACTAACGTATTAACAAGTCGCCACAGTGCCAGTTCCCTGTTTTCTGCTATTTTTGTGTTTCAGAAAAGTTACACATGAAATATTCTCGGAATTGGACGAAACCAAAGCCAGTCTTCCAGATATTTCACGGAGCTTCTAGAGAACCGAAGAGGAGACGGAGTGGGGCCATGAGGGGCCCTCACACCAGGGTGGCGCGGCCGCGCCCCCTATGTGTGAGACCACCTCGGTCCACTTCTGACGATGCCCCTTCGCCTATAAAGACCCCCGACGGGAAAAACCTAAGAACCCGATCAATTTTCCAGAAACACATCGCGATCCGCCGCCGTCGTCGACCCAAGATCGGGAGGGTCCAGAAGCTCTTCCCGGCACCCTGCCGGAGAGGGGAATCACCATCGGAGGTCTTCTTCATCGCCATGCTTGCCTCTGGAGCGATGAGTGAGTAGTCTACCTTGGACTATGGATCCATTGCAGTAGCTAGATGGGTGTCTTCTCCACCATGTGCTTCATGTTTAGATCTCATGAGCTGCCCTACATGATTGAGATCACCGTTATGTAATTCTACATGTTTGGTTTGTTGGGATCCGATGAATATTGGTGTTATGATTCACATTTAAATAGCACATTGAACTGTCAAAAGGGAAGTTTTCCATTTACTTACCTGGGATTGCCTTTAGGTCTCACTAAGCCAACACTTGAGCACTTCATGCCTATGGTGGTAATAGTAGAGAAAAGATTATGTGGGATAGCTGATTTCCTTGATTATGGAGGAAAACTGTTAATGGTAAAATCAGTGCTTTCCTCTCTTCCAATTTCTTATATGAGCTGCTTGGAAATTCCAGTTACTATAAATGAGCAAGTCATCAAATACATGAGGCATTGTCTTTGGAGAAAAAAGAACTCAGATGTGCAAGCAAAAGTGTCTGCACTTGTGGCTTGGAAAAAAATTTGTAGACCTAAGACTCAAGGAGGGTTGGGTGTTCTTGATTTAAATATTCAGAACAAAGCTCTTCTCCTTAAGAACCTTCATAAATTCTACAACAGGCATGATATTCCCTGGGTACAATTGATCTGGAATACCTACTACTCAAATGGTTCAATCCCTGGAAATCAATTGGAGGGATCATTCTGGTGGAAATCTCACCTAAAAATGGTTGATCTTTATAAGGCAATGGCCAAATGTAACTTGGGTGATGGAAAATCAGCTTTCTTCTGGTTAGACCTATGGACAGATACATGTCTGCAGCAGAAATTGCCTCACTTACTATCTTTTGCTAAGAAAGCAACTGCAACTATTGCTGAAATAGTCAACACTGAATTTCTAGAGGACTTGTTTCATCTACCACTATCACAGCAAGCTTTTCAGGAGCTAGGAGAATTTGAAAATATATGCAACCAAGCTCTTCTCACAATTGCTGGAAATGAATCTAATTCATGGTCATACATTTGGGGCAACAATACTTTCTCAGTGAATAAGGCATACAAAGTAATGTGTGGTTCTCAACCCACACCTCCACACTTCTCTTGGATTTGGAATTCCTCTTGTCAAGCAAGGCACAAATTCTTCTTTTGGCTCCTCCTGCTGGACAGACCGAACACAAGAAACCTCCTTGGCAGAAAACAATTTCACTTGCCTTCATATGCGTGTGCAACTTTACAATGTAATGAAGAGGAAACATTGATTCACTTGTTTTGGGCCTGCCCTTTTGCTGAACATTGCTAGAATTTTGGTTGCCCTAATCGAGCTAGAAACTTGTCAGTACTAGAAAGTATTGAAGACCTCAAAAGAAAGATCCATCAACCTTTTGCAATGGAACTGATAATTATTGCTGCTTGGAGCATTTGGATAGTGAGAAATGACATGATATTCAATAATAAGAGACCAACTTTCACAAGTTGGAAGATGATTTACTTCAAGGAGCTTCAATGGTTAACTTATAGAATGAAGAAGAAACATGCTGAAACATTCAAAGCCTGGTTACAATCACAAGTGTAATTTTTAAGTTCTGTTGTTTTCTTTTACTTCTATTGTAAATTCTTGGATCACCTTTGTACATATACCTTAATTTATAAAAATTGCAGTGGGCTTCTCCCACTGTTTTACAATTTCAAAAAAAAAATTTTGGTGTTATGATTGAGTTGCTATACTGAAATATATCTTATGTTATCTCTATGTTGTTTATGATCTTGCATGTTGTAACGCCCCACCTTTGGATTAAGGTGGAACACCTGTATTAAGTGTCATTCTCTAGATCAGTAGATAGCATCACAGTACAAAATAAGTAATCATTGCAATAGCATCAATATTACAACGTAAATCCAGTTACTTAGGTCTTCAACCTTACGAGTACACAACATAAAGCATAGTTATAGTGAGCCTCCATTCTTCATCACGTGCCACAGGCAGACATGTTGGAATGTAGTCCCGAGATCCTACTCCTGGTTCCTTACTCGAAATAAAACCTGCACGTTTGAATATGCAGCCCCAGAGGGGGTCCGTACAATGATGTACTGGCAAATGACACATATTTGGTGGCTGTTGTGAAAGAACTAACTACATGACATTTGGCTGGTGGATCTCATATGCTAATTTGCATAAAGCCAATTTTATCCTAAAATCCTTTTTAATACTTTCTTTCAAAATTTTATTTTTCAAGGGTCAAGACAACCCCCATACATTACATACTGGCCGGTATGTAGTTTTTGGGCGAAACTCAACATAGTTTTGAAGTACAGAAACCACCACCCCTCGGAGTGTATGGCCCTGAGCCTTCTCCTGATTGTTGCTAGTCAAGTTTTAAAGCATTCAGAAATGGTGATGAGATTCTTCCGTACATTCCATGTCTAGAGACTCAATTGTCCATAACCGAGGACACGGCTAATCGATTAGTTTTGACACCCTGCAGGGGTTGTGCACTTTCACCTTAAGACTCATTTTATGCCCATACATAAAATGAGTCGAGACCTTTTAGAGGAGAGAGCAACTAACTGGCAAGATCCGTTCCCAACCTACAATTCAACTACCCGCCATCTTCTTGCACACAAGTTGCACTCCCACATCTAATCAGTCAAGACATAGCCCATAATGTCATAAGGCTGCACTGGAAGCACTCTAAGCATGGAAGACATGGTAACCTCTTTCTTCCTGGGTGGCAATCCACAAGTGAACGCCCAGGCAGCAACTACACAGCGTGTAGCCCCGGGTCGCCACTCAACATCGCTTCCATCATCAAACCAATCCACCTAGGTGATTCCTTTTAGTTGAAGTTCTTAATTTGTTTGTAAAACACTTCAACAAGTGATCATAGCATGGCATCAATATTTTTCAAAGTATTTAGCATCCTAACAGGTGGGGTTTGAAGGATAGCTACACACTACTAGGATCTAAACATTTTTATAAAACAGTTGAATATTCCACCTATCATGCATACTACTGAAACACACAAATGCAGTAGTAAAAATGGGTAGGGGATATGTGTGTCACTTGCCTTTTTGAAGATCACGATGTTTCACTTCTCTCAACTAAGCACGTAGCTCTTCGCACAAACTATAGCATAGAAATAACATAACATAAACATACCATACCAATACAATCAAACAATTGAAAAGTATTTGTTTAACAATTTAGATTTTTCAAGATGTTAGGATAGAGAGATTTGGTTGAGGATCATGAATTGTGAGGTATGAATTTGAGAGCTTAGTTGGGGAAGATCAATATGATTTGAGAGAGAATTGGTCTAGGCAAATATAATTGATGAAGTTTTTATGCTTTATCAAAGCATATAAGAGTTTTAGGAATAGCTCATGTGAAATAAATTACACAAGAGTCAATTTGTGCAACTACAACACTATTGAGTAAATGTGACAACAATTACTCTTAAATAGTATCTACTGCACTTAGGAACTAGGCTAGGTCTTAAGAATGCTTGAACTACTCAATTAGCGCATTTGCAAGTTGAATAGTTACATACATGTGAACACAACTAAGTAGGCATTGGATTGGGTATGAATGATTGATATTTGAGGACATGGCTCAATTGGTTCATTGATCAACATGGTGTATAACACATACTATGGTATGGGTTATAACAACACCACATTAATAGGATCTAGGTTTGTGATGAAATCATATTCTACTCAAGTAGCACAATTGCAATTTGAGTACATATATGAATTAGACAAAATATAATGAGTGAGGTCTTTATGCTTTATTAAAGCATATTGAATCTTGGAATATCTCATGTGGGTAATTCACATAAGAGACAAAATAGTGCAATAGCAATACTATTGAATAAGTGTGACAACAATTATTCTTAAATAGTATATATTACACTTAAGCTTAGGCTAGGATTCTTATAACATTGAAGTACTCAATTAACTCAATTGCAAATTGAATAGTTCAATACAAGGCTAAGATTGAGTAGAAATGAGTAAATGGCTATAGGTAATGGATATGTATAGATGATGTTTGAAAATATGGCTTAAGGTTCCTAATGAGTAAATGGGATTGGGTTAAGTACTATGATGTTGATTTGATCAATACCATAGTAGCAAAGGTAGAAACTAAGATTGAAAGTATCACACTTTACTCAAATGACATATTTGTAATTTGAATAAGTGGGTACTATGCAAGATAGGTCTAAGTGAATATGATCTTGATCAAGATGTTGTTTAGATAACATTGATGACTAGGTATGAATATAGGATTCACTAAAGTAGAAAGGAACATTGCTAAAAGAAATAGTTTTATTCCTATGGTAGAAGGAAACATTACTGAACATAAATAGATTTATTCTTATAAGGGAAATTACTCAAATCCTCATATTAGAATTTGAATAATAGTGAAGTATCTCAATAAAACTAGGAAGTGGTGCTACTGGATAGCTTGCAGTAAAGAAAAGTCACTGCAAGTGGAAGCATCCTAAAATAAGTTATAGAATTCAAACTACGATCAAATTAGTGATTTGGATATATTTGAATGCACAAAGTGTGTGCACGTATTAAAATTTGGATTTTTTTGATCCTATGATGCTCTAAAAGATTAAAGGATTCCAGAGACTACAAATTTATAATTTTTGGATTGATAGAACTAAAGATATGAATTTAACAAGCTAACAGAAGGTTTGATTCCAATTTGAAAATAGTTCCAAATTGAACCCATAAAATATGAATTATTATTGTACTACTGGATTCTATATTTCCTAAGGATTCCAACGAGATATTATTTGCTATTTTTGGACTTATAAATCGGAAGATATGAATTTTGCAAGATTGAGTTGAAATCTGATTTGAAAAATCTATTTGGAATTCTGTTTGAACACAGGCAGGCCACGTGGCTGTTTTTCGTTGGCCCGTACCGGTTCGCCTGGATCAAGCTTCTGTGCCGTAGGATATTAAGTGGGCTGTGTGGCTAGGATCGATCGATAACCGTTCGGTTTAGTGATTTAATCTGGTGCATCGGTGCAAGATCCAACGGCTAACAGGGAAGGAGGGAAAGACTCACCGGCGCCTAGGGTTCCAGTGAGTCGCCGGCGAGGTGCGGCACTGGAATCGGTCGGCGGCGACGTTGCAGGAGTTCCCGAAGGCGATGGAGAGGTCGACGAGATTTGAGACAAGTCATGCTACAGCAAAAACCACTAATCATACTATCAAAACGACATCAAGCATGGCATGAAAAAGTCTAAGCCATAGTCTAAACAAGCTCCTTTTTGTACCACTTTTTTGCATGAAACTTTTTCTCTTTTCCAACACCATTCAAACCTTTTTGAGACAACTCTTTTGATGAAAACCAACATAGACCAGTAGTCTAAATACACCTTGATGCAAAGATAAAGCAAGATCTGAACAAAAATCAAGGTGAAAAACGAAAGCTAAACGCAGTTCTAGAAAAAGAGAACACTCGTTGAACGATAAGAGTGAAAACTAGAGTGTTTTTGGCAAATGAAAAGCAAGTAAATCTCCTCCAAAAGAAATTTGTTGGGGTCCAACCATTTATTTCAGCAAACAAAACAAAAGAAAACTGAAAGCAAAAGTAAAGACGCTCCAAGAAAAATGCATAGTGCATGAAGCAATAAAAATATAGTGTGTTGAAAGGTGACCTGATTTTTGCCGATGAAGAAGGGGTGCCTCGGGGGCATCCCCAAGCTTTGACGCTTGTACCTCTTGGATATTTCTTGGGGTGACATGGGCATCCCCAAGCTTGAGCTTTTGTCCATTCTTCATCTCATCTCATCATTCTCCAATCCCTACACTTGAAAACTTCCTTCATACAAAACTTCACACCATTCTATTAGCAACATTAGCATAAGCATAATAGTAAATCAACCCTTTTTGGTTTAGGTTTCAACTCAAAAACACCACATATAAATCATATACTACTTTATCAACTTCCCCAAAAGTTCCATGATCAAAAGAACTCAAAAAGAAAGCGATCGAGAGGCAAACACAAATAGTGGCAGAAATCCGTCAAAACAGAACAGCTGACAAAGGTCAATTTTTTCGAGGACCTTCTGTTGCTCAAATCAAAAAGTGCAAAACTAATGAAAGTTTGGATATAACCTGGGGCATATGCACAAGAAATCGCAGGTCAAAAAGATATTCTGAGAATTTTCACGAATTTTTACAGTTCAGCACTGAAATCTATTTCAGGACAGCAACTTCCCCAAATCTTACCTTCCTCAAATTAGAGGTTCTTCTTGGCACAACAACGAAATAAAAATGATACGGAGAGGTCATTACAGTAGTAATAACTTCCAAGACTCAAATAAAAAAAGAACTAAAAAGAAAATATTGGGTTATCTCCCAAGAGTGCTTTTCTTTAACGCCTTTGAGCTAGGCGCAGAAAGTGGAAATCAAGTAATATCAAGCGATGAAGCATCAAGTTCATAATTTGCTCTAAGAATAGAGTCAAAAGGTAATTTCTTCCTCCTTCTAGGGAAGTGTTCCATACCTTTCTTGAGTGGGAATTGATATTTTATGGTGCCTTCCTTCATATCAATGATGGCACCTATAGTTTGAAGAAAAGGTCTTCCCAAAATAATAGGACATGAAGCATTGCATTCAACATCCATAACAAGAAAATCAACGGGAACAAGGTTATTGTTAACCATAATAATAACATCATTAATCCTTCCCAAAGGTTTTTTCTTAGCAACATCAGCAAGAGGAACCTCAAAATAACACTTTTCAAGCGGTGGTAAACTAAGCATATCATAAATCTTTCTAGGCATAATAGAAATACTAGCACCTAGATCACATAAAGCATGGCAATCAAAACCATTAACATGCATATCAATGATGGGCTCCCAACCATCTTCTAACTTCTTGGGAATAGAAGCCTTTTGTTTCAACTTTTCCTCCCTAATTTTCATGAGAGCATTCGTAATATGATTTGTAAAAGCAACATTAATAGAACTAGCATTAGGACTCAAAGCAAGCTTTTGCAAGAACAAAATAACTTCAGATATATTGCAGCCATCAACATCAAAATCATTAAAAGAAATAGAGCTATCATCTCCTATACTCCGAATTTTTTTAGCACTTTTTGTAGAAAAAGTTTTTGCAGTTTTGAGCTTTTTCGCACAAGGAGTAGGAGTTTTCTCTACACCAATCAAAGTAAGAGGATTGCTAGCATTTGAAACAACATCATTAGAGGTGGTAATAGTACATACCTTCATCTTTCTAGCCATCTCACCTTCTCTTTCCCACCTGGCATGCAATTCTGCTAACATCCTAACATTTTCATGAATTCTAACTTGAATGGCATTAGTAGCAGCAAAAGGACCAGGTTTAGCAGACATTCTATTAATCAGGGAGGATTACGCATCAAACAAAGATGAAATATCGGTTTCAGCTTTGGAAACCTTAGCTTGCAACTCAGGAATAGCCCTGTTCAAATTATCAAGTTGATGACTAATAGTCTTCAACAAGGCAGATTGTTCCTCCATGGTCTTGGTAAACACCTTGTTCTGCTCGTATTGCCTCTTCATCAAATTCTTAGTAGCACTTTCAACTTCTAAAACCTTTCTCCACTAGGCATTTTAGGTCTACCAAGATAGCTATTATCACCATTAGAAGGAAACGGCCTATAATTGTTGCTAGCAAAATTGTTCCTATAAACACTATTGTTGAAATTATTATTTCTAATGAAGTTTACATCAACATGCTCTTCTTGAGCAACCAAATAGGCCAAAGGAACATTATTAGCATCAACATGAGTTCTATCATTAGAAAGCATAAGCATAATAGCATCAATCTTATCATTCAAGGAAGAGGTTTCCTCAACAGAATTTACCTTCTTACCTTGTGGAGCTCTCTCGGTGTGCCACTCAGAATAATTTACCATCATGTTGTCAAGAAGCTTCGTTGCGGCACCCATGGTAAGGGACATAAAAGTGCCTCCAGCAGCTGAATCCAATAGATTTCTTGAAGAAAAATTTAGTCATGCATAAAACGTTTGGACAATCATCCAAGTAGTCAGTCCATGAGTGGGACAAATCTTTATCATAGATTTCATTATTTCCCAAGCTTGAGCAACATGTTCATTATCAAACTGTCTAAACTTCATGATATCACTACGCAAAGCTATAATCTTAGCAGGAGGATAGTATTTTCCAATAAAAGCATCCTTACACTTATCCCAAGATCTAATACTATTTCTAGGCAAAGATAGCAACCAATCCTTAGCTCTTCCTCTTAAAGAGAAAGGAAATAACTTAAGGTTAATAATATTACCATCTACATTCTTATACTTTTGCATCTCACATAGCTCAATAAAAGTGTTGAGATGAGCTGCAGCATCATCAGAACTGGCACCAGAAAATTGCTCTTTCATAATAAGATTCAATAAAGTAGGTTTGATCTCATAAAAATTTGCCTCAGAAGCAGGTGGCGCAATAGGAGTGCAGATAAAATCATTGTTTTTGGTGCTAGTAAAGTCACACAACTTGGTGTTCTCAGGAGTACCCATTCTAGCAAAACTAAAAGCAAGCAAGTAAAAGCAACTATAAAGGAACTAATTTTTTGTATTTTTGATAAAAAGATGCAAGCAAAAATAAAGTAAAGCAAAACAAAGTAAAAGATTGTGCATGAGAGACTCCCCTTGCAGAAGTCTTCTTTCTCCCCAGCAACTGATACGTCTCTAACGTATCTATAATTTTTGATGCTCCATGCTTGTTTTTACACCATTTGCTTAGTGTTTCGTTACACTTCATGGCATTTTTATGCATTTTCCAAAACTAACCTATTAACGAGATGCCACAGTGCCAGTTCCCTGTTTTCTGCTGTTTTTGTGTTTCAGAAAAGTTACACAGGAAATATTCTCAGAATTGGACGAAACAAAAGCCAAACATCCAGAAATTTACCGAAGCTTCCAGAGAACCGAAGAGGAGATGGAAAGAAGCCAGGAGGCGGCCTCACCACCATAGGGCGCGGCCTAGGGCCTGGCAGCGCCGCCCTATGGTGAGGGCCCCCTAGTCCACTTCTGACGCTGCCCCTTCGCCTATAAAGATCCCCCGACGGGAAAAACCTAAATACCCAATCACTTTTCCAGAATACATCGCGATCCGCCGCCACCATCGACCCGAGATCGGGAGGGTCCAGAAGCTCTTCCCGGTACCCTGCCAGAGAGGGGAATCGCCACCGGAGGTCTTCTTCATCGCCATGCTTGTCTCCGGCGCGATGAGTGAGTAGTCTACCTTGGACTATGGGTCCATAGCAGTAGCTAGTTGGGTCCATAGCAGTAGCTAGTTGGTTGTCTTCTCCACCATGACTTATGGAGAGACATCACTAGTGAACTGTGGACCCTGGTCCTATTTCCATTATATTGCTATCACATGTTTACTTTACTCACACTGTTTACTTTACTTGCAAACTACTATCACTTTCCACTCGATACGCTCATACCCTTTGTTTCAAGCAAACTAGTGAGATTGACAACCTCATCGTAAGTTGGGAACAAAGTATTTGGTTGTGTTGTGTGCAGGTTCCACGTTGCTACTAGTTGAAGACGCGCTAACATGTTATCGTTAACGGTGCCCTTGTTGGAGTGTCACTAGGCTAGCAAGCATCACCTTCAGGAGTATTGGCTTTTTCCTACTGGATCGACAAACCTTGGTTTTTTACTGAGGGAAAAACTTGCTGCTATATTCATCATACCTTACTCTTGGGGTTTCCCAACTGGCCGGTCATTTACTTCATCACCACCGTGCCATCAATAGCAATCAAGACTTTTTCTAGCGCCGTTGCCTGGGAAAAAGAAGACTTCTGCAAGGGGAGTTTCGCACGCACATCCTTTACTTTGTTTTAAGTTTTGCTTTTACTTTATTTTTACTTGCATCATTTTATCAAAAACACAAAAAAATTAGTATCCTTTATAGTTGTTTTTACTTGTCTGCTTTTAGTTTTGCTAGAATGAGTAATCCTGAAGTTGAAGTTCGTACTTTTAAGCAACAAGGGGGAGAGAGCTTGAAAGATGCTTGGTACCATATTATCAATTCTCATCATAGGTGTACAAAGAAGC
Source organism: Dactylis glomerata (assembly GCA_007115705.1). Lineage (NCBI taxonomy): Eukaryota > Viridiplantae > Streptophyta > Magnoliopsida > Poales > Poaceae > Dactylis > Dactylis glomerata. The sequence continues at coordinate 4,485,111 of QXEO01000450.1, forward strand.
ATTCTACCATGATCCTCCTTAGAAATTTTTATGTTGGTATAACTAGTTGTTACAGGTACGTTCTTGATACTCTTGCAGGAGGTAATTTTTTGGGTACTCCCGCTCTTGAAGCATGCACTTTAATAGAAAGTTTAGTGGGAATACCACCTATTCATGTTGTTAAAACTGAGATCACTTTGGAGGAAGTTATAGAAAAAGTAGGCTCTTTAGAAAAAAGTTTGCCAAATATCCTTGATAACGCTAGCCGAGTTAATGAAGCGATATAAAGTATTGGTAAGAGAATCACCATTTTAGAAGCTAGCACTACTCTTGATAGTCAAAACCTTAGGATTGGGAAACTAGAGGAATCCATGGAAACTTTAAGTTCAATTTTCTCTTCTCTAAAGTTTAAGAAGGAGAAAGCTTTTGTTGGAAAAGAGCAAAAATTTATGTATGTTCCCAAGGTGTCTGTGCCTAAACCGCAACATGTTTTTAAGATTGGTAAGACTTTTAGTTCAACTAAGAGTGACTTGCAGGTTGAATCATCTTCGGGAACCTCTAAAGTGCCTAGTGTGGTAAGTGGTGATCTTGAGGAAACAGTTGATCTTAATGCCTCTTTTGATATTACTTGATTCGCACTTTCTGCGCCTAGCTCAAAGGCGTTAAAGAAAAGCACTCTTGGGAGATAACCCAATGTTTTTACTTTCAGTACTTTTTATTTTATTTGAGTCTTGGAAGTTATTAGTACTGTAATAACCTCTCCTTATCATTTTTATTTTGTTTTTGTGCCAAGAGAAGCCTCTAATTTGAGTGAGGTAAGATTTGGGGATGTTGCTGTCCTGAAACAGTTTTCGGTGCTGCACCGTAAAAATTCGTGAAAATTCTCTGTATATCTTTTGGACCTGCGATTTCTTGTGCATATGCCCCAGGTTATATCCAAACTTTCATTAGTTGAAAACTTTTTGATTTGAGCAACAGAAAACCCTCCAAAAATTCGACCTTTGTCAGCTGTTCTGTTTTGACAGATTTCTGCCAATATTTATGTTTGCCGCTTTATCGCTTTCTTTTTGAGTTCTTTTGATCACTGAACTTTTGGGGAAGTTGCTACAGTAGTATATACTTTATATGTGGTGGTTTTGAGTTGAAACCTGAAGTGAAAAGGGTTGATTCAATGTTATACTTACACTAATGTTGCTAATAGATTTGTGTTTAGTTTTGTATGAAGGAAGTTTTCAAGTGTAGGGATTGGAGAATGATGAGATGAGTTGAAGAATGGACAAAAGCTCAAGCTTGGGATGCCCACGCACCCCAAGAAATATCCAAGAGGTACAAGCATCAAAGCTTGGGGATGCCCCCGAGGCACCCCTTCTTCATCGGCAAAAATTAGGTCACCTTTCAACACACTATATTTTTATTGCTTCATACATTATGCGTTTTTCTTGGAGCGTCAGTTGTTTTTAGTTTTGTTTTGTTTTGTTTGCTGTAATAAATGGTTGGACTCCAACAAATTCCTTTTGGATAAGTTTCCTTGCTTTTCATTTGCCAAGAACACTCCGTTTTTCACTCTTATCGTTTCAACGAGTGTTCTTCTTTTTCTAGAACTGCGTTTAGCTTTCATTTTTCGCCTTGATTTATGTTCAGATCTTGTTATATCTTTTTATCAAGGTGTATTTTGACCTCTGGTCTATGTTGGTTTTCATCAAAAGAGTTGTTTTAAAAAGGTTTGAATGGTGTTGGAAAAGAAAAAAGCTTTATGCAAAAAAGTGGTACAAAAAGGAGCTTGTGTAGACTGCGGCCTAGGCTTTTGCATGTCGTGCTTGATGTATTTTTGATAGTATGCTTAGTGGTTTTGCTGTAGCATGACTTGTCTCAAATGACTGAGATTGCTTAATGAGCCTTTGAAAAAATCATGCGTTGTTTTAATTATTTGGAAGCATTATTTTGGTTTTCTTCTTTGATGCTTTATTTGGGTTGACTTGGCGCATGCTCACACATGTTAGACTCATACAAAGTCGCCATTGCCTCTATGATCATTGAGTTTTTGAATTTTGATGCCATCTTATGCTTCTTTTAATGTCGCTTTGTCGCTCTGCATGATTATGGCCGTTATTGCTCTCTTAGTTGGTCGCTCCCAGTCTTTTGCTAGCCCTCATTTTATACTGAGTATGAGCTCTACTCGTGCATCCAACTCCTAAAAACCAAGTTTGCCATTGTGTCCACTATAAATTGCTATGCATGGTATTTGTAAGCCATTCCAAAGTAAATTTTCATGTGCTACCTTTCAAAACTTTCAACTACTTCTCGTTTTGTGCCACTATTTTTAGCTCATGGGGACGTACTGGTCGGATTTGCTATCTTCCATATTGCTTATTCCAAAAATAAAAAAAAAGTAAAAAAGAAAAGAAAAAGGCACTCCTCCATGGAATGTGAATGTTGGTGGGCACCCGATGGAATCGGTTAGCCATGGTTTGTGAAAGGAAAAAAGGTGGGGAGGAGTGCCAAGCTTTATAAAAAGAGCACAAAAGTGCCAATCTCTCTCTCAAAAACTTGCTTCATTTTTGTATGGAAGATAGTAAGAACCCCATTGCTAGTCGTTGACAAAAGCAACCACCTCTCAAAAACCAATTTTTATCTCTCTGTTTTACAAATGAAAAGCTCTAGCACATGTTTAATCACTGCTTCCCTCTGCGAAGGGCCTTTCTTCTACTTTTATGTTGAGTCACCACCTTCTATCTTTATGCACCATTAAGAGAGCATAGTTGTCATTCTGAGTGTAATGTGCATTGTCCCAAAGTTTTCATTGATTGATTCATAATGTTGGGTTCACTTGTTCTTAAATTATTTGTATCTAGTCGCCCTCTTAAACTTGAAGGTGTCCTATGCATTTATGTTTTGCTCTCCATGAAGGACAAGCTGAAAACCATTTGTATGTTTTTCCTTATGATTTGAACACACGTTTGACTTTCATTGTTTCATTTTTATGATCTTTTGTTTGTGTTCATTTTCATGTTTATAAGATGGTTGCTAAGTTTCTATTGTCAAGATTATATCTTTCATGCCTATGTTTTAAGTTCTTTTGATCCCAGCTCATAAATGCTTACATATATGATCAAGATTGTGTAGGTGCATGTCACCTCAAATTTTTTTCTTTTGTTATCACTTACCTACTCGAGGACGAGCAGGAGTTAAGCTTGGGGATGCTTGATACGTCTCCAACGTATCTATAATTTTTGATGCTCCATGCTTGTTTTTACACCATTTGCCTATTGTTTTGTTACACTTCGTGGCACTTTTATGCATTTTCCGGAACTAACCTACTAACAAGTTGCCACAGTGCCAGTTCCCTGTTTTCTGCTGTTTTTGTGTTTCAGAAGTGATACACAGGAAATATTCTCGGAATTGGACGAAACAAGTTCCTGAAGTCTTATTTTTCCCGGAAGCTTCCAGAGATCCGAAGAGGCGAAGGAGAGGGGCCACAGGCCGCCCTCACACTAGGCTCGCACGGCCTGACCCTGGCCCGCGCCACCTATGTGTGAGGAGGCCTAGGGCCACTCCTGACGACGCCCCTTCGCCTATAAGAAGCCTCGGGACGGAAAACCCTAAAAGAGTCGGCAATTTTCCAGAAAGAGTTCCGCAGTTCCGCCGCCGCCACCGATGAATTTTGGGGGACAGAAGTCTCTGTTCCGGCACCCTGCCGGGACGGGGAAGTGCCCCCGGAGCCATCTCCATCGGTCTCCATCGCCGTCTCCGCCGTCTCCATCGACCTCACCGCCATCTCCATCAACCTTGCTGTCTCCTATGATGAGGAGGGAGTAGTTCATCCCCGGGGCTGAGGGCTCTACCGGTAGCTATGTGGTTCACCTCTCTCTCCCATGATGTGATCTTTATGTGATCGTGAGCTTTGTATCATGTTGAACAAGTAGATGTTATTATTCAGATATTATGTGTACTCTAGTGGTATTATTAAAGTAATCTATTCCTCCTGCCATGGTGTAACGGTGACAGTGCGTCCATCATGGTGGTACTTGGTCTAGGCTACGATTGTGATCTCTTATGGATTATGAGAATAATTATCGCTATGATAGTATTGAAGTGATCTATTCCTCCTTTCATGGTGTAATGTTGACAGTGTGTGCACCGTGTTAGTACTTGGTCTAAGTTGCAATAATATCTATCTTGAGTTGTGATCTGATTTAAATATCTCTATGAGTGGTGTTTGTCAAGTACTTGATGAACTTTAAGGAGTGCTTCGTAGCCCTACGCAATGATTAGTGTTGTTCAATAGGAGAGTAATTCAGAGTACCATAGTGAAGAGAAGTTGTTTAATTGTTCAATCATGTTATATTTGTCGGGAGTGTGTCCACTAGTGAAAGTATGATCCCTATGCCTTGTTTCTAAGAATTGCACACCGTTTACTTGCTGTTTTGTTACATGTTTGCTTGCAGCGATACTTATTCCATATCACAGTTACTACTTATAATCATCACTACCGCTTGTATTTCACTATTTCTTCGCCGAACTAGTGCACCTATACATCTGACAAGTGTATTGGATGTGTTGGGGACACAAGAGACTTTCTGTATCGTAATTGCAGGGTTGCTTGAGAGGGATAGCTTTGACGTCTTCCTCCCTGAGTTCGATAAACCTTGGGTGATCCACTTAAGGGAAACTTGCTGCTGTTCTACAAACCTCTGCACTTGGAGGCCCAACACTATCTACAAGAACAGAAGCGTGTGTAGACATCACACGTCATCGAGGACAGCGACATACTGGAACAAGGTGTTGTCGAGGACGACGGCGTGGAGGGAGGGGCGTTCTCGTGACGGGCGGGAGGCCGCCAGCGTCCTGGAACAACGACGTCATCGAGGATGGCGGCGGGGGCAGGGCGGCGACGCGCAAGTAGGATGGGTTGATGGCCTTGGCCATGGGAGGCGGCGCTGGGGACGGGAACTTCCCTAGACTCCTCGAGACGTGGGGGTTTGGGGGTGTGTACAGTTACCGGTAATAATGGCTCGCTAATAATGGGTTAGCGTGTCATTTTAGGATTGTCTGCCATCGCTAATCATGGATTTGAGGCATTCGATGAATTGATTTGATAGTCCAAATTGATTGGATGAGACGCTATGGATCTTTTATTATTTTATTATTAAGTAAGTGGTGATAGGATAGATAGGCCCGCTGTAGATGACTACGCAGAGTCGGACCCACGTCATGACACGTGTATGGCGTGACCGCGATAAGAACGCGTGCGTGGGACAGAAGGGATAGTGTTAGGAAATAATAGCAGTTAGATGTTAGCGTCAGTTTTAGGCTAACATAGCAGTTAGTATTTCCCTAAGCTAACTGCTTGCAGTTAACTTTGTCCATTGCCGAAGAGGCATTGTGCCTATTAGAAGAGACATCATGTCTATTAGAAGAGGCACCAATATTGTAACCGACTATACTCACGTCTGTTCAGATGCTATATAAGGCTGAACAGTACCAGCAATAAAATAATTCATTCGCTTTCAATCTCTGTACTTTCTCACGTTATCAGCACTGCTCTGCCTAGAGCATAGGCTACAGGAGAGAAACAGAGACGAAAGGTGAGAAAAGAAGATGGCTTTTCTACCGGAACTCGCTTTTTCCTTTGCTCGATTTGTGGCCAGGGAACAGCGCCGTTTTCCTCACCCTCGCCGAACCTCCGGTTTGGCCGCTGCTCGTCGCCGGAACTTCGGCCGTCATTATCATCGTCGCCCGAACTGGAACAGTGGCCTCCGCCACCGCAGAGCATTTGCCCCTCGCCGTCGCTATGGTCCTGGTGATGGCCTTCGTCGCCGCCACCCATATCGCCACCACTACCACCATGGTAACCGCTGGGTGCAGCGCCGCCACTCTCCAGGAACGCCAGGGCCAAGTGCCAGGGCAGTTGTGCCCCAGGAAGAGGTCCCGGTCATGCCGGAAGTTGCTGCCGTGATGCCGGAAGTTGTTGCCGTTGTACAGGAGGTTGCTGCAGAGTACGAGAACGAGGCCTCCGCCTCCAACGTCTCCGCGGACGCGGACGAACTTCTGCCTCCTCCGCCGGCGTTCAGCGTCCCGCCCATGGAGTGGCTGCTCGGCGGTCCCAGCGCCGGGTGGCTTGTGGACGACCCCGAGCGCGACTTCAGCGACGAAGAACTCACCGCACCACCGCCTCCGCCGGTGTACTACTACATGCCCCATGGGTCCTTCCCATCCCCGACGCCATCAGACGAGGAGCCGGAGCACTTCGCTCCGCCGGGCTACGCGCCCGTGACGCAGTTCTTCGAACTGCCCGTCGTGGCTCCCGTGGACGCGCTGCCGCCGGGGCTCGCCACCAACCTCCAGCCGGAGGTGAAGAAGGAGAAGGCCGAGGACATGACGCAGTTGGCCGCCTTTCCGACGCCCTCGCCGGAGGCAGCCCGTGCTCGCGTCGTCCCCGTGCTCCCCGACCTCAACCTCCCCGCGCCGGATGAGAAGGGGAAGGCCGAGGACACGGCGCCGCCGGCCGCCCTTCCGACGCCCTCGCCGGAGGCACGCCTGCTGCTGCGCCGCTTCGCAGGAGCCATGGCCGCTCGCCCTGCCGGCATCCGCGCCGGGACTTGGTCCCCGGTGAAGCTTGGCCTCACCAACCCCGAGGGAGACCTCCGCCTCCACGAGCCCTCCACTGAAACCAGCCAGCGCTGAGTCGCCGGCCATGGACGTCGGCGTCAATCACAGCGTCGTCGATTGGAGAAATTGGGGGGAGAGAGAGAGCGCCCTGCTTATCCACTCCCCTGGTTCTCTTTTATTTAACTAGTACTAGTACTGGACACTGGTAGCATCTAGCAGGTCTTGGACCAGACAAAGCCTAACAGGGCTACGGTCCTTGTGCTCTCATTAGTAAAAGTTAAAATAGACTGATGTAGTAGTATTATTTGCATTGTGATTGCACTATAGCAGTACAGTAAACTTCTGTTTGTACTGTGATGTAAATATATTTTAGACCTTATGTCTATTAATATGACATGTTATCAATATATTTGCATCTAGCATTTTATAACATGTTATTTGGTACAACAATTCTATCCGATGCTTGAAACTTAATTTTCTTGCCAAAATTTCTCATTCATAAAATATGAGATAAAAAAATATGACTATCTCGAATATTATTTGTGAATCATAAGGTAATGGCATCTACTGCACAAAATGCAGATTATCCATTACTGAGAGGTGTACTTATTTGTCATTACGACGATAAGATTACCTACAAAGTGCTCTTCCAAATAATTTAATTCAAAGTATAACACAAGGTAATAGGATAAGGCGTCTACTGACAAATGTCAGACTATGCTTCCTACTACTGAGAGATGTACTCCATAAAAGTGGAGATTATCTACAATGTGTTAACTTGAAATTCGAAGATCTACACATATATGGCTTAGAGCATCTGCTTTTCAAATTGTTCCTCTAGAACATATTTATTGTTTACCAAAATAAATTTTACTATCAAGTAAAATTAATTAAATGCATGTTCATACATGTAGGAAAAATGGGTGACATCAATAAAAAAGATTTCCAAGAACTGCAAGTTGATGGAAGTAACTATCTATCATGGGCCATGGATATGAAAATAAACTTAACTAGTCGTAGCCTTGGTCCCACAATTACCACACCCCCTGAAAATGCTCCAGAAATACCCCTAGTGGTAAAGTATGCGGCATTACATTTCATAAGACATCACCTCCATCCTGATTTAAAAAATGAATATATGATGGAGGAGGATCCACTAGCTTTATGGAACTCCCTCAAGGAGAGATACGACCAACAAAGAGCAGTTATGTTGCCGGAAGCCGAGAGAGAATGGTCTCTCATAAGGTTTCAGGACTTCAAGTCTGTTGCGGCATATAATTCTGCCGTGCATAAAGTTAACTCCAAACTGAGATTTTGCGACAAGCAAGTTTCAGATGCGGACTTAATAGAGAAAACTCTATGCACCTTCCACCCCTCGATGAGGATATTGCAACAACAATATCGTCAACAAAAATACACAAAGTATTCTGAGCTTATATACACATTACTTCAGGCTGAGAAGCATGATGAGCTTCTCATGAGGAATCATAATTCCCGCCCAACGGGCGCGACGCCAATTCCTGAAGCACATGCTAACGCTCATTTTACTAATAAATCTGGAGGCCGTAAAAGGAACTTCCGAAAATTCAAGGGAAAGTGGAAGAAGAACAATGGTCAAAAGACTAATGGTCAATTTAAGGGGAAAGGTCATTTCAAGAGAAATGATCAAAATGACAACTCTCAAGCTTGTCAAAGGTGTGGATGTGCGAATCATCGTACTAACAAATGCCGTATTCCCAAGCACCTCGTGGATCTATACATGAAGTATGGAGGGAAAGGCAAGCAAGTTCATGGAAATAAGGCTGAAGCTCACTTCAACGCCATTGAAGACAACCCTCAAGCTGGTCCTTCTCAAAGTGCTATTGAAACTTTCAAGCCTAAGGGCGACATCATCCTCGATGAAGACATGCTTGTGGATTACACCCAAGATGTTTTTGGAGACCTCAATTGATCTCCATAAACAATAGATGCCATCTAGTTATTTAAATACTACAAAATGTTATATATTGTATAACAATAAGTAGAATAAAGTCTTTCAGACTATGTGTACTTATTATGTGAATCAGACATAATATTATAATGTATTTATATCTCAAATTTGTAATATAAATACTATGTATGTAATTTGATGAATATTTGAATAAATTTATTCTAAAATATATTCTCTCTCTCTATTTTAGAGATTTTACGGGAAGCAATCCGATGGAAGAAGAATTGTGTTTAGTGGATAGTGCTACCACTAATACAATTCTAAGGGAAACAAAATACTTCCAAACTCTTACGAAGAGAAAGGAAGATGTTATGACTATAACGGGGAGCAATAAAGCAATAATTGGTTCAGGAAGAGCCACATTCACACTCCCTATGGGTACTACTATAGTAATTCAGAATGCACTCTTGTATCCTGAATCTACACGTACCCTTATAAGTTTCAAAGATATCCGATCAAATGATTTCCATCTTAAAACCGTAAAGATGGATAAGAAGGAATATTTGCTTTTAACAAAAAGCGACGGATATGAGGAACAAACTCTTGAAAAATTCCCTTCATTTTCTTCCGGATTATACTTTACATACATCAAACCCGTACCTTATGTTGCGTACAAAATAATTTTTCAAAATCTTGATAAATTCAAGACTTGGCATGATCGCCTTGGTCATCCTGGAATAGGTATGATGAGAAAAATTATTAGCAATTCTGTTGGTCATAATTTACCAATCAAAAGATTTCCTAAATCATCAGACTTTATATGCACCGCATGTGCTACTGGGAAATTAATTATAAAGCCATCCTACCTCAAAGTTAAAAATGAGTCACTTAATTTTCTTGAAAGAATTCAAGGAGATATATGTGGTCCAATACAACCTCTATCTGGACCATTTAGGTACTTTATGGTGCTAATTGATGCATCTACTAGATGGTCACATGTGTGTTTATTATCAACACGTAACCATGCCTTTGCCAAATTAATTGCTCAAATTATCAAATTAAGAGCAAATCATCCTGAACACAGGATTAAAACAATAAGAATGGATAATGCAGCTGAATTTAGTTCACGCGCATTTAATGATTATTGTATGGCATTAGGTATTCATCTAGAACATTCCGTACCTTATGTGCATACTCAAAATGGGTTGGCTGAATCTTTAATCAAAAGAGTAAAATTAATTGCTAGACCATTATTGCAGAATTGCAATTTACCAACCTCTTGTTGGGGACATGCGGTTTTACACGCCGCAGATCTGATACAAGTCAGACCAACTGCATATCATGAAACTTCCCCATTTCAAATAGTACGAGGCAATCAGCCAAGTATTTCCCACCTGCGAAAATTCGGTTGCGCTGTATACGTACCGATATCACCACCGCAGCGTACCTCAATGGGCCCCCATAGAAAATTAGGAATCTATGTGGGATATAATTCTCCGTCAATTATTAAATATTTAGAACCCCTTACAGGGGACCTGTTTACAGCCCGGTACGCTGATTCAATTTTTGATGAGGATCATTTCCCGGCATTAGGGGGAGAAACATACCACAAAGAATGCCAGGAAATAGATTGGAATGTAACAGGCATCCAATCCTTAGATCCACGTACTAAAGAATCTGAATCTGAAGTTCAGAGAATAATAGATTTGCAACACTTTGCAAACAACTTGCCAGATGCATTTACTGATCACAAAGGTGTCACTAAATCATATATCCCTGCAGTTAATGCACCAGAACGAGTAGATGTACCAAATAAAACTACTCAACTCCCAATTGCAAATAAAAGGGGGAGAAATCTGGTCTCAAGGGAAAAGGCTTCTCTAAAGCCACCGCGGAAACAAAGAAAATCTATGACGGTAAATGCAAATCAACCTGAAGTTGATAGACACCAAGATGATGTTCAACATCAAGAACCTAGCATAAATGTGCACAGAAATTCTAATGCTGGGACATCGAAACAACCGGACTCCATTGTTATGGGAAATCACACGGAGCCTGAAGAAGTTAATGAAATTTCCACAAACTATATCGATTCGGGAGAATCATATAATAGAAAGACTACACTTGTCGACACATATTTCTCCTCTAAAATTGCTAAAACCCTTCAACTGGATCCAGAGCCAAAATCTATGAAAGAGTGCCTGAAGCGCTCAGATTGGCCTAAATGGAAGGAGGCAATTGAGGCAGAATTGCGCTCGCTTAATAAAAGAGAGGTATTCTCTAAAGTAATACCTACTCCTCATAAAGTCTTCCCTGTGGGAGCTAAATGGGTTTTTGTTCGAAAAAGGAACGAAAACAATGAGGTGGTGAGATATAAAGCGAGGCTAGTAGCACAAGGGTTTACGCAGAGACCCGGTATCGACTACGACGATACATATTCTCCTGTAATGAGTGGAATTACGTTTCGATACTTAATATCATTGGCAGTACAAATGAATTTATCAATGCAGTTAATGGATGTAGTGACCGCTTATCTATATGGGTCACTCGATGCGGATATTTATATGAAAGTCCCTGATGGACTTAAAATTCCGAATCCAAATATAAATCGCAACATGTATTGTGTAAAATTACAAAAGTCACTCTATGGCTTAAAGCAGTCGGGTAAAATGTGGTATAACCGGCTTAGTGAGTTCCTTATCCATAAAGGATACTCGAATAATGATGATTGCCCATGCGTATTCATAAAGAAATCCTCAAAAGGATTTTGCATCATCTCAGTATATGTTGATGATCTCAACATTATTGGTAACGCAGCAGATATAACTGTAGCACGCAATCATTTAATGACGGAGTTTGAGATGAAAGATTTGGGAAAAACCAAATTTTGCTTAGGTCTACAACTTGAGCACCTTCCCTCAGGAATACTCGTTTATCAGCCCGCATATATTCAGAAAGTTTTGGAAAAATTCAATATGGATAAATCATATCCATCCAAAACACCCATGGTCGTCAGATCTCTTGATATGGAAAAAGATCCTTTTAGACCTAGGGATGATAACGAAGATGTTTTGGGACCTGAGTTCCCATACCTTAGTGCCATAGGAGCACTAATGTACCTTGCTAATTGTACTAGACCAGATATTGCCTTCGCAGTAAATTTACTGGCTAGACATAGTGCAGCTCCAACAAAACGTCATTGGACTGGAGTAAAGAATATCTTCAGATATTTACAAGGTACTAAAGATCTTGGTTTATTCTATCAGAAAAATCAAGATATTACTTTGACTGGCTATACTGATGCTGGCTATCTTTCTGATCCCCATAATGCTAGATCACAAACAGGGTTTGTATTTTTATATGGTGGAACTGCTATTTCATGGAAGTCTACAAAACAGACTCTAATAGCAACTTCCACTAACCACTCTGAAATAATTGCATTATATGAAGCCTCGCGAGAGTGTGTATGGCTTAGTAGAGCGATTAATCATATACAAACATCATGTGGTATCGGTTCATTAGAATCACCAACCATTATCTATGAGGATAATGCCGCATGTGTTACTCAAATGCATATGGGATATATTAAAAGTAATATCACAAAACATATTGCTCCAAAACTGTTTTTTCCTCATGAATTACAGAAAAATGGAGAAATTGATATTTTGCAAACAAAATCTTGTGACAATCTTGCAGATTTGTTCACTAAGTCTTTACCAACAGCTGCATTTCAAAAATGCATTCATGGCATTGGTATGAGACGACTTCGAAATTTGCAAAGTTCAGGGGGAGAAATCTCCTAGGACTGACCTTAGTATTAACCATCCGATAACAATATATTGTACTCTTTTCTTATGAGTTCTCCAACGGATTTCTCATATAGGTTTTTAATGGTACAATTATTATACCAACGGTATATCGGATTTCTATATTTCTCCTTATATTTTTCCATAGGATTTTGGAGGACATAGATTGTACAAGATCAAGTTTTCAAGATTAAGGACTATCAAGACTTTTCAGCACTTAGGACATTATGGAATATTTCAAGATATTGAAGATTTTGAAGACAGCAATGTCCAAGGGGGAGTGTTAGGAAATAATAGCAGTTAGATGTTAGCGTCAGTTTTAGGCTAACATAGCAGTTAGTATTTCCCTAAGCTAACTGCTTGCAGTTAACTTTGTCCATTGCCGAAGAGGCATTGTGCCTATTAGAAGAGACATCATGTCTATTAGAAGAGGCACCAATATTGTAACCGACTATACTCACGTCTGTTCAGATGCTATATAAGGCTGAACAGTACCAGCAATAAAATAATTCATTCGCTTTCAATCTCTGTACTTTCTCACATAGCATAAAAAAAAGCAGCAACCGCCTCGAGCCCACCTCCCTGCCGTTCCCCTTCCCATCACCAAAACCCGTCGCCGTGGGTTCGTCTCCGGCCACGACTTTGAAAAGGTCGAATCGCCGCCACCGCACCGACTCCTTCCCGGAAACCCCATCGATTCCACCGAGTCCAGGCCCCGCGGCCTCTATAAATACCCACCCGATCCCCCCGTTGTTTTCCTCGTGCCGGAGGATCCGATCTCGCCTCTCTTCTCCCTCTCGTCCGGTAGGTAAGCCGCAGGTATGGGCTGTCGGTTTCGACCTCGCGATCGTGGTTGAGATCTAGGACTGGTTGATTCTGCTCTGTTCCGTCGCGTCGGTATCGTGTTCTGAACTATGCTCTTTAGATTCAGGGTCGCGGCTAACCAATTTTGTCTTGACTTCTGATGTCATTTTAGGGTCGTGGCTAATCTGTTATTGTTTGATTTGTTTATTAGGGTCGTGGCTTATATATTATATGTGTGTCCTAATTGCTCACTTGATTTAGATTTGGCTAGAGTAATGATTCATATAGATGTGCTCAGCTCGTTGGGTTTGATTTCTGTTCGTTTTGCTGGATTGCCCTGGTCGGTTTAGTTGATTGCATGGAGATGTTTGACATGATCGGAATGAGAAATTGAAGTTGTGGTTTGGATGTCTGTTCCATTCAAGGTTGTCGATTCCATAATGTTCTGCTTACAAATGCTAGTTGCTACGAAAAAAAACTGTTATCTGGATGCAGTTTGGACAGTCAGTGATTCTGCATTTTTTGCTTTTGGTACTGTCACTTCATGACTTGTTCAGAACTAGACAAAGTTGGAAAGGTTTGCTAGGATTGTATCGAATTATTTGCTTTCTCCCAACTGGCTACATATGCTAGATTATCTGGAGTTGGTTATGATATATATAGGAGGCGATGATGGTGTAGTTGGGAAGTGCTTTTTGTTGAACTGTGTGGACATGCTCATGCGAGGTGATTCTTCAGTGGTGATATTTTGGTTCTCTTTGGGGATTAAAATTTCAAGATGCAAACATAGAAACTTGAAGGGGCTAGTTTCATTTGCCTTCCAGGACGAGTAATTTGCTTTGGAAAGTATACTAAAGGTAGTAGTGCTGTGCCTTTGATGTGATACGTTTGAAGGTTCTTCTTTCGAGTGCAGCAAGCTGTGAAGAGTTTTTTTGGGTTGTGTCTGCTGAACAAAGCTATCTGCTGCTAATTTTTTACTTGGGTGTTCCTGATCCATCAAGGTCATAATCAAATGTTGGTGCTGCCTCTGTTTTTGCTTCATGGATATAGTCTAGTTTGGTACCAGTGCAGTGTCGGACTAGCTAATTTGGTTAACTTGCTAAGTTGTATCTTTCATTGTAATATTTGTTGTACATTAACTGTTGATGACACGTCTTGTCTGATGTTGGAAATTGTAACTTCAAAAGATATATACTGATTTTGTCCTGAAAGAGTCATTATCATCGGTAACTTGTTTTTTGCTATGCATTGAAGTTGTAATAAAATATCTGGCTTGCATGGATTAAGTCTAATTCTTGTCTCCCAATAATGGTATTTATGTTTGGAACCATCTTTCTGCAAGTTTATCTAGTAGATTGTATGGAGCATCACATTGTTGAAGATTCTGCTAATATCAAGTTAATGATGAGCAAATTCGACCTAAATTTTGTTTATCTGTGTGTGGAGCACTTTATTCGGACTTCAATGATACTCTTCTTTAACAAGTTAATTGATAAATAAGTTACAAATGCTTATATGTATTTTGTTGTTAAGTCAGGCAAATGTTACTTTCTAACTTTCATATTTGTACTAGGATTCCGTTGTGTTGATCCAACATTTAAATTGCTTTAAATATTTTCTTTGTTAGGCATATAATCTTGGTTCTGTATTGTTTATAGATTTATGTCGTCCTATCACCATTTGTCATCACACAGAAGTTACCTTCTAACATATTAGGATTACATTGTGTTCATCCAACATTTAAATTGCTAGAAATATGTTACTTGCTATACATGTTTCTTGCTAGGCATATAATCTTAGTTTTGCATTGTTTGTGGGTTTTTGTCTTATTCTATCACAATTTGTCATCACACGGAACTAATCAACCTTCTAACTTCCATATTAGGATTCCATTCGTGTGTGGATCCAACGTTTAGCTTGCTATAAACATGTTCCTTGCTAGGCTTATAATCATGGTTCTGTATCTTCTGAGTCTTATCCTAACACCATTTGTCACATAGTTCAGTGTTAGGCTTAGGTTTATGTGAGATAAGTCGGTTTGGTCTTTCTGTAGTCTAGTTTCTAAACCTGATCAATGAATTAAGTTGTTCATATGCTTAGGTACTTAATATTATTTCATACCTTAACTCATCTCTAACAGTTTTATTGTATTTGGACCTTCATGCTGTCCCTTGTACTACGAAGAAAAGAGTTCAGTGTCTTGCTTGGCAGATTTTAAGATACTCTACATTCTATTTGGAACTAAGGCTGTACATAATTTTGTATTATACATCCCGTCTGAGATGTTGCAAACTATAAATGTTGAATCATGTCTGGATACCCATATTTAGTCTTTTGTGATTTTGTCCTCTTCTCTTACTGAACGTTTTATTTGATAAATAAGTTGCATGCTCTATCTATTTTGTCGTGTTCTTGAAGTCATAGGTTACCTTCTAGCTGTCCTTGTCAGATAAGGGTTAATTGTATATTCATCCAGTGTTCTAATTACTATAAACATGTTTCTTCGCTTGCTTCTTGGGTATGTAATTGTTCGTGAGCTTATGTCTTAATTTAGCACCATTATCTCTATTAAGCTTAAGTTTATGTGAAGGTTATAGTATAAAGTATGTATTGGTTTATTGGAATTTTATCCTTTTGTTGGATGCTTCGTTGATTCCCTCTTATCATTCCCCAACATGATCACTGAGTTTAGTTCATGTGCTTACTTGTTTATATGTGCTTCTTAGTTCACAAGTTTTCAGTTCCTATGATAATATTGTTTTGGCTCCATGTACACACCCGTTATTTTGTGTTTTGGTATCATTTATTCAGGGACCATTGTTTACTTGAATCTCTTAGATAATGTTACATGCTAAATAGAAGTGTATCTGATAATCATGAAAGCATATACTAACATCTATTACTGTTGGGTTATCTCGTAATCAGATTCTTCTAGAATAGTATTTTTTTCCAGTTCTTCGTTTTCGATAACTGCAATATTAGATGTCGTGTATGTTCATTTATTGGTTGGTTTAATTCCTATAAATATATTTCTTGGCTAAGCACGCAATCTTGACCCAGTACCTTACATTAGTCCATGCCTACTTGATTACCATGAGGATAAGTAGGTGGTGGCCTCTTTTGTAGTTCCATTCTTTTGTTTGACGGTTTGTTGAGTCCCTCATAGTTTGCCAGTCTGGTCAAGGAATTAAGTTGTTCATGTGTTAGGCACTTATGATTCTTCTATAGCTCAATTGATTGGTAACAGTTAAGATTTATGATTTGTAAGTTTGTGTTCTTCTATGTAGAACAAAGTACAGTATCTAGGTTGGTACATCTTAATACTCCACGTGCCTTTTGTTTCATCTTGCTGATATTGTAAGCATGTTAGAGAATAAGATGACATGATTTTTATAATGTATTATGGACTGTAAATGTAAGGTGTTTTATTCTTCAAAATTAAAACCTCGGACCCCATTCTCACCATGAGAATTACCTTGTTCTAAAGAATAAGAAATACCCAAGTTTCAGAATTTGTGCTCTATTCGTTCAATATTTCCCTTTTCAAAAGACAATTTTTGCATTGGATTATTTAGGACATATAGAAATACCCTATCCTATCCATTTGGAAATCTTGGTTCAACTCCTTCAATACTGTATGCAAGATATTCCATCTTTGTATTTATTGCAATTCTTTCTCAACTGCTATTCAAATATGAAGAGTTTTATTACTTCAATGAAATCTGTTTTTCTTCTCTTTTAGAAAAAGAAAATATAATGTATTTGGGCATTAGTTTTGATGTCAACATAAAAATATCTAATTCATTTGCATGTCAGTTCACAAGTTTCATTTCCTATAATAATGTTTTCTTTTCTTGATTATGTGAGCTGAAATCATTTGTACGACAATTTGGGATCTTGATCATTTATTTAATGACCATTGTTCACATGAATGTTTTGGATAATGTTACATTCTAAGTAGAAGTTGATATTTGATGTTCTTATTCAATGACAATATGGTATTTTGACCAGTGTTTACGTGAATCTTTTGGATAATGTTACATGCAAAGTAGAAGTTGATATTTGATGTTTCGCAAAAAAAGTTGATATTTGTGTTCTTATTCAATGAATGTTGTTCGCTTGAACCTTGTAGGTAATATTATAAGCTTAGCTAAGTAGAAGTTGGTATGTTTTATTCTTGCATTGTATAATATCATGTGTCATGGAATTTGCATCACTAGTTCATTGCATAATATCATGTGTCTTCATTTCTTGTACAGTATCTTTCAGCCTATCATGCTAATAAAATTTCGTTAGTAGTGGGTATTTATTCTGTTACATTTGCATGCTAATATTAGAATCAAGGAGGTGATTAAGAACCTATGCTCTTCTTGTTTGACTTCTTGTGTTGTGTTCCGTTATCCTGTTCAATATTTTGTAGATGTTCCTGTAAATGTTCTCCCTTTCTGTACTAGTATCTTTATGTTGTATGTACGGTCTGCGGTTCTGAAGTTTTTACCTCATAATGTATCAAACTTATTGTTACTGCAACTGCAAGAGGTCTACCCAAGTTTCCATCTCATAATATGCCATTCTTCATGTTTAACTTCTTTTCCTTGATATATCTAGCTTCCACGTGTGTGTGAATTTTGATATGCCTGTTTTTCTTGTAATGATCATAGTTCTTAGTCACCTTACTCTATCTGGGTGGAACTTTAATCTGCAGTTATTCTTAAGTTGGCGTAGTACCTTTTTTTTATGTTTTCTGTCGCATAAACTGTTTTGAGCATTATTGTGATTTCTTATTATGCCTAAATAGATGTAACTTGTTGATCGGATTCTGTATTGTTCTTTGTTGTTGTTACTTTATTTTTCTCCTTTATTACGTATTGGAAGTGTGCTTCTGATTTGAGAGTTGGTATGAGGCATGTAGGTGGCTCACTTTGACTGTTTATTTGCTACTCCTTAGGCTTTTGAAGTTTCAAATTCTACATCTGTGCTTGACTTGTTGCGACTTTCCTAAAAATGACATTTTATTTGGTAGCGGTAAACTTAATTATGTATCTACTTATTTTTTTGAGCATGTGTTAGGATTTCGAGTAACATATTAGTTGCTATATGTGACCTTGGTCCACATAGTTTATGGATACAGAACTTAAGATACATTGCTGAGCCTTTAACTTTCCCTTTCCTATTTCCAATGCCTGTGAGAAGTTCAGTCATATATCGGGTTATAATTTTCTTGCAATATTCTTATGTCTAGCTTTAATTTATTTTTGAGTTATTCATTGTTCCAAATTATGCCAATGTTTATTGACTGTCGATTCATCACATTGAATTGAAGTGTTTCTTTTTTCTGTTAGCGGTATATTTATGAACGAGTAAAACACTATGTTGGTACAGATTTGTTTAAGACATTGCATTGGGTGTAGTGGATGGCACTATATTACGTAGTTTATAATTTTGCTCTGTTATTTTGGTGTTGATTTATCTCTCATCTGCTGATGGGTTTTTGTTTTGAATGGTGGTAGTTAGTTTTCTAGTTCTCTGACTGTTCTGAATTGTCAATAGCTCTATTAACAGAAAAGGAAAATTTAGGATTGCCTATCTCCCCATAAATAATCTTTATCTAGTTATCTTTTTTTGGCTCAGGGGTATATGATGTCTTAAGAACCCTGGCTATCTTCCCTTTTTCCTATTCTCTGGTTGATATTGTAAGCATCTTAATCAATTGATTATTATGTATTGCATTATGTGATGTAAATTTAAGGATCTTCATTTTTAGATATTCGTGGGCATTAGTTCAGTTGTCAGCATGAAAAGTTATATATTCCTTAATTTATAGTTAAATCCTTTTCTCCTTGGACTGAAAAGGTAACATGGTCTGGAACTGAACCCGTATTCTATATGTGTGCTCTATTTTTGCTTGGTGTAGAACCATAATGTTGCGTGTTGAAATCATTTGTATAACAGTTTATTCTATGACCGTTGTTCACATGAATATTCTAGGATAATGCTATGTCCAAAGAAGAAATTAGTATCTGATCATCCTATCTAATAAGCCTTTAATTTTGTTGTGCTGTGCATTTCCATGGCTATTCTCATTTGTTGTAAATTTATGATGTCAAAGGAACTCAATGATACGCCCCTTTTCTTGCTAATTCCACCTCCTTATTTCCATGAAATCACAATCTAGTGACTGTAGACTCTCGAGAATAATATACTCTTCATCCCTTGTTTGCTCTAACATGTCATAGTAATAGTTCGCTGTATGTTCATCCATTTTTAAAATTATTATAAACATGTTTCTTGGCTAGGCATGTAACCTTGGTTCAGTATCTTTCATGAGTCTGTCCTATTCTCCTATCCTTGTTCTGTCACCATTTTAATTTTTTCAATTACATAGTTCGTTAACTTCATGTGAAGTTCATATTATAAGATGAGTGAGTGCTCGTATTTTTTGGACTTATATCTATTGATGGTTTGTTTAGTCTCCCAGCCTAATTGATTGTACGTTTCTTTTCAAAGATAAAGAAGGTAACATGGGAAGTTGTCAAAAAAAGAAGGTAACATGGAAAGTGAAAGTACTCGTAGTGTACAGGCTGTACGGTAACTTTTAGTTTTGTTGAAGTCTATTCCCGACCAATTATTCTCTTGACCAATCAGGAACTAACTTTTAATTTTGTTGATGTCTATTCCCGACCAATTATTCTCTTGACCAATTAGTTCAACGATGCGTATTAATACTATAATAATAGTTATTAAGAACTGTCTTCTAGTTTAACTTTCTGTCCTCCAATACCTTGTTGAAATTTGTGTACATATTTTCCGTAAATATTCTCCTTTTTGTACTAGTAATATCGTATGTACTGTTAGAGGTACCTAAAACCTCATAATGTATGAACCCCCCTTAAGTTTTGACCTGTGTTGACGTGTAACTTTCTTTGTCTACATAATTTTCCTGTTTTTAAATTCTGTAGTTCCATCAGTTTTATTCTTTTGGATCCATAAATCTAGCTTTCACATTAGAAACTATTTGATATGCCTCCGTTTCCTCATTTGAGAGCTGCTGCCCCTTTTTCTACTTTGAGTAAGTAAAACAAATTGAGTCATGCTTTCATGTCCCTTATCATAGTTCTTTGTCGCCTTATTCTATTTGTGTGATACTTGGCTATTCTTAACTTGGCATGGTTGCTTCATTAGTGTTTTTTGTCTGCATCAAATGTTTTGTGCATGATTGTCAATGCCTTATGCCTAAATAGAGATAACTTGGTGATAATGTGAATCCTTATTCTTTTACTATTGCGATGCCCACCAATTTATTTGTGTTATTTTTTTGATTTATTAGTCTCTGCTCCTATTATGAAGCGGATGTATGCATGTAGAGCTGAATTATTAATTCAATACCTTGCTATGTTTATCCTTTCCGATTGAGATATGGTAGAAGGCTCCTAGGTGTGTACTGTTATTTGCTACTACATACTTCTTAGGTTTGAAATAACATATTAGGGGCTATATGTGACCTTCGACCATGTTTTTGACTTTATAGCTTAAATTTACGTTGAGCCTTACAGATTCCTATTTCTATTTCCCTTGTTTTTGAGAAGCTTTGGAATGTTATCTGCATCCTCAGTCCACATTCGAGTGACTAGGTTCTTGTATGCGAGAGTTTATTCATTTATTTTCTTCGTCTGTCCACATTTATGCTAATGCTTATTGGCTGTGAAATTAGTAACCAGTGTTTGTTTGGTTCCTCCTATCACAGTGTATGACTTTGGTTGAATACATTTGGTGTATAGATCTGAATAAATATTGCTGCTAAAACTAACTGGTTCCTATATATTTGCAAATAAATACAAGTCAAATTTCCACCTGTTTCAGTGGGTCTGGTACAGTCAGTAATTCAATGCCACATATTTAAACTGTGTAACTCTCATATCTGTCTCCTTTTCCAGATTATTTTGTTGCATGATACAGTTCTTTATGTCAATACCGTTTCGTCCTTAGTTTTGTTCTCTATTTGTTATTCATTTTTGTACTGTCATGATGAATATGGTTGTCCTTTTTTATATATTAGATAGTATATTGTGCATTATAAGTTTATAACTTAAAATTTATTTTGTTCTCGTGTGCACAGTCATAATGCAAGGTGTTTGTGTCTTCTGACTAAATTTGTGAGATGTAGCGGGTAGTCCTTTAGAGGATTTTACAGATTTGTTGAGAGTAACATCTCTTTGAAGATTATATTAGGTGTAGTGGATGTCATGTAATTTTGTAGTGGGTATGTGCCGTATAAAGGATCTGTGTGCTATTATTTGAGTTGATAGTATCTCACTTGGCTGTGAATTGTTTTTGTCTATTTGTGTTTTTATCTGGTACATACTCTCCTTCTGGGTTTTTGGTTATAAATATGCTGATGGTCCCTTATTCTATTTCTGACCTATTCAAGTTGTGGATAGCTTTAGATTTGCTTATCCCATATATAATCTTTCTTATGGTATTGCTTTGATTATCAGTAATATACATTTCATCTATACTTTGCTTTCACTGTTATTTATTTTCCTTTCCATACAAGATGTAACCATATGTTCTACTTTGATGTGAGTCTTCATGTGTTGCTTGCTTTCTGTTTGGAGCGTGTGACTGACCTGGTTAAAATTTTCATCAGTTTTATTTCTTGGCTGTATCTTCATTGTTCTCTAGTTTTGGTGATAGTTGCTCTTGTTTGTTTATTTACATATATTTCGGCGCATGTATGGGGGGTTGGGGTGCGTAACACTGCCAATGCCGGTCCCAAGCCCGGATAAAAGTGGAGGGAGCACAAGCTATAAAAAATTGGGGATTAATAAAAATGTCATGGCAATTTATTGTGTTGCTGTTATGTAGTATTTTGTGAAAAATTGCCATTCAGTAGTGCATTTTGACTACCAAAATAAATAGCCCTTTGGCAGGCCGAAGAGGAAGGCCAAGTTGGAGGAGACTCATCTTCTTTGAGGTTGATGTTTCTCCTGATGAAAGCAAGGAACCCCCAGTGCAATCCTATTGGGGGTTTCTCGTCCAGTCTGAGTACGCCTCCAGGTAGTGAAGTTTTCCAGTTGCAACTTGGCCCTGTCAATGATCCATCTTAACCTGTCTTGGGCAGCACTAGCTTCAAAGTTGGGAAGAAAAAGAAACCAGTCATGCTGTTTTGCCTATCAAATACGCTGGGTTGATGTTCCCCGAACAAAAGGTTGCTAAACACCTTTGCAACAAAGCAGAGGTACTGGTGGTTATTGAAGTACCTTTGCAACAAAGCAGAGATACTGGTGGCTATTGAAGTTTGCGATTCCTGATCTTTCCTACGGTTCGAAGTAACGAGTATCACTTGATGTCGAGGCTACTTAGGATATGAAGCAGTAGGAAAGCTGCAGTGGAATGGTACATGTTATGACCGGTTTAGTCTACAACCGGAGGAGGCCCAATGGGCCGGCTTAGTTAGGGGCTTAGTCCACAAGTTATCTTATTTTCATTATATAAACAGTTGTAAACCCTACGTAGAGAGACAAGCAATAAACATAATATTTGTTGCCGACTCCCAAAGGAGTCGGTCTTCCAGCCCTAGCCGCCACCCTCATCTGCGCCGCCGCCTCTCCTAGCTCGCACGACGGCGCCGACTCGCCGGCGCCCTCGCCTCCGCTCTCACGCGACTCCCTCCTTCCCCTACAACCTCCGCCCTAGGCCTGGTAGAGTAGTTGATTCTACCAATTTGGTATCAGCTTGCTCTCGTTCGATCATGTCGTCTTCACCGCCTTCCACCACCGTCGCCCCCGTGTCCGGGACCTCCGCGCCGCCGCCGTCAACAGCATCCTCGGGGGCGCTCGCGCCGTCCCCCCTGGACCTCTCTTCCCCACCACGACAGCCGCCCCCGCGCCGGCCGCCGTCGTCTACACGCCCGAGCAGATGAGCGGGGTCATCAACGACCTCGTTACCGCCGTCCAAGGGATCCAGCTGTTCCTGGTCGGCTCCCAGGGGCCGCCTACACCGACGCAGCCGATCGCCATCACCGGTCCGCCATGGATCCCGGCGTTCCCGATCGCGCCGATGCAGCCTCAACCGCCAGCGCCCCTGCCGTGGCTGCCGTGGCAGCCGCCGGCCACCACCAGCCCAGCTTCCGCCGCCTCGAACGGCGTCCCGATCCAGCACGTCCGTTTCCCCTCGTCGCCGTCACCACTCCCGACATGGCTCACCGAGTCGTCGCCGCCACCAATCTATACGACGGCCGGGGCTCAGCATTGGCCTCCCCACTCGGACGCCCCCTCCTCCAGCTTCGCGCCCCCCCCTTCCGCGGCTCGCGCGGAGCCGTACGTCCCTGGCGGCGTCGCCCCGATGCCTCCACGCTACGCCAAGCTCGAGTTCGCCACCTACGACGGCTCGTAGGACCCCCTCAACTGGCTCAACCAGTGCGAGCAGTTCTTCCGTGGGCAGCGCACCCTCGCGTCGGACCGCACTTGGCTCGCCTCCTATCATCTCAGGGGCGCCGCCCAGACATGGTATTACTCCCTCGAGCAGGACGAGGGTGGCATGCCTCCTTGGGATCGCTTTCGCGACCTCTGCCTCCTTCGCTTCGGTCCCCCAATCCGCGGCCGCTTGGCGGAACTTGGGCGTCTATCGTTCACCTCCACGGTGCAGGACTTCGCCGATTGCTTCCAGGCCCTCGCTTGCCATGCCCCTGGGGTGACGGGACAGCAGCGCGCCGAGCTCTTCATCGGCGGGTTACCGGATCATATCCGGGTGGACGTGGAACTACAGGCATCCCAAGACCTCCAGATGGCGATGCACTACGCTCGCGCCTACGAGCGTCGCGCCCAGGCGGTGCAGCAAATCGCCCCGGGCCGCGGCGGACGCACGGCCGCCCGCCCACCGCCGGCGACCATGGCAGCCGGCCGGCCAACCCCGGCGGCACCGGCGAACCCGGCCCCGGCGGCCACGCGCACCTTCCGCCGGCTTACCCCGGCCGAGCAGGTCGAACGCCGACGTCTCGGCCTCTGCTTCAACTGCGACGAGACCTACGGTCCCGGCCACGTCTGTCCTCGCCTCTTCTACTTGGAGACGGTCGACGACACCGAGGCAGACACGCCACCCGAGGCATCCGACGGGCTGCCCCTCCCAGCGCCGGCCGAGCCCACCCCCGCCACCGCTCCTGCCAAGGCGTTCGTGGTCTCTCTCCACGCGCTGGCCGGCATACGCCATGAGCGCACGATGCTCCTGCCGGTGATGATTCACGGCGAGCGCCTGGTGGCTCTACTAGACACGGGCTCCACACATAATTTCCTACCCGCCGCCACCATGCGTCGTCTGGCCCTCCAGCCAACGGGCGGCGATACTCTCCGCGTGACCGTGGCCAACGGCGACCGCCTGCGCTGCCATGGGTTGGCACAGCACGTGCCCCTCACCATCGGCGACGAGCACTTCACCATCACGTGCGCCGGCATCGACTTGGGCTGCTTCGACTTCATCCTCGGCGTGGACTTCTTGCGGACCCTCGGCCCCATCCTGTGGGACTTCGACACCCTCACGATGACCTTCTCGCACCAGGGTCGCCGCGTCCGGTGGGAGGGCCTTGGAGGCGCCGCCCCAGCACCACAGCTGCAGCTCGCCACAGGGGACGACGAGGCCGAGCACCCCCTGCTGACCCAGCTCCTTCTGCAGCACGGCGACCTCTTCGCCGAGCCGCACGAGCTACCACCCGTGCGGGAGTACGACCATCGCATCCACCTGCCGCCAGGGACGGACCCGGTGGCGGTGCGGCCTTACCGCTACCCCCAGTTGCAGAAGGACGAGCTGGAGCGGCAGTGCGCATTAATGCAAGCCGCGGGCATCATCCGGATCTCTACATCGCCGTTCTCCGCGCCCGTGCTCCTTGTCCGCAAGTCGGACGACACGTGGCGCTTCTGCATCGACTACCGCGCTCTTAACGCCCTGACACTCAAGGACAAGTTCCCGATCCTGGTGGTCGACGAGCTCTTCGACGAGCTCCATGGGGCGCGCTTCTTCACCAAGCTCGACCTCCGGTCGGGCTACCATCAGGTGCGCATGCACCCGGACGACATCGCCAAGACGGCGTTCCGGACCCATCATGGCCACTTTGAGTTTGTGGTGATGCCGTTCGGTCTCACCAATGCGCCCGCGACTTTTCAGGCCTTGATGAACGACGTCCTCCACCCATACTTACGCCGGTTTGTGCTCATTTTCTTTGATGATATACTAATCTACAGCACTTCGTGGGCGGAGCACCTCCAGCATATCGCCATCGTCTTCAACGAGCTTCGAGCGCATCGTCTTCACCTTAAGCGCTCGAAGTGCTCGTTTGGGACGATGTCGGTCGCCTACCTCGGCCACATCATCTCCGCCGACGGGGTGGCTATGGACGCCGACAAGGTGGCGTCCGTCGCGGCTTGGCCGACGCCGCACTCGCCTCGCACCCTTCGAGGTTTCTTGGGCCTCGCAGGATACTACCGGAAATTTATCCGGGACTTCGGCACCATCGCGTCGCCACTCACGCGCCTGCTGCGTCGCGATGCCTTCGCTTGGGACGACGAGGCCACCGCGGCATTCGAGGCCCTGAAGGGGGCCCTCTCGATGGGCCCCGTTCTGCAGATGCCGGACTTCGACCGGCCGTTCATCGTCGACTGCGACGCCTCCGGTGCGGGGTTCGGCGCCGTCCTGCACCAAGGCGACGGTCCCCTCGCCTACTTCAGCAGGCCCTTCGCCGCACGTCACCTCAAGCTGGCGGCATACGAGCAGGAGCTCATAGGCTTGGTGCGGGCCGTGCGCCATTGGCGGCCCTACCTGTGGGGTCGCTCGTTCAGGGTTCGCACGGACCACTACAGCCTCAAGTTCCTCTTGGACTAGCGGCTGTCGACGGTGCCGCAACATCAGTGGATCAGCAAGCTCTTCGGCTTTGACTTCACGGTGGAGTATCGCCCCGGGCGCCTCAACACCGTGGCCGACGCCTTATCTCGTCGTGACGCCGACCCCGCCGACGCCGAGGGAGACGCCGAGGGTGCGATGCTCTGCATCCGCTCGGGTCCCTCTTTCGCCCTCTTCGACCACATTCGGCGGGCCACCACGGCCGCGCCGGACGCTCAGCTTCTGCGACAGCAGCTCGAGGCGGGCGCGTTGGACGAGCCTTGGCGCCTGGCAGATGGCTTGCTCCTTCATGGGCGTCGTATCTTCGTCCCCGACTACAATGACCTCCGCCATCAAGTGCTCCTGATGGCGCACTCAGCTGGCCATGAGGGTGTCCAGAAGACTCTCCATCGTCTCCGCGCTGACTTCTACATTCCCGGTGATCGGGCTTTGGTTCAGGACTGGGTGCGCTCATGCAAGAGGTGCCAGCGCAATAAGACGGAAACCCTGCGGCCGGCTGGCGTGTTGCAGCCACTGGAGGTGCCATCTCAGGTGTGGGCAGATATTTCCATGGACTTCATCGAGGGCCTTCCCAAGGTGGGCGGCAAGTCTGTCATCCTCACGGTGGTCGACCGCTTCTCCAAGTACGTCCACTTCATCGCGCTCGGCCACCCCTACACCGCCACATCGGTGGCCCACGCTTTCTTTGATGGCATCGTCCGTCTACACGGGTTTCCCGCGTCGATCGTCAGTGATCGGGACCCGGTGTTCACGGGGCATGTGTGGCGTGATCTCTTCCGGATGGCAGGCGTGAAACTCCGTTTCAGCACCGCTTTTCATCCTCAGACGGACGGTCAGTCGGAGGTGGTTAACAAGGTGATTGCCATGTATTTGCGCTGTGTTATAGGTGATCGTCCTCGCGCTTGGATGGATTGGCTTGCATGGGCGGAGTACTGCTACAACACATCCTATCACTCCGCCCTGCGCGCTACGCCGTTTGAGGTGGTCTACGGTCGACCGCCTCCGCCTATCTTGCCGGTGGATCCGGCGACGGCTCGGACAGAGGCTGCGGGGGAGCTTCTCCGCACCCGCGATGAGATGCTTGCCGAGGTGCGGCAACGTCTCGTCCAGGCTCAGCAGCTGGCCAAGCACTACTACGATGGCCACCATCGCGAGGTGGAGTACGCGGTGGGTGATTGGGTGTGGTTGCGCCTCCTGCACCGCTCCACCCAGTCCCTGGACCCTCGGGCAAAGCGCAAGCTGGGTCCTCGCTATGCGGGGCCCTTCGCCATCCTGGAGCGCATTGGGCAGCTGGCGTGTCGTCTACAGCTGCCAGCCGGGGCTCGCATCCACGACGTCTTCCATGTGGGGCTGCTCAAGCCCTATCGTGGCACGGCGCCCACAGCCACGCCAGCCCTTCCTCCGACTGCAGATGGGCGTTTGCTGCCAAGTCCGGCCAAGGTGTTGCGCGCACAGCTCCGTCGTGGCATCTGGTACTTGCTGGTTCAGTGGGAGGGCCTTCCGGAGGAGGAGGCTACTTGGGAGCAGCGTGATGAGTTCTAGCAGCATTATCCAGACTACCAGCTCGAGGACGAGCTGTTTGCGCAGGCGGGGAGAGATGTTATGACCGGTTTAGTCTACAACCGGAGGAGGCCCAATGGGCCGGCTTAGTTAGGGGCTTAGCCCACAAGTTATCTTATTTTCATTATATAAACAGTTGTGAACCCTACGTAGAGAGACAAGCAATAAACATAATATTTGTTGCCGACTCCCAAAGGAGTCGGTCTTCCAGCCCTAGCCGCCACCCTCCTCTGCGCCGCCGCCTCTCCCAGCTCGCACGACGGCGCCGACTCGCCGGCGCCCTCGCCTCCGCTCTCACGCGACTCCCTCCTTCCCCTACAACCTCCGCCCTAGGCCTGGTAGAGTAGTTGATTCTACCAGTACAACCTTTGCTGAATTCTGAAACCTTGTCATTGTCAACAAACTTGTGTTGCACGTCAGGACAACACAAACAAAGGGGAGGTTTCCAGCTGCAACCAGCCTTGTCAATGAGCTTCCCGGTCATGGACAGCACTAAAAATAGACGAAGTCTCTCACGGGGTCACTAGAGATGCAGCAGAAATGCACCTTCCTGTAGGCAAAACCAATAGCCCAGCTCAGTCCATCGCGACAAAGCACAGCGCCAGAAACTATCTCACTTGGAGGTTGAAGCTATGCGAGAACTAGTCAATTGCCTCTTTCTTTTTGAGCAGGCTAGGAACATCCAATAGTGTATCATGCCATACTGCCACACCTTTGCCTCTATATAAACACCATTAGTCCCCAAAATGCTATATAAACACCATTAGCCCCCAAAACGTGAAAGACACCAACGGGCAGGCTTCAGTTGCAGAATCTATACATATATAAAAGTTACAAGCTTTGACAGTCTATTAGCTATGCCAAATCAGATTAGGGTATTGTAGATGGCAAATTCGCACATCTACAGTTTCACCCATTTGTATTGCCGTTCGATCCAATCTGGATGCCCTAGTTAAAGCGGCGTCTTCCCTCTGTTTCCACACAGTGCGGTTTGTGTGTGTGGTGCCACGATCACTTCTCACCGCTTTGACTGGGTCCAGATATTTCCCGTCGTCTCCTGTCTCTCATAGATGAGTTAATGACGCAAAGCTACCACATTTGAGGCGAACGTGTCCGAAAACTACCACCTTTGGACATTTTGCCACTTAACTACCTCTTTTGAGGCTAGGTCGCGACGCGAAGCACTGATCGCTGCTGTTTAGCAGGTTAACACGAAATCTGACTACTGGGACCCACACGTCAGCTCCACGTGTCATCGGCGGACGGCGAAGCACTCACGGCCGTTAGGGCAACGCCAAATAAAACAGCCGTCGAGCTCACTCCTCTCTCCCAGCTCACTCTCTTCCCCCTCGCTCTTCTCGCCGCCTCTGTTCACGCCGCCGCCGCCGCCTCTGCTTGGAGCAAGCCGCCGCCGCTGGAGGGGAGATGGTGTCGTGGGGTGATGGTGAGGAGTCAACAGGCTATGAGAGCTCCGATTTCGAAGCTGATGTGAGTGCTCTCCTCCTCCCTCTGAAATCCCTCTCTGAAATCTTGGTTAGATGTATCGATTGAGGTGATTTTGGGAAAAGCTAGATAAGATCTTGCCTGATTGAAATCCAATGCAATGTTTAGGCACTGAATGTCATCTATGACTCTGAGTACTGCGGGTCAGATGATGGATTGCCAGCTGCTCGCTGCAAATGTCGCAAAGTAGCTGAAAAATTTGTAGCTTTCGAGGGATGGTGCACTGGCAGGAGGTTTCTTGGCTGTGGTATTGAGGTGTGTGTTTTTTGCTGTAATTATATTGTGTAGAAGTACCATACTTAGTTCATAACTGAAGATAGTTTTTGGCTTGATTTCTGTCGGAAGGGCCTCGGTGTGATTATGTGAAGTGGGTAGATGAAGCATGGCCTAGAAGCTTGCAGAAAGCATTGGGAAGACTGTGGGAAATGCATGGTGAACAAAAGCATGGTAGAACTAAGGATGCTCTGCAGCATCTGGAACAGAAGTTCCACCACCAGCATGAGATAAGGTTGCTGCAGAAGGATCTAAAGATGGCACAAGATGAACTGAAGACTTGTGTGGGTGAGAAGCAGGTCTTACTTGCTCTGAAGGCCAAAGCAGGACAGTCTCTGATAGATGCAAGTGCAGAACTGGAGCAGAAGAAACTCATTGATGCACACCATTCTAACATGCACAAAGTTCTCAGAATTAGGGCAGAGAAGGAAAGGGACATCATGAAGAAGGAGAAGGAGGAGTTGAAGGCTCAAAAGAGAAAGCTAGAGTTCATCATTGCAGATATGCTAGACCAGAAAGAAGCCACCAAGGCCAAGATGAGGAAGATCATAGCAATTGCCTCAGAGGAGTGAGTGTTTCAGTGTTAAATAGGTGCTGTGCACCTTGGTATGTAATGAATTTGCTGTGGTTTGCAAGTGTAACAATGTTGAACTGGTGTCTATGTATTAGCTTTTAGTGGATTGTAATTCTGTTGAACCATGTATTTCCTTTTAGTGGATTGTAATTCTGGTGAACCATGTATTTGCTATTATTCAGACCTTATATGGTGGTATTTAACCATGTTGTGAGATGATGTCTTCCTTGGTTGTAAATAGAATTGGTCTCAGCTAGTCGTCGAGACCATTTGGTTACAAATAGAATTGGTCTCGGCTTGTCGTCGAGACCATTTGGTTGTAAATAGAATTGGTCTCGGCTAGTCGTCGAGACCATTTGGTTACAAATAAAATTGGTCTCGGCTTGTCGTCGAGACCATTTGGTTGTAAATAGAATTGGTCTCGGCTAGTCGTCGAGACCATTTGGTTACAAATAGAATTGGTCTCGGCTTGTCGTCGAGACCATTTGGTTGTAAATAGAATTGGTCTCGGCTAGTCGTCGAGACCATTTGGTTACAAATAGAACAAGTATAGGCTACATATATCAATCAACAGAATCAAACTGGCACACACACATATGAAACATAGATTAACTTATAAAGCCTGGTTCTGGCACATCAAGTTCTTCCCAAGATAACAGCTAACACAAACATCCAGAGCATCATGAAGTTTTGCTCAAAGTCAGATGATTACAACACTGGCAACTACTTTTGCCCCAGCCAAAATGCCAGCACCACTCCAACTACATCTCACATAGTTTCAAGGGCAACAACCTTTTGCCCCAGCCAAAATGACACCACCAGCAGTTAGCACAAAGTTTCACTGCCTACCTCTATTACAAATGGAAACTGGCATCTACAATGCATCATCCCTTGGACCACAAAGCCTTGATGTATCAAGGGGAGGAACAGCTGCATCTCTTCCAGCTGATGCATTAGCCCCAGCATTCAAGTAGGACATGAAACCCCTTGGCCCTGGAGCTGGAGCATAAACTGGACCTGGAGCATATCTGGGAGCATAAACTGGACCTGGAGCATATCTGGGAGCATAAACTGGACCTGGAGCATGACTTGCAGGTGGCCTTGATGTCTGACCCCCATCTGCACTTGGTCCTGGTGCAGAAGAAGATGGTGTAGCATGAGTTGCATTTGGTCCTGGTGCATCAGAAGAGTAGGCCCCTGCCTCTTGGGTTTCTTCTTCACTGGCTTCTCTGACAGTATATCTTCATAAGTAGCAGATGGAGTGTCAAATATGTCTTCCACATCTGTCTCACCCTCACAGTGCTCCAATGGATCTGCTCTCTTCCTTTTTATCTCAGCAATAGTCTGCTTGAGTTCCTCAGCCTCTTTTCTCCTCATTTCATCAGCAAGCACAGGGTCATACTTGCATGGATACCAGAAACTGTCACTGCCATCAGATGCTTCTCCTTCATCTTCTTCTTCTACCTCTTGTGCATTTTCTTCTGGCCATCCATTCTCATCAGTTTGAGTCTGCCAAGGCTGCCAGTACACACTGTCCTGGGTCTCAAAGTGACCTTGCACTTGCTCATGATCAGGTGATGGTTCTCTCACATGTGGCTTCACAGGAGAAACTACAATAGCTTGCTTCCTCTTGTCCCTCATCACTGTCACCACCAATTTTCTAACATGCTCATACTTCCTAACCATTTCTTCCACCTTCAAATTGCTATCAAGCAAATCTAGGCCATTGAGTCCCTCTCCTTCTTCCTTTACATAGTACATTGAATCACACATACCGTATCCTTCCTTCTCAATGACAGATAGTAATTTCAGAAATCTAATGTCACTACGGGCCATACTGACTTGCACAAACTTAACACCATCGAATTGAAAATATAGCTCCCACATGTCATCAGACGGCCTAATTTTACATCACAAACATTTGTTCATCACTAATTGCACAGAAATCGAATGAACCCTAGATCAACAAGTTCCCACAATTCAGACAGAGGGGAAATCTTACCCGGTTGGCGACTCGTAGTGACTAAGCGGGTCCTCCGTCTAGGTGTTGAGCGCCAGCGAGCACGCAAACTGCGAAGAGGGAGATGGCGGTTGCGCGAACGGCTCCTCCGGCGACATTTCCTCCATCGCCATTGACGCCTGCTCCTCCTCCGAGTCCAAATCGACGCAGCCCATGTTGAAGCCCGACCCGAACAGCACTTGCCGCTGGAAACGCGGCCGTCCTCCGAAGAGACCTCCGCCGTCCCCCTCCACCCCGGCGCTGCCACCTCCAGTCGCCATGGACACGAGCAGAGGTGGGATAGAGTGGCTTCACTGAAACGCGGTCCGGTCGGACCGAGACCTAACCAGCCCTAACGGCCGTGAGTGCTTCGCCGTCCGCCGATGACACGTGGAGCTGACGTGTGGGTCCCAGTAGTCAGATTTCGTGTTAACATGCTAAACAGTGGCGATCAGTGCTCCGCGTCGCGACCTACCCTCAAAAGAGGTAGTTAAGTGGCAAAATGTCCAAAGGTGGTAGTTTTCGGACACGTTCGCCTCAAATGTGGTAGCTTTGCGTCATTAACTCGCTGCTGGCAAAGTCGTCCACCTCCCTATCTATTGCAGCTAAAGATTGGCCAATGGGATGCATCTTGTGTGGCTGTCTATGATCATGCCTCGGAGCTAGGTTACAACCCTTCTAGATATATATTTTTATTGCTGAAACAACACTAAGTTTATTGGCCAAAACCATTTTATACCTAAAAAGCAGCGTCAGATCTATTTAATTGATTCATCCGACCGCTTTTGTATGCAGCTGTTTATGCTTGGATGTGAAGTAGATCAAACTAAAACAATATTGTATATGATCACAGATTGAAAGATGGCCTGATTGCATATTAGTGAACCATTGGTTTCTTTTTGTCTGACACCAGTTTTTTTATCTATTAGAAAAATTAGATCCTTTCAGTAATTATTTGGCAAACACCGCTTGCTCATATTCTCTTATCTGTTCCAGTTACTCAACTTGGTTTTGTATGAATTGTAACGTAACTCTTTAGGTTTGCTTCACTGATTGCTTAAATTTTAGTGCAACTCTTTGCTTTTGTAGGTTTAGCTTGGTGACACTGTATTCGAGCAAAGAATGGATTGGCCCGCATGTAATTTTTCATCTAATAACACCTACAATCGGTGTTCTTGGTCTGTATTGTTTCGAGACTTCCAAGTAAAACATTTTTTTGTCTCTCACTGATTCATGATACAATAATTACCAATTCCAATGTAAAAATATACAATGGAAATATAGGACTTCAGATGCAGGTTTAGTAGATGTTACCTTGAGAATTTTTGCTATTTCTTCACCGTGTATGGATAGTTCGAGTTTCATGTGGCCTTTAAACGGCTGATCTTTGTAGATGGAAAAGAGAAGCCTTGCAATTGTGTTTGGTTTTGTCTTATGCATGCTCTGCCCCTCTATGAGGTAAAAGGGAAAAAGGTTAAAGGTCAAGACTTCAGTGTACTGTTGATATCTTATGTTCCTAGAATTAGTGGAACAATTACAATCAGTAGCTGTTTTATCAGTATTTTAACCTAATGAATTTGTATGAAATGCTATCTGGACTAGATATGTAGGTTCATACTTAGCTTTGCAATTTTCACCACATGATTCAGTAAGGCTGCATAGAGACCAAACTGAATTGGTCTAGGTTTAAAAAAGTTCAGGGATAAAAGCATACATACAAACAAGTCCTAGAGGTTAAGATACTGTAATTTCGCCATTGATTTCCTCCGTGGAATCTCTTGGTTTCATGATCCATCTGGTCATTTTCATTGTCAGATAAGTGAATCTTAGATCCTCTATTCTACTTTTGAATTGTTCTATGTTGATTCAGAGTAATCTTACATAACAGCGCACTGCTACATCACTAATACACTAAGAGCCGTGTGTGTTGATGTACGATTACTTTAGTTTCCAATTAAGGTGGAACATACTTCCTTTAATATTAAATCACTCTGGAAGATGACCGGTTCTAGAGTTGGAGTAATAGCTGATTTGTCCACTTATGCAATTCTGTAGCCAACACTACAAATAGCTTTCCTGTTTGTTTTCACGATCATGGTTTATGGTGTGATTACATTGAATTTGTTGGTAAAATTGCTTCTGGGGTTAAGGGCAGAATATTATTCGTGCTATATCAGATAATTATCTTCTTAATAATCAACTTCACAGGAGTTGGTTATATTGTTTTTCACCAGTCCAAGCTATTTTGCTGTCAGCCTACTTTAAGCCTATCTTCAAAGCTTAAATTTATCTTCAAGTGAATATATTTATGTAGTGAAATTTTTGAAAGGCTTTAAACTTCTCTATGATTTTTTTTTGTTTGCAAATGAGCGGTCGCATTTCGCTCATATATATTTACAGTGGGACTTCTGAATCTTTGTTGTATACATGTTCTTATGTTATATCTTCTCCTGAGTCCTTGGTTGATAACTGATCCAGTAATTAAATATAGATACTGCAAGTTGTAAATATGAGGGACAACAACACATTCTATTAGTGGAACTTACATTTTGTCGCTATTGAATCAGGTACGACCTGTCGTACATGAACTGTTGTTTTTTCCTGTTTTCTTTATGCTTTACTAATTGTATGTACGTTGTTTATCTTACAGGCCAGTCGACAGATGTTCAGCTGGCTTTATCTTTGGAATTTGTTTACAAATGTGAGTGCAGATTCGTTTGTTTTTCCGTCTGGTTGTGTGCGGTATGATCTAATTACCTCTTTTGGTTACTTTTTTTTTAGCTACTTACCTTGGCAGACCGTGCTAAGGTGGTACTCATCATACTTGAATTCCTAGCTATGAAGCACCAGGACTCCTCCTTCCACAAGGAACCTGAACCCTCAGTTTAGTTTAACAATGCAGCAGAGCCTCCAGCTATCGACTTCTTGGCCAAGAGCAGAAATCATCGTGGCTACCAATTTCTCCACCAGACGATGAGGACATATGGCCGGACCACTGATGCTCTAAAGAACAAGAAGAGACCTTACCCATAAATCTGACTGCCCTACTTCACAATTTCTTCAAGACTTTCATCACTAGACTAAGTAGATCACGTGGCCTATTTTTCCGTCAACCAACCTGAAGAACTATGCAATCGGTTCAAAATAAATATTGGTACACGCTTTCTCAGCAATATCTCATATCCTTTGCAAACATACATTCAACGGGCGCGGCGTGCCGCCGCGCGTACCTTCCTAGTAAGATCATCAAGATGGACCTCCGTTCCCTCCTCGTGCTGCTTGTCGTCTGCTTGGTAATCCATCTCGAGGGTGCGAGCGCTCAGTACGGCAGCTCGCCCAGCAACGGAGCGCCGGGGGTCGCCGGGGCAGGGTACTCTTCTCTGGGCGTGGCTGCCGCTCTACTCGCCGTTGCAGCCCTAGTTTTTAACTGAGACCTGAGTTGTATTTTGAACTTTTGAAGGTAATTATACTGACAGTACAACAACTTATCAATGATGTGCATTTTCATACAATAACTTGCAAATTGTGTTTGGGTGGTACAAAAACTTGTCCGGCATATGCAAAATTGAAACAAATACACCTGGCGCTGACATGTGGCATCAATTTTTTTCAAAAAGTCCCTACAACCTTTTGTCTTACACCGCACATTCAAACCAATTCAGCTAACTAGGCTTCGTGGTCGAGACCGCTATGGTTCTATACCTTATCGCTTGGAGTTGGCTTAAACGTTCGCGGTCACAACTAATTGGACTTTATCAGCAAGGAACAACTGGATATTATCTTCCTGCAGGAAACCATGCGTCAGGATTTTACAGATCAGGAGCTTAGGGGTTTGGTTAATGGGGAGCTATTTCATTGGCACTGGCGTTCAGCAGTGGGACGTTCGGGTGGCATGTTGCTGGGCATTAGAGATGATTCCCTGGAAGTGGGTGGTATTGATCAGGGCCCCTTTTTCCTAAGTGCAACAATTATGCACAGAATCTCAGGGTTTAAATTTGTCTTCATTGGGGTTTATGGCCCAGCTGATCATGGCCGATCCTCTCAATTCTTGGGAGACCTGGAGACTAAAGTTCTTAGCTCGTCCTTCCCAGTGGTTGTCCTGGGCGATTTCAATCTGATCAGAGGCCCCCAGGACAAGAACAACGCCAAAGAGACAAAAAACAAAGAAGGCGCCTAGGGTGGCCCTTCCCCCGCGCACCAATCTGAGAGCCACCCCCGCTCGACAAGCACGAGCGTTAGCAAGGGAGTCCTGATGAAAGCTGCAGGCTGGAACTTGAGGGGTTTTGGCCGGAGCGGCCAAAAAACCCAGTTACGGGACTTTATCAGCAAGGAACAACTGGATATTATCTTCCTGCATGAAACCATGCGTCAGGATTTTACAGATCAGGAGCTTAGGGGTTTGGTTAATGGGGAGCTATTTCATTGGCACTGGCGTTCAGCAGTGGGACGTTCGGGTGGCATGTTGCTGGGCATTAGAGATGATTCCCTGGAAGTGGGTGGTATTGATCAGGGCCCCTTTTTCCTAAGTGCAACAATTATGCACAGAATCTCAGGGTTTAAATTTGTCTTCATTGGGGTTTATGGCCCAGCTGATCATGGACGATCCTCTCAATTCTTGGGAGACCTGGAGACTAAAGTGCTTAGCTCGTCCTTCCCAGTGGTTGTCCTGGGCGATTTCAATCTGATCAGAGCCCCCCAGGACAAGAACAACGCCAATGTCAACTGGCCGCTGGTGAATGCGTTTAATGATTCTATTCCGCGTATGGCACTTAGAGAAGTTGCACGCTCGGGGGCTCGTTTCACCTGGTCAAATCGGCAAAGAGCTCCGGTGCGGTGTGTCCTGGATAGGGCGCTGGTGGCCCCAGAGTGGGAAACCCAGTTCCCATGCTTATCTTTGCGAGCTTCAACGTGCTTGGGCTCGGATCACACGCCCCTTGTGCTAGACACTGGCAGTAGTTTACCTAGAAGATCATCCAGGTTCTTCTTTGAGACGAGCTGGTTTGACATTCCTGGCTTTATGGAGTTGGTTTCGGCTAGGTGGCTGGATCATGCCGCAGGAATCCATAGATGTCGCGGCCCCATTGATTGGTGGCATAGACAATCTACAGAGCTTAGACAGTTTCTGAAAGGGTGGGGAG
Organism: Dactylis glomerata; assembly: GCA_007115705.1. NCBI lineage: Eukaryota > Viridiplantae > Streptophyta > Magnoliopsida > Poales > Poaceae > Dactylis > Dactylis glomerata. The sequence goes on from QXEO01000450.1 coordinate 4,522,174, forward strand.
CTAACTTGGGCAAAGAAGCCAGAGTGGCGAAGGCCAACCTTCTTGCTCGCATCCAGGAGCTGGATATAAAGGCTGACTCCGACGGGCTGGATGAAGATGGCTGGGCCCTTCGCTATCACTTAGAAGGTCAAATGATGGATGTGTTGAGTGCAGAGGAGGACTACTGGAGACAAAGAGGTCGTCAACAGTGGCTCCTTAAAGGGGATGCGAACACGAAACTCTTTCACGCCTTTGCCAACGGCAGGAAACGCAAGTGTGTGATTCTCACACTGGAGGATGAGAATGGGCAAGTGTCAGATCCTAGGGGTATCCAAGACATTACTTATGCTTTCTACAGGGGCCTGATGGGCCCAGAGGAACCTAAGCCCCTGTCTCTACAGCAAAACATCTGGAGCCCCAATATGCAAGTAAATGATCAGGAAAATGAGGATCTGTTGCGATCCTTTACCATGGAGGAGCTTGAGGCTGTTCTCAAGGATACCAAGACTGACACAGCTCCTGGGCCCGATGGCCTGCCTGTGCTGTTTTACAAAAAGTTCTGGGGGCTGATTAAGAAAGAGGTGCTGCACATTCTGAATGGTTTTGCCCTGGGAACGGTGGATATTGCCAGACTGAATTTTGGAATTCTCTCTCTCATTCCTAAAGTCCCGGGTGCTGTAAACATCAGACAGTTTCGACCTATAGCCTTGATAAATGTCATTTTCAAGCTGATCTCTAAGTCTTATGCTATGCGTCTGTCCCCAGTAGCTCATCGAGTGATCTCGCACTCACAGACAGCCTTCATCAAAGGTAGATTCATCCAGGATGGCCCCTTGGCTTTGCACGAGATTATTCATGAGCTGAAGTCAAAGAATTTGCCAGCTGTGCTGCTCAAATTAGATTTTGAAAAGGCATATGATAGGGTTAACTGGCATTTCCTGAGGGAAGTGCTCCTCACAAAAGGTTTTGATCCTGCTTATGTGCATAGGATCATGCAGTTGGTTAGTGGAGGCCAAACTGCTATTTCTATTAATGGAGAAGTGGGTCCTTATTTCAGAAACAAAAGGGGAGTGAGGCAAGGGGATCCTCTTTCCCCTCTTTTGTTTGATTTTGTGGCAGATGCCCTGGATATAATTCTGTCCCGTGCTAGGGTAGCAGGGCACATTCAGGGAGTTGTTTCTCACCTGATTCCAGAGGGGGTCACTCACCTGCAGTATGCAGATGATACTATGATTATGATCCAGAATACTGACCTGAGCCTGATTAACCTGAAGTTCATCCTGCTATGTTTTGAGCTCCTCTCTGGGATGAAAATTAATTTTCATAAGAGTGAGGTGATTGTTATGGGTTGTGATTGTGAGGAGCAGGCTAGAGTGGCCAGACTTCTCAATTGTAAGCAGGGCAGGTTCCCCTTTACTTACCTTGGCTTCACCATGAGTGACAAAAAACTGACCATAGCAGATATGGATCCTTTGGTGGCTGCAGTAGCTAAGAGAGCTGCCCCCTGGCAAGGAAGATTTATGTCTTCTGTGGCAAGGTTAACGCTGGTGAATGCGTGCCTGTCCAATTTGCCCCTTCATACGCTAGGTCTCTTTCTGTTGGCCGATGGGACCCATGCAGGTTTTGATAAACATAGAAACAGGTTTTTCTGGGAAGGGTAGGGCACCAAAAAGAAGTATCATATGGTTAAGTGGGAGGATGTCTGCCAACCCAAAAGCCAGGGTGGCTTGGGGGCTATTAACTCTAAGTTAATGAACATTGCTCTCATGGCTAAGTGGATCTGGCGTATCCTGAGTGATTCAGAGTCAAGTCTACTTTGGCTAAGATTGCTCATGGCAAAATACAATGTCAAGAATTTTTTCTCCTCCAGACCGGTTGCCTGCTCTCCTTTCTGGCACAATTTGCACAAAATCAAGCACCATTTCAAGAAAGGGGTCAGGTTCTCTCCAGGAGCTCAATCATCCATCAGTTTCTGGAATGATTTGTGGATTGGAGATACACCTTTGAGTGTGAGATTCCCAAGCCTCTTTCAGAAAAGCTCTGAGAGTGACATTTCGATTGCCCAAGCCTATTCTGAGGAGGGCTGGTGGATTCCATTCCTTAGAAACTTAGACCAGGCTGACACCCAAGCGTGGGGTGAGTTATCCAGTTTGGTTGAGAATATTGAGTTGGAGGATCGTGAGGATTATATTTCCTGGGAATGGGAACAAACTGGCTGTTATTCTTCTAAATCCTTGTACAGAGAGCTCTGTAAGAAGCCAGAAGTACAGATTTCAAAGTACATCTAGAATTATGAGGTCCCTCCAAAGATTAAGATCTTCACGTGGTAGTTAGCTCGCGGTCGTTTGCCGTCCAATGATCAGATTCTCAATAAGCATGGCCCGTCTGATGGCCTTTGCGTTTTGTGTGGAGAGTTGGAATCTGCGGATCACATCTTCTTCCAATGCTCTTTGGCTCAATTCCTGTGGAGTGGGGTTCGTGATATGCTTAGTGTAAGCTGGAACCCTAACTCAAGAATGGAGTGGTTTAGTATTTTGGACTCTCTGGGGGAGAGATCTAAAAGGCTGATGTGGATCTTTTTCGCTGCCCAATGCTGGGCTCTCTGGACTACTCGTAATAAGTTTACCATAGAGCGAAAATTCCCGCGGCAACCAGCTGACATCATTTTCAAACTCATGCTTTCTTTGCAGCTGTGGCGTCCGCTTCAAAAGCCTAAGGACCGGAAAGCGCTGGATGAGCTGATCAGACTGTCCAAGGCCTTCTTCGCCCGCACCTCTTCTCCTCCAGTGGCTCCAGACAGGAATCATCAGACGCATAACACCGCCGGCCTGCGCGCTGTGTAACGCCATCTTGATGGTTGTACCGTACTTATTATATATGTTTGTCTCCTAACTTCCTGGTGGTATGACCAGTGTGGTCATGCTACGGTTGGTACCTGCTCGTGCCCTTCCTGTTCTCTTTGGGCAGGTGCTGTTGTAGTCCTTAACTATTGTAAAACTTTGTTGTGGTGGCTTTATTAATTTAAAGTTGGATACAGGCTGCCTTCTATCTAAAAAAAAACTAATTGTCATGGCTTTACATGTTAGCATCTAGGCGGTTAAATTTTTATATCAAAATATCACGCAAGCCGTGTAGATATCAAATCGTAGAACATCTTAAAATTAAATTAGGAACATCACTCATCTGTTCTCTTGCTTGACACAAAGCGTTGTCGTCTTTCCGGTCGCACGATTGGCTTATCTGGTCGGGATGCGTATGCAACATAGTTTTGAAAACCGGACCGATTCGGTGGTCCGACTATAAAAAACTTGAACCAACACCTTTTTTGGTTTTTTAAGAGGCACCGGTCTAAAGGGCAAAAAACCCATTAGAAAGTTGTTAAAATAATTTCATTTTGTGGTTTTCCGGGTTTGTTGCTCTTTGCCAACAAATGATTGCACGATCCGTATCTGCAACAGTGTTGGAGCTGCCTCATGCAGCTCCTCTTCCTCCTCCCTCAAACCTTTCACATGAACTCACACAGCGGCACACACACTAGTCAAGGAAGAACAAGCACGCTTTGCCATGACCATCTCCCTTGACGCCCATGGTGGCTACATCTTTTCTTCTCTTCTCATTCCATCAAATAAACTGACTTAGGGCAAGTACAACGCAGGCGCTAAGGCCAGGCGCTAGGATTGATATCCTGGCAGTTTGCGAGAAATCCCGGTCGATTCTGGGAAAAGGTCTGGCGTCGACGCAAAAGCTGGCGTCGGGCGCTCAACTCGTTTTTTCCCGCAGCGGGCCGATTTCACAGCTGCTTCTTTTGTTTTATCATTTTTTTTAATTCGTCCAAGCGCTCACGGATGCGTATTAGCGTTGGAGCATGGGGATCTTGTATGGACGCTTACCGTTTTTGCTCGATCTTTTCCCCATATAAGCGCCCAAATAAGCGCTTTGCATTGAAGATGCCCTAAGCCCTTAAATAGGCAGCATGCAAACACACGCCCGGTCAAGCCACCTACTTGATCCTATTTTTATGGCAACTAACACACGATTTAGACTAGACATACACGTCCATCTAGCACCTACATGCAAGTTGTAACTAACGCATGCACTACAGATTAACAATGCAAATAACACATACAATGCAGATTTGCTACCACGGATGGTAGCTATGCATACATAGAGGATCGTTCGATGCGCTTCGCGATTCGTGTTGCCGTTCATGCAAGTTAACCGCGTCTGTCAACCATGTGCTGGCGCATGGCAGTCTCTCTCTCCCCACCTGACCTGACACAACCCCACTCCACACGGACCCCAGCAAATTCAATCCCCTTCTCCCCCGTCCACGGCAACCGCCCCGCGCCGGACCACAGCAAGCCCCTGGGCCGATGTCGCCTCGACGGCCGGCCATACCTCTCCTCCCCAGAGCTCGCGCATCAGCTTCCCAATCCATGCATCTTGAGTTCTTGACGTCGATGCGCGGGTGGCTCCAGCCTCCCATTCCATGCCTGGGAAGGCGCCGAGGTACACGCCGAGCGGGGCATCCAGGGCGGCGCAGGCCCTTGTGTGGATGCAGCCCTGGGAGGTGATGTGGACTCCCCTCCATGGAGCTAGGAGTGGTGCTAGGCCTCGCCGTCGCCTCCCGCACCACACCTTTTTTTGTTTTTGGATAAAATCCGCAATCGCACCTACACCTACCGCTGCCGGCGCCGAGGCATACGGGCCGCCGACCTGACCTTGTCGATCTCCGGCCAGCGTTGTTGGTCACCTGAACCGCTATCGTCCGCCCCCACCCCTGTGGTCCGCACATCACCGGGAGAGAAGGCGGCGTGCACATCGAGGCCGGATGTGCCGCGAGGTGGACGGGGACACCGACGGCCGGCGCGTCTCCTGCTGGGCGGTGCCGAACCGGCTGACGGGCAGCTGTGGCTTAGCTCCCCAGCGCCCCATGGCGGGGCGCGACCTCCTGGTTCTAAACCGCTGGCCGGTCTTCTCCTCAAATCGACGCCCAGAGCCACCCCCAGTAATCCCGCGGAGAGCTTAGGAGGCGGCGGGACGGCGGGGACACGGAAGCAATGGAGGGCTGGGGGCCGGTTGTGGAGGAGCTCGCATGCTTGGCCGGCGGGCGCGCTGGGGGAGTTTGGCCGGCAGGGGAACCAGAGGCGCACTGGGTCGGGAAGTGTGGGAGCTCATCGGCCTGGTCGGGGCGATGGTGGGGGCAGCCGACGCTGTGTCGGAGACGGGGCCGCCGGAATCCGCTCGATATGGGGCCGCCCGAACCTCAAGATGCAGGGGGACGCGAATGTTCCCCCCGCCGACTGGTCCAGGGCCATCTCGGGTGGTCTCAGGTGGGTGGTCGTGGTGCTTCCGTGCGGACGCCTCGTCGATGGTGTCCTCCAGTGCGGGCGCCTCCTCAGAGGAGAGAGGACATCGACGTCCCCGCAGCTTCGACCACCAGCACTACTCACACGCCCGACCGCCGCGTGTGGTGGGCCCAGGCCCAGCGACCGAGGAAGCTGCCATGCTAATTTCAAACTGGCCGGCTAGGGTGGTGCGCGACGGTGCCCTGGGCTAGGGTGGAGGTTACCATGGCCAGATCTAGGAGGAGGAAGGGGGAGGGCGGTCGGTGATAGCCATGCTCGCAGGAGGTGGTGGTGTGGTGGTGGGGATTCGGGTGCGGGAGTGGGAGTGCTACCGTGGTGGGTGGTGGTGAGAGAGAAAACTTGCTAGCTAACGCCTCTAACGCCGTTAGCGTAGATGAATGATGGAGATGTCCTATAGGGAATTTTGGATGGCTGGATGTGGGTGCATAGCTACCACCGGTGGTAGCCCACTATTTTGCTAGCAAGATTAGTGCTAACAAACAGCGCCCGTTGTTGATGGCCTTGCAGATCACATCCTGGCTCTTAGAGGAGAACTTGCCCACGGGGTCGCGGTGAGGCCACCGATGACGACAGTGAGAGACACGGCACCGAGCGTGAAGAGCACAAGCTCCCACGCAACTGTGACACCGATGATGAAGGTGGTCATGTAGTAGATGAGGGTGTCGAGCTTCTCGCTAAAGATGTCGTCCACATGCAGCAGGATATCTACGCCCACCCATGAAGACGCCTAGATTGCATCGCCCACGACGAGCAGGATATCAACCAGTTCGATGAAGCAGCGGATAAAGACAGGAAGAGTGCAGCTGCCAACGGGAGCGCCTAGCATTTGTACAAGATCGTCATACATGGTCAAGATTGTCCGCGAAGCGAAACAAGTCGCACGGGGCGGCTATCGGCCTCTATGTATCCGAGGGAGCTGGCGGCGGCGAGCGAGGAGGACGATGGAGAAAGGCTGCTCCGTCGCGCATGAGCCAGCCTTGATATCAACTCAGTCGTTTCCTGCTTCTATAAAAATATGGCGGTCCCAAAATTAACATGTAACGTACTGAGCTCTAGTGGATTGAACATTCGGGTTGCAACAACGTGGTTCTAACTTCTAAGTTTGAATTCTGGTTCCACCATCGCCTGATGTTTTTGTCAAATTTAATTCTTCTCCTCTGGCATGTGGGACATCATGGGTTAGGCTATATTAGGGTCACATGTAAGACGAAAAGTTGTAGGGACACTTTCAAAAAAATCTGATGCCACGTGTTAGCAACAGGTTTGTTTGTACCAATTTTGCACATGTCGAACAAGTATTTGTACCACTTAAACACAACTTACAAGTTATTGTATGAAAATACATATTATTAACAAGTTGTTATAGTGCCAGTGTAATTACCTCTAACTTTTGCATTTATACTATCAATGATCTGAATGTGTGATGTTCTTGAATAATCAATGGGGTTTGGATGTCTACATATATGTGATTGTGTTGTCCACAGTGAGGGTTGGTGCTAGTCTACTTATTTGTTGCCAAAGGTTTTTTCTCTGGCATGTGGGACATCATGGGTTAGGCTATATTAGGGTCACATGTAAGACGAAAAGTTGTAGGGACTATTTCAAAAAAATCCGATGCCATGTGTCAGCACCAGGTTTGTTTGTACCAATTTTATACATGCCGAACAAGTATTTCTACCATCTAAACACAACTTGCAAGTTATTGTATGAAAAATACACATTATTAACAAGTTGTTATAGTGCCAGTGTAATTACCTCTAACTTTTATATTTGTACTATCAATGATCTCAATGTGTGATGTTCTTGAATAAACAATGGGGTTTGGATGTCCGCAGATATGGGATTCACTAGTAGGGAAAAGCCTACCGCCGGCGCACCAAAATTGCTTATCCCCGGCGAATTACAACTCGCCAGCGACACTAATGCCGGCGGTAATGCATTATCCCTGGCGCATCGCCCTATTCGCCGGCGATAATTGCACCTACTGCTGGCACATAGCATCATTTGCCAGGGGTAACTTGTTACCCCTGGCGAATGTTGCTATGCGCCAGCAGTAGAAGTTATCGCCGGCGAATTGTGCAATGCGCCAGGAATAACTGTTCTATGCGCTAGCAAAAATAATTACAGGAGCAAAAAAATAAAATTTTATACAACAGATATACAGCAGATAATACACAGAATAACAGCAGCAAAACAAGGAATTATGTTTACAAGTGATCAAGACTCCAATATTACAAACAAGTCTCCAATATTACAAACAAGTCTCTAATATTACACACAAGTGTTCAAGACTCCAATATTCACAAGTTGCACCAATTCTCGATCCGGACTTACAAGTTTTGTTCGGGAGAGTACACAAAGTAGCTAAACAAGGAACACATAGAAAATAAAGACAGTGGCGGTGGTGAGCATCATCACGAGGAAGGTGGTCATCCGGCTCCTCTCCATCTCCCTTGTCCTCTCTCGCGCTAGATAGTTGGCATATCTAGTTTGCGCCTCCGCCAAAGTATTGTATCACTTGTAGCTGTTGCCGCTGAAACGGTGTACCTGCCTCCTACATTCTTCCCAGTCGTCGTAGACTCTGGGAACCTTGCCCTTGTACACGACATACCACGTCATCTACACATAAGGAAAAAGTTAGTGGTTAAGTAATGAAGCATGAAAGTTGTGCAATAAATACGGTTTATAAACTAACTCTAAGTTTTAGGTTTTGGCGGGAAGGGATGGATTCCGTCGAGCATGTTGAATGTCCTCGTGTCATAGCACAACTCTAAGCGGGTCTGGATTTCTAAATTTGGCGGTGGTTTGAAGCCGGCGTGGAACAAGCCACCCTTCTTGGTCACATCCCTCGAAATGATCGAGCAAATGGTCCGTTGAATGGCACGGAACTCAGCTCGCACTTGTGCATCGGTGGCGTTCGCCATGTCTATGCTAGCTTTTCGGAGTCTTTCTGGCACCAAGAGGTCTTGTTCTGTTTTGATGATATCCCTCATATGTAGGATGGCGTACCAGGCCTCCAGCCCACTATCTGGCTCAGCCTGCTTGTGGCAGCAGAACTCGGTTTGGTGGAAGAGGGTGAAGCATCCTCGTACTTTTTTCTGCTTTTTGAGGGGGCGGTCGGCCTTAGCGACGAAGTCGTTGAAGGCTTTATCAAGAACACCCTTAATCTCGGTGTAGTCCTTGCGATTCGCACTCCCCGAGTCCAGGTAAACCACTCTCGATTCATACGGGCGAACGAGGAGGAGGGTACAGTAAATTCCTCTGCGCAAAACAACAAGTGATCCTTAGATAAAGAAAATTTACGGAAGAATTAATGTACCGACGGGCGCCGAAGGACTACTTACTCGGGGAAGTAGGGCATGAGAAAGTAGTCCTTATCCTTGTTGGCTACCATGAAATCCTCGATGTACTTCGAGACAATCGCCCGATTCCCAGGGGCGCCGAGAAATAGCTCATCCATGTAGAAGGGGTCCATTATCATGTGCCTCCCTCTTCTCTCTACGATGATATCATGCACCATGCTGAGCCATATCAGGCGGACCAAGCTTTTGTCCATCCGGAACATGTGCAAGAGCCCGAAGATGTCTTCGAATCTAATAAAGAAAATATCCCCTGGGTACCCATCCACAAAGCCCACATTGGTGGGCACCTTGACCACATGTATCGGGTACCCGGGATTTTTCTCTCTGAGAAGTTGGTCCTCCAGATACATGATGCTGTCATGCACATCCTTGATGCTGCCCCCCATATCTTTGAGAATCTCACTCAGCAGCATCGGTGAACCGAGATAATGCATCTTCCTCCAAGGGGTCGACAACCTATCGAGAACCCGAGCCGCTGGGCGCACAGAGGTAGAGGCCGCTTCACCTTTCTTCTTCCGCTTCCTCTCCTTCTTCTTGTTGCAGAAGGGAGTGCCTTTTTGTTGCATCTCCTCTTTGGTTAGAACGAAGAGTGTCTTTGGTGAAATCATATATTGCGGTGGTGCGGTGAAGGCGGCAGCTTGTTCCTCTGGCGTTTCCTGAGAACTGAACATCAGCTTCTTTGCCAAAGGACCACGGTCTTTATCGGGTACATGTCGAGGAGCATCGTCGGCCTCCAAATCAGCGATAAAAGTATCGATGGGAGCTTGGTCAATATCCATTGTGCCATCGTGCTCGGGAGGATCATAAGCGGGTGGAGTGTCGAGCCTTTCTTCCCTTGCCTCCGGCACAGAGGGCGGAGCGACCTTGCCTTGGCTCGGCGCCGCCGACGCAACTGGTGGAGTGACCCTTTCTTGGCTTGCCTCCGACCTTAAGGCGGTGTTTAGCCGAATCAGGGCTTTCGGCCATAGCAAGATGTGGTTCTTCAGTTGTCCGATCTTCAGCTCGCTTTCGGCATCCGTTGGTTGGTTAGGAGGATACAAGTCATGGCAGAATGGCAACACATGTACCACCTGAACCCGGTGCACTCTATCGGGCATAGGGTTGCCGTGGTACTGCCGGCTGAGTGGCATCAAGATGTTTCCCTTCGCCACGTCCTTGAACTGGTTGTCCAGTTTCAGTAGCAAGGTGCATTGTGTCGAGCTCTCCTGCAGAAACACAACACGTATTTCAAAAGAGAGTGGCGGCGATGAAGTAATTGACTGCTTGCAGAGGAGGCTTAATTTATTACCATGAGGGCGTCGAGCTCGGCAAGCGTCAACGAACCGGTGGGCATGCAAGTGATGGAGGGGCTGCTAGCCGCCACGGCCGGCGAGTCCTCCGTATGGCCAGCACCTGTGTTGCTACCCTCCGGAGTCACCGTTGCAGCGGGTGAATCATGTTGTGGTTCACTTTGAGCCCGCGGCGCATCTTTGTCCGAGTTGCTGGCGCCTAAGCTCAGCAATGGTAACGGCACTGTTTGGCCTCCCGCGATATAAGCGGCGATCCTCTGGGCGAGGTCGGGCATGATTTTGTTGACCTTTGCAACAGTTTTCTCCTTGACCCTCCTTTCCATGTTAGTTTCCAAGTCCGCGATCTTTCTCTTGAGGGCCTCCGTCTCTGAAGTGTCCTGGCTCTTCTTCGCCTGTCGCGACTCCTTGGTGCTAGGCTCAGCCAAGCCATAGGCGGAGTGCTTGCGACCTGCTCCAGCACCGGTGACACGGCCTAAGTGCGGCCTCTTCAACGGCGGCTGCTCCTTTGCGATGTTTATGCCCCTTACGTAAGGATTGTCCCACGGGACTTTGCCTGTCGACGTCTGGGACGAGGAGCCGGCGGATTCAGCTGCTTGTATTTGTGCTTGCTGCAGAAGAGACAACATGAACAATTTTAGAATTATGTGCTACTAGCTTGCAATAGACTTAACAATCTTGTAAATTTCTTACCAATACTTTCTCGACTTCCGCCACCTTCGGGTCCATGCGCAAAACTACACCCTGCACCACCTTGGGGTCCGTGACGAGTTTCCCGGTTTCCGTTTCTTTACGGTACCGGGACCTGACAAATGCCCTGAATAGCGGGTCCGCATACCTATTGTAGGGGTTCTCGATGCCCTGCTCTATGTATGCCTGGTCCTCCTTGTCCCATTTTGGCTTCTTGCCGTCATAACCACGGCAACCGAGACGGTGGTGCCCAATGTTCTTCTCCGCGAGGTCCTTCCCCCATTTGCTTTGCGCCTTGGTGAAATCATCGGCTTCATTCGCAAGGAAGACCTTGAAGTCCTCTTCCGTCATCCGCGGAAAGTGGCGATGGACCTCTTTGAAAGGCTCATTATCAGCAATCATGTCCCTCAGCATAGTTTTATAACTGCTAAGGTGTTTGGTGAACCTAGTGAGGGCATATCTGTTCACAATATTCTTCTTCAGATCCTGGTTTCTGTACTCCGGAGGGAACTCATACCATGCGTGCAGCCTCGAGATTAGCTGGACGCGCAGATGGTACTTACTTCGGAGGTTCGTCTCATTGACGTTGACGACGTCACAAAGGATTGCTGCCAGCTGGAGGCCGTACCCCTTCGCGAATTTTACTGGCTCCTTCGGAATACCACTAGCGGGGTCAACCAATGTGAATGTGTCCCGCTGGGCGGCGACAAGGTTTGGGCGCCGCTTCTTCTGAACTCTTTTGTTCGCCTGGCTAGATGTCTCGGAGCCACCCGCGCCGGCGCCACTACCGGTGGTTTCCTGGCCGATGACCCTCCTCTCATAGTCATCACCAGCTTCGGCATCGTCATCGGCATCGTCATCGTCACTAGGCCGATATTCAGCATCTTCCTGCTGTGACTCCAGGGCCATGAGCCTGTAGTGCTCTTCCATATCTAATTGCCGAGAAGACGACCCGTCGACGTCGCCGTCGATGTTCCGGTTTCCAGAAGACGACATGGCTACACAAGAGATAAGAGTTTTTAGACAAGAGACAAGAGATAGCGACACATTTTTGCACGGCAAAAATTTGGCATGACCTTTGCTAAAAATGGTCATGCCGGAGTGCCAGAAATTCACCGGAACGGAAGTTAATCAACATTCCGGCGAAACATTGGCACTCAATGTACCTGCACAACATACACATAGACAGAAATTTGACAGCCATGTTCCCAGTACACTTCCCAGTACACATAGACAAAAATTCTCAGCCATGTTCCCAATACAATTCCATGTACACATAGACAGAAATTCACAGCCATGTTCCCAGTACACATAGACAGAAATATCAGAGTTGAGTGTCAACATAAATAGCACATAGCCCTTGTTAAGTAAGCATAACTGCAAGCACAATAAACATGATATTTCTGACAGTACTCAACTAGTCCCAGTCACAGTTCAAAAGTGAATCAGACATGCAGATTTCAGACAGATCCAAAAACTCATTGTACTAACTTGAATTAAAAGGAAACTTCATAACAAATAACCTTGCTTGAGCAAGAGAATAGCTCATAATAAATACCAATTGTCTACATCAAGTGTCACATACAAGTTAATATAGCCAAAATTATCCTACAATATTGATAGTACTGCTACACATTAAGAGTTACTTGGAGCAAGGTTAAGAGGTAAACGTTGCACAAATTTGTTTTGCTACATAGAGTTTTGCAATCTACAACAATTCACTTCTTAGATGAATACAGATTCTTGCCCCTGACATTGACTTATTAAGGTATGATGAATCAGTGGACCATCAGTCCAAATGAAAGTGTTCCCAGTGCACAGTTGTATAGCTAGATCTGAGCTCACATGATATAGTGCAGTGTTTCTAGGGACAACATTGACCAGAGCACAGCAGATCAAGTGAAGAGTATGGAACAGGGTTGAGCACTGTTTTGTCAGCAACATGTTTTTTTGCTAGGCTCCAATTATTGGCACGCTTGCCTAGCTAGTAAATAGTATGTTCTCTGGTCCCCAACTATATTCATCAATTCAATAAATGAAAGAAATTCATCAATACAACAACTTACATGATCCCTTCGTTCAAATAATCAAATTAACCAATGCATCTATCGACTCTAACATGGCAGTTATCGCTTTGATTTCATTAAGTGCTTGGTAGAAAAATGGACCTGAATGCATAGTTTTAAAAACCAAACCGGTTCGGTGGTTCGACCAGAAAAAACCTGAACCGAAGCTCTCACCGGTTTTTTAAGAGTCACTGGTCTAACTAAGAAAAAACCAGAAAAACTGCATAAAAACAATGTATTTTCTCGAAGAGAGGATCCTAAAACCTAGAACGTTACTCCAAATACTTTGCATAAGGCCTAATACCACCTTTACTACACTTAGTTTATGATCTACTATGAAAGCAAACACAAAATATATGATTCGATACTAAATTTTTCTAACATTAACTTAATTATTTATTAAATTTGATAGTTTTTTGTCGCTATTGAACCAGCTAAACCACCAGTTGGACCAATGAACCAGTGAGCCAGTCACCTCACCGGTTCACTCACCGGTCCGGTTTTTGAAACTATGCCTGAATGAAGTTCAATTTTTAAACATCAATTTTTCTCCTGCCTTGTGGAAAGAAATTATCTCTTGCACTCAAAGTACATATGGGGTATACTGAGTTAATATAGCCAAAATTATCCTACAATGTTAATATAGCCAAGTGTCTACAGCAACAGCAAAACAAGACACAACCAGGCAGCAAGGAAGACAACATCTAACAAGAACACAACTAGGAACTAGATCACATCCATCTTATCAACCAAGAAAACTAAATAATAATCCTAGAACTAAATCACAACAACTAATAAATTATTGGCTTGCATAACTATGATCAAGAGATGAACCTATTCAACTTTCAGCCACCATTTCTTGCATAATAACATTTTTGCACATCACCTACACATTGCTTGAGTGATATTTGTGTGGATCATATGTATCTTAGGATGAATATTACTTGCAGTGATATGTGTGTTACTGTTTCTAAATCATATAAAATATAAGAAACCTGGGAATAGTTCTACCAGATTGCTAAATCATATAAAATATAAGAACATGAGCATTGATGAATTTGCTCCCTCACTGTGGGGTAAATAATGTTTGTCCCTTGCTAGCTGACTGTATGGGACTCTCTCTCTCTCTCTCTCTCTCTCTCTCTCTCTTTCTCTCTCTCTCTCTCTCTCTCTCTCTCTCTCTCTGCAAGTGGTACGCCCAATGCGTATCCTTGTCAAAAAACAATGATGTTGTACTGAGTTTAAGTCATTGATGGAAGGATAAGTTTCAATAAAGCTTTTATATATATTGTCATCAAACAAATGTTAAAGTCTCCTTTCTAGGGAGATTATTTTCTTGTTGTTTTAGACCAGATGCTATTATTTTAAAGAAGGCAAATAATTACAGGAGGAAATGTGAAATAATTACTCACTTCTTTAAAAAAGGAATAGACTCATTTCTCCCATGGTCAGGGCTATTAAAAATACACTTTCACTGCCCATATCAAGTACTCGTGGACACAACCTTGATGTAATGATAGACCAATCACAAGAAGCTCCAAAGATTGAAAAAAAAATCTACAATCGTTGAGCTTCCAGTCGTTTTCATAGAAAGAAAAGAAAGAACTTGCTGTTTTTTGCACCACAAGCCCAAAATGTTATCACACTGGTACTGCTGGTTTCAGATGCTGACAGGGTCATGGAAAATTAGGCAACTGTACTCCTGGACAACTTACAACAAAAATATGTAAAAAAACACCAACAGAACTCTGCATGATAGGAGGTGGAGCTTTTGGCAGAAGAACACAGTCTGCTCAGGTGCATTTCTACATGTGCTCCTTGGGCTCTACCAAACCTTTGGATTGTTCCAAAAGCCAGAGCAAAAATTAAAATTCTTGGTGGAGCAAGCAACAAACCAGTGAAGGGAGCAGAGCGTACCTTGTCGTCGGGAAGAAGGGGAAGACGGGGAAGATGGGGAAGCGACGCGTCCTCCCTCCTGTGTCACCGCGTACCTCGTGGGGGCATGGCCGGTGGCGGCTCTGGCTTTGGCTTCAGCGGCGGGGAGGAGCTAGCAGGCGGCGTGGAGGGAGATTCGGCGAGCGAGTGAGCGAGATCGAGCGAGCGAACGGCGATGAGCGGCGAGCGGCGCAGTTAGAGGGGAAGCTAGGGTTTCGAATGGGGATCGATCTAGGAGGGAGAGGGTCGAACAAACAGGTATACGGCATCACTTTACCCCTAGCGAATTTAGGGCCTAGATTCGCCAGGGATAAACTTGATGGGTTCGTAGCATAGAAAACAAAAAATTTCCTACGCATGAACACAAGAACTAGCCAAGAACATCTATGAGATGGTAGCGACAGAGACTAACCCTCAAAGACCGGTAGCGGGGATTACGTTCCCGCACAAACATTGCCGATGGAGACTCGACGAAGACGCACGTAGTTGACGTAGTCGTTCACTTGACGTAGTCGACGTAGTGGTTCACTTGACGATCTCGAGATCGTGTACACGGCGCCACAACCGGCGGCGCCCCCGTACTCGGTGATACGTCTCCAATGTATCCATAATTTTTGATGATCCATGCTTGTTTTTACACCATTTGCTTAGTGTTTTGTTACACTTTGTGGCACTTTTATGCATTTTCTGAAACTAACCTACTAACAAGTCGCAACAGTGCCAGTTTCCTGTTTTTTGCTGTTTTTGTGTTTCAGAAAAGTTACACAGAAAATATTCTCGAAATTGGACGAAACCAAAGCCAGTCGCCCAGAATTTTACCAAAGCTTGCAGAGAACCGAAGAGGAGACGGAGTGGTGCCACGAGGGGCCCTCACACCAGGGCGGCTCGGCCAGGGGCTGGGTCGTGCCCCCTATGTGTGAGACCACCTCGGTCCACTCCTGATGATGCCCCTTCGCCTATAAAGACCCCCCGACGGGAAAAACCTAAGTACCCGATCAGTTTTCCAGAACACATCGCGATCCGCCACCGCCGTCGACCCGAAGATCGGGAGGGTCCAGAAGCTCTTCCCGGCACCCTGTCGGAGAGGGGAATCGCCACCGGAGGTCTTCTTCATCGCCATGCTTGCCTCTGGAGCGATGAGTGAGTAGTCTACCTTGGACTATGGGTCCATAGCAGTAGCTAGATGGTTGTCTTCTCCACCATGTGCTTCATGTTTAGATCTCATGAGCTGCCCTACATGATTGAGATCACCGTTATGTAATTCTACATGTTTGGTTTGTTGGGATCCAATGAATATTGGTGTTATGCTTGAGTTGATGTACTGAAATTTATCTTATGTTATCTCTATGTTGTTTATGATCTTGCATGCTCTCCGTTGTTAGTAGCTATCTTGGCCGAGTAGTTGCTAGTGACTCCAAGAGGGGGTATTTATGTTCGATAGTGGGTTCATGCCTCTATTTAATCTGGGGGAGTGACAGAAACCTCTAAGGTTGTAGATGTGCTGTTGCTACTAGGGGGAAAACAACATTCATATGCTCGAGGACATATGCTTTGTTTACATTACACACTTTGCTTAATGCAGTTATCTGTTGTTCGCAACTTAATACTCATGGGGTGTTTGGATGATATCCCCGTGAGTGGATTATTAGTCATAGATGCAGTTGGATGGCGGTCTATGTATCTTGTTGTAATGCCCAGAGTAAATCTCATAGTGATCCTCTCATCATATGCACGTTGTCTTTATTCTATCAATTGCCCAGCTGTAATTTGTTTACCCAGCATGTATTATTTTATCTTATGGAGAGATACCGCTAGTGAACTGTGGACCCCGGTCCTATTTTCTTTATATTGCTATCATCTGTTTACTTTACTTGCACTGTTTACTTTACTCGCATATTATTATCACTTTCCACTCGATACGCTCATACCCTTTGTTTCAAGCAAACCGGTGAGATTGACAACCTCATCGTAAGTTGGGAACAAAGTATTTGGTTGTGTTGTATGCAGGTTCCGCGTTGCAGCTAGCAAAGCAAAGCTTGGACGAGGCGCCCTATAAATTGTCCGGAGCTGTCGCAAGCTAGTCAGCATCACCTTCAGTCGTTTGTCTACTCCTCTCCCGAACGATAAACCTTGGTTTCTTACTGAGGGAAAATCTTGCTGCTATATTCATCATACCTTCCTCTTGGGGTTCCCAACGGGCTGGTCATTTACCAGGCATCAAGCAATATTTTCTGGCGCCGTTGCCGGGGAGGAAAAAGAAGACTTTTGCGAGGAGAGTTTTTCGCACGCACATCCTTTACTTTGTTTTAAGTTTTGCTTTACTTTATTTATTTTACTTGCATCGTTTTATCAAAAACCCAAAAAAATTAGAATCCTTGGTAGTTGTTTTTACTTGCTTGCTTTTAGTCTTGTTAGAATGAGTAATCCTGAAGTTGAAGTTCGTACTTTTAAGCAACAAGGGGGAGAGAGCTTGAAAGATGCTTGGTACCGTATTAGCAATTCTCATCATAGGTGTACAAAGAAGCATTCTACCATGATCCTTCTTAGGAATTTTTATGTTGGTATAACTAGTTGGTATAGGTACGTTCTTAATACTCTTGCAGGAGGTAATTTTCTGGGAACTACTGATACGTCTCCAACGTATCTATAATTTTTTATGCTCCATGCTTATTTTTACACCATTTGCCTACTGTTTCGTTACACTTCGTGGCATTTTTATGCATTTTCCGGAACTAACCTATTAACAAGTTGCCACAGTGCCAGTTCGCTGTTTTCTGCTGTTTTTGTGTTTCAGAAGTGATACACAGGAAATATTCTCGGAATTGGACGAAACAAGTTCCTGAAGTCTTATTTTTCCCGGAAGCTTCCAGAGATCCAAAGGAGAGTAGGAGGGGAGCCACATGGGCCCCACACGCCAGGCTGGCGCGGCCCAGGCCCTGGCCATGCCGCCATGGTGTGAGGCCACCTGGCTCCACCTCTGACATCGCCCCTTCGCCTATAAAGACCCCCCGATGGAAAAAACCTAAGTACCCGATCACTTTTCCAGAACACATCGCGATCCGCCACCGCCGTTGACCCGAAGATCGGGAGGGTCTAGAAGCTCTTCCCGGCACCCTGCCGGGGAGGGGAATCGCCACCAGAGGTCTTCTTCATCGCCATGCTTGCCTCCAGAGCGATGAGTGAGTAGTCTATCTTGGACTATGGGTCCATGGCAGTAGCTAGATGGTTGTCTTCTCCACCATGTGCTTCATGTTTAGATCTCATGAGCTGCCCTACATGATTGAGATCACCATTATGTAATTCTACATGTTTGGTTTGTTGGGATCCGATGAATATTGGTGTTATGATTGAGTTGCTATACTGAAATATATCTTTTGTTATCTCTATGTTGTTTATGATCTTGCATGCTCTCCGTTGTTAGTAGCTATCTTGCCCGAGTAGTTGCTAGTGACTCCAAGAGGGGGTATTTATGCTCGATAGTGGGTTCATGCCTCTATTTAACCTGGGGGAGTGACAGAAACCTCTAAGGTTGCAGATGTGTTGTTGCTACTAGGGAGAAAACAACATTCATATGCTCAAGGGCATATGCTTTGTTTACATTACACACTTTGCTTAATGCAATTATCTGTTGTTCGCAACTTAATACTTGTGGAGTTCTCGAATTGATTCGCCACAAGTGGATTATTAGTCATAGATGCAGTTGGATGGCGGTCTATGTATTTTGTTGTAATGCCCAGAGTAAATCTCATAGTGATCTTCTTGACATATCACGTTTATCTTTATTCTATCAATTGCCCAACTGTAATTTGTTTACCCAGCATGTGTTATTTATCTTATGGAGAGACACCACTAGTGAACTGTGGACCCCGGTCCTATTTCCATCATATTGCTATCACCTGTTTACTTTACTCGCACTATTTACTTTACTCGCATACTTTTACTGTTTTCCACTTGATACGCTCATAACCTTTGTTTCAAGCAAACCGGTGAGATTGACAACCTCATCGCAAGTTGGGAGCAAAGTACTTGGTTGTGTTGTGTGCAGGTTCTGCGTTGCAGCTAGCAAGCAAAGCTTGGACGAGGCGCCATATATAAATTGTCCGAAGCTGTCGCAAACTAGCAAGCATCACCTTCAGTCGTATTTGTCTGCTTTTCTCCTAATCGACAAACCTTGGTTTCTTAACTGAGGGAAAATCTTGCTGCTATATTCATCACACCTTTCTCTTGGGGTTCCCAACGGGCTGGTCATTCACCACGCATCAAGCATAATTTTCTGGCGCCGTTGCCAGGGAAGAGTGGAAGACCTCTGCAAGGGGAGTTTTTCGCACGCACATCCTTTACTTTGTTTTATTGTTTTGTTTTACTTTATTTATTTTACCTATATCGTTTTATATCAAAAACCCAAAAAAATTAGAATCCTTGTTAGTTGTTATTTCTTTACTTTTAGTTCATCATGTTGATCCCTAAGTACGTTCTGGAGGATCTCTCAGTAGGTAGTGGTTCAATTATTGGAAAAAGTAACATTGAGGAGTTCTTTAATCACATTAGTATGCATAAGGAAGTTGAGGAAAAGTCTTTGGTTGAGCTAGCTCCTAGTATTGAAGTTGCTTCTGCTTATTTGATTCACATGTTGGAAACTAGGTTTTCTAGTCTTAATCCTTTTATGCAATACATGTTCCTTAAGCTTCATGAAATTGAAGATCCTGAAAAGAAAGCTTTTATTTTGGAAGCTTTGCGCCTAGAATTTAAAGATGTCGTTATTGAAGCTAGAAAAGTTCTTAAACGTGTTAATAAACTCGGTTCACCTATAAAGGTTATTAGTACAAACAATGAAGGGGCCGAAATACCTATACCTAGCAAGCTCTTGGGATTATGTGAAGCTTTCAAAAATAATTTTGACTGGATCTGTCCCAAAAATCTTTTTTGTGATTTGAGTGAACCAAAGCGTGATCACAAAGGGTCTTCTAAAACTTATGTGGATGAAATACAATGCCTTATTGACAAGACCTCTGCAGTTGATCTTAATGCTTCTTCTGAAAATACTTGATACGCAATTTTCTGCGCCTAGCTCAAAGGCGTTAAAGAAAAGCACTCTTGGGAGATAACCCAATGTTTTATTTTTCAGTACTTTTTCTTTTATTTGAGTCTTGGAAGTCATTACTACTGTAATGTCCGCTCCTTATCCTTTTTATTTTGTTTTTGTGCCAAGAGAAGCCTCTAATTCGAGTGAGGTAAAGATTTGGGGATGTTGTTGTCCTGAAACTGTTTTCGGTGCTGCACCGTAAAAAATCGTATAAATTCTCTGTAAATCTTTTTGAACTGCGATTTCTTGTACATATGCCCCAGGTTATATCCAAACTTTCGTTAGTTGACCACTTTTTGATTTGAGCAACAGAAAACCCCTCAAAAATTCGGCCTTTGTCAGCTGTTCTGTTTGATTTCTGCCAATATTTCTGTTTGCCGCTTTATCGCTTTCTTTTGAGTCCTTTTGATCACGAAACTTTTGGGGAAGTTGCTACAGTAGTATTTGCTATATATGTGGTGGTTTTTGGTTGAAACCTGAAGCAAAAAGAGGTTGATTATATGTTATGCTACACTAATGTTGCTAATAGAATTGTGTTTAGTTTTGTATGAAGGAAGTTTTCAAGTGTAGGGATTAGAGAATGATGAGATGAGTTAAAGAATGGACAAAAGCTCAAGCTTGGGGATGCCCATGCGTCACCCTAAGAAATATCCAAGAAGTAGAAGCGTCAAAGCTTGGGGATGCCCCCGAGGCACCCCTTCTTCATCGGCAAAAATCTGGTCACCTTTCAAAACACTATATTTTTATTGCTTCATGCACTATGTGTTTTTTTTGGAGCGTCAGTTGTTTTAGTTTTATTAGTTGGTTTAGTTTTGTTTGCTGCAATAAATGGTTGGACCCCAACAAATTTCCTTTGGAGGAGATGTACACGTTTTCATTTGCAAAGAACACTCCGTTTTCACTCTTATCGTTCATCGAGTGTTCTTATTTTTCTGCTACTACTTTTGGTTTTCGTTTTCGCCTTGATTTGCATTCAGATCTTCATATATCTGTTTATCAAGGTGTATTTTTGCCTCTAATCTTTATTGGTATTCATCAAAAGAGGTGTTTATAAAAAGTTTAAATGGTGTTGGAAAAGAGAAAAAGCTTTATGCAAAAAAGTGGTACAAGAAGGAGCTTGTGTAGACTGCGGCTTAGGCTTTTTCATGTCGTGCTTGATGTATTTTTGATAGTATGCTTAGTGGTTTTGCCGTAGCATGACTTGTCTCAAATAACTGAGATTGCTTAATGAGCCTTTGAAAAAATCATGCGTTGTTTTTAATTATTTGGAAGCATTATTTTGGTTTTCTCCTTGATGCTTTATTTGGGTTGACTTGGCGCATGCTCACTCTATGATCATTTTAGTTTTTGACTTTTGATGCCATCTTATGCTTCTTTTAATGTCGCTTTGTCGCTTTGCATGATTATGGCCATTATTGCTCTCTTAGTTGGTCGCTCCCAGTCTTTTGCTAGCCCTCGCCTTGTACTGAGTATGAGCTCTACTCGTGCATCCAACTCCTAAAAGCCAAGTTTTCCAAAGTGTCCACGATACATACCTACTAGCAATTTGCTATTCCAAGTAAATTTGACTTGCTTTTATTTTCTCTTCAAATTAAACTCTTACCAGTGTTATGCGAAATTCGGTCAGTAAAGCTCTCACGAACCGGAAGGCACACTTTACTTTTTCCTGTTCTTAAAAAATTTGACATTGTGGTCTCTTATGTTGAGTTGTTATGCTTGCAAGTTGTAAGTTGGAGACTAGCCCAGCCATGCAGTCATGGGCAAGCTTTCAACATTGCACTTCTTATTTGAGTTGACATCATGATCTTTTGTTTATGGATGCCCACGGTGTGAAATGAATTGGGAATCTTGTGGGGATCATGGAGTTTGTATATGTGTTAGAGAAACGCCGAGCCGCTAATCTAAGCCATGCATAATTCATGGTGGAAATTTTTTGCATACCCATGGTGGACATTCGACGACGCATCTCACAATAAAAAGCTAAACAAATGGCAAATAAAAGAGATGTCGAGGTGTTCATTGTCTGCTTGTCCTGTCATTTTGATGTGGGTTTGTTCCATGTCATCGAGCACGGAGGTACCCCATTGGTGGTTCTCAATGATATGCATATATTTACAATGACAAGAGCCTTGCTTGGGACTCTAAGTAAAGTAGCATGAGGTTTGGGTACTCGTATTCACGGGACACGAGGTTTTCAACTTATGATTTGTCAAGCATATACATCATAATTGTTCTCGCATTAACTTTAACCATTCAAAATGCTTATGATGGGGGCAATGAGAGCTCAAAGCCGGTAAGTACCATAATTTTTGAAGGTTATAAAACTTGCAATCACTGCTTCCCTCTGCGAAGGGCCTTTCTTCTACTTTTATGTTGAGTCACCACGTTCTATCTTTAGGCACCATTAAGAGAGCATAGTTGTCATTCTTAGTATAATGTGCATTGTCCCAAAGTTTTCATTGATTGATTCATATTGTTGGTTTCACTAGTTCTTAAATTATTTGTATCTAGTCGCCCTCTTAAACTTGAAGGTGTCCTATGCATTTGTTTTGCTCTCTTTGAAGGACAAGCTGAAAACCATTTGTATGTTTTTCCTTATGATTTGAACACATGTTTGACTTTCATTGTTTCATTTTCATGATCTTTTGTTTGTGTTCATTTGCATGTTTACAACATGGTTGCTAAGTTTCTATTGTCATGATTATATCTTCATGCCCATGTTTTAAGTTCTTATGATCCCAGCTCACAAATGCTTACTTATATGATCAAGATTGTGTAGGTGCATGTCACCTCAAAAATTATTATTTTGTTATCGCTTACCTACTCGAGGACGAGCAGGAGTTAAGCTTGGGGATGCTTGATACGTCTCCAACGTATCTATAATTTTTTATGCTCCATGCTTGTTTTTACACCATTTGCCTACTGTTTCGTTACACTTCATGGCACTTTTATGCATTTTGCGGAACTAACCTATTAACAAGTTGCCACAGTGCCAGTTCCCTGTTTTCTGCTGTTTTTGTGTTTCAGAAGTGATACACAGGAAATATTCTCAGAATTGGACGAAACAAGTTCCTGAAGTCTTATTTTTCCCGAAAGCTTCCAGAGATCTGAAGGAGAGTAGGAGGGGAGCCACAGGGGTCGCACACGCTAGGCTGGCGCGGCCCAGGCCCTGGCCGTGCCGCCATGGTGTGAGGCCACCTGGCTCCACCTCTGACATCGCCCCTTCGCCTATAAAGACCCCCCGACGGAAAAAACCTAAGTACCCGATCACTTTTCCAGAACACATCGCGATCCGCCGCCGCCGTCAACCCGAAGATCGGGAGGGTCCAGAAGCTCTTCCCGGTACCCTGTCGGAGAGGGGAATCACCACCGGAGGTCTTCTTCATCACCATGCTTGCCTCCGGAGCAATGAGTGAGTAGTCTACCTTGGACTATGGGTCCATAGCAGTAGCTAGATGGTTGTCTTCTCCACCATGTGCTTCATGTTTAGATCTCATGAGCTGCCCTACATGATTAAGATCACCGTTATGTAATTCTACATGTTTGGTTTGTTGGGATCCGATGAATATTGGTGTTATGATTGAGTTGCTATACTGAAATATATCTTTTGTTATCTCTATGTTGTTTATGATCTTGCATGCTCTCCGTTGTTAGTAGCTATCTTGGCCGAGTAGTTGCTAGTGACTCCAAGAGGGGGTATTTATGCTCGATAGTGGGTTCATGCCTCTATTTAACCTGGGGGAGTGACAGAAACCTCTAAGGTTGTAGATGTGCTATTGCTACTAGGGAGAAAACAACATTCATATGCTCAAGGGCATATGCTTTGTTTACATTACACACTTTGCTGAATGCAATTATATGTTGTTCGCAACTTAATACTTGTGGAGTTCTCGGATTGATTCGCCACAAGTGGATTATTAGTCATAGATGCAGTTGGATGGCGGTCTATGTATTTTGTTGTAATGCCCAGAGTAAATCTCATAGTGATCTTCTTGACATATCACGTTTATCTTTATTCTAACAATTGCCCAACTGTAATTTGTTTACCCAGGATGTGTTATTTATCTTATGGAGAGACACCACTAGTGAACTGTGGACCCCGGTCCTATTTCCATCATATTGCTATCACCTGTTTACTTTACTCGCACTGTTTACTTTACTCGCATACTTTTACTGTTTTCCACTCGATACGCTCATAACCTTTGTTTCAAGCAAACCGGTGAGATTGACAACCTCATCGCAAGTTGGGAGCAAAGTACTTGGTTGTGTTGTGTGCAGGTTCCGCGTTGCAGCTAGCAAGCAAAGCTTGGACGAGGCGCCATATATAAATTGTCCGAAGCTATCGCAAACTAGCAAGCATCACCTTCAGTCGTATTTGTCTGCTTTTCTCCTGATCGACAAACCTTGGTTTTTTAACTGAGGGAAAATCTTGCTGCTATATTCATCACACCTTCCTCTTGGGGTTCCCAACGGGCTGGTCATTCACCCGCATCAAGCAACTCCCGCTCTTGAAGCATGCACTTTAATTGAAAGTTTAGTGGGAGTACCACCTATTCATGTTGTTAAAACTAAGGTCACTTTGGAGGAAGTTTTAGAAAAGCTTAGCTCTTTAGAAAAAAGTTTGCCAAATATCCTTGATAATGCTAGCCGAGTTAATGAAACGATAGAAAGTATCCGTAAGAGAATCACTGTTTTAGAAGCTAGCACTACTCTTGATAGTCAAAACCTTAGGATTGGGAAACTAGAAGAATTCATGGAAACTTTAAGTTCAATTTTCTCTTCTCTTAAGTTTAAGAAAGAGAAAGCTTTTGGTGGAAAACAGCAAAAATTCATGTATGTTCCCAAGGTGTCTGTGCCTAAACCGCAGCATGTTTTTAAGATTGGTAAGACTTTTAGTTCAACTAAGAGTGACTTGCAGGTTGAATCATCTTCAGGAACCTCTAAGGTGCCTAGTGTGGTAAGTGGTGATCTAAAGGAAACAGTTGATATTGATGCTTCATCACTTGATAATACTTGATTCGTAATTTTCTGCGCCTAGCTCAAAGGCGTTAAAGAAAAGCACTCTTGGGAGATAACCCAATGTTTTTACATTCAGTTATTTTTATTTTATTTGAGTCTTGGAAGTTATTACTACTGTAATGACCTCTCCTTATCCTTTTTATTTCGTTTTTGTGCCAAGACAAGCCTCTAATTTGAGCGAGGTAAGATTTGGGGATGTTGCTGTCCTGAAACAGTTTTCGGTGCTGCACCGTAAAAATTCGTGAAACTTCTCTGTATATCTTTTGGACCTACGATTTCTTGTGCATATGATCCAGGTTATATCCAAACTTTCATTAGTTGAACACTTTTTGATTTGAGCAACATAAAACCCCTTAAAAATTCGACCTTTGTCAGCTGTTCTGTTTTGACAGATTTCTGCCAATATTTGTGTTGCCGCTTTATCGCTTTCTTTTTGAGTTCTTTTGATCACGGAACTTTTGGGAAAGTTGATACAGTAGTATATGCTTTATATGTGGTGGTTTTGAGTTGAAACCTGAAGCAAAAAGGGTTGATTCTATGTTATGCTTACACTAATGTTGCTAATAGATTTGTGTTTAGTTTTATATGAAGGAAGTTTTCAAGTGTAGGGATCGGAGAGTGATGAGATGAGTTGAAGAACGGACAAAATCTCAAGCTTGGGGATGCCCATGCATCACCCCAAGAAATATCCAAGAAGTATAAGCGTCAAAGCTTGGGGATGCCCCCGAGGCACCCCTTCTTCATCGGCAAAAATCAGCTCACCTTTCAAGACACTATATTTTTATTGCTTCATGCATTATGCGTTTTTCTTGGAGCGTCAGTTGTTTTTAGTTTTCAGTTTTGTTTTGTTTTGTTTGCTGCAATAAATGGTTGGACCCCAACAAATTCCTTTTGGAGAAGTTGCCTTGCTTTTCATTTGCCAAGAACACTCCATTTTTTATTCTTATAATTTTAACGAGTGTTTTTCTTTTTCTAGAACTGCGTTTAGCTTTCGATTTTCGCCTTGATTTGTGTTCAGATCTTGTTATATCTTTTTATCAAGGTGTATTTTTGCCTCTGATCTTTATTGGTTTTCATCAAAAGAGGTGTTTATAAAAAGTTTGAATGGTGTTGGAAAAGAGAAAAAGCTTTATGCAAAAAAGTGGTACAAGAAGGAGCTTGTGTAGACTGCGGCCTAGGCTTTTGCATGTCATGCTTGATGTCTTTTTGATAGTATGCTTAGTGGTTTTGCTGTAGCATGACTTGTCTCAAATAACTGAGATTGCTTAATGAGCCTTTGAAAAAATCATGCGTTGTTTTTATCGTTTGGAAGCATTATTTTGGTTTTCTCCTTGATCCTATATTTGGGTTGACTTGGCGCATGCTCACACATGTTAGACTCATACAAAGTCACCAATAGCCTCTATGATCATTTAGTTTTTAACTTTTGATGCCATCTTATGCTCCTTTTAATGTCGCTTTGTCGCTTTGCATGATTATGGCCATTATTGCTCTCTTAGTTGGTCGCTCCCAGTCTTTTGCTAGCCCTCGCCTTGTACTGAGTATGAGCTCTACTCGTGCATCCAACTCCTAAAAACCAAGTTTGCCAAAGTGTCCACCATACATACATATTAGCAATTTGCTATTCCAAAGTACATTTGACTTGCTTTTATCTACACTTCAAATTAAACTCTTACCAGTGTTATGCGAAAATTGGTCAGTAAAGCTCTCACAAACCGGAAGGCACACTTTATTTTTCTCGTTCTTAAAAATTTGACATTGTGGTCTCTCATGTTGAGTTGTTATGCTTGCAAGTTGTAAGTTGGGAATTAGCCCATCCATGCCGCCATGGGCAAGCTTTCAACATTGCACTTCTTATTTGAGTTGATATCGTGATCTTTTGTTTATGGATACTCACGGTGTGAAATGAATTGGGAATCTTGCGGGATCATGGAGTTTGTATATGTGTTAGAGAAACGCATGGGCCGCCAATCTAAGCCATGTATAATTCATGGTGGAAATTTGCAGCATGCCCATAGTGGACATTCGACGACGCATCCCAAAATAAAAAGCTACACAAATGGTAAATAAAAGAGATGTCGAGGTGTTCATTGTCTGCTTGTCCTGTCATTTTGATGTGGGCTTGTTCCATGTCATCGGGCACGGAGGTACCCCGTTGGCGGTTCTCGATGATACATATATACTTACAATGACAAGAGCCTTGCTTGGGACTCTAAGTAAAGTAACATGAGGTTTGGGTACTCGTATTCACGGGACACGAGGTTTTCAACTTATGATTTGTCAAGCATATGTAGCATGAGTGTTCTCGCATTAACTTTAACCATTCAAGATGCTTATGATGGGGGCAATGAGAGCTCAAAGCCGGTAAGTACCATAATTTTTGAAGGTTTATAAAACTTGCAATCACTGCTTCCCTCCGCGAAGGGCCTTTCTTTTACTTTTATGTTGAGTCACCACCTTCTATTTTTATGCACCATTAAGAGCGCATAGTTGTCATTCTTAGTATAATGTGCATTGTCCCAAAGTTTTCATTGATTGATTCATATTGTTGGTTTCACTTGTTCTCAAATTATTTATATCTTGTCGCCCTCTTAAACTTGAAGGTGTCCTATGCATTTATGTTTTGCTCTCCATGAAGGACAAGCTGAAAACTAATTGTATGTTTTTCCTTATGATTTGAACACATGTTTGACTTTCATTGTTTCATTGTTCATGATCTTTTGTTTGTGTTCATTTTCATGTTATAACATGGTTGCTAAGTTTCTTCTATCAAGATTATATCTTTCATGCCCATGTTTTAAGTTCTTTTGATCCCAGCACACAACGCTTACATAGATGATCAAGATTGTGTAGGTGCATGTCACCTCAAAAATTATTTCTTTTATTATCACTTACCTACTCGAGGACGAGCAGGAGTTAAGCTTGGGGATGCTGATACGTCTCCAACGTATCCATAATTTTTGATGCTCCATGCTTGTTTTTACACCATTTGCTTAGTGTTTCGTTACACTTCGTGGCACTTTTATGCATTTTTTAGAACTAACCTACTAACAAGTCCCCACAGTGCCAGTTCCCTGTTTTCTGCTATTTTTGTGTTTCAGAAAAGTTACACAGGAAATATTCTTAGAATTGGACGAAACCAAAGCCAGTCGCCTAGAATTTTACCGAAGCTTCCAGAGAACCAAAGAGGAGACGGAGTGGGGCCACGAGGGGCCCTCACACCAGGGCAGCGCGGCCAGGGGCTGGGTCGCGCCCCCTATGTCTGAGACCACCTCGGTCCACTCCTGACGATGCCCCTTCGCCTATAAAGACCCCCGATGGGAAACACCTAAGTACTCGATCAGTTTTCTAGAACACATCGCGATCCGCCGCCGCTGTCGACCCGAAGATCGAAAGGGTCCAGAAGATCTTCCCGGCACCCTGCCGGAGAGGGGAATCACCACCGGAGGTCTTCTTCATCGCCATGCTTGCCTCCGGAGCGATGAGTGAGTAGTCTACCTTGGACTATGGGTCCATAGCAGTAGCTAGATGGTTGTCTTCTCCACCATGTGCTTCATGTTTAGATCTCATGAGCTGCCCTACATGATTGAGATCACCGTTATGTAATTCTACATGTTTGGTTTGTTGGGATCCGATGAATATTGGTGTTATGCTTGAGTTGATGTACTGAAATTTATCTTATGTTATCTCTATGTTGTTTATGATCTTGCATGCTCTCCATTGTTAGTAGCTATCTTGGCCGAGTAGTTGCTAGTGACTCCAAGAGGGGGTATTTATGCTCGATAGTGGGTTCATGCCTCTATTTAATCTGGGGGAGTGACAGAAACCTCTAAGGTTGTAGATGTGTTGTTGCTACTAGGGGGAAAACAACATTCATATGCTCGAGGGCATATGCTTTGTTTACATTACACACTTTGCTTAATGCAGTTATCTGTTGTTCGCAACTTAATACTCATGGGGTGTTCGGATGATATCCCCGTGAGTGGATTATTAGTCATAGATGTAGTTGGATGGCGGTCTATGTATCTTGTTGTAATGCCCAGAGTAAATCTCATAGTGATCCTCTCATCATATGCACGTTGTCTTTATTCTATCAATTGCCCAGCTGTAATTTGTTTACCCAGCATGTATTATTTTATCTTATGGAGAGACACCGCTAGTGAACTGTGGACCCCGGTCCTATTTCCTTTATATTGCTATCATCTGTTTACTTTACTCGCACTGTTTACTTTACTCGCATATTATTATCACTTTCCACTCGATACGCTCATACCCTTTGTTTCAAGCAAACCGGTGAGATTGACAACCTCATCGTAAGTTGGGAACAAAGTATTTGGTTGTGTTGTGTGCAGGTTCCGCGTTGCAGCTAGCAAAGCAAAGCTTGGACGAGGTGCCCTATAAATTGTCCAGAGCTGTCGCAAGCTAGTCAGCATCACCTTCAGTCGTTTGTCTACTCCTCTCCTGAACGATAAACCTTGGTTTCTTACTGAGGGAAAATCTTGCTGCTATATTCATCATACCTTCCTCTTGGGGTTCTCAACGGGCTGGTCATTTACCAGGCATCAAGCACTCGGTCACACGTACGGTTTGTCGTCGTCTCCTCCACGCCCTCAGTCCAGCGGGGCAGCGGAAGAAGGGATCCGCTGGACACTCCAACACTCACTTCTCCAAGTGTGTGAATCTCGAACTAACAATCCGACAGAGCTTGGCTAAGCCAGGACGGATTTGGGGCAGCAACTTTGCGGGAGAGGGGAAGAACCAAGTGTGTGAATCATGGAGGAGAGGGGGGTTTTATAGGGGAGGAGAGGGCAGCCCCCTTGGGGGGTGCGCCGGCCCCTAGGAGGAGGTCCTCCTCCTCATCATGGTGGTAACCCCCCCTTCATGGTGGTAACCCCCTCATCAACATGAGGTAAACCCCATTTTAATTTTGCATGACATTCATGCTAATTAAAATTCACACTTATTGATTTAATAAAATATTTTTATTTCTTTAATATTTGTTAATTCATTCAATTAACAAATACACCCTTGAGTTATTTCGATATCCCAAAATAGTTTCAGTGCTTTTCTGAAACAACCCTCATGCTGTCCTGTAATTCGATCGGAGTATCATATCCACTAAAAAACGACGGTGAACCTTAAGTGTGTCACCCTATGGTTCATGAATAACATGGACATGATCGAGACTCCTCTCCGATCAATAATCATCAGCGGGATCTGGAAATCCATGACGACTCCCACTTACTCAACGATGAACTAGTGATCGTGTGAACCAATAACAAACATAGTTAATTCCTTTTGTCTCACGATATTATTACTTGTCCGAGATCCATTCATTTGGTATCAACCATACCTAGTTTGATCTCGTTCCCGACAAGTCTCTTTACTCGTTCCGTGATAATGCATTCCCGTGACCTAGTCACATGCTTGCAAGCGATTCCAATGCAATATCACCGAGAAGGGCCCAGAGAATATCTTCCCATCATTGGGTCGGACAAATTCCACTCTTGATCCATGAGCCTCAACTAATACTTTTAGAATACCCAAATCAACCTTTATAATCATCCTGTTATGGTTTGACGTTTGATATCATCAAAGCACTCTTCCGGTATCAGTGATTAACATGATCTCATGGTCTGAGGATTGGAACTATTTCGTATGAGTCTGATATAGCAATGAAACTTGATGACTTGATCGTATTGCTATTCGTACTATGGGTGTGAGTGTTCATCACATCATTCTTCTAATGATATGACCCCGTTATTAACAACATCCAATGTTCATGATCAGGAAACCTTGATCATCGGTTAATCAACGAGCTAGTATAAAAGAGAGGCTTTACTAGGAACCTTTTAGTTTATTAATCACACAAGTATTAATGTTTCCGATTAATACAATTCTAGCATGAGAAATAAACATCTATTATGAACATGGAATAATATAATAACAACTTTATTATTGCCTCTCGGGCATATTCCTTTCAGTCTCCCACTTGCACTAGAGTCAATAATCTAGATTACATAGTGATGAATCTAACACCCATTGAGTTCTGGTGCTGATCATGTTTTGCCTTGGGGAGAGCTTTAGTCAACGGGTCTGCCACATTCAGATCCATGTGTACTTTTCAAATCTTTACATCACCATCCATGACATATTCACGGATGGAGTGAAAATGGCGCTTCACATGCTTGAAGTTCTTATGAGACCTTGGCTCCTGAGCATTGGCTATGGCACTAGTGTTGTCGCAATAGATAACCATTGGATCCAATGCACTCGGAACCACACCTAGTTCGGATATGAACTCCTTCATCCAAACTGCTTCCTGCGCCGCTTTCGAAGTAGCAATATATTCCGCCTCTGTAGTTGATCTCGCTACCACGCTTTGCTTGGAACTCCTCCAGCTTACTGCTCCTCCATTTATAACAAATATATACCCGGATTGAGACTTAGAGTCATCCGGATCAGTGTCGAAGCTAGCATCGACGTAACAACTTGCGACGAGCTCTTCTTCACCGCCATATACGAGAAACATATCCTTAGTCCTTCGTAAGTACTTAAGGATATTCTTGACCGCCGTCCAGTGTTCCAAACCTGGATCAGATTAGTACCTACTAGTCAAACTAATAGCATATGCCACATCCGGTCTTGTACATAACATGGCATACATGATAGAGCCTATGGCAGAGGCATAGGAAATCTTATTCATTTCTTCTCTATCTTCAGCTGTAGCCGGACTTTGAGTCTTACTCAATATCTTTCCTTGCAACATAGGTAAGAACCCTTTCTTACTTTCGTCCATTCTAAACTTTTTTAGAATCTTGTCAAGGTATGTACTTTGTGATAGCCCAATTAAGCGTCTTGATCTATCTCTATAGATTTTGATGCCTAAAATATACGCCGCTTCACCAAGGTCCTTCATTGAAAACTTACTATTTAAGTAATCTTTTACGCTCTTCAAAAGTTCCGTATCATTTCCAATCAGCAATATGTCATCCACATATAATATTAGAAATGCTACAGAGCTCCCACTCACTTTCTTCTAAATACAAGCTTCTCCATAAGTTCGGACGAATCCAAACCCTTTGATGATATCATCAAAACGGAGATTCCAACTTCGGGACGCTTGCTTCAGTTCATAAATGGATCGCTGAAGTTTGCATACCTTGTTAGCATCCTTAGGATCAACAAAACCTTTGGGATGTACCATGTACAACTCTTCCTCAATGTTACCATTAAGGAACGCTGTTTTCACATCCATCTGCCAAATTTCATATTCGAAAAATGCAGCAATTGCTAACATAATCCTAACAGACTTTAGCATTGGTACGGGTGAGAAAGTCTCATCGTAGTCAACTCCTTGAATTTGTCGGAAACCTTTTGCGACAAGTCGTGCTTTATAGACAGTCACATTACCATTATCGTCTGTTTTCTTCCTGAAAATCCATTTATTCTCAACGGCCTTTCGGTCATTGGGAAGTTCCACCAAAGTCCATACTTGGTTTTCATACATGGATTTCATTTCGGATTTCATGGCTTCATGCCATTTGTTGGAATCTGGGCTCATCATCGCTTCATCATACGTCGCAGGGTCATCATTCTCAACAATGGCATTTACGACAAGATCACCGTACCATTTAGGAGCGGCGCGTGTTCTTGTCGACCTACGAGGTTCGGTAGCGTCCTCTTTTGGAGTTTCATGATCTTCATCATTAGCTCCCACTTCATTTGGTGAAGTCACCACCCGAACGGTTTCCGGCGCTGTGCCACTCGCCAATTCATGAAGAGGAGGTTCAATAACCTCATCGAGTTCTACCTTCCTACTATTCACACCTTTCGAGAGAAACTCCTTCTCCAAAAAGGATCCGTTCTTAGCAACAAACACTTTGCCTTCGGATCTGTGATAGAAGGTGTACCCAATTGTTTCTTTAGGGTATCTTATGAAGACGCATTTTTCCGCTTTGGGTTCGAGTTTATCAGGCTGAAGTTTCTTCACATAAACATCGCATCCCCAAACTTTTAGAAATGACAGCTTAGGTTTGTTTCCAAACCATAATTCATACGGTGTCATTTCAACGGATTTAGATGGAACCCTATTTAAAGTGAAAGCGGCTATTTCTAGCGCATAACCCCAAAAAGATAGTGGCAGATCGGTAAGAGACATCATAGGCCGAACCATATCCAATAAAGTGCGGTTACGACGTTCAGATACACCATTTCGTTGTGGCGTTCCAGCGGGAGTGAGTTGTGAAACTATTCCACATTCTCTCATATGTTTGCCAAACTCGTAACTTAGATATTCTCCTCCACGATCAGATCGTAGAAATTTAATCTTTCTGTTACGATGATTTTCTACTTCACTCTGAAATTCTTTGAACTTTTCAAACATTTCAGACTTGTGTTTCATTAAGTAAATATACCCATATCTACTTAAGTCATCAGTGAAAGTAACAAAATAACGATATCTACCACGCGCCGGCACACTCATAGGTCCACATACATCAGTATGTATGATTTCCAATAAGTCTGTCGCCCGTTCCATTGAACCAGAAAATGGCGTTCTAGTCATCTTGCCCATAAGACATGGCTCGCATGTCTCAAATAATTCATAATCAAGTGATTCCAGAAGTCCATCCGAATGAAGCTTCTTCATGCGTTTAACACCAATATGACCTAAACGGCAGTGCCACATGTATGCGGCTATATCATCGTTTAACTTAATTCTTTTGGCATTCACGTTATGAATATGTGTTTCATTACTATCAAGATTCAAAAGAAATAAACCATTCTTCTCAGGTGCATGTCCATAAAAGATATTATTCATATAAATCGAACAACCATTGTTCTCAGACTGGAATGAATAATTGTCTCGCACTAAACAAGATCCGGAAATAATGTTCATGCTCAACGCAGGCACCAAATAACATTTATTCAGGTTTAAAACTAATCCAGATGGTAAATATAGAGGCAGCGTCCCAACGGCGATCACATCAACTTTTGATCCATTGCCGACGCACATCATGACCTCATCCTTCGCAAGTTGTCGCTTATTCTTTAGCCCCTCTTTCGAGTTACATATGTGAGCAACCGAACCAGTATCAAATACCCAGGCGCTATTGCGACTACTAGTAAGGTACATATCAATAACATGTATATCATATATACCTTTGTTAATCTTCCCGTTCTTCTTATCCGCCAGATACTTTGGGCAGTTGCGCTTCCAGTGCCCCGTGTCCTTGCAGTAAAAGCACTCAGTTTCAGGTTTAGGACCAGCCTTGGGTTTCTTCTCAGAACCAGCAACAGATTTGTCGTCCTTCTTGTTTCTACCCTTGGACTTATTATCCTTTCTACCTTTCTTGAAATTAGTGCTCTTATTAACCATCAACACTTGATGTTCCTTTTTGATCTCCACTTCTGCAGTCTTAAGCATTGAGAGAAGCTCAGGGAGAGACTTCCTCATGCCCTGCATGTTGTAGTTTATCACAAAGCCCTTGAAGCTAGGTGGGAGAGATTGGAGAACCCGATGTATTCCTAACTCATTTGGAATCGTTATTCCCAAAGAGATGAGCTTATCGGCGTACCCAGACATTTTGAGTACGTGCTCGCTAACGGAGCTGTTCTCTTCCATCATGCAGCTAAAGAACTTTTCTGAAGCATCATAACTCTCTACGGCAGTATGGGAGTCGAAAATCAGTTTCAACTCTCCCATTGTATCATAAGCGTTGCTGTTCTCGAAATATTTTTGCAGCTTCGGCTCAAGTCCATACAGTATGCCACAATGAACTAAACTGTGGTCCTCCTTACGAGTCAGAAAAACATTTTTCTCTTCATCGGGAACATCTTCTGCAGGCGGGTTACCTAGCGGTGCCTCAAGCACATAGCCCTTTTGAGAGGCATTGAGGAGGATTCTCAAGTTAAGTGCCCAGTTGGTGAAGTTGCTACCGTTGGTGGCTAGTTTTTCTTTCTCCATGAACGCATTGAAATTTAGAGCAGGTGGTGCCATGATCTACAGATTATTTGCAAAGTTAATTTAGACTAAGTTCATAATAGAATGAGTTCAGGTTAAATCAAAATTCTACGTGAACTCCCACTTAAAAACAACATCCCTCCTAGTTTTCTTAAGTGATTACACGAACCAAATCCACTATACCGCAACCGATCATCACGTGCAACGGCATAGTTTCAAAGGCGAACATCACCATGTTCATCATATCAACCATATGACTCATGCTTAACCTTTCGGTTCGTGTTCCGATGCCATATCTGTACATGCTAGGCTCGCCAAGTAGAACCATAACATTTGCGTGTGTAAAACTGCCTTACACCCGTCGTATGTGAACGTAGAGTCTATCACACCCGATCATCACGAGGTGTCTCAAAACGATGAACTTTCTTGACGGTGCATGTTATGGGAGAACACATTTTATCTTGATATTTATGTGAGAGGGATCATCTTATAATGCTACCGCGCGATCAAATCTAAGCAGAATAAGATGCATAAAAGGATAAACATCACATACATATATAATGTGATATGATATGGTCCTTCACGCATTCGATCTCCATCTTGTGCGTCATGGCATGATCTCCATCATTTCACCGGCGCGCCATCTTGGTTGTCTTCCTCCATTACAATATATCACTTGGATATATATATTTGGCACGCAGGCCATTTAAATGAAAAGACAACCATGTGGCTCCTGCCGGTTGTTTATAACTTACAAAAAGGATCATTGCATACAATTTGTAACATACATAATTTAACCATATCACATCACATGCCCTGCAAAAACAAGTTAGACGTTTCTAATTTGTTTTGCATATTTTACGTGGTTTGGAGCTTTCTAGGAAGAACCATTCTTACCTACGAATATGTAACCACAATGGTGATAAAAATATTATTAATAACTCTTTGTAAAATAGATCATAACTATAGTGGGAGAAACGGCACCCGCAAAGCCACATATACCGAAGCATGTCAAGTGTGGGACAAGTCTCGTGAACGCGGTCACGTAAGATTAGTCTCGGGCAGCTTCAATCCCACTATGCCACTATGATCCAAAATACAAAATAAATTGCAGTAACATGATCATCAATGCCTACATCCACATGTGTTCTAACCGTGCATACCAACTACGCATAGAGATGGCTCTGATACCACTGATGGGTTCGTAGCATAGAAAACAAAAATTTTCCTACGCATGAACACAAGAACTAGCCAAGAACATCTATGAGATGGTAACAACGGAGACTAACCCTCGAAGACCGGTAGCGGGGATTACGTTCCCGCACAAACGTTGCCGATGGAGACTCGACGAAGATGCACGTAGTCGATGTAGTCGTTCACTTGACGTAGTCAACATAGTGGTTCACTTGACGATCTCAAGATCGTGTACACGGCGCCACAACCGGCGGCGCCCCCGTACTCGGTCACACGTACGGCTTGTCGTCGTCTCCTCCATGCCCTCGGTCCAGTGGGGCAGCGGAAGAAGGGATCCACCGGACACTCCAACACTCACTTCTCCAAGTGTGTGAATCTCGAACTAATAATCCGACAGAGCTTCGCTAAGCCAGGACGGATTTGGGGCAGCAACTTTGCGGGAGAGGGGAAGAACCAAGTGTGTGAATCATGAAGGAGAGAGAGGGTGATGACCCACAAATATAGGGGATCGCAATAGTCTTCGAGGGAAGTAAAACCCAAATTTATTGATTCGACACAAGGGGAGCCAAAGAATATATGTAAGCCTTAACAGATGAGTTGTCAATTCAGCCGCACCTGGAAACAGTCTTGCTCGCAGTGGTTTATCAGTAGCAACAGTTTTATAGTGGTGATAGTAGTGAAACAGTAGCAGCAGTAGTAAAATAATAGCGGTAATAGTAGCAATAGTAAACAGTAGGAACAAATACTGTAGGCATAGGGATGGATGTACGGGCGTTGCATGGATAAGATAATTCATGAAATCAATGAGACATGGGCATTGCAGATAAATAATGATAAAGCATCCTAGTACAAACAATCATAGGCATGTGTTCCGTAAATAGTCGTACGTGCTCACAAGGAGAAACTTGCACGACATCTTTTGTCCTACCAGCCTGTTGCAGCAGGGCCTCAAGGGAAACTACTGGTAATTAAGGTACTCCTTTTAATAAAGTACCGGAGCAAAGCATTAGCACTCGGTGAACACATGTGATCCTCACATCATAGCCATCCCCTCCGGTTATCCCAATTTCTGTCACTTTGGGGCCTCGGGTTCCGGACAACAATATGTGTATACAACTTGTAGGTAAGACCATAAACAACAAGTATCATCATAGAAACAATAACATGTTCAGATCTGAAATCATGGCACTCGGGCCCAAAGTGACAAGCATTAAGCACAACAAGTTGCAACAATGTCATAAGCACTAAATAAAGATACTAGGCACCATGCCCTAACAATCTCATATCAAATTACATGAACAATCTCATCCAATCCCTACCATCCCCTCACCTACAGCGGGGGAATTACTCACACATAGGTGGGGGAGTCATGGATGGTCGATGGAGGGACGTCGGTGATGATGGTGATGAAGATCTCCTCCAAATCCCCGTCCCGGCAGGGTGCCAGAACGGAGTTTCTGGTTTCGAATCGCGGTTTCTGATGGCAGCGGCGCAGCGGAAGTCTATCTGGGGAAAACGCCGTCTCCCTGATATTTTCAGGTCAGGGGGTATATGTAGGCGGAAGGAGAGGTCGAAGAGACGGCCGAGCCACTCTCACACCAGGTGGGCGCGGCCAGGGCTGGGCCGCGCCCCCTGTGTGTGTGGAGGCCCCGTGCCTCCCCTCTGTCTCGTCTTCTGGCTCCGTGGGTCTTCTGGTGAAATAGAATTTTTTCCAATTTTTCCCGAATTTTTACTGAAAGTTGGATTTCTGCACAAAAACAAGACACCAGAGCAATTCTGCTGAAAACAGCGTTAGTCCGCATTAGTTTCATTCAAAACACACAAATTAGAGGAGAAACAATAGAAAAAGTGTTCAGGAAAGTAGATACGTTTTGGACGTATCAACTTCCCCTAAGCTTAGCTATTTGCTTGTCCTCAAGCAATTCAGTTAACAACTGAGAGCGATAAAAGAAACTTTCACGAACACATTTGCTTCATATGATGTATATATACTCACTATATGATCAACTACTCAGGCAATTCATAATAAGAAATATGCAACTAATGTCACCTCAAAGTCAAGCAAGCTATGAAAGAGTGCCAATGCACTAATAACAAGTAACATGAACATAAGAAGCTACAAGATTGTAATATGCATAAATGATATGAAAGAGTGGTATCCAGCTTGCCTTTATTTGTGGAGCAAAACATAAATGCTGAGGCACCTCTGAAGTCCAAAGGAAGACTAGAAGTAAAAATATCAAAGATACAAGCATCAAAGTTATACCACAATTAACCGTGTTCTGGGACAAGCACATTACACTAAGAATAACAGCTATGCTCTCAAGAAGTGCTTTAAAGTTAGAAGATGATGACTCAACATAAAAGTAAAAGAAAGGCCCTTCGCAGAGGGAAGCAGGGATTAAACATGTGCTAGAGCTTTTCATTTGTAAAACAGAGATAAAAATTTATTTTGAGAGGTGGTTGTTTCATGTCAACGACTGGCAATGGGGACTTGCTATCTTCCATAATAAACAAGTGAGAGCGGTTCTGAGTTCTTTGAAATTTTGGCACATTGGTGCTCTTTTTTATAAAGCCTTGGCACTCCTCCCCACCTTTTTCCTTTCTCAAACCATGGCTAACCGATTCTATCGGGTGCCCACCAACATTCACATACCATGGAGGAGTGCCTTTTTCTTTCTTTTTAGAATTAGATTGTAATGGTCTGACCAGCTCCCTTGCAAAATTAATGACGAGCAGATGAAGCTGCCTAGTCGAGGGGTACTCAATTTAATATGGAAGATAGAAATTCCGACCACTACGTCCCCATGAGCTAAAAATAGTGGCACAAAATGAGAAGTATTTGAAAGGTAGCACATGAAAATTTACTTGGAATGGCTTTGAAATACCATGCATAGGAATTTATAGTGGACTCTTTGGAAGACTTGGTTTTTGGTAATTGGATGCACGAGAAGTATTCCCTCTCAGTACAAGTGAAGGCTAGCAAAAGACTGGGAGGCGACAATCGAGAGAGCAAAAGCTGTCATAATCATGCTTGCGACAAAACAAAATTAATACAGGCATAAAAATGATACAAGAACTCTGAGGCAAAGTAAATTATCGAGGCTTAATTGACTTTTTGTTCAGTCATATGCATGCTTGAGCATGTGCCAAGTCGATTCAAATGAAACTTTTAGAGGAGGATACCATAATAACATACCATATTATGAATAAAACAATGCATGCAAGCGTCTACATGACATGCTACAAACTATTAGTAAATTGGAACTAATTATATGACAGCAAGAACTACAAAGCATCCATTAGATAACATATACCTTACATGAACCGACTAAGCATGTCCACATAGATGAGTATATGTACAAAAATGAAAACAAATAGAGTTCATACCAGCCTCTAATCACATCTCGGATTGTCATATGTCATCATTATTGCTTTTCACTTGTGTGGCTTGAATAATATAAAGTGAATACCAAGCTCCAATGGAGTAACGGGAGACTGAACTCTGCGAAGAACAACAAATATTTTTGGGGTTTTCGATTTTGAAACAAGGACATAAGGAAAACGCAAACAAGGCAAAATATTTTTGGATTTTTCAAATACCAAACCGAAAATAGCAAGTAGAGCAAATCAAAACTAGCAAACTAAAAAGGCAAACAAAGAGAAACAACGGAAATATTTTTGGTCTTTTCGTGTTTTGGAAAACAGAAATAAAAGCAAGAACAATAAAGAAAGCGAAACATGGATATACATAGGACCGACAAAATATGATATGTAGATGAGTAAATCGTCGGCGTACCTCCCCCCAAGCTTAGGCTTTTGGCCTAAGTGGAGATCAATCCCAACTCGGCCAACCCGGCCACGAGGTGGCGCCTCCGTAGTGCGACGAAGAAGCACCATCGTCCTGATATGAGCTCGAGGACGCCCTAGAGTGGTATGTGGTGTAGTGATAGGCCGGCTGCTCCTCTTCCTCCTGGTCCACGATGCCATGTTGTACATTGAAGCCGAGCACCCTAAGCCGCTCGTCTAACTCCTCCTTTGTGCGTGACCATGGCATGTTATCAATACTGAACAAACTGGGTTGTGGCAAGGGCACTTTCCTTTCCTCTCCATCCGTAAATAACATTCTATAAACTAATTTCCCTGCACAAGAGTTAGCAGTAACAAAGTGATGGAGCTTCATGGCAGCAAGATCAAGCCTTTGTGGAGTCAACAATATATCATGAGGAGCAATAGGAAGTTCAAGAGCAGCAATAATGCGCGCAGCAATAATACCTCCATAAATAGGTCCCCTAGCAGCTAGGCGACGAGCAATAATAGCACCGAGGTTATACTTCCTACTAACATCAAGAGTGGTAGCTAGAAAAGCTAAATGATAGTTGGAAATATTGCTAGTGTTTCCTCTACCAAGTACACTAGTGGCAAGATAGTAAGTAAAATATCTAATAGCTGGGAGTTGAATGTTTCTTATCTTGCCACGCTGTGCGGTGCGGTCATCATCGTTGGTTACTCCTCGGTAGAGCTCCAACAAATCAGCGGGTTGATGTAGCATCTTCCTCGCCGTCCTAAACATGGGTATACCTAGAATATTACAAAACCTTTCCAAAGACATGGTGATAGGCTTATCATAAATCTTGAATGCAATGGAAGGATTGAAATGAGCGTTAGTGAATTTAAAACTTTCAATGAAAATCTTTGTGAGAATAGCATATTATTTACTCTCATCCATCATGTATGTAGTCAATCCAACCCTGTTAACAAGGAGCAAGAAATCATCAAGAATCCCTGCATCACTCAAAAAATTAGCACAAAGGGAAGGTCGATGGATGTGCATCTCCATCATCTCCCTCAAGGTTTGGTGACATAAGATCTTCATTGTAGGATATCCTATATTGAGCAGTGGATCTTGAAGGCCTTGATGACCTTGGTGCTTATCTTTCAAACACTTTCAATGAACCCACTATCGAGCATAA
The DNA here is from genome assembly GCA_007115705.1 of Dactylis glomerata. Taxonomy (NCBI): domain Eukaryota; kingdom Viridiplantae; phylum Streptophyta; class Magnoliopsida; order Poales; family Poaceae; genus Dactylis; species Dactylis glomerata. The sequence continues at coordinate 4,563,094 of QXEO01000450.1, forward strand.
ATAACCCCTCTTGGAGTCACTAGCAACTACTCGGCCAAGATAGCTACTAACAACGGAGAGCATGCAAGATCATAAACATCATAGAGATAACAAAAGATAATATTCAGTACATCAACTCAATCATAAACACCAATATTCATCGGATCCCAACAAACCAAACATGTAGAATTACATAACGGTGATCTCAATCATGTAGGGCAGCTCATGAGATCTAAACATGAAGCACATGGTGGAGAAGACAACCATCTAGCTACTGCTATGGACCCATAGTCCAAGGTAGACTACTCACTCATCGCTCCGGAGGCAAGCATGGCGATGAAGAAGACCTCCGGTGGCGATTCCCCTCTCCGGTAGGGTGCCGGGAAGAGCTTCTGGACCCTCCCGATCTTCGGGTCGACGGCGGCGGCGGATCGCGATGTGTTCTGGAAAAGTGATCGGGTACTTAGGTTTTTTCCGTCGGGGGGTCTTTATAGGCGAAGGGGCGATGTCAGAGGAGGAGCCAGGCGCCCTCACGCGGGGCCCGCGCGGCCAGGGGCCTGGCCGCGCCACCCCTGCGTGTGGGGCCCTGGTGGCCCCCCTCCTACTCTCCTTCGGATCTCTGGAAGCTTCCGGGTAAAATAAGACTTCGGGAACTTGTTTCGTCCAATTCCGAGAATATTTCTTGTGTATCACTTCTGAAACACAAAAACAGCAGAAAACAGGAAACTGGCACTGTGGCAACTCGTTAATAGGTTAGTTCCGGAAAATGCATAAAAGCGCCACTAAGTGTAACAAAACAATAGGCAAATGGTGTAAAAACAAGCATGGAGCATCAAAAATTATAGATACGTTGGAGACGTATCAAGCATCCCCAAGCTTAACTCCTGCTCGTCCTCGAGTAGGTGAGTGATAACAAAAGAATAATTTTTGAGGTGACATGCACCTACACAATCTTGATCATATATGTAAGCATTGGTGAGCTGGGATCATAAGAACTTAAAACATGGGCATGAAGATATAATCTTGACAATAAGAACTTAGCAACCATGTTGTAAACATGCAAATGAACACAAACAAAAGATCATGAAAATGAAACAATGAAAGTCGAACTTGTGTTCAAATCATAAGGAAAAACATACAAATGGTTTTCAGCTTGTCCTTCAAAGAGAGCAAAACATAAATGCATAGGACACCTTCAAGTTTAAGAGGGCGACTAGATACAAATAATATAAGAACAAGTGAAACCAACAATATGAATCAATCAATGAACTTTGGGACAATGCATATCACACTAAGAATGACAACTATGCTCTCTTAATGGTGCATAAAGATAGAAGGTGGTGACTCAACATAAAAGTAGAAGAAAGGCCCTTCGCAGAGGGAAGCAGTGATTGCAAGTTTTATAACCTTCAAAAATTATGGTACTTACCGGCTTTGAGCTCTCATTGCCCCCATCATAAGCATCTTGAATGGTTAAAGTTAATGCGAGAACAATTATGATGCATATGCTTGACAAATCAAAAGTTGAAAACCTCGTGCCCCGTGAATACGAGTACCCAAACCTCATGCTACTTTACTTAGAGTCCCAAGCAAGGCTCTTGTCATTGTAAGTATATGCATATCATTGAGAACCGCCAATGGGATACCTCCGTGCCCGATGACATGGAACAAGCCCACACCAAAATGATAGGACAAGCAGACAATGAACACATCGACATCTCTTTTATTTGCCTTTTATTTAGCTTTTTATTGTGAGATGCGTCGTCGAATGTTCACCATGGGTATGCTGCAAATTTCCACCATGAATTATGCATGGCTTAGATTGGCGGCCCGGCGTTTCCCTAACACATATACAAACTCCATGATCCCCACAAGATTCCCAATTCATTTCACACCGCGGGCATCCATAAACAAAAGATCACGATATCAACTCAAATAAGAAGTGCAATGTTGAAAGCTTGCCCATGACAGCATGGCTGGGCTAGAATCCAACTTACAACTTGCAAGCATAACAACTCAACATAAGAGACCACAATGTCAAATTTTTAAGAACAGGAAAAAGTAAAGTGTGCCTTCCGGTTCGTGAGAGCTTTACTGACCGAATTTCGCATAACACTGGTAAGAGTTTAATTTGAAGAGAAAATAAAAGCAAGTCAAATTTACTTGGAATAGCAAATTGCTAGTAGGTATTTATGGTGGACACTTTGGAAAACTTTGGCTTTTAGGAGTTGGATGCACGAGTAGAGCTCATACTCAGTACAAGGCGAGGGCTAGCAAAAGACTGGGGGCGACCAACTAAGAGAGCAATAATGGCCATAATCATGCAAAGCGACAAAGCGACATTAAAAGAAGCATAAGATGGCATCAAAAGTCAAAAACTAAATGATCATGAAGGCTATTGGCGACTTTGTAAGAGTCTAACATGTGTGAGCATGCGCCAAGTCAACCCAAATAAAGCATCAAGGAGAAAACCAAAATAATGCTTCCATACAATAAAAACAACGCATGATTTTTTCAAAGGCTCATTAAGCAATCTCGGTTATTTGAGACAAGTCATGCTACAGCAAAACCACTAAGCATACTATCAAAAAGACATCAAGCATGACATGAAAAAGCCTAAGCCGCAGTCTACACAAGCTCCTTCTTGTACCACTATTTTGCACAAAGCTTTTTCTCTTTTCCAACACCATTTGAAATTTTTATAAACACCTCTTTTGATGAAAACCAATAAAGATCAGAGGCAAAAATACACCTTGATGAAAAGATATGACAAGGTCTGAACGCAAATCAAGGCGAAAACGAAAACCAAAAGCAGTAGCAGAAAAAGAAGAACACTCGGTGAAATTGTAAGAATGAAAAACGGAGTGTTCTTTGCAAATGAAAACGAGTACATCTCCTCCAAAGGAAATTTGTTGGGGTCCAACCATTTATTGCAGCAAACAAACAAACTAACCAACTAAGAAAACTAAAACAACTGACGCTCCAAGAAAAACACATAGTGCATGAAGCAATAAAAATATAGTGTTTTGAAAGGTGACCTGAATTTTGCCGATGAAGAAGGGGTGCCTCGGGGGCATCCCCAAGCTTTGACGCTTGTACTTCTTGGATATTTCTTGGGGTGATGCATGGGCATCCCCAAGCTTGAGCTTTTGTCCATTCCTCAACTCATCTCATCATTCTCCAATCCCTACACTTGAAAACTTCCTTCATACAAAACTAAACACAATTCTATTAGCAACATTAGTGTAAGCATAACATATAAGCAACCTCTTTTTGCTTCAGGTTTCAACTCAAAACCACCACATATATAGCAAATACTACTGTAGCAACCTCCCCAAAAGTTCCGTGATCAAAATAACTCAAAAGAAAGCGATAAAGTGGCAAACACAAATATTGGCAGAAATCTGTCAAAACTGAACAGCTGACAAAGGTCGAATTTTTTAGGGATTTTCTGTTACTCAAATTAAAAAGTGTTCAACTAATAAAAGTTTGGATATAACCTGGGGCATATGCACAAGAAATCACAGGTCCAAAAGATAAACAGAGAATTTATACGAATTTTTACGGTGCAGCACCGAAAACAGTTTCAGGACAGCAACATCCCCAAATCTTTACCTCACTCGAATTAGAGGCTTCTCTTGGCACAAAAACGAAATAAACAAGATAAGGAGCGGTCATTACAGTAGTAATGACTTCCAAGACTCAAATAAAAGAAAAAGTACTGAAAAGAAAACATTGGGTTATCTCCCAAGAGTGCTTTTCTTTAACGCCTTTGAGCTAGGCGCAGAAAATTGCGAATCAAGTAATATCAATAGATGAAGCATCAAGATCAACTGCAGAGATATTTTCAACAATGAAGGAAAATGTGTTCAACTGAGTTTTTGAAAGTCCTTTACGATCACGCTTTGGCACACTACTTTCATCGAAAGGATTTTCAGGGCAAATCCATCTGGAATTCTTTTCCCAAGCATCATGAATTCCTATAAGTTCATAAGGTATCGGCACTCTAATATCATTGGGTGTACCAACCACCACAGGTGAGCCAAGCTTATTAAACTTCTTAAAAACTTCCCTAGCCTCAATTGCAACATCCCTAAATTCTATGCGCAAAGTTTCCAAGATAAAAGCTTTCTTTTCGGGATCCTCAATTTCATGAAGCTTAAGGAACATGTATTGCATCAAAGGATTAAGACTAGCAAACCTAGCTTCTAACATGTGAACTAAATGAGCAGAAGCAACTTCATAACTAGGAGCTAACTCAACCAAAGACTTTTCCTCAACTTCCTTATGCATGCTAATGTGATTAAAGAACTCCTCAATGTTACTTTTGCCAATAATCGAACCACTACCTACGAAGAGGTCCTCCAGAACGTATTTAGGGATCAACATGATGAACTAAAGGTAAAGAAATAACAACTACCAAGGATTCTAATTTTTTGGGGTTTTTGATATAAAACGATGCAGGTAAAATAAATAAAGTAAAGCAAAACAATAAAACAAAGTAAAGGATGTGTGTGCGAAAAACTCCCCACGCAGAAGTCTTCTACTTCCTCCCCGGCAACGGCGCCAGAAAAGAAGCTGCTGCGTTTGATGGCGCCCAGTTGACGAGGGAGATTATTCTTCTTCGTTCCTCGGCAACGGCGCCAGAAAAGAGCTTGATTGCTGGGATGATGGCGCCAGAAAAGAGTTGGTGCCTAGTTGAATGTCCAGCCCGTTGGGAACCCCAAGAGGAAGGTGTGATGAATACAGCAGCAGGATTTTCCCTCAGTTAAGAAACCAAGGTTTATTGTTCTTGGAGAGGAGAGACAAACGACTGAAGGTGATGCTTGCTAGCTTGCGACAGCTTCGGACAATTTATATATGGCGCCTCATCCAAGCTTTGCTTGCTAGCTGCAACGCGGAACCTGCACACACACAACCAAGTACTTTGCTCCCAACTTGCGATGAGGTTGTCAATCTCACCAGTTTGCTTGAAACAAAGGTTATGAGTGTATCGAGTGGAAAATAGTAGAGTATGCAAATAAAGTAAACAGTGCGAGTAAAGTAAACAGGTGATAGCAATATGATGGAAATAGGACCGGGATCCACAGTTCACTAGTGGTGTCTCTCCATAGATAAATAACACATGCTGGGTAAACAAATTACAGTTGGGCAATTGATAGAATAAAGATAAACGTGATATGTCAAGAAGATCACTATGAGATTTACTCTGGGCATTACAACAAAATACATAGACCGCCATCCAACTACATCTATGACTAATAATCCACTTGTGGCGAATCAATCCGAGAACTCCACAAGTATTAAGTTGCGAACAATAGATAATTGCATTAAGCAAAGTGTGTAATGTAAACAAAGCATATGCCCTTGAGCATATGAATGTTGTTTTCTCCCTAGTAGCAACAACACATTTACAACCTTAGAGGTTTCTGTCACTCCCCCAGGTTAAATAGAGGCATGAACCCACTATCGAGCATAAATACCCCCTCTTGGAGTCACTAGCAACTACTCGGCCAAGATAGCTACTAACAACGGAGAGCATGCAAGATCATAAACATCATAGAGATAACAAAAGATAATATTCAGTACATCAACTCAATCATAAACACCAATATTCATCGGATCCCAACAAACCAAACATGTAGAATTACATAACGGTGATCTCAATCATGTAGGGCAGCTCATGAGATCTAAACATGAAGCACATGGTGGAGAAGACAACCATCTAGATACTGCTATGGACCCATAGTCCAAGGTAGACTACTCACTTATCGCTCCAGAGGCAAGCATGGCGATGAAGAAGACCTCCGGTGGCGATTCCCCTCTCCGGCAGGGTGCCGGGAAGAGCTTCTGGACCCTCCCGATCTTCGGGTCGACGGCGGCGGCGGATCGCGATGTGTTCTGGAAAAGTGATCGGGTACTTAGGTTTTTTTTCGTCGGGGGGTCTTTATAGGCAAAGGGGCGATGTCAGAGGAGGAGCCAGGCGCCCTCACGCGGGGCTTGCGCGGCCAGGGGCCTGGCTGCGCCACCCCTGCGTGTGGGGCCCTGGTGGCCCCCCTCCTACTCTCCTTCGGATCTCTGGAAGCTTCCGGGTAAAATAAGACTTCAGGTTCTTGTTTCGTCCAATTCCGAGAATATTTCCTGTGTATCACTTCTGAAACACAAAAACAGCAGAAAATAAGAAACTGGCACTGTGGCAACTCGTTAATAGGTTAGTTCCGGAAAATGCATAAAAGTGCCACTAAGTGTAACAAAACAATAGGCAAATGGTGTAAAAACAAGCATTGAGCATCAAAAATTATAGATACGTTGGAGACGTATCACTTACCAGGAAAAGGCATTGGTTTCTACACCCAAGGTTCTCTCTCATTACCATGCTTGTTGGCAATGAAGTCTTCTTTGGTGTACTTTGCATTCTTATCAATCTTTTCTGGTTCCTCTTCAACTTCTTCTTTATCGGAAGCATCACCTGGTTCAGTTTCAGCATCAGAAATAGAAACACTATTACGATCTTTACCTGCATCAGAGGATTCTGCAGTTGTTTTATGCTTCTTCTTCTTCTTCTTCTTCTTCTTCTTGGAAGGAATATCATCTCTTGAAGTGCGTTGAGAATCTTGCTCGATCCTCTTAGGATGTCCTTCAGGATATAAGGGGTCTTGAGTGGTAGCACCTCCTCTTGTGCGAATTTCACAAGCTTGCTTCTCTCTTGAAGCATTGATACGTCTCAAACGTATCTATAATTTTTGATGCTCCATGCTTGTTTTACACCATTTGCCTATTGTTTCGTTACACTTAGTGGCACTTTTATACATTTTCCGGAACTAACCTATTAACGAAGTGCCACAGTGCCAGTTCCCTGTTTTCTGCTGTTTTTGTGTTTCAGAAGTGATACACAGGAAATATTCTCGGAATTGGACGAAACAAGTTCCTGAAGTCATATTTTACCCGGAAGCTTCCAGTGATCCAAAGAAGTGTCGGAGGGGGGGCCACCAGGGCCCCACACAAGGGGGCGGCGCGGCCTGGCCCCTGGCCGCGCCACCCCTGTGTGAGAGCTCCTGGCTCCACCTCTGACATCGCCCCTTCGCCTATAAGTACCCCCCGACGAGAAAAACCTAAGGCCCCGATCAGTTTTCCAGAGTACATCGCGATCCGCCGCCGCCGTCGACCCGAAGATCGGGAGGGTCCAGAAGCTCTTCCCGGCACCCTGCCGGAGAGGGGAATCGCCACCGGAGGTCTTCTTCATCGCCATGCTTGCCTCCGGAGCGATGAGTGAGTAGTCTACCTTGGACTATGGGTCCATAGCAGGAGCTAGATGGTTGTCTTCTCCACCATGTGCTTCATGTTTAGATCTCATGAGCTGCCCTACATGATTGAGATCACCGTTATGTAATTCTATGATGTTGGTTTGTTGGGATCCGATGAATATTGGTGTTTATGATTAAGTTGCTGTGCTGGATTATATCTTTTGTTATCTCTATGTTGTTTATGATCTTGCATGCTCTCCGTTGTTAGTAGCTATCTTGGCCGAGTAGTTGCTAGTGACTCCAAGAGGGGGTATTTATGCTCGATAGTGGGTTCATGTCTCTATTTCACCTGGGGGAGTGACAGAAACCTCTAAGGTGGTAGATGTGCTGTTGCTACTTGGGAGAAAACAACATTCATATGCTCAAGGGCATATGCTTTGTTTACATTACACACTTTGCTTAATGCAATTATCTGTTGTTCGCAACTTAATACTTCTAGGGTGTTCGGATGATATCCCCGGGGGTGGATTATTAGTCATAGATGCAGTTGGATGGCGGTCTATGTATTTTGTTGTAATGCCCAGAGTAAATCTCATAGTGATCTTCTTGACATATCATGTTATCTTTATTCTATCAATTGCCCAACTGTAATTTGTTTACCCAGCATGTTATTTTATCTATGGAGAGACACCACTAGTGAACTGTGGACCCCGGTCCTATTTTAATCATATTGCTATCACCTGTTTACTTTTCCCGCACTGTTTACTTTACTCGCACATTATTACTGTTTTCCACTCGATACACTCATAACCTTTGTTTCAAGCAAACCGGTGAGATTGACAACCTCATCGCAAGTTGGGAACAAAGTATTTGTTTATGTGTGTGCAGGTTCCGTGTTGCTACTGGCCGAAGACGAGTCAACAAGTGTCGTTAACGGCGCCCTTGTTGGAGTGTCACTAAGCCAGTCCGCATCACCTTCAGTCGTCACCGTCTCTCTTCTTAAAGATCGACATTAAACCTTGGTTTCTTAACTGAGGGAAAACTAGCCGGTACACTCATCATACCTTCCTCTTGGGGTTCCCAACGGGCTGGTCATTCACCACGCACAAGGACAGTTTGCTCCCACATCAACTTGGAGTAGCAGCCACTTTTCTGGCGCCGTTGCCGGGGAAGAGAGAAGACTTTTGCGAGGGGAGTTCTTCGTACACACATTCTTTACTTTGTTATTTGTTTTGTTTTGCTTTACTTTATTTTATTTTACCTGCACCGCTTTATATCAAAAACCCAAAAAATTTAGAATCCTTGGTAGTTGTTTTTACTTGTTTACTTTCGTTTTGCTGAAATGGGTACTCCTGAAAACACCAAGTTGTGTGACTTTGCTAGCACGAACAATAGTGATTTTATCTGCACTCCTATTGCACCACCTGTTCCTGCTACCACCTTTTATGAGATCAAGCCTGCTTTATTGAACCTTGTTATGAAAGAACAATTTTCTGGTGCTAGTACTGAGGATGCTGCAGCTCATCTCAACAATTTTGTTGAGCTATGCGAGATGCAGAAATATAAGGATGTTGATAGTGATATTATTAAGCTCAAATTGTTTCCCTTTTCTTTGAGAGGAAAGGCTAAAGATTGGTTGCTGTCTTTGACTAAGAATAGTATTGATTCATGGGCTAAGTGTAAGGATGCTTTTATTGGTAGATACTATCCTCCTGCTAAGATTATAGCTTTGCGTAGCAATATTATGAAGTTTACTCAGTTTGATAATGAACATGTTGCTCAAGCTTGGGAAAGAATGAAATCTATGGTAAAGAATTGCCCCACTCATGGACTGACTACTTGGATGATTATCCAAACTTTTTATGCAGGACTGAATTTTTCTTCAAGGAACCTACTTGATTCAGCTGCTGGAGGCACTTTTATGTCCCTTACCTTGGGCGCCGAATCAAAGCTACTCGACAACATGATGGTAAATTATTCTAAATGGCACACCGAGAGAGCTCCACAAGGTAAGAAGGTAAATTCTGTTGAGGAAACCTCTTCCTTAAGTGATAAGATTGATACCATTATGGCTATGCTTGCTAATGATAGGACTCATGTTGATCCTAATAATGTTCCTTTGGCCTCTCTGGTTGCTCAAGAAGAGCAAGTTGATGTGAATTTCATTAGAAATAACAATTTTAACAACAATGCTTATAGGAACAATTTTGCTAGTAACAATTATAGGCCGTATCCTTCTACCAATGGTAATGGTTATGGTAACTCTTATGGTAATTCCTACAACAACACTAGGGCCGCGCCCTCCGAGCTTGAGGTAATGCTCAAGGACTTCATCGGTAAACAAACTGCTTTTAACAAGTCTGTTGAGGAAAAGTTGAAGCAAAAAGCTTCTGTTCCCAAGAAGTTAGAAGATGGTTGGGAACCCATCATTGATATGCATGTTAATGGTTATGATTTCCATGCTTTATGTGATCTAGGTGCTAGTATTTCCATCATGCCTAGAAAGATTTATGACATGCTTGATTTACCACCGCTTGAAAAGTGTTATTTTGATGTTCCTATTGCTGATGTTGCTAAGAAGAAACCTTTGGGAAGGATTAATGATGTTCTTATTGTGGTTAACAATAACCTTGTTCCCGTTGATTTTCTTGTTATGGACGTTGAATGCCATGCTTCATGTCCTATTATTTTGGGAAGACCCTTTCTTCGAACTGTAGGTGCTATCATTGATATGAGGGAAGGCACTATCAAGTATCAATTCCCATTAAAGAAAGGTATGGAACACTTCCCTAGGAAAAGAAAGAAATTACTTTTTGACTCTATTCTTAGAGCAAATTATGGGCTTGATGCTTAATCACTTGATGTTACTTGATTCGCACTTTTCTGCGCCTAGCTCAAAGGCGTTAAAGAAAAGCACTCTTGGGAGATAACCCAATGTTTACTTTTCAGTACTTTTTCTTTTATTTGAGTCTTGGAAGTCATTACTACTGTAATGACCGCTCCTTATCTTCTTTATTTCGTTTTTGTGCCAAGAGAAGCCTCTAATTTGAGTGAGGTAAAGATTTGGGGATGTTGCTGTCCTGAAACTGTTTTCGGTGCTGCACCGTAAAAATTCGTGAAAATTCTCTGTTTATCTTTTGGACCTGCGATTTCTTGTGCATATGCCCCAGGTTATATCCAAACTTTTCTTAGTTGAACACTTTTTGATTTGAGCAACGGAAAATCCCTCAAAAATTCGTCCTTTGTCAGCTGTCCAGTTTTGACAGATTTCTGCCAATATTTGTTTTTGCCACTTTATCGCTTTCTTTTGAGTTCTTTTTGATCATGGAACTCTTGTGGAAGTTGCTACAGTAGTATATACTTTATATGTGGTGGTTTTGGGTTGAAACCTGAAGCTAAAAGAGGTTGAAAATATTTTATGCTTACACTAATGTTGCTAATAGAATTGTGTTTAGTTTTGTATGAAGGAAGTTTTCAAGTGTAGGGATTGGAGAATGATGAGATGAGTTGAAGAATGGACAAAAGCTCAAGCTTGGGGATGCCCATGCATCACCCCAAGAAATATCCAAGAAGTACAAGCGTCAAAGCTTGGGGATGCCCCCGAGGCACCCCTTCTTCATCGGCAAAAATCAGGTCACCTTTCAAAACACTATATTTTTATTGCTTCATGCACTATGTGTTTTTCTTGGAGCGTCAGTTGTTTTAGTTTTCTTAGTTGTTTTAGTTTGTTTGTTTGCTGCAATAAATGGTTGGACCCCAACAAATTTCCTTTGGAGGAGATGTACTCGTTTTCATTTGCAAAGAACGCTCTAGTTTTCACTCTTATTAAAAATCGAGCGTTCTACTTTTTCTGCTACTGCTTTTGGTTTTCGTTTTCGCCTTGATTTGCGTTCAGACCTTGTCATATCTTTTCATCAAGGTGTATTTTTGCCTCTGATCTTTATTGGTTTTCATCAAAAGAGGTGTTTATAAAAATTTCAAATGGTGTTGGAAAAGAGAAAAAGCTTTGTGCAAAATAGTGGTACAAGAAGGAGCTTGTGTAGACTGCGGCTTAGGCTTTTTCATGTCATGCTTGATGTCTTTTTGATAGTATGCTTAGTGGTTTTTCTGTAGCATGACTTGTCTCAAATAACCGAGATTGCTTAATGAGCCTTTGAAAAAATCATGCGTTGTTTTTATTGTATGGAAGCATTATTTTGGTTTTCTCCTTGATGCTTTATTTGGGTTGACTTGGCGCATGCTCACACATGTTAGACTCTTACAAAGTCGCCATTAGCCTTCCTGATCATTTAGTTTTTGACTTTTGATGCCATCGTATGCTTCTTTTAATGTTGCATTGTCGCTTTGCATGATTATGGCCATTATTGCTCTCTTAGTTGGTCGCTCCCAGTCTTTTGCTAGCCCTCGCCTTGTACTGAGTATGAGCTCTACTCGTGCATCCAACTCCTAAAAGCCAAGTTTGCCATTGTGTCCACTATAAATTCCTATGCATGGTATTTGTAAGCCATTCCAAAGTAAAATTTTCGTGTGCTACCTTTCAAAAATCTTCAAAATACTTCTCGTTTTGTGACACTGTTTTCAGCTCATGGGGACGTAGTGGTCAGATTTGCTCTCTTCCATATTGCTTATTCCAAAAAGAAAAAAAAAGAAAAAAGAAAGAAAAAAGAAAGAAAAAAGGCACTCCTCCAATGAATGTGAATGTTGGTGGGCACCCGATGGAATCGGTTAGCCATGGTATGTGAAAGAAAAAGGTGGGGAGGAGTGCCAAGTTTTATAAAAAGAGCACAAGAGTGCCAATCTCTCTCTCAAAAACTTGCTTTATTTTTGTATGGAAGATAGTAAGAACCCCATTGCCAGTCGTTTACAAAGACAACCACCTCTCAAAATCAAGTTTTATCTCTCTGTTTTACAAATGAAAAGCTCTAGCACATGCTTAAATCACTGCTTCCCTCTGCGAAGGGCCTTTCTTTTACTTTTATGTTGAGTCACCACCTTCTTTCTTTATGCACCATTAAGAGAGCATAGTTGTCATTCTTAGTGTGATATGCATTGTACCAAAGTTCATTGATTGACTCATATTGTTGGTTTCACTTGTTCTTAAGTTATTTGTATCTAGTCGCCCTCTTAAACTTTGAGGTGTCTTATGCATTTATGTTTTGCTCTCTTTGAAGGACAAGCTGAAAACCATTTGTATGTTTTTCCTTATGATTTGAACACACGTTTGACTTTCATTGTTTCATTATCATGATCTTTTGTTTGTGTTCATTTACATGTTTACAAGATGGTTGCTAAGTTCTTATTGTCATGATTATATCTTCATGCCCATGTTTTAAGTTCTATTGATCCCAGCTCACCAATGCTTACATATATGATCAAGATTGTGTAGGTGCATGTCATCTCAAAAATTATTCTTTGTTATCACTTACCTACTCGAGGACGAGCAGGAGTTAAGCTTGGGGATGCTTGATACGTCTCAAACGTATCTATAATTTTTGATGCTCCATGCTTGTTTTACACCATTTGCCTATTGTTTCGTTACACTTAGTGGCACTTTTATATATTTTCCGGAACTAACCTATTAACAAAGTGCCACAGTGCCTGTTCCCTATTTTCTGCTGTTTTTGTGTTTCAGAAGTGATACATAGGAAATATTCTCGGAATTGGACGAAACAAGTTCCTGAAGTCATATTTTACCCGGAAGCTTCCAGTGATCCGAAGAAGTGTCGGAGGGAGGCCACCAGGGCCCCACACAAGGGGGCGGCGCGGCCTGGCCCCTGGCCGCGCCACCCCTGTGTGAGAGCCCCTGGCTCCACCTCTGACATCGCCCCTTCGCCTATAAGTACCCCCCGACGAGAAAAACCTAAGGCCCCGATCAGTTTTCCAGAGTACATCGCGATCCGCCGCCGCCGTCGACCCGAAGATCGGGAGGGTCCAGAAGCTCTTCCCGGCACCCTGCCGGAGAGGGGAATCGCCACCGGAGGTCTTCTTCATCGCCATGCTTGCCTCCAGAGCGATGAGTGAGTAGTCTACCTTGGACTATGGGTCCATAGCAGTAGCTAGATGGTTGTCTTCTCCACCATGTGCTTCATGTTTAGATCTCATGAGCTGCCCTACATGATTGAGATCACCGTTATGTAATTCTATGATGTTGGTTTGTTGGGATCCGATGAATATTGGTGTTTATGATTAAGTTGCTATACTGAATTATATCTTTTGTTATCTCTATGTTGTTTATGATCTTGCATGCTCTCCGTTGTTAGTAGCTATCTTGGCCGAGTAGTTGCTAGTGACTCCAAGAGGGGGTATTTATGCTCGATAGTGGGTTCATGTCTCTATTTCACCTGGGGGAGTGACAGAAACCTCTAAGGTGGTAGATGTGTTGTTGCTACTAGGGAGAAAACAACATTCATATGCTCAAGGGCATATGCTTTGTTTACATTACACACTTTGCTTAATGCAATTATCTGTTGTTCGCAACTTAATACTTCTAGGGTGTTCGGATGATATCCCCGGGGGTGGATTATTAGTCATAGATGCAGTTGGATGGCGGTCTATGTATTTTGTTGTAATGCCCAGAGTAAATCTCATAGTGATCTTCTTGACATATCATGTTATCTTTATTCTATCAATTGCCCAACTGTAATTTGTTTACCCAGCATGTTATTTTATCTATGGAGAGACACCACTAGTGAACTGTGGACCCCGGTCCTATTTTAATCATATTGCTATCACCTGTTTACTTTTCCCGCACTGTTTACTTTACTCTCACATTATTACTGTTTTCCACTCGATACACTCATAACCTTTGTTTCAAGCAAACCGGTGAGATTGACAACCTCATCGCAAGTTGGGAACAAAGTATTTGTTTGTGTGTGTGCAGGTTCCGCGTTGCTACTGGCCGAAGACGAGTCAACAAGTGTCGTTAACGGCGCCCTTGTTGGAGTGTCACTAAGCCAGTCCGCATCACCTTCAGTCGTCACCGTCTCTCTTCTTCAAGATCGACATTAAACCTTGGTTTCTTAACTGAGGGAAAACTAGCCGCTACACTCATCATACCTTCCTCTTGGGGTTCCCAACGGGCTGGTCATTTAACACGCACAAGGACAGTTTGCTCCCACATCAACTTGGAGTAGCAAGCATTTACTAGCAAATCTTTTTGCACCTTGGTAAGCTGATCAATTTGTGTTTGAACCATTTGAAAATGTTTAACAAGTATCTTCACATCATTAGAGGTTCTCTCCAGAATATCCTGCAACTTGTTAATAGCTCTAGAATTTTCCAACAAATGATTCTACACCATTCTATTAAAATTTTCTTGCTTAACAATAAAATTATCAAACTCATCTAAGCATTGATCATGAGGTTTAGAATAAGGAATATCTCTATCATCAAAGCGTTGGAGAGAGTGTACCTCAATCGTAGATGAGTGAGGGATTGGCTTACATAATTCTTCAATAGGAGGTAAATTCTTCACATCTTCGGCTTTAATACCTTTCTCCTTTAGAGATTTCTTGGCTTCCTTCAGAACTTCATCATTTAATTCAATCATCCCTCTCTTCTTTGGCATAGGCTCTGGGACTGGTGCAGGTGTTGGCGCTGGTGTTGGCTCAACTAGAGTCCAATCATCATGATTCTGGCTTATCTTAGCCATTAATTCTTCCGCTTCAGCTGGAGTTCTTTCCCTGAAAACATAACCAGCACAACTATCCAAATATGACTTAGATTCATCAGTTAGTCCATTATAAAATATATCAAGGAGTTCATTTTTAGGCAATGGCTCTTTAGGCAAAGCTCTAATTAAAGAACAAAACCTCATCCAAGATTCAGGCAGTATCTCTCCTTTTCCCTGTTTAAAATCAAAGATTTTCTGCACAGCAGCATGTTGAGCACTAGCAGGAAAATATTTCTGAAAGAAAGCATTAACCAAAGCAATAGGACTATGAATAGATCCAGGAGACAAGCTATTAAACCAAGTTTTAGCTGCATCTTTCAACGAGAAAGGAAAAATCTTAGCAACAAAATAAGTGCAAAGCTTAATGTCATCAGAAAACAGATTACTCAAAGTAAAGAGCTCATTCATGTGCTCCATAGCACTCTCATCTTTAGTACCACAAAAAGGAATTTTCTCAACAATAGATATGTAAGATAAATCTAAAGAGAAATCATAATCCTTGTCTCTAATATTTATGGGAGAAGCACAAACTTAGGATCAGGAGACAATTTATATCTAACAGCACGTCTCGCTAAAAGTTCCTTAACATCAATAGCATTACGAGTAGCACGAGCTTCAGCAATAAAATCATCGTCAAGCTCAATATAAGCATCATCAAAATCATCACTAGGACATTCCCTAGACTCAGGTGAACTAACAGGTGTAACAGTCGTGTTTCCCAACTTAGCTCTAGCAATTGTAGCATCTAAAAAGGAACCTAGTGAACCACTCTCATCAAGCACAGTAGAAGCATCATCTAAATTATCAGTGGCATTTTCAAACTCAGCAGAAGTATTAGTAGTAGCGTGTGCGTGTGGTGGTGTAAGCAACTTACTCATAACAGATGGTGAATCAAGAGCAGCAGAAGTGTTCAAAGTCGTACGTCTTCTTGTAGTGGATGGCAATATAGGAACTTTTCCATCACGAGGTTGACCCATGATGAAAGGATTGCAGCGAACAATATGAATACCAAGTGAACTTACAAATAAAGCTATGCTCCCCGGCAACGGCGCCAGAAAATAGTCTTGATGACCCACAAGTATAGGGGATCGCAACAGTCTTCGAGGGAAGTAAAACCCAAATTTATTGATTCGACACAAGGGGAGCCAAAGAATATATGTAAGCCTTAACAGATGAGTTGTCAATTCAGCTGCACCTAGAAACAGTCTTGCTCACAGTTGTTTATCAATAGCAACAGTTTTATAGTGGTGATAGTAGTGAAACAGTAGCAGCAGTAGTAAAATAACAGCGGTAATAGTAGTAATAGTAAACAGTAGGAACAAATACTGTAGGCATAGGGATGGATGTACGGGCGTTGCATGGATAAGATAATTCATGAAATCAATGAGACATGGGCATTGCCGATAAATAATGATAAAGCATCCTAGTACAAACAATCATAGGCATGTGTTCCATAAATAGTGGTACGTGCTCACAAGGAGAAACTTGCACGACATCTTTTGTCCTACCAGCCTGTTGCAGCAGGGCCTCAAGGGAAACTACTAGTAATTAAGGTACTCCTTTTAATAAAGTACCGGAGTAAAGCATTAGCACTCGGTGAACACATGTGATCCTCACATCATAGCCATCCCCTCCGGTTATCCCAATTTTTGTCACTTTGGGGCCTCGGGTTCCGGACAACAATATGTGTATACAACTTGTAGGTAAGACCATAAACAACAAGTATCATCATAGAAACAATAACATGTTCAGATCTGAAATCATGGTACTCGGGCCCAAAGTGACAAGCATTAAGCACAACAAGTTGCAACAATATCATAAGCACTAAATAAAGATACTAGGCACCATGCCCTAACAATCTCATATCAAATTACATGAACAATCTCATCCAATCCCTACCATCCCCTCACCTACAGCGGGGGAATTACTCACACATGGATGGGGGAGTCATGGATGGTCGATGGAGGGACGTCGGTGATGATGGTGATGAAGATCTCCTCCAAATCCCCGTCCCGGCAGGGTGCCAGAACGGAGTTTCGGGTTCCGAATCGCGGTTTCTGATGGTGGCGGCGCAGCGGAAGTCTATCTGGGGAAAACGCCGTCTTCCCAATATTTTCAGGTTAGGGGGTATATGTAGGCGGAAGGAGAGGTCAAGGAGACGGCCGAGCCACTCTCACACCAGGTGGGCGCGGCCAGGGCTGGGCCGCGCCCCCTCTGTGTGTGGAGGCCCCGTGCCTCCCCTCCGTCTCGTCTTCTGGCTCCATGGGTCTTCTGGTGAAATAGAATTTTTGCCAATTTTTCCCAAATTTTTACTAAAAGTTGGATTTCTGCACAAAAACAAGACACCAGAGCAATTTTGCTGAAAACAGCGTTAGTCCGCATTATTTGCATTCAAAACACACAAATTAGAGGAGAAACAATAGCAAAAGTGTTCGGGAAAGTAGATACGTTTTGGACGTATGGGGGGAGTTATAGGGGAGGAGAGGGCAGCCCCCTTGGGGGGTGCGCCGGCCCCTAGGAGGAGGTCCTCCTCCTCATCATGGTGGTAACCCCCCCTTCATGGTGGTAACCCCCTCATCAACATGAGGTAACCCCCATTTTAATTTTGCATGACATTCATGCTAATTAAAATTCACACTTATTGATTTAATAAAACATTTTTATTTCTTTAATATTTGTTAATTCATTCAATTAACAAACATTAACAAATACACCCTTGAGTTATTTCGATATCCCGAAACAGTTTCGGTGCTTTTCTGAAACAACCCTCATGCTGTCCTGTAATTCGATCGGAGTATCATATCCACTCAAAAACGACGGCGGACCTTAAGTGTGTTACCCTACGGTTCGTGAATAACATGGACATGATCGAGACTCCTCTCTGATCAATAATCATCAGCGGGATCTAGAAATCCATGACGACTCCCACTTACTCAACGATGAACTAGTGATCGTGTGAACCAATAACGAACATAGTTAATTCCTTTTGTCTCATGATATTATTACTTGTCCGAGATCCGATCATTTGGTATCAACCATACCTAGTTTGATCTCGTTCCCGACAAGTCTCTTTACTCATTCTGTGATAATGCATTCCCGTGACCTAGTCACATGCTTGCAAGCGATTCCAATGCAATATCACCGAGAAGGGCCCAGAGAATATCTTCCCATCATCGGGTCAGACAAATTCCACTCTTGATCCATGAGCCTCAACTAATACTTTCAGAATACCCAAATCAACCTTTATAATCACCCTGTTATGGTGTGACGTTTGATATCATCAAAGCACTCTTCCGGTATGAGTGATTAACATGATCTCATGGTTTGAGGATTAGAACTATTTCGTATGAGTCTGATATAGCAATGAAACTTGATGACTTGATCGTATTGCTATTCGTACTATGGGTGTGTGTGTTCATCACATCATTCTTCTAATGATATGACCCTGTTATTAACAACATCCAATGTTCATGATCAGGAAACCTTGATCATCGGTTAATCAACGAGCTAGTATAAAAGAGAGGCTTTACTAGGAACCTTTTAGTTTATTAATCACACAAGTATTAATGTTTCCAATTAATACAATTCTAGCATGAGAAATAAACATCAATTATGAACACGGAATAATATAATAACAACTTTATTATTGCCTCTCAGGCATATTCCTTTCAAAACTGATAGCGGGACCTACCAGAACCTCCCACAAGGTGTCTAGCTCTTCCTTCAACAACTCGAGATACATGTTGATATCGCTCCCTGGCTGTGTCGGCCCTTGAATTAGCGTACTCATGTGTATGTACTTCTTCTTTAGGCACAGCCAGGGGGGATGTTGTACATCCATACAAACACCGGCCAGGTGTTGTGCTTGCTGCTCTAGTTCCCAAACGGATTGAGTCCATCGGTGCTCGCACCAAGCCTGATGTTCCTTGGATCTCTCCCGAATTCTTCGTAGTACTCCTCATCTAATGCCCTCCACTGGCTTGCATCCGAAGGGTGCGTCAACACTGGCTCTTCAACCCGTTTTGGATCAAGCAACACCGCCGCCTTTCTATCCGCGTGCCAGAGCATGAGCTTTGCTTCCTTGGGGTCCGCGAAGTACCGCTGCAGACGGTGCCTTAGCGGGAAGTACCACACAACTTTTTGAGGAGCCTTCTTGGTTCCTCTCTTGTACCGATCAGCTTCGCACACTGGGCATGTGGTCTCGTCCGTGTGCTCATTCCGATAAATTATGCAGTCGTTGACGCAGGCGTGGTATTTTGTGTGCGGCAAATCGAGAGGGCACACGATTTTCTTGGCCTCATTTAGACTACCGACACACGTGTTATCTTTAGGAAAGCGCTTCTTCAGCCATCGGAAGAGGTCGTCCACGCTTGAGTCAGACCATCCGTGTCTTGCCTTCATCTCCAGAAGATCGAGAGCTACTCTCAAGCGGTTCTCCTCCGGCTCGCGACTAGGTGTGCCGTACAATGGAGTTCTCGAGTCTATCTCCAGTTGTGCCAGCTTAGATTTCTGTCTATCGCCAGCTCTGGCGCCAGTCGATATGTTATTCATAAGAAGTTCTTGAAAGTGAGGGTCCCGCATGGCTGCGGTTAGCGGGGTACTCCTGTCCTCGACTTCTATATTTTCCACTTCTTCTTCTTCATCGGCGTGGGCGGCATCCTCTTCGTCGTCTTCATTGCCATCTTCCTCATTTTCTGATCTCGCCGCCCCATCTTGGTCATGATTATCATCTTGGTTATCATCACCCATCCACTGGGTGTGGTCCTCCATGAAACTAGACCTAAGCAGGTGCTCCTTCACCGTGTCTGAAGAGGGGGTGAACATGGACCCTAGTTTGCATCTTTGGCACGGACACCTTATATACATGTCGTTATTTCGATGCATCTTGGCCGTTGCGCATTGCACATATCTATCCACATCGCTTTCTCTCATCGTGAACACCATTGTTGCCTGTTACAACAAGAGAATTGATTAGAACGATCGTCTCGGTTATTACAGAAAATTTCTGCATGACCTTCCCTAAAAAGGTCACGTGGAGAGCCAGAAATTCGCCAGAATGGAAGTCAAGCAACATTCCGGCAAAACATCGGCAACTCATTCTCATGCCATCATGTCTTTCTCTCTTGTTATGAATGTACCTATTAGACCGGTACGTATATTGACGCGTCAACCGTTACTATGAAGTTCTAGACCTAGATCTAGATCTACAAGCATACATGTATTTGGGAGAGATCTAATTTGGTAGAGGGTGAATGCATGTGGGTAGAAAGAGATTGGCTAAGATACATCAAATATTGTTGGTTAAAATAGCTAAATTGGGAGGAGGGAAGTGGGGAAATGAGTTTGGAGGTGGTTTGGCTCGAGTTGCAATAAGTGAGGGGGGGAGGGAGATGGGTGGTGGTGGTAGGTAGAGAGTTTGGCTAGAAATATCCCAGGTTATCCCTGGCGCATAAGCTTATATGCGCAGGGGATAATTCCCTTTATCGCCGGCGCATAGCCACTAATTCGCCGGGGATAAGCCTTATCGCCGGCGCATAACAAGCCCATTCGCCAGGGGTAAAAATCACCCTGGAAGGGGTGGCCCCAGCCCACCTTATCCCCAGCGCACACAACATCTATTTGCCTATGGTAAGTCGTCTATCCCCGATGCATAAGGGCTATATGCGTCGGGGATAAATATTCTTATATGTCTTACCTGCCTTGGTGGCTCCCCCATCCATATCGCTGGCGAATAAATGGGCTATGCGCCGGCGATAACTGTTTATCGCCGGCGAACAGTGGGATATGCGCCAGGGATAATATTACCACTGGCGAGTTACTTTTTGGTGCGCCGGTGATAAGCCTGCCGGCTATAAGCAATTCTCTACTAGTGATTGTGTTGTCCACAGTGAGGGTTGGTGCTAGTCTACTTATTTGTTGCCAAAAGTTTTTTGTGCAGTGAATTTAGAAGTTTATGAACGATCACTGCTTATCTCTTGATTGGTGTTGTTGAGCATAGGCAATTAGGCATCTCCCTCTAGATGATGATCTCTCGCATGACGACGTCGATGCCCCAGTCAGCGCTACCTAGAATGACCCCTTGCAAGAGAAGGAGAAATGGCGATTGATAATACAGGCTGCAATGTGTGTACGGTGGATCCTGACCGCCCAAGGCCTGACAAACTGCTACCTTTGGTCGACAATGGTGAAAATGTTTGGATGCAGAAAATAATGCACTCTACTAACTGATGGTCCTAGTCCTTGTGCGTGGTGAACAACCAGCCCGTTGGGAACCCCAAGAGGAAGGTGTGATGAGTATAGCAGCTGGTTTTCCCTCAGTTAAGAAACCAAGGTTTATCGTTCTTGGAGAGGAGAGACAAACGACTGAAGGTGATGCTTGCAAGCTTCGCGACAGCTTCGGACAATTTATATATGGCGCCTCGTCCAAGCTTTGCTTTGCTAGCAGCAACGTGGAACCTGCACACAACACAACCAAGTACTTTGTTCCCAACTTGCGATGAGGTTGTCAATCGCATCGGTTTGCTTGAAACAAAGGTTATGAGCGTATCGAGTGGAAAACAATAGAGTATGCGAGTAAAGTAAATAGTGCGAGTAAAGTAAACAGGTGATAGCAATATGATGGAAATAGGACCGGGGTCCACAGTTCACTAGTGGTGTCTCTCCATAAGATAAATAACACATGCTGGGTAAACAAATTACAGTTGGGCAATTGATAGAATAAACATAAACGTGATATGTCAAGAAGATCATTATGAGATTTACTCTGGGCATTACAACAAGATACATAGACCGCCATCCAACTGCATCTATGACTAATAATCCACTTGTGGTGAATCAATCCGAGAACTCCACAAGTATTAAGTTGCGAACAACAGATAATTGCATTAAGCAAAGTATGTAATGTAAACAAAGCATATGCCCTTGAGCATATGAATGTTGTTTTCTCCCTAGTAGCAACAGCACATCTACAACCTTAGAGGTTTCTGTCACTCCCCCAGATTAAATAGAGGCATGAACCCACTATCGAGCATAAATACCCCCTCTTGGAGTCACTAGCAACTACTCGGCCAAGATAGCTACTAACAATGGAGAGCATGCAAGATCATAAACAACATAGAGATAACAAAAGATAATATTCAGTACAGCAACTCAATCATAACACCAATATTCATCGGATCCCAATAAACCAAACATGTAGAATTACATAACGGCGATCTCAATCATCTAGGGCAGCTCATGAGATCTAAATATGAAGCACATGGTGGAGAAGACAACCATCTAGCTACTGCTATGGACCCATAGTCCAAGGTAGACTACTCACTCATCGCTTCGGAGGCAAGCATGGCGATGAAGAAGACCTCCGGTGATTCCCCTCTCCGGCAGGGTGCCGGGAAGAGCTTCTAGACCCTCCCGATCTCGGGTCGACGACGGCGGCGGATCGCAATGTGTTTCTGGAAAATTCATCGGGTACTTAGGTTTTTCCCGTCGGGGGGTCTTTATAGGCGAAGGGGCGATGTCAGAGGAGGGGCCAGGCGGCCTCACGCCAGGGTGGCACGGCCCAGGCCCTGGCCGTGCCAGCCCTGTGTGTGGGGCCCCTGTGGCCCCCCTCCTACTTCTCTTCGGATCTCTGTAAGCTTCCGGGTAAAATAAGACTTCAGGAACTTGTTTCGTCCAATTCCGAGAATATTTCCTGTGTATCACTTCTGAAACACAAAAATAGCAGAAAATAGGGAACTGGCACTGTGGCGACTTGTTAGTAGGTTAGTTCTGGAAAATGCATAAAAGTGCCACGAAGTGTAACGAAATAGTAGGCAAATGGTGTAAAAACAAGCATGGAGCATAAAAAATTATAGATACGTTGGAGACGTATCAAGCATCCCCTAGCTTAACTCCTGCTCTTCCTCGAGTAGGTAAGTGATAACAAAGAAATAATTTTTGAGGTGACGTGCACCTACACAATCTTGATCATATATGTAAGCATTTGTGAGCTGGGATCATCAGAACTTAAAACATGGGCATGAAGATATAATCTTGACAATAAGAACTTAGCAACCATGTTGTAAACATGAAAATGAACACAAACAAAAGATCATGAAAATGAAACAATGAAAGTCAAACGTGTGTTCAAATCATAAGGAAAAACATACAAATGGTTTTCAGCTTGTCCTTCAAAGAGAGCAAAACATAAATGCATAGGACACCTTCAAGTTTAAGAGGGCGACTAGATACAAATAATTTAAGAACAAGTGAAACCAACAATATGAATCAATCAATGAAAACTTCGGGACAATGCACATTATACTAAGAATGACAACTATGCTCTCTTAATGGTGCATAAAGATAGAAGGTGGTGACTCAACATAAAAGTAAAAGAAAGGCCCTTCGCAGAGGGAAGCAGTGATTGCAAGTTTTATAACCTTCAAAAATTATGGTACTTACCGGCTTTGAGCTCTCATTGCCCCCATCATAAGCATCTTGAATGGTTAAAGTTAATGCAAGAATAATTATGATGCATATGCTTGACAAATCATAAGTTGAAAACCTCGTGTCCCATGAATATGAGTACCCAAACCTCATGCTACTTTACTTAGAGTCCCAAGCAAGGCTCTTGTCATAGTAAGTATATGCATATCATTGAGAACCGCCAATGGGGTACCTCCGTGCCCGATGACATGGAACAAGCCCACATCAAAATGACAGGACAAGCAGACAATGAACACCTCGACATCTCTTTTATTTGCCATTTGTTTAGCTTTTTATTGTGAGATGCGTCGTCGAATGTTCACCATGGATATGCTGCAAATTTCCACCATGAATTATGCATGGCTTAGATTAGCGGCCCGGCGTTTCCCTAACACATATACAAACTCCATGATCCCCACAAGATTCCCAATTTATTTCACACCGCGGGCATCCATAAACAAAAGATCACGATATCAACTCAAATAAGAAGTGCAATGTTGAAAGCTTGCCCATGACTGCATGGCTGGGCTAGTCTCCAACTTACAACTTGCAAGCATAACAACTCAATATAAGAGACCACAATGTCAAAATTTTAAGAACAGGAAAAAGTAAAGTGTGCCTTCCGGTTCGTGAGAGCTTTACTGGCCGAATTTCTCATAACACTGGTAAGAGTTTAATTTGAAGAGAAAATAAAAGCAAGTCAAATTTACTTGGAATAGCAAATTGCTAGTAGGTATGTATGGTGGACACTTTGGAAAACTTTGGCTTTTAGGAGTTGGATGCACGAGTAGAGCTCATACTCAGTACAAGGTGAGGGCTAGCAAAAGACTGGGAGCGACCAACTAAGAGAGCAATAATGGCCATAATCATGCAAAGCGACAAAGCGACATTAAAAGAAGCATAAGATGGAATCAAAAGTCAAAAACTAAATGATCATGAAGGATATTGGCGACTTTGTAAGAGTCTAACATGTGTGAGCATGCGCCAAGTCAACCCAAATAAAGCATCAAGGAGAAAACCAAAATAATGCTTCCATACAATTAAAACAACGCATGATTTTTTCAAAGGCTCATTAAGAAATCTTAGTTATTTGACATCAAGCATAACATGAAAAAGCCTAAGCCGCAGTCTACACAAGCTCCTTCTTGTACCACTATTTTGCACAAAGCTTTTTCTCTTTTCCAACACCATTTGAAATTTTTAAAGACACCTCTTTTGATGAAAACCAATAAGGATCAGAGCCAAAAATACACCTTGATGAAAAGATATGACAAGGTCTGAACGCAAATCAAGGTGAAAACGAAAACCAAAAGTAGTAGCGGAAAAAGAAGAACACTCGATGAACGATAAGAGTGAAAAACTGAGTGTTCTTGGCAAATGAAAACGAGTACATCTCCTCCAAAGGAAATTTGTTGGGGTCCAACCATTTATTTTAGAAAACAAAACAAACTAACAAAGAAAACTAAAACAACTGACGCTCCAAGAAAAACACATAGTGCATGAAGCAATAAAAATATAGTGTCTTGAAAGGTGACCAGATTTTTTGCCGATGAAGAAGGGGTGCCTCGGGGGCATCCCCAAGCTTTGACGCTTGTACTTCTTGGATATTTCTTGGGGTGATGCATGGGAATCCCCAAGCTTGAGCTTTTGTCCATTCTTCAACTCATCTCATCATTCTCCAATCCCTACACTTGAAAACTTCCTTCATACAAAACTAAACACAATTCTATTAGCAACATTAGTGCAAGCATAACATATAATCAACCTCTTTTTGCTTCAGGTTTCAACTCAAAACCACCACATATATAGCAAATACTACCGTAGCAACTTCTCCAAAAGTTCCATGATCAAAAGAACTCAAAAGAAAGCGATAAAGCGGCAAACACAAATATTGGCAGAAATCTGTCAAAACTAAACAGCTGACAAAGGCCGAATTTTTGAGGGGTTTTCTGTTGCTCAAATCAAAAAGTGTTCAACTAACTAAAGTTTGGATATAACCTGGGGCATATGCACAAGAAATCGCAAGTCCAAAAGATATACAAAGAATTTATACGAATTTTTACGGTGCAGCACCGAAAACAGTTTCAGGACAGCAACATCCCCAAATCTTTACCTCACTCGAATTAGAGGCTTCTCTTGGCACAAAAACGAAATAAAAAGGATAAGGAGCGTTCATTACAGTAGTAATGACTTCCAAGACTCAAATAAAAGAAAAGGTACTGAAAATAAAACATTGGGTTATCTCCCAAGAGTGCTTTTCTTTAACGCCTTTGAGCTAGGCGCAAAAAATTGCGAATCAAGTATATTCAGAAGAAGCATTAAGATCAACAGCAGAGGTCTTATCAATAAGGCATTGTATTTTATCCACATAAGTTTTTGAAGACCCTTTGTGATCACGCTTTGGTTCACTATTTTCATCAAAAAGATTTTCAGGACAAATCCATTCAAAATTATTTTCGAAAGCTTCACACAATCCCAAAAGCTTGCAAGGTATAGGTATTTCGGCCCCTTCATCGCTTGTACTAATAACCTTTATAGGTGAACCGAGTTTATTAAAACGTTTAAGAACTTTTCTAGCTTCAATAACGACATCTTTAAATTCTAAGCGCAAAGCTTCCAAAATAAAAGCTTTCTTTTCGGGATCCTCAATTTCATGAAGCTTAAGGAACATGTATTGCATATAAGGATTAAGACTAGCAAACCTAGTTTCCAACATGTGAATTAAATAAGCAGAAGCAACTTCAATACTAGGAGCTAGCTCAACCAAAGATTTCTCCTCAACTTCCTCATGCATACTAATGTGATTAAAGAACTCCTCAATGTTACTTTTTCCAATAATTGAACCACTACCTACTGAGAGGTCCTCCAGAACGTACTTAGGGATCAACATGATGAACTAAAGTAAAGAAACAACAACTACCAAGGATTCTGATTTTTTGGGTTTTTGATATAAAACGATGCAGGTAAAATAAATAAAGTAAAGCAAAACAATAACAAAGTAAAGGATGTGCGTGCAAAAACTCCCCTCGCAGAAGTCTTCTACTTCCTCCCCGGCAACGGCGCCAGAAAAATAGCTAATGGTCCTAGTCCTTGTACCTGGTGAACAACCAGCCCGTTGGGAACCCCAAGAGAAAGGTGTGATGAGTATAGCAGCTGGTTTTCCCTCAGTTAAGAAACCAAGGTTTATCGTTCTTGGAGACGAGAGACAAACAACTAAAGGTGATGCTTGCAAGCTTCGCGACAGCTTCGGACAATTTATATATGGCGTCTCATCCAAACTTTACTTTGCTAGTAGCAACATGGAACCTGCACACAACACAACCAAGTACTTTGTTCCCAACTTGCGATGAGGTTGTCAATCTCACCGGTTTGCTTGAAACAAAGGTTATGAGCGTATCAAGTGGAAAACAATAGAGTATGCGAGTAAAGTAAATAGTGCGAGTAAAGTAAACAGGTGATAGCAATATGATGGAAATAGGACCGGGGTCCACAATTCACTAGTGGTGTCTCTCCATAAGATAAATAACACATGCTGGGTAAACAAATTACAGTTGGGCAATTGATAGAATAAAGATAAACGTGATATGTCAAGAAGATCACTATGAGATTTACTCTGGGCATTACAACAAGATACATAGACCGCCATCCAACTGCATCTATGACTAATAATCCACTTGTGGCGAATCAATCCGAGAACTCCACAAGTATTAAGTTGCGAACAACAGATAATTGCATTAAGCAAAGTGTATAATGTAAACAAATCATATGCCCTTGAGCATATGAATGTTGTTTTCTCCCTAGTAGCAACATCACATGTACAACCATAGAGGTTTCTGTCACTCCCCCAGGTTAAATAGAGGCATGAACCCACTATCGAGCATAAATACCCCCTCTTGGAGTCACTAGCAACTACTCGGCCAAGATAGCTACTAACAGCGGAGAGCATGCAAGATCATAAACAACATAGAGATAACAAAAGATAATATTCAGTACAGCAACTCAATCATAACACCAATATTCATCGGATCCCAACAAACCAAACATGTAGAATTACATAACGGTGATCTCAATCATGTAGGACAGCTTATGAGATCTAAACATGAAGCACATGGTGGAGAAGACAACCATCTAGCTACTGCTATGGACCCATAGTCCAAGGTAGACTACTCACTCATCGCTCCGGAGGCAAGCATGGCGATGAAGAAGACCTCCGGTGGCGATTCCCCTCTCCGGCAGGGTGCCGGGAAGAGCTTCTGGACCCTCCCGATCTCGGGTCGATGACGGCGGCGGATCGCGATGTGTTTCTGGAAAATTGATCGGGTACTTAGGTTTTTCCCATCGGGAGGTCCTTATAGGCGAAGGGGCGATGTCAGAGGAGGGGCCAGGCGGCCTCACGCCAGGGTGGCGCGGCCCAGGCCCTGGCCGCACCAGCCCTGTGTGTGGGGCCCCTGTGGCCCCCCTCCTACTTCTCTTCGAATCTCTGGAAGCTTCTGGGTAAAATAGGACTTCAGGAACTTGTTTCGTCCAATTCCGAGAATATTTCCTATGTATCACTTCTGAAACACAAAAATAGCAGAAAACAGGGAACTGGCACTGTGGCGACTTGTTAGTAGGTTAGTTCCGGAAAATGCATAAAAGTGCCACAAAGTGTAACGAAACAGTAGGCAAATGGTGTAAAAACAAGCATGAAGCATCAAAAATTATAGATACGTTGGAGACGTATCACTAACATGGAAAAATAAACTCGAAATATCCTATATTTTGTGCTGCACAAAAATGACAAAATATCAGATTTTGTTTTTTTTTGTTAAATCTAGAATATAAATCATTTCGGGTTGAGATTTTATAGGTGGGCAAAGTACATTATCTACATCTAGAATTTTTTAGTAACTTTGAAATGTTGTTTTCAAATGCAAAGAAAAAATAATTTCCATGTAGCTCGAGCTATAAAGCGAATTTCTGGGGATTGTTTGCCATTTTGATTCATAGAATGGAAAACCTGCTATTTTTTGAGTAAAATACATCAAAGGTCATCAAATTTGACTCAATTAATCTCCATGGTCACCATACATTGTGATACGTGATTTACGGTCATGAAATACACACCAATGCTCATATAGGTTACTCGGTCCTGGTATAGGTACATATTTGCTGATGTGGCAAGTGTGTGACCCCGTGTGTCTGGCTGCTACCATATGTAGAGACTATTTTAGAATAATAAACAAGCAAAAGTACTAAACTATAATATTTACGAAAGATAAGGGCATCTCCAGCTGGACAACCCAAACGGACAGAGCGCGTCCGAACACGTCCGCACAGACAAAGTAGTCGGTCCAGCGGCTCGACTCAAACAGACAGCATTGTCATGAGCTGTCCGCGTGCATCCATTTTGGCCTCAGATTTGGGCGCGTCCTCTTGTCCGTCCCAGGCCTAGGTGGAAGCGGCACCGAGGCATTCCCCCACCCCTCCCCTAGTTTTTCCCTGCCGCTCGCGCTTCTCCTCCTTTCCATTCACCGGCGCCGCTACGGCCGCCGCCGGTTCCCGCCTGCTGCCCCCACCGCCAATAGGCCCGATCGTTCCGCCTCTTCCCGAGGCCACCCCGCCACCGCTGGCCGTCCACTTTAGGACCATCTGTGGGTGGCTAGGGCGAGTGCTCGTCCCTGCCCGCGCGCATCCTGTTCGACCATTTGCTAATAGGACCACCACGATGGACAATAGCTCAGACGATGGCATTTTTGCCATTGCCAACCTCAACAATGAGTTCTTCTACACGTATTTCTTTGAAGACTGGTCGGACTCCAAGTCCGATGATAATGCCGACTTGATGGTGGCCGTGGCAAGCATCCTCCACGAGGAAAATGAGGTGTACATGCCTCAATGGAGGGGATCCATGCCCGACCGAGCTGGCAATCTGGACCGCAACCGGGAGGCCGGCCATGTGCAGCTGTACACCGACTACTTCCACCCAAAATTGGTGTTGTACCAAAACTATTTTTGGCACCATTTTTAGATGTCAAGGAAGTTTTTTGGGCGAATTATTGAAGGTGTTCACCTCCACGACCCATATTTCAAATCCAAGCCAGATGCCACATGTGAACTTTGCTTCTCTTCCTATAAAAAATGCTCGACGGCTATACGAATGCTTGCTTATGGAGCAGTTGGGGATCTTGTTGATTAGTACATGCACATGAGTGAATCTACATGCATTGAATCAATGTACAATTTTTGCGCCGAACTGTCATTTCGGTCTTCGGTGAAGAGTACTTGCGAGAGCCTAACATGGAAGACACTCAATGGCTCTTGTCCATCAACGGGAAGAGGAGGTGTTCCGGTATGATTGGAAGCATAGATTGTATGTGTTGGGAGTGGAAGAACTGCCCTTTTGCATGACAGGGGCAACATTCAGGGCATACTGATGGTTGGACAAACATACTTGATGCCGTTGCTAGCCTAGATCTATGAATTTTGCATTCTTTTTTTGGTATGGCAGGGGCTCATAATAATATCAATGTGCTCTAACGATCCCCTGTATTTGCTAGTCTTGCAGTGTGAGCTATGATATTATGGGCCATACATACACCAAGAGTTATTACGTAGCTGATAGTATCTACCCGGAGTGGCCTGTTTTTGTGAAGACACATCGTGATCCCAAAGAGGAGAAATACAGTCGATTCACGAAAGAATAAGATGTGGTGCGAGCATTTGGTGTTCTTCAGTCTTTCTAGGCTATTGTTCGTTACTTAGCTAAGCAATGGAGCGTTCAGCAGATGTGGGAGGTCATAACTGCTTATGTGATTATACATAATATGATCCTTAAGGAGAAGCATGGTGATAGTGTCTATGATCAGGGGTGAGATTTTCAGGGTGAGTTGGTTGCTCCAAACCTTAGACCGACATCCTTTAAGGATTTTCTTCATGCACATCATGAGATTTGAGACCGGACAACCCACCACGCACTCCGTGAAGATTTGGTAAATCATATTTGAATTTACACGGAAAACAACCCATAAACAATTTTGGAAACAACCCCGTTTGATTTTATTTACATTTATTTTATCATATTGTAAACTATTTTTAATTATTCGGTTGCAAACTATTTATAATGTACGTTGCACTAATTTAAAATTTTATTTTAATCTATTTTAAAATTTAACTATAAGTAAAATAAAAAATCACAGTTTAAACGCAGACCGAAAAATGGATCGTCTGGCTGGAAGCTTGTCGGTTTAGACAACAGCTGTCCTGTCCGCACGTGCCATTAACTAGGGATGTAAACGGATCGGATTGGATTGGATTTTGCCTTTACCATATCCTCAACCACATTTTTTCATCGGATTTGGAGTGGAGCGGGTAATGACCGGATGCGGATTCGGAAACGGATACATCTTATCGCGGATTTGGAACGGAAATGGAGTGGACTCGGAGCGGAAATAAAACTAATCAGATCGGTTTGCGTATAAGTAGTTGGAATAACCATAGAACGAAAAATACATCGAATAAAAATGGTAACATGATAAAAGGAAGAAATATAATTTACAAACGTGAATAATAATGTACACATATGACCTATGTTACCATCCACACGTGTTTGAATAGCAATGTAGCCAAATAAACTTGTAATTTGTAAGGTACAATGACTATATAAGTGAGTTGAGTGATTATTGAACTACTCAAAAACTTACTAACTACTAGTTGTGCTATTTTATCATAACTTTTTCGGAAAAAAAAAATCAGATTATTCAGTAAAAATCCATCAGATAATCCTAATTAATTATCGGATAATTTATATTTGACGCTATTTTGTATACCATATCCTATACCATATCCGGGTGCTCACTTTAGAATCGGATATCCTTATCCATCGGATTTCTATAAATCGGATATAGATTCTTAAAAACAAATTTAACGATGAATTTGGTATGGAAATTATCCTATCCATTTAGGTCTTTCACAATGCATACTTTCTTAGCACGTTTTTATAGGAGTAATTAAAACTTAAAATACAACTTCTCCAATGCATTGTTTCTTAAAGGTTGTCTCTTAATTAATGATTTTGGTCTTATGCATGCATATGATTGGCCTAGAAACATTTTTTGCATATGAACTCTGCAATTGTTGTATCTTAGCTAAGCTACAACACTTCTCTCTTTCCTCATTTAATATAGTGCCACATAAGCAAAGTACCTAGGATACTGTGCTAAGAAACCCCCATTGTGAAAGGCCTTAGAGCATGTCTAACGGAGCCCGTATAGCTCTGGCACCCTTATAATCTCGGCCGTTTCACGGACTATGGGCCGCGTGTGCGAGGTAGCGGAGCCCTAAACGGCCTGGCCCGTATAAAAATTTCACGGGCACCCGCACTCGGCCCGGCGAGAACGGTACAAATACCGACTCGAGCGGCGGAGATGGGTCGAACCCGTACTCCCTCCGCCGCGAACCCTAGCCGCCACCGCCACCCTTAGCTTAGCTCCGGCGAGCAATTAGCGGACCCTCCGGCGACAGATCGATGGCGACGAGGAGCGGTGGCTCGGGCGTCGGCGGCGGCCGTGCTGGCGGGGAGGAGGAGGAAGCCGGGGTGGACGCTGAGCCCTGGTGGCGACGACGAGGAGGAGCGGCGCCACATCCGGTCCGTCGCTGCCAAGAAGCGGGCGAGCTGGCGGTGGACGAACTGGGGGAGGACCCCCCCCACCGTCGCTCGCCCCCTACGCAGTCGGCGCGCGCCCGCGAGCCGGCGCTTCGGCTATCTCCTCCACCGGCGACATGGGACGTCGGGGAGGCCTCCTCGTCGGCTTCGGTTGGTCCCATCGTCGGCCGGCACCGCAGCGACCTCGAGGAAGAGGCGGAGCTCACGCGGGCCTTAGCGGAGTCCGCGGCGACGGCCGCGGCTAAGAAGCGGCGGGAGGAGGAGACCGCCGCTGTCGAGCTGTTCAAGCTGCAGGAGGAGCTCGAGGCGCACGCCTGGGCGCAGGGAGACGGCGAGGTGGCCACCAGTGAGGGCGGCGCGGAGGAGGCCAAGGTGATCGTCATTGACGAGGTTTATCCCCGGCAATGCCCATGTCGAGGGGCTTTCGATCTAGGAAGCGTGTTGGGGACCTAGCGAACTCGACGGCGATCAGACGAAAGCAGAGGGACACGAGGATTTACCCAGGTTCAGCCCCCTCGAAAGGTAAAAGGCCTACGTCCTGCTTGTCTGACTTTGTATTGATGGTGTGGTTGCGATGATGGTGTTACAATGGCGGCGTAGATTGGATCTAGCCGAAAACAGAGAGCTCTAAGTTGTCGAGCGCTCCGGCGTGAGGTGGGTGGAAAAGCGTCTAGGGTTTCGAGACCTCCCTCCCAGCCTTTTATAAGTCAAGGCTAGGTCTCAGGAGTGTCTCTCAAGCCAGGTACAGATCGGATCAACCGAGGACTAGTCTAACTTGGACTCCTCAAAATCTTGCTTGTGCACCAAATATTGCTCCTGGGCCGCGCCAGGCCACTGCCTCGATAGGCCTCGAAAGCCTTTCGTAAGACACCCTTCCCGGACCGAAAACCAGGTAGGCGAATATCGGGGGCCCGTTTGTCATTCCTTCGTCAGTAGCCCCCGAGTGCCTGGGATAGCCGAAGACTATGGCAGGGACTTCCCCCGAAAGTCTTCCCAGCCGCCCCCGATATGAGCACTTGGCCTGTAAAGCTGCAAATGTACAGAGGTCATTTGAGTAGTATGCTTGTTTTGGTACGAGATTTTCGAGCCACTCTCATTTAGAGCCTCGAAAGTGCTAAGTTGGGTTTGCAGAGGGATGCGCATAACCGGCCTGAGACTCACGCCGGGTCTCAGTTAATTGCATTGCTGCAAAAACATTCGGTTAGCTTACTCAGATTCGAGTCCCCCGACTCGAACCCGCGTGGGCTGGTGCTACCCCGACCTGAGCCGTGTTGGACTTACCAAGTCGGAGCCCAGTTCATTTGTGAGGCACACGATGCGTCCATCGGTGCAAGCTTCATACCGTAGGTATGGAAAATTTCTGGCAGAGCGCGTTTGATACGAATACCGGGCCATCCGGTGTTGCAAATCGTGGACTTACCTTCGTATTTGACATACGGCATCCGAACTGGTATATTGCCACCAAGATTCGGGTATGTTGATTGAGGAGCGTTGATAGCTCGAAAGAAAGGTTCAAAAGAGGATGATTCGATGGTCTATAACTCGAGCTCGAATTCTTTGAAGTCACCACTGGGCCAAAAAGGCGATTCGAAGGACCGAAGCCTGGCTTCGAATATCTCGAGTGCGCTGCTGGCCCGAAAGAGATAATCCGAGGGACTGAAGCCCTGCCTCGAATATCTTGAAGGCGCTGTTGGGCCGAGAGAGATAACACGAAGGGCTGAAGCCA
Organism: Dactylis glomerata; assembly: GCA_007115705.1. Lineage (NCBI taxonomy): Eukaryota > Viridiplantae > Streptophyta > Magnoliopsida > Poales > Poaceae > Dactylis > Dactylis glomerata. Next base: position 4,596,822 of record QXEO01000450.1, read on the forward strand.
GCCTCGAATATCTTGAAGGCGCTGCTGGCCCGAAAGAAGCAATTCGAGGGACCAAAGTCCTTCCTCGGATACCTTGAAGGCGCTGTTGGCCCGAGAAGACAATTCGAGGGACCGAAGCCCCGCCTTGAATGTCTCGAAGGCGCTACTGGCCCGAAAGGAGCAATTCGAGGGACCAAAGTCCTTCCTCGAACATCTTGAAGGCGCTGCCGGCCCAAAAAGACGATTCGAATACAATTTCGACCCAAAAAATTCCCTCGAAGGGGCAAAAGACAGAGTCGTCGAAAAACTCTGTGTATATTCGGATGGCACAGAAGAGAGGAGCAAAAAAGACCTCGAAGAAAACCCAGTCGAAAGGCCGTCTGAGTGCAAGTGGTACATACCTTCGAGATTCGAAAGAACTTTCGCCAATCTTTGCCCTTTGAGTCGAAAAGAATCAACTTACCCAAAGAAACGCATCATCGCTGACGATATGCCTCGTCGAATTGTCACATCAACTTCTGCAGGAATGACCTGACCCTGCCAGGACTAGACGTATGGTGGGCCCCCCGGCCGCGCGTCTCGGCCGTAGACAGAATTTGACCGCACGTCCCGCGCGTGGGTGAGAAATAACCGGCGCGGTTTCCTTGATTACCGTGCGTAGTGGACGCCGCGGTGCCCTCGTGCTGACACGTGGACGGCTGGATCAGCTCAGTCGTTTCCACTTCGCCGTGGACGGCTGAGATCTGACGCAGATTCCCAGAAGTGGAATAAATAACGGTGGCAGGGTAAACAGTCCGTCCCACTCCGCCGCCACCGTCTTCTCCCTCGCGCATTGCTCCTGTAGCTCTACTTACTCACCTCCATTTCCGCAACCCTCGCTGCGCCCTGAGGCCATGGGTAAGAGGAGCTCCATCGCCGCCGGCGCCGCTGCTGCCGCCAAGAAGGCTAAGACGGCCGACGCCGAAGGCTCCGCCGTCGGCCGTTGGGTCCAGACCAAGGTCGAGAACAAGGAGTTGTCCCAGGCCGAGAAGATGGGCCTGCTGAAGAACACGCCGGCGGAGTCGCTCGCCGCCGGTCCGGAGATCGTTCCCCGGCCTCCTCCTGGATTCCGGGTAATCTTCATTGCCTTCTTGCTGCGGGGTCTGTCTTTTCCCCCGCATCCTTTCCTCCGCGGTCTTCTTTTTGCTTATGGGATTCAGCTCCACGACCTGAATCCCAATTACATCCTTCACATTGCGTGTTTTATCACGCTCTGTGAATGCTTCCTGGGGATCGAACCCCACTGGGCACTGTGGCGCCGGATCTTCGTGATTCGGCACCCTCTGCCATATCAAACCGGCGGTTTCGGCGTCCAAGTATGCCCAGACGTCGAATATTTCAACCTCCAAACGCCCGAAAACAATCCTGGGTGGAGGACAAAGTGGTACTACGCCAAGGACAAATCCTCCGACGGCGAAAACTTCGGACTCGAGGAATTCCATCCCACCGGCGTTCTTCGACCTCGCGTCTCCTGGAGACACGACCTTTCGGACGAGGAGCTGAAGATTACGGAGCCGCTGATGGAGAAGATCCAACAGCTTCGAGCTACTCCGAAAAAGGAACTTTCGAGGATCCAGCTCATCCGAACCTTCATCGAGCGTCGAATCCAGCCGCTCGCTGCTCGAGCCCACTGCATGTGGGATTACAGCGATCGTCGAGATTCGACCCGCATCTCCCAGGACGAGCTGCACAAGGCCGAGATCAACGAGTGCGTACGCACCGTCACGAACATCAAGAAGAAGGATCCCGTGCCAAAAATCTTCGGCGCCGTAGCCTTCAGCAAGGCCTTTCCCCGCACCAAGGTACAATCTTGATCTTAATCGAATGCCTTCCTTATTTCTTAGCCGAATCGACCAGTATAGAGTGCAGTCCACGTCCCTGTGCAGGTGATTGACATAGCTCGATGCTATCCTCCCCAGCCCGAGATGGGTGAATATCCGGGGCGTGACTTTGCCGAAGTACCGGAGGGATCGACCTCCGCCGCTCCCTCGCCTCCGAGGGCCCCGAAGAGACAACGAATTGCAGACGTTGTCGAAGACTCAGAAGACCTCGATGACACCCATTTCACTTCGGGTGATGACGGCAACAGTGCGATCCCCGCTTCGCCTTTGAGCCACCGTCCTCCTCCTCGAACAGAGAGGAAAACCCTTCCGAAGTTCGGGATCGACGCATCGTAAGTTTCCCTTCGCGCATCTTGTGGTCTTGTTTCAACTTGATTGTCCGATTCTGACATTGATGCTTGTTTCAGATCTTCTACCGAGGAAACGTCAACCTGTCCGGGGGATCAAGACCAATACCAGGTCCGACCCCACGACGACGCCCTCAAACAAACTGCAGACTCTCAGGAGAAGGTTGCCGACGTTGCCGCCCCCGAAGCCGCTCTGACGAAGCCTTCGACCTCTTCCAAGAAGAAGGCGTCGGAACATGAATTCGTGCTTGTCTCTTCGTCTGACGGGCCTTCTGGTCCTAGCAACCATGTAAGTTCGAAGATTTTCCGCTTGCGCTTCGCGTGTTTGACCATTAGTAGCCCCCGAGGGCGAGTCTAAGTGTTTACACTTAGGCTTGCCCTCCAAACCATGACTCGAAGGTTAATCTTTTGCCTTGCCTTCTTTAGCCTATTGTTAGGGACCTGTCGAAGGTTTGTAGGAGCTTCTTCGCCTTAGAGGAAGAGAACCGAAAGCTGTCCGAGCAGCTCGACGAAACTCGTCGTGAGTACTGCCACCTTACTTGTAAAATTTTGCTTTGTGTATGATATGACGCTTCTTTTTCTGACGACACCCTTTTAATGTTTAGGGATTGGAGCTCAGGCTGCTGCTGACAAGACTTCCCTGAAATCTCAGCTGGACAACCTTGCCACTGAAAATTCGGGTTTGAAGGCTAAAGTCACTGAGCTGAACGACGAAATCGCCCGACTGAAGGTCGAATCGTCTGAAGCTCAAGAGCGCGCGAAGAAAAGCCGCCTGGATGCCGAAACGAGAGAAGGAGAGCTACACCAGCGCCTGCAAACTTCGCTTGGTGCCTTGCGTGGTGAGTTTCTCGAGCTTTGTCTGGATTATTTTTCATGCCGAACAGTCCCATTGTTGACCTGGTGGTCTGCTCTCACTTGTAGCTGCTGCCGAATTGGATGCCGGAGCTATGAAGGAGCCCGCTGGAATCGAATCCAGTGTCGGCGTCGTCGAACGCCTGAGTCGAGAGGTTGCTAACCTCCTGGCGCGGGTGCGATCGACACTTGTTCGCGTTCGGGATACGTCTGTACCCGACTCGACCAGTGACACTATGGCGGGGATCCTCGAAGCTCTGGCAGTGAAGGCGGACGGCGAAGACCCTTTACTTGCCGCGGTACGCCGACAGGTAACTATTGGCTCCGAGTCTGTCTTCTCCATGATGATGATGCACGACATGGAGTTCGATGCTGACAAGGTCATGAGCACGTACCCGAAAGACAAGGACGGACGCGACAAGTCCGCCAAGACTTATGTTGCCCGTGCTCATGAACTGGCTGCCCGAATGACGAGTTTTCTGGCCGAGAGGAACGAGAAGCATGCAGCGGCGAGGGCTCAGAGGCGTGGCGCATCCGGCGCACCGTCTAGCAAGGCTGGTAGTTCAGCGTAGTGCGAGCAATGCTTCTCGCCCACTTGTAATTAGCTTTCGTGGTCTTATGCCGAGGGCAATGATCCTGACTAGGACTTCTTTCTGGTGTAAAAATTGCTCCTTTGTTATGTTTATCTGCTTGTCATTTGGCTGCCGAATGCTTGTATGTGATGCTTGACTCCTCGTGCAGGATCCTTCGCTGATTTCGGGCGCTTGACCTGTTTCGTACAAAACGGTTAGCAGTACTTCTGGTGCCGTTCAGCGAAGAACTCCTTCCTCAGGCGAATTGTCGCTGATTCGATCGTTGCGTGACCAACTCCAAAATACTCAGCGTCAACTGAAGGTGGTTACTGCCAAGGTCGACGTTGCTCTGTCGAAGGCATCGCATGCTGCGGACTGCGAGAAATTTCTTCTCGACGAGATCGAGAATCTTGGAAAATCTCTGAAGTGTGAGTCTCTAGACCTCTTTCGCTGTGTGCTGTGACTTGAGTGTGCAGGATTTGATCTTCGTCCTTTTTTCGCAGATGTGTGCCTCGACAGTGCTGCCGAAGCCCGGCGCGTGAATTCGCATCTTGTTGCTGCTCAGACACATGCCAATTCTGTTGCTGACAACTTCTGGGCTGACCGGTCGAAAGCAATGAAACTGACACTCCTTCAGGATAGGATTGCTCAAGCTGGTGCGTTGTCTGAGACGAGCCGGAGCGCACTCGCGCTAGTGCATCAGGCGATGTTCCCATTGAACAATCAGCCCGAAGGCCTGTCGGCATTGCTCGATCGATTCGAGAATGGGAATGCTGTGTATTCCTTTGTCCGGGAGCACCTGCGCTGCGGGGCTATGGTTGCACTTGCTTTCGTGCGTGCTCACTACCCTGAGATCGACCTAGAGCTTCTGAAGACACTTCCTCCGTCGCCCAGTGGTCGCTATAATATGGAGCACCACTATGCTGCTTGTAGAGGCACATGTGATTGTATCGCTCGTCAAATTGTCGTTGAGAGTGATCGACAGAGGGCGAACCAGGGTGCCGCGGCACCATGAATTAGCCCTGTGGCTGTGCTTGTATCTTTACTCTGTGTATGTATTGTGTATACGCGCCATATTCTTCTGTGGCGAAAAGGCGGAAATCTCGAGCGTAGGTTAGGAGGGCGAGAAATCCCCACACATAGGTCGAGAGAACGCAGCCCTCGAACATAGGCTGAGAGAGCGCAGCCCCCGAGCGTGGGCGAAGTCCCCGATAGTGGGTCGAAGCCCCCGAGCGTGGGTCGAAAGGCTGAGCCCCCGAGCGTGGGTCGAAGCCCCCGAGCGTGGGTCGAAAGGCTGAGCCCCCGAGCGTGGGTCGAAAGGCTGAGCCCCCGAGCGTGGGTCGAAGCCCCCGAGCGTGGGTCGAAAGGCTGAGCCCCCGAGCGTGGGTCGAAGCCCCCGAGCATGGGTCGAAGCCCCCGAGCGTAGGTCGAAAGGCTGAGCGTGGGTCGAAGCCCCCGAGCGTGGGTCGAAAGGCTGAGCCCCCGAGCGTGGGTCGAAGCCCCCGAGCGTAGGTCGAAAGGCTGAGCCCCCGAGCGTGAGTATGCAGATATGTTAACTCGTGAAGTGAGGAACTTGAACTTTATTGCTTGGTGCCGAAGGCACAATGTTGGGTGCGGACTGCTACCGACACTTGATTACACATTAGAGGGGGTAGAGGAGACATCTTTGCTAGCTAAGGATAGAAGCGGCGCAATTGCGCGGCGTTCCATGGGTTCTCTACGTCTTTCCCCGTCTTTGGGTTGCGTAGACGATATGCTCCTCCCGGGATGACCTCGTGGACAAGATACATGCCTTCCCATGGTGGCTCCAGCTTCGATGTGCTTGTCTGCTTGAGTCGGAGCACAAGGTCGCCTGGCTCGAAAGAGCGTCCGCGTACCCGTCTGCTGTGGTAGTTGCGGAGGCTCTGCTGGTAGACCGCCGATCGAACGAGGGCGACGTCTCGAGCTTTGTCCAGCAGGTCTTGGGCGTCTGCTAACGCCTTGTCCGCATCTTCCTCGACGTAGGCAGCGACGCGGGGCGCGCTGTAGCGTACGTCTGTGGGTAGCACTGCTTCTGCTCCGAAAAGCAAGAAGAAGGGTGTGTAGCCTATCAAGGAGTTGGGCATTGTTCGCAGGCTCTATAGCACCGACGGCAGTTCCTCGACCCAGGCGCCTGCTGCGCGCTTGAGGGGTCAAAGCAGTCGCTTCTTCAGGCCTCCGCATACAAGTCCGTTGGCTTTTTCGACTTGTCCATTAGACTTGGGGTGCGCCACCGAAGCGTACTTGAGCTTGATGCCGAGGTTTTTGGCGAAGTCCTGGAATTCGCCCGAAGTGAAGTTGGTGCCGTTGTCGGTGATGATGCTGTTCGGGACGCCGTATCGGTAGACGATGGACTCGAAGAATTTGACTGCCGTGGTCGCCTCTTGATTGGTGACCGGAACAGCCTCTATCCACTTGGAAAACTTGTCCACTGCGACTAGAAGGTAGGTATGACCTCCTCTGGATGACTTGGGGAGAGGCCCCACTTGATCGAGCCCCCATTGTGCGAAGGGCTAGGCCACAGGGATGGTGTGCAGCTCGGACGCCGGCGCGTGCGGCTTGGTGGCGAATAACTGGCATGCTTCGCAGTGCTGGACGATGTTCCTGGCATCGTAGAGGGCGGATAGCCAGTAGAATCCGGATCGAAAAGCCTTGGCCACGAGGGTTCGACTGCAAGCGTGGTGTCCACAGGTTCCTTCGTGGATTTCCCGAAGGAGAGCAATCCCATCTTCCTGCGCTATGCACCGTTGGAGCACTCCTGTGGTGCTGCGCTTGTAGAGTTCCCCGTTGATTATCGTGAAGGCCTTGGAGCGCCGCATGACTTGTCGGCGATGGATGGGATCTTCTGGGAGCTCGCCCCGCGTTAAGTATGCCAAGTATGGTCTTGTCCATGTTGCTTCGACGAGCATGACCGCGGCTGCATCCTTCGGGAGGTCTGCTGCTCCCGCTGCCGGAGCGGTATTGGCCAGCCGAGCCCCCGGACGTGTTGCTAACGCTGGGTCAGTTGCTGTCTTGATCTTGACGGAGCGTTCGAATATCTCTTCGAAGAAGACTCCGGGCGGTATTGGGAGGCACCTTGAGCCGACGTTGGCCAAGTTGTCTGCCTCCTCGTTGCTTTCCCTGCCGATGTGCGTTACTTCGCAGCCCTTGAATTCGCCTTCGAGCTTGTCGTACATGGCGCGATATGCGATCATGTTTGCGCAGGTTGCGTCGCACTCCTTCATGACTTGCTGGGCGATGAGGTTCGAGTCCCCATGAATCTTGATGCGGGTGGCCCCGCAGGCCTTCGCCATGCGCATACCGTGAAGGACGGCTTCGTATTCCGCCTCGTTGTTGGAGGGATTCGGGAAGCGCATGCGGAGGACGTAGCGCATCCTGTCTCCTTGTGGTGACACCAGGACCACTCCTGCCCCTGCCCCCGAAACCCGCTTGGACCCATCGACGAAGATGGTCCAGCTGTTCGACAGGTCTGGGAGCTCGGGCATCTGAGCTTCTGTCCATTCGGCTATGAAATCCGGTAGGACCTGTGACTTAATCGCGGACTAGCGCTGGTACATGATTTCCCAGGGTCCTAGCGTGATTCCCCATAGCGACACACGTCCTGTGGCGTCTGGGTTATTGAGGATGCTGGAGACTGGATTCGAGGCCACTACTATGATGGAGTGACACTCGAAATAGTGTGGCAGTTTCTTCCCCGTCATGTATATGGCGTATGCCAACTTCTGATAATGGGGGTATCTTTGCTTGGTCGGTGATAAAACTTCGCTCAGGTAGTACACGGGTCTCTGTACGCCGTGCTCCGATCCTTGCCCTCTTCTGCGCGTTCGACCACAAGCACTGAACTGACGACTTGATTTGTAGCCGCAATGTATAGCAACATGGGCTCTTTTTCTCGAGGTGTGACGAGAACTGGGGAGGTCGATAGACGCCGCTTGAGATCTTCGAACGCGGCTTGCGCCTCTTCGGTCCACGTGAAGTCGTCTGTTTTCTGGAGCAGCCGATAAAAGGGGAGCGCTTTTTCGCCAAGCTTGCTGATGAAGCGGCTAAGCGTTGTGAGTCGACCTGTCAACTGCTGGACGTGTCGAAGCGTCTTTGGAGGCTGCATGTTGATGATGGCCTGTATCTTCTCTGGGTTGCCTTCGATCCCTCTCTCGGAGATTAGATAGCCCAGCAGTTGGCCAGTGGGTACCCCGAAAGAGCACTTCTTCGGGTTAAGCTTGATGCTATATCTGTCGAGGTTAGCGAAGGTTTCTCGAAGATCGTCGAGCAAGCTGTCTGCTTTCGCGGTTTTGATGACAATGTCGTCGACATAAACTTCGATGTTGCGTCCGATTTGTTCCTTCAGGCACGCCTGCATGCACCGTTGATAGGTGGCTCCGGCGTTCTTGAGCCCGAAGGGCATCGTCATGTAGCAGTATACCCCGTGCGGGGTGATGAATGCCGTCTTGTCTTCGTCTTCCGCTTTCAGCCGTATCTGATTATACCCGGAGTACGCGTCGAGGAACGAGAGGCATTCGCATCCTGCCGTAGAATCGATGATCTGGTCGATTCGGGGCAGGGGGAAGTAATCCTTCGGGCAGTGTTTGTTTAAAGCTGTGAAATCGATGCACATCCTGTAGATCTTCGTGTCCTTCTTCTCCACCATGACCGGTGGCGAGAGCCACGTGGCTTCCTTGATCTCTCTGATGAACTTGGCTTCGAGGAGGCGATTGATTTCTTCGCCCATCGACTTGGCCTTCTCTGGATTGTACCGTCGCATAGACTGCTTGACCGGTTTCGCGTTTGGAAATATCTTAAGCTCGTGCTCGGCGAGTTCCCTGGGGATGCCTGGCATGTCAGCTGGGCACCAGGCGAACATCCTCCAGTGCTCACGGAGGAACTCGACGAGCGCGCTTTCCTATGCGGGAGAGAGAGTTCGACACCCGCGCCGTCTTAGTTGGGTCGGTCGGGTGGATCTGGTGCTCTCGGGTGTCTTTTGTGGCATCGAAAGACAGCTCTGGGGCGTTCTGCTGCGCCGGTGGATCGATGTCCATGACGGTGGCCTCCCGAATGTGGTGCAGTTCTTCATGCACCCCGAAGGTCTGGGACATGCTGTTGAAGTCCTTGTCGCAGTTTTCTGAACGTGCGAAACTGCCGCTGATCGTTAGTGGTCCTCTGTTTGCGGGCATCCGCAGCTTGAGGTAGGCGTAGTGGGGTACTGCCATGAATCGAGCGAACGCTGGTCGCCCGAGGATAGCATGGTACTGCGAGGGCCACTCGACCACCTCGAATTTGATCTTCTCCTTTCTGAAGTTTGCTGGAGTGCCGAAAATGACATCGAGATGTATCGCTCCCAATGGATATGTCGGCTTCCCTGGGACGATTCCGTGGAAGGAAGTCTCCGTTGGCAGGAGATTATTTAGCGGGATCTTGATCTTTCGCAGTGTGTCTGCGTAGATGAGGTTCAAGCTGCTGCCTCCGTCCATGAACACCTTTTTCGAGGTGAAACCCCCTATTTGCGCCTCAAGAACCAAAGCATGGTGTCCTGGGCGTGGGATCTTCGGTGGATGATCTGACCGGTCGAAACCGATCGGATGTTCGGACCAATTCAGATATTCGGGAGTGGCCGGTGGTGCGTGCTCGGCGTGAAACACTTCCCTTGCGCATTTTCGCTGCACTTTATTCGTCGGGCGACCCCTCTGGATCATGGGCACGAAACCTCTTGGCGGCGGGAACTCTTCTTCCTCGTTGGCCGGCTGTCACTGCTCGACTTGCTGGATCGTAGCGGCCTGGTGGTTTTGCTGTACGACGTTTGCTGGTGGGTTCGGCGGTGGCGGTGGAGCATTGTAGGCTATCGCCCCTGCTACTGGTTGCTCGGTGTTCATCCTCTCCTGAAGTGCCCGGTTGAGACGAAGGAATTCCCTGCACTCGATGAGGAGATGTGCAGGTTTTCGTACCCCGTCCTTGTCGAGGTACGTATGCCTTGGGCATCCTCTATCAAGAATCTCCTCTGCCGACAGCTGTGGCTGTCGTCGACGCCACTCCTTGCTGGGTTTCGAATCACGACTGCTACTGCCGTAGTAATTGTTTCCTCGGCGCGGCAAGTCGCGATTGTCGTCGCGGTCCTCGTGCACGTAGCCAGCTGCTACCATGTCTGTGTTCTCCGCGTTGTCGTAGCGGCTTCGGCGACCTTTCTTCCGGGATCCGGGATGGAACTGGTCCTTCGTGTCGATGTCGCATTCTGCTGACCGACGGCGGCTTCTGGGAGCCGAGATGGAGTCTTTGCCATCAGCCCATTCGTTTGCCAGACTCATGACGTGGTCGATGGTCCTAGGCTTGCAGCGCCCCAGCTCTTCCTTGAAGTCGCGTCGAAAGAGATCATCCCGAAAGGCGTCGATAGCCCTTTCGGGCGAGATGTTTTCCGTCGTGTTCCGGAGGCTGATCCACCGCGAGATGTATGACCTCAGGTTCTCTCCAGTTCTCTGCACGCATAGGCGGAGTTCTTCGAATGACGTGGGTCGTCGTGAAGTGCCTCGGAAATTTGCGATAAACGCTTGCCGAAACTCTTCCCAGGAGCGGATGCTATCTGGGGCGAGATTGTTCAACCATGCCCTTGCGTTATCCTTTAGGTGCAGCGATAACAACTGAAGGGCGTTGTCCCTAGATCCGCCGCTGATTTTGACAGCGGTTATGAAGTCATCTAGCCAAATTCGGGGATCCTGCTGCCCGTTGAATTTGACTATGCCGTCGCTGAGTTTGATTCCTTTCGGCAACGGTGCGGAACGGATCAGGAGGCTAAAGCATTCTGCCCCGCAGAGTCCATCGCTGGGACCGCCGAACGTTTCAGCCTCGCGCCGTGCTCGCCCCTGGTCGACTCTATGCTGGGCCAGATCGTGTCGAAGCTCTCCGTTGAGAGGTTCGACCACTTGCGTCCGAGGCGCTACGGCTGGCGCCGGTGCTGGGTGCCTGGCTTGCTCCGGCGGTGGAGCGATTCTTGTTGTTGTCGCACCATGCACTGAGCCAGGCGTGCCCTGCAGCACCCTTACTCCTTCGAGCGCTAAATTTCGCAGGTGTCGCATATGTTCGTCACCGTTAGATGCGTTCGCGGCAATGTATGCTGCCGCGGCCATGATCGCTGCTTCCTTAGTCTTGGGCATCAATTCGGCTTCATTGAACTCTGCCTCCAGGTTTCGGGTGATATTGTGCATATCGGCCCCTGGCTGAGTGCGCGATCTCGATCTTCGTTGAACACTCGATGAATAATGGGATGACCTTTTGGCTCGTCTTCTGCTGGATGCATCGGCCTCCTCTCTTCGCCGTTCCAGTACTCGCCTGTCAGCACTGATCTGGTCCTTCTGCTCCTGGATGACGAAACGGAGTGCAGCCAGATCACTTGGGCTTGGGTTGGGACCGAAGTTTACCTCGCCCGCGTATACCCTTCTTGCGAACCGGATCTGGTCATGCGTGACCACCTGGCGGCCGCTGTCTGCCCGGTTTCGGCCGTCGTTGTCTCTATTTTCGTTTCCGTCGCCGTGTGATGCCATCATGCAGTGGCCTCCGGTCCATGGGGTCGAATCATCGCTGATTTCGCCCAGCGCTGGAGGGTAGACGTCGTCACCTTCGACGTAGGGCCCGACTTCGACCATGAGGTCAAAATCGTAATCGGCCACATAGCCATCGCTAGATGCGGCAGATTCGCAGTGTGAGGCGGAGCTTGCTGAATTGCTGATTTTCCCCTTAGCTTCGGGGTAGACGTCGTCGTCGTCATCGGAGCACGTGTAGTCCGAGTATAATCCCTCGACGTAGTCAGGGTCATATGGTGCGGTGCGAAGCGTGAGGGCGTTGAGAGCCCGATCGCACTCAGATATCGTTGGGTAGATGGCTGCTGTGCCTCCCCGCGGATCTTCGCAGCCGGCGATCTCATGGAATGAGAAATCTCCGGCGCCCACGTAGTGGTATGCGTCGCAGTCGACGCAGTATGCGGTGGTCGGGGATGGAGGCGGATCTTCAAAATCGTTCGACCCTACTGATGGGGTCGAAATCTTCAGCCTCGGTTCCTCCTCCGATGGCGCTAGTAGCGCGCTTGCCGAGGGTTTGCCCCCGACGGCTGGTGGTGTCGTCGCTTCGGCCACGAGCGGAGCCGATTCGCCGATGGAGAGCAGTTCCATCGCTCCATTGCTGTCCACATGGAAGTTGAACAGTCCGAAAGCCATGTCATAGCCTTCGGGCGCTACTCCTGCCGAGCTTGGGATGGGGTCGATGACGCTCGCCGCTGGAGTGGGCTTCGCAGCACTTGGCGAAACATTGTTGATGGCGATCGAACCAGCGGCATCGACGCCTGATTCCGTCGGGTTGGCGTTGATGACATCCGGCGCAGTGATGTTGACGATGATGTCGGTGTCGATCTTGGCGGTGGTGTTGACGTTGGTCGGCGCAGCGATGCCGACGGTGGTGTCGATGCCGATCTTGGTGGTGGTTGGTGATGGAGCCGGCGAATCCGTAGATCCAGATCCCGTCGTCCCCACGGTCAGCGCCAATTGACGAGGTTTATCCCCGGCAATGCCCATGTCGAGGGGCTTTCGATCTAGGAAGCGTGTTGGGGACCTGGCGAACTCGACGGCGATCAGACGAAAGCAGAGGGACACGAGGATTTACCCAGGTTCAGCCCCCTCGAAAGGTAAAATGCCTACGTCCTGCTTGTCTGACTTTGTATTGATGGTGTGGTTGCGATGATGGTGTTACAATGGCGGCGTAGATTGGATCTAGCCGAAAACAGAGAGCTCTAAGTTGTCGAGCGCTCCGGCGTGAGGTGGGTGGAAAAGCGTCTAGGGTTTCGAGACCTCCCTCCCAGCCTTTTATAAGTCAAGGCTAGGTCTCAGGAGTGTCTCTCAAGCCAGGTACAGATCGGATCAACCGAGGACTAGTCTAACTTGGATTCCTCGAAATCTTGCTTGTGCACCAAATATTGCTCCTGGGCCGCGCCAGGCCACTGCCTCGATAGGCCTCGAAAGCCTTTCGTAAGACACCCTTCCCGGACCGAAAACCAGGTAGGCGAATATCGGGGGCCCGTTTGTCATTCCTTCGTCAGTCATCGACTCGGACTAATCGTCGTCGACGGTGAGGACGGCGGCGACTACGAGCTCGCCATTTTGGCCATCTGTGAGGACGTGGCGTCCTCCGGCGAGCTCGCCACTAACTATGCATCTTTTTTTAGCTGTAATTTTGTTGTATAAAATCTACTATTGTACTATCCGTTCTCGCGCGAAGAAATCTTCCCGGCAAATTTCGAATTTTATGTTTTACGGTTCGAATTTGCGGGTACTGATCTCCGCCAGTGCCCACGAACCTGTATATCGCGAGTACAGAAGCCTGTACTCGCGATATACAGGTCGCATGTTTAAGGGCTCCGTTAGTCATGCTCTTAGAGCATCTCCAACAGAGGCGTGAAAACGCCTGCGCGACAAAATAACCGCCCGTTTGCCGCGCGGGAGAGCCCGCGCGCTCCTCCAGCGGGCGCGGAAAAATGAGCGGCGCGGGGAAAAGTTTGCCGCGCGCGCGTTTGCGCCATCCTGCGCAGCAAATTTGCCGCTTCGGCTGCCGCGCGCCCTATTTAACTCCGCGCGCCGCGCTCACCAACCGCCACTGAAACTTCCCTCCCGCGCGCCGCTCGCTCTGCCACTCCCCTCGCGCTGCCGTCGCCCTCCTCGCGCCGCTTCCTCTGCCACTCGCCTCGCGCCGCCGTCGCCCTCCTCCGCCGACGAGATGCCTCCCCGCCGCCGCTCTAGCTCCGGCTACCGCGGCGTCCGGGCGCAGCCCACCAGGACGTTCTACGCGGAGATCCGCTCCGACGAGGAGCGCATCGGTCTCGGCACCTTCGAGACCGCGCACGAGGCGGCGCGCGCCTACGACGCCGTCGCCTGGCGCTTCGGCCGCCCGCGTCGGAGCATGAACTTCGACGACGTCACGGCGCGCGCAGGCGGAGATGCTCGCGCCGCCGCCGCCGGCAGTGACGCGCGAGCAGCGCCAGCGCCATCGGGAGCTGGAGCAGCGCCTCGTCATCGCGGAGCGCGATGAGCGCCTCCGCCTCCAGTGGCGCGAGGAGTTCCCGGAGGACATCGCCGTGATGGAGGCGTTCTATGCCGAGAAGGCCGAGGAGAAGGCCGCGATCAAGGCGGTCAAGAAGGCCGACCGCGAGGAGCGCCGCGCGAAGAAGGCGCGCGAGGAAGAAGGAGAGGGAAGAGAAGGCCGCGAGGAGGGCGGCAAGGAAGAAGGAGGAGAAGAAGAACGGCGCCGGCCCGTCGACGATCATCATGTCGTCGTCTTCCTCCTTCGACTGGACGACCTCTCCGGTGTCGTCGACGACCCTCTCCTCTAGTTTTTGGGACTCCTTCGACGAGGAGGAGTAGTTTTATTTTTAGTTTTATCTATCTATTCTGGCGCTGGCGATGTAATGTTTAGCTATTTTTTAATATTAAAAAAATTATATAAATGTTCTGGCGATGGCGATGGCGCTGTATTTTTAAGCACCCAGCGGAGGATCACTTTTACCGCTCGCGAAGCCGCTCTAGTTTAGCGCCTCCGGTGAGAAAAAAGTCGAGACAGCGCGTCCTAAACGTTTACAGCGCGGTCGTAGCACCGTTTGCAGCGCCGAATTATAGCGTGGCTGATAGAGATGCTCTTACATCCCTACCGTTAACGGATAAGAACGCGCTCGTGGGATGGAAGGGATAAGATAAAGAAAGCCGCAACCGCCTCCAGAAAATGCTATTAGCTCCCGGGCTCCCTGGAGCCCCATATCTCAAACATCAAAAAATTCAAAATTTAAAGTTTCAAAAAATTCAAAAAAAATATCTTGATGTAGCCAACTGCATACACTACAACTATGGAAATTTTCAATACGAAATACCTTGTTACGTAGGCTCAGGATAAAAGACAAATTGAACAAATTTTGAAAGGAAAAAAAGCAACACTGTTGATGGTGATGTTCCCAGATCTGATCTTTTGTTATTTTTACCAAAAACATAATACAAGGTATTTCAAATTATAAATTTCCACGATCGTAGTATATACAGTTGGCTATGTCCACACATTTTTTTTAATTTTTTTAAAGCTTTGAAATTTGAATTTTTTAAAGGTTTAAATAAAGGGCTCCAGTGAGCCCATGTGCCAAAACGACGCACTCCAACCGCCTCGGCCTACCTCCCACCGCTCCCCTTTCCCACCACCAAAGCCGCGTTGCCCGTCGCCGTCGGTTCGTCCCCGACCACGACTTGGAAAAGGTCGAACCGCCACCACCGCACCGACTACTTCCCGGAAACCCATCGCTTCCACCGACCCTAGGCTCCGCGGCCTCTATAAATTCCACCCGATCCCCCCGTGGTTTTCCTCGTGCCGGAGGATCCTATCTCTCCTCTCGTCTCCCTCTCGTCCGGTAGGTAAGCCGCAGGTATGGGCTGTCGTTTCCGATCTCGCGTTCGTCGTGATTCGTCGTGATTCGTCCGTTGAGATCTGATTTCTGCTCTGTTCCGTCGCGTCGGTATGGTGTTCCGATACATGTTGCTTCGATTTAGGGTCGCGGCTAACCAGTTTTGTTTTGACTTCTGATTTCATTTAGGGTCGCGGCTAATTTGTTATTTGTTTGGAACTTACGGCTAATCTGCTATTGTCTGATTGGTCTAGGGCCGTGGCTCATATACATGTTATATCTGTCCTAATAATTGCTCACTTGATTTAGATTTGGCCAGAATAATGATTCATATAGATGTGCTCAGCTCGTTGGCTTTGATTTCTGTTCGTTATGCTGGATTGCCCTGGTCGGTTTAGTTGCTTGCATGGAGATATTTGACATGATCGGAATGAGAAATTGAAGCTGTGGTTTGGATTTGTCTGTTACATTCAAGGTTGTCGGTTCGCGAATGTTCTGCTTACAAATGCTAGTTGTGACCAAAAAATAGCTACCTGGATGCAGTTTGGGCAGTCGAGATTCTGCATTTTTTGCTTTTGGTACTGTCCCTTCATGACTTGCTGAGACTCAATTCAGAATTAGACAAAGTTGGAAAGGTTGCTAGATTTGTCTGGAATTATTTGCTTTCTCCCAGTAAGCTATATATGCCATATTATCTGGAGTTGGTTGTGCTATATATAAAGGCGATGATGGTGTAGAAATGTTTCTTGTTGAACTGTGTGGACTTGCTCATGTGAGGTTATTCTTCAGTGGTGACATTTGGATCTGTTTGGGCAGTTTAATTTCAAGATGTTAACGTAGAAAATTGAAGGGCTAGTTTCATTTGCCTTCCAAGAGGAGTTGTTTTATTTCGAAAGTATTTAAAGGTACTAGTGGTTTGCCTTTGAAGTGAATACATTTGAAGGTTCTTCTTTCTAGTGCAGCAAGCTGTGAAGAACTTTTTTGGGTTGTGTCTGCTGAACGAAGCTATCTGCTGCTATTTTTTACTTGGGTGTTCCGTCAAAGTATTTGTCAGATGTTGGTACTGCCTCTGTTTTCGCTTCTGACGGTTTGCAGTGTAGTGTCGGATTAGCAAATTAGGTTAACTTGCTAAGTTGTATCTTTTTCATTGTAATATTTGTTGTACATTAATTGTTGATGACACATCTTGTCTGATGTTAGAAATTGTAACTTTTAAGTGATATATATAGTGACCTGATGTAGTCCTGAAGAGTCATTACCATCGATGGCTTGTTTTTGCTATGGATTAAAGTTGTAATTTATCTGGCTTGCATGTATTAAGTCTGATTATTGTCTCCCAATAACGGCATCTATGTTTAGGTCCATCTTTCTGCAAGTTTATCTAGTAGATAATATGGAGCATCACATTGTTGAAGACTTTGCTAATTATCAAGTTAATGATGAGCAAATTCGACCTAAATTTTATTTCTGTGTGTGGAGCAGCAATTCAGACTTCAATGATCTCGTCTTCCTACCTCTTCTTGAACAAGTTAATTGATAAATAAGTTATAATGCTCATGTATATTTTGTTTTTAAGTTACCTTCTAACTTCCATATTAGGATTCCATTGTGTTGGAACCAACATTTTCCCATCATACAGAAGTTACCTACTTTCTAACATACTAGATGACACCCCGCGCGTTGCTGCGGAAATATTTGATATATCTAAGATGTAATAAAAGCTGAAAGAATACGCAACACCACCCATTTAGTTACAAAGGAACCAATGTATAAGAACACCACAACATGAGTTATAGGAAAACTACAAACCGATATATTAGATGATTCAACATAAAACATTTCATGAAAAAATACAAACCTTGAGGACTATAGGAATAATTATTTGAGATATGTATATAGTTACAATTGAGACATAAATTTCTTAAATATATAGCAACTGTTGTTCGTTGTGGATCAAAAAATGTCACTGCAATCCTTGAACAGCTTGGCAAACTAAAAAAGCATAAATTACATTCATACCAAAGATTACATGACAAACGTGGCTTTACTTCCCTAAAAAAAGAGTAGCTTTCCTGAAAGCATAAATTACGAAAGGTGGAAGACTACATGCAGAGGAAGCATCCGTAGTGAAGCCCGGCATGCATAACACCACATAAACACATAGACTCGGTCTCAAATGATAAATAATGGAATGGATTAGTGTAAACGTTAATAAAAACCCTGTTGTTGTACTAATTCTTAGAATCATCTCCGAGAACTACACTAACTAATGGCCGATGAGATAGACAAACAAATGGGATCAAGTTACTCTAAAAATGAAGCAATATGACATCACAAATGTTTCCACTGCATCGTCTATTAAATTACAATGACTCACAACAAAGTATTATTAGCCAGTACCTACAGATTAGTCAATACCTCTTGGATCAACCACGGTATTTTTCACTAATTACAAAATTCATGTGGAAACGCTGCAATCAAACTGGAAATCTTGCAAGGCGAGATCCAAAATGCCAATAATATATCTAGATAAAATAGTCTTCAAATCTGCAATGGTAGAATAAAAGCGAATTGGTAAATTCTTTTCCTAGTTAAAATAGATTTTTAAGGGAATCTGCAATCGAAGAAAAACATGACTGAGTTACAGAAATCCGTAAAACTCAGAAAAGATAAACATGAGAAAAAAAAGGATAAAAGATACGTACCTTCAAATTGGGCACTCACCTTAGATCCACTGATAAATTCCCAATAGTATGCTAGCTGATACCAATCTAACCCTTATTTTCTCCAAATCGCTATCTGACGAAATTTCAAATAAAGATTTTCCTGAACAATCCGTATATAAAGTACAGCTTCAGAAAAGTACGCTTCCCAAAAGAGAGAGGAACGGACAGTGAAACCAACGCATGCAACGCTGGAGATTGAAGGGACCGTCCTGGAGGATTGCAAGCTTGTGGGAGGAGGCAGATAATAGCAACTCTAATTTCCCAGTGAACAAAGAACACAAGGGGCAAAACGTCTAGGGGATTTGAAGTCAGAGCTCAACCTGGCAGATTGAGAAGGGGCTGAAAAAATTTAAGCAGAAATTCAAATGAGGAGGCCTGGTTTTTAACTTAGAGGCAGTAGGTGGTGGCGGATGAGATCACGAGCAGTTTTCACTCAGTTGATTGGTGGCTTCATGAGCAATTATGAGGAGAAGGCCTCAAGTCATGGCTGTAAATTCGTGAGGAGGACGAACGGTCAGAACAGCGAAGGCGAACAGCGGTTTTGTGGCTGCTTCCCTTTTCTAGCCAGTTGCCAGCGAGCTTGCGAGCCCACGAACGGAATTTCAGCCCGTGTATGAGGATTGACGGAGGAAGCAGCGATGTGCGACGAAACTCTGCGTGACTGCACATGCGTGAACACACACAGTGGGAAAAGGGGGTGACGTGGCTTCACCAGAAGCCTGAAAAATAAGGTAGTGGGGGGTTGGTATTTAGATATAAAAGATTAGGATTGCATTCTTGATCTGACATTTAAATTTCTATAAACATGTTTCTTGCATATAATCTTAGTTTTGTATTGTTTGTGCCTTTTTGTCTTATCCTATCACAATTTGTCATCACACAGAAGTTATGTACCTTCTAACTTTCATAATAGGATTCCATTTGTGTGTGGATTCAACATTTAGATTGCTATAAACATGTTCCTTGCTACGCTTATAATCTTGGTTCTGTATCGTCTGAGTCTTATCCTGTCAGCATTTGTCACATAGTTCAATGTTAAGCTTGGTTTATGTGAGATAAGTGGGTTTGGTCTCTCTGTAGTCTAGTTTCTGAACCTGATCAATGAATTAAGTTATTCCTGTGCTTATGTACTTAATATTATTTTATCCCTTAATTCATCTCTTAACAGTTTTATCGTATTTGGACCTTCATGCTGTCCCTTGTACTATGAAGAAAAGAGTTCAGTGTCCTGCTTGGCGGTAGATTTTAAGATAGTACACATGTCATTTGGAACTAAGGCTGTACATAATTTTGCATTATACATCCTGTCTGATACCCTGATGCTGCAAACTGTAAATGTTGAATCATGTCTGGATACCCATATTTAGTCCTGAAAGAGCTGTTACCATGGATGTGTAGAGTACTTTCCTTTTGTGATTTTGTCCTCTTCTCTTACTGAACATTTTATTTGATAAATAAGCTGCATGCACTATCTAGTTTTTGTGTTATTGAAGTCATAGGTTACCTTCTATATGTCATTGTCATATAAGGGTTCATTGTATATTCATCCGGGGTATTACTATAAACATGTTTCTTTGCTTGCTTCTTGGTTATGTATTGTGTGTGAGTTTGTCTTTATTTATCACCATTTTCACTATTAAGTTTATGTGAAGGTTATGTATGTAGTGGTTTACTTGGATTTTTATCCTTTTGTTGGATGCTTGTTGACTCCCTCTTATCATTCCCCACCATGATCACTGAGTTTAGTTCATGTGCTTACTTGTGTTTATATTTCTTAGTTCACAAGGTTCAGTTCCTATGATTATATTGTTTTGGCTCCATGTACAACCATGATTTTGTGTTTTGAAATCATTTATTCAGTGACCATTGTTTACATGAATCTCTTAGATAATGTTACATGCTAAATAGAAGTGTATCTGATGTTCTTATGAATGACTATTGTTCACCTGAAGCTATTAGGTAATGTTACTACGAGCTAAGCAGATGTTAGTACAATTGTTAGTATTGTTGTAGACATTTTGTTAGGTGTCACTTGAATAATAAATAATAAATGCGACAACTTCACTCAGGCTTAGCTTTGGGTTCTGTATGCAAGATATTCCATCTTTGTATTTATTGCAATTCTTTCTCAACTGCTATTCAAATATGAAGAGTTTTAGTACTTAAATGAAATCTATTTTTCTTTTTTTCTAGAAAAAGAAAAAATAGATTTCGGCATTAGTTTTGATATGAACATAAAATTATCTAATTCATTTGCATGTTAGTTCACAAGTCTCATTTCCTATAATAATGTTTTCTTGTCTTGATTCGGTGAGCTGAAATCACAATTTGGTATCTTGATCATTTATTTAATGACCATTGTTCACATGAATCTTTTGGATATGTTACATGCTCAGTAGAAGTCGATATTTGATGTTCTTATTCAATGACAATTTGGTATCTTGATCATTTATTTAATGACCATTATTCACGTGAATATTTTAGATAATGTTAAATGCAAAGTAGAAGTTGATATTTGTGCTTCTTATTCAATGAATGTTGTTCACTTGAACCTTGTAGGTAATGTTACAAGCTTAGCTAAGTACAAGTTAGTATGTATTATTCTTGCATTTATAAGACAATTTGTTAGATGTCCCCAGACTAACAAATAATTGGGATGTGACAAACTTCCAGTCATGCTTACTTTTATATTTCTTGCTTATTATTCAGATATTCTTAGATTAAACTGGACTGCTTCAGATAATATTTACTTCTAACATTATATTTTCTTGCATTTTTCCCATTGCTGCATGGAATTTGCATCACTAGTTTATTGCACAATATCATGTGTCTTCATTGATTGTACAGTATCTTTCAGCTTATTGTGCTAATAAAATTTTGTTAGTAGTGGGTATTTATTCTTTTACATTTGTATCCTAATATTAGAATCAAGGTGATTAAGAGCTATGCCCTCCTTGTTTGACTTCTTGTGTTGTGTTCCATTATCCTGTTCAAAATTTGTAGATTTTTGTGTAAATGTCCTCCCTTTTTGTACTACTATCTTATATTGTATGTATGTTCTGCGTTCCAAAAATTTTACCTCGTAATGTATCAAACTTATTGTTACTCGAGAGGTCTACCCAAGTTTCCATCTCATAATGTGTCATTCTTCATGTATAACCTTTTTTCCTTGATATATTTAGCTTCCACGTGTGACGTGTGCATGAATTTGATATGCCTGCTTTTCCTGTAATGATCATAGTTCTTAGTCACCTAACTCTATTTGGGTGGAACTTCAATCTGCAGTTATTTTGAAGTTGGTGCAGTAGCTTTTTTAATGTTCTCTGTCCACATAAACTGTTTTGAGCATTATTGTTATTTCATATTATGCCCATGTAACTTGGTGATGGGAATCCGTATTGTTCTGCGTTGTTGTTACTTGATTTTTCTCCTTTATTATGTAGTGGAAGTGTGCATGTAGCGCTCAATTATTCATTCAGTAGTCTATTGTTTCTGCTTTGAGAGTTGATATGAGGTATATAGGTGGCTCGTTTTGACTGTTTTTGTACTGTTATTTGCTACTCCTTACTCTTCGAAGTCACTTGAATAATAAATATTAGTGGTGATAATTTTAACTCATCCGTATTTTTAATTTGTATAAAAAAAAATCTTGGTCGTTTTCCAGATAATTTTGGATAGAAGTTTGCTTCAGATGACATTTACATGTGTAACATGGAAACTACGTAATCTTGTCTGTTTCTGCTCGCACTGCTGTTTGAAATTTGTATTGCAAGCTTATTTCACAACATGTGTATTTATTGCTGGCATTTGTGCTAATAAAAATTTGGTT
The DNA here is from genome assembly GCA_007115705.1 of Dactylis glomerata. Classification (NCBI taxonomy): domain Eukaryota; kingdom Viridiplantae; phylum Streptophyta; class Magnoliopsida; order Poales; family Poaceae; genus Dactylis; species Dactylis glomerata. Next base: position 4,618,429 of record QXEO01000450.1, read on the forward strand.
AGTCGTGGGTACTTATTCTGTTTTGATTGTCTGAAACATTCTGTATGCGCATATATTATAATTTTTTTCATTGACCATGTAAAATTGACTTGAGATATTTTCTTTGACTTGACAAATGTTTAGTTTCCTTTGATTTGACTCATTTGTGTGAATTTATAAAGCTAACGATATCCAGTAATGTGCTCCTTCACAATTTTTTTTGCTAATTCTACTTGTGATATGCAGCCCCCTTTACATGAAAGCACTATGTTTAGTTGAGTCCTAACAGATCTTCTTGGATTAGTATATTTTTCATTCTCTGTTTGTGCTATAGTTGCAACCTTGTTTTGCTAGTTTGGATAACAACTGTAGATGGAAAGAGTCCTACAATACTAGTACTAATTAAATATAGTCATTCACCAGAGTTCTTAAATTCGGTTTCGTACTTCACATATATGATTTGGTTTCTCCATCCTTGCATAACATTTTGAAAAACCTGGTAGTGTGGTTATGCTGTCATGTCATATAATCCTTAATATTATTATATTGTGTTGATCAGTATGTTATGTCATGTGCACTTTGCATATGTCTCAAATAATTTCAAGCATCAAGGACGTGTATTTATACTACCATAATAGTTATTAAGAACTGTGTTCTAGTTTAACTTTCTGTCCTCCAATACTTTATTGACATTTGTGTAGATATTTTCCATAAACATTCTCCTTTTTGTACTAGGATCTAATATGTACTGTCAGAGGTACCTAAAACCTCATAATGTATGAACCCCATAAAGTTTTGACCTGTCATTCTTGACGTGTAACTTTCTTTTTTCTACATATTTTTCCTGTACTTCTCTGGGTTTTGCTAGTTCCATCAGTTTTATTCTTTTGGAATCCTATATCTAGCTTTCACATTAGAAACTAATGTGACTCCTTTTCCTCATTTGAGAATCGCTGCCCCTTCTTCCACTTTGTCCTGAAGAGTAAGTAAAAACCAATTGAGTCATGCTTTCATGTCCATCTACCAGACAGTACTATTTAATTTATGGTGTGTTGTGTTCACCTCTTGTTGTTATCCTAAGTTTGCCCTAGACTCTTGTAATGATCATAGTTCTTTGTCGCCTTATTTTAATTGTTTGATATTTAGCTATTCTTAACTTGGCATGGTTGCTTCATTAGTGTTTCTTTTTCTGCATCAAATGTTTTGTGCATGATTGTGAATGCCTTATGCCTAAATAGAGATAACTTGGTGATAAGCTGAATCCATAGCCTTCTATTATTGTGATGCCCACCAATTTATTTGTATTGATTTTCTGTTTTTGCTTTATAATATAGTCTCTGTTCCTATTATGTAGTGGATGTGTGCATGTAGAGCTGAATTATTAATTCAATACCTCGCTAGTTTAGTATGTTGATAGTCTTATTCTATGACCTTTGTTCACATGAATATTTTAGGATAATGCTATGTTCTAAGAAGAAATTAGTATCTGATCATCCTGATTAATATGCCTTCAATTTTCTTGTGTTGTGCATTTCCGTGGCTATTCTCATTTGTTGTAAATTATGATGTCAAAGGAACTCAATGATACACCCCTTCATATTTTTTCTTGCTAATTCTACTTGTCATATGTAGCTCGTTTATTTCCATAAAATCACTATCCTAACAGCTGTGACTGTAGACTCTCGAGAATAATATACTCTTCATCCCTCGTTTGCTCTAACTGTCATAGTAAGAGTTCGCTGTATGTTCATCCCTTTTTTATTTATTATAAACATGTTTCTTGGCTAGGCATGTAATCTTGGTTCAGTATCTTTCACGAGTCTCTGTCCTATTCTCCTATCCTTATTCTGTCACCATTTAAAAAATAATAATTACATTGTCATTTCTGCAAAGATATCATCTCTAAGCTCCTGCTGAGTAGGGTCATACACATTAATCACAACCCAAGATAATGTGAAGGTCATATTATAAGATCAGTGAGTGATCGTATTTTTTGTTGTTATGTCTACTGACGGTTTATTTAGTCTCTCGTAGTTTCTCAGCCTAACTGATTGTACATTTCTTTTCCAAGATAAAGAAGATAACATGGGAAGTTGTAAAAAAAAGGAGGTAACATGGAAAGTGGAATTCCTCGTAGTGTAGGCTGTACGGTAACTTTTAATTTTGCTGAAGTCTATCCCCGACCAATTATTCTCTTGACCAATTAGGAACTGTTCTAACCCATCTTGTAGTTCAAAAATATTTGTGCGTAACATACTTTAATGTTCCTTTCTGTTCCTTCCTTTTCTGCTTAAGTACTGTCAACAAAGTTATACATCCATATACATTTGTCCGTATGCAGTTGTCAGTCCATGAATTCAGTTCCTATTGTGATGATAATCTTTTGGCCTAGTGTACAACCGTGGTTCTGCGTGATCAAATTATTTATGTAAAGGTTTGGTATCTTGAACATTTTATTCAATGGCCTTTGTTCACATGATTCTTTTATATGATGTGATGTGCTAAGTAGAAGTTAAATGACAGCTGATCGCCTGAACCTTTTAGGTAATGCAAAAGCTAAGGAGAAGTTTTATGTTCTATGCTTGTATATTGTTTAGACTGTTTGCTACTATTGTTCATGAAGATCCTCTTCGAAGTCACCTGAATAATAATATTAGTGGTGATAATTTCAACTCATCCGTATTTTTAATTTGTGAAAAATTCTCTTGGTTGTTTTTCAGATAATTTTGTATAGAAGTTGACTGCTTCAGACGGCATTTACATGTGTAACATGGAAACTATGTAATCTTGTCTGTTTATGCTTGCATTGCTATTTGAAATTTGTATTGCAAGCTTATTTCACATGTGTATTTTATTGCTGGCATTTGTGCTAATAAAAATTTGGTTAGTCGGGGTTACTTATTCTGTTTTGATTCTCTAAAACATTCTGTATGCGCTTGGTGTACAATAGATTATAATTTTTTTTCATTGACCATGTAAAATTGACTTTGAGATTTTTTTTTACTTGACGTGCAAGTATGTTTACTTTCCTTTGATTTGAAGTTCTGTTTCATGACTATACTCATTTTTTGTGAATTTATAAAGCTAACGAAATCCAGTAATGCGCTCCTTCACATTTTTCTTTTGCTATTGTGATATGCAGCCCCCTTTACATGAAAGCACTATGTTTAGTTAAGTCCTAACAGATTCTCTTGGATTAGTATATTTTTCATTCCCTGTTTGTGCTATAGTTGCACCCTTGTTTTGCTAGTTTGGATAACAACTGTAGATCGAAAGAGTCCTACAATACTACTAATTAAATATAGTCATTCACCAGAGCTCTTAAATTTGGTTTCGTACTTGGCATATATGATTTGGTTTGTCTATCCTTGCATAACATGTGAAAAACCTGGTAATGTGGTTATGCTGTCATGTCACATAATCCTTAATATTATTATATTGTGTTCATCAGTACGTTATGTCCTGTGCACTTTGCGTATGTCTCAATTAATTTCAAGCATTAGGACGTGTATTTATACTATAATAATAGTTATTAAGAACTGTGTTCTAGCTTAACTTTCTGTGCTCCAATATCTTGTTGACATTTGTGTAGATATTTCCATAAACATTCTCCTTTTTGTACTAGGATCTAATGTCGTACTGTCAGAGGTACCTAAAACCTCATAATGTATGAACCCCCTAAAGTTTTGACCTGTGTCATTCTTGACGTGTAACTTTCTTTTTCCTACATATTTTTCCTGTACTTCTCTGGGTTTTGCTAGTTCCATCAGTTTTATTCTTTTGGAATCCTATATCTAGCTTTCACATTAGAAACTATTTGATATGCCTCCTTTTCCTCATTTGAGAATGGCTGCCCCTTCGTCCACTTTGTCCGGAAGAATAAGTAAAAACTAATTGAGTCATGCTTTCATGTCCCTCTACCCGACAATACTATTTAATTTATGGTCTATTGTTGTGTTCACCTCTTGTTGTTATCCTAAGTTTGCCCTAGACTCTTGTAATGATTATTGTTCGTTGTTACCTTATTCTATTTGTGTGATACTTAGCTATTCTTAACTTGGCATGGTTGCTTCAATAGTGTTATTGATTTTCTGCTTTTGCTTTATAATATAGTCTCTGTTCCTATTATGTAGCGGATGTGTGCATGTAGAGCTGAATTATTAATTCAATACCTCGCTATGTTTATCCTTTCCGATTGAGATATGGTAGAAGGCTCCTAGGTGTGTAATTTGCTACGCCGTACTTCTTAGGCTTGAAATGATATATTAGGGGCTATATGTGACCTTCGACCACGTCTTTGGCTTTATAACTTATTAAAGTTACATCGTTGAGCCTTACAGTTTCCTTTTCCTATTTCCATTGTTTATGAGAAGCAATGTTATCTGCATCGTCAGTCCACATTTCAGTGAGTAGGTTCTTGTATGTAATAGTTTATTTATTTGTTTTCTTCATCTGTCCACATTTATGCTAATGCTTATTGGCTGTGAAATTAGTAACCCGTGTTTGTTTGGTTTTAACTTCCTATCACAGTGTTGGGTTGAATAGATTTGGTGTATAGATTTGAATACATATTGCTGCTAAAACTAGCTGCTATTTGGTATATAGATTTAAATTTCCACCTCAATTGTTTGTTTCAGTGGGTCTGGTACTGTCATTAGTTCAATGCCACATATTTGACCTGTGTAACTCTCATGTCTAGCTTCTTCTCCAGATTTTTCTTGTTGCATTCTTTGTATGACTTGGTTAATATTTTTTGTTGTATGATACTGTTCTTTATGTCAATACCGTTTCATCCTTGGATTTGTTCATTATTTTTTATTCATTTTTGTAGTGTCATGGTGAATATGGTTGTGCTTTTTTTATATATTAGATAGTATGTTGTGCATTATAAGTTTATAACTTAAAATTTATTTTATTCTTGTGTGCACAGTCATAATGCAAGGTGTTTGTGTCTTCTGACTAAATTTGTTAGATGTACCGGGTAGTCCTCCTTTTGAGGAATTTACTGATTTGTCGAGAGTAACATCTCTTTGAAGATTATATTAGGTGTAGACGTGTAGTGGATGTCACGTAATTTTGCAGTAGGTATGTGCCGTACAAAGGATCTGTGTGCTATTATATGAGTTGAGAGTATCTCACTTGGCTGTGATACTTTTGTGTCGATTTGTGCTTTCACCTGGTACATATTCTCCTTCTGGGTTTTTTGTTTTTAAAAATGGTGATGGTCCTTTATTCTATTTCTTTGACCTATTCAAATTGTGTATAGCTTTAGGTTTTCTTATCCCATAAATAATCTTTCTTTTGGTATTGCTTTGATTATCTGTAGTAGTATACATTTCATCTATGCTTTCACTGTCATTTATTTTCCTTTACATACAAGATGTAACCATATGTTCCACTTTGATGTGAGCTGTGTTGTCTTCATGTTTTGCTTGCTTTCTGTTTGGAGTGTGTGGCTCACCCGGTTAAAATGTATATCAGTTTTCTTTCTTGGCTGTATCTTCATTGTTCTCTAGTTTTGGTGATATTGCTCTTGTTTGTTTATTTACATATTTTTGGCGCATGTATGGGGGGTGGGGTGCGTAACACTGCCAATGCCGGTCCCAAGCCCGGATAAAAGTGGAGGGAGCACAACCTATCAAAAATTGGGGATTAATAACAATGCCATGGCATTTTATTGTGTTGGTGTTACGTATTTTGTGAAAAATTGCAGTTCAGTAGTGCATATTGACAACCAAAATAAATACTAGCTCTTTTGTAGACCGAAGAGGAAGGCCAAGTTGGAGGAGACTCGTCTTCTTTGAGGTTGATGTTTCTCCTGATGAAAGCAAGGAACTCCCAATGCAATCCAAGTGGGGGTTTCTCGTCCAGCCTGAGTACGCCTCGAGGTAGTGAAGTTCACCAGTTGCAACTTTACCCTGTCAATGATCCATCTTAACTTGTCTTGCGCAGCACTAGCTTCAAAGTTGGGAAGAAAAAGAACCAGTCATGCTGTTCTGCCTACCGATACAATGGTTTGATGTTCCCCGAACAGAAAAGGCTGCTAAAATACCTCTGCAACAAAACATAAAATAGGAAAGCTCCAGTGGAATGGTAGAGCCTTTTGCCGAATTCTGAAACCTTGTCATTGTCAACCAGCGGGCGTTGCACGTCAGGCCAAAACAAACGAAGGGGAGGTTTCCAGCTGCAACTGACCTTGTCAATGAGCTCCCCAGTCATGGATGGCACTAGCACAAAACAGACGAAGTCTCTCTTACAGGGTTGCCGGAGATGCAGCCAGAAATGCACCTTCCTGTAGGCAAAACCAATAGCCCAGCCCAGCTCATCGCGACAAAGCACAGCGACAGAAACTACCCCACTTGGAGGCTGAAGCTATGCTCCAGCCTGGGAGAACTAGTCAAATGCCTCTTTTCTTTTTGCGCCGGCTAGGAACATCCAATAGCCTATCATGCTATACTGCCACACCTTTGCCTCTATATAAACACCATTACTCCCCAAAACGTGAAAGACACCAACGGGCAGGCTTCAGCTGCAAAGTAAGATCATCAAGATGGACCTCCGTTCCCTCCTAGTGCTGCTTGTCGTTTGCTTGGCAATCCATGTCGAGGGTGTGAACGCCCAATACGGCAGCTCGCCCAGCAATGGAGCGCCGGGGGTCGCTGGGGCTGGGTACTCCTCTCTGGGCTTGGCTGCTGCTCTGCTCGCCGTTGCAGCCCTATTTTAACTGAAGCAGACCTGAGTTGTATTTTTAACTTTTGATTTGTACCATCAATGATGTCAATGTGTGATGTTCTTGAATAAACAATGGGGATTGGATGTCTGCACACATGTGATTTTGTTGTCCACGGTGAGGGTTGGTGCTAGTCTACTTATTTGTTGCCAAAGGTTTTTTTCGTGCAATGGATTTAGAAGGTTATGAACGATCACTGCTTATCCTTGATCGGTGTTGTTGAGCATAGGCATCTCCCTCCAGATGATGATCTCTGGCCTGGCGACGTCCATGCCCCAGTTGATGCTGCCTGAAATGACCCCTTGCCGGAGAAGGAGAAATGGCGGTTGATAATGCGGGCTCCAATGTGTGTCCGGTGGATCCGGCCTGCCTGACAAACTGCTAGTTGATCCCGTACATGTCCATGCCTTTGCTGCAGCCAATGTCTCTGACCTGAACTGTCCGAAGAATTCGACAGCAAACTTGTCTGTAACACTGCTAACTCTGAAGATATGTGAGACACTAAGTCCGTTTTTGCTGAAGAAGATGAACCTGAAGGCGGCTTTTCTACTAATCTTGCTACGACTGTTGAACTTCTCAAGGAGGCTGATTATTCTCTAACGAGGAGATTGTCTTTGCCATTGACAAGATCAGGAGACTAGGTAAACTTTACATGCCCAGTTAGTTCATGACTCCGTGGCCAGTTAGTTCATGATCCTAGATGCCTTGCATTTTCAACAATTTCATCAACTCACATGGGCTGGTTGAGTACCCCATTTTGAGTCGGGTACCGAGCGATATTTTTGGCCACAAATTTTCGCCCCTTCGGGGGCTTTTTTATGTTCTCAAACCTATATTATTCCCACAAACCTTTTGCCTTTGTAGTAGAACAAATAAACCATGACGCAAGTAAAAAGAGCTGTTTTTGTCAAAAAAAAAAAACTATATGAGAATGCAAAAGAGAACATTGAGAAGATGACTGAACAAGATGATTTGGTGTGGATACATTTTCGGAGGCACCGTTTTCCCGAGCAATGTAAGTGCAAGTTTAAATTCCCGTGAAGATGGCCCATTGAAAATGTTTGCGAAGATAAATGACAACGCCTATAATATCAACCTTTCGAAAGATTATGATGTTAGTCTGGCCCTCAAATGTCTTTGACCTCTCCCTGTACTTTGGACCTTTAGAGTTTAGGACTACTCCCTGTCAAGTGGGGAAGGATGTTGAGGACATCTCAATCATTCACGCAACACAGACCATGCGTTGAACGGAGCAATCACAAGAAGTCATGCTAAACAAATATATGATATCGTGAAAACATGACTATACTTTCAATATATATGATATCATGAAAACATGACTATACTTTCAAAAAAAAATTTGTTGGCTGTACTCAGTCACAATTCAGAACAAAACCAACAAACTTTTACACCAAGGAAACAAAGTTGCAGAGTTAGTTTAGACGAAACAAATTTGTGTGGAGGAAAAACAATACAGTGTTCGTGAAGGAACAATTAGACAACAGCTCACATGAATTCCAGAAGCTATCTTGTTTACCAATTTCTGGGCCGTCTTCACACCTTAGTTAGTTACTTTTTTTCACGCTTAAGACACTTAAGCAGGGGTTGTGCCTCTAGTACAGTTTGGAGTGCGGACGTTTTGGGTCACCGGCGACACAGAGACTATTTTATGTAGAAAATAATGCACTCTATTAACTTGAAAAAAATGAACTAAAAATATCCTGTATTTTGGGCTGCACAAAAATGATAAAATCTGACATCTAAAATAGTGAACAGTGCAAAATTTCAAACCTCCAAGTTTTGTCAGATTTTGTTAAGCCCAAAATATAAAGCATTTCGGGTTGAGATTTTATAGTAGGTTGGTAAAGTACATCATTATCTACGTCTAGGATTTTTTTAGGACTTTGAAATGTTGTTTTCAAATGTAAAAAAAAACAGTTTCAATGTAGCTCAAGCTATAAAGCGAATTTCTAGGGACTTTTTGCTATTTTGATTTATAGACTGGAAAAACATGATTTTTTTTCTAGTGATTCCCCACGGATTCACATCAAATTCGACAATGGTTGGCATGCTACAGTTGACATTCTTATTCGCACTATAATACTCCTCTTGTTTTCCTTTACTGCCTGATTGCAGCTATTTGTCCTGCATTTTCCGGCTAGACTCTTTGTACTTTTTTATATATAACATTTTATCATCGAGGTATCTCATAGAATTTCCATTAAAGGAAAATCATAAGCAAAACTGACCCAAAACAAAGACGAAAAGCTGCACCAGCAGCACATAAGCATTAAGTGTAGCAACCGCTCATGATTTATGTTACATCTATCCGGACTCATGTCATCTTTATAAGAGAGAAAGAAATATGGCTGGATTGTAGAATGTCTGAGGAGGTATTTGGGCTACCTATGGGATGATATCAATAGGCAGCCTAAATCCCCCCCTCCGACACTTTACAATAAAGCCGAATCCTTTTCTCTTTCATGTATTAATTTCCCATCTCTTCCATTTAAAGGTAAGAGGAAAATATCAATCTCCCTCGATCTGAATGCAATACCCTTTTATCACTCCGATAAGCGTGTCTCTCACTTTACATGCTTATGTTATGGCTTTAATGGACTTATTTTTCATGACTAAACTTTGCATTCTATGCATCATTGGTTCATCTGGTACAGTGCTTTCATATACAACAAAAAAAATTAAGGAACATTGTGGCATCATATGGACATTTAACTAGTACAAAAAATAAAAGGAAAAAATTGCTATAGGATACCGTAATTTCAAACATTTACCGAAACATATCACCCGATTGTGTCTTTGCTAGATACCATTATAATTTTGTTATTTCGTGGCACATTTGCGAGAACACACCACATAGTCAAAAACAGAAAGTACTACACTTTTGCTTGAGATGACCATGCTTTGACTGGTTTAAAGAAATGTGCTGAACTTCTCGTTTTAGTCGTATGGTATGTTCTAGCAAATATGTCATAAAATTATAACAGTACCTGGTATAGACACAATAGAACGGTCACCAACACCAAAAAATAATGATATCTCTACTATCTAAAAAAAGAATTGTGTTCCGTCATCCACAATACATCAAACTTCGTCAATCCTTCGTCCGCTCCCAAGTCCTAATGCACCTCTCCGCTCGTTCGAATGGGCCAAGCCCATCTAATTCCAGCCAGATGCAGGCTTCGAACGCCATCTCCATCCAAACACGTTGCAGTTTTTCCTTAAAACAAAAAAAAACGAGGCAGTCAATGGCAGATTCCGAGTTCCAAAAATCACGCTTCTAATTACTATACAAGCTCGTTTAAAATCACCATTAATCAGGCTTCCTATAGTCACGCTGAAAGAAAAACGAGGCAGTCAATGGCATTTCATTAACTGTTTACCACTCCTAATTTATGGTCTGTAAATGTAGAATTCTGCATAAGATGGTAACTTCGCTATTTTAACACAGGGACACAATGAAGGCATAAGCAAATCACGCCTCCCAATAATTAAGATGAGAGATTACCTTCCCTTTATACCAAAATAAGATTTTCACTACTCAAATTTCCCCTTAAAAAAACAAAATAATTATTGTGAAATCCTCGCAAATCTCGCTCTCCAGACATATCTCTCTCCTACCAAATAGCATATGCGCACTACCCCATTGATAGTTCACCCAAAATTCGATCCCAACTATTCAGGTATACCGCACATAAGCCTCTCGAGACCCAGGGCCGCCTTCAAGACCCAGCGCCTCGCCGTCCTGTGGTTCACCTCCGCCTCTTCTCCGACGGCCAGCCCAGGTCGCCTCCGACGGATAGGTTCCCGCTGTGTTGGCGGGGACCAACCTGATTGCGGCGGTTTTCTTGAAGCAATCAAAGGTCAGCGAACAAGATGAGAGGTGCCCCCAATTTCACATGTTTTCTGATGGCAGTTATTTTGTGCATCTACAGAGTTTGGACAGTCCCTTCACCCACTTCCCAAAGCACTGACCAATTCATCTTTTACCTATTAATGCTTTTTTATATCGTTAGTTGTTTAAAACAATAGTTTAACTTTTTCATATGTAAATGTAATACAATTGTTTTTGAAAATTTGACATCATTTGATTAGACTAACCAGATATTTTGGTGGATCGGAGAGGCATAAAGTGTCTATCTTTTTTACCATTAGAACAATGTCCGAAGCAGATTTTAAATACAACATCGCAATAAATTTTGTCCAGAAAATTTGCACTGATTAGCAATATACTGAGGTATGTTTTAATTCAACGAGTCAAACACTGAGATATACTGTAGGAGAGAAGCAGCAGTATATCATGTTCATTACCTTTTCTGATGCTTACATCTGACTTTGATAAGCCTGCAGGCACTCCTGGGCACCAACGCAAGTCTCACCGGCACCCACCCTCACATCTTCCTCGCTCCTGCCAATTGTTTCAGCCACCAGCCACCATGCACCATCAGGGATGATTCTGAATGCTCGACCCACAAAATCGACATATCTCTCACAAATTACCTTTCTATCACAAATAGATTAGATGTAGCATTTACTACATTTACTTATTATTTTATTATTGTACATATGTACAGAGAAAAGAAAACAACTGTGCAAAGGGCCTAGCTGAATCTGCCTATCCAAGATGGAAACCATATGTACTCTGTCCTCACAGACCTATGGATAACCAGAACAATAAGGTGTGTACAATAGTCTTTTATCATGCTGGACCCCTCTTTCCCTTGGTATAATAACCACAAAGTGTACTAAGAAATTTAACTACTTAGAGTTGGACGCAGACATGTCTGCTTAGTAAAGCACTATATGTAATTATGTATGCACATGAGAGCTTATTAAGGAGGTCAACTAATATAATAAAAGCAACCTATTCAGAATTGATTTTGAAGTGAGCAGGTCTATGCAAAAATATACACGTGGATATTTCCATCGAAATGACTAAATTGAAAGTTGAAATCATCGGGAGTATAGTAGCTACATAACTGTAACATGTGTTCAGGTGGATTTCACTGAAAAAGCAAAAACCATCTACGATTCCTAAACAAGAAAAACAAGAATTAAGAGATTTATTACTTCAGTTCTCACTTTTTTTGAAGCTTGTCATCTCGTCTACATTGTAGATGTCGTGGCGCCTTTATACCTGCAACAGCAGGAATACATATATAATCTTCAGTGGGCATAAATGTTAATGAATGTTACTGTTTTAAGTACCAGTAACAATAGGAATACCTTTGAATCACTCCTTCTCGCAGCATTTGTCCATTGATGGCTCAAGGCCAACCTTTTTCGTGTGCCACGTCCTACACTGGCTCTAGGAGCCTGGCTGTTGCACCCGACCAAGAGCAGATGAGATGATTACTTAGTTTGAGCCTGACCAAGCACACATGACATATTTTGTTGATAACTTCAGTACTTGTTCTTCTGCAAACACCTCATCTGCACATGTAATTTCGATGAGAAATTTGGATCTGTGATTGGAAAACTCTACACATGTAAAGTGATAACTAGATTTTGAGATGAAAATGTCATATCACTAATTGTGGTACAATCACATGATCAATGAAGGGCACTGAGCACAAATTGTGGTTTCTCACCTGTTGTGGAGGTGCAAGTCTTGTGACTTGGTGTAGCTTGATGACATATGCATTTTCAAAATGTTCAAATATATTTGTTCGTTGTGATCTGCAAAAAAAGTCACATCAAGCTCTAATCCTTGCAAATATCACTAAAATGGCATAAAAAATTACATGGTTGCAGTTGTCCCAGGGATATCACCTTCTCATTCAGATATAGTTGCTTTACGCCCTCACAAAGCATACACCCAACCTCATGAGCATGAAAAATCTGTGTATTCCGGTTAGAGCGCCTACATGTCGGTCAGATTACAAAAAATTTACTGTTGTAAGAAGTAAACGAGAACAAAAAGCATATGTGTAAGGGAAGTAAAGTAAAGTAAAGTCAATGAGAATAAAAGTATGCATTTTCTTGCATATATTTGAGGCTATACCACTTGGGGTCACAAGGCTAGGGCTCGACTTCAACATAACAATTCTGGAGTAGCCTCTACAACAGAGAATATGAAATGCTAGGTTCTCCTCTACAAAAGTTAAGTTACATACAGCATAGCAGTAACAAATTTGTGCACAAATTGGCTGCTGCAATGGCTAGATGGATGCAATGCTCGAAACTGCCAGCAGAAGTCACTTTATAAGGACATAACATGAACACAACCGTGCTTAGGATTAGGAATTAGGGATCATAAGCATGCAGTCATGTTGCATTATACAACAATACAAAAAGGGAAACGGCCAATACAAAGAAGGAATAGAAACCCCATCTCACTTCAAGAATCTTTGGGCACTATCTAGACACTCGGGAGATAATTCTTATCACCAAAGGACCACTAACCTATTTCACAATGCACTGGCGGGAGCAGCTGCAGTTCATCTCGCACTCGCCAAGATTTCCGCTACAAGATCACGCACTACTAAGCAAATCGAAAAGCCTCAACAGATGCAAATCTACCTTCGGATAAAGCCGAGATCGCTAGACGCCAAAGGGTTTGGGAAATTGGGGGAGCTCACCATAGGAGAGGAGGGGGCAGTAGGGGAAGCATCATCGTGAGATTCGGACGGGGAGCTACGTGAGTGGCCTGAATAGCCCCGGCGAGCTCAAAAGCGTGCCTCCCGGACGGATCCAACTACACCGGAATCAAGCTCAGTCGGCATCGCTGATGGGGGAGGGGAGGCCAGCGACCCCGTGGCAGGGAGAGGGAGTGGCGACGACTCCATTTCCCGTGCGAGGGTAGGCCAAGGGAGAGCGCAGCCATGCACCCGGCCTCCGGCACGACCTGGAGTTCCCCCTGCTCACCGGAGCTCTGTGGGATTGCACATCCAGTCGTTGGGAGAGGTACCAGGGAGCGTAGGCGCCGGTCGGAGAGGGGCAGAGAAGGGAGAGAGTGGCGGCGACAGCGAGCTAGGAGCAGCGCATTTGGAGGAGGTGAGCGGCATTTGGGAGAAGAGGAGAGGAAGAAGACGCACACACCTTCAGTTGGCACTAGGAAGGTTGGCGCGGCGGCACGCCGCGCCTGTCGTGTTGAATTTTTTGTGTATATATCTAGTTTGTAATTAATAAAAGAAGATATAAGATGATCAATAATAGAAAATATTAATCTTTTTCTCAAATAAAATAGGAGGCATATCGTGGAGTATACTCATATAGATCGTGAAGCGATTAAAAAAAGAAGGTAATATTTTTTTCCGGATAAAATAGGCAATGATTAATCTAGCGACATGATCGTGAGACGATCAATAAAAGAAGATAATAATATTTTTCCAAACAAAAGGTCAAAAAATAATAGACTATTTTTAAAAACTTGTTGTGGAGGGAGGCAATAAATAATAAAAAATTAATGCAAAATAATAAAGCATGTTTTTTTATATTATTGTCAAAGAAGGTAGTAGTATTCATGAGGCGATCGATGTAAGAATACAATATTATTGTTTATAAATAAAAAAACCCTGAAAGCCCAATATTTATTATCCCAAAGTAATTGTAGGATAACCCAGACCGTGGAAGAAGGCCGTGGGGTGGCACGCCGCGCCCTTAGCTCTAAACTTTTGATGTGTGGATCCTTGATTTATAAGCACAAAGATGTTGAAATGTTGCTACGTACTTTTCAAATAAAATTGATTTCGCTGAATGAGCGGCGGAATATCATAGAAACTGTAGTACGTAGAATAAACTACATTGGTGTCGATTTTATAGAATAAACTGCTAAATTGTAGTACGTAGAATAAACTGCTACATTGTCCTTCGTGTCGATTTTATAGTTAACGTTTGCTGTTTTGAGGTGTCTCTTTGTGGCCTACGTGCCTGTTGATTTATCTCTTATTTTTATTATGATTACACAATATTTTGGCAGCGGTTACTTCTCTTGACTGAAATAAAAAAAATAGAGAGGAGGCAGTGAGTTACTGGTTTCAGTGGGTGAGTTGACCGGTTGAGGGTCGATGTCACCTGCTCTTGATCTTCTTATCCAGAAAGATGCCTCCGCGGCGCTCGCTTCCGGCACGATCTATGAGTGGGGGCAACTTTTGGCGGAGGCTTGTTTGCCACCGCGGAGGACGGCGGAAGAGAGAGAAGCAAGGGATGCGGCGAGTGCTGGGATCTAAGGGCTCTTGGTGATGGGGATTGTTCTCGTTCCCGCTTGCTGCGGGCGCTGGCAGCTCGCCCATCGGCAAAAAGGAGTGCAAGCGAGGGGATGGAAGCCGCAGGCTGGGCGTTGGAGGCGGGGCGCTAGAAGGAGAGTGTAGGGGATGTGTTGGCGGACAGAATTTGGACGGTGGAACGCCGCTCTGTTCCTGTTGTTGCAGCGGTCGGCCAAAGCGGAGCTCAAGTGGACGGATCGGTGGCCTGGTATGGTACTTCTATGTCACACCAGCATCTCCTGATGCCATGGTGTGCATCGAGTCGCCTACGCAAGACCTGGTCAGCGAGAGCAGGGACCACCTGTCATCGGAGAAGACTTAGGAATCCAGCTGTGTGTGGGCCAGCTGCCTTGTAAGCGTGTTGGTTAAAGTGGTCAGGAGACCCGTGTGTTTCGGCATGTTGTGATGTTGAATTCTGAAACCTCCTCAACCTTTCGTCTATGAACTCATCCCCTTTGCTGTCCTCTCACCTTGATATGATTTCTCCTCTCCTGCTTGCTTTGTATCGCCGTGATTTCCTCCACTGTATCTAGGGACATCACAATTTGGTATCAGCAGCTAGAAATTTTGCTCTGCCGCGCTCACAATCCCGAGATCGGACCCGTAAAATCCCACCGCAAAAGGTGCTGATTCACTTCGGTGAGACAGCGCAAAATCCTGCGCGGGGTTGGGATCGATCCAGGGCGAGCCGCGACGGCGCCGTCTCGAGCTACCGCTCCGTCGGCGCAGACTGTGTTCGTCTTGGAGAAGATGGAGGAGGTGAACAAAACCTTGCAGGATCTGCTGGGTCGCGTTACCACGGTCACGGACGAGATGGTGAACATGCGCAAGCAGATCGAAGACTACGGCACCGATCTCGATGGGATCAAGCGCAAGCTGGTTGACGGCGATCGCCCTCCCGTGTTGCCCCGTCTCGATGTGCGCCACCCCAGAGGAGCCCTCGCCAACAACGGCGCGCCACTCCTGGAGATTCCGCAAACTTCCGCGGCCGGCGCCGCCGCCGGTGCTGCGGTGAGTTTCCACACGGCACCCAATTCGCCCACCGATCAAGAGGAGGTACGCGTGCGTGCCCCACGCCATGATTTTCCCAAATTTCATGGGGATACACCGTTGCTGTGGGTAGATCAGTGCCTTACTTATTTTGAGATGTTCAGAATACCACATGGTCAGTGGGTTGGCATGTCGTCGTTGTATTTGGAAGGCAACGCTGCGTTATGGTATCAGTCTGTCAAGCGTCGGCATGGCACGCCTAGTTGGGATAAATTTGTGACGGCAGTGTTGGAGGAATTTGGCCAGGATGAATACGATGGTCAAATGAGTAAGCTGCAGCAATTGCGTCAGACCGGGACTGTCCGTGAGTACCGTCAAGCTTTTGAAGATTGTATGTATCATTTGCTTGCAGTTGATGAGTCTCTGAGCACTCGGTGGTTCGTGTCTCAATTTGTTTTTGGTCTGCGTGATGATATAAGAGCAGCAGTGCGTCTGCAGGCACCTTTGAGCATTGCTCGAGCTGCGTCACTTGCTCGTATACAAGAGGAAGAAGCTGAACACCACAGAACTCGTGCTAAACCATTGGCACCAACAAAGCATCCTCCAATTGCCAACACTAGCACCACAACATCAGTTCCTCGCACTGACTGGACAAAGAAGCAAGGCAACGATGATTTTAACAGAGAACGTCAGTTAAGAGATTTTCGTCGTGCGAATAACCTCTGTTTCAAATGTGGTGATAAGTTCTCCAAAGAACATCAGTGTAAACGTTCTGGCCAGCTTCTGACAATAGAAGTAGGGGAGTTTGGAGAAGTCTTGTCTGACGAGGCGGTGTATGCCTTGGAGCTGCTACAAGAATCACCAGTCAATGGCGTTTGCTGTCAGTTATCGGTGGATGCAGTAGCCGGAACTGAAGCAGTCAACACTATTCGAATTAGAGCAACAGTGGGTGATCAGGTCATGATTCTGCTCATTGATTCAGGCAGTTCTAACTCCTTTGTCACTCAAATGTTTGCTGAAAGAGCTGGCTGCCAAATCACCCCAGCTGTCCCTGTCTCTGTCAAGGTAGCAAATGGCCATCTCATGCTCTCAGACTCTCAAGTGGCTGAACTGAACTGGTGCTATGCAGGTCATATGTTCTCTGATACTATGCGTATCCTGGACATAGGAGCCTATGACGCCATACTTGGGAAAGATTGGCTCGACAAGTGTGGATCCATGCTGTGTCATTGGTCACAGAAAATTTTGCAATTCGATCATAATGGTGAACACATTATTATGAAGGGCATGGATATACCAGACCAACAGCAGCTCACTGAAGTGTCTGTAATTCAGTTGCAAGAGCTCCTAGCCACCAATGAAGTATGGGCCATGGCCGTGCTGGATAAGACTCCTGAACTGACAGCCACTGCAATTGCTCCAGATTTGCAGGCGGTGTTGTCTGAATTTGATGCAGTATTTTCTGACCCAGCTACCTTACCTCCCAGGCGTGCATTGGATCATGCTATCACACTTGAGCACACGGCACAACCGGTCAACTCTAGACCATATCGTTACTCTCCGCTACAAAAGGATGAGATCGAACGACAAGTAGCTGAGATGATTCGCTCTGGCGTGGTGACGCCCAGTATGAGCCCATTCGCATCTCCAGTTCTGTTAGTGAAGAAGAAGGATGGGTCCTGGAGGTTCTGTGTGGACTACCGTAAGCTCAATTCCTTCACGATCAAGAACAAGTTTCCTCTGCCCATTGTTGACGAATTGCTTGATGAGCTGGCTGGCACAAAATTCTTCTCTAAACTCGATCTGCGGGCGGGTTACCATCAAATTCGTATGCGCCCTGAGGATGAAGAGAAAACAGCCTTCAAGACACACCACGGCCACTTCCAATTCCGGGTAATGCCTTTTGGTCTCTCCAACGCTCCCGCCACATTTCAGTGCGTGATGAACTCGGTGTTTGCACCTTTTCTCCGTAAGTTTGTTATCGTGTTCTTGGACGACATTTTAGTTTACAGTGATTCCTGGTCCGCTCATCTGGATCACCTCCGCCAAGTGCTGTCCACTCTTCAGAAAGCACAGTTGTTTGCTAAATTGTCCAAGTGTGAGTTTGGCAAGACAAGTATTCACTACTTAGGCCACATCATCTCTGATACTGGTGTCTCTACCGACCCTGACAAAACTGCGGTCATGCGGCACTGGCCTATGCCTATGAATCAGACTGAACTGCGGGGTTTTCTGGGTCTGACCGGTTATTATAGAAAATTCGTTCGAAACTATGGCATCATCTCCAAGCCCTTGACACAACTATTGAGCAAAAAGGGTTTTGAATGGAATGATCAAGCTGCTGCAGCATTTCAGTTACTCAAAGAAGCTATGGTCCACACACCAGTGTTGGCTCTGCCAGATTTTGCCCAACCCTTTGTCATTGAAACTGACGCCTGTGACACGGGTGTGGGAGCTGTGTTGATGCAACAGGGCCACCCCATTGCTTACATGAGCAAAGCTCTAGGTGTGATGAACAGGAAACTTTCAGTATATGAGAAAGAGTTTTTAGCTGTTATGCTGGCCGTTGATAAGTGGCGCCAATATTTGCAACGAGGTCCCTTTGTGATACTAACTGATCACAAAAGTTTGTGCAGTTTGAGTGAACAACAACTAACCACAGACTTGCAGCGCAAAGCTATGGCTAAATTGGTGGGTCTTCAATTTCAGTTCAAATACAAAAAGGGCATTGAAAATTGTGCAGCAGATTCTTTATCCAGGGTTGGGCATCTGATGGAAGTTTCTTCTTGTCGACCAGAGTGGCTACAAGAAGTCCTAAATTCCTATGCAACGGACACAGAAATGACTGACCTACTCCAACAGTTAACTGTACACTCTCCTGATGAGAAAGGATATTCTCTTGCTCACGGCATCATCCGATACCAAGGCCGCATGGTTATTGGTTCCAACTTGGCACTGCAGACTAAGCTCATTGCTCAGCTACATGATACACCAATGGGAGGACACTCGGGGATCCAGGCAACTTATCAAAGGGCCAAGAAATTGTACTACTGGCCCGGCATGAAGCTTTCGGTGGAGCTCTATGTTCGACAATGTTCAGTTTGCCAGCACGCCAAACATTCAAATACTCGACCTGCTGGTCTCCTTCAACCTCTGCCGCCACCTGCACATCCTTGGGAGGAAATTACTATGGATTTTATAGAAGGGCTTCCTATGTCAGACAATGCTAATGTGATATTGGTGGTTGTTGATCGACTGACCAAGTACGCACACTTTCTACCTCTCAAGCATCCGTACACTGCTGTTACTGTGGCCAAGGTGTACCTAGACAACATTGTGAAGCTCCATGGTGTACCACTGTCGATTGTCTCCGATCGTGATAAGATATTTACTAGTGCCTTCTGGCGTGAACTGTTCAAAGCTGTCGGTACAAAACTGCATTACAGTACTGCTTACCACCCGCAGACTGACGGACAAAGCGAGCGGGTTAACCAGTGTCTTGAGCAGTACCTGCGTTGTGCAGTTCAAGATCACCCAAAGCTGTGGCGCCGCATGCTTGCAATGGCGGAATTTTGGTATAACACGAGCTATCATACTGCTATCGGAACCACTCCTTTTCAGGCACTATATCACAAAGAACCAAATTTTGGTGCCCTGCCCAACATTGTCGTGGCTGAAAATTCTGATGCAACAGAGGCTACTACTGATTTCCAGCATCACATTGCTTCTCTGCGTGACAAACTACTGCAAGCCCAGCGACGGATGAAGTCTTATGCAGATAAGCAACGCTCCGAACGTCAGTTCATGGTAGGTGAACAAGTGCTGTTGAAACTTCAGCCCTATGCTCAAGCTTCTGTGGTCAATCGCCAACACCCAAAGCTCTCATATAAATTCTTCGGACCATACAGTATTCTGGAGCGTATTGGTGCAGTAGCCTACAAATTGCAGCTTCCGATTACAGCAAAAGTGCACCCAGTCTTTCACGTTTCTCAGTTGAAGCCTTTCATTCCAAAGTATACTCCTGTCTTCAGTGACTTGCCGGCGATTCCAGACCTGGCGGCCGCGACAGTCGAACCAGAGGCTATTCTCGAGCGCCGCATGGTGCGTTCAGGCAATGCAGCGGCGGCCCAGATACTGATCAAGTGGAGGGGTTTGGATGCGGTACACGCAACCTGGGAGGACTACGATCTCCTGAAGCTGCGTTTTCCACAAGCTGCGCTCTGGGAAGAGGCTCATGCTCGAGAGGGGGACAGTGTCACACCAGCATCTCCTGATGCCATGGTGTGCATCGAGTCGCCTACGCAAGACCTGGTCAGCGAGAGCAGGGACCACCTGTCATCGGAGAAGACTTAGGAATCCAGCTGTGTGTGGGCCATGTGTGGGCCAGCTGCCTTGTAAGCGTGTTGGTTAAAGTGGTCAGGAGACCCGTGTGTTTCGGCATGTTGTGATGTTGAATTCTGAAACCTCCTCAACCTTTCGTCTATGAACTCATCCCCTTTGCTGTCCTCTCACCTTGATATGATTTCTCCTCTCCTGCTTGCTTTGTATCGCCGTGATTTCCTCCACTGTATCTAGGGACATCACATTCTAGCTGAAGATCGTTGTTTCGCTGATTGTTTCATACCTCTGTTTGCTTGAATTAGCCAATCCCTTAATTAGTTAACCTTGTTCATTGATGCTTACCTCCGATGATTCACTGGTAAGTTAATAGTCGAACACTAAATATTCAGTTAATGCTGAGACCAACATCACCTCAGATTTTTTTGTCCTAGGATTACCAAATCAGCCATAGGAAGTTCGTAGATTAAAATTTGGCGTAGAGCCCTTTTTGGAGACCTTTGCTTAATTAATACGTTGTAGATCATTTTACGATGTGCTACTGTTGGTAGGACAAATGAGTGCTGGGAACTAATTTACAACAGTCACTGTCGATAATGAACACAAATCTGAAATCTGGTAGTGTGAATGCTGTCAGTGGAATCAAAGTAGAAGATGAAGGGAAGAACTAAACTGCTGTGACCTAAACTATGGGCAGTGAGATGAGTGATATTGCGTGCACCAATACCCAAGCGATCATCGGCAACCTGAGTATAGCAACCAAAGTAAGCATAAATCTGATAGAACAGCTAGAACACTGCGTAAGCAATGTTTTACCTGTTCTATTTTTTTTTGCAACCGCATAAAATGGCTGGGTTAAACTTGCTTAGTAGTCAATATCCAAATGACGACAATACAGAGAATAATTAGAAGAGAAAAACTGATACCTTAACACATTTCAGTAGCCTGATGTAGACAAAAGGCTTTGTTTTGCTAAATATGTATCATTCATGAAATAAATCTCTATGTCCAAAGGAAAGTCAAACTCTGTGGGCAACAAAAGCTCTGGAGCAAAACTAATATCATCATCGACACTGTGCATGTCAGCATGTCAACAGCTAGAACATAAATTGCATCTATATTAGAATAAGATTATAAGAAACTTGATCATGGGTACTCCTAACACGTTGCAAATTATATTAGCTGTTGCACTTTCAATAAAGGAGTATGACCTGCAATATGAACAAAAGCAATTAGTAAAATATTATGAAATGAGGCAGCATATGTGAGGACGCTACAATGGTCCATTTAAGAAAATCACAATACATAGAATCATGTAGTGCAGAACTTTAGCATTCCAACACAAATATAGAGAGAAAAATAGGTATGTTGACATGCTTACTTCTTTTCAGGTCAAATTTGACATGTTGCTGCAGGTAAGGTTTTGATCTGTACTGCATGGAAAAGAGTTCAGAATCAGTGTTCTTGGTCATATGGATGCCTCTCTCTTTTGCCAGCAGATTATTTCAAAAATTGGCCTGGCAAAGGGTAACCCTGTACTTAGAAGGGAATAGCATGAACAATGTTAAAACTGAACCTTTTCTTCATCTTACCCTCGGAATTCGAGGTAGCAGCTTGCCAAACCCTTATCAAGATACCTTAATCTTGCTCTTGAAATTCTGAAGCACATTTAGTAACTGACCCTCGCTGGATCTTCCTTGTATCCTGTTTTCTGAAAAAATGAAGTATAATATGCTCTCATTCATACTTACTGCAAGATCAACTATCCATTCAGAATACTAAGTTGCAAACAAACTGATTAGAATCCTAAAAACATGTATTCTATGCATCATTAGCTAAAGGGATCTTCCTACTACTAATCATTGCTTGCTTTTTATGTTGACATGTTCATCATGACTACAGTAGTATACAGCTGAAACCATCACCTCTTAAACAGTAATTCAAAAAACTACTTTGCATAATTTTGTGGATTAAATGCAAATTTTTTTACTGTAAAATCTGAAATCACTAATTCTTAGAATTCTCCCACATGATTGAGTGACTTAAATACAACAAAACCGGATTTGTATTTTCTGCTAGTACCTTGTTTTTCTTTATATCCGAAACTCGACAGGGAGGTTGAGGTGTTGTCCCTCTTGCCCCTCTGCGTTCTTCCCAATGAAACAACTGCATGCTCTCTCCCATCTTCGCTGCTCTAGGAAACATGGAACGGGCAAGGGAAGGCCGATGCGAGGGCATGTCGTGGAGCACCCGTCTATTTCTCCCTTCCTGCAACTCTCCTTTGGTGCTAATAATCCCCTCTGCTACGGCGGCGGGAGACACTGAGGAAGCTGACTCTGTTGGAGTGCGTTGAGGCGTGCTGAACCACCTGGCCACCACTGCAGTTGATGAAAGTTGCGGTTGAGGTGTTGTCCCTCTTGCCCCTCTGCGTTCTTCCCAATGAAACAACTGCATGCTCTCTCCCATCTTCGCTGCTCTAGGAAACATGGAACGGGCAAGGGAAGGCCGATGCGAGGGCACGTCGTGGAGCACCCGTCTATTTCTCCCTTCCTGCAACTCTCCTTTGGTGCTAATAATCCCCTCTGCTACGGCGGCGGGAGACACTGAGGAAGCTGACTCTGTTGGAGTGCGTTGAGGCGTGCTGGACCACCTGGCCACCACTGCAGTTGATGAAAGTTGCGGATGCTTGGACTCCGTGGGCAAGCACCGGGTTCCACCGCAAAAATTAGAGCAGGGTGGGGAAAGATTGGAGCACCGGAGGAGAGGAAAAGAAATAGGAAGAGAACATGTACTTACAGGAGCAGCCGAAGCGTCGACACGTCGCAGCAATCGCGATGGCAACCTCCATTGGCACGGCCTCCCTGTTGCTAGCGTGCATCTTGTGCTTGTGGTGGCTGACTCCTTCGATCTTGTTGAACGGATCGTATGGGCACCTAGAGGGGGGGGGTGAATAGGTGCTACTCAAAGTTTAATTCTTTTTCAATTTAGGCTTGACACAAAAGGTAAATTCTCTAGATATGCAACTAAGGTGAATTTACCTATATGTCAACGAGCAAGCTAAGCAAGATACAAGTAGTAAAGGCAATAAAGGATAGAGGTAACCGAGAGTGGAGCACACGGAGACACGGATGTAATTCCCGTAGTTCCTTCCTTTTTAGGGGAAGTACGTCTACGTTGGAGGGGTGTGGTTGCCACAAAGGTCTAACCAACGCCACAAAGGCTCACCCTATTCTCCGGTGCAAGCTTCCGCCACAAAGGCCTAGCTCACTTTCCACTAAGGGATTCCTCAAGGCGGAACCGGCCTTTACAAAACTTGGGGCACCACTCCACAACTGAATTGGAGGCTCCCAAGCACCACAAAGATCTCAATCAACAAGTATCAAGATTTCAATCACACAAACAAGGTCAAGGGACACAAGGGAACCCAAGACCAAAGGGCCCTCTAGCAAATGAGAGGGGAAATCAAATCGCTTCGGTGAGGATGTAGATCAAGGCCTTCTCCTTCGATTCTCCAAAGATCAACGACTTTGGTGGGTTGAGGGAGGAGATCTTGCTAATTTGGTGGCTCCAAAATGGGGTCTTTTCTTCACAGCTCGAGCAGCTTGAGGTAGAAGAAGGGGAGGGGTATTTATAGCCCCTCCCAAAATGTAGCCGTTGCTGAGTTGGAGGGGCGGATTATCCGGCCAAAGTTGGGCCGGATTATTCGGCCCCTGGCCGGATTATCCGCCCCCCCTATCTGGGTGACGCCGCGCCAGGTCCTTAGCAGAATTTCAGCCACTCCCGGGGGAGGGCGGAATATCCGGCCAAAGCTGGGGCGGATTATCCGGCTGGCCGGATTATCCGGCCCCTGGCCGGAATATCCGGCCCCCTATCTGGGTGACGCCGCGATAAGTCCTTAGCCGTTTTTCGGCCACCCCAGAGGGGGCGGATTATCCGGCCACCCCTGGCCGGATAATCCGGCCTGGCAAATCTTCAAACGAAAATCCTGCAAATCTTAGCACACAATTAGTATCACTAATGTTGTTATCTAACACACAAAATCTGAGGGAAACAAAGTTTGCACTTTCAATCTCCCCCTTTTTGGTGTTAGATGACAACACTAGGATTTGCAAGAAAGGTCGAATAATTCAAACAACGAATAATTGATCAAAATACACAGCTCCCCCTAGATGTGTGCAACTTCACCAATGAGTTTAGAAGAGACATACCATTGCATAGATAACTCAAATAATATGGATTATGGAATCCCGAATATGATAATATGATATGCCGGGCAATAATTCCATAGCCATTTCACCAATAACCATGAGCTGATAAAAATAAGTGAACAACACATAATGATCCACATAGCATATTAAGAACATATGACATAGTCTCATACACCACATGGTAGCATATAAACGACACGAAGTTCAACCACACACAAAGTTCGACTTAAGACAAACGAAATAAGAAGAAACACAAGCGCCAAAGAATGATAAGCGCGCAAGCTTGTGTTTCCACCCATGCAAATCCCGACAAATTCCTAATAGAACTACTTCTCCCCCTTTGGCATCAAGACACCAAAAAGGGAGAAGAGCGATGCTACACGTCCCGAGAAATCACTCGTCCACGTCATCGAAGTCCTCATCATCATAATCTCCGCCATCACCCTCGTCATCTCCAGCATCTTCATCCTCATCAACAAAGTCCTCCTCAGCCTCAAAGTCCTCCTCAGCCTCTGCACGAGCACCTCCTGCGGGAGCATCTGGAGCATCAAAGAGATGCTTCTGCATATCCACCCAGTTGTAGCGATCGGTGTTCCAAGCATTATAGGCCACAGGAGCAGTAGGAGTGGGATCGGCGGTCTGAGCACCACTGAGACGGTGAAGGATAAGCTGCTGAGTGTCCTGGATGCTCTTCCTCTCGACATAGGCCTGGTAGTTCTCACGGTGGATCTCAACCTTCATGCACAGAACATTCCGCTCAAACCAACTGAGCTTCCTCACCTCCCTAGACACAACAGATGCAGCAGCCCTCTGTTCGCGAGCAGTAGCACTAGTCCTCGCATCAGCCATGAAAGTGTCAGGATAAGCAGCTGAAGGAGTAGATTTCGCCTTTCTCTTGATATACATCTTCTTGACCTTGTGCTCCACACAGTCATCATGAATATCATAGTCTCCAAGGACATGCTTAATGAGAAGCATGATGAAAGGAGCATATGGCACAGTGTTCCTCTGAATAATAGCATCCTTGATCTCATAGAAGATGAAATCCATCACATCAAGGGTAAAGTCCTCAGCAGGGTCAGACGACGTGGCACACTCATGAGCAAAAGCAAGGAGATCAACCAGAGAGGTGCGAATGGCATCATTGTTGCCACCACTAGGAGCAATGTTCTCCCTAAAAATGCGGACCAGCTGATCATAAAGCGGATGTAGGCCATTGATGAAGCCCACAACACCTGTGGAGTCATAGAGGTCATGGAGCTTGTCCTTGTCAGGCTTGTTCCCTAGGTTGTGGATACGCCGACCCACTGGAGTCTCTCCATTGTACGCATACCCTAAGAGAGAGGCAAACGTAGGAAAGTCTGATGTGCACTCATGTTCGCCGGTCATCCACTTCATAGATTTCTGAGCATTGGGCAAAATCACCAGAGTAGCATAGAACTGCTTGATAAGACCGGGATTGTAGTCGCACTGAATGTTGGCCAATCCCATCAAACCGAACTTCTCAGTCACAGAGAGTGCTTCATCAAAGTAAGACTTGCTGCGGAGGTGATCAAAGTCAATCGGATGCATTGGACGGCAAGGATTCTTGAAAGGCTCATAAATATCACGAAAAATCCCCCACTGCTCCTCATTCCAGAAACCCCTATCTTCAATGTCTTCATCTCTTGCAGTAGCATACCAATTGTTCCTCCGCACAAGAATGTACTCGGCCTCTGGCATCTTCTTGTAGTCAGGACGGGGCTCTTTGCCTTTGCGACGACGGGCATGAGCTTTGGCAACCTTGGCAGCTTTCTCCCCCTAGCAGCATCCCTCTGTGCCCTCCGGATAGCAATCTCATCCAGAAGAACTCCTTCCTCATTCCGAACAAGCCAACGCTTGCGCTTCGGGATACTCGGACCACCTGTGAAAGAGAGATGCACGGAGAGCATGGGGATAAGCGTATGCACACGAGTATCAGAAAGGATCAACGAATCATGAAAGATGAACAAGCAAATTCCACTAAACGAACCAAATTGACAGCAGCAAATATAAAAAGATGTTGCAGTAAAATCCCAGGCCGGATTATCCGGCCAGGGGATAGTGTTAGGGTTTCCTTCTTACCGGTCTCATGGTGTTTGTTGTGAGACCGGGTTATAGGATCGGTAGCCGTACTATCAAGAGGGGCTCTCGAGTGAGTAACTTAATTGTATCGTTCGGAGAGAGCTCAAACCTTTGCATACTTGGCATCATCTTTCTTGGTTCTTATTTGGGTTTTATCCATGTGAGGTTTTAGAGCTTGTGGTTATTTTCATGACAAGCTCTAGCTCATCAAAAACGGATTTCGCATGAAACTCTTATTGTGTTTTTGATGTTTGGAGGTTTTACTGGTTTGCCTTCAAAGAGAGGGCAAACCTTTCATCATTTGGTTTTATACTCCCTTGTTGGACTATGATGTTTCTATGGATGAAGTTGTAGAGCTCGTTGTGGTGATTCCAACGAGCCCAAGATCATCGAAAACGGAGTCCGGATGAAAAAGTTATCACCGTTTTCGTATTGCAGTTTCTGCTCGGTGTCACCCAGTAAGGGGGGCGGATATTCCGGCCAGGGGGGGGCGGATTATCCGGCCTGGGAGCGAAAATTTTGTTTCGGAATTTCTGCTAAGGACTTTGCTCGGCGTCACCCAGTATAGGGGGGCGGATAATCCGGCCTGGGGGCCGGATAATCCGGCCAGCCGGATATTCCGGCCATATTTTGGCCGGATAATCCGCCCCTCCAAGTCCTGCAACGGCCATATTTCGTGGGGGGTATAAATACCCCTTCTTCCTCCTTGGGCTGTGCACGAATTGGGATTCTCTCTCCTCCATTGTTGACTTTGCAAGCTTGCCCTTCCTCCTCCATTCCTCCCATGATTCTTGGATATTTTTGAGGGAAAAGGGAGAGGAGATCTAGATCTATATTTCTACCAATCCATCTCTCCTCTAAGTGAGGGGAACATAGTCAATCTAGATCTTGGAGTTCTTTGTGGATTTCCTTTGTTCTTCCTCTCATATCTCTCCATAGCATTAGTTGCTTTGGTGAAATTTGGGTGAGAAGGATTTGAGCACCTTGTGTGCTCTTGCCATTGCATAAGTTGCATCGGTTTGAGTTCTCCCCGGAGATTCGAGTAAGTGAAAGTTTGTGAGCTTATTACTCTTGGGTTCTTGGAACCCTAGACGGCTTTGTGGCTTTGTGGTGCCTTTGTGGCTATTCTTGGGAGCCTCCAATTAAGTTGTGGAAGTGTGCCCCAAGCTTTGTGTAAAGGCCTGGTTCCGCCTTGAGGAACCCCTTAGTGGAAGAGTAAGCTAGGCCTTTGTGGCGCAAGCTCACACCGGAGAATAGGGTGAGGCCTTTGTGGCGTTGGTTAGGCCTTTGTGGCGATACCACACCCCTCCAACGAGACGTACTCCCTTTCAAGGGAGGAACTCGGGAATACATCATCGTCTCCGCGTGCCTCGGTTATTTCTATACCCGAGCTCTTTACTTATGCACTTTACATTGTGATAGCCTTCGTGCTTGAAGTCATATATCTTGCTATCACCTTGTTACTTGTATTGCTTAGCATAAGTTGTTGGTGCACATAGGTGAGCCTAGTTTATTTAGGTTTTTTGTGCTTGACAAAATAAACGCTAGTTTAATTCCGCTTTTGTTCAAGCCATTCGTAAAATTTGATATCGCCTATTCACCCCCCCCCCTCTAGGCGACATCTGTGTCCTTTCACTTGTCATCCTCCATATCCGTCTCTTCTTCCCCATCCTCAAATTCCTCCCCATCCATCTCCATCTCCAGATAGAGGTTCGTTGTGTTCTGCCATGGCAAGGGGAATGGATTGGATAACAGGGATCGAGGCTCTAGGAAGAGAGAAGATGGAGAGGGAAGGAAAGAGGCGCTGACTGCAGAGGCTTCTAGAGGGCAGGAGACAAATCGGGGAAAGAGATTAGAACAAATTTGAGAGAGGGAGACGTAGCAATATAAGGAAAAGAAGGCAGGGGTAAAGCGGTGGGGATGGAGTCCACTGTTAGTTTTAGGATTCATAATTTTTTTATGTGCTTGTACTGTAGATGACATGACGTGGTATGGCTAACAACGCTCTAAGGCAGGGGTAAAGCGGTGGGGGTGGAGTCCACTGCTAGTTTTAGGATTCACACATTTTTTATACCAATGTACTGTAGATGTCACATCTACAGTACCAGAACATGACGTGGCTTGGCTAACAGCGCTCTAAAACTTCCAACCTTTATATATGTATGTATTCTTGCTTAGATTAGATATATACAGTATACAGTAGTAGTGAAGGATATGGAGATCGATGGCTGGAGGCACCAGAACACAAAGGACAAACTGACGTTTAGGTCCATTATACATATTGGCAAAGACGAATTGGGAAAAAATATTGTGTATAGCATCGGACTGTGTCACTCGATGTACACTTCACCACATTCAGTCAGTCAGTCAGAGCACATCAAGAAAAGAAGACAGTAACTTCTATCAGAAGAATTCTCAAGGAAATATTTTATAATATCTGTATAAACTCCAAGTGTGCCACTCGATATACCATTCAATTTCCCAATTGGTTTTTATCAGTCAGAGAACAATCAAGAATCAATTTCCCCACTCGTAGAACAATCAAGAAAAGAAGACAGTAACTTCTATAAGAATAATTCTCAATGAACATTTCTTAAAGAATAGTGACATATATTGGTTGCCGCTGAAGAAATTGAAAATACAATTCCTCTGTTGCCAAATATAGCAGTGATATAGAAACAAAAGAGACCACAAACATGATAGACTTTATACCGATCTTGTTGATCATTTATTTTTACTCAAACTCGTGATGTTCATATTGTCGAGCATATGTTCTATGTGAGATTAAAACTCAAAAAACCTAATGCACCTAGCAATTTATGATTTTATTCCGGAGTGCATATATCCAAAGTGAAGTTTTAGATTTCATTTTCTTCCATGGTCAAAGACAGAAGACATTACTTGGAGTAAGGGACCCATTGTGTATTTGGGCGATTGAGTGAGTGTTGTCATAAAATAAAATAATATTTCAGTTCATACTTGAATGTGTGCATTTTTTACTACGTGTAGCTATAAAGGAAACTTGTCGAGTTGTTGCTTTCTATACATGGTGTCAAACAATGAATTTTCATCGAATTATAATGTAAGAAAAGAACAATCTAGCTGCGTTGAAAAAAAAGGCTAGTTCCGGACAGTCATGATTCTGCATGTTTTGCTTCTGATCCTGTTCCTTCATGACTTAGTCAGACTCAATCAGAAGAATTAAACAAAGTTGGAAAAAGGTTGCTAGGTTTATCCAGAATTATTTGATTTCACTCAGCAAGCTATATATATACCTGATTATCTAAAGGGTGGTCGTACTGGCCATGTTAAAAAGGTAGATGGGAGGATGGTATGGTTATGGCCGAGGTTATTGTTCAGTGGTGATAGTTGGTTCTCTTTGGTCAGTTTACTTTCAAGATTTGGACTTAAAAAAATGAAGGGCTCATTTTGTTTTCCTTCATAGGGAGGAGTAATTTGGTTTGGGAAGTACCTTGTAGTAGAGGCGTGCCTTTGAAGTTGTTTGTTTGAAGGTTGTTTTAAGTACAACAAGATGTGGAGTGTTCTTTGAGCTGTGTCTGCTGGGCCAAGTGTACTGTTGCTGTTTTTGACTTGGGTGTTGAGGTCATGGTATTATTCAGATTTATCGTAAAAATAGGTGTTATTCATAGATTGCTACTGCCTGTTGGAATCTTCTGATCTTTTGTGATGGCCTCCAGTAGCATGTGGGTTGGATTTCTGCTTCATGGATAGTCGTTAGTTTAGCTTCTGCTAGTTTGCGTGCTCTGTGAAGTGTCAGATTAGCATATTTACTTGTTAATTTGTATCTGTCATTGTAATATAAGCTGTACATAACTGTTGACACACATCTTGCCTGATGTTGGAAATTGTAATGTTTAATAATATGAGGATGACCTGATTTAGTTCTGAAAGAGTCGTGGCTTGCTAATTTGAAGTTAGCAATGAGCACATTTGACCTAAATTTATGTATCTGTGTGTTGAGCACTTATTCAGTTCTTATTTTTTCTTGCCTCTACTCTTCTTGAACAAGTTAATTGATTAACTAAAGTTACAATGCTCATATATATTTTGCCGTCTTCTTAAAGTCATGCACAAGTTACCGGGTAACTGCCATTTTAGGTATGCCGTCTTCTTAAAGTCATGCACAAGTTACCGGGTAACTTCCATTTTAGGATTCTATTGAATGTTCTGGTAGGCATATATTCCATTTTAGGATTCTATTGTATGCCGTCTTCTTAAAGTCATGCACAAGTTACCGGGTAATTTCCATTTTAGGATTCTATTGTATGTTCTGGTAGGCATATATTCCTGGTTCTGTAGTGTTCATGAGTTAATGCCTTACCCTCTCACCATTTTAGTCACATAGCTCAGTGTTAAGCTTAGGTTTATGTGCGATAAGTAGGTTTTGGTTTTTCTGTAGTCTAGTTTCTGAACGTTATCAATCAATTAAGGTGTTCATGTGCGAGTTAAGATTATTTTGTAACCTAATTGATTTTTGACAGTTTTATCGTCTGATTTGGAACTTCATGCTGTCCTTGTACTATGAAAAAACAGAGTTCAATCAGTATCTTGCTTGGGGGTATATCTTTATGATCACGTGTGATTTGGAACTAATGTTGTACATAACATTTTATAACACATCCTGTCTGATGTTGCAAACTGTAAACGTCAAATTATGTACAGATACCCTTATTTAGTCCTGAAAGAGCTGTTATCATTGATAAATAAGCTTCTGTGCTCTATCTATTTGATGTGTTTAAAGTCGATGGACAGGTTACCTTCTAACTTTCACTGTCATATAGTGGTTCAAAATATGTTTCTTGGCTGGCTTCTTTGTTCTGTTTTGTTCATTAGTTTGAGTCTTCATCTATCACTATTTTCAGTATTAAGCTTATGCTTATGTTAAGGTAATAGTATAAAGTAGGTACTGGTTTATTTAAAATTTTATCCTTTTTGTCGGATGGTCTTCTTAGTCCCCCTTATGGTCTCCCAATGTGATCGTTGAGTTAAGTTTATGTGCTTAGGTACTTGTGTCTATATTTCACAAGTTTTAGTTCCTATGGTAATGTTGTTTCGGCTCAGCTTACAACCTTGATTATGTGTTTTGAAATCATTTATATAGCAAATTATTATCTTGATTTTTTATCCAGTGACTATGGTTTACAAGGATTTTCTAAATTTCATGCTATGTAGTATATGATGATCTTATTCATTGACTATTGCAGTATCTGATTATCTTATTTAATGACTATTGCCCACTTGAATCTGCTAGTATTAAGTAATGTTACAATATGGAGGTTGGTACATTCTATACTTGTATTGTTTAAGACAATTGTTAGTGTTGTTTAAGACAATTTGTTGACGTGCAATTTTGACTCATGCTTACCTTTAGGTTCTAGAAAAAAGGTCAGACAACATTGATGTGACAACTTTCACTTATGCTCACATGAATAATAAATAATAAATAATATTGACGTGACAACATTCACCCATGCTTACCTTAGGTTCTAGAAGACAACTTCCACTCATGCTTACCTTTAGATTCTAGAAAAAAGGTCAGACAAGATTTATGTGACAACTTTCACTCATGCTCACCTGAATAATAAATAATAAATAATATTGATGTGTAATAAATAATATTGATGTGACAATTTCCACTCATGCTTACCTTTAGGTTCTGTTTGGTATCTCAAAATTTTAAAAACCAAAGTCTTTCAGAGCTCAAATATTCCAATGCCTGGCCAATAAGACCACAGTTTTTCTTTCTCAGTTCTAGAAAAAAAGGTGAGACCGATGTTGGTATTATACTCTGAACCTTGCTGCTTCGAATTAGGTTCACGGCTGACCTATTTGCTTTGACTTCTCATTTCACTTTAGGGCCGTGGCTAATATATTATTATGTGCTGATTGCTGATTGATTTAGGTTCGTGGCTTATATATTATAATATCCTAATTGCTCACTTGATTTATATTTGTCCAGAATAATGATTCATATAGATGTGTACAAGTCAGTTTGCTTTGGTTTCTGTTCAGTATGGTGGATTGCCCGGGTTGCTTTAGTTCATTCGTTGAGATATCTGGCATGATCGGGATGAGGAACTGAAGGTTGTGTTTCCCTGTTTCGGATTGGTCTGTTCCATAGGTTGGGGATTCACTAGTTTTTTGCTTGCAAATTCTAGTTCTGATGAAAAATAGTGGGTTGGAGAACAGTTTGGACAGTCGAAATTCTGCATCTTTTGCTGATCCTGTTTCTTTATGGCTTAGTCAGGCTCGATCAGAATTAGGAAAGGTTTGCTAGATTTATCCAGAATTATTTGCTCTTCCCCAGAAAGGTATATATATGCTAGATTATCTGAAGGTGGTTGTGATATATTATTGGCAAAGTTATAAAGGTAGAGGCGAGGGTAGTGTAGTTGGGAAATGTTTCGAACTGTCTGCACATGCTCATGACGGAGGTTATTCTTCAATGATGAAATTTGGTACTTCTTGGTCAGTTTAATATGAAGATCTCCAAAGAAATTTGAAGGGGCTTGTTTTGTTTGCCTTCTAGGAGGAGTTTTGGGTTGGGAAGTATCTTACAGGTAGTAGTGCTGTGCCTTCCAAGTAATCTGTTTGAAGGTTTCATGTGCAACAAGCTGTGAAGAATTCTTTGGGTTCAATATGCTAACTAAGTTTGCTGCTTCTGTTTTTGGTACTTGAGGTCTTATTCGGATGTTAGAACTGCTGTTTGGAATCTCCTGATACTTTGTGATGACACGACCTTAACTACTTTGTGGGATTGAATTGTTGTTTCATGTTGGTTTGGCTTCTGCTGGGATGCATGCTCAGTGCAGTGTAGGATTAGCTAATTAGCTAGATTTGTTAATAGTATCTATGGTTGTAAATTATGTTGTACGTATTTGTTTATCACACATCCTTTCTGATGCTGGAAACTGTATATGCTAAATGATATATGAATACCCTGATTTAGTCCTGTAAGTGTTGTTACTGTCGATGGCTTGCCTTTTGCTTGCATGCACTAAAGCTGCAACACAATGCAGCTTGATCCTTTTTTGGCCTGCATGGATTAAATCTAATTCTTGTATCTCAAATAATACAGTGGACGTCATCATAATTCAGTTCATCTGTGTGCAAGTTTACATTGTTGACGACCAAAGTTGAAAGTGAGCACAAGCTACCTTAATTTTATGTATTTCTGTGTCATGTACTTCTGTGATCTTGTATTGTTGTATAGGTTGTTCCTCTTCTCTTGAACACATAATTTTATCTGTTTCACTGTTACCTTCTACCTTTCATATTAGGGGTTCATTGTATGCTTCATTGTTTGACTAGAAACATGTTTCTTAGCTAGGCATGTAGTCTTGGTTCTATATTGTTCATTCATGAGTGCCTTACATGTTTATATGTCCAGTTTAGTATTAGGCGTAAGTTTATATTTAGGTGTTAGTATTTTTGGAGTTCTAGTATCTTCCTGGGGGTGTATCTTAAGATCCCTTCACAGCTGGTTATCTTGCTTTTTTCCATCTATTATCTGGTTGATATTGTAAGCATCTTGCATAAATTGATTATTGTGTATTGCATTATGTGAGGTAAATTTGAGGATCTTCATTCTTAGATTTTCTTGGGCATTAGTTCAGTTGTCAACTTGAGAAGCTATTTATTCCTTAAACTTGTAGTTCATTCCTTTTCCCTTGGACTGAGAAGGTAACATGGGCTGTGGAATTGAACCTGTATTGTAGTAGTAGTTTGTTAAGTTCTACTTTTGTCAACTGAGTTTTATTATCTTCATCAAGTAGGAGCTGTCTTAGCCCAACTTGTTTTGCTAATTGTTTATGCATAACCTCTTATGTTTCCATGGAATTTTCTTTCTGCATGCTATAATTTTGCCTCCTTTTCTGCTTAAGCAACAAAGTTATTAGTGTGTATGTGCTTGTCAGCTCACACGTGTCAGTGATATTATTTTTTCTTGGTGTAGAACCATGATGTTGCGTGTTGAAATTATTTGGCAGAACAGTTCAGTATGTTGATTATCTTATTCTATGACCTTTGTTCACATGAATATTCTTGGACAATGCTCCATGCTAAGAAGTTAGTATCTGATCATCCTATTTAATGACCATTTTTCACATGAGAAGTTAGTATGTTCTATGCTTATGTTTTTTAAGACAATTTTTGAGTATTGTTTAAGAAAGTTTGTTTGAAGTCACCTGAATATAGTAGACAACAGGGTTGCCAACAGCGTCTATTCGTGCTTATTTTTTAATTTCTGAACATTCCTTGGTTGTTTTTCAGATACGCCTGCTTTAGATAATATTTACTTGTGTAACATGTATGTCTACATATTTATGGCTGATATTGTTTGCCTTTTTCCCATCGCCGTGCAAAATTTGTATTAAAGGCTTATTTGCACACTAGTATGGGTACTTTGTTGGTATAGTATTTTTCAGATTTTCTTGCTACTAAATTTTGGTTAGCGTGGGTGTTATTCTTTTTTTCCGAAGAGAATTCGATAGGCGAGCTAGTAATTTTGTACATCTACTTCGTATTTGCTTGTTATTGTGCAGTAGATTATGGATGTTTTGTTTGAATGTGTAAAGTTGACCTTGAAATTTTGCTTTGACTTTCATACAGGCATCTTTTATTGTGTCCCTTCACATTCTTTACATGCTAATTCAACTTGTGATATTATGAGATGAGTGAGTTCTGGTACTTATTGGAGTTTTGTCTATTTGACTGGTCGTTTAGTCTCTTGTAGTTTCCCAGCCCAAGTGTCAATTAAAAAATTATTTGTCTTCCTAATTTATTGGTAACATGGGAAGTTGTCAAAAAAAAGAAGGCAACATGGAAAGTGGAATTCCTCAAAAGTGTTGATGCTGTACGGTAATTTTTAGTTTTGTTGAAGTCTATTCGTGATAAATTCTTCTCTTGAGCAATTAGGACCTGTCCAAACCCAACTTTTAGTTGAAAAAATATTTGTGCGTAACATAAATACTGTCAACAAAGTCATACGGTTGAACGCATTTGTCTGTATGTATGCAGTTGAAAAAATATTTGTGCGTAACATAAATACTGTCAATAACCTCTACTTGCCCATTTATTTAATTTGGGAAATTTTCTTGGCTGTTTTTCAGATAATTTTATTATAGAACTTGACTGCTTCAGTATTTACATGTGTAACATGGAATCTATGTTATCTTGTCTGATTCTGCCTGCCTTTCCCCCTGGCTGTTTGAATTTGTATTACAAGCTTATTGCACACTATTATGTGTATTTATTGTTGGCAGTAGTTTTCAGCCTTTTTTACTGTTGGAGGTACCTAAAACCTCATAATGTATGAGCCCCCCTGAAGTTTTGACCTATATCATTCTTGACGTGCAGTTGTAGTTCAATTCTGGATTTCACATTATGAATTATAGTATCTTTTATGCCTCTTTTTTCCTCTCTTGAGAGTCTCCGCCCCTTGTTCCAGTTCGCCCTGAGGCCTTGTTTGGTACTAGAGTTTTGGTGGGGATTAGTGGGGATAATCCACACCAAACCCCAAATCCCCACTCACTTCTAAAAATATGTTTGGTACTAGAGTATTGGGCGAGTTTAATCCCCGCTAATTCCCACTTTTTCCCAAATTTTAGTGTATTTTTTTTTAATCCCCAATACTCTACCTCTACCTAGTGGATTGTGGGTGGGATTTTGTGG
Source organism: Dactylis glomerata (assembly GCA_007115705.1). Classification (NCBI taxonomy): domain Eukaryota; kingdom Viridiplantae; phylum Streptophyta; class Magnoliopsida; order Poales; family Poaceae; genus Dactylis; species Dactylis glomerata. The sequence continues at coordinate 4,654,695 of QXEO01000450.1, forward strand.
GGATTGGGTGAAGGTAGGGGTTTCACCCAATACTCTAGGGGATTATCCCCACTAATCCCTACAAAAACTCTAGTACCAAACAAAGCCTGAAGAGTAAGTTGTAAGTAAAAGACCAAATGAGTCATGCTTTCATGTCCCTTTAACAAACAGTATTATTAATTTATGATGCGGTGTTGTGTTCACTTTTTATTTCTATCCTAAGTTTTCCCTAGATTCTTGTAGTTATTATAGTTCTTGGTCGCCTTATTTTATTTATGTGACACTGAAATCTTCAGTTATTCTTAAGATGACATGGTAGCTGCATTAGTATTTTTTACGTGCATCAAATGGTTCGTGCATAATTGTGAATGCTATATGCCTAAATAGATTCAATTTGGTGACAAGGTGAATCCATAGTCTTCTATTATTGCCATACCCATCAATTTATTGGTTATGATTTTTCTGCATTATAATATAGCCTACTAGGAATTTTGACGCGGCGGCACGCCGCGTCCCGTGCTTTCAAGACTTTCTCGAATAAGTGAAAAAGCAAAGAAGAGAGAAACGCTAGCGCATCTCGAATAAGTGGAGAAGCAAAGAAGAGAGAGGTGGGGCAAAATGACCATGTCGTTCTAGATGATAATCTTGTGGACCGCTTCGGACCGCTTTGTCCATAGAGACGAATATCGAAGTCTATAAGTTAATTGTGAAAATAACTATTTATGCACCGGTGAAAAATTAACGCGAGGGAGTTACACATGGTCGAAGAATTATTGGAGGGTAATTACTGTAGAAGAATTATCGTAGAGATTTATTACCGGGAAACCACCGCTTGGAAATAACCGTTAGCGGTCAAAACTTTTGGTCATTGCTGAAAATGACTATTCGTGCACCGATGAGAAATTACCGCTGGAGAGTTTAAGGTTAACTAACATCGAAGAATTGTCGCAGAGATTTACTATCGGGAAACAATCCTTTGGAAATAACCGTTAGCGGTGAAAACTTCTGCTAAAAATTACTATTCATGAATCGGTGAGAAATTACCGTTGGAGAGTTACGTATAATCATCGAAGAAATAACGTAAGATATCTACCGCAGGAGAATTGCCGCATCGATTTATTACTGAGAAGTTACAACTGACAAATTACCGTTGCGTCACGTGTAGAAGCGACTTGTTCGTGCATAAGTGAGAAATTACCGTTGGAGAGTTACGTATCATCGTCACGGCTAGAAACGACTTGTCATGTATTGGAATAAATTATCATTGAAAAGTTACGCAATATTAAAAATTACCTAAAATAATTACCACAAGAAAAAATAAAATTTTTTGGAAAAAAAATAAAAAAGCGGGCCCAGAACACTGTTCATACGTATACGTGAACACTGTTCATACGCACACGTGAACACTGTTCATGTACTAAACGTGTCACTCAGCGATTGGTCACGATGAACAGTAGCAGGGCACCTCACAGCTCTCTAAATCCCATCAACTTTATATATATATATATATATAGGAAGCTGATATGGGGCACCTTGGTGCCCGGGCACCATGCTTCAAATACGTACATTTTGCTTACAATTATGCATACCCAAGGATATACATACCCAAGGGTATACATACCCAAGATACATATACCCAACTCATACATACCCAAAATATGCATACCCAAGATACATATAATTGTAAGCAAAATGTACGTATTGAGCATGGTGCCCGGGCACCAAGGTGCCCTGGTTATTTTACCTATATATATATATATATCTATCTATCTATGTCCCTATGGTTTGTGCATGATGTGTGTACGAGCTGATTTATTTATTCGTACCTCATTTTGTTTAGTCATTCAGGTTGGGAGATGGTAGAAGGCTCCTAAGTGTGTACTGTTATTTTCTACTCCTTAGGCTTGAAATAGCATATTAGGGGCTATATGTGACCTTGATCCAAGTAGTATATTGTGCATTATTATTATTTTGGCCAGGTCCCAATTTAGGTTAAGGGTTTGAATTTAGTTTTGTTTGTTTCAGTGAGATGTACCAGGTAGGCCTCCTTTTGAGGATTTCACAGATTTGTTGAAAGTAACATCTCTTTGAAGAATATTATATTAGGTGTAGTGAACTGTCATCTAATTTTGTAGCTGCCTACTAACTTCAGAGTGCTTATGTGCCATACAGAGGATCTGTGCGCTATTTCCTGAGTTGATAGTATCTCTCTTGCCTCTGATATGTTTGTGTTGATTTGTGTAATTATCTGCTACATATTTTCCATCTGAGTTTATTGTTTTAAATGGCTGTGGTTCCTTATTCTATTTCTGTGAATTGCAGATAGCTTTAGGTTTGTGTATCCCATAAATAATATTTTATCTTGATTTCCTGAATGATAGTTCTTGTTTTATGCTGTTGTTTTATGTTCTCATCTGATATATATTACTCCTGTGCATTATCTGTGTTCATAATGACCCCTCAAAATAACTTCAGCAAGCATGGCTTTCTTATTTAAGATTATAGTGGAAATAAACTGATTTGTTTTGTTCTGTTCTTTTGGCATTGCTTTGATTATCAGTAGTATACATTTCATCTATGCTTTCAGTGATTTACTTACACACAAGATGGTTGTTAATATGTTCCCTCTGATGTGAGCTGTGTTGTCTTCGTGTTTTGGTTGCTTCTCCTGTTTGGAGCGTGTGGCTCGCGTGGTATTTTCATTGTTCTCTAGTTTCCGTGATAGTTGTTCTTGTTTGTGCTCTTCACATATTTTGTTGCTCTTGTTTGTTTCTTCACATAGTTTGGCGTATATATGGGGGGTTGGGGTGCGTAACACTGCCAATGCCGGTCCCAAGCCCGGATAAAAGTGGAGGGAGCACAAGCTATCAAAATTCGTGATTAATAAAAATGGCATGGCATTTTATTTTGTTTTACTGATATGTTTTTTGTGTTGCTGATATATATTTTGTGAAAAATTGCAGTCCACTAGTGCATTTTGACTACCAGAATAAATAGCCCTTCTGTAGATCAAACAGGAAGGCTGAGTTGGAGGAGACTGATTTTCTTTTTGGTTGATGTTTCTCCCGAACGAAAGTAAGGAAACCCCCAGTGCAATCCAAGTGTTTTTTTTCGTCAATCCTGAGTACGCCCAGCGGCCCAGGTAGTGAAGATATCCAGTTGCAATGGTCAATAGGCCATCTTAACCTGTCTTGGGCAGCACTAGCTTCAAAGCAGGGAAGAAAAAGGAACAACAGTCATACTGTTGCCTATCGATACACGGGATTGATGTTTACTGAACAGAAGGTTGCGAAACGCCTATGCAATAATGCAGAGACACTGGTGGTTACTGAAGTTTGTTATAATTGATTTTTTTCTACTGGTCAAATTAACGAGAATCACTTGAAGTGGAGGCTACTTGAAGATGGAGTATAAAGCACAGAATAAGCTGCAGTGGAATTCTGAGAGCTTTGTTATTATCAACCAACGGCAGGCCAACACAAAGAGGTTTCCAGCTGCAACTGACCTTGTCAATGAGCTCCCCGGTCATGGACGGCACTAGCACTTAAAACAGACGAAATCTCTTACGGGGTCATAGCAGATGCAGCCAGAAATGCACACCTATCTACAGGCAAAACCAATAGCCCAGCTCAGCTCATCTCGACAAAGCACAGCGCCAGAAACTCCACTTGGAGGTTGAAGCAATGCTCCAGCCTCGGAGAACTAGTAAAATTCCTCTTTTCTTTTTGCGCTGGCTAAGGAACATCCAATAGCATATCATGTCATTCTGCCACACATTGGCCTCTATATAAACCTCCTTACTTCGTTAGCCCCAAAAACTTGAAAGACACCAACGAACAAAGCTTCAGTGGCAGAGCAAGATCATCAAGATGGACCTCCGTTTCGTCCTCGTGCTGCTTGTCGTCTGCCTGGCAATCCATCTTGAGGGCGCCAGCGCACAGTATGGAAGTTCCCCCAGCAATGGTGCCGCAGGGGTCGCCGGCGCGGGGTACTCCTCTTTGGGCGTGGCCGCTGCTCTGCTTGCCGTCGCAGCGCTCGTTTTGAACTGAAGCTGACGGGAGCTGTTGCTTGCCTTAGTAATTTGACTTGAATGTGTGATGCTCTTTGCATAAATTATGGGGATTGGATGTATGTACACTGTACTTATGTGATTGTGTTTTGTCTAGAGTGAGGGTTTGCTACTAGTCTACTTATTTTGTTGTTTGTTGGCAAAGGGAAAGGTGTGACTCTACCTACTAGTGGTCTTTGGGCAATTACAAAAGCTATTTTGACAAGTGCAAATTTCAGTACTCCCTCCAACCATTATTACCTGTCCTAATACGGATGTATCTAGACACTAAATTATGTTCAAATACATCCGTATTAGGATATGTAATATTGGTCGGAGGGAGTAAATCTCAAACGTGTTCGAGTTGTACGGAATACATTGGAGAAATCGTGTGACTTGATGACACCGTAAATTGTGGTATGACATACCCACAGGGTTACATAACTGAACCCTGCTGCAAAACATGAATAACGTAATATCCACGTCAGAAATAAGACACTATCTCCATAAAAAAGTACGGAACTAGGAGTGGACTAACGAGCTGCTTGGTTTGTTAAGGCTTATGTTATATATTGTGATCCAAATTCTTCTATATAAAGTAAGGCTCAATATCTGATGAAGCGAAGCGACGCCCGTCGCCAAGAGGTTTGGGCCGAGTGCGATTGGAGGTCTTGAAGTTATGACTGAGGGGCGTATTGGATGCGATGATGACAATGCAACACATGCTAGTGTACAGTTATGGCTTGCTGGGTGATATTCTTGTCCATTCCAGACTTCATACGTTGTGTCCAGGGGCGGACCTATGTTCAACCAACCGGGTCACTGGATACCGGGTGTAAACTCATTCCTTGGTATATTACATGTATTTATAGTGAGTGACACCCCCAATTTTTATAAAAAATTACGTATGATTAACTGGAGGACACCGGTTCATTTCCTCCCTAGGTTCGCCTCTGCATGTGTCGGGGTGTTTGGTGACTTGCAGCAGTGACCTCGACAATCAGGGGCAACAAGCACTGGAGGACTACATTTTTTATGGTGCTCCTCAAGTACCGAGTCACGATTTTCAGGGTGAAAACCCAAGATCTCGCCTATACTAGTTGTATGTGGCAATAGCCTTGTTGAAGACATTGCTTTGTGAATTTGGACTTTATACATGATGAAACCTAAGATCTTCGATCGGGTGACAACAAAGTTGGTGCATTATTTCCTTATCGGAGACGTTGCTTTTAGAAAACCTCTTTGTAGTACGAGTATTGTCTTAGGTGGTAGTTAGATTGCTGCTAAGGCGTGTGGTGTGATTAATCATCGTGGTGGTTTTTTTTGTGTGTTCATCTTTGATGTCTTCGATCATCTTGTTGATGCAGAGCCTGGGTGTAATTGATATCTTGGTGATATTAATTTAATTTATTTATCAAAAAATGCACTGTAGGTGATTATTTTTTATTAAAACATATCAACATTAGATCCAACTAGGAAAGTTAGCGCGGCGGCACGCCGCGCCCGTGGTGCTAATTTTCTAGTAGAAATAGTTAGTATTTGCATTTTTTTGAACTGTTTTTAAGCTGTTCTGTATCTACCTTTTAAGTGGTGAAGCTTAAATAAAAATTTCATGCATGTTGTGCTAATGTTCTAGTAAACGTAGTTAGTGGTTACTTCTTTGTAATGCGTCGAGTCGTTGTGTATTTATATTACCTTTTAAGTGGTGAAGTTTAAAAGAAAAATCATTTCAAAATTATTGTAGAAAACTTTGGATTGTGATTTTTGAGCCATTGTGTATCTATGTTTTAGTGGTGAACCTTAAAGGAGAAATCTTATCAAAGTTATCGTAGGAGAACCATGAAGCTACTATGAAAAAAGGCAGATACCATTGAACAGTTATGAAAGAAGGCAGTTACCTTTGAAGAATTGTTGTTGGATACCGTTAGAAAATTACTGTTGTATACAGTTGAAAAATTACTGTTGTAGTTGAAGATTTATGTGGAAAAATTCCTATCATAGAATTATGGTTCTTGCACCGCTAAAAATACTATTGGAAAATTACCACCAAGAAATTGCATAATGTTTATAAATTACCGTTAGACAATTATGGCCAAAATTATTATCAAATAATTACTTCATGTGAATTGTAGATAGGGTTGAAGATTTTTGTCAAAAAACTGTTGTGAAGAATTATTGTTCATGCACCGTTGAAGAAAATTTTACAAATAGAGTTACTCTAAGATGATTACACTCTAATAACTATAGTGACATTGTATAAACCTTACTTGCATGTCTTCTTTTTTTGAATTTGAAGTTAGGTTTTTTATAGGAGTAGTACATATATTATTATTATCCCTTGAAATTCGCTGTACTCTGAACCTTACTACCAATCATGGTTGATACTGAAAGATGTACGGAGTAGTACTTCTCTTGCAACTACCATCCGTGGAAATCTGTGTTAAGCACTTACATATACACAACCTAGATATTCCCAACCTGACACGGCAGCAACTCCATATACTACATGAAGAACAAAAAGCTTCTCTAGTCTGCACACGTCCTAAAACGGGCGAAATTAAGGACATGAATTAGGCATGTAAATGTACAATCCATGGGTAAGAAAAAAATACATTGTAAAGATAACCATTCAAAGAAGTATCAGTGTACGTGTTGTCTAGAGATTATCAAGCACTTACTGATATACTATATTTCTTGTTTCTGTCGTTGATTCCCCATTTTCATCTAGTGCAAGGAGGTAATCCTTTCCTTGAAGTCACGCTTATAGCAAAATGAATCTGACCATGAGAAAAAACAGTTTTTGGTGAATAAACACCAACCCTGTCAAGTGTCTTCCCTTGGCTATTGTTAATTGGCTTTTGGTATTTGTCATTGCATAGCAGAGACATATTGGATACTGGCGGCTTTGTAATGCGAAAGACTACTTTGTTGACGGATAGAACCTGCATTATATAGATACGTACTGTGACATTGTAATACGTCACTGCGCAGACATGAAAATAACAAAAGGAAGTGAACCACCTCTGTATGTAACTAAGTTTTTAGATTGGAGAATTCGTTACCTCTATGGAAAAGAGGGCCCCAGCTAACAATTCTTGGGGTTCATCTCTATTCCTGCAGCCTGATATAACCTACTGTCATTTTCTATTTACCTGACAACTTATCATTCATGTAATAGATGCTTTTTTGGACTTATCATGGTTCAATTTAGTTCTTTTTCATCGATGCACTTATATCACCGTTGATTTATAATGCAGTGGGAGGCATCTAAGAAGTAGATTGCATGGAGTTTAGTTCAACCTCTACATTGTCAAAGGTAATCACTGCAGTAGGAAGCCTCTTGGGAAATTATCATCTGCAGAAGAAATCAACCAGGTTAAGAAAAAATTGATATGCATTGTTCAAGTTTTTCATTGTTAGTATACATTGTCCAATTTATTCAGAATTGTTCTTTTAAATTTTGGTACCATCTGCATATGAAAATAACATCAGCTAAAAAAAAAATTGGCATGTTATAGTTATGACTGAAGGTTTCAACAATACATCACAGTTTATCTCTAGCTAAGGAGACATCCCAGATTTCCCTATGATTTACTCATCTGACAAAAAATTGAGTACTATACATCTCAAACGGAAGGTCCTTGTGCATAGTGAAAGAGTTAAAAGGAAAAGGAGCACTCGCCTAGGCAACCAACATGTAGTTATCTGATCATGAACTACATAAGGACAAATTTAAGTAAGTTCTTAAAAAGACATTTGCTTGTTTAGAAATTCATCTTCATTGTTCATATGACGTATTGTTTAGTATGCAAATGTGAAGGATCAATGAAATCAAATGAACGGGATGAGAAGCAGCGGTGACCGGGTGCCGGTGGCAAGTCGACGTTGCCGGCATCCGATGGGCCGAGGAGGAGCAAGGCTTCATTAGAACAGCGCACATGAGCTTTTGGAGAAGAGGGATGTGGTCTCGCTGAGAGTATCCAGGCTGGAGAAACTGGACATCGCCATCAACACGCTCAAGCTTAGCAAGAACAACCACGCCTTCTTCCGCCCCATCGGCCCGCTCAAGCTCAGCAAGAACAACAACACCTTCTTCTGCTCCACCCGAGGCGAATGGGTTCTCTTCGACATGATGCACCTCAACCAACACAGCTTGCAGGTCAGGAATCAATCGCTCATCAAAAAGCTATTTTTTTCAAAGATTTTGATCTTTTTTTTGCACTGAAGAGATTAGGGGAAATTTCTTTATGCTTACACAACAATACATAAATTTCTCAGGACGGGATCCACTCATGCAAGATAAGAGAATCAGTTATGATAGGAGTAGCCTAGGCGGAGGTGCGCCTATGGCGTGGCGATGGACCATCATGAAAGGAAGAGGATTTGTGCCACGAAGAACAGCCAAAAGAAGCACAACGCCAGGCAGCGCGGAGTGGCTCCACCACGCAACGCCATACATCCTCGGCCGCCTGCAGTGTCTCTCGACGAAGCCTGCAGGTACAGTCTCTTGCCTCCACCGAAGCTGCGCGATGAAGTATCGTCTCCAAGGCGTTTCATGGGGTGGAACAGATAGGAGAGGAGGGATTAGGAGAAGAAAGTTTGCCAGCGTTAGTCGGCGTGGATGAGAAAAAGAGGGAGAGGATAAGATAAAGGGTATTAAAGGAAGGAAGATCATATACAACTCTGTGCACCACTTTGACCAGAACCATCCAGAGTGTATTTAATTAAACAAACACTGTAGATGTGCAAGAGCTGAGGTGGCATGCCTAAGAGCTCACTATTTCTTGCAACTTTTAAATTTTGTAAAAAAATCATGACAAAGTACTGTAGCATGTACTGTTTATGATGTTCCGAAAAATTATTATTCACCTTGTATCGGGAAATTACTGTAAAAAGCTAACTACAAAGGGCAGAAGTTATTGAATATTTTTTGGTGTTGTTTCGGCCGCCGGATCAAAATCTAACGGCCAAAGCATAGAAGAGTACTGTTCATATGTGTTTACTGTTCACCTTATCGGGAAAATATTTTTTGGCGGAAGCCTGTGGTGGCGCTATTTCCTATCATCGAAATTACTATTGGATTGAATTAGTGTAGATGGGTACTGAAAGTACAAGGATGTCGCCTAGAGGGGGGGTGAATAGGCGATTTAAAACTTTTACGAGTGGCTTGACAAATGCGGAATAAAACTAACGTTTAATTTGCCAAGCATACAAAACCTAAACAAACTAGGTTCACCTATGTGCACCAACAACTTATGCTAGACAAGATAAGCAACTATGAGATAGCAAGATATATATAACTTCAAGCACGAAGGCTATCACAAAGTAAATTGCATAAGTAAAGGAGCTCGGGTATAGAAATAACCGAGGGACGCGGAGACAAAGATGTATCCCGAAGTTCACACCCTTGCGAGTGCTAATCTCCGTTGGAGCGGTGTGGAGGCACAAGGCTCCCCAAACGCCACGGAGGCTCACCGTAATCTCCTCGAGCCCTCCCACCAAGATGGAAGACCCGACCACTATGGGACACTTAAGGGCGGTCACCGAGCCCGTACAAGCTTGGGGCAATCTCCACAACTCAATTGGAGGCTCCCAAGAATCGCCACTGAGGCACCATAAAGCTTGAGAAGATCTCCACAACTTAATTGGAGGTCCCCAAGTAATTGCCACGGAGGCACCACAAAGCTTGGGAAGATCTCCACAACTTAATTGGAGGTCCCCAAGTAACCACTAAGCCACTAAGCCGTCTAGGGCTCCTAGAACCCAAGAGTAAAAAGCTCAACGAACTTTCACTACCGAATCTCCGAGGAGAACTCAAACCGATGCACCAAATGCAATGGCAAGAACACACGAAGTGCTCAAATCCTTCTCTCCCAAATCCTACCAAAGCAACAAATGCTATGGAGGGATATGAGAGGAAGAACAAAGGAAGAAATCCACAAAGAACTCCAAGATCTAGATCCAATGGGTTCCCCTCACAAAGAGGAGAAAGTGATTGGTGGAAATGTAGATCTAGATCTCCTCTCTCTTTTCCCTCAAAGATATGCAAGAATCATGGGAGGAATTGAGAGATGGGCAAGCTTTCCAAGGTCAACAATGGAGGGAGAGAGAAGGAAAAACGAGCTAACCCAAGCTTGAAGAAGGGGAGGGGTATTTATACCCCTCCCGGGATTGTAGCCGTTGCAGAACAGCAGGGCCGGATAATCCGGTCCAAGTTTGGACCGGATAATCCGCCCCCCCTTGAAAATGGCTAAGGACCAGAAATTGGCAAAGTGCGCGTCACTCAGATTTAAGGCCGGATTATTGGCCGGATTTTTGTCCAAAACTGGGCCGGATAATCCGCCCAAGAAAAAAGAGCAACACGAAAACAGCGATAACTTTTGCATCCGGACTCCGTTTTCGATGATCTTGGGCTCGTTGGAATCACCACAATGAGCTCTACAACATCATCCATAGAAACATCATAGTCCAACAAAGGAGGATGAAACCAAATGATAAAAGGTTTGACTTAGCTATAAAGACGAACCGGTAAAACCTCCAAACACTAAAAACGCAATTAGAGTTCCATACAAAATCTGTTTTTGATGAGCTAGAGCTTGTCATGGAAATAACCACAAGCTCTAGAACCTCACATGGATAAAATCCAAATAAGAACCAAGAAAGATAATGCCAAGTATGCAAAGGTTTGAGCTCTCTCCGAACAATACGAATAAGTTACTCACTCGAGAGCCCCTCTTGATAGTACGGCTATCGATCCTAAAACCCGGTCTCCCAAACACTATGAGACCGGTAAGAAAGAAACCCTATCAAGATCATACCTTTGCCTTGCGCCTTCCACTTGAGCTAGATAGTGACGATCTTGATCTTCTCAAGTTGGACTACCTTTCTTGATTGCGCTTGCTCGGTGAAGTCTTGCGGATTGCTCCCCCATACTTCACTATGGGAGAGACACTAGTAGAAATATCTTCACATGTCCATTAACACCAAATGGACACCGAGCTTCAAGCAAATGATATCCTCTATATGCCTATCTTGAACTTGCGTTTCGACTTGATCAACATTGGACTTCATCTTCTTCCTTCATAATGATGATGTCTTCTATAGGCTCAACTCCCTTGATCATCACATAAACTTCTTTATTTGCATCTTCTTACAACCTTGAAACCAAGATATGGCTCAAGCGTTGTCTACGGACAAGTCCTACAAATATAACTCGATGCAAACATTAGTCCATAGGGATTGTCATTAATTACCAAAACCACACATGGGGGCAAATGCTCTTTCAATCTCCCCCATTTTGGTAATTGATGACAATCTCTTTGAGAGGGTGTATATAATGAATTTAAAGGACTAAGATGGTTACACTAACATCAAATACTACAAAAGTATGTGATGTTAGTAGAACCATCATATATAGAGCAAACTCCCCCACAATCTATGCACGTGTGAATGAACTTGAATTTCATTGCATATATTGCCAACCAATGTTGTTGGTGGAGTTTCCACTATATATACTCAACCATGCAAAGCATGCAAGGCAAATGCTTAAGAACAAAACAAAAGCGTGAAACCCAATTCCTTTCAAACCCTCGAAACTTCTCCCCCATTGGCATCCATTGCCAAAATGGGTGGAAAGGCTTAGAAGGCCAATATAGTGAGAGTTCCTCCTCAAGGTGTGCATGGCACACAAAAAAAGGTGAAAACACATGCACAAATTCAAGGACAAAAAATTTGGAGGAAATCAAACTATATTAAGGATCAAAGATTGCAAACAAAAAAAGGATGACATGATGGTTAAACTTCCAACAAATGAAGATAGCAATCAAAAGATCCAAATAGCGAATCAAATAAAGATATTATGAGAAGACCAAAACAATGCTCTAAATAATATCAAGAAGCTCCCTAAGGTTTGTGCACAACATATTCCATTTGAATTAAAGTATAAGATGCACAAACATAGAATCATCACTCCCTCGATATTATTCAAAACATAATGATACCAAGTGACATCAAATACTATGATAACCATAAAATGGTGCTTTAAAATGAAATGAGGAAGCTCCCCAAGGTACATGCACAAGATAGAATGTTTGCGTTTGAATACAATTTGCACAACATGGAATCCTCACTCTCTCAAGACCATTTAAAAGGAACCATTAGCAAGAGACCATAGAAAAGAAATCAAGCTTAACACTTGCATCAAGGAAATGGTTGAGCAACAAATAAGGAACCAACATATTAAATGGCTCAACCAAAGGAATGTGTGATAGGAATGACAAAGCATATTATAAGACTAGTACAAAGATGTACATAGAGCATCCACATAGTCCTCAATGAATGATATTGCTTAGCATTCCATCCCAACACACAAGGTTTAAAAAAGATATAAAATAAGGAGATATCATCTCTCATATGTATAAGTTTCTAAGTAGACAACATCACAAAGATAATTATCACAAAGAAACATATACACATAAAATAGATACAAAGAATAGAACATGATATCCAAACAAGTTCATGCAATATACCAATGAGATTTTTACTTTTAAAGTATGGCCAAAGGCTCAATTTATCTTATTGCATAATGAAGAACTTCAACCACAAACATGTCAAAGACATCACAAATATCAACAAGGGAAAGAAGATAGTTGGGATGTTTTGAGAAAAGCAACAAGTATCACGAATAAGTATACCAAAAGAAAGAACTAAATTTGCACTTTCATCAATATTGCACATGTGAGGAACTTGAGGAATTGATATGCAATAAAATTGCTAGATAGACATATTTGGGAAGGGTGAATCATGAGCATGATTTTATATATTCCCCAAAATATGCACTCATCTCAAATTACTCACATTTTCAATAGAGAGGTTTCATTAAGATCTTTGCAAATAAAGATTTTCATGCCATGAAATGACCCACACAAGGTTAGATGCTAGAAAAGTATGCATGAATAAGATACTTGTTACCGAGATACCATTGGAAGGATGTAGTAGATAGGAGTTCTTCAATAATCCTAGCTTGCCACAAATTATCAACTAGTCACCGCTTCATGCTTATTATTGAGACAAGCACCAATATATCTCCCATGTACCTAAAACAAATTCAAGTACAATATGGTCCCCAAACTCATTGGGTTCGAAGTAGTTAGAGACACTACAATATATAGGACAAGCTCCACATAAATATGTGCATATAGATGTGAACTTGAATTTCATGCACATCTTAGCCGATTTAGGATTTATTGGAGTTTACCCTATATATTGGATCAAAGAAAGCAAAGCATGCCATAGAGTATACATTTATTAAAAATGCATGCACAAGACTTTCAAGAGCCAAAAGAGATACACTTTGGACAAAACACCAAGAAGACCAAGAACTCACACAAAGGTGTGAAGAACTAAAGGTTGTCCAAAATATATCAAGGAATCAACTCAACACAAGATTGACTCCAAAGTCCACCAAGTGAACTAAGCAAACGCCAATGAGTATAAAGGATCACTAAAACACATATACCCAATAACTTATCTCATTTTAAGAATATAGAGCAAAATCAAGAAAAGAGATAACCATTCTCCCAAAGAGAGCAAGGTTCCAACAAACAAACCAAACTCTCCACTCTTTTATGATGGCACACTAAGTACCAAAAACAAAAAGATTTGTCTTCCAACAAAAACCAATACCAATTGAAATAAGCCACAAGAGTATGTTATAGAAAATATAGGAGAGCTCCCCCAAGATTAGTGCATTATTTATGATTTTTCATTTAAATACAAAATGCACACAAATGGGATCATCATCTCAACCTACATTAAGAATAACACAAAACAAGTTCAACAAAATCAAATGGAATCACAAGAGTTAAGAAAGACAATGGGAATTTAAAACAAATATATTCCTTGGCAAGAGATAAGGTAATTAAAAGCAATAGCCAATAAAAAGATGATCAATATATATATATACCACATGATAGAGTACCAATTGTCCAAGGACAAGAGGTATTTGGAGTTATTAATTTCCCGGTGGTATTTTACACATAAATCCAAGATCATCTTCACAACAAGAAGCATATGAAAAGGATAAGAATTAAACACCATGCTAAAGAAGATATTCTTGATAGACTCAAATAGTTAAACAATCACGCAAAGCAATGATTAGGATAACTTGAAGCAAATGGTTTTCCAACTTTGATATAGAATTCCACATTTTAGGAAAACCCTACCAAGAATGTATCTCACAAACAAGATCCAAAACAAGAGCAATAAAACAATTTGGCAAATTGAAACTTGTTTGAGCAAACATGTCACATAGAAGAAAGATAATTTGCAATATCAACACTATGTGACACAACCTCAAATATACACATTTTATTGGTTTGTAGTATGCACAAAGCATATTTCTCCCCCATAATGTGATAAAGCATTTATTTTCACAAGAGGCAAATAAAATCCAACATGAGATGATTAATGGACATTATAGAATTTGAATTTCTCATGAGCATGACATACCACATAGAGACTAGATAATTTAAAATATAAACACTAAGTGGTATTCCTCATGTGCACACATATTTAGGATTGTGAAGTGCCAAAGCATATCACTCCCCCATAATGGATAGTCCATTAGTCTCTAAAAAAACCAAATAATATAAACAAAGATGCAATAAGGCTCAAACACAAACACACATACATGGTATGCAAACCCACAAGTACATACTTGATTAATCAAAATAAAACAAGTAGGTAGCACAACATATACCAACACATGCAATGGATCACAACCAACACATGCAAAAGGGGCGAGTAACTTTCAATGTAGATAAGTTGAGTACATGTTACCGCAAGGAGGAACATTGGATATATGATATAAACAAGATAATCCAATTGACTTGACTTGAGACAATATATTGATGAAGATCCCTTAATTCTTCATGATATAGCCAAGTCTCCAATGCCCTCCAACAAACACCTATTGATCAAGTTTTGGTGTGATGGTCCCCAACTAAGTTGGGTCCTAAGAGGTTAGTCACAATAGGCTTGGCCACCCAAATGGTTCTTTTCTTGACACCACATGGAGTACCAACAAATTTGGCAAACACATTGCCAACCTTATCCTTGCAAAGGGAATAAGCATCATCAATTATGATAGGGTTGGATGAGTTACCCATAGTGCATGAAGAAGAAAGGTGACCCTTCTCACGGCATATATAGCAAGTTCTTTTCTTCACCTTCTTCTCACTTGATTTCTCCGCAATGGGAGCATTAGCTTGATTCTTCTTGGGAAGTGGCATTTCTTCAACTCGAGGTTGAGCGAGCCCTTGAACTTGAGGCCGCTTCCCTTGTTGCTTCTCAACTAATGCCTTCTTCTTCAAAGGGCAAGATCTAACATGGTGCCCTTCAATTTTGCACTTGAAGCAAACAATCTTGGCCGGATCTTTGACTTGTCCTTGGCCCTTCTTCTTCTTGTTAACCGTGGACTTCTTGTTGTTGTTGGAGATAAACCCAAGTCCACTCTTGTCATTGGGGGATTTTTGCACACTCAACATATTGTCGAGTTTGGATTTCCCTTCATGACTCTTTACCAAGTCTTTCTTCAAAGAAGAGACTTGGGCCTTGAGCTCTTCGATTTCCTCTACATGGTTAGTAACAACACAAGTACTAGAGGAAGTAGAAGCTTCATTGTTAGAGCAACAAGGAAAGGAAAGTAATTCATCACAAGATATAGCAATGTTATGAGTGGATGAATTACTAGGACTAGCACAAGGCAATATGGCATTTTGAGAAGTAGTGCAAATGTCCACATGAGGCTCACTAGATGTTACCTTTGACATAATAGACTCATGAGATAATTTTAGCCTATCATGGGAAGCTAGAAGATCCTCATGGGAGCTAGAGAGCTTTCCATGTTTTTCTTCCAATTTCCCATAATTGCTAGTTAGCAAATCAAGTTGAGCCCTTAGCTCAACATTCTCCTTCAAGATGGATGCTTCACAAGAAGTAGAGTTAGTAGCACAAGCATCATCACTAATGGAAAGCGAAGAAGGCAATTTAGTAAGCTCATTTGAATTTGAAGCTTTAAGTTGCTCATGCGACTCGGTGAGAATGATGGACTCACACGAAATGACCCTAGAGTCATTTTTAAGAAGCACAACATTCTCAAGGAGTTTAGCATAAGTAACTACAAGCTCCTCATATTTAGTTTCAAAATCATTTGCCACCACAAGAGTCCTATCATAGGATTTCTTTATTTTAGATAACTCTAAAGTAAAGGTCTCCTCAAGAGATTCCTTGGTGGTTTGTGCTTCTTCAAGAGCTTCTTTTAGATCCGCAATCTCATCCGCATAATCACGGGCATGATCTTGCATTTTAAAGATGGTATTTTCATGCTCCTCAATAATTTTATTACTCTCGGTGGCAATAGCTAAAATCTTATAGAAGTAAGAGCAAGCAATTTTATTCTTATGAATAGCATGAAAAATCATTTCACTCTTCTCAATTAAAGAAGCAAGATCATCATCCTCTTCTTCATTATCCTCATTATCATCATCACTAGATATATTGGGTTCCAAAGTAGGAGATACCTTTGAAGCCCTAGCCATAAGGCAAATGTGGGAAGCACTAGATGATGATGAATAAATACTTGAAGCTCCAAGAGAGACCATGTCTTGGCCAATAGAATTTCCGGTTTCCTCTACATTGTTAGACACACAACAACTAGAGGAACTAGAGGTATTTATATCATGGCAACAAGACGAAGTGAGCATATCATTATGAGATGTGTTCAAGGAGCATACACATGATATGCAAGGACTATCAACACAAGCATGTAAAGCATTTATGGTGCTAGAAGTGTTTAAGTCCAAAGATGAATCATGGCAATGAGATAGAGGAGAATGATCATCACAAGTAAGCTCACTATCAACATTGCAATTTCCATCACCACTCACCATAGAGTTACCTTGTGTCTTGCTACACTTTGGTGAAGTGGAAGAGAGTTCATCACGACCGGAAGTGGAGGGAATACAATCATCCTCAATCTTGTTGGACATATCATATTTGTCTTGAAGCTTTGTCCAAAACTCATGAGCGCTACGGAAAGGCATGATTGCAAGAATAACTGCATCACTCACAAAATCAACAAGCACATTAGAAGCTCGAGAATTAAGATAAGAGTTTCTCTTCTCCTCTAAAGATAGACTTTGGGGATCCTTAGGAGGAGAGAAACCCATATCTAAAATTCTCTCTATATTTGGGTCCATATCTCGAAAGTGGATAAGCATGCAAGTTTTCCATGTATCATAATTAGTGCCATCAAATATAAAAGTGTGATTGTGCACTAATCCCCTAGCCGACATCTTTGCTCTCAAGGCGGTGAAGCCTAAAAATGAGAGACCTGCTCTGATACCAAATGAAAGTACAAGGATGTCGCCTAGAGGGGGGGGGTGAATAGGCGATTTAAAACTTTTACGAGTGGCTTGACAAATGCGGAATAAAACTAACGTTTAATTTGCCAAGCATACAAAACCTAAACAAACTAGGTTCACCTATGTGCACCAACAACTTATGCTAGACAAGATAAGCAACTATGAGATAGCAAGATATATATAACTTCAAGCACGAAGGCTATCACAAAGTAAATTGCATAAGTAAAGGAGCTCGGGTATAGAAATAACCGAGGGACGCGGAGACAAAGATGTATCCCGAAGTTCACACCCTTGCGAGTGCTAATCTCCGTTGGAGCGGTGTGGAGGCACAAGGCTCCCCAAACGCCACGGAGGCTCACCGTAATCTCCTCGAGCCCTCCCACCAAGATGGAAGACCCGACCACTATGGGACACTTGAGGGCGGTCACCGAGCCCGTACAAGCTTGGGGCAATCTCCACAACTCAATTGGAGGCTCCCAAGAATCGCCACTGAGGCACCACAAAGCTTGAGAAGATCTCCACAACTTAATTGGAGGTCCCCAAGTAATTGCCACGGAGGCACCACAAAGCTTGGGAAGATCTCCACAACTTAATTGGAGGTCCCCAAGTAACCACTAAGCCACTAAGCCGTCTAGGGCTCCTAGAACCCAAGAGTAAAAAGCTCAACGAACTTTCACTACCGAATCTCCGAGGAGAACTCAAACCGATGCACCAAATGCAATGGCAAGAACACACGAAGTGCTCAAATCCTTCTCTCCCAAATCCTACCAAAGCAACAAATGCTATGGAGGGATATGAGAAGAAGAACAAAGGAAGAAATCCACAAAGAACTCCAAGATCTAGATCCAATGGGTTCCCCTCACAAAGAGGAGAAAGTGATTGGTGGAAATGTAGATCTAGATCTCCTCTCTCTTTTCCCTCAAAGATATGCAAGAATCATGGGAGGAATTGAGAGATGGGCAAGCTTTCCAAGGTCAACAATGGAGGGAGAGAGAAGGAAAAACGAGCTAACCCAAGCTTGAAGAAGGGGAGGGGTATTTATACCCCTCCCGGGATTGTAGCCGTTGCAGAACAGCAGGGCCGGATAATCCGGTCCAAGTTTGGACCGGATAATCCGCCCCCCCTTGAAAATGGCTAAGGACCAGAAATTGGCAAAGTGCGCGTCACTCAGATTTAAGGCCGGATTATTGGCCGGATTTTTGTCCAAAACTGGGCCGGATAATCCGCCCAAGAAAAAAGAGCAACACGAAAACAGCGATAACTTTTGCATCCGGACTCCGTTTTCGATGATCTTGGGCTCGTTGGAATCACCACAATGAGCTCTACAACATCATCCATAGAAACATCATAGTCCAACAAAGGAGGATGAAACCAAATGATAAAAGGTTTGACTTAGCTATAAAGACGAACCGGTAAAACCTCCAAACACTAAAAACGCAATTAGAGTTCCATACAAAATCTGTTTTTGATGAGCTAGAGCTTGTCATGGAAATAACCACAAGCTCTAGAACCTCACATGGATAAAATCCAAATAAGAACCAAGAAAGATAATGCCAAGTATGCAAAGGTTTGAGCTCTCTCCGAACAATACGAATAAGTTACTCACTCGAGAGCCCCTCTTGATAGTACGGCTATCGATCCTAAAACCCGGTCTCCCAAACACTATGAGACCGGTAAGAAAGAAACCCTATCAAGATCATACCTTTGCCTTGCGCCTTCCACTTGAGCTAGATAGTGACGATCTTGATCTTCTCAAGTTGGACTACCTTTCTTGATTGCGCTTGCTCGGTGAAGTCTTGCGGATTGCTCCCCCATACTTCACTATGGGAGAGACACTAGTAGAAATATCTTCACATGTCCATTAACACCAAATGGACACCGAGCTTCAAGCAAATGATATCCTCTATATGCCTATCTTGAACTTGCGTTTCGACTTGATCAACATTGGACTTCATCTTCTTCCTTCATAATGATGATGTCTTCTATAGGCTCAACTCCCTTGATCATCACATAAACTTCTTTATTTGCATCTTCTTACAACCTTGAAACCAAGATATGGCTCAAGCGTTGTCTACGGACAAATCCTACAAATATAACTCGATGCAAACATTAGTCCATAGGGATTGTCATTAATTACCAAAACCACACATGGGGGCAAATGCTCTTTCAGGTACTGTAGATGGGTACTGTAGATGCAATTGGAGAATCGCCGATGATTATACTATAGGAAAAATTACCGTGCAAGATGAATATTTGTACCAAAAATTAACTGCAGAAAAATCATTGGTAAAAATTAACGCAGACTGTTTGAGTTATCGGATGAAGATCTAATGGTCCAAATAACAGAAATCACTATTCATCCACGTTATACTGTTCACATGAACAGCGAAGGTGGACGTGGGGCGCTGTGGTGGCTCTAAATCCTATTGATTGATAGGGACCTGCTTGGGACTAAGAAGGAAAGCAAGACTTTGTAACCAATAAACTAATGAGAAAGTACTGTTCATGTGATTCACTGTTCGTTCATTTGCATCTACAGTACAAAGTGAAACGTGGCATAGCTAACATCACCTTATTTCTTTGAACCTTTATATATGTACTAGGAAGGTTGGCGCGGCGGTACGCCGCGCCCGTGGTGGTGACTGCTTGGTGTATATAGCTAGTTTTTTTATCAACAAAAAAGTATAAGGCAATCAATGAAAGAAGATATATGTAGATTGATGTGATCAATAAAAGAAGGTTGTAGTAATTTTTTCCAATTGAAGAGGCGACAAATAATAACATTTTTGCGGAGCGGTTATGAAAGAATGGAGTAGTATTGTTGTAGAGTGATTATGAAGAAAATGTATTAAAGAGGCGACAAATAGTAGAGTACGCCCTGAGGCCATCAATAAAATATAGTATGATGTGATCAAAGAAATAGGTATAAGCCAATCGGTAAAAGAAGATATTGTATATATCAATTGCTTGTATATATAATCCTAGCCTAATATAATGTACGTATTAAAATATTGTATTCAGAGTATAAAAGAGGGGTGAATAATGAAGTATTTGTTTGTGTCAAATAATGAAGTACAATTTTGAAGTTATTGTGGAAGGACGATCATGAGGCGATCAATAGAGAATATATTAGTTTTTTTCTAATAAAGAGATTGTGAATAGTCGATTAGTATTTATTTTTCCCTAAAGTTACTGTAAGAGAATACAAAGCTAATGCGGAAGAAGGCAGATAGTCAGTTGTTGCCTAAAAACTACGCTTAAAATATTGTTGTCCACTCAACGTTAATAAGTGTAGAAGAACTATCATAAAAAATAATTGTTAAGAAATTATAATTAGTAAATTACAGCCCAAAAAAATTACACGATGCGATGAATAGAAGAAGGTACATGTAAGCTTGTGCCGTCAATATTATGTGCAATTTCATATCGGATCAATGAATCAAAGACGGGAACAATATAGGACTACTTGAGCAAGCATGCATCGATATGATAGTAGTTACTGCAAAGTGTGAACTACCGTGCATCTAAATTAGAACCATAGCTATATACTGTACTAACACATAGGAAACCAGAATCCGTTCCAAAAAAAAAACAGAACGGCTCTTATGCGGTGATCCTGCTGGGTACGATCAATCACGCCGCGCGTAGACCCCGCCTGGGTCCCACCATTGTTACATCTCCTCATTCCTTCCTTTTTCCTTTCATCGATCTCTTCTTCGTTATTCTCCTATGCCGCTCGGATCCTCTCTGATCCCCCCTTTCACCAAACGATGGTCAAATCCTCCACCACCACCAACCAATAAAGCTGGCGCCGGTGACCGGCAGGAGGCGCGGCGGAAAAGTCAGCGGCGAGCATGGAGCAAGCGGCATCGAGCAATGACCTTAGGGTCGGGGGTGGGGTGCGCCGGCGAGGCGGCGACGAAGACGATGTGTTGGCGGCGGACCTTGGAGCGATGGATTGGGGTGGGATCGGACCGGCGGAGGCCGAGTTTTGAGAGGGCCGTGCGGCGAGGCGGTCGCGGAAGCGCCGCTGGCCGCGGGCGGCGGTGGCTGCGCGGGCGGACGGGATGTAGAGGCGGCGGCGGTGGTGCTCCCTTCTTCCTCACCTCCGGCGGCTAGGTCAGTCTCCTCCTCCCGGCCATCCATTCGGACAAAAAAATAACTTGCAGACACCTGGCCGAAATCGACTGTGGGCACTGGTGACCGCGAGCTAGGATTGCCCCATTGAAATTCAATTCTTGTCCACCATTGGTAGAAGCTGAACTCGTCTGCACATAGTTGAACTAATATTATGACACTAAGGAAACTGGAAAGTAGAAGTTGCAAGAAGAGAATAGTTATAACACCATTAAACATACTTTCAGCTTGTTCATTCTAGTGTAGGTTTCCTTTAGTAATTCGATCGATAAACGAAAATTGAGGAGTTATAAGTAGAATAAATTTGCAGACACAGTAGGTCAATATACAGTAACTACTCAGATAGAATAAGAAGCAATATAAAAACAGAATTTGGAAGGGGCAGACTTTGATATCCTAAGTTCATCATATTGGTTAAGAAAGTATAGAAAGCAGAGCACTGGTTACATGGTTCTTCTATCTAAACTAAGCTCATCATGTTTGCAAGTGAACTATCTTTCATAGATATCGTAAGTTCCAAAAATCCGCAACCATGAGCTGCAGAATTTTCAAGTTGCCCTCCTGAAGATGATCCTTATCCTGCAATTAATTTTAAGTCGTTAGCTTTTACTCTATGCGTAGCAACGGAAATTCTCAAATTAAGTGGTATGTAAAAACTTACTGTAGCCATCCAAAAAAACCACATACTGTAGCAATTTAGATAGGAAGTGCTCCATGTTACCATGTACTCATGTAGGATATCATCAGCATATGTGAATACATCTAGTAATGGACATGTGCACTTGTTGTACCTGTATGTATTAATTACCACTTTTACAGTAAAGAAAATAAACAAATATAAGCTGTAATATTCTGACTTTTGCTTTTAGCTTGACTGCACTGCTATTTTTATCCTAGGAATCGAGCATTCAGATGAGGTGGACCTGGACGGCAACAGGTGGCCGCAGTGAATAGAGAACCATAGAAGACGAATCGGGTTAATCTGCTATCAACATGTATGTCATTCTTATCTAAGTTTTTAAAAGTGAATCTTGTTTGTCTGCGTTAGCTGATTGCACCGACTTTCTTCTAATTTCCTTTAGTCGTTTATCAGAAGTAAAGATGGGGCTGTCACTTTAGCTGCAGGTTTCCTCATTGTATTGAGATCTTTTTTATGCCCTGGGACACGTCTAAAGTTGCACAGTAGGAATCTGCTCTATATAACCATGGAGTACACAACACCAACAGGCCAACACACAACAATGTGTTGACTAACGAAGGTGCTAGAACTTTTGACCCATACTTGAACATGCTATGCATCATTTTCTGGCTAAATGCACCAGTCATGCATGATTGTACCATATCCTGATCCTCAAAGGGAACCATGACCATGGTTGCGGCGACAAAAGAATGAGCAGCTTTTCCGCTGTGGCAGAGCACTCAGTTATCTACAGAAGCGATTGTAGATCAACTGATAGCTCTGAAAGGAGGAAACACATGGATTGACCTAAAAAGGAAACCGTAAAAATAAGGAAAAGCCAATAAGTAACAATATACAAAATAATATGTCTTGTCATCCTAATGCAGCTTCTTAGGACCCATTCTTAATAACATGAGGCTCATATTTTTATAATTAGAATTTAAATGTCCATGGTGGTGAAGCAAATTGTACTTGGTTCGTTGTATCTTTACCCAAACTAACATTCTGTGTTCCAACTCGATTCTACTGAATAACCATGTCGATGTGAGCATACTCAATCAAGTTTGCATTTATTTGGATCCATTGTTATATCTATTATTCAATGAACAAAACTTTTACATATTAAGTTCACTTTAGTAAAATGTAAGTGGTTATTTGATTAAAAAATAGGCAATTGGTATTAAAAAGTGATGAAAATACACAGTAAGTAATGAGTCCCTTTGTAGGACAATTAAAAGAATGTGATATACAAAGAAACATCACCACAGATGCATCCAAAATAATGCCATTAGTCCCCTAAATAAAATACCTTCTAAAAACCTTTGAGCTGCAGGATGGTTCTGGATATGAAAAACTTATGGAAGGAAATATTGAGAGTATGTGAAGAAAATAGCCATAAAGAAGCGATACTTAGAAAACATAAGTCCAGCACTCCATATAAACGGTGAACACCTCATATTAAACAACCTAAAAGTGAGAACACCTTAGAGTTTGGTTTATTCAAAATGCATCAAGGAAGAGTGTGGAGGATATATTCGACTTGATGGCCAAATCTGTGCTCTGCAAAAAAAAAAGAGGGATGACATCTGCGATAATTAAATGTAAAATGTAACACATCTAAAGATATGGTTGCATGCACCAGCCAAGCACTTGGCATACCTTCAGTGCTGGATTACCATTGCTAGAGACAATCAAACACTTGGCATATTACAGTTCAGTAGTTGCTGCACCTTTTTCGATATGTAGGGGCTTTTGTACCCCTTTTTTATATAATATAAAAAGAAATATACCGTAGGGGCTTCCCCTACGGTCTGATGCTAGAATTTTTTTCGATATGTAGCTGCAAATTAGAGGTGAAGATAATTAGCTTCTTTAGAAAATTATAGTGGCAGCCAGAACAACCTTCCATGAACAACCTCAGTATCAGGCACTAATAGTACAGGTTCCATCATTTAATATTTCTTTTCCTATGGGTCACATGCTTAATAGCTGGATTTCTTTATCTCTATAAGCAATATATTTGTGCCTTCCCAAACAAAACAGAAAGAACCCTTTCAATGCCATTTCAATGCCAGATGCAACAAAATCTAAGTGGTGACTTACCCAGCCGTGATAATAATTACTTATCCATTTATAAGCATGCCTTGTTTGTTGTACATTATACTCAGAGAAACAAAATAAGAAGTAGAAGTATAATCACCGTGTTGTCTTTGCAGCGCAGATACATCCTCAACCGGGCGCTTACACAATCGAATCTCCTGCCTCTCCGCATCCTTGTGGATGGACATAGCTGCAGAATGAGACTAATCTAACGAAGCAGTAACCAGAGGAGGCACATCAGACGAAGAAGAACAAACATGAGCAGCCACACGATCATAAGGCAACGTAGCGAGCTGACCATTGGCACGACAACCACGCCTGCGTCCATGGGAAGACGACGGAAACACCGTGTCGGCCTGCCTAGAGAACACCCGTGTCCACCGCCGTGAGAAGATCTGCCGTGAGCACGGTGAGGTGCGGAAACAACGCCAGCAATCCACAACAGGAGCTGAAGGAACCTGCATCGAACGCACCACAGGGAGAGCCAAAGAAGATCCTAATACAGACACCATCGGTGCAGAAGACGGCAAAGACCCAGAAGATGGAGGCCGATCCACCAGCGGAGCACCAGAGTACATCGCAAGCATAGAAGCAGAAGAATTTTGCAAAGAAGAAGAAGACACCAAAGAAGGAGCAAGTGATGGCAAGGCATCAGAGGCACCCGTCAAGAAATCCAAACAAAAACGAGCAGGCCTGCCATGGCGTCCCCCACGCAAAGCAAGCCGGGAGGGCACAACATCAAGCCACGACGACGTCACGAGTTTGAAGGAGACGCCGAAGGCGTGCGGCGACGCCTCCGACCCATGCTACCACAATCAGGCATAGCAGCTGCAGCAAGAAGATGGGACACATGAGCAAACTAAAAAATGAGAAGATCAAGCCATATAAACAATGGTGGAGAGAACAAAGGACTAAACCTGGGAGTCGGAGAGGAGCACGAAGGAGGAAGATGAAGTCGCCAGCCACATCAAGCAGTCTGACGCACGGAAAAAGAGAGAACATGAGGTTGCCTGCTTAGGAAAGGGGAGGCGGGCAGGAGATGGGCCGGAGGTCTGGTGGAGGTGGAGATTCTAGAAAAGCGTGGGAGTGGAGAAGATGAGGCAAGAAGAATCAGGAGAGAGGACGTGTTCACTGCCACCGCTTTAACTGAAGACCAGAAGAATAAAGAAGCAAAAAAAAGAGAGGAAAGAATGGAGGGGACCATGGAGACAGTCTAGATTGCATCTAACGAAAGTATCGAAGAAAAGGTACTGTAGATGCTAAAGTTTCACATCTACAGTGGTAAAGGGATTACGTGGCATAGCTAATCAAGCGTTATTTCCTGGAGCTTTTATATATGTATCGATAGATATTGAAAATCTCGAGGGAGTACTACAATTTTGAGCGAGTAGCACAATTTTGAGCGAGTAGGAAAGAGAACCTTTCCAAAGGAATTGCTGTATGGTTTTCCTTTGTTCCAAACATGCCCAAAAGAATAAATTCTATCGGAAACTAAACCTCTAAAATTCCGTTGCAATTCCTTCATACCGAACGGAGCCTCAGCGTGTAGGTTAGAAGCAAAATAAGTGAACCTACATATTAAAAATAATATCTGGATACATATATGCAGAAAAAGCTAAAACATCTTGTATTTTAAAAGAACGAGTATTTGAGAGGATATTGATATCGGCTGCTTACAAAGCGAACAAAGTGAGTCTGATCAATTTCATGGATGTAGTTAGAGCAATCGTTGACAAGTCACCACTTGTAAGTGAAGTATGACGCAAGTGAAGCACAACACACGTAAAGGTTCCTCCCGCGGCTTCGCCAAGCTAGCGAACTCTGTGCGACTGTTAAATTAACGTGGAACCGCGCGTCTCCCAGTCAAAATCACGCTCTCCGCCTCTCCCCTGGCTGGGCAGCTTCCCTACCACCAGCAAAAGATAGCTCAACGTCTCCATCTCTTCGACCCAATGGGTGGCGATGGCAGCAGTACCAAGAATCCCGCGGACGCCATGGACGTCGAGCCATCGCCGCCGTCCTCCTCCTCAACGGCTCAACCGACTTCGGTGCTGGCATCCGTGCTGCTGTCGTACGCGTACGTGGCCCTGTGGATCAGCCTGAGCTTCACGGTGATCGTGTACAACAAGTACATCCTGGACCCCAAGATGTACGACTGGCCCTTCCCCATCTCCCTCACCATGATCCACATGGCCTTCTGCGCCTCCCTCGCCGCCGCGCTCGTCCGCGTCCTCCGCCTCGTTGACCTCCCCTCCGACCCGCCCATGACGTCCTCCCTCTACGCCGCCACCGTCGTGCCCATCGGCGCGCTCTACGCGCTCTCCCTCTGGTTCTCCAACTCCGCCTACATCTACCTCTCCGTCTCCTTCATCCAGATGCTCAAGGCGCTCATGCCCGTCGCCGTCTACTCCCTCGTCGTCGCCTTCCGCACCGACGCCTTCCGCAGGGCATCCATGCTCAACATGCTCGGCATCTCCGCCGGCGTCGCCGTCGCCGCGTTCGGGGAGGCGCGCTTCGACGTCTTCGGCGTCGCGCTCCAGCTCGCCGCCGTCGCCGCCGAGGCCACGCGACTCGTGCTCATCCAGATTCTGCTCACCTCCAGGGGCATCAAGCTCAACCCCATCACCTCGCTCTACTACATCGCGCCCTGCTGCCTGCTCTTCCTCGCCGTGCCGTGGACCTTCGTCGAGCTGCCCAGGCTGCGCGCCGCGGGGAGTGTCAGGCCAGACCTGCTCGTGTTCGGGACAAACTCGCTGTGCGCGTTCGCGCTGAACCTGGCAGTGTTCCTGCTGGTGGGGAAGACGTCGGCGCTCACCATGAACGTGGCTGGGGTGGTCAAGGACTGGCTGCTCATCGCCTTCTCGTGGACGGTCATCAAGGACACCGTCACGCCCGTCAACCTCGCCGGTTACGCCATCGCCTTCCTCGGCGTCGCCTACTACAACCATGCCAAGTTGCAGGGGCTCAAGGCCAAGGAGGCCGAGAGGAAGGCGGCGTCCATATCGCCGGCCATGGAGGAAGATGCCGAGGCCGGTAAGCGACTTTTGACGCAGGAGAAGGCCAGTGCGCGGAAGAACTGAAGACACCGGTGCATGGATTGGAAGAGTTATTCATTTCCAATATTT
The DNA here is from genome assembly GCA_007115705.1 of Dactylis glomerata. Classification (NCBI taxonomy): domain Eukaryota; kingdom Viridiplantae; phylum Streptophyta; class Magnoliopsida; order Poales; family Poaceae; genus Dactylis; species Dactylis glomerata. The sequence goes on from QXEO01000450.1 coordinate 4,682,187, forward strand.
TTTTTCAGCCACCAGCCGTAGGATATCCGATAACTATGAGTTGATCAAATATCAACTTGTAAGCAGTTTCATTCTTACTTACAGCAAATGGAAAATGCAACTCATCGGCGTTTTTTAAGCTTACAATTCATCTTTTTTCTGATAATTTTAATTTGAGCAATTGTGTGTTTTTTTTTGGAAAAAAATCGTTGTGATTTTCAGACAGATGTGGAGAAAATACGGTATGGGGAGAGAAAGTGACCCAATAGGTTGGAGTGAAGTGTACTGTCTCATTAGTGAAGTGTGGAATTACCTCTAGAGAAAGATAATGTTTGAGAAGACTATATTTTCTTAAGCATTCCACGTCATGAAAGAATACATAAACTAAACCGTCTCCACACGCGAGAAGCAGGCACAAAGCTGTTGTCCACCTCTCCCACCCCTTCTTCTACAGTTTCTGAGAAAGGCGACCGGAGGGTGAACGCATCTTCCGCTGGCGATTCCGCCGCCCTCCTCCCGTCCGTCGGCCTCGGCGCCGTCGGAGGGGGGAGGGGGGGGGTGGAATCGCCGGTCGGATCTGTGTACAGTAGGGTAGGTTTGCCTAGTCTAGCTGTTAGGGCTCCCGCTTGTCCGGCGCTTCGGTCTCCGATGGTGGCGTCGGCGGCGTGGAATAAAGGTGCCTCCTCTCTGCTTCTGCTCGTCGGCTTGGCGGCGGCAGGTGGCGGATTTGGGGGCCGTTTGTCCAGTCGAGTGGACTGCTCCGGCGGCGGTCATCTCGAAGTGGTTTTTGTGCTTGTTCCTCGTCGGCTTGACGACGCGGCCTCCGGTGTCGTCATGAGGATTCGGAGCTTGGGATCTGCAGGAGCCTCAGTCGCCGGTCTGCTTTGGCTGGCGCGGATCTGGAGGATTTTGGCGTCCGTGCTGCTTCGTGGGTTCGTGGATGGCGGATCTGGGTCTGCTTCTCGCCGGCGGCGACGGGAGAGGCCGGATCTGAGGGTCGATGTTCTGCTCGGGGCACGTCCACAGCGATAGGTGGGTACCCTGTGTACTCCTTCTCGGGGTCTTCAAAGCCATGCGGCGATGGAGCTGCTTCGGCCTTGGGTTTGCTGGTGGTTGCTCCTCTTCCTCGCGGCGTCTCGGCGTCGGTGAAGTTGGGTGCTTCCGTGCTGGTGGAGCAGAGAGCTCGGAGGACTTCGGTGTAATTTCGATTTCTTTCGGGTTTCTTTCTATTATTTGTAAGGCATGTCGGATCTTTCTGGATCGATCTGTTGTCTCCGTATGTACGTATTTTGTACTCCGTTTGCTACTGGTTTAATATACGTATCTACTTCAAAAAAAAATAAAAAAATACATAAACTATTATAACAATAGATTGTCTTTTAGTGTTATCTCTGGCAACTAATATTTGCATGTTCCTTATTATAGGGTTATTAAAAGTGAATTACAAAATGTGTGACAGGGAAGTCATTGTGATGTCATCATGCTTAAGCATAGGGTGATGAAGAAAGTTGTAGATTCATTGTCATCATGGCTTGACAACTTAGCTAGGGTTTTTAGACTAGTCACAATATATAGTATCACTATGATATCATCCCTGGAATGTATAGTATCATATTGTACTCCATCTGTTCTGGTTTTAAGGGTATAATTTGTAAATCATGCAATGTTAAAACACCTCACCTCCTAGATATTAGCATTTAAGGTGTTTAATTAGCAGTGCATGTGCTTTGCATGGAGATTTTTTCATTCCCAAGACCAAACACTCAATGCATATGCTTCCTTATTAATTAATCATAGATCACCTAGGAGTAAGCGATTTGTGAATTATGCACTTAGAAATGGGATGAAGGGAGTATCATAGTTACATCATATTTAATATTTTGTAGAATCACAAGATAAATATGTGTACATGATGTATTTGCTAATAGACTTTCTAGTTTTACGTGTCATAATACAATATCATATTATCATACCACTGTCACCTCTCTTTATTAATATCACGCCACATCTGCCAACATAGCATTAGGATGGCAATGGGTACCCATTACCCGTGTATCCGGCAGGTAAATACCCATTAGCAATACGGATATGGGACGAAAAATTACCCATGAGTATGTAATTAGGAAAACATTATACCCATCGGGTAGGATGGGTACAGGTATGGGATTGTAATACCCATACCCGTGTACCCATCTAATATTTTAACATGTGTGTCTTTATAATATTTTCATTGAACTTGTTAATTGTAGTGTTAAAACTTCATTGTAAGATCAACATACCTCTATATTTTACGAGTTTGTGAATTAAAGTGTATGCCTATATATATGTGGTGATGTTTATGATTATGTATTGTTGGCCTTCATTTATGATGGGAATTTGTTATGGAAAAGTATAGCTGTTTTTGTGAATGTGATGCGGTTTATAATATTATATTGTTTATAAGTATGTGTTGTAGTTTATAATGTCTCGATGTTTACAATTATGTTTATATTTTCTTCTATATGATTGCTTTGTCTCAATTTAATGTGTTATAAACACGAGTATTTTTACCCGCTGGTACCCATATATCATGGCGGGTAACAGATATGGGAAAATTTTGTATCCGTTGACGGATATGGATACAGATGATGGGTAAGATTGAAGGAGACGGGTATGGGTATGGGATGGCTCCACCCGTACCCATATCCTGCAGCCCTGCGGGTGCCATCCCTGCCACTAAATGCCCTTGGCAACTTATATTTTCCGTCGCTCCAAGAAGTTACCACGTGCGTGTTTTTCCTTATATTTTTCGACTTTAATTTTTTTATAAGGAGCATATATTAATATCAAAAAGATACCAATTACACCCAGCCTCTACAACAACACATTGCCCTAGCGGCAGTATGGATGCACACAACCAAAAAAAAGAAGAACAATTAAAAAAAGGAAAAAGAAAAGTCCCACTATAATGATTAATTTCTTGTAGCAGCAGTACTAACACCACCAAAACAATATCAGAAGTCTAGCTTCTCTAGAAGCGACGCCTGCAAAAAGGAAACGGTGCACAAACCGTCGTCGCCTCATTATAGATCTTAGGTTTTTACTTTGAAAAAAGTCCTCGCTCACAAAACAATGTATTCAACAAGACCATTGCCAGAGACAACCAATTAATTGGTTGGGTGATACCAAAACTCAGCAAACATGCAATTGCAATTTTGTGCTGTATGTGGCGTCCCCAAAATAGTCTCATTGTCAGTGCTATTGTAGTTGTAATACCCAGAAATAGCCTCAACGCCTTCGCTTGGCAAGCATGGCCATCCATCTACTTGTGCACGCAAATGCTTCTGTCCCTTCTCAGCCCAACGTTATATAAACGCATCTTCTTCATAGGTACCACCCCACAAGTCGCAAAGCACCACTTACATCGTAAACCAAGCAAATAATCCGTCGGGAACAATGGCTCGGGGTCTCTCTGTTGCGGTCCTCCTGCTCGTCGTCGTCGCAGTTGCAGCGCCATTCGCCTTCTCTGGCCCTGAAACCTCTCTCCCAGCTCCTGCCGTGGCAGCTGCAGCTGAAGCGGCCGGTGGCCTCACGCCCGGCCTCCCGCTTTTCCAAGAAACTGGGAACCCCAAGAAGGATGCCGCCAATGCTGCGGCTGCCGGCGCTTCCGCGGCCGCCGGTGGCCTCACGCCTGGCCTCCCGCTTTACCAGGACATCGGAAAAGGACAGAAAGTCTAGAGAGAGCGATCTCCACTTCGATCTCCGGTGGGTGGGTGACCGGGTGCTCAGCACCTCTCAAACGAAGTATCCAAATTAGTAAGAGGTTTGCTCCGTGAAATATAGAGCGAGCTTAATTAATTTGGAGCCATTTTATTTCCCTCGCATTGCACATGTAATGGATCCGTTGAAAAGATTCTCCTGCAATATAAGTGTGTGTTTATTCTGCGGCTTGTATTTGACCATTTATGAAAATTGTAAAAGAAAGAATTTTCATGATATCCTAGTACTCCCTCTGTCCTTAAAAAAAGATCTGACTAAATTTGGATGCATCTAAATCGTGTTTACATACATTTAAATTTAAAAACATCTTCGGCATACTTTTAGGGACAAAGGGAGTACTACATTTTGTTTATTTGATTTGATATTTCTAAGTGGTATGAGAAACGATTTTTTGTAGGGGTATGCCAAGTTATACATCACAAAGTCTAAAGTTGCACACAAAAAGTTCGTGGTCTTGCTGACCCTTCTGATTCTGAAGACGTCGCACAATTTCTCAATCTTGTTTTTTTGAAACAATTAAATCGTCTAAGAGAAAGAACGACATTTTCCAAGAGTTTCAAAAAATGAGTAAAATGCACGGTTAATATATTAATTTGCCAACGATGTTCAGTTTAGTACGTCAACCTAGAAACTTTTATCTTGCATAAGTGATACATCACATGTCCAAATGAGGCTATAAGAGCATCTCCAGTCGTGTCCCTCAAACAGCGTCGCATCAAGCGTTTGAGGGACACCACCACGTGTTGCCGCTTTTGGGACGCGTCGCTACCCAGCCGCGCCCCCAAGCATCCCCTCTCCCCTCCCCAAATTTGGTTTAGAGATTACAACAATGTTTCAAAATTAAAAGTTAACAAACAACAAATTAAACAAATAAAAGTTGGGCTAGATCAATGCGCCGGCGTAGTTGATGTCTCTCCTTTGAGCCTCCATAGATGCTCGACGAGATCACGTTGCAGTTGAGCGTGAACAATGGTATCACGGATTTCTGCATGTCTAGCGAGGAAATCAGCAAACTCTGTAGGTACCTGATGATCAACCTCCCCAAGAGGACCCTGACACTCGTAGGGACCAATATGCCTGGCTCGAGTCTTGCGGTCATTCTCGATGATCATGTTATGCATGATTACACAAGCTTGCATCACCTCCCACATTTGATCATGAGATCAAGAAAGAACAGGATACCGAACAATAGCACATTGAGCTTGAAGCACACCAAATACCCACCCGACATCCTTCCAGCAGCTCTCCTAACGCTCAATAAAGTTGCAATTCTTCTGAACCATTGGCGCCGAGATTGTCTTTACAAATGTCGCTCGTATTGGATAGAAGACATCTGCTAGATAGTAGCCTTTGGTATATTGGTGGCCATTGATCTCACAATTGCATGGTGGAACATGGCCTTGCACTAGTTTGCAAAACACCGGAGAGCACTGTAGCACGTTGACGTCATTGTGTGATCCTGCTATACCAAAGAAAGAATGCCAAATCCAGAGGTCACAATCTGTCACCGCTTCAAGCACCACGTAGCAATATCCATGACGCCCTTTGTATAAACCTTGCCAAGCAAATGGACAGTTCTTCCATTACCAATGTATACAATCGTTGCTTCCAAGCATTCTAGGGAATCCTCTCGCTGCATTTTGTGCCATGATTCTAGCAGTCACTGCTTTAGTTGTCTCACTCAAATAGTATTTGCTAAAGTGTCCCACCACGGCTCGGCAAAACTTGTACATGCACTTAATGTCATCAGACTCACTCATCCGAAGGTAGTCATCCTATGCATCGCCAGGTGCTCCATATGCAAGCATCCTTATGGCAGCAGTGCATTTTTAGATCGACGAGAAGCCAGCCGTGGCAACCGCGTCGTGCTTCGGCTTGAAGTAGGGGTCAAACTCTCTCACGCCATGAAGGATTTCCATGAACAACTCCATGATCATCCTATAGCGCTGCCAAAAATTATCTGCATGTGTTGCAGAGTTAGAGAAGTAGTCATTGTATAGCATGGTATGACCAACCTCTGCCGCAGCTTCGACTTCTTTCTTCCCGGTTTTCAACCTCCACAGCGCGGCCTCTTATTCTTCTCCTCGGCGTCATCGAGCATTTCTTTGAAGGCAAGCAATGATCGCCAAGTGCTCCCGAACGTCGTCGTCGTCGTTGGCTGCCTCGTCGTCCATGATTTCCTAGATCATTTCTGCGCCGTTATCCATGTCTAGAGGCAAACCAATGGTTAGAATTCAGAGACGGCAATGAAGACATATATATGCGACCGGCGGTGCCTACCAAGCAAACAGTCGAACACCTTCTGCATACGGCAGAGGAGGAGAGTGGCCAGCGCGTTCTGGCGCGAGATGGGGAACCACTGGCGGCGAAAAGATCGGTGAGGGAGACATGCCTCACGATGGAGTTACTCGCAGCTGAAATATGCCGTCATTGTGCACCGGCGACTGGGGCGGCAGCGGAGGGGTGGGCGACGCGGGAGAGGAGGCGTTGCGAAACAAAAGGCACGGGAAGCAACGGGATGGGCTGTGGTCGCTGGCTGGTGGGTACCCGCGTCGCTTTTTGTTGCTTCCTCCCCCGCAGCATCTCCTATGTAGCTGGGATGACCTTGAGGCGCTGGACAACGTATTGGACAGCGCCAGACCGAAAAGGTCTTTGAGATGCGCGACTGAGAGGCTGAACATCCGGCACGCGTCAAAAGGCTTCGAGGGATCGCGAGTGGAGATGCTCTAATATTGATTTTGACATGATATTACAATCCCATTTCTATCTACTCTTCATTTTTTGAACTTGGAATCAAAGAAGCCTTTCCGCTACATGTGCAGTTAGCTATCAGTCCTCGAATGAAAAAGTAAACTACAGGAAACAATCCTCTGCTTCTGTTGCACGCCGCAAAATACAGGAGCAGCGTGTCGGGTCAGCTCGGGACGATTGCGCGCTGCCAATCTGCCATCGCCACATGCGTCACCGTGCGTGCGCGGCGAGAGGCACGGCCTCGGCGAGTGGCGTGGTGGCCGGCGACGGCACTGGCGAGTCGCGGCACACGGGGCAGGTGGCGCTCACGCGCAGCCACCGGTCGGCGCACCCGGCGTGGAAGCAGTGCGCGCCGGAGCGCGGCCGCGGCATCGAAGTCCCCGAGGCAGATGGCGCACGGCCCGTCCGCCGCGGCGGCGCCCGGTGGCTTGCCCTCACGCAGGAAGAACTTGGGGTAGAGCGCGTCGATCGTGGGTCCGTCGAGGCCCGCCACCAGCACGACGGCGCCGGCGGAATGGTCGGCGTCGTTGTCGATGAGTCGCCGAAGCGCCACGGCGGCGCGGGCCTTGGCGCGGAAGCAGATGTAGGAGGCGAGCATGACGGTGGAGACGAGCACGAGGACGCCGACGGCAATGGCGACGCCGTAGCCGAGCTGGCCACGCATGCCGCCCGCACCGGCCCGGGCGCGCCCGAGATGGAGACGGAGGCGTGCAGCAGGCGCGCGCGCATCCTGGCGTGAGCTCTGGAGAGCTTGCTGTTGCCTGTTGCTGGAGAAGGGCCGGCGAGGCTCGTGTGACACGATTTAAGCTGAGAGAGGGAGTAATAAATGGAAGAAGAACATGAGAGTGCATCAGCCGAGCGGCGCTGGGGCGGGCGTCAGGTTGCAAGTGGGGCAGGATGCGGCTGTCCGTTACAGGAACACGCGGGATGGTGCCAAGATCGCGGGAGCTCGCGGCTTGCCGCCACAAACCGTTGACCTTGGTGCGGGATGTCGCGGCAGCCTGCAAAATCCCGCATGCATCCACCGTATTGATGTTTAGTATAATCCCGCATGCACCGGCGCCGGGTATTAGGAAACCGGGTACTAGCTAGCTAGCTGATTGATCAGAAATAGAGCCATCCTGCTGACCGCAACATGCTGCTGCCCGTGGTAAGTTTGAACAAGAAAAATGGCTCCTGCGTTTTGCCAGGGGATACAGTCACAACACTTGCTGAAGAACCCAATCAAACTTTCAAACGCTTTGACCTTGTGCACGTTGACCTTCGAATGCTCGTCAGAAAAATTCAGTTATTTCAGAAGTCGGAGCCAACAAGATCTTAAGCATATATACACAAGAACTCTCGACCATCTTCATCTCATTTTTATCCAAACTATACCGTTGAAAAAATGCAAAACTCATGGAAAAAGTTATGCATATAGGCTAATCTGTTACAGGGCCAAGTATGAACATACATGAATCTGGTAAAAAAATCAGAGTAATATTTACTCCCTGTCTCGCCGGTGGCAGCGCCGACAGCTCATCCGATTGCACAGGAGGCAGTTCCGGCAGCTCGTCCCCAACCACGCCACCTCGCCAACGGCAGCTCCGGCAATTCATCCCCGAACTCCCATCATGCTTGTTCAAATGTAAGAAGCTAATAGTACAGCATGAATAAGATAAGACAACACTCCATCTTGTATTTGTCTAACAAATTGCCGGTTCAAAGTTGCAAGAATGCAGTTACAGCAAGAAGATGAAAAAAATGCCTACGGAATATTGAAAAACGGTCCACACACACACAAAGAATATTGAATAATGCAGTATTGCACATTTAGTGGGTAACTTGCTCAAAAGTTGAGGTAATCTTTTCTATTGGTTTCGAGTTGGTGAAGGCACTTTCTCTCTACATTATTTGTTTTCCCATTCTACCCCTAACAAAAATAAAAACTAGAAGGCATACATTCAATAGCTGCCAAATACCTCTCAATACGCCTCAATTATCATAAATTATCATAAATTATCATAAATGCTTTCTAAATTTTGCTGTCGACTACCAAAAATCACATACATATTCTCCACTCCTGATCCCTCACACCGCCACATCCAACTCCTAGCGCGTCGTCTCACGTCCAGATCCCCCACGCCGCCATGATGCTCCGTGCGCCGTTGCCCGACCCCATTGAGAAGGAGTGCTCCTCGAAATTGCGTCGCCCGATTGTCGGAGCTCTCCACGTCCGCGTCGGGGAGACGGAGAGGGGTAAGGAGGAGATGTGATGAAGGAGGATGAACAGTGGTGCTGGTAGGTCGCAAGCATGGGGAGGGGAGGCAGACTCTGGGCTGGAGAGGAAGGGGAGAAGCAACTGCGGCATACCGGGAGGTGGAGCATGGCGGCGGATTCTGGTGAACTTCAAATGGGAGCGCAGCGGCCGCGACAGAGGACGACGCTAGAAAAGCGCCAAACGTCGTGCAATCGCGGACGCGCTCGCTCGGTAGTCTGAGGATGCTTTATTTCGTCTAGGCTCTACACCGTGCAACAATAAGAAAGAAAGCACCATCGTAAGTGACGTCTACAGCCGTGATGGTAGCAAGAGGTTAATATGACCCCAGCCTTGTTCTTTTTCTTTGAGGAATAGCCTCTTTCTTGTTGAGATAGCAGATCAGCAGCCTGTTACTCCAGAGCAGCTTAGTTCCTTCGTTCTCGTTCGTCCAATAGAAGCTTAGTTCGTTCGTTCTCGTTCGTCCAACAGAGCAAATCAGAAAACTAGAACCCAGCGAGGCAGGCATGCTGCGACTCAGCGAGAATCAAATTGAGGGCTCCAGATGGCGACCGCACTGCTCGGCAAGCAAGAACCCTTCTAACGACGAGAAGGCAGATCTGCAGCAGCATGCAGTAGTCGACATATTTCATATCAAGCTAAAATCCCCGTAGAGTGAACTTTCAAATGAATTACATTTATGCACCATGCACCGCCATCAGTTTTGTGTTAGCCTACCTGGAAAAGAGAAACGTCCTTGTACATATTCCAATCCATCGTTTCGGTAGTACTTGGAGCCTTTGAAGTTGCTCATTCTAGAGTTGAAAATGTGTATTAAAGTTGTTGTTTTGGTTTAATATTGCACATTTAATTGTTATTTTAATCATGTTTACAAGGCAAATTCAAAATAAATGCAATCAGAGCTGTTGACCAATTCAACATGCCACATCCAAAGACAAATCTCATGGTTAATATGAGAGAGTAGGAGACAAGAAAATTAACAATTGTCTTTTAGATTTTCAATATGCTTGATTATATCGATTGCTCTCATCTGTAACGCCATAACGCACCGTAGAGAAGACATATAACTAAAGGCAAAATTTAAGTGAGAGATTCACAGCAACGCGCGGGCATTTAGCTAGTTCAATATACAGTGTCAGTTGGGAATATTTCTTCAAATTCCCATCTGAGAATTGATGAATTTGGCATCCAGGACTCTATAAACTCATTAAAGTAACCATGCAGCTTGAATAAAACCAGATCATAAGCGCCACTATTCACACAAGAAATTAAGAACCAAATCCTAACAGCATGGAGAGTACCATCCCAGATTACCAGATGCAAGAGGAAGCTGCAGTGACTTCTCCAGATGAAATTTCGTTCTTGGAGGAGATTGGGAGAGGGGCTGGAGGAACACCTTCTCCATCGAGGACCTGACATGGAGATGGCGGCAGCGGCGCCGTCGATCTCGGCAGAACTTCGAGCAATTTAAGGATCTGTCGCCGGCGCCGAGGTCGCCTGACCTAGCGAGGATGAGAGGGAAGGCAGAGGGAGAAGAGGTTGGGCCTCGGTTGGGGCGGCGACACCCGCGAGAAGGAACTGAGGTCCAGCGGCGTACGCGAGACAGGGGAGACGAGCGCTTCGGTCGGTGGGAGCTAGCGGGCTAGGCAGGATGGCGGACTGGTGGCGGATAATGCGGTCACGCCGCTTCAGCCCGCTAGAAGCAGAGCGGTCAGCCCAGCGGCGATTTGCGGGGCGACGCAGCGGGATGTCCCGTCCCGCTTGAAACCTGAGGCGGGCGACGGCTGAGCAGCGCGGGGGCTAGCGGAGGCGCGAGTGGTGGCCCGGAGGCGCGGGGGCGGGCGGCGGCTCGAGCGGGGAGGAGGGGGAGCCGCGCGGGGAGAGTTTTCACTGGGGAGCCTTTTTTTGAAACGGGTGGCAAAAGCTTTGCCCTATTTATTATTTAAGAAAAAGATTAGAGGTCTTACAAACCGAGTTTAGCTCGGCAAGCAAAATAGATTACTCTTGCGGTATGATTGAACACAAGTTTTTTGCACCCGCTAAACTCCAAAGAGCCTCCTCACCCCTAATTTTGGACACAGGCATAGTGGCGACCTTGCGAAAGACTCTAGCGTTCCGCTCGTTCCAAATCTCCCAAGAGACAAGCATGATGAGAGAGACAAGTGATTTCTGATGCACACCGCTTGAGTAGATGAAGTTCATCCACCATTCCTTGGTCGTTGCATGGTTGGCCCAAGATGCGGTGTCCACCGAAGAAAGGCCAAACCAAAGCAAGACGACATTCCAAATCCTTAGAGTGTACCGGCACTTGAAAAGCATGTGAGTCGCCGTTTTCAGTTCCCACTTGCATAGTTGGCAATTGCCACAATTAGGCCATCCTCGCCTTCAAAGACGATCGGCCATCCAAACCCGATTTTGCAAGACAAGCCATGCAAAGAGCTTACATTTAGGCGGAGCCCAAGTCTTCTACACCGCCTCCATCATGTAGGAGTTGATCATTCCCTCAAATTGAGCATTGTAGGCCGAGGCCGCGGTGTATTCCCTGGAGTTGGTTAGCTTCCAAGTAATGTCATCATCGGAGCCTTCAACAAGTTGCACCTCGATAATCAAAGACCAAAGCTCCACAAACTCGACCACATGGTTTGATGTAGATATCTCATTGGTGTTAAGCTTGGCAATCCAAAAATTGTTTGTCAACCCCTCCCTAACCGTGAAGCTTTTCCTTGAAGAAATGGCAAAGATGAGAGGGGCAATGTCCTTGGGCTTTCTCCCTTGAAGCCATGGTGTATGCCAAAAGTTTGCCGTGCACCCATATCCGATGGTGATGATTGTTGCCACGTAAAAGAACTCCATGTCCGCCTACGGACACGGTAAAAATACACTGATTTATTAAATTGTGTTGAGGGCTTGAAGCGCACATAGTGAAGAAAAATTTTACTTCAAAACTGTTCGAGAGAGGTCAATATAAAGCCCACACAAACCGTGCTAGTTATTATTACATCACACAGTAATGCATGTTCCAGGCAGTGCAGAGCTTCACTGATTATTGAATACAAATTTAACGACGGCCATGTAAGCAACAAATGAAGTTGGAAAAGTAACTTAGGCAAACAAAAAATTGCTTGTAAACAAACAGTGCAGGTAGCCGAAAGCTCAGCATGCAATCTCTGAACATTCTACGAGCAGGTGAAAGTTTGTTCAGTGCGGATTAAGGCTGCAACCTGTACTAGTAAGGTATGGAAAGAACGAAGCATTCATGTAGCCATGGCCTTTGGGGATAGAAGATCTGAGCAAAACGTTTGCGGAAGTATGTTTGTAAAATAACCTGGCCCTGCAAGGAAGGAAAAAAAGAAGAACAAGTGTTAGCAGTAGTGTTTGTCATTAACAGAACCCATCTCAGGTTAAAGTCGTACACTACCTACCCACAATATTTAGTCACCGCTTGATCAATTAGGCTTTGAATGTTTCCCTCGATTTTACCCACATCCGGCTGACCTGTCCCACTCCTACTTGTTGAAATATACTACTCCCTCCGTTTCAAAATATAAGATGTTTTAAGTTTGTGAAGCAAATGTATCTAGACATGTTTTAGTGTGTATATTCGAGTGAACCTATACACTAAAAGATGTTCAAATACATTTGCTTTACAAAGCTAAAACATCTTATATTTTGAAACGGAGGGAGTATATATTACCAGCCTTTCTGCAACAGTTTGAACTTTTGGATGAACTGGCAGGCTCATCAATACTCTCCTTCTCCTTCTCCATCTCACCCAGCTGATATCTTCCTCCCGGCAAATTGACCTCTTCCTCGCGGACACAGACTCTAAATAAAATATGATTGGGATGTTCCTGGGATTCTTTCCTCACTACGTCAATCGTCGGGCGGATGCACGGGCTGCTTCCTCCGCGGTACCAATCCTTGCTACATTCAAATGATACAATTAGGAGATTCCTGAGGTGGTTGACACCCACAGGGTCTTTACTTGGTGGGCCAGCGTAGAACTGGAACTGGAACACAAGAGCTACCAGTTTCGGCATGGCTCCTTCCTGGAATGTGACACGTGGCACGCGGCTGTCAATGATGAGGCTAGAGAGATTTGGGAACCCTTCCCTGCTGATGACAACTGGCTCTCTGGGTACGACTTCAAACCTTAGCACGAGGTGACTTAGAATGGACATCTCCCGCAGAATCTTGAGTCCCGCCTCCTCTAGAATGCAGATCCTGATATCCAACATGACAATGTCATTGAAGTGCTCTCTTATCCACGGCGGGATGTGCATCTGTCTGGCGCCAACGACTAGGCCCCACTCCATTTGGATCGAGAGCATCTCCCCGGCTAGTTGAGACAGCACATCACTCTTATTCAAAGCTTGGTGGAAGCACACAGGAAATCTCCACGGTTCTGAAGCGTAGCAAATTTCAAAGGGTAGTGCAGCGGCGCAGTCACTCAATTCTAATGTCTGGAGCTCCTTCAGTCCCCGGATTTCCCTTGGTATCTTGACCACGCTTGAACCAGTCATTAGTAGGTGCTCCAATTGCTGAAGCTTCCCGATCTCCTTTCGCAGCGCCCTGATCGGTGTACTTGCAATGTCAAGAGTCTTTAACAGCTGCAGTTCCTGAATCTCCTTTGGCAGCTCTGAGATTCTTGAATAACTTATGTCCAGGGTCTCCAATTGCTTCAGGCTCGCAATCTCCCTAGGCAATTCTTCTATAGATGTATATCTGATTTTCAGGGTCCGCAAGTGTAGCAGGGCCCCGATCTCCCTAGGCAGTTCTTTAATCCCATAACCTCTCACATCCAGGGTCTTCAGTTGCTGCAGGTTTCCAATAAAACTGGGTAGCCGTGTGAATTCCTGTCCACTCGCCTCAAATGTCTCCAAACATTGCAGCCTCACTATATCGGGTGGGAGCTCATTGTTTCCATACCAATTAAGGCCTAACAGGTGCCTCAGACGGACAAGACCGGAAATATTCTTCCAATGACGACCTAGTAGTTCCGTGGCCCCACAAAGATCCAACAATCGAACCCCTTCCAACTTCTCAAAGGGGACTCTCTCGATACCTTCATAAACAACAAGAGATCAAATATGATACCAATCCAATGCAGACAAGAGGTCAGCTTGATTTGCTTCATTATCTTTGCATGTCGAATTGTCAATAAAGAGCCGACGGATTCTGCAGCTATTATCATCTGAGAGTGTGATTTCAGAACTGCAGGTAGTAAAATTATCTTGACGTGATTTGCATCTCAGGAAATTCCGCATCATGGGGTGCATTCTCATGTTCAAAGATATATCTGATGTAGGCAAAACAAATTTCCTGTTGACAATCTCTTCAAAGTAACTTTTTGCTTCCTCCTCTTTATAAACAAATCCTTCAGAAACCCATCGCCTGACCATATATTCTTTTTCAAAAATGTGACCGCCAGGGTATGTAGTGCAGTACAACAAACAAGTCTTGAGCATATGATGAGGAAGATCATCAAAGCCAAGCTGCAAACTCTCTACCAATGCCTCAAATACTGGAGTACTCTGTATTCCATTTTCCGTAATATGTTTCTCAATCTCATCTTGCACATCACATGCCTTTACATGTAGCCCTTGCTGTGCTTGTTTCTCTCTCTCTTGTGTGACCGCTGACAACATACAATGTACAGCCAAGGGCATACCACCACACATCTCAACAATAGGATGTTCATGGTCGAAACCTTCCGAGACCAAATCAGCCTTCATGGCTATAATCTGGTTGGCAATATTCTCTTCACCAATTTCGTAGACCCATCCTTTCTCACTACCCCATTTAGGAAACGTCTCGTGGACCCAGGCATTTTTCACAGAAGAATATGTACGCCAATTGTCAGCTACATCTTTTATACGAGTAGTTCCCACAATTCTACTGCCCAAATTATTCTCTGGAAGCGACATCATGATCGTTTCCAGTTCTCCCAAATTCCATATATCATCAACTATTACTAGGTATCTATCAATTTGCAAATAGGAGATTGTTAGTTTGATTAATTAGGTACGCAACCTACCTAAGTTTGCCACACTGCACATGGCAAATAAAAAATTCTTTTTCATTCACATTTAGTTTAATTAATTTGAATTGCCTAGACATTGGATAATGTTAATGGCAAAATACAAATATAAAAAATTGCATCTCAAATGTTATATTTAATTACTCTTGCATGGATGAACTTGATATCTAGTAATCTGATTGATCGTCAAATAGAATATATGGAAATGGTGAAAATAGCCTACTACAGTATCCTATTAAGTTAGCAATGTTTGACCCTGGAGTTCAAATCCTTACTGCATGCATCCACAATTTTTTTCTAACAAAAGAGCGGAGGTAATTGCATAAAACCACCACAATTGGGGCTAGGGTTACAAAAAACCACCAGTTTACAAATTTTTATCAAAAACCAACCGGTATCGAGTAATTCGGGAACAAGAAACACTGATTCGATGGTTGACGCTCGAGCCCGCTTTTTAAGCACGATTCTGGCAAGCGGGACCCATTGTCAGGCTTACGTGGCTGGTGGGACCGTCCTCTCCGTGAACGCCCGGTAACGGACGAAACTCTGGCAAGTGGGGCACGCACCTTGCTCACCCCCACTCTTTCTTCTCCACTCTCTCTCTCCCGCTCATCCATGGATCCCGGTGGCGGCGGATCTGGATTCGGCATTGGCCCGGCTGGAGAAGCAATGGACGGCGGCCGACCCGGCGAGCGAGGCGGCGGCGGTACGCGGGAGAACTTCCCCGCCGAAGGCGAGTTCTGTGGGAGCTCGAATCCGCCCGTGACTTCGTACTCGTTGTTCCGGGCGGCGTCGGCGGCATTGGCCAAGGTCTGGAAGGGCAACCCTTCTTCCAGCCATCAGTACACAAGCTCTCTATGTGGAGTAGAGTAAGTTATCATTCTCCAGCCCATCGATTTACTTTGTGCATCAAGATATGGATTTAGGGTTTGTTGGCGTCGGCAGTAGCTGAATTTATTTTTGTTTTAATTGTAGCTTGGATGATGAGATATGGGACATTAGATTACACTTTTCTGGTAATGATAATCTGGAAAGGAAATTAGGAAGTTCAGATATTACTTATCTAAATTTGCTAGCACTGATTGAGACAGAGGGGTATGGGATGAACGATAAAATGTACTATGTTAAGAACAAGGGCAGAGGAGTAGCAGGCATGGCACTGCTTGATGGGATGTCAAAGGTGGAAGAAATGGTTAAGCAGTATGAGATGGAAAAAACTGTCAGCATCATTAGGGCCAACTCAGAACTTGATCCAAAAATAAACTGTCCTTTAGCTGAAGAACAAATTCCAATATCAGATATAGGAAATCGTGTTGTTTACTCTGTAGATGATGAAGGAGTTCTTTTCCAGTCCCAGCAGAGTGAACTAGATTCAGCATATTTATATCTGTGCACTCAGCAGAGCCAAAATTGTCAAGATAATATGCAACAAAGTGAAGACATTATTCAGAATCTGTCAGATACAGAAGGTTTCTTGTATGGTACAGAAGCAGAAGATGAAGCAAATGGAGATTCAGAAGGAGAAGTTGAATTAGAGGCAGATTCAGAAGAAGAAGAATCAGATGCAGATTCAGAAGAAGATGAACAGAGTAGGGAAGATGATTTACAGCAAAAACTAAGCAGCTTGAAGAGGAAGAAGTTTGAGGCAATGAGACATTATGAAGGGGATGCAGAGCCAGAAGATCTCTTTGTTAAGTCTGACAGTGAAGATTCAGATGATTGCATACCCATAGGAAATTACAAGAAGCTGCCAGTTAAGAAAGGACCAACCAACAGATCTCATGGCTGCAGCTCATCAAGCATGAAGGCTGAATTTGTACCCTCTGATGACAACTTTGAAGGAGAAGATTCAGATGAGTGTGTTGAAATTCCTGTTTTGCTGCCAAGTGGAAGGAAATCAAGGGCAAAAAAGATGAAGGCAAGAATGTGGTATGATGAAAGTAGAATTTATGCAGAGGAACAACTATGTGTTAAGATGTGCTTCATTAATGTGTATCAGTTCAGACAAGCTCTGAAAAACATGCACATAGCACAACTGAGAAATTTCAAATTTCATAGAAATTGCAAGGACAGAATCATAGCTATGTGCACAGAGCAGGGCTGTCCTTTCTACATGACAGCAAGTCAGATAGCTGGTGAGAAAACATTCTGTATCAGGAAGATGCACATAGAACACACATGTGCAACATCAGGTGAAAAATGCAGAGTAAATTGCAATTGGGTGGCAAAGACTTGTGAGCAAGCATTTAGGTCAGATCCTTGTACCAAAGTAGAGACAGTTATAGATAATGCAAAGGAGAAGTATGGAGTTGAAGTTCCAAAGGTAATGGCATATAGGGCTAGGAGGAAAGCTCTGAAAGTTGTTATTGGTGATGATTTGAGGCAGTACAAAAGACTGAGGGATTATCTGCACACTGTAATTGAAACAAACCCTGGAACTAGAGCTATAGTGACAACAAGAGTGCTAGCTGAGCATCCTAGTCCAAATCCAAGATTCCATGGCCTTTTCATTGCTTTGGGTGGATCCATTGAAGGATTTACCAAGGGATGCAGACCTTTTATAGGTAAGTTATTGTATTTTCTGTTTTCTAGGTTTTCTACTTATCTTTTTGCAAGTAGTATTGTTCTTCTACTCTCAGGACTTGGAACTAATATTTTGTAATGCTGTAATTTGCAGGTTTAGATGGTTGTTTTGTGAAGCTACCCACTGGCCAACAAATTCTTGCTGCCATAGGTAGGGATGGCAATAATAACATCTATCCTATAGCATTTGGTCTGGTGGACAAGGAAGACACAGCAAGTTGGTGTTGGTTTTTGACTCAGCTAAAATATGCAATTGGTGGGCAGTCAGCTGAGTTTGGCAACTACACCATCATATCTGATAGGCAAAAGGTAAGCATGCCTCTTACTTGACATTACTCATACTTTTTTCACCTAGTTGGTAGCATAGTACCATAGTTAGCTTGCATAGGAACATAGTAACATAAATGTACATTGCTTCATTATGCAGGGCTTGCTAAATGCAGTGAGCAAAATCTTTCCTAATAGTCCACATAGGTACTGCCTTAGGCATATATATGCCAATTTTCAATCTGCTGGCTTCAGAGGAGAAGAATTGAAGAAAATCTTGGACAATGCTAGCTATTCTTACACTAAGAATGGTTTTGACAAAGCAATGGCTGATTTGAAAGAGGAGTGTGAAGAAGCATGGCAGTGGGTATGCAAGATACCTGTTGAAAGTTGGGCTAGGCATGCAATGGACAATAATTGCAAAACAGATCTAGTAGTCAATAACCTTAGTGAAGTGTTCAATAGGATGATCCTTGACATAAGGGGAAAACCTGTGAAAACCATGTTTGATGGAATAAGAACCAAACTGATGGTTAGGCATGAGAGCAAGAGGAGTTGTGCAGCAAGAGCTAGATGGGCTATCACACCTACCTACTCTGAAATGTTAGAAGAATCCAAGGTATGGGCCAGACCTTGCAAAGCAGTGAAGTCAGTAGGTGATCTGTGGCAAGTTAGCAGCACTCAAGATAGGATTTATGCTGTAGATCTGCAGAAGAAGACATGTGGATGCAGAAAATGGGATATGACAGGAGTTCCTTGCAACCATGCTATTTCTGCCATTTACAAGTCAGCACAGTTTCCAGAGGATTTTGTACATGATTTCTTCAAGAAACCAATGTACCTGGAGGCTTACAATCCACCTATATACCCTGTACCTGGAGAGGATTCATGGACAAGGACAGACACACCTGACATTGACCCTCCTGTGTTCAAAATTGAGCAAGGCAGAGCACAAACAAAGAGGAGAAAGGGAAAGTTTGAAGTGCCACAGCCCAAGGTTACTTCTAGGATGGCATCTATCACATGTAGCAACTGTGGCAGGGTAGGACACAGGTACACTAGTTGCACTATGCCCTTGAAACCCTCACTTCAGATGAGACAGAACCAGCACCAGGTTTACTTTTGTTTCTACTTTTAGTCATTCTTGCTGGAATATTCATTCATTATTGCTGCCTAACATTGTCCTCAAATTCATAGGAAAATAGAGGGGCTGGTGAGTCTGCAGCACCACCAGCAGCACCTACTTCATCTGCACCACCACCACCAGCACCTGCTTCTTCCTCAACTGCAAGATCTGCACCTTCTGCTTGAAATATGTTTATGTATGGATCATGGTTACTTCTAAGATGGCATGTATCACATGATTTTTCTTGAATTCTTATAGGTGGGAGGGTTCGGTGACGACAAGAATTGATGCTACCACCCATATTTTAGGTCGGAGGGTTTGGTGACGACAATAATTCATACGACCACCCATATTTTAGGTCGGAGGGTTCGGTGACGACAATAATTGATACTACCACCCATATTTTAGGTCGGAGGGTTCGGTGACGACAATAATTGATACTACCACCCATATATTAGGTCGGAGGGTTCGGCGATGACAATACTTGATCCTACTACTAATATTTTAGGTCGGAGGGTTCAGCGACGACAATACTTGATCGTACTACTAATATTTTAGGTCCGAGGGTTCGGCGACGACAATACTTGATCCTACTACTAATATTTTAGGTCGGAGGGTTCGGCGACGACAATACTTGATGCTACCACCCATATTTTAGGTCGGAGGGTTCGGCGACGACAATACTTGATCCTACTACTAATATTTTAGGTCGGAAGGTTCGGCGACGACAATACTTGATGCTACCACCCATATTTTAGGTCGGAGGGTTCGGTGACGACAATATATAATGAAGTCATAGATAGCATATTGATTCAATTAAATTGCAACATAAAAAAGATAACAGATTATAAAACCAAGTCATAGATAGCATATTAATTCAATATAAAACCAAGTCACTGATTATATAACCAAGTCATAGATAGCATGACACAATTACACCATCATCACATAGAATCTAACTTAGCAATCCATAACTAATATATGTTCTTACATAGCACTACTACATCAATAAAAGAACTACTCATCCAGTAATGCCCTAACCCTCTTCATCTTTTCCTTGTTCACCTCGGCAGCCTTGTGCAAATCAGCAATGTAATACTCCAGTTTCTTCTTCTCTGCCTTCAGCTCATCCATCTTAGTTTCTACCTTCTCTTTCAGCATCTGCATCTTGTTCTTCTTTTCCTTCATCTCATCTCTCTCCTTTTCAGCCTTCTCCCTCATAAACTTATGCAAATCCAGAAGATTCTGTGAAAGAGGGACAACATCATGTGTGGAGGATGACCCCTGGGTACCACTTAGTGCTTGGCCCAATTCTATCTTCAGCTTTTTATTCTTTTCTTCAAGCTCCCTTTTGTCAGAAGTTAGCTTGTAGAAAGCTTCAGCTGATTCACAAGAATCTTTAATTCTGCCAGAATGTTCACTTTCATACATTTCCCACAACCGGGTCAAACATCTCTTAAGTGAATCTGGCCATTCAACATCCTGCCAAATAACCTTATCACAAACCCCACCTCCCTACAAGACATAGAATCTTCAGTTATCTATTTGTAATATTTAACTGAATCTTGGTTGACAGAATTGCTTCAGTTACATATACTTAACTGAATCTTGATTGACAGAATTTAACTGAATATTTAACTGAATCTTGCTTCAGTTACATATATTTAACTGAATCTTGATTGACATAAAAATTAACAACAGTAGTATATGAGGTTTAGGATTACTAACCGGTCTTGCGCAACCCAGAAACCTCCTGCCAGTGTTTTCTCCTTCAAATGCTACATATCTGGCTAGAGTCTCCCAGTGGTCGCATTTTTGATCCAGATCGAACGCAATGCCACAAAATTCGGGGTCGTGGAGGGTTTCGGGCACCTAAATGAGCAAAAATCCGTCGTGAATGGTCGAAAACGATGCAAACAATGGGGATTTCAGCCACAAATTTTTGGATTCCCAAATCAGAAAACCAAATCCCTAACCCTAACCCTAACCCTAGCCGCACAAAACAATGGGGAGGAAGGAACTCACATCTGGGTTGATATAGCTGCTCTCGTCGCCGAAGCTCAGGCGGTCGGGGGTGCTTTCCTCGCCGTCGTTCCATGAAGGCATGGCGTCGCGGCGGAGCTGAGCGGCGGAGCTGAGCGGCGGGCCGGGAGAGAGAGTGGAGAAGGAAGAGTGGGGTCAGCGAGGTGCGACCGGGTCGGATTCCGACCGTGTATACCTTGCCACGTCAGCCTGATAGCGGGCCCCACTTGCCAGAGTTTCGTCCGTTAACGGCCGTTCACGGAGAGGACGGTCCCACCAGCCACGTAAGCCTGACAATGGGTCCCGCTTGCCAGAATCGTGCTTAAAAAGCGGGCTCGAGCGTCAACCATCGAATCAGTGTTTCTTGTTCCCGAATTACTCGATACCGGTTGGTTTTTGATAAAAATTTGTAAACTGGTGGTTTTTTGTAACCCTAGCCCCAATTGTGGTGGTTTTATGCAATTACCTCCAAAAGAGCGCGATGGAACCAGAATTTTTCTATTGTTTCTTGGAAGAATTCGTATGGAACTCAACTTTGTTTTTTGCCAAAATCTAAAGACTTGAATTTACATCACACTTCAAACAGTTTACTAAATTAAATTTTGAAATCACCTTTCTTAAACATAATTTTGGCACATCAGACGGCACACATAAAAAGCAGAAGTAAAATATAGTTGAGGATATAAAATTTGCGCACCTTTTGTCCTTGAGGAAGTTTGATATGATATCGATGAGATGTTCTTGTTCGGTACCATCAAGTGGTACACTGCTATTAGGTGATACTTGTTTGAGAATTCTTGCGAGAACCTCCCTCATGTTACCGCCTTGAGTGACTGACACAAAAACCTTGTACTGGAACTTACTTCCAATCGCCTCATACAGTAGGCTGGCGAGGGTTGTTTTGCCCATACCGGCCGTTCCATAAATGAATGCCTTTTTGAGCTGGAGCTCCACCGGTGTTGTCTCTTCTTCTCCGACGAGGTGTTGGATGAGCTTATCCCTTTGCCCGACCATACCCACGAGCTCTGCTACATCCTTGCAGACAAAAGGATAAGCTCGAGGCTTGCCAGGAGTACTGGAGTCGTCGGTGCCAGGAGTACTGGAGTGGAGGCTTGACAAAGGGTTCTGCTTCTTCTTCTCCTCCCACTTGCTGCGGCACCTCTCCGACACATCACTTGCTCGTTTCTTGAAATCTTGGAAAGGGCTTGCTTTGATCTTGGTCTGTACGAACCGCTTGTTGCTGCGATTATGCTCCATGCTGTTGATGAAGTCGAAGATGGCGTCTTCCAATCCGTCCGCAAGATCCAACGCCTCCATCTTCAACGCCTTGGATGCCTCATCAAGCTCCTCCCTCTCCCAAATGTTCCAAAGGATGGAGTGCACGGGCTTGAGATTGGATCTGATGAACTTAACGTCCCTCCGAGTACGCCAATGAAGCTTGTACTCACTGCCCAGCAGAGCAGCAAGCTTGGCTATGACGGGCCCCAAGGCCCCCGTGGCTGCAGTCAGTGGCGGAGCTTGGACAAAAATTATGGGCGGGCCAAATAAGAAGAAACAAAAAAAATTATTCTAAAACATGCACTTCCCTAGAAAAAAATTATGTTGTCATTTGCAAAATTAAAGAAATAATTTGCAAAAAACTTCCAAAAAAAAGTTATTCTCCTCTAGATTCTTCTCTGAGTGATCTTACCCATGGCTCTTGCAATTTGCAAAATTGAAGAACAAATTTGGTAAAATAAAGAAATCGCTAGGTATAGAAATAGGAGTAGAGCGAGCCTCAATTCTGTCGCAGCTGAATATCTGACCGATGCGCACTGCCTGAGCAGCGGGTATAGAAATAGCTAGGTATAGAAATAGGCCGTACGTGCAGGCTGCAGCTGCGGTGATGCCCTGGCCGACCCCTGGCTGCGGGTAGCAGCTCGGTGCTGCTGCCTCCTGTACTCTCCAGCAATTCTATCCTTTTCCCCTTGTTTGCATGTCTAAATCGTTAGATCTAGGGAGGCACCGCCCATCCCCATGGACATGGCTCTCGAAGTCTTGCTCCTGTCGATTTCTGTCGAGACTCGAGACGAGACTGAGCAAGTTCTAGGAAGGAGAGGAGCTAACGGGCAGAATGGGCTGGGCCTTATGCATAGGAGTTAAACTCTTTTTTGCCAAAAACCTGGGCGGGCCATGGCCCAGTTCGGCCCAGCCGAAGCTCCGCCAGTGGGTGACCGGGTCGCGTTCCAGATAGATACCAGGCATCCTGCGCTCCGCCCGCCGTCTGTTGAGCTGCCGTGGCGCCATCTTCGTCCCGCCACCGATGGGCACGCTGGCGGCAGCCTGAAGGTCTGATGCCTCCGCCGGACTGCGGCCTGCTCCGCCTGCACCCCTGCTCCGTTGTCCGTTCATCCGTTGACCTGTACTCTAGTGGCCGCCGCCGCCGCCGCCTGGTCGCCTAGGCTCCTGGCCTAGGTGGTCTGTAGGGGAGGCACCCCTGGATCAGATTTGCAGATGACGGGATTTGGGGATGGATTTTTTTTTAGCTGGGATTTGGGGATGGATTTGTTGCGTCGTGATCGTGGGGAAGACAAGAAGCAGATGAGATGCATCGACTCAACTTACATGGCAGTGGGCTGGCATGTGGACCCATATTTTAACCATTTTTTATTTTCTGAGTTTTTTGAAACTTTTTATTTGCTTTACTTCCGGGTGCATATGCTCCCTCCACCAAAAAATATATTCTA
Source organism: Dactylis glomerata (assembly GCA_007115705.1). Taxonomy (NCBI): domain Eukaryota; kingdom Viridiplantae; phylum Streptophyta; class Magnoliopsida; order Poales; family Poaceae; genus Dactylis; species Dactylis glomerata. Next base: position 4,705,697 of record QXEO01000450.1, read on the forward strand.
TTTTTCAAAAAATTCTAACAAAAAATCACATTTACATCTTGATGTTCTATACGCGTTCTTACAGTTCCGTGAAAAACCAATATTTTTGTGGTTGATGTAAAAAAGGCAAACCATGTCTTATAAAAATCATTATTTTGAGCACCAAATTTTGTTTTTTAATTTTTACACAGCCCAAATGCTAATTGACTTTTCATGGAAGAACTTTGTGTGCATATAGCATTTAAAATGTACACATGATTTTTTTTGTTTGAAATTTTTTACATTTTAAAAATGTGTCAAAGATTCAATTTTAAAATAAAAGTAGTATATGGACCCAAGAGCCAAAACATCACTCCCCATAGCTACTTATGGATGTGAATATTTTGGCCGGATATGTTCCCTCCATGCAACATAAGGAATAGAATCACATGGTCGTAACATTGTAAAAAAAATGTGGGCCCTTTTCCTCCACGTCACATAATTGCTCCGATCCATATTATTTATCGGTTAAATAAATGTATATAAAAATTAAATTTAACTAAATGCATCACTATTTGAGACAAGTAATATGGATGAGAGGGGGTACTTCTAATAAAAATGCCCCGAAGATTACATTTTTTTTCCTGCACGTGTGACTTGACTAGTTCAACTTTTGTTTTCTACGCGGGTGACATCGGAGAACCTATGATACTAGATTCTTATGCGCGCCTTGCCGCGCTGCTCTCTAATTTTACGTTTTTTCTCTGAAATTATAATAATCATGTTTTCACCGGAGTATATGGCAAGGACAGGTACAACTTTATGCAAACAAAATAATTCACTTGACATGCACAAATTAATACAACCTTTCAAGCAGTTGAGCATAGTAGACGGGCGCTTGGGATCTCCAAGCTCCATCATGAACCTTAAACAAGAAAAGCATTAGCTCACAAACAACCATATAGATCACAAATAAAACACACACGAGTGTCTAGAATACAAGATATTAACATGGCATGATATTGATATTAAGCCAAAGCCACATCCTCGAAAGGCCTTGGTCATTTAAATAGTAAGTGTTGTGGCCTGCATTAGGCACACAAATCATCATACAATTGGCAATTTCCTAGTGATAAAAAAAGTATGCCTGGAGTGCATACATTCACACATACACTATAATTCAACCAAGTCAAGGACTGCATTACATTTTTTTGCTATTAATACTCAAATCCAATGTTGCATATGCATGTGCTAATTCAAAATGAAGTTACAACGGAGTTATTCTTTATTAGGTACAACTGACCAGTGGGTAGTTCTATTATGAAATAAATCTTATGACCATATGCATTACCGATTACTATGTGTGTAGATTATTTCTTGACTGTATCCATCATTTGATTACTGTGTCCATAGATGAGAAGAATCCATAGATTAGTTGCCCCCTAATTCAACATTTGCTAGCTTCATCGCCTCTTGAAACCTTCGCGACTCAAGGTTTAGGACTCACACTGTTTACATGGGATTTTGTCCTGCAACTCAATATTCTTCAAGCGCACACCTAGCTCCATTATAAGCCTTATAAAATTGATCACCTTGTCTTCCTCCTCAAACCCTTTTCATCACTGATAGCTTCAAGTTCAAGTGCTTGGAATTGGATATTTCCCACACCAAGTGGTCTTCTCAGCACTATCCTCAAACTTATTTTTACATGGGTGCCGAGATAACTGCATGGAGCAAAATGAAATAAATATACACATAGTACATTAAAGTTTTGCATGAGGCTCAATATCATACTTGTATTTAAATTGCAGCACAAAGGTAGCAATCAAGTCAAGATTTGAGTAAATATATGCTTTGCTAATAGGGCTACACCCTCTTTGGAATAAAGAGTTGTTGGAGGAACTGGCAGAAGTGAAATCCTATAAGAATTTTTCCTTTACAGCATCTGGGAAGACAGAAATGTATTTCTACAACTCTTATGAAATTAGTACGGTTTGGTGCAATCCATATGAATGTACGAAAAATTTAGGCTGGAAGCTTCATCAGTATGACGTTAGATGTGATGGGGAAATTTCTTTTGCGACTTTCATGTATATTGCAATTTATAAGGAGAAACCAAACATCGTTTAATAACATTCCAGTACAACTATGCTATCCTTCCTACAAAATCCACGAGTTCTCCCAAAAACTGCATCCCAAAGAGGACCAAGAGTACTGCTTTTATTATTTTTGGCAGCATAGACTATAGAGTAGTTCAATATAATACAGACACACTGGTCATTCGTCAGTACTGAATATCTAGAAAATTGTTAAACAAAAATTTGACTCCAAGATAGGAGGTGGATTAAAACAATGAAAGTAATAGACATACATAAATTATTCAGGGAGGGTGCCGCTTCAAGGATAAACAGAGTCCAATTTTGATTATGTATTTTGTTTTCAAGTTCTGTTGGCTCTCTAGTTATTTCTACAAAAAGTGCTACCTCTAACTAAGTAATAGGGCTTTTTGCCAAAGGCGATATGATCACTCTTTTTGAGATAGTAGCACAAAGATCTGTACATGTCTAGTAAAAAGATGACATGTGTACAAACCCCAACACTGTGTCGTGAAGAGAATACCCCTAGGCATATCCTCGAACCATAGGGGGAGATTTGCAAACGCATGGTTGGACCAATGCCCAACAGAAATCATAATGAAATATGCAAATGCATCGTTGGAAAAATCCCCAGCGCAAATCATAATGAAATATGCAAACACATCATTGAACCAATGCTTAGCAGAAATCATAATGAAATATGCAAACGCATTGTTCGACCAGTGCCCAACAGAAATCATAATGCTCGGTGGATCAAACTATGTCTGGAAGCAAAGCATGCGACATACAGAACTTCCCTTTTAAAAAAACCTATCCAATATTACACTAATATTTTGTGATAGCCAAATAAATGCTCTGAGAAATTACTGCAATTTAAATCAGCATGTAAAATTAATTAATATTGCTTGCATACATAAGGGTCAACACTTGAACCTAGTTGATTTTTTTCATCAAGACCATTTCTTCCTTATCTTTCATCGAGACAATTGTCTTGTCACTCAACAATATAGCCATTTCTTATCCTCCATAATTATAATAAAATCTTGCTTGTCCTTCACCAACTTTGTCAGTTCTTTCTCAAATAATTGTTTTTTGTATTCACATTTGTCATCCTCCATCTATAGAATAAAACATATTACTTAAACAAAACAAAATGTATTGTTCATTTGCAAGGCAGTAAGAAGCATCTATTCACCTTGGTATGTAGAAGTTCTAACACTTCAATTATTTTCCTTCCTAATTCAATGATAGACAAAGCTTTGATGTCTTAATTCCTCAAGAAACTGTTAATCTCTTGAGGACTGAAAAAGCAATGTAGAAATGACTTCAAATGGAAGTAAGGCTTGTAAGGATTGAAAGAACAGAGTACTATCCACCTTCCGTGCGCTTGTCAAGATCAAAATATAAGTCCTGAAACAATTATAGATGAGTTACTTTATTAAGTCCTTTACCTGATCTCTTTTTCTAAGACATCGATTGCAGTATTAGCAAATTCAACTAAAATTATAAAACAATAATAGCTCAGCTTCATTTCACACTTGCAGGTGCCACTTTTCAGCTTTTGTATATAGAAGTATGAAAAGAGTGTGGCACAATTTAGACAGTAAAGGACGTTTGGGAGGACAAAAAAAATCAAGAAGCTATCTATAATCTCATGGTTGTACATTACACTACAGAAAATTCAAAATTATGGATACAACCATTGGTAAGTAAAATTGATCTTCAAGTCCAATGTTTCATATTGTTTTTTCAACTGAACAACAGTAGCATTTCTTATATGCATTAAGAAGAGGCAAAAAAAAAACCAGGGAGTTACAAGGTATACATGTTGAGAATACCTTCTCCAAGAAAGCACTCTACAGAGAATTAAAACCTATAAGGAGAACTCTCCAAACCAGAAACGAATGCTTCGATTCATACATCATCTTGCACACATTGGTTAATGGTAACTACCTGAAGATGCTAGCGAGAATACACGGAGAGAATTAGCCTTGATGGATTCTTTTTGTAATTCAATATTGATGGAGATTGAGGCACCCAGAAATATCTTCTACGTTATGCCTCTACCTCTTCAGAATGTTGCAGTCAGCGACTAAAAATTAAGGAAATCATACAAAGCATTCTCTAGTTAACTCAAATGGAGTAGGGGAAGACATACCTAAATAACAGCCTATAACTAATGAATCGAGCGATCCAACCAGTAAGCTTCAAGTAAGATTAGATCAGCGCACCCACGATCGACCTGTCCTCACTAATCCCCAAACACCCGCCCTGCCTCACCTAGCTGATCGCCCCCACAATCCACCCCACCAACAGACCAATATTTGGTCGCAGGCGCATTGAAGAAAAGCATGCTGGTAAATGCATGGGTTGAAGAGGCAGACCTCCGTCAAAGGAAGAAGAGCGGCAATCCCTTCGACACAACCTCCGCCTCAGTGGCGGAGCTTGGACAAAAATTATGGGCGGGCCAAATAAGAAGAAACAAAAAAAATTATTCTAAAACATGCACTTCCCTAGAAAAAAATTATGTTGTCATTTGCAAAATTAAAGAAATAATTTGCAAAAAACTTCCAAAAAAAAGTTATTCTCCTCTAGATTCTTCTCTGAGTGATCTTACCCATGGCTCTTGCAATTTGCAAAATTGAAGAACAAATTTGGTAAAATAAAGAAATCGCTAGGTATAGAAATAGGAGTAGAGCGAGCCTCAATTCTGTCGCAGCTGAATATCTGACCGATGCGCACTGCCTGAGCAGCGGGTATAGAAATAGCTAGGTATAGAAATAGGCCGTACGTGCAGGCTGCAGCTGCGGTGATGCCCTGGCCGACCCCTGGCTGCGGGTAGCAGCTCGGTGCTGCTGCCTCCTGTACTCTCCAGCAATTCTATCCTTTTCCCCTTGTTTGCATGTCTAAATCGTTAGATCTAGGGAGGCACCGCCCATCCCCATGGACATGGCTCTCGAAGTCTTGCTCCTGTCGATTTCTGTCGAGACTCGAGACGAGACTGAGCAAGTTCTAGGAAGGAGAGGAGCTAACGGGCAGAATGGGCTGGGCCTTATGCATAGGAGTTAAACTCTTTTTTGCCAAAAACCTGGGCGGGCCATGGCCCAGTTCGGCCCAGCCGAAGCTCCGCCAGTGCTCCGCCTCCTCGCCGCCGCAATCCCTCCGCCGCAACCAAGAAACGAATGCAACCCAGCGGACCAGCCCCTCCTTTACCCCTTTTCACAACAGGAGCCCCCGTTAAAAAAAAGGAGCCAGCTATGAAACGAACCGACCATGTACATGCAACAGCAGCGATCGACATGTCCCCAGCCCGACACCTTATCACCGCCGCGGCCACTGTAGCCTGGCCCCACATGCTCAAACGATGCAAACGCACCACAGCGCACCATTTGATTCGGTACTCATGATTGGAATAGATTTTGTTTCTACATATTGTCACCTCCAGGTATGCGATTAATCGTCTGACATTTTGGCCAGGTGACGACAATAGTAGTGTCAATTATCAGTTCTGTTTTGTTTAGTACTTTCTCCGATCCATATTATCTTTTGTAAATACGGATGTATTTAGCATTAAAATACGTCTAGATATATTCATACGAGCGATAAGTAATATGGATCAGAGGGAGTACTTGTTTTTGAAAAATGTTTTTCTCAATCAGCGGTCAATCACATTAAAAAATCTAAGGCATCATTTGCACAATTTCATAGGAATTATAACGTCTACTCGGTTTTATTTTCAGAATTCTTTGTCTTTTGTGATGAAATCAAACAAACTTTGTATCCTATAAGATTGGTATTGGCTTGACATTGCAATCCCATTTTTTTCTAGTCCTGCATTTTTAGAACGTACGAATCAAAGCAGAGGCCTACATGTGCAGTTATCTATCACTCCTCGAGTGAAGCAAAGTAAGTAAACTACAGGAAACAATCCTCTGCTTCCGATGCATGGCGCAAAATAGAGGAACAGCACAAACAAACGGAGGTTGCCACCGCCACATGCGTCACCGAGCGTGCGCGGCGAGAGGCACGGCCTCGACGAGTGGCGTGGTTGCAGGCGACGGCACTGGCGAGTCGCGGCACACGGGGCAGGTGGCGCTCACGCGCAGCCACCGCTCGGCGCACCCGGCGTGGAAGCAGTGCACGCACCCCGGCCCGCGCCGGAGCGCCGCGGCGGCATCGAACTCCCCGAGACAGATGGCGCACGGCCCGTCCGCCGCGGCGGCGCCCGCCGACTTGACCTCACGCAGGAAGAACTTGGGGTAGAGTGCTTCGATGCTGGGTCCGTAGAGGCCCGCCACCAGCACGACGGCGCCGGCGGAATGGTGGGGGTCGTCGGCGTCGACGAGTCGCCGAAGCGCCACGGCGGCGCGGGCCTTGGCGCGAAAGCAGATGTAGGAGGCGAGCATGACTGTGGAGACGACCACGAGGACGCCGACGGCGATGGCGACGCCGTAGCCGAGCTGGCCACGCATGCCGCCCGCCGGGCCGGTCCCCGGCGCGGGCGCGGCCGCGATGGAGACGGAGGCGTGCAGCAGGCGCGCGCGCATCCTGGCGTGAGCTCTGGAGAGCTTGCTGGAGAAGAGCGAGGCTCGCGTGACAAGATTTAAGCTCGGAGAGGCAGTAGTAAACGGAGAAGAACGTGAGAGTGCGTACTTCCTGTCCGTGCGTCGATCGATGATCGATCTTCTCTGCTGATTCTCTCATGGCGAGCTTCGAGATTGACTTTGCATCGATCGTCGCATTGTAATGCATTTGGGCGCCATGAACCACGTGCTGCGGTTTTAGAATCCTATGCGTACAGTACAAAGCCATTGCCGACTAGCTCCATCGATCTCAAACAATTGAACAAGCCTGTTACTGTTGCCGTGGATCTTGTTTTCTTCACATAGTGGCAGCATTTCAGAATCTGCACCAGTCTACGACTGCGATTTTTTTTTTATTGCACTTTTTTTCAGATATTACATAAATGAGACGTTATTTGCAGCTATTTCGAATCTAGGACACCGTCATGACGGGCGAACGCGATTAGTTCTAATCGCATTTTGCGGACGCGATTAAGTAGTACTCGCGCCTGGCGGACGCGACTACTTTCTTCCCTGCATGCCGACACGCCCTCGAGGCCCGGGAAAGCGGGTGTCGCATCCGGCCGACAGGATTCCGACGTGTCGAGCCTAGCGGACGCGATTAGTGCGGCAGAGAGCGCCAAAACCATTCCGCGCCCCCTGCCCGTGCTCTCTGCTCTCCATCTCACTGCCCGTGCTCTCTCCTCTCACTCACTCACTTCTCTCTCACGCAGCTCACACCAGAGTTCTTTCTTCTCTAATATGTTTTCTTTCGATTTTGAGGCGATTTCTTGATCAAATTAAGTGGGATCTGTTGCAAGAAGTAGAGGAGAGCCCGATCTACATATGGGTTAGCTTGTAGAGAAATTTCATTGATCCGTTTAGTCGCATTTTGGTGTAGTTGGTGTTAGTTTTCCTGTAGCTGTTCATCTGTTCTTGATATTGTTCTTGTGTTCTACAGGGTGATTTTGTAGGTGCAGAAGTGGTGTGACGTGAGGTTGTTGCAATGTGGTGATTTTCAAGCTTGAAGGGTAAAAATGTTAATCTCATACCGTGGTCGTGTATTTTTTGTTGATATAGTTTAGCGGTGTAGAGATATGGGCTAATTGTGGAGAAATAATATTGGTGTGTATAGTCGCATGAAGGTGTAGTTTGTGTAAAATTTCTTGTCGGTGTTCTACTGTTCTTGATGTTGTTTTTGTATTGTCCAGGTTGATTCCAGTGCGGCTGGTTGAAGTGGTGTGACGTGAGGAATTTTCGAGGTGTTGGTTCGCACGCTTCAAGGGTAAAATTCTTATCTGGAAATGGTGGTATTGTAATTGTGTGTAGATATATTATAGCGGTGTAGTTGACAGAAGTAGGATTTTTATGTAGCAGGAGTCATGTCTGGATTAGTTAAATTTGTTATTCGTTATGGGTACGGTGCGGTCCGTAGCAGTGATGCTGGAGTTAATCTTAGTGACTTTGAGTATCATGAGGTGGAGTTGACTGATCCTCAAAGTATCCGTATTGGGGATTTCAAAAAGATGTTAATGGTGTTCTTAGGATGAGATCGTAAGCTATACACTGTCAGCTTGCAAGCTTTGTGGAGCAACTCAAGTAGCAATATATATTGTCAGTTGAAAGAGATAGAGCGTACCTCTTAGTGGGTCGGCTGGTTGAAAGGGTGTGAGCGACGGAAAACTTCCCCGATCGCCCTTGTGGTTGCGAACCGATTCCAGTCGGAGGGGAGGCCGAGTCAAGCCACAACAGCCAGGCAATTGGTTTTGGTTCCTGGCAGAGCATGCAACCAGCTGATGAGCCTGCTGTGCCCATGTCATATGCCAACGACATTGGGTATGAAACAGGGCAGAGCTGTCATGTATTAGGTGCCGCCGCAAATGATGGAGATGGGGAGATATTTTTAGACGATGAAGATGAGGTTTTGCAGCAGCAGATGGAAGTGAAAGATGTTGATGGAGATGCTGATGATATTAATTCATCTGACTCTGATGAAGAAGATGAAGAATAAGATCAGGAGGAGGCCGCGATTCCCAAAGAATGGAATCAAGACTTCTCAAATTTAATGAGAGTGAACGAGGGACACGATTCCGCATGGGAGTATCACCGAAACAGCATCTCAGTCGGTTCATTATATCCCGACAAGCAACGTCGTCAGGATGCAATAACTAGCTGGACAATGTCCACACAGAGGGTATTTAAAACAGTCGCGTCAAACAAGAAATATTTGACAGTGGAATGCACCAAGGAGAGATGTCCCGACAGGGTGCATGGCTACCTCCGCAAGAATGACACCTTCTGGGTGGTCAGCGACCACGTGCAGCACACATGTATTATTAGGAACCAGTTGGTGGATCATAAGAACCTGAGTTCCACTCTCATAGCTCAACTATTTCATACCCAGATAGTTGAGGGCAAAGCTATGGAGGTAAAGGCTATCCAGAAGACAGTGAAGCAGAGATACAAGTACAACATATCTTACGGTAAGGCCTGGAGGGCTAAGCAGAAAGCGTTGGAGACACGATTTGGGTCATTCTTTGACTCGTACGACTCGGTTGTCCGTATGTTGCACACGTTGCAGGAAAGAAATCCGGGCACCTATGTTGACATCCAAGACTCATGGTTTGAGGAGGACTCCACTGTGAAGGTTTTGGAACGAGTGTTTTTCTCGTTTAACATATGCATCGAAGCATTTAAATATTGTCGACCGGTGTTATGTGTGGATGGAACATTTTTGACAGGCAAGTACAAGGGTCAGATTTTGACGGCCATTGGACAGGATGGAAACAACCAAATTGTCCCACTGGCATTTGTTTTGTGGAGAGCGAGAACACCGAGAGCTGGTTGTGGTTCTTCAGACAGATAAAGATAGCAATTGTGAAGGAGAGGCCGAATGTTTGCATAATTCATGATAGGCATGCTGGTATACTGAGGGCGGTGAAGACGCTGAAAGAGGTCGATCCCGATGAAGAAACACCATGGATTGACTTGCATAGCCGGTGGTGCATGAGACATCTAGGTGCCAATTTTTTCTCACAGTTTAGGAGTAAGAATCTTATGAACCTGTTCAAAAAGTTATGCAAGCAAAACCAGCAATAGAAGTATGCATTTCTCACAAAGAAGCTGCATGAACTAACTAGAGAGCATGTTAAACATAGAAAAGCAGCCCGCGTAGCCGCAATAGCGGCTCATGCAGCTCTAGTAGCAACTCAACAAGGAACAACATTACCCCCAGAGGAAAAACCAATTGGACTTTGCGATCTGCCAGGATTTGATCCCCCCTTCTTAGGAGGCGTCCTGGGTCTCGCATAAAGAACTTTGTACAGTGGATAGAGCATATGAGCCTGTGGAGAGGTGGTCTTTGCTTCACGATGCTCATGGAGCTAGGTTCGGCTGTATGACCACTAACCTAGCTGAGTCATACAACTTTGTGCTTAGAGGAAATAGGGCACTCCCACTAACAGCAATTGTGGAGGGAATTTTCTATTGCACACTAAAATATTTCAAAGAGAGACGCGAGGAGGCTCAAATGTATAATTTAAGAAATCCTAACACACCATACTGTAAGAAGATAGCAAAATACATGGAGACGAAGATAGAAAAGGGTAGAGGACACATGGTTGTTGCCACCGGAAATGAGGAACTGAGGTTTGAGGTCCGTTTACAAACGGACAAGTTTGGCACTGGCAACATCATGAGGACGCATGAAGTGAAAATTGGAACTGAGGAGTTTCCAACTTGTGAGTGCACATGCAACAAACCAAAGTTACTTCACTTACCTTGCTCACATGTTTTGGCTGCGTGCGGGGTGCTTCAAATGGACCCAAAGTCCTTCGTGTCCCCCTACTACGGGAGAATGACTGTGGTTTACACTTGGACTGGCGAGATGCATGGATATCGTGCTATCGGTAATTTCAACACGGTAGATCCAGCGGAAAGGAAGTACATCCCGGATCGTAGTCTAAAGTGCACGAACAGGGGTAGAAGATAGTGTAGGCGCATCCGAAATAACATAGATAAATCTGAAGCCGGTGGACCAACTCAATAATGCTTCCTATGCAATACATGGGGACATAAGGATGATAAATGTCCCACTTTTGACCCAAACCGAGCTACTCGAGGACGTTCGAACCGTGGAAGAAGAGGTCACGGAAGAGGAAGAACGTAGACAATTTGTGAGGAACTACGTTTTAATTTGTAATATGTCAGCAACTACGTTTATATTTGTAATATGTCATGAACTACGTTCATATTTGTTATATGTCAGGAACTACTTTTTTATTTGTAATCTGTCAGGAACTACGTTTGTATTTGTAATATGTGAGGAACTATATTTTTATTTATAATCTGTCAGGAACTACGGTTGTATTTGTAATATGTGAGGAACTACGTTATTATTTGTAATCTGTCAGGAACTACGTTTATATTTGTAATATGTTAACAACTATGTTTTAATTTGTAATATGTCAGCAACTATGTTTTTATTTGTAACTTTGTTTACCTTGTACTAATATTTCTTGTTCAGGTATGGAGTATCCATGGATGCTTGATCCACACGTTGACTATGATCATCGGGGTAGATTACTGAAATATTATGGATTCCAGGATAATACTCATCATATCGAGCCTCTACAATGTCGCACTCCCAACGAGTACTGGATGATACACCCTGCTTGGGTAGAAAGGTACAAGTCATTTGTATTGATTATTACTAATAATTCTTGCCTTTTGATTATCTATTACTAATATATTTAAATTGCTTTGTAGGTTGAAGTGGGCTGGACTTCTACCTTTCGCACGAATGGTAGAGTCTACCCGTGAGGACTTGGAGTTGAATCCTCGTCATGAGGTGATAGAGACCGAAAGGAAGATGATCTTGGACAGGGCTTTGCTCACTGGCTTAGTGGACCGGTGGAGACCGGAAATCCACACGTTCCACTTCCGTTGGGGTGAGATGGCTCCTACTTTGCAGGACGTCTCATACTTGTTGGGACTTCCGTTGGCTGGTCATCCCATAGGGCCATTGAACGCACCTAGAAATTGGGCGGCGGATCTTTTAGCTCGTTTTAACGGAGTCCGTGGAGGGGTGGCATTTCCGGATATAGATTCCTCGCATGGGCCTAAATATGCTTGGTTGAAGGAGTTTCAGGTATATTACTGCATTATTATTTCATGCAATCTATTTCGAAATTCTGTTGCACTGTAAATTTATATTTTGTCTCATACTTGTCTATGCAGATATGGAAGTTTCAACCAAGACATACTATGACTGAAGAACAGATTACTCGGTCCTTGGAGGCGTACCTGATGTGGTTATTTGGAAAGATTATGTTCATAGAGAGTCACGGAGACACTATTTATGCGGGTTTCATCCCTATTGCACTTGAGATTGCTACTGCAATGACTCCGGATGACATTACACCGAGGAGTTGGGGTTCTACCTTGCTAGCAGGAATGTACAGAGCTATGTGTATTAGCTGCTGCAAGAGTAAGCGTACTTCTACCCTCCTTGGATGCCCACTATTTCTTCAGCTATGGTCGTGGGAGAGATTTGCAATTGGACGCCCAGACATTAAAGTGAGTGACCCTTTTCCTGCCAACGAGATGGTGGATCCTGATGGCATCGACATGACCACTATTGCTACACTTTGGATACGCTGAAAGGTACATGCGTAACGATATTATTTTAATTTTACATTGCTCAAATACATACTTTGCAAACTAACTGTTCTTTTTTACGTACAGAGACGATTTTGCCTTTGACCAGGTGAGGGGCTGCTACCAGCCGATTACCGAGGCATTTGATTTTTACCCCGGCGATGCGGTAATCTGATACCCATATTCTGCTACTAGTATCGCCACTAGATATCCTGGTGGGCTTTCTAATTTGTGCACAAGAGACCAGAAATACTTACTTACGAAGTCCAAGATTGTGTTTGATGTATTTGTGGAGGAGATGTCTCAACAGAGGGTTATGAGACAATTCAATCTTCTTCAGGATATAGTTCCACTGACAGTGGATGAGCCATTACTAGCAGAAATCTACGAGTAAGTTAACACAATTATTATAAACTAACATACTTGCTTGCATATCATTTTTTTATAAGATACATACGTGCTTGCTCTGCTATTTTAAGAAGATACATACGTTCTTGCGTCATATTATGGTGCTAATGTTATAATTTGCAAAAAAAGGTTAAAAAGGAAGGGCACTAATAGGACCGTGCAAAAGTGGCTAACATTTGTTGGGAAATACATTAGAGAGTGGGAATCTGCGCGGACGAATGTTTGGTCCTCAGATGTGCCGTTTGATCCTGAACTCTTTGATCAGTATTATACCAGGTATAACAGATGTACCCGCATATTTCTCACTAAGGCAAAAGACCCCAAGGGATATTTCGAACCAGCACTATGTGACATGTATGAGGCAGGATCTTCAGGAGGCACAAGAATACAAGCTGTAAGTTATTACAATTAAATGTTGATATGTTAAACTCTCTATTTTTTAGCTAATCATACACATTCTTTTTGGTTTTATTTTTGTAGGCCGATGAGGTGCACGACGTTGCTAATGACATTTACCACTTTGCACGATCTCAGTCTACCACGGCTCTAATTCCACGCCAGCCTGTTGTCACCTTTCTGGGCAAGGTGGAGAAGAAGCTACGTTCTATTTACTCCACTCTCATTTGCCGTACTACGGATAATGTTCGTCGGAGAAGTGGACAAATGGACCCTCATACCTGGACACCGCGTCCACCGCAGTATTCAAAAGTGCCTACGTCTCCAGCCCCTCTCAGGCATGCACCACGTCCACGTCTTGATCCGCAGGAGAGTATGAGGCCATCTTCTACTATTGAGCCTAGACGTTTAGCTACGCGGCGTTCCATGTCGAGACAGAGGCCACCTCTTCCTGATCAGGCTGGAGGTTCAGCTTGGCAGCATCAGCATCAGCCTGATCCTTACCAGGTTGGAGGTTCTGCTGGGCCTCACCATCAGCCTGCTCCTGATCCGGCTGAAGGTTCAGCTTGGCAGCATCAGCAGCAGCCTGATCCTTACCAGGCTGGAGGTTCTGTTGGGCCTCACGATCAGCCTGATCCTTACTAGGCTGGAGGTTCAGACTATGTGCAACAGCCAGAGTACGACTACTTGAGCCAACAACAGTATGGAGGTATAGCGGAGCAGATTTTTGGTTATACTCCACAGATGGGCATGCCAAAAGGTACATGAAGTTCACAGTTGTTGTATTTCTTAAGTTATACATAGCCGTAATTTCCTAATAGATTTTGTTGCATTGCACGCTACAGCCCAGGGAGGGACGTCGCCTATGCAGGGCTCGACTTGGATGACTGGTGACAACGATATTAACTCAGACCCTATGGGTGGTTATATGGCCTTGCTTACTACTCCTCCACCTGATCCCACACAACAGTCATAGACCGGCAACCAGGAGGTCGAGAGCACTCAGTACTATCGAGCGGCCCCTAACAGGTATGGATAGACGACGCCTCCGCCACGAGGACCACCACGTGCTCCGGGCCGTCGATGATCTATGTGATCTTTGTATCTTTGTATCCTAATAATTTGTATGCACATTTGCATTAGACATATATTTATAAGCATGTTTGCGGTTCTCATTGTACTACTACCCGATGATGTATGAGACTCATTGTACTACTACCCGATGATGTATGAGACACATATATTTGTCACGATTTATTTCCAACTATTTATTCCCGCCTATTCTTTTCCGCTCGTTCTTTCCCGCCTATTATTTCCCGCTCGTTGTTTCCCGCCAACATCATTCCCGCTCGTTCTTTTTAGAAAATTTATCCCGCTCGTTCTTTCTCGCAAACTGCTTTCCTGTTCGATTTTTCCAGCAAACTTCTTTCCCGCTTGATTTTTCCAGCAAATTCTTTCCCACTTATTATTTACCGCCAACTCCTTTCCCGCTTCTTCTTTCCCGCCTTCTGCATTCTATGTCTTCTTTCCCGCCATTTCTATTCTTCAAGTCCTATATAAGACCACCTAAACTTCAGTTCTAGCTCATTGTATCTTACCGAACATGGCGCCTCCCAATCGTAGTTGGAAAACACTTATGTCCGTAGAGTTTTTCAAGGCAGCCTGTAGATTCAGAAGGAACGGTGAGCTGGTTCCATTTGACGAGCTTGTCAATAGCCCCAACCTTCTCATTGAGGTCACATATGATTGCAATCGGAGGAAGTTGACAGGCCCATCTCGCACCTGGAAGGAGGTCCAGGCAGAACTTATCAATATCAACGGGCATTGGACAGATATAAAGGAGAGAGGAGAAGACATGAGCTTGTGGATTCAACATACCGCGCTCTGGATCAACGACAGCCACAAAGAGGAAGATATCTTCATGCCTAGCGATTGTGCCAAGAAAGGGGCGTCATCGAAGAGCAAAGAATCTACCTCGTCCAAGCCCAAGGGCGCTGTTTGCAATGGCAAAGGACCTGCACTGTCATGGTTTGACGACGAAGATGACTTAGACGACGACCATTTCATGCCTAGCGACTGGGCCAAAAAAGCTTCTTCAACAAAGGGCAAGAGAGTCGCCAAGCCTTAGTTATTCGTACTATATTTGTATCTTAATTTTAGTTGTCCTGAATCATGTATTTTTATTTTAGTTTGCGGTATGTAATACCGATGTATCACGCAATTTATTTCCTCTACTTAGCGGTATGTAATACCGATGTATCATGCATTTTATTATTATTAACAATATAGAATACCGATGTATCATGCAATTTTTATATTAATATAAATGTGACTTCAACAACTATTATCAAAATATTTGCCGCGACTAAAAACTCTCAAAAATTATGAAATAGCGACTCGTCGGGTGCACGTTGACTAAAACACTTCACCTGGGTCGTCAGGCGGGTGCGCGTAGCCGCAACGGACATATCACGTCCGCCGGACGCGATTTCTGACTCCCGCGGGGGCCGGCCACGACAGCAGGCCAACCACGGACGGGTCGTATCATCTGCTAACTTATCGCATCCGGCCAATGCGATTGGAACTTCTCGCGTCCGCCAGCTGCGACGGTGTCCTACTTCTGTAATTAGCTGCAAACGAATCCTAGTTTTGAAAATGCTGCAAAAAAAGTGCAATATTAAAAAAAAATCGCTCTACGACTGGGAAAACATAATGACACAATTGGATCACATGTTGCTAGCGTTTGAAGGCGTGTAGCAGACAGTCCTTGTGCGTGGTGAATAACCAGCCCGTTGGGAACCCCAAGAGGAAGGTATGATGAGTATAGCAGCTAGTTTTCCCTCAGTTAAGAAACCAAGGTTTAATATCGTTCAGGAGAAAAGCAGACAGCGACGACTGAAGGTGATGCTTGCTAGTTTGCGACAGCTTCGGACAATTTATATATGGCGCCTCGTCCAAGCTCTGCTTGCTAGCTGCAACGCGGAACCTGCACACAACACAACCAAGTACTTTGCTCCCAACTTGCGATGAGGTTGTCAATCTCACCGGTTTGCTTGAAACAAAGATTATGAGCGTATCGAGTGGAAAATAGTAGAGTATGCAAATAAAGTAAACAGTGCGAGTAAAGTAAACAGGTGATAGCAATATGATGGAAATAGGACCGGGATCCACAGTTCACTAGTGGTGTCTCTCCATAAGATAAATAACACATGTTGGGTAAACAAATTACAGTTGGGCAATTGATAGAATAAAGATAAACGTGATATGTCAAGAAGATCACTATGAGATTTACTCTGGGCATTACAACAAAATATATAGACCGCCATCCAACTGCATCTATGACTAATAATCCACTCCCGGGGATATCAATCCGAACACCCCATGAGTATTAAGTTGCGAACAACAGATAATTGCATTAAGCAAAGTGTGTAATGTAAACAAAGCATATGCCCTTGAGCATATGAATGTTGTTTTCTCCCTAGTAGCAACAGCACATCTACAATCTTAGAGGTTTCTGTCACTCCCCCAGGTTAAATAGAGGCATGAACCCACTATCGAGCATAAATACCCCCTCTTGGAGTCACTAGCAACTACTCGGCCAAGATAGCTACTAACAACGGAGAGCATGCAAGATCATAAACAACATAGAGATAACATAAGATAATATTCAGTACAGCAACTCAATCATAAACACCAATATTCATCGGATCCAAACAAACCAAACATGTAGAATTACATAACGGTGATCTCAATCATGTAAGGCAGCTCATGAGATCTAAATATGAAGCACATGGTGGAGAAGACAACCATCTAGCTACTGCTATGGACCCATAGTCCAAGGTAGACTACTCACTCATCGCTCCGGAGGCAAGCATGGCGATAAAGAAGACCTCCGGTGGCGATTCCCCTCTCCGGCAGGGTGCCGGGAAGAGCTTCTGGACCCCCCCGATCTTCGGGTCGACGGTGGCGGCGGATCGCGATGGGTTCTGGAAAAGTGATCGGGTACTTACGTTTTTTCCGTCGGGGGGTCTTTATAGGCGAAGGGGCGATGTCAGAGGTGGGGCCAGGTGCCCTCACGCGGGGCTCACGCGGCCAGGGGCCTGGCCACGCCAGCCCTGCGTGTGGGGCTCTGGTGGCCCCCCTCCTACTCTCCTTCGGATCTCTGGAAGCTTCCGGGTTAAATAAGACTTCAGGAACTTATTTCGTCCAATTCCGAGAATATTTCCTGTGTATCACTTCTGAAACACAAAAACTGCAGAAAACAGGAAACTGGCACTGTGGCAACTCGTTAATAGGTTAATTCCGGAAAATGCATAAAAGTGCCACGAAGTGTAACGAAACAATAGGCAAATGGTGTAAAAACAAGCATGGAGTGTCAAAAATTATAGATACGTTGGAGACGTATCAAGCATCCCCAAGCTTAACTCCTGCTCGTCCTCGAGTAGGTAAGTGATAACAAAGAATAATTTTTGAGGTGACATGCACCTACACAATCTTGATCATATATGTAAGCATTTGTGAGCTGGGATCATAAGAACTTAAAACATGGGCATGAAGATATAATCTTGACAATAAGAAACTTAGCAACCATGTTGTAAACATGCAAATGAACACAAACAAAAGATCATGAAAATGAAACAATGAAAGTCAAACGTGTGTTCAAATCATAAGAAAAAACATACAAATGGTTTTCAGCTTGTCCTTCAAAGAGAGCAAAACATAAATGCATAGGACACCTTCAAGTTTAAGAGGGCGACTAGATACAAATAATTTAAGAACAAGTGAAACCAACAATATGAATCAATCAATGAACTTTGGGACAATGCATATCACACTAAGAATGATAACTATGCTCTCTTATGGTGCATAAAGATAGAAGGTGGTGACTCAACATAAAAGTAGAAGAAAGGCCCTTCGCAGAGGGAAGCAGTGATTGCAAGTTTTATAACCTTCAAAAATTATGGTACTTACCGGCTTTGAGCTCTCATTGCCCCCATCATAAGCATCTTGAATGGTTAAAGTTAATGCGAGAACAATTATGATGCATATGCTTGACAAATCATAAGTTCAAAACCTCGTGCCCCATGAATGCGAGTACCCAAACCTCATGCTACTTTACTTAGAGTCCCAAGCAAGGCTCTTGTCATTGTAAGTATATGCATATCATTGAGAACCGCCAATGGGGTACCTCTGTGCCCGATGACATGGAACAAGCCCACACCAAAATGACAGGACAAGCAGACAATGAACACCTCGACATCTCTTTTATTTGCCTTTTGTTTAGTTTTTTATTGTGAGATGCGTCATCGTATGTTCACCAGGGGTATGCTGCAAATTTCCACCATGAATTATGCATGGCTTAGATTGGCGGCCCGGCGTTTCCCTAACACATATACAAACTCCATGATCCCCACAAGATTCCCAATTCATTTCACACCGCGGCCATCCATAAACAAAAGATCACGATATCAACTCAAATAAGAAGTGCAATGTTGAAAGCTTGCCCATGACAGCATGGCTGGGCTAGAATCCAACTTACAACTTGCAAGCATAACAACTCAACATAAGAGACCACTGATGTCTACGCACTTCTATTCTTGTAGACACTTGTTGGGCCTCCAAGTGCAGAGGTTTGTAGAACAGCAGCAAGTTTCCCTTAAGTGGATCACCCAAGGTTTATCGAACTCAGGGAGGTTAGAGGTCAAAGCTATCCCTCTCAAACAACCCTGCAATTACGATACAGAAAGTCTCTTGTGTCCCCAACACACCCAATACACTTGTCAGATGTATAGGTGCACTAGTTCGGCGAAGAGATAGTGAAATACAAGTGGTATAGATGATTATAAGTAGCAAACGTGATGTGAAATAAATATCGCTGCGAGCAAACAAGTAACAAAATAGCAAGTAAACGGTGTGCAAAGCTTGGAAATAAGGCCTAGGGATCATACTTTCACTAGTGGACACACTCCCAACAATATAACATGATTGAACAAATAAACAACTTCTCTCCACGATGGTACTCTGAATTACTCTCCTATTGAATAACACTAATCATTGTGTAGTGGCTACAGAAGCACCCCTTAAAGTTCATTAAGTACTTGATAAACACCACTCATAGAGACATCCAAATCAGATCACAATTCAAGATAGAAATCATTGCAACTTAGACCAAGTACTAACACGGTGCACACACTGTCAACATTACACCATTGAAGGAGGAATAGATCACTCAATACTATCATAGTAATAATTACTCTCATAATCCACAAGAGATCACGATCATAGCCTAAACCAAGTACCACCATGATGCACGCACTTTCACTGTTACACCATGGCAGGAGGAATAGATTACTTTAATAACATCACTAGAGTACACTATAATAATTAAGCATAGGGGTAGCATAATATCTGAATAATAACATTTACTTGTTCAACATGATACAAAGCTCACGATCACATAAAGATCACATCATGGGAGAGAGAGGTGAACCACATAGCTACCGGTAGAGCCCTCAGCCCCGGGGATGAACTACTCCCTCCTCATCATAGGAGACAACAAGGTTGATGGAGATGGCGGTGAGGTCGATGGAGACGGCGGAGACGGCGATGGAGACCGATGGAGATGGCTCCGGGGGCACTTCCCTGTCCCGGCAGGGTGCCGCAACAGAGACTTCTGTCCCCCGAAATTCGTCGGTGGCGGCGGCGGAACTGCGGAACTCTTTCTGGAAAATTGCCGACCCCTTTAGGGTTTTCCGTCCCGAGGCTTTATATAGGCGAAGGGGCGATGTCAGAGGGCAGCCAGGGCCTCCTCACACATGGGTGGCGCGGCCAGGGCCTGGGCCGCGCCACCCTAGTGTGAGGGCAGGCCCTGGCCCCTCTCCGGCTCTCTTTCGGATGTCTGGATGCTCCCGGGTAAAATAAGACTTCAGGAACTTGTTTCGTCCAATTCCGAGAATATTTCCTGTGTATCACTCTGAAACACAAAAACAGCAGAAAACAGGAAACTGGCACTGTGGCACTTGTTAATAGGTTAGTTCCGGAAAATGCATAAAAGTGCCACTAAGTGTAACGAAACAATAGGCAAATGGTGTAAAAACAAGCATGGAGCATCAAAAATTATAGATACGTTGGAGACGTATCAGCATCCCCAAGCTTAACTCCTGCTCGTCCTCGAGTAGGTAAGTGATAACAAAAGAAATAATTTTTGAGGTGACATGCACCTACACAATCTTGATCATTTATGTAAGCATTTATGAGCTGGGATCATAAGAACTTAAAACATGGGCATGAAGATATAATCATGACAATAAGAACTTAGCAACCATGTTATAACATGAAAAGAAACACAAACAAAAGATCATAAAATGAAACAATGAAAGTCAAACGTGTGTTCAAATCATAAGGAAAAACATACAAATGGTTTTCAGCTTGTCCTTCATGGAGAGCAAAACATAAATGCATAGGACACCTTCAAGTTTAAGAGGGCGACTAGATACAAATAATTTAAGAACAAGTGAAACCAACAATATGAATCAATCAATGAACTTTGGGACAATGCACATTATACTCAGAATGACAACTATGCTCTCTTAATGGTGCATAAAGGTAGAAGGTGGAGACTCAACATAAAGTAAAAGAAAGGCCCTTCGCAGAGGGAAGCAGTGATTAAACATGTGCTAGAGCTTTTCATTTGTAAAACAGAGAGATAAAAATGGGTTTTGAGATGTGGTTGTCTTTGTCAACGACTGGCAATGGGGTTCTTACTATCTTCCATACAAAAAAGAAGCAAGTTTTTGAGAGAGAGATTGGCACTTTTGTGCTCTTTTTATAAAACTTGGCACTCCTCCCCACCTTTTTTCCTTTCACAAATCATGGCTAACCGATTCCATCGGGTGCCCACCAACATTCACTTTCCATGGAGGAGTGCCTTTTTTCTTTCATTTTTTTCTCTTTTTTTTTTCTTTTTGGAATAAGCAATATGGAAGATAGCAAATCCGACCACTACGTCCCCATGAGCTAAAAACAGTGGCACAAAACGAGAAGTAGTTGAAAGTTTTTGAAAGGTAGCACATGAAAATTTACTTGGAATGGCTTACAAATACCATGCATATGAGTTTATAGTGGACACAATGGCAAACTTGGTTTTTGGGAGTTGGATGCACGAGTAGAGCTCATACTCAGTACAAAATGAGGGCTAGCAAAAGACTGGGAGCGACCAACTAAGAGAGCAATAATGGCCATAATCATGCAGAGCGACAAAGCGACATTAAAAGAAGCATAAGATGGCATCAAAAGTCAAAAACTAAATGATCATAGAGGCTATTGGCGACTTTGTAAGAGTCTAACATGTGTGAGCATGCGCCAAGTCAACCCAAATAAAGCATCAAGGAGAAAACCAAAATAATGCTTCCAAACGATAAAAACAACGCATGATCTTTTCAAAGGCTCATTAAGCAATCTCAGTTATTTGAGACAAGTCATGCTACAGCAAAACCACTAAGCATACTATCAAAAAGACATCAAGCACGACATGCAAAAGTCTAAACCGCAGTCTACACAAGCTCCTTCTTGTACCACTTTTTTGCATAAAGCTTTTTCTCTTTTCCAACACCATTCAAACTTTTTTAATCCAACTCTTTTGAGGAAAATCAACAAAGATCAGAGGCAAAAATACACCTTGATGAAAAGATATAAGAAGATCTGAACGCATATCAAGGCGAAAACGAAAACCAAAAGCAGTAGCGGAAAAAGAGAACACTCGTTGAAACGATAAGAGTGAAAAATAGAGTGTTCATGGCAAATGAAAACGAGTTCATCTCCTCCAAAAGAAACATGATGTGATCTAACCATTTATTGCAGCAAACAAAACAAAACTAACTAAGAAAACTAAAACAACTAACGCTCCAAGAAAAACACATAATGCATGAAGCAATAAAAATATAGTGTCTTGAAAGGTGACCTGATTTTTGCCGATGAAGAAGGGGTGCCTCGGGGGCATCCCCAAGCTTTGACGCTTGTACTTCTTGGATATTTCTTGGGGTGATGCATGGGCATCTCCAAGCTTGAGCTTTTTGTCCATTCTTCAACTCATCTCATCATTCTCCAATCCCTACACTTGAAAACTTCCTTCATACAAAACTAAACACAAATCTATTAGCAACATTAGTGTAAGCATAGCATTGAATCAACCCTTTTTGCTTCAGGTTTCAACTCAAAACCACCACATATATAGCAAATACTACTGTAGCAACTTCCCCAAAATTCCATGATCAAAAGAACTCAAAAGAATGCGATAAAGTGGCAAACACAAATATTGGCAGAAATCTGTCAAAACTGAACAGCTGACAAAGGACGAATTTTTTAGGTGTTTTCTGTTGCTCAAATCAAAAAGTGTTCAACTAACGAAAGTTTGGATATAACCTGGGGCATATGCACAAGAAATCTCAGGTCCAAAAGATATACAGAGAATTTTCACGAATATTTACGGTGCAGCACCGAAAACTGTTTCAGGACAGCAACATCCCCAAATTTTACCTCACTCAAATTAGAGGCTTCTCTTGGCACAAAAACGAAATAAAAAGGATAAGGAGCGGTTATTACAGTAGTAATAACTTCCAAGACTCAAATAAAAGAAAGATTACTGAAAATAAACATTGGGTTATCTCCCAAGAGTGCTTTTCTTTAACGCCTTTGAGCTAGGCGCAGTAATTTGCAAAGATGCTCATGTGGGCGCCATATAAAAGCTTGAGGCAAAGGCGCCATATAGGAACTTAAAGCAATAGAGAGCATCAAAAAGCAAGTATGGAACACATTTATATCTGAACCACTTCCTATGCATAGGAATTTTGTAAGAAAATAAATCAACGAGGAATATAGTAGCAAGCATGGATAGATAAAACAAGTGCCACTTCATGATTTGTAACATAAAGAGGGGAAACTTAATATTTTTGAGATCCATCAAACCATGTTTCCCTCTCTCATAATAACTTTCAGTAGCATCATGAATAGAACTAACAATATAACTATCACATAAAACATCCCTATCATGAGCTACATGCATAAAAGAATTAATACTCACCACAAGAACAATAGTAGTAGGAGCAGATTCAACAGAATAATTATTCTCATCACCATAATCATCAAAAACAGGAGGCATATTGTAATCATAACTAATTTCCTCCTCAAAAGTAGGTGAACTGAAAATATTATACTCATCATCATAGCCATCATAAACTAGAGATTTAGTGTCATCACAAGCTAAAGAACAGCTATTTCGCAAAGCATATTCTTCAAACATATCATCATAAGAAGGAACATCACATATGGGAGATAAAATATCATCAGAGCAAACTTTCTCCACTAAAGATGGGGAACTAAAAATATCATGCTTAACAAAACCAGCTTCCCCAAGCTTAGACTTTTCTATAGCATTAGCAATAACGGTGTTCAAAGCATTCATACTAACAACACTATTAGCATGCAAATTAAGCTCCAAAGGTTTTTCAATTTTCTCTTCAAACACTTCATATCTAAACTCAGGAAAAAGACTAAAGAACTCATTGTTTTCCATTAAGCCTAACTAGTGAAAATAAAAACAAGAAACAAAAAGATGTAATTGCAGAATTTAAAGGAAATAACTCCGAGCACTCGCACAGGAGGATGCGAGTACCTTTTACCTTACCTCCCCGGCAACGGCACCAGAAAAGAGCTTGGCGCGTGGTTGATGAGGGAGGTTATTCTTCTTCAATCCTCTGGAAAGAACTATCTAGATTACGAGTGCCTTTTACCTTTCCTCCCCGGCAACGGCGCCAGAAAAGAGCTTGATGTCTACGCACTTCTATTCTTGTAGACACTTGTTGGGCCTCCAAGTGCAGAGGTTTGTAGAACAGCAGCAAGTTTCCCTTAAGTGGATCACCCAAGGTTTATCAAACTCAGGGAGGTTAGAGGTCAAAGCTATCCCTCTCAAACACCCCTGCAATTACGATACAGAAAGTCTCTTGTGTCCCCAACACACCCAATACACTTGTCAGATGTATAGGTGCACTAGTTCGGCGAAGAGATAGTGAAATACAAGTGGTATAGATGATTATTGAAGGGTTTCGCAGCATAGTAAATCAAAAAATTTCCTACGGATGCGAACAAGAAAGCCAAGATCTAATCTAGGAGATGTAATCAACGAGAGAGGTAGATGAGATCTTCATACCCTTGAAGATTCGCACAGCGGAAACGTTCAATAGAACGTGGTTGACGTAGTCGTACTCGTCGTCTCCTCCTCGCGATCCGATCCGATCCTACGCCGCAAGTGGCGGCGCCTCCGAGAGTTGCACACGTGCGGTGCAGCGACGTCTCCTCCTTCCTTGGTCCAGCAAGTATGGTGGAGAGATAGATTGGATCAGCAGCACGACGGCGTGGTGCTTATGGTGGAGAGTTTCTGCAGCAGGGCTTCGCCTACGCGCAGTCGCGAGAGAGAGAGAGGGAGGGCAGCAGTTGGCGGCTAGGGTTTGGGTTAGGGGTAGAGAGGGCTGCGCCCTTGCCTCCTTATATATAGATGGGTGGCCGGCCAGCTTGGCCTCTCCCCAAACCCTAGGGCGCCGACTTGGAGTAGGAAGAGTGGGGGGCAAGTTTCCCCCCCTTCCTTCTTTGAAGACTCCCTTAGGGTTTCCCCTTGGGCTGGCCGGCTGGGCCTTAGGGGCCTTGTGCGCCTGGCCCAGGGCGGCCAGGGCACTTCCCCTTAGGCCCACGCAGGCCTCCGTCAAGTGGGCCCACGTTGGTCCCACTCCGGAACCTTCTAGAACCTTCCGGTACAATACCGATAAACTCCGAAACCTTTCCGGAATCCAAAAACTGCTTTCCTTTATATGAATCTTATTCTCCGGACCATTCCGGAACCTCTCGTGACGTCCTGGATCTCATCCGAGACTCTGAACTAAAACTCATAAACCAATTATCCATTCTATCCTAGCATCGATACACGTTAAGTGTGTGACCCTACGGGTTCGAGAATATGTAGACATGATCTTCTATCAATAATCAACAGCGGGATCTGGAAACCCATATTGACTCCCACATATTCATCGATGATCATATCGAATGAACCACGATGTCAGGATTCAATTAATCCCGTATATGTATTCCCTTTGTCACACGATATTTTACTCGCCCGAGATTTGATCGTCGGTATCGCCATACCTAGTTCAATCTCGTTCACAGCAAGTACTTTACTCGTTCCGTAATCCGATATCACTTTGTGATTAACTCCTTAACCACATGCTTGCAAGCGGTGTTGATATCGATTACCGAGTGGGCCCGAAGTATATATCTCCGACTTGGGAGGGACAAATTCCATGTCGATACATACAACCCAACAAGTACTTTCCAATCACCTGAGAGACACCTTTATGATCACCCTCACATAGGATGACGTTTGATGACCTCAAAGCTTTCTTCCGATACTAGGGAGTTGTATTATCTCATGGTCTAAGGAATACAATACATGACATAGAAAAAGCTTCGCAAAGATGAACACGATGACACGATCTAATTGCTCTGCTTTATTTGGGTCTGTCCATCACATCATTCTCCTAATGACATGATCTCATTATTAATTGACAACTCATGTCTATGGTTAGGAAACCTTAACCATCATTAATCAATGAGCTAGTCTAGTAGAGGCGTACTAGGGACACGGTGTTGTTCATAAACCACACAAGTATTAATGTTTCCGCTTAATACAATTATAGCATGGAGTATAAACATTATCATGAACAAGAAATATGATAATAACAATATTATTATTGCCTCTAGGGCATATTTCCTTCAGTCTCCCACTTGCACTAGAGTCAATGATCTAGTTAATACTTGCGCCTTTAACACCTATGGCATTCCGGTGTTATTCATACGCGTTGCACGTGGTAAACCTTATCTACGGGTCTGACACTTTCAGGTCCGTTTGTATTTGCATATTCTTTTGCGTCAGCACGCATTACTCATTTTGACATGAGATGGCATCGTATAAACTTGGTCTTCTGGCAAGACCTCAATTTCTTTGCCGAGACTATGTTGTCACTATTGTCATACAATAGAACTACATGGTACTAGCACACTTAAAAATAGCGATATCCACCGTGCGTCGAAATACTCATTGGTCCGCACACATCGGTATGTATGATTTCCAATAAGTCCGTTGCTCGCTCCATTATTCCGGAGAACGGGTTTTTTGATCATCTTGCCCATGAGGCATGGCTTGCACGTGTCAAATGATTCAAAATCAAGAGACTCCAAAAGTCCATCAGAATGGAGTTTCTTCATGCGTTTTACGCCAATATGACCTGGACGACAGTGCCACAAATAAGTTGGATTATCACTATCTACTTTGCATCTTTTATGCCGCTTCTAAACCGATTATATACTTAGCCCTCGTTGCAGTGTCCGCCACAATGTTAACATTGGAACTCATCCAAGTCATCATGGAACTTTCTTCCATCTTATTGTGCCACCTTCTTACTCAAAACAAATAGCTTAAATTGAGATAAAATTTTACTTGTATGTGTGACAAAGCCAATGTAACTCATTGCAATGAACCATTTGTCACTTCTGCATACAGAACATATTCTTAGTTCTTCGAAAGTGCATAAGAATATCTTTACTATTGTCCAACGATCATCATATGAATGCTATAACCCTTAGAGCATTGGACACATCTGGATCTACATATCATGGTATACAAGATTGATAAAATCATTCTTGTGGTTTCACTCATCAAGTGTCAAAACAATTGATTCTTGCTCCAACCTCTTCCATGCAACAAGAACCGTTCTTATTGTTTCCATATTGAACAAATTCAATATTTCATCTATGTACTCTGGCAAAACTATATTAGTGCCTCAATCTATCTGTATAGACATTGATGCTCAATATTCTGGTTTTGCCTAAGTCTTTCATCAAAAATCCAATTATAATGAAAACTTAACAATATCAAGAAAAACACATTATTTCTAATAAACGATATGTCGTCCACATAAAGTATTAGAAATATGTCTTAGCGCTCCCACTTACTTTCTTGTAATACAAGCATCTTCAAATATCTTGATGAAATTAACACTTTAACATTTTCATCATTGAAGATTCCAACTTCGCTATGCTTACTTCTACCATAGAAGTTTGCATACATATCTAGGAACCTTTGAATCAACAAAACCCATTGGGTCGTGTCAGGTACACGTCCTTGGTGTGCATTCCGGTAGAGGAACGTTGTTTTGTTTATTCAACTAACATATCTCTATATGTAATTGTTGCTAGAATAATTCATATGACGAAGTCAGGGCCCATCATTGCTTCTTTGTATATTGTTGGTTACTATTATCTAATAATATCTCGTCCTCAAATCTTGCTATTTGATTACGACCAACTTGGTTAAATAGGAACTTCGATGTTGTGACTACAACATATTGTAGACGCGTGAGCTATGAATGCAGTTGCCGCTTCCAGAACATATTCTGGTGCTGCGCTACTCTGATCAACTTGCTCAGATTCAATAACCTCATCAAGTTCTATCTTCCTCCCACTTAAACCTTTCGCGAAAAAACTCCTTCATAAGAAATTCACTTCTTTTAGTGACAATCACTATGTGTTTGGGTTCATAGTAGAAGGAATACCCATCGACATTCTTTGGGATAACCTACAAAGACTTACTAATCCGATTTTGGTTGTAAACATTTTTACACATATGCCTTGCATACCAAAATTCAAGAAAAGACAACTATAACTTGTATGGTGTCATTTCGGCAGATTATGATGGCACTCTATTCAGTGAAAAGCGGTAGTCTCTAAAGCATAATCCACAAATTATATTGGTAGTTTATTTCATTATTGATCTAACCATGTCAAACAAGGTTTGATTACATCCATCGAAAACTCCATACTCCTATGGTGTTTATCACGATGCAAGTTTGTGGAACAATTCCTCTAACTCTTAGATGTTTGCTAAACTTGTAACTCAAATATTCTTCTTGATGATCTAATCATACAACTTGAATATTCTTGTTACAACAATTTTCACTTCATAAATTGAACAATTTCAATTGTTTCATACTTCTATCTCATCAAGTAGATATACAATACATCTATTTGAGTCATTGATGAAATAAAAAAATACACCATGATCGACTTCACACCATGGACTACATACATCAATATGTGTGATCTCCGTTTAGTTAGTCGCTTGTTCTGTCCATGGCCCATGAACGAAGTTTAATCATCTTTAGGAAAAGTCTCACAAGCGTCAATCAAATAAAAATCAATTGACTCGAAAATCTATCAATATAGAATTTCTTTCATGTTTTGTTTCCAATATGACTTAAACGGCGGTGTCAAATATAAGTGAAATTCATTTTGTCTTGCGACCTTTAGCATCAGTGTTATAAATGGCTATTTCACCAACAAGATAATAATAATCTATCCATCAATTATGGAAGACGGTAATAATTTGAACAACCATTGCTCTCATAATACCAGAACAAAATAACAATTATTAAGTTCTTAACATATCTAGAAGGCTAGGTTTTATGCCGACGGAAAAACACAATAACACATTTATTTGTTTCTCGATGCGCATTGTTACCACATTCTTTTGCTAGTTACTTAGGCCATCGTAGTTCTTGTATTGTTGCTTTGTATGACATTTCATACCAACAATCTAGTATCCAATACCCAAGAATTACATTATGTACTTTAGCAAAGAATACATCTATAACATGTATATCATTTATATACCTGAGCTGGACAATTCCAGTCTTTTCCTTTTTTTTTCTACCAAATAATTTTGCAGATCCTATTTAGCATTTCCTTTCCTTTTAGAAGAATCTATCGACATCAATAGTGGCGTCAATCATTTGACACATAGTCTAAAGGATTTTTAGTCAAATACTAATAGCCTTGGATTTTGCACTATGAAGTGGATCACTATCATCATATGATTGGTATTCTTCCAGATTCCATTCTTTAGTATTCCTTTTGGTATAGCAAAACAATTTAGCCGATACCTTTTCATTCGTCCTATCATGACATCTTTCATGATGAAACTACTATAGCTTATAAGGATGAATGTAAGTATAATATTAGTTCCCAAACTTTTGGGTGATCGGGACGCCTAGCATCTTCAATCTTCGCATATAGTCATACAATATGAGCATATGTTCTTTTACTTAATTATACTTCATCATTTTGCAAACAATCAAAGTCTTAGATATCAAATATCTTTCACTTCTTATTTGTTTCTGAAACAATTCTTTCAGCTCGATGATCACTTTGATTCTCAAACAATTTTGAAGATCAATTTATCATGAAGGCAAACATATGATCTTTAGATACTAAACTTGAATCGTTGCTCTTAGATTAATACAATTTATTAAATCGTATGGAGCAAGTAAGGTTTGCTAAAGTTTGCAATAGGACTTAATCTTTAGTCTTGACATTCTAACTAAACGGCACTAGACCGAAAAGTGATTATCCAGAATTCTATAGTTCTTTAAACTCAATTAAGCTAAGTGTCGGTGGAAAACGGTGCCAAAGACTACAACGACTTTATGCAAATACAACAAGATTTAGTTCAAGATAATTAGTTCAAGTTAATCAAATTACTAGATGAACTCCCACTAAATTCAACATCCCTCAAGTTGTTTAGTGAACACGATCCAAATTCACCACACCTAATCCGATCTTCACGAGAAGAGATGTGGTTTCAATGGTGGACAACTCAGTGTCGATCATATCATTCATATGACTCATGATTAACCTTTCGGTTCATGTGTTCCGAGGCCATGTCTGTACATGCTAGGCTCGTCAAGTCAAACCCAAGTATTTTCCGCGTGTGCAAAACTGGCTTGCACCCGTTGTATGTGAACGTAGAGTTTATAGCACCCGATCATCACGAGGTGCTTGAAAACGACGATCTTTCGCAACGGCGCATACGAGGGGAGAACACAATTTTATCTTGATCTTTAAGTGAGGAATCATCTTATAATGCTACCGTCGCGATCTAAGCATAATAAGATACATAAAAAGATAAACATCACATGCATATAATTTTATGTGACATGGTATAGCCAATCTCCGCGCCACGATCTCCATCTTGTGCGCGCCGGCATGATCTCCATCACTCCACCATGATTGCCTCCACCACGAATAGCAACTACAACTATTGCTAACTACTTAGTGATAAAGTAAAGCTATTACATGGCGTATAAGAAGTTGACACGCAGGTCATACATAATTATAAAGACAACCATATGGCTCCTGCCGGTTGTGAACTCATCGACATGCAAGTCGTGAAAGATTACAAAACATGATCATTGCATACAACTCAATTCATACACATCATGTCTTGGGACATACCATATCACAAAACACTCCCTGCAAAAACAAGTTAGACGCCTCTACTTTGTTGTTGCATGTTTTACGTGGCTTATGGGAGTAGCAAGTTAAGAACGATTCTTACCTACGGAAAGCCACAACGGTGATATTATGGTTGCTAACATCCGATGTAAATCCCATGACTACTATAGTGAGAGAAACTGGCATCCACCAGCCGCATGTGTGGAACAAGCCACACGTCAAGTGCGGAGCCGGTCTCGCGAACGCGGTCGCGTAAAGTTGGCCTGGACCGCTTCAATCTCACTATACCGCGCCATAAGAAATACACAACAAGAGGTTTGCAACAGAAAACATCAACGCCCGCAACAAGCATGTTGCGTTCTACTCGTGAAACACATCTACGCATAGATCTAGCTCTGATACCACTGAAGGGTTTCGCAGCATAGTAAATCAAATTTTTTCTTACGGATGCGAACAAGAAAGCCAAGATCTAATCTAGGAGATGTAATCAACGAGAGAGGTAGATGATATCTTCATACCCTTGAAGATTCGCACAGCGAAAACGTTCAATAGAACGTGGTTGACGTAGTCGTACTCGTCGTCTCCTCCTCGCGATCCGATCCGATCCTACGCCGCAAGTGGCGGCGCCTCCGAGAGTTGCACACGTGCGGTGCAGCGACGTCTCCTCCTTCCTTGGTCCAGCAAGTATGGTGGAGAGATAGATTGGATCAGCAGCACGACGGCGTGGTGCTTATGGTGGAGAGTTTCTGCAGCAGGGCTTCGCCTACGCGCAGTCGCGAGAGAGAGAGAGGGAGGGCAGCAGTTGGCGGCTAGGGTTTGGGTTAGGGGTAGAGAGGGCTGCGCCCTTGCCCCCTTATATATAGATGGGTGGCCGGCCAGCTTGGCCTCTCCCCAAACCCTAGGGCGCCGACTTGGAGTAGGAAGAGTGGGGGGCAAGTTTCCCCCCCCCTTCCTTCTTTGAAGACTCCCTTAGGGTTTCCCCTTGGGCTGGCCGGCTGGGCCTTAGGGGCCTTGTGCGCCTGGCCCAGGGCGGCCAGGGCACTTCCCCTTAGGCCCACGCAGGCCTCCGTCAAGTGGGCCCACGTTGGTCCCACTCCGGAACCTTCTAGAACCTTCCGGTACAATACCGATAAACTCCGAAACCTTTCCGGAATCCAAAAACTGATTTCCTTTATATGAATCTTATTCTCCGGACCATTCCGGAACCTCTCGTGACGTCCTGGATCTCATCCGAGACTCCGAACTAAAACTCATAAACCAATTATCCATTCTATCCTAGCATCGATACACGTTAAGTGTGTGACCCTACGGGTTCGAGAATATGTAGACATGATCTTCTATCAATAATCAACAGCGGGATCTGGAAACCCATATTGACTCCCACATATTCATCGATGATCATATCGAATGAACCACGATGTCAGGATTCAATTAATCCCGTATATGTATTCCCTTTGTCACACGATATTTTACTCGCCCGAGATTTGATCGTCGGTATCGCCATACCTAGTTCAATCTCGTTCACAGCAAGTACTTTACTCATTCCGTAATCCGATATCACTTTGTGATTAACTCCTTAACCACATGCTTGCAAGCGGTGTTGATATCGATTACCGAGTGGGCCCGAAGTATATCTCTCCGACTTGGGAGGGACAAATTCCATCTCGATACATACAACCCAACAAGTACTTTCCGATCACCTGAGAGACACCTTTATGATCACCCTCACATAGGATGACGTTTGATGACCTCAAAGCTTTCTTCCGATACTAGGGAGTTGTATTATCTCATGGTCTAAGGAATACAATACATGACATAGAAAAAGCTTCGCAAAGATGAACACGATGACACGATCTAATTGCTCTGCTTTATTTGGGTCTGTCCATCACATCATTCTCCTAATGACATGATCTCATTATTAATTGACAACTCATGTCTATGGTTAGGAAACCTTAACCATCATTAATCAATGAGCTAGTCTAGTAGAGGCGTACTAGGGACACGGTGTTGTTCATAAACCACACAAGTATTAATGTTTCCGCTTAATACAATTATAGCATGGAGTATAAACATTATCATGAACAAGAAATATGATAATAACAATATTATTATTGCCTCTAGGGCATATTTCCTTCAATTATAAGTAGCAAACATGATGTGAAATAAATATCGCTGCGAGCAAACAAGTAACAAAATAGCAAGTAAACGGTGTGCAAAGCTTGGAAATAAGGCCTAGGGATCATACTTTCACTAGTGGACACACTCCCAACAATATAACATGATTGAACAAATAAACAACTTCTCTCCACGATGGTACTCTGAATTACTCTCCTATTGAATAACACTAATCATTGTGTAGTGGCTACAGAAGCACCCCTTAAAGTTCATCAAGTACTTGACAAACACCACTCATAGAGACATCCAAATCAGATCACAATTCAAGATAGAAATCATTGCAACTTAGACCAAGTACTAACACGGTGCACACACTGTCAACATTAGACCATGAAAGGAGGAATAGATCACTCAATACTATCATAGTAATAATTCCTCTCATAATCCACAAGAGATCACGATCATAGCCTAAACCAAGTACCACCATGATGCACGCACTATCACCGTTACACCATGGCAGGAGGAATAGATTACTTTAATAACATCACTAGAGTACACTATAATAATTAAGCATAGGAGTAGCATAATATCTGAATATTAACATCTACTTGTTCAACATGATACAAAGCTCACGATCACATAAAGATCACATCATGGGAGAGAGAGGTGAACCACATAGCTACCGGTAGAGCCCTCAGCCCCGGGGATGAACTACTCCCTCCTCATCATAGGAGACAGCAAGGTTGATGGAGATGGCGGTGAGGTCGATGGAGACGGCGGAGACGGCGATGGAGACCGATGGAGATGGCTCCGGGGGCACTTCCTCGTCCCGGCAGGGTGCCGGAACAGGGACTTCTGTCCCCCGAAATTCGTCGGTGGCGGCGGCGGAACTGCGGAACTCTTTCTGGAAAATTGCCGACCCCTTTAGGGTTTTCCGTCCCGAGGCTTTATATAGGCGAAGGGGCGATGTCAGAGGGCAGCCAGGGCCTCCTCACACATGGGTGGCGCGGCCAGGGCCTGGGCCGCGCCACCCTAGTGTGAGGGCAGGCCCTGGCCCCTCTCCGGCTCTCTTTTGGATGTCTGGATGCTCCCGGGTAAAATAAGACTTCAGGAACTTGTTTCGTCCAATTTCGAGAATATTTCCTGTGTATCACTCTGAAACACAAAAATAGCAGAAAACAGGAAACTGGCACTGTGGCACTTGTTAATAGGTTAGTTCCGGAAAATGCATAAAAGTGCCACTAAGTGTAATGAAACAATAGGCAAATGGTGTAAAAACAAGCATGGAGCATCAAAATTATAGATACGTTGGAGACGTATCAACCACAATGTCAAATTTTTAAGAACAGGAAAAAGTAAAGTGTGCCTTCCGGTTCATGAGAGCTTTACTGACCGAATTTCGCATAACACTGGTAAGAGTTTAATTTGAAGAGATAATAAAAGCAAGTCAAATTTACTTGGAATAGCAAATTGCTAGTAGGTATGTATGGTGGACACTTTAGAAAACTTTGGCTTTTAGGAGTTGGATGCACGAGTAGAGCTCATACTTAGTACAAGGCGAGGGCTAGCAAAAGACTGGGAGCGACCAACTAAGAGAGCAATAATGGCCATAATCATGCAAAGCGACAAAGCGACATTAAAAGAAGCATAAGATGGCATCAAAAGTCAAAAACTAAATGATCATAGAGGCTATTGGCGAATTTGTAGGAGTCTAACATGTGTGAGCATGCGCCAAGTCAACCCAAATAAAGCATCAAGGAGAAAACCAAAATAATGCTTCCATACAATAAAAACAACGCATGATTTTTTTCAAAGGCTCATTAAGCAATCTCAGTTATTTGAGACAAGTCATGCTACAGAAAAACCACTAAGCATACTATCAAAAAGACATCAAGCATGACATGAAAAAGCCTAAGCCGCAGTCTACACAAGCTCCTTCTTGTACCACTATTTTGCACAAAGCTTTTTCTCTTTTCCAACACCATTTGAAATTTTTAAAGACACCTCTTTTGATGAAAACCAATAAAGATCAGAGGCAAAAATACACCTTGATGAAAAGATATGACAAGATCTGAACGCAAATCAAGGCAAAAATGAAAACCAAAAGCAGTAGCAGAAAAAGAAGAACACTCGATTTTTAATAAGAGTGAAAACGAGAGCGTTCTTGGCAAATGAAAAGCAAGGCAACTTCTCCAAAAGAAAATTTGTTGGGGTCGAACCATTTATTGCAGCAAACAAACAAACTGAACCAACTAAGAAAACTAAAACAACTGACGCTCCAAGAAAAACACATAGTGCATGAAGCAATAAAAATATAGTATTTTGAAAGGTGACCTGATTTTTGCCGATGAAGAAGGGGTGCCTCGGGGCATCCCCAAGCTTTGACGCTTGTACTTCTTGGATATTTCTTGGGGTGATGCATGGGTATCCCCAAGCTTGAGCTTTTGTCCATTCTTCAACTCATCTCATCATTCTCCAATCCCTACACTTGAAAACTTCCTTCATACAAAACTAAACATAATTCTATTAGCAACATTAGTGTAAGCATAACATATAATCAACCTCTTTTTGCTTCAGGTTTCAACTCAAAACCAACACATATATAGCAAATACTACTGTAGCAACCTCCCCAAAAGTTCCGTGATCAAAAGAACTCAAAAGAAAGCGATAAAGTGGCAAACACAAATATTGGCAGAAATCTGTCAAAACTGAACAGCTGACAAAGGTCGAATTTTTTTAGGGATTTTCTGTTACTCAAATCAAAAAGTGTTCAACTAACGAAAGTTTGGATATAACCTGGGGCATATGCACAAGAAATCGCAGGTCCAAAAGATAAACAGAGAATTTATACGAATTTTTACGGTGCAGCACCGAAAACAGTTTCAGGACAGCAACATCCCCAAATCTTTACCTCACTCAAATTAGAGGCATTACAGTAGTAATGACTTCCAAGACTCAAATAAAAGAAAAAGTACTGAAAATAAAACATTGGGTTATCTCCCAAGAGTGCTTTTCTTTAACGCCTTTGAGCTAGGCGCAGAAAATTGCAAATCAAGTAACATCAAGTGATGAAGCATCAAGCTCATAATTTGCTCTAAGAATAGAGTCAAAAAGTAATTTATTTCTTTTCCTAGGGAAGTGTTCCATACCTTTCTTGAGTGGGAATTGATATTTGATAGTGCCTTCCCTCATATCAATGATGGCACCTACAGTTCGAAGAAAGGGTCTTCCCAAAATAATAGGACATGAAGCATGGCATTCAACGTCCATAACAAGAAAATCAACGGGAACAAGGTTATTGTTAACCACAATAAGAACATCATTAATCATTCCCAAAGGTTTCTTCTTAGCAACATCAGCAATAGGAACATCAAAATAACATTTTTTAAGCGGTGGCAAATCAAGCATGTCATAAATCTTTCTAGGCATGATAGAAATACTAGCACCTAGATCACATAAAGCATGGCAATCATAACCATTAACATGCATATCAATGATGGGTTCCCAACCATCTTCTAACTTCTTGGGAACAGAAGCTTTTTGCTTCAACTTTTCATCCCTAATTTTCATGAGAGCATTGGTAATATGCTTAGTAAAAGCAATATTTAAGGAACTAGCATTGGGAGTCAAAGCAAGATTTTGCAAGAACAAAATAACTTCAGATATATTGCAGCCATCAACATCAAAATCATTAAAAGAAGTAGAGCTATCATCTCCCACACTCCGAAAAATTTCAGCACTCTTTTGAGAAAAAGTTTTGGCAGTTTTAGGCTTTTTAACACAAGGAGTGGAGGTTTTCTCTACACCAATCAAAGTAAGAGGATTGCTAGAATTAGGAGCAACATCATTAGAGGTAGTAATGGTACATACCTTCATCTCTCTAGCCATCTCATCTTCTCTTTCCCACCTGGCATGCAATTCCGCTAACAATCTAATATTTTCATCAATTCCAACTTGAATAGCATTAGCGGTAGCAAAAACATTATTCTCTTTCACATCATTAGGCAACACTTTTAATTTCAGAATTTCAACATCATGAGCAAGACTATCAACCTTAGAAGCAAGAATATCAATTTTGCCTAACTTTTCCTCAACAGACTTGTTAAAAGCAGTTTGCTTACCGATGAAGTCCTTGAGCATTACCTCAAGCGCGGAGGGCGCGACCCTAGTGTTGTTGTAGGAATTACCATAAGAATTACCATAACCATTACCATTGGTAGAAGGATACGGCCTATAATTGTTACTAGCAAAATTGTTCCTATAAGCATTGTTGTTAAAATTATTGTTTCTAATGAAATTTACATCAACATGCTCTTCTTGAGCAACCAAAGAGGCCAAAGGAACATTATTAGGATCAACATGAGTCCTATCATTAGCAAGCATAGCCATAATAGTATCAATCTTATCACTCAAGGAAGAGGTTTCCTCAACAGAATTTACCTTCTTACCTTGTGGAGCTCTCTCGGTGTGCCATTCGGAATAATTTACCATCATGTTGTCAAGTAGCTTTGTTGCGGTGCCCAAGGTAAGGGACATAAAAGTGCCTCCAGCAGCTGAATCAAGTAGGTTCCTTGAAGAAAAATTCAGTCCTGCATAAAAAGTTTGGATAATTGATACGTCTCAAACGTATCTATAATTTTTGATGCTCCATGCTTGTTTTTACACCATTTACCTATTGTTTTGTTACACTTAGTGGCACTTTTATATATTTTCCGGAACTAACCTATTAACGAAGTGCCACAGTGCCAGTTTCCTATTTTCTGCTGTTTTTGTGTTTCAGAAGTGATACACAGGAAATATTCTCGGAATTGGACGAAACAAGTTCCTGAAGTCATATTTTACCCGGAAGCTTCCAGACATCCGAAGAAGTGTCGGAGGGGGGCCACCAGGGCCCCACACAAGGGGGCGGCGCGGCCCAGCCCCTGGCCGCGCCACCCCTGTGTGAGGACACCTGGTCCCTCTCCTGACATCGCCTCTTCGCCTATAAGTACCCCCCGACGAGAAAAACCTAAGGGCCCGATCAGTTTTCCAGAATACATCGCGATCCGCCGCCGCCGTCGACCCGAAGATCATCAAGGTGTATTTTTGCCTCTGGTCTTCATTGGTTTTCATCAAAAGAGGTGTTTATAAAAATTTCAAATGGTGTTGGAAAAGAGAAAAAGCTTTATGCAAAAAAGTGGTACAAGAAGGAGCTTGTGTAGACTGCGGCTTAGGCTTTTTCATGTCATGCTTGATGTCTTTTTGATAGTATGCTTAGTGGTTTTTCTGTAGCATGACTTGTCTCAAATAACTGAGATTGCTTAATGAGCCTTTGAAAAAATCATGCGTTGTTTTTATTGTATGGAAGCATTATTTTGGTTTTCTCCTTGATGCTTTATTTGGGTTGACTTGGCGCATGCTCACACATGTTAGACTCTTACAAAGTCGCCATTAGCCTTCATGATCATTTAGTTTTTGACTTTTGATGCCATCGTATGCTTCTTTTAATGTCGCTTTGTCGCTTTGCATGATTATGGCCATTATTGCTCTCTTAGTTGGTCGCTCCCAGTCTTTTGCTAGCCCTCGCCTTGTACTGAGTATGAGCTCTACTCGTGCATCCAACTCCTAAAAGCCAAAGTTTGCCATTGTGTCCACTATAAATTCCTATGCATGGTATTTGTAAGCCATTCCAAAGTAAAAATTTCGTGTGCTACCTTTCAAAAACCTTCAAAATACTTCTCGTTTTGTGACACTGTTTTCAGCTCATGGGGACGTAGTGGTCGGATTTGCTATCTTCCATATTGCTTATTCCAAAAAGAAAAAAAAGGAAAAAAGAAAGAAAAAAGGCACTCCTCCAAAGAATGTGAATGTTGGTGGGCACCCGATGGAATCGGTTAGCCATGGTATGTGAAAGGAAAAGGTGGGGAGGAGTGCCAAGTTTTATAAAAAGAGCACAAGAGTGCCAATCTCTCTCTCAAAAACTTGCTTTATTTTTGTATGGAAGATAGTAAGAACCCCATTGCCAGTCGTTGACAAAGACAACCACCTCTCAAAATCAAGTTTTATCTCTCTGTTTTACAAATGAAAAGCTCTAGCACATGCTTAAATCACTGCTTCCCTCTGCGAAGGGCCTTTCTTTTACTTTTATGTTGAGTCACCACCTTCTTTCTTTATGCACCATTAAGAGAGCATAGTTTTCATTCTTAGTGTGATATGCATTGTCCCAAAGTTCATTGATTGACTCATATTGTTGGTATCACTTGTTCTTAAATTATCTGTATCTAGTTGCCCTCTTAAACTTTGAGGTGTCCTATGCATTTATGTTTTGCTCTCTTTGAAGGACAAGCTGAAAACCATTTGTATGTTTTTCCTTATGATTTGAACACACGTTTGACTTTCATTGTTTCATTTTCATGATCTTTTGTTTGTGTTCATTTGCATGTTTACAACATGGTTGCTAAGTTTCTTATTGTCATGATTATATCTTTCATGCCCATGTTTTAAGTTCTATTGATCCCAGCTCACCAATGCTTGCA
The DNA here is from genome assembly GCA_007115705.1 of Dactylis glomerata. Taxonomy (NCBI): domain Eukaryota; kingdom Viridiplantae; phylum Streptophyta; class Magnoliopsida; order Poales; family Poaceae; genus Dactylis; species Dactylis glomerata. The sequence continues at coordinate 4,744,796 of QXEO01000450.1, forward strand.
TATATGATCAAGATTGTGTAGGTGCATGTCACCTCAAAAATTATTCTTTGTTATCACTTACCTACTCGAGGACGAGCAGGAGTTAAGCTTGGGGATGCTTGATACGTCTCAAACGCATCTATAATTTTTGATGCTCCATGCTTGTTTTTACACCATTTGCCTATTGTTTCATTACACTTAGTGGCACTTTTATATATTTTCCGGAACTAACCTATTAACGAAGTGCCACAGTGCCAGTTTCCTGTTTTCTGCTGTTTTTGTGTTTCAGAAGTGATACACAGGAAATATTCTCGGAATTGGACGAAACAAGTTCCTGAAGTCATATTTTACCCAGAAGCTTCCAGACATCCGAAGAAGTGTCGGAGGGGGGCCACCAGGGCCCCACACAAGGGGGCAGCGCGGCCCAGCCCCTGGCCGCGCCACCCCTGTGTGAGGACACCTGGTCCCTCTCCTGACATCGCCTCTTCGCCTATAAGTACCCCCCGACGAGAAAAACCTAAGGGCCCGATCAGTTTTCCAGAATACATCGCGATCCACCGCCGCCGTCGACCCGAAGATCGGGAGGGTCCAGAAGCTCTTCCCGGCAGAATCGCCACCGGAGGTCTTCTTCATCGCCATGCTTGCCTCCGGAGTGATGAGTGAGTAGTCTACCTTGGACTATGGGTCCATAGCAGTAGCTAGATGGTTGTCTTCTCCACCATGTGCTTCATGTTTAGATCTCATGAGCTGCCCTACATGATTGAGATCACCGTTATGTAATTCTATGATGTTGGTTTGTTGGGATCCGATGAATATTGGTGTTTATGATTAAGTTGTTGTACTGAATTATATCTTTTGTTATCTCTATGTTGTTTATGATCTTGCATGCTCTCCGTTGTTAGTAGCTATCTTGGCCGAGTAGTTGCTAGTGACTCCAAGAGGGGGTATTTATGCTCGATAGTGGGTTCATGTCTCTATTTCACCTGGGGGAGTGACAGAAACCTCTAAGGTGGTAGATGTGCTGTTGCTACTAGGGAGAAAACAACATTCATATGCTCAAGGGCATATGCTTTGTTTACATTACACACTTTGCTTAATGCAATTATCTATTGTTCGCAACTTAATACTTCTAGGGTGTTCGGATGATATCCCCGGGGGTGGATTATTAGTCATAGATGCAGTTGGATGGCGGTCTATGTATTTTGTTGTAATGCCCAGAGTAAATCTCATAGTGATCTTCTTGACATATCACGTTATCTTTATTCTATCAATTGCCCAACTGTAATTTGTTTACCCAGCATGTTATTTTATCTATGGAGAGACACCACTAGTGAACTGTGGACCCCGGTCCTATTTTAATCATATTGCAATCACCTGTTTACTTTTCCCGCACTGTTTACTTTACTCGCATATTACTACTGTTTTCCACTCGATACACTCATAACCTTTGTTTCAAGCAAACCGGTGAGATTGACAACCTCATCGCAAGTTGGGGACAAAGTATTTGTTTGTGTGTGTGCAGGTTCCACAAGCACCTTCAGTCGTCATCGTCTCTCTTCTCTTGATCGATAAACCTTGGTTTCTTAACTGAGGGAAAACTAGCCGCTACACTCATCATACCTTCCTCTTGGGGTTCCCAACGGGCTGGTCATCACCACGCACAAGGACTTACTGCTCCCACGTCAATTAAACGCCACAGCTCTTTTCTGGCGCCATCACACGAGTAGCAGCTTCTTTTCTGGCGCCGTTGCCGGGGAAGAGAGAAGACTTCTGCGAGGGGAGTTCTTCGCACACACATTCTTTACTTTGTTATTTGTTTTGCTTTACTTTATTTTATTTTACCTGCATTGTTTTTTATATCAAAAACCCAAAAAAATTAGAATCCTTGGTAGTTGTTTTTACTTATCTGCTTTTAGTTTTGTTACAATGAGTAATCCTGAAGTAGAAGTTCGTAGTTTCAAGCAACAAGGGGGAGAAAGTTTAAAAGATGCTTGGTACCGTATTAATAATGCTCATCATAGGTGTACCAAAAAGCACTCCACAACGATCCTCCTTAGAAATTTTTATGTTGGTATATCTAGCTGGAATAGGTATGTTCTTGATACTCTTACAGGAGGTAATTTTCTGGGTATTCCCGCGGGAGAAGCATGCACTATAATTGAAAGTTTAGTGGGAGTACCACCTATTCATGTTGCTAAGACTGAGACCACCTTGGAAGAGGTGGTAGAAAAGCTCAGCTCCTTAGAAAAAAGTTTGCCAAGTATCCTAGAAAATGCTAGCCGCGTTAGTGAATTAATAGAAAATATTGGTAAGAGAATTACCATTTTAGAGGCTAGCACTACTCCTGACAATCAAAACTTGAGGATTGGTAAATTAGAGGAGTCTATGGAAACTCTTCATTATCAAACTGAGTAAACTTCATAATATTGCTACGCAAGGATATAATCTTAGCAGGAGGATAGTATCTACCAATAAAAGCATCCTTACACTTAGCCCATGAATCAATACTATTCTTAGTCAAAGATAACAACCAATCTTTAGCTTTTCCTCTCAAAGAAAAAGGAAACAACTTGAGCTTAATAATATCACTATCAATATCCTTATATTTCTGCATCTCACATAACTCAACAAAATTGTTGAGATGAGCTGCAGCATCTTCAGTACTAGCACCAGAAAATTGCTCTTTCATAACAAGGTTCAACAAAGCAGGCTTAATCTCATAAAAGTTTGCAGCAGGAACAGGTGGTGCAATAGGAGTGCAGATAAAATCACTATTGTTCGTGCTAGTAAAGTCACACAACTTGGTGTTTTTAGGATTGGCCATTTCAGCAAAACGAAAGTAAACAAGTAAAAACAACTACCAAGGATTCTAAATTTTTTGGGTTTTTGATATAAAGCAATGCAGGTAAAATAAATAAAGTAAAGCAAAACAATAACAAAGTAAAGGATGTGCGTGCGAAAAACTCCCCTCGCAGAAGTCTTCCACTCTTCTCCCCGGCAACGGCGCCAGAAAATAAGCTGCTAGCGTTTGAAGGCGTGTAGCAGACAGTCCTTGTGCGTGGTGAATGACCAGCCCGTTGGGAACCCCAAGAGGAAGGTATGATGAGTATAGCAGGTAGTTTTCCCTTAGTTCAGAAACCAAGGTTTAATATCGTTCAGGAGAAAAGCAGACAGTGACGACTAAAGGTGATGCTTGCTAGTTTGCGACAGCTTCAGACAATTTATATATGGTGCCTCGTCCAAGCTCTGCTTGCTAGCTGCAACGCGGAACCTGCACACAACACAACCAAGTACTTTGCTCCCAACTTGCGATGAGGTTGTCAATCTCACCGGTTTGCTTGAAACAAAGATTATGAGCGTATCGAGTGGAAAATAGTAGAGTATGCAAATAAAGTAAACAGTGCGAGTAAAGTAAACAGGTGATAGCAATATGATGGAAATAGGACCGGGATCCACAGTTCACTAGTGGTGTCTCTCCATAAGATAAATAACACATGCTGGGTAAACAAATTACAGTTGGGCAATTGATAGAATAAAGATAAACGTGATATGTCAAGAAGATCACTATGAGATTTACTCTGGGCATTACAACAAAATACATGGACCGCCATCCAACTGCATCTATGACTAATAATCCACTCCCGGGGATATCAATCCGAACACCCCATGAGTATTAAGTTGCGAACAACAGATAATTGCATTAAGCAAAGTGTGTAATGTAAACAAAGCATATGCCCTTGAGCATATGAATGTTGTTTTCTCCCTAGTAGCAACAGCACATCTACCACCTTAGAGGTTTCTGTCACTCCCCCAGGTTAAATAGAGGCATGAACCCACTATCGAGCATAAATACCCCCTCTTGGAGTCACTAGCAACTACTCGGCCAAGATAGCTACTAACAACGGAGAGCATGCAAGATCATAAACAACATAGAGATAACATAAGATAATATTCAGTACAACAACTCAATCATAAACACCAATATTCATCGGATCCCAACAAACCAAACATGTAGAATTACATAACGGTGATCTCAATCATGTAGGGCAGCTCATGAGATCTAAACATGAAGCACATGGTGGAGAAGACAACCATCTAGCTACTGCTATGGACCCATAGTCCAAGGTATACTACTCACTCATCGCTCTGGAGGCAAGCATGGCGATGAAGAAGACCTCCGGTGGCGATTCCCCTCTCCGGCAGGGTGCCGGGAAGGGCTTCTGGACCCTCCCGATCTTCGGGTCGACGGTGGCGGCGGATCGCGATGTGTTCTGGAAAAGTGATCGGGTACTTAGGTTTTTTCCATCGGGGGGTCTTCATAGGCGAAGGGGCGATGTCAGAGGTGGGGCCAGGTGCCCTCACGCGGGGCTCGCGCGGCCAGGGGCCTGGCCGCGCCACCCCTGTGTGTGGGGCCCTGGTGGCCCCCCTCCTACTCTCCTTCGGATTTCTGGAAGCTTCCGGGTAAAATAAGACTTCAGGAACTTGTTTCGTCCAATTCCGAGAATATTTCCTGTGTATCACTTCTGAAACACAAAAATAGTAGAAAACAGGAAACTGGCACTGTGGCAACTCGTTAATAGGTTAGTTCCGGAAAATGCATAAAAGTGCCACGAAGTGTAACGAAACAATAGGCAAATGGTGTAAAAACAAGCATGGAGCATCAAAAATTATAGATACGTTGGAGACGTATCACATGTCCAAAACTATTAGATTAATCTTGACTAGTTGAATGCCCGTGCGTTGCCACGGCCCAGCAAATTTATTTCCTTGCGGATCATGCAAATAGCAATACATGAAAATTCTGGTGCATTGAAAATGATATCTACATATCAACATTGATGTTTAAAGAAGTGAGGAATACAAAGGAGGATAGCCTACTAATAGCTTGAGAATAGAAACAATACCCTACAAAAATCACGATGAGTGACAATAGCGTGTATTTTTGGATTGTGTCGCCACAATCATCACCTTCCTCATCCTTCTACCCTTTCCAATGATAATCATGCACATCCTTCCTTCGAATTCCATCATCGTAGATGCACTGGTTCTTCTCGCCCACAAGCAACTTAAGCATAGCGAGAAGTGGAAGATAAGAGACCTGGAATCACCACCGGCAAGGGGGGGCATTGGTTGACTTGGACGATGATGAAGAGGAGGATGAGCTCGGTGCCAAGAAGAACAAGAGACCGGATGGTTGCAAGAAAGAGAAAGACAAGCTCAGGATGCAAGCAGAGTCATCAAGCATTAGAGACAAGATGGATGATATGATGAAGTCACGAGAGCACTTGGTCAACAAAACCTTGAAGACCAAAGTGATGTTGATGGAGAATAAGATTCAAGAAAAGCAAATGTGATGGGAGCTACTCCGAGAAGATGAGAAGATCAAGGCCACCATCGACGAGAGGAGAGCACGAGCCGAAGGGAAGCGTGCCATGGCGGAGCTCATCGCCAAGGAGAACAAGACAATGATGATGGATCCATCATTGATTGATGAATTCACAAAGGAATGGTGGAACTTGGCACACATGGAGATCTTGCAACAAAGGCAGGAAGTGGCGGTGTTGGCTCGTGGTGATTCTATGGTGGCAAGTACCGGTGGTGATCATGGAGCCGGTGGTGGTGATGGAGTCGGCGGTGGTGATGCTTGATTTTTGCATAAAAATGAGGGGTGATGGTCTGTTTTTGTCTCGCGGAGTAGTACATGCAACGAGAAGTTGATGATCTGTGGTGACCTAGCATACCACTGCAAGTGTAGTATGCAAGTCGTTGACATAACACCAATGAAACACTGTCCCACTAGTATTACATCGATCAGAGTGGTACAACAGAAACATTGCAGGTTCAAGGTAGGTCCATAGGATTACAATTTCATCATACAAAAGATCTTCAGAACCTCCTCAACAGGTAGAGGTTTAGTCATGGCGACTAAGAGAAAGAACACCAAAAAGACTAAACTAAAGCTACAACTAATGCAGTTGGCTTACTACTCAAACTACAAAATTATCCTAACTACTTAGGTTCTAGGATTAGGGAATTGGTTCCCTTCTATTCCTATTCTAGTTTTCCTCCAAGCTTGATATAGTTATTAACTCCATTGATGGTTCTAACATTGGTAGAAGGCTTCACCTTCATCTTTAATGTCTTGAGATTGCCTCCTTGTGTTGCCTCCAATCTAAGCAAGGGTTAAGAGGGAGTGGGGTGAGTAACGAGCGTTACCCAGCAAGTTCATATAGGGGATCAGGTGTTTTATGCACTATCTACAGCCTTAGACCCAAGAGTTGTTTGGCAATGCAAATTTTCATCAACATTTCTTCAAGAGGTTGCTTTTATTCTAAAAACTATTCCCGTCAGTCTTCACAGGTTGACTAGAGCTTCGATGGGCTCCTTTCCTGCCACGTTCATAGCTTCTTCCCAGAACAGGGAGTATCCAGATACTATCTTACACTCTGCAGAGGTGTTCACTTGTACCCATAAGAGATCAAAGCCTTGTTGCACATCTGAGCCGCGAGCTTCGTCCATACTTCCTTGGTATGGGGCACAGTCGATGATCCAAGCCAATCACTGTCCTTCTCCGCGACCCTGCATACCCACCCTTTTGTAGTTCCAACATCGGTTCGCTACCCACGCCGGCCTTCCTACCCTTTGGTAGTTTCCGACCTCGGTATACTTTGCCCACGCCGGCCACTCTACACTTTGGTAGTTTCCGACCTCGGCTTGTCCCCGCCGGCCGTCCTACGCTTTGGTAGTTTCCAACCTCGACAATGTTTTACCCATGCCGGTCGTCCTACCCTTTGGTAGTTTCCGACCTCGGTATTACCCCCGTTGGTTTGCTACAATCCATCATAGACCGCCAGAACCGTGGAATCTTGAGGAGGATTCCACCCTCCCGTTGCTCCCAGCAGGATTGACAACTGGTACGGAACGACGCATCCGTTGATATGCAGGAGGAAGTTGGTATAGCTGACTTCTCTGTGTCATTCCAGATCTTATGGTTGACCGTTATTTACGAAGCTAGAATCACTGGCGACATTGGTTGTTAATTCCTAGGTAAACTTTCCAGTTGCAGTGGGACCTCCACCAACCACAATTACCATACCGTGGTCCCACTGCCCACCATCCTAGGTCAACAACCACCATGGTTGCTGACACTAATCGATTTGATTAAGAAAGTAGAAATTTTTCTTTAAATGTAGTAGTGATATGATATATATAGCTTTGCAAGTAATTTGATAAAAAAATACTCAAGAGGTATGAGCAAGAGTGAACTTGCCTTTTTGACTGCAAGATTATGCGAGTAAAGGTCTTCGATAAGAAAGATATCCCAATTTTGAAATAGCAATCATCATACGGTAGGGATGATGTTAGAAACCTGCAGCATGATATGCATAATATATGCTATGCAACACTCTAAGCGTAACCTAACCCCGATGATTTATTATCATTGAGTTATGGTGATTTCTTTATGATGTGTTACACTTTTAGAATAGGTTCTCAAACAAGGTTCTTATTAGGGTTTTAGGTTAGCATGGAATTGTTCTAAACCTGAATAGTATCGCATAACAATGTGATTGAACCCAATTGCTTATTATTGGCACACTTAAGAATAGTCATCTACTACAAACCTTATCAAAGGCATTTTAATGTTTACTAGTTATATTCTTCAAAAGAATAACTTTTGAAGAACATTTCTATCTAGGTATAACAATTTCTATCTAGGTATAACAATTTCTATCAAAGGCTTATTATTGGCACACTTAAGAATAACTCGATCCAGTCCCACGCCCCCTCCTCCCAGATCGCCCACGCCACCGCAACTGTCGGCCGACTCCCGCCGACCGCCTCCTGCCGGCCGTCTCCCATCGGAGCTCCCTGTCGCCTCCTGCCGGTGCTATTGCTGGCACCATCCCTCTAGAGCTCGTCAACGCGCCGACGCTCGCGGAGCTTGACCTCGCTGGCAACGCCCTCTCCGTGTGTCGGTCACCATGCGCAAGTCGAGCTTCCCGGTGCCATCCACGACTACCATGGCGTCCTCTCCGACGACGCCGATGTCCTCTCTGCCCCGACCCCGACCGGTTCCGGTTGTTTTTGTTTTGGATACGGTTTGTTTGTTTTTCTGTTTTTATGTTGGATCCGGTTGTATGAATGTATAGTTCCCTTTGAATTTTTTATAAGAACTTTATTAGATCGGTTGGATCTTGATTCAAATTTCATGGATCTATTTAAGAACTTCTTAGATAAATCTCTTCGATCCAGAGTTTTTATTGCATGTTATGTATGAAGATTTATTAAGAACTTTACATGATTTTGTTGGATCTTGTTGAAAACAAATAAATCCAGTGCATCTTGTTGGATCTTTTCATACAAAAGGATGTTACATTTCAGAAAACATGAAGAACTTTTTAGTGTGCTAAAAAGATTTGGGCAAATTCTAAAGAACTTGGTAAATAATATCAAAGGATCCACCGAAAATTCTGCGGAACTTCATAGATGGGAATGATGAGCTGATAAGGAACAAATAAAGCGCAGGGTTTTCGCAAAAAAAAAAACCACCAATCTTGAGGCATAGGATGCATTGGACGGTGGGAGATAGAGACCAGGTGCCATAACGTTCTGATAAAATCCGGGTTAAAATTTTGCCCAAAGGTTAGCTTTGTCCGTCCGGTCGGCGAAGGCATCGAACTTTTTCAGGGATACATCCTGGAAGATGTATCAGTATTATAGAAGAAGAGGCCAAGACGATCGATACAACGCCAAAAGGCTACCCAATACAAACACAACACACGATTCACACCACAAACCACACCGACTTGCCTTATACCGTCTATAACCAAGAATGACGAGGAGGCGATAGGCTTCTAGGCCGCGTCAGGGAGCTTAGACCGATTCAAACTCCGGGGAAGGCATCAAACTCAAGACATGCACTATGGCCAATAATTCGGTAGACTTCCCTAAAAAAATACTAATTCGGTAGACTGAATACTAGGCCAATTTCGGCATCACATAGTTAACATAGTCGAGTCAACCCGCAAAAAAAAAACACAATCAAATGAAATCAAACAACCCAAGATTGTGCCGCGTTAGACGCACACCGGGCCAAAGCTACCGAACAAGCACATATGTCACTGACCGACGCTGTCAGCATTCGACGCCGGCGCAGGCGGCCCGCCGGAATCCATGTGGCAGGTCCGCCGCGCGGCTCCACTTGCCGCCGGCGATGTCGTAGGCCAGGACCATCCCCTCGAACGGGCAGGCCACCGCCGCATTATGGCCCCTCACGGCCGCCGCGCTCATTACGGCTGTCACGGTCTCAAGCCCGATGCCAGCCATCGCCACCCGCACCGCCATGCCAAGCCCCACCGATCCCCTCGGCATGGGCGGCGCCTCCAGCGCAACCCATCCGCCACCAGCTCTGAGGTCGCTGCCTCGGCCAGCTCCGCCGTGCCATCTCCAGAAGGAGAGTTCCACCGCGTGGCTGGCCACCACATAGAGATGGTCGCCGACGCCGCAGGCGCCCACCACGCAGCCGCCGCCGGGCAGCGCGCGCGGGCGCGCCCAAGCGCCGGACGCCACGTGCAGCGCGTCGACCGACCCGGCGCACACGTGCGCCTCGAGCGCCCGCGCGCCGTCGCCGGACACGGCGACCCCGCCGGCGACGTAGAACACGCCGCCCGCCCCGGCCCCGGCGCACCCGTACCTCCTCCGCGGCGCCTCGGCGACCACGCGCCACGCGTCGGCCACCGGGTCGTACTCCTCGACCGCCGCGGTCCGCGCCGACCCGCCGGCGACGTAGATCCGCCCTCCCACGGTGGCGGCAGCGAACTTCTTGCGCGGGAACAGCGTGGGCGCGCACGCGCGCGCCGCGCCCGTGAGCGCGTCCACCCGCAGCGTGGCGCCGCGGCCGACGAGGAAGATCTCGCGGCCCAGCGCGACGGCGCGCGCGTGCGCGAACATGGAGCCGCCGCAATGCAGCAGAGCCAGCGGCAGCGGCAGCGCGGAGACCTGGACCTGCTGCTGCCCTGGACGGAACTGGAGCAGAGCCTGGGCGAAGGTGCCGCCGTGGTCGGAGACAGAGACGGCGAGCAGGGACGGCTGGAGCTGGCCGCTGGCGCGGCGGAGCTGGAGGAAGGCATGTGATGCGAGGAGGTCGGCGAAGCGGCGGCAGACGGCGGAGAGCGGCGGGAGGGAAGCTCGCGGCACGCGGATAAGGCACTCGAGGATGAGGTCGTCGGGCAGGGCGGAGATGGGCGGCGGTGGTTGGGCGGGGCAGCAGAAGCTGGTAGTGGACAGAGGAGCGGGGATTGGGATGGGCATGGGAACGGGAACGGGAACGGGGACGGAGATGTGACGGGAGGGGTCAGCGGGGATGCAGGACTTGACGAACCACGAGATGCTGCGGGAGTGGCAGCTCTCCGCGGCCATGGCGGCGGCCTCGGGAGCTCGCCGGAGTGGATCGGGGTCGCTCCTCTGCAGCCTTGCTGATGCTGCATTCATTGATCGATGCTACGAGCCCATGGCTGTACCGTCAAAGCTTCGAGATTTGCTTAGTTTTGGGTGCGATTGATTTAGTTTAGGAGATGCGATGTGATTGGGCATTATGGAGGAGGTAGGGAGGGGCCAGCCGTTGGGCACTGCGCCGGTGCGGCGGTGACCCCATCACCAAAGCCGCAAAGGAGATTTGATTGATTGTTTGAAATTCAAACCAGGCTTTTGATTAAGAAATTATCAAATGTAATGATACAAGGATGTCTAGTCAACATCTAGATGATTTTCAATTCCCATCTGCCATTGTTTTTAAAATAAATCTTGGTTTGTATTACTTAGGAGACAGCATTCAGGTTACATAGATCATTACAATCAGCCATATTTTTTGGTACTGTAGTATGTCATGCAAGACAATAGAATAAGAGTAAATGACATTTGGGGTCACTTAACTTGTTCTATGTGTGCACTTAAGTCACATATCTTGTAAAATAAACTAATCGGCCACACAACTTGCAAAACGTGTGCACCTGTGATCACGAAACGGTTTGTTTTCTGGTCACAGGTCTATTGGCAGACAAAGTTTTTGCAAAAAAGCCCCCTAAGGGTCCTGTCAGCCACAGACAAAAGAATTAAAATTATATACGCTGGATTCCAGATTCGAACACACAACATAACAGCTACCACGAACACGACATAGCCACAACACCCAACGAACACGACATAGCCACAAAACCCAACGAATTCTGTTGACAAATCTCGGATGACATCTTATTATACCAACTCGGGCCGCAGCTCCTGCTCACGCCTGACGCAGCTCGTTTGGCTGGTTATTTGTGCACGTGGTCACCACGTGAAATAGCACGCCTCTAGCGTTTCCGAACATTTGCAGGTCAATTTATTTGGCTATATGTACCATACTGGGAGTTTATATCTACGTAGGGTTAGATATGGAGTATAAATTAGCTTCGCTACAGATCAATTCAGAAACAAATGTATAGTGCCGCCAGGAAGAAGAGCTTTAGGAAGAGAGTCCATAAGGCACAGACGGGCGTACATTATATTGCGGCAAGCTGGGCGTGAGTAGAAGCACCAGCCAGACTTTGAATAATAAGGATTAAAGCCATACTTGAACTAAAGAATTCGTTGGGTACGCGGTGGCCACTTAATTTTGGGGCAGCTGTTCTGTCGCGAGTTCGAATGTGCAATCGTGTGCATATAATTTTAATTCTTTTGATGTGGCTGACAGGTGGGGCCCGCATGTGAGGGGGTGCTGACTTGTATCATAGGCGACACTTAGGGTTCTTTTTGCAAATACTCTGCCAGTGGACCAGTGACCGGTTTTTGTCAAAAATCAAACAACAAACCGTTTTATAACTACGGGTGCACACGTTTCGCAAGTTGTGTGACCGGTTAATTCGTTTTATAAGATGTGTAACTTAAGTGCACATGCACAATAAGTTGAGTGACCCTCAATACCATTTACTCATAGAATAACACAAAACTCATCACTGTACATGAGAGATAGTAGAGAGGATCATTCAAGTAATGCCAAATCTTTAACTAAAAACCAATTGAAAATCAGCTACTCCTTCCTCTGAAAAATCTGGGTAGTTTCAAGATCTTGACTTATAGTATCCACACCTCAAATATTAGGCGTATTTATCCCATTAAGACAAGATCTTTATGCAAAATTAGTTCCTTAATATATGCTTTATGTCATACAAAATCACAACGAAATGGAGGTGAAACCGCCGTCTACACGAGTGATGCACGCAACCTTGTTTATTTATTATTTAACATAACCTTACAAAGAAAAAACTGAGATTAACTCAAAACCACTTCACTAACGACAGTTGTGTGACACTTACAACCTTGATGAAGGGGTGGCCAAGTCGGGGTCATTGCCCTAACATCACACCTAGGCACATCATCATAAAAATCAGAGGTCTCACCAAACCGCCCATAGGCGAGCGGGGAGCACAAACCGGTCCAACAAACCCTCATCGCTCACCATTGAACGGGCTCCAGAAGTCGCCACCGCCATCTTTCGACGACTCATATTTAGGAAATGGATCAGAGTAATAACCTTGTCATGTTTATCGTCGATGCCACCATGACGCCAGACTGAGCCACCACCCTACGTGCGTCCATCATCACATGTTCGTTGTTGAGACCCTGTTGTGCCACACAGCCGAGACTCACCGATTTTGATGCGGTAGAAACAACAACGCTCCACCTCTAGGCGAAACGCCTTCACCTATGCAATCCATTAGTCCCTTCATCCGATGCACGACTCCAAGGATGATGCATCTAAGGGGGGTAACAATGTAGGAGCGTCAACATCATCTGATTCACAGATCTAGGGTTTCCCCTGGAGCTAGCAAAAGGAGCTAGGGGATTCACCTTGATGATGCATTTTGGAACGTACAAGTCGCTACACCGACTTCGGCCAATGGTCAAAAGCAATGGTTTTCACTAGAATCAGCCACACCAGAGCTCCATTCAACAACATGAAAATTAGACCAACCACCTTGTAATGGCCATACCAGTCCAAATTTTACCCAAGACCACATTGCCACCATGGCTCGGTCAAGTGATGGGCCACTAGAACCTCCGGCCGCGCCCAGAAGTGACCAACAACCTAAAAGAGCATAGAGCCCCCATGTGTGATTTTGATGATTAATGACAATCCTTATGGACTAATGATTGCATTCATTTGTATTTTTAGGGCAAGTCCATAGATAATTATTGAACCATATGTTGGCTTCAAGGTTGTAAGAAGTTAATAAAAAATATTATATGATGACCAATGTATCATTCATGGAGTAATCCGAAGTTTGGTCATAAGGAAGATTATATTATGACCAAGGTGTGATTCATGGAGTGTGTCTTGAAGAAAAAAAGATTGAGTGAGCTCACATGTGACTTGAAGTAGATTGAGTGAGCTGGCATATACATATCATTATGAAGAAAAAAGAAGAATTGATTCCAGGATTGATCAAGTTGAAGCGCAAGTTCAAGATGAGAAACTAGAAGAGGTTACATGGTTTAAGCTTGGTGTCTATATTATGATCATGGATATGAAGATATTGAAAGGACATGGATGTCGCCTAGAGGGGGTGAATAGGTGATTTAAAACATTTATGAGTGTCTTGATAAATGCGGAATAAAACTAATATTTAATTTGCCAAGCATACAAAACCTAAATAAACTAGGTTCACCTATGTGCACCAACAACTTATGCTAAAGAAGATAAGCAACTATGTGATAGCAAGATATATAACTTCAAGCACGGAGGCTATCACAAAGTAAATTGCATAAGTAAAGGAGGTCGGGTATAGAAATAACCGAGGCATGTGGAGACAATGATGTATCCCGAAGTTCACACCCTTGTGGGTGCTAATCTCCGTTGGAGCGGTGTGGAGGCACAAGGCACCCCAAAAGCCACGGAGGCTCCCCGTAATATCTTCGAGCCCTCCCACCAAGATGGAAGACCCGACCACTATGGGACACTTGAGGGCAGTCACCCGAACCCGTACAAAACTTGGGGCAATCTTCACAACTCAATTGGAGGCTCCTAAGAAATCGCCACTGAGGCACCATAAAGCTTGGGAAGATCTCCACAAATTAACTGGAGGTCCCCAAGAAATCGCCACTAAGGCACCACAAAGCTTGGGAAGATCTCCACAACTTAATTGGAGGTCCCCAAGTAAACCCACTAAGCCATTATGCTGTCTAGGGTTCCAAGAACCCAAGAGTAAAAAGCTCAACAAACTTTCACTACCAAATCTCCGAGGAGAACTCAAACCGATGCAGCAAATGCAATGGCAAGAACACACAAAGTGCTCAAATTCAACCAAACCAACAAATGCTATGGAAGAATATGAGAGAAAGAACAAGGAGGAAATCACAAAGAACTCTCCAAGATCTAGATCCAAAATATTCCCTCACTAAGAGAAGAGATTGATTGGTCAAAAGATACTAGATCTCCTCTCTTTTTTCCCTCAAAAAGATTCAAGAAGCATTGGAGGAATAGAGAGTAGGGCAAGCTATTTAAGGTCAATAATGGAGTAGAGAGAGAGGAAGAACAGCCAACTCCAGCTAGAAGAAGGGGAGGGGTATTTATACCTCCTCTCAAAATGTAGCCATTGCAGCAATTCAGTGGATGGATATTCCAGTCCAAGTTTGGCCGGAATAATCCGCCCCTGTCCCTGCAAGCAGTGCACTTGAGTCCTTAGCCGAAATCGAGTAGGGGCCGGATTATCCGACCAGAACTAGAAATTTTCGACCAATAATCCGGCACCCCATCTGGGTGACATGCAAAAAGTCCTTAGCCAAATTTCAAGGGGGGGGGATTATTCGGCCCAGTTTTGGGCGGATAATCCGACCTAGAAGAGATAGCAACACAAAAACAACAATAACTTGAGCATCCGGACTCCGTTTTCGATGATCTTGGGCTCGTTGGATTCACCACAACGAGCTCTACAAAACCATGCATAGAAACATTATAGTCCAACAAAGGAGGATAAAATAAAATGAAGAAATGTTTTACCTCTCTTCAAACACAAATCGATAAAACCTCCAACACCAAAAATCTAATAAGTTTTTCATACAAAATCCATTTTTGATGAGCTTGGGATTACCGTGAAGATAACTACAAGCTCTAAAACCTCACATAGAGAAAAGATAAATAAGAACCAAGAAAGATGATGCCAAGTATGCAAAGGTTTGAGCTCTCTGAACGATACGACTAGGTTACTCACCCGAGAGCCGCGCTTGATAGTACGACTATCAATTCTATAACTCGGTCTCCGAAACACTATGAGACCGGTAAGAAAGAAACCCTATGAAGATCATACCTTTTCCTTGAGCATTTTATTTGAGATAGATGATGACGGTCTTGACTCCCACAAGTTGAAACACCCTGCTTGATCATCCTTGCAAGCACATGCTTGATGAAGATATCTCCAAATACTCCCCCATACCCCAATATGGGAGAGTCTTGCTTAGCTCCGTCTTTATGAGTCCATTCCACTATCTTAACTTTGTTCTTTGCACATTGACTTGAACAACATTGCACTTCATCTTCTTCCTTCATAGTGATAATGTCTTGAGAATGCACATGAGAGATCACTCCATCTTATTCCTCAAGACACACTCTATATAGGCTCAACTCCCTTATGACCAATCTTCGGATAACTCCTTGACTAACACATTGATCATCACATAATCTTCTTTATTTTTCTTCTTACAACCTTGAAACCAACATATGGCTCAAGCGTTGTCTACGGATAAGTCCTACAAATATAACTAGATGCAAACATTAGTCCATAGAGATTGTAATTAATTAACAAAACCACATTTGGGGGCACATGCTCTTTCAGATATGCTTGAAGTAGAGTCTCTCCTATAGTAGAGTATGGGGGATAAATTTGGAAGAATTCACCAAGAGCAAGCTCAGCCAAGAAAGGTATTCCATATTGAATTGGACAAGATCACCATCATCAATCTCAACTAGAATGCACAAGGCAAAGGTTTGTTCTTGATAGGTTTTCTCTTCTACCGATCTCACATATTAGTTGGGAGACCGGGTTATAGGATAGTTTGTCGTCCTATCAAGAGGGGCTCTCGAGTGAGTAACTTGATCGTATCATTTGGAGAGAGCTCAAACCCTTGCATACTTGGCATAACTCTCTTATTTCCTATTTATATTTTATCCATGTGAGATTTAGAGATTCTAGTTACTTCCATGACAAGCTCTGCTCATGAAGAACATATTTTGTATGGTACACTTGTTGCGTTTTTGGTGTTGGAGATTTTGTCGGTTTGCCCTTTGAAGAGAGGTCAAATATTTCATCATTTTTTTATCATCATCTGTTGGACTAGGATGTTTCTATGCATGGAGTTGTAGAGCTTGTTGATGTGATTCCAACGAGCCCAAGATCATCGAAAACAAAGTTCAGATACACAAGTTATAGTCATTTTTTGTTTTGCTATTTCTGCAGATTTTTGTCCCCTCGAAATTTGGCTAAGGACCAATTATGCGAATCATAGTAACGGGGGTGAAAATTTTGGGCGGAAATTATATAAGGGGGTGGTGGAAACTCCGCCCCTTGCCCAAACTTTCGCCATTGTCACCGGAAATTCTGGGGTAAAATTCCTGTAACAGTCACATTTCGTGGCGGGGGAGGCTATATAAGGCCCCTTCTTCCTCATTTGGAGGTTGACCCTTCCATGCTTTCTCCTCCATTGTTGATCTTGAAGAGCTTACCCTTTCTCCCCATCCCTCCTATGCTTCTTGAATATTTTTAGGAAAAAGAGAGAGGGGATATAGATCTACATTTCCAAGAAGTGAGCCTAGCTCACATGGTTTGGGAAGTAGATGTACAACCCAGCCATCCAGGTTCAAATCCCCACTGATGCAGATTTGGGTTCTTATTATCAAAAAAACACTGTAGGGGCTTCCCCGACCGTAATATTTTCAAAAAAAAAGATCTACATTTCCACCAATCAATATATCCTTTCTTCCTCTCATGTTCCTCCATAGCATTTGTTGCTTTGGTGGGATTTGGGAGAGAAAGATTTTAGCACTTCATGTGTTCGTGCCATTGGATCGGTTTGAGTTCTTCATGGAGATTCAGTTGAGTGAAAGTTAGAAGCTTTTTAGTCTTGGGTTCTTGGAATCTTAGATGGCTTAGTGGCTTTGTGTTGTTACTTTAGGCCTCCAATTAAGTTGTGGATATTTCTGAGCTTTGTGGCTGTGGTGCCTTGGTGGTGATTCTTGCGACCTCCAATTAAGTTATGGAGATGGCCCCAAGCTTGTACGGGTTCGGTGACCGCCCTCAAGAGTTCCATAATAGAGTGTGGCCCACACCCCTCCAACAAAGATGTACTTCCCTTAACAAGGAAGCAATTTTGGAAATACATCCTCGTGTCTCTATTGTGGTATCACTATACCTAAGCCTCTTCACTTATGCACTTTACTTTGTGATAACCTTCGTGCTTGAAGTTATTTTTTTCCTATCACTTAGTTGCTTGTCTTGCTTAGCATAAGTTGTTGGTGCACATATGTGAGCCTAACATATTTAGGTTTTGTGCTTGATAAATTAAATGTTAGTTTTATTCCACATTAATTAGAGCCAAACGATAAAAGTTTAAATCCCCTATTCACCCCCTCTAGGCGGCATCTGTGTCCTTTAGTAGGAAATCATGAGAAAAAACTTCGACAACTCAGGGAAAAAGGCAACACCGCCAGAACAACTCGACTCCTTCCCACAACACACCCAACGCCCGACCAACCGCCACGAGCAACACACCATAGCACGAACGATAAAACTCTAGGGAGATCCATTAGTAGTTGCCGCCATGCGGAGGTCACCATCCCACCACCATGTCGAGTCGTCATCGTGAACCACCACAATATCTTAGAAAAAGTACCTGCCGCCACCGACCGTCCGGGGGCTTTTCCTGTCAGAGCTTGCCAGTGGCGACAAGGGGGAGGATGTGAGTGGGGGCGGCGGTGAAGTATTAGGTTTTTGCCCGTGCTGCTCCCTAGAGCAACATCGGGGCTGATTCTAACCGATCCATGTCTTAAGAAAAGAAATGAGACATGGTTTCACAAATTTTTAGAAAGTCGACGGTAAATGGATTGGAATTAGGTTTGTAAAACCAGAATTGTCAAATCTCAATTCAAAGATTTACATGATCATGTAAATGTGTACCATATGTACGCACAAATTTCAATCATCATATATCTTTTTAGCTGGGATCTAAAATAAGACAAATATCTGGAGAAAAGTGAAGTTATTTCTACTTCCTGGAGCCATACATTTTTCTTGAGTAGCCAATTAATTAATCTATTATTATAATTTAAAATATATATGTGGAACAGACCTATATTTGTTCATGGAAATAAGTGATTTTGTAACTTCTAAATTATAATTTTTTGATCTTTTCAAGTATTCCGGCTCCATGAAACCTGAAGCCAAAATGAGGAACTCGTCAGTAATACTTATTCCCTCCATCCCAAAACAAAAGGTTCGTTTTTTTGCACGGTCTTTGATGCAAAATTTAACCATTTTTAGAAGCCAAATTATATGAATGAGAATGTATAAATTGTATAGCTGCATATATCCTTGCAAAATTATTTTTTTTCATGTATTTTTATACTAAATCTGCAGACATATTATAAGTATTACTTGTAGTCGAAGTTATAAGGTGCTGATCAGCAAAAATTAGGGCAGCTTATATTTTGGAGCGAGGGGAGCAGATGGTTTATCTGATTTCAAGTGGCATACTTTCTAGCAACATTGGCAAATAATTTAGCTGGTGTGGATGATTACTGTTACACCGGTGTAACCCAACAGGGTTGGAGGTTTTAACTAACTAGGCTAAGTACTTAGCGGTGGTTTCATTTGGTGGAGACTATAAGTTTCAATAAAGAAAGCTGGTGGAAGCTACTTGCTATTGCTAGACATGTCATTTGATTCTCCATAATTCTCACAGTGGAGGCAGACGGTTGTCAAAGATTGTTTCATATGCGAGCCACGTGATTTTGTGAAAGTAAGACGGCAACCAGAAAAGGTGCTTGCATCTTGAAGCAAACCATTGACCAAATGGTGGCTTTCTGCTTGTGCATCTCGAGTAAATCATTGCGAATGTTGACAAATATGGCCACTCTAATCTAAAATTAAGTTGGACAAGAAGACCTCGTCAATCGTCATCCATCTCGTCATCAAGTTGGTGGGTGCCTCATACTTTGGCTGTATCCAGTTCGGCCAGCCGGAGCGAGATACTCCTGTCAAGCGGCATCGGTCCTCCCTCCCTCTCGGCTACGGGCGGCTAGCCGGCGCCGGCCACCCAGCTGAGCCATGCCGCCAACCACGCCGAAGCACGGCGACGGCGAGCGGTTCGCGGAGGTGGTGGTGGTCCGGCACGGGGAGACGTCGTGGAACGCCTCCCGCATCGTTCAGGTCCGTTGACTCTTCCCCTTACTGGTTCAGAAATATCTCCAATTCTGCATTCAGATTTGGGAGCCTCAAGCATCTGCGATTTGGGACTTCATGCCATTCATCTGTAACTATGAACATTTCCTTTTTCTTGCGGTGGAACAGTCCTGATTATCTGGGGGGGAAATAGTAATTCTCTGATTGAAAAAAAAACATATTTTTGGGCAACAGGGACAAATGGATCCAGAATTGAATGAGATTGGCAGGCAGCAAGCTGGCGTGGTATGTATCTACATTGCATATTTCACTTGCTCATGTTTCGATGCATAAATCGTGAACATATACCAGGAATTCCATTGCTGTAGCACTGAGCCCCTGACATTATCTCTTAGGTGGCCCGTCGCCTGTCGAGAGAAACCAAGCCTGCTGCCGTGTACTCCTCCGATCTGAAGCGCGCTGCCGAGACCGCGCAAACCATAGCTGAAGCTTGCGACGTATCAAACGTAAGAACATTCTTCATCAGGACACTGAGCTCCATGGCACATTGTGTTACTTCATGATGATTGATGGGTATTGTTTGGGGGCTGCAGCTGGTGCTGAAAGAGGGGCTAAGAGAAAGGCACATGGGGAATCTCCAAGGTGTGAAGTGGGAGGATGCATTTGCTCAAAACCCAGGGGCTTTTAAAGGTTTTGATATCTTTGAGCCTAAAAAGGGTTTGGATTTCAACTACAGAGACCAAGAAATCCCGGTAAAAAGAATGCAATTGCCCCGAGATTAATACATTTGCTTCGACAAAAATAGTGATCCATCGGTCAGTAGTATATATCACTGTGATGCTCTGTTCTGAACACCCTGTATTTTAACTGATATTGTATTCAGGGTGGTGGAGAGAGCCTGAACCAGTTGACGGAGCGGTGCGTCTCCTGCGTGAACAAAATCGCTCAGCAACACATCGGTAAGCGGCATTTTCATTTCTCCTGAAATTTTTTTACGGTTAATAAAACAGAATTCATCAATGTTATGTCTGTAACTGAGAACTGACAAATTCTGAACCTGACGAAAAGTTTGCTGTTGCTGCGTTGACAGGAGAGCGAGTGATCGTGGTCTCTCACGGCGCGGCCATAATAGAGCTCTGCCGCCACACCGATTCCCCTGGCAGCTCGGTTCGCCGGAACATCCCAAACACCTCGCTGAACGTCTTCCACGTCTCCGGTATCACCGGAAAGTGGGTCCTCGTGAGGGTTGGTGACATCAGCCACCTTGACGAAAGCGGCGCTCTGGAGGATTCATTCGGTGGCGACGGGGTTTCTGCGTAAAGAAAACTTTCTTATGGTTCCCTCTAAAAGAAGCTTTCATATTTTCAATACATTCGGCAATTCAAACATGAACATCTTACTAGCCATTTCCGCTTTGTAGAGTGTAGACTGTATTGCTCTTGCAAAAGGCAAAGGAGAGGACTGAGCGTCCCTCGGAGGATCGCTCGGTCCAATCCTCTGGGCGCTCGTACTGACACGTGTCCTTTTTTAGCCTTTCAAACCCCGCATTTGCTTCATAGATGTAAAAAAATGGTTCGTTATAGCAAAAAAAATTGTATGAATGAAGCAAAAATGTTTCGCACTAAAATCTCAAAATTGCTTTCGTGAAGCAAAAAAAGCCCCGCTTTTGCTTCATTGTAGCAAAAAACGGTTCGACGCACAAAAGATTGCTCCGATTTGGGATCTCGCCGGAGACGTCGGAGCATTTTTTTTTACTATTGAATCATCGTAGCAAAAAAAATTGCTACATCAAATCGGTAAATTTGCAAAAGGAAAATCTGCTACAGACCTTCCAAGGATTTGCATGTCGTTCAGGAAAAAAATGCATCATATGAATACATTTTTGCTATGATAGATTAGTTCTTTTGCATCAATAGGTGAAAAGATCTGCTACAAAATCTACCAACTATTTGCGACATATGAATAAAACTTTTGCATCACACAAAGAAAAATCTTGCTAGAAAAGTTCAACTGATTTGCACCGACCGCTACTTGTAGCTACACTACCGTCCCGCCACTTTGACCATTACCAGGGCCGTAGCTCGAGGCGAGTTAATTCTAAAAAACCATCACATTTGTGCGGGAAATACGAAAAACCACCACTATTCGGCGAAATTGTAAAAAACCACCGGTTTTGCGAGTATTTGTTGCAATGTGCACTGATTCGCGTTTTTAGCCGGCTTAACACGATTTCTGAAACCGGGACCCATTGTCAGGCTGACGTGGCACACTAAATCAGTCAAAGGAAGAATCATAACTTAAGATAGGGTTTTTTTGTAAATTTTCCAATTTCAGTTTTTTTTCCTTTCTTTCTCCATCTCCCCCAGATGAATCCACCGACGGCCATCCTCCCCTACTCCGGTCGCCCTCTTGCTTCGGCCGCCGCCGGCCTCACCTGTCCTGGCCGTCGGACCTCCCCTGCCGTGGCCGCCGGACCTCCCCTGCCGCCGCCGGACCTCCTCTACCCTGGCCACCGGACCTCCCCTGCCATGGCCGAGGCAGCACGAGACGTCGGCGACGCCGACGCTGCTGCTATTGAGGACACTGCGCCATAGCCGCGCGTCAGGGCGGGACCTCAGGAGCGCGCCCACTATCTTCCCTCCCAAGAAGGAACCGCGCAACCTCTTGGCGATGGCCTGCCGACGACCATAGCCGGTGACTCTTTCCAGGTTGGCGAGGACGCCCTCGAGCTCGTCGGCGTCGCTGAGCAGCATCTTCCTGGCCACCACGCAGAGGCGCTTAGAGGGGTGGGGTTGAACGAACTAGGCAGGGAGAAAGACCGCGCCGGCACGAGCTTGCGACGGCCTTCGTCCTGGCCTGCTCCGCTCGGGAGCGCATCAAGGAGGTAGCGCCCACGGTATGCACCGTGGATGAGCTCTGCGAGCTAGGCGAGCAGCGCGTGGCTCGTGATCCGCCTTGCCCCGACTGCTTGTCCAGAAGATGCCCAGCGAGGAGGGACAGCGCCCTGCCGACCATGTCCGCCACGACACCGGAGACGATGGCCTCGCTTGCCGCATCTCCTGCGCTTGGCCGAGCTTGCCGCAGCTCCTGCGCTTGCCGCGGTCGGAATGGGGGCGAGCGGCGCCGGCGGCCAGATTGGTGCAGGGCGGCGCGGGCTGGAGTGGGGAGGGCGGCACTACAGTGGCCGGAGTAGGGAGGGATGGGGAAAGACGACGCCGGAGTGGGGAGGGGCGGTGCTCCGGCGGCCGGAGTGGGGAGGGTGCCGTGTATGGTGGTGGTGGAAGATACTAGGAAATATATTTTAAGGAAAAAGAGAAAAAAGAATTACTGACATGTTGGTCCCACAAAAAGTTTACAAAAAAACCCAAAGTAGATAAGTCGGAGCCCTGCCTTGCCACGTCAGCACTGACGGTGGGTCCCTTCAGTCAGAAATCGTGTTAACTAATCTCAATTACACGAATCAGTGTACATTGCAACAAATACTCGCAAAACCGGTGGTTTTTTGCAATTTCGCCGAATAGTGGTGGTTTTGCGTATTTCCCGCACAAATGTGGTGGTTTTTTTTTTGGAATTAACTCAGCTCGAGGCAGCACCAGGACCGGACGACGAGGTCGTAGCACCGGCGGCGGTCTCAAACACCTCCCGCGGCGGCCTCAACAACTCCACCGTTCGGAGCAACCTTGTCGCGGCTGGAGGGCGGTGGCCGAGCGCCTGGTCGGACGCCGAGGTTGCAGCACCGGCAACGGCCTCAAACACCTTCGGCGGCGGCCTCAACAACTCCACCGCTCGGAGCAACCTAGTCGCTGCCGGAGGCCTGGGGCCGAGCGCTGGCCGGAGCTTGAGGCAGCAACAGGGCCGGACGCCGAGGTTGCAGCACCGGTGGCGGCCTCACCACCTCCGGCGGGGGACGGGCGAGCTCCCTGTGGTGGGTTTCTAGGCGGCGGCAACGACCGCGGAGCAGGAGAAGCGCCGGACGGAGGTTGAAGATAAGCTAAGAGATAAGGTTACAAAAAAGAAACGAGAGGAGGAGGTAAGCCCACCTATCTAAAAAGTCTGGTTGTCTCTCCGTGCACGCGATAGGCGACCGACCCGGAGGATCAAGTCGCGCGATCCTCCGGAGGAACGCCAGCATTTTCCAAAGGCAAATTTGTGCGTTCGGATGTGTTACCCTTGTCCGTTTTTTCTACGGCTCGTGCTTCGGTACACCCCCCCCTCCCCCAAACTCAAACGTTTTTCTCTAATTAATGGAATTAAATTTGTTAGCCCACGAAGCCCATATCCAGCCCTATACGTATTTCCTATCGTATTCTGGCAGCAATCTCCGCATACTTCCCAGGTTTCCAGGACGACGCGTATGGCGGCTTGCCGGAGGACCGTTCTGGGTGTCGGCATCTACCAGGGCTTCAACGGCCGGACGTCTACAAGGGCGTGTTGTGCCACTCAGCTGTTGGCTTTCGTCCCGATATATGGACGACGCAGCTCGCCGACGTGTAGCAGCCAAGCTAGCTCAAATTACTTCCGGCGAGATAATTTACGTAGCAAGAGTACAAGCAAGCAGAAACGTAGATGGATTGCTGCTCGTAGCTTGCTAGTTCACGCTAAGTAACAACACAGGAACGAACAACAGCCTCGGTGTCGCGGTCGTGTTCTCCCTTGCTGCCAATGACCATCTTGCGGCGGCGGACAAGCATTGGGGAAGGAGGATAAATAAGGATGGGCATCGCGGCCTGAAGACGTAGCTCAATCCAGGAGCCTGGACCATGGCGGCCATGGAGAAAGTTACATCGCCGGCAATCAAAGGGGCGGCACAGAATGATTCGAGTTTGTGCAAGTGAAGGACGATCGTGGCGCGGGGCACGAGCAGCCGCAGAGCTTGAAGGTGCAGCAAGCGGACATGTTCGGCTAGGTCGCGGAGAAGACCGGAAGAGGAAGTAGTTGTCGACTTTGTCCTCCTCATGGGCAGGGAAGACGAGCTTGGCGTCAATTCATGTTGCTCCGGCTCCTATTCTTCCGCATAGAGGACAAAGCCGATGGCGTGGTTTGATTCCCATGGCCAGGTAGGAGAGCTAGCGGGGCTCCACGGTGACGCGTGTGAAGCTTCTCCGGCAGATTTCAGGTGGTTTGCATTCGGCAGTAGATTTGACGAGTAGAAGGCGAAGGGGAAAAAGGACATCGACACCATGAACGATGGGCGATGCGTACAGCTAACTACTACATCAGGCCACGGCGACGAGGGTACCAAGCCAACTCCATACGAATACGTCGTATTGTACAGATCAAGATGGGCCATACGGGTTCTAATAGGGCTGTACTTTAATTTAATTATTCGTTAATAACCATCATGCCCTTAATTATAAAGAGGTACGGGGCAATCTCAACCGTTGTTGTGTTTAAGTTTCGTAGGGGGGGGGTGTACCGAAGCAGAAGCCTTTTTCTACATGAGCGATCACGTCCTTAACCTTTCCCGAAGAAATATTTGCAAATGCACATGCATATTCTTGCTTCAATACTGCTGCCGCCCACGGCCAGGCGGAGACAAATGAGGTTAACATCGAGCACAAGAAAAGCCTGGCCACTCTCCGCCGTTCTCTGTCGAGACAAAAAAGACTTCCCGCCCGATATCTTCCAGGAAGTTGGACGCAACAGCGATGCCAGGAATGATGGAATGGTTCTTATAAATCATCTGAAGTACCATCAGGTAGCGCAACAACTCACCACTAATAAGCGCAGAACCGATGGCGATGACGGTTGGCGTCGATCGGGAGCTGGGAGCCCTCACGGCCAGCCTCACCTTCCCGGCGGGGCTCTGGTCCGAATGGGGCGCGCGCATTGGCGGCGACGTGTTGCTCCACGCCGCCGCCCTTGTCGCGTCGCTGGTCGTGGTTCTCCTCCTCCTCATCGTCAGCAACCAGCGATTGAGGTCGTACCCGCTGCTGGTCGCGCGGCGGGTCTCCATGAGCTTCATCACCTCTATCCGCTTGGTCGCTATTAAGATCTTAGCACGCTTGTGCAAGCCTGTAACCGTGGAGATTTCGCCCAGCAGTGTGCATGAATCGCCACAATCGCTTACCTCGAAGAGAGAGAAGCGCCTCCTGGAACTGAGGCAGAGAATTCAGGAGCACCAACAAGATACTCTGGGCCTACTAGCCAGGCAGAGCAGTCGCGATTTAAATACAAGCCCAGTACCCCCCGTTATAGGTATAGTCGACATGGCGACGACTTCATACAACAGTTCCAACAAACTTCCACATATTATTACAGACCAAAGTTCAAACAGTGGCGATGCCTATCAGATCCTGAAGAAATCGAGATTGCATATGCTCCTTCTGGGTACTCTTGCGGCGAGCGTCACCTACCAAGCAAGACTACTGAACCCGGTTTTGGACGGCATTTGGCAAGATGAAAGGTACCTGGTTTTCTTCTGTTGCAACACCTCAGCCTTCGTCACGTCGCTGGCTATCCTGTTCATCCTTCTCCTGAGCAGTCTATTCAGCACCCAAGGCATCGAGTACTACTTCGCGTTGCAGGTCGCCGTCTCAATGGAGCTGTTTTGCCTCATTGGGGCCTATCTCGCCGTGACCCTGGACCGGTTTTGCCTGATTGGAGCCTATATCACCGGGAGCATATGTCAATTGTCAAAGTCCAAACATGTGTACATCTTCGTGCCTATTGTATTGGTGTCCATCTGTGTGATCAACGACGTTGTGGTTTCCTTGTTAGAAGTGTGGCTCACATGGGCACCATGGCGGCAAGCGTTGAGGAAAAAGATGGAACATTGTGTGCCTGGTTGGCTCAAGAAGCTGTTTGGCCTGTCAACTGATGGGTACGCGGAGGAGGAAGGGGACGATGAAGATGAGAAGGATGAGGGGGGAATAGCCATGGAACAGAAACTAAAGCACTGGCGCAAGCTTCTGCTTATGCTTGCAATTCTTGCAACAATCCTGGCCTACCATGCCATCTCGAGCCCCCCGCCCGACAACCTCGGCAATTACCGACGCCTGGCATTCTCATACTGCGAAGCAACGGTCTTCATCGCGTCCCTATCCATTATTGCAATGCTGGCGAACAGGAAGCTCCCGGCGGCAAGAGGCTTACGGTGGCACACGATGCGGGTATGTGTGATCCTTGACGTGATTGGCCTCGCAGGCGCCTTCGCTGCCACTGCCAGGGGCTACTGGAAGATATCGATGATCGATGTCATTGCTCTAGTATCTGTGGTTGTCCTCTGTATCGCGTTCCATGTCGCATTGTCCATCTCTAGAATGCGGCGAGCGCATGGTCTTATGCGGAGTCTCTTATCAAAACTCGGATCGCTGCCAGTAGTCGTTGGATTGGATCCCTTGAAGGACGACGACACTCATCATGATTTTGAGTTTGGCATAACAGATGGGACGAACGAGGAGCCCCTTGGAGTGGAGATTGCGTCCCCGATCCTGGAGGGTGCGCTTACGTTGATTGTGGCCGTCCCAGTGATCTCCATTGTCGCCTTTCCAGTGAAACTACTCGTGGGAATCATGATCGCCACGATCGGACTAGGCCTTTGGCGGAGGTCGTTGGCTCGGCTACTCCTGCCACTTGCTAGAGCTCTCCAGCGCCGCCAAGGTACCACATCGCGGACTGGCTCCTCCTCAACTCCCCGGGAACATGGACTGTGCAAGCTGATCTACACGCTCTGTTCGGGAACATGGATGTGGATCATAATCTTGGTAATGTGGGTCCCCTCGCTAAGGCCCAACCTCAAGTTGAAGTTCAAGGTGTCCAGGATATTGGCTGTAGTGAGCGAGCTGGTTGACAATACCCCGACTCCAAACACGACCATGAGTACTCAGGCCAGTACCACGACTACAGCAACATTGGTTAACCCGAGCACAACTACCTCTACTGTGGTGGGCACTCCAACCCCGGTGGATGCGTCGGGAAGCATTCCGATCATGGCGGATGCACCGGGCTCCCCAATAATGGCGGATGCGTCGGGTGCTAGATTGAGCCGTAGGATTCGGCCTATCATAGAGCCAAGACCTAGGAGGAAGTGTAGGCCCAACAGCCGTCTATTCGGCCCAGATTGGGTCAACTGAGACGAGCTCTTTAATTTTCTGAAACCATCACCCTAAGCTTTATTACTCCTTCTGATCTATATTACTTGGTGCTGATTTAGTACAACTTCGTATTAAATCAGCAACAAGTAATATGGATGGGAGGAGGTACTTAGATGATATAATTTCGGAGGTTACAATGCTACTGAGAAAAGCATGAATAGAGTCATAGTCTAACCACAAGATTCTAACCGGAGAGCTGATTTCACACGCAACGTGTGTGTGTGTGCATAAGATTCTTGTCTTCTCGATGTCGATGCCATCCAATAGTTTTTCTCAATGTAATCAGATGCTCTATCTCCACGGTAACTATATGAAAATATCTGATCTCTATGACACAATGCTCTGCAAAAAAAATTACATCAAATGTTTGAATGGTAGGAGCTATTCATTATGTATGTGAAGAGAGATATTAGGGAATAGTAAATTAGTACTCCCTTCGACGGAAAGTGTTTTTGGCTCCTAGGCTCTAGTGATCCTTTCGTTTGGTTTTTAAAAATAAAAACCATATTTTTAAATTTTAAAAATCATGAAAATAAATCAAGACTTAGTTAATGATGTGACCTATAAACATGCAAAATTTTAGTACAAAATTCGTTATATTATGGGCTACACAAATATGATAAACTGTGGTAATATTTGTAGATTTGAAAACACACATAATAGATCTGCATGTTTGTTATTTATGTGTAGCTAAAAATACAAAGTATTTGAATATGAATTTTTGCATATTTGTAGGATAAATACATTCAAATATTTTTTTTCACAATTTTTTGAAACTTGAAAATACAAATTATAATTTTTTTTTAAAAAAGCAAGATCACTAGTGCCCATGTGCACCAAATCTTCACTATTCAACTTCGATCAGAAATAAGTGTCAGATGATTTAGCACAGCTTGATATAAAGTATAGTGGGAAAACTATTGTATATATACCTCAGATTTGGCCCGAAAATTGAAATCGCTGTGGTGTATTCTCGAGATCGAGGAACCTGGAAATTGAAATCGGCCAGAGGACGAACTGGCGATCAAAAACTCAGAATTAGGAAAAAAAATTAGGAGAAAACGGTGCCCTAAGTCGTGAACTGTTAATCTGTTACCATGTTACGGTGGCGGCCGGGGTTGCTGACCGCTAATCACTGGACGCACGGGAAGAAGGGGAAGGTGGCTGGCGACGGCGAGGTAGTCGAAGTGGAGCACGGAGTGGCCGCGCCGCTGCGGGGTTAGCTGATGCTGGAGACGCGAGCGATCAATCAATCTGAGGATCTCTTCCCTGCGTGCGCCGGGTCGATGGCATTCCCAAATTCCATGGCCCATAGGCCATAGACCTATTTTTGCTGGCTTGGACATTGGCACCTCAGAGAGTGAAAAATAGGATTTGGAGCTCATGAAAATGTTATTTTAAAGTTTCAATTTTTGTTGGAAAAAAATATACACATAGGTAATGATGTGTACTTCAAGTATGCAACATCTTAATCTGAAATATATTGTATTATGACTACACACACAAAAATTCTGACAAGGTTTCAAAGGTGCACCTATTCAAATATCTAGATCTGAATTTTTGTCTTTTTGTGTTGAGTAGAATACAATGTATTTTAAGTTGAAACTCTGTAGACTTGAAGATATATTATTCCTATATGTAGGGGTCAAAACGGAACGGATTATTTCTGACCGACCAAAGGCTTACGGAATGCAAAAACGGATTCGGCCGGATAGTTGTCGGATACGGACACGGATACGGCGAGTTATTAACGGATACGAAAAATGATATGGTTTTACTAATATCCGACCATATCCAAAGATATACCATATTTCACGGTTATATCCAGATAATATCCGACAAAATATTCGATAATGAGTTGTTGAGTACATGTCTGGGGAGAGAAGCGATAGTTATATATTTTGTCTTGTGGTACACAAACACCACCATGCAAGGTACAAGCTAGTTTTATATAAATATATATTTATGCATGTAGAAAAATTTACAAGCTAATTTTACTTTATTATCAATGAGAGATCCGACAAAATATTTATCCGCAACCGAATCATATTCGCTTCATATTCGGTCTGTATTCAGACTCTGATTCCGTATTCATATCCGCACACAATCCGCTCTGATTCCGAATCTGAAAAAATATTATAACGAATACGGTTTCACTACTATACGCTCCGTTTTCACCCCTGTCTATATGAATATATTATTTTTAGAATTTTCTAAAACTTTAAAATTTATTTTTCAAATATTTAAATAAATGGCTCCAGTGAGCACAAGAGCCAAATCGACGCACGCCCGTTGCAGGGCGCAATGCGTCCCGCCCGTGTGTTTCGGTCGACTGGGCAGGTCTATGTTGGAGTTTCGATAGTTTTTCTATTTTTTAAAAAGTTGGACAAATTAAAAAACAAATTTTAGAAATGCACAATTTTTGAATTTGGATAAACCTAAAAGTGAACAATTTTCAAACTTGAAAAAAATATGAATTTAAACAAATTTCAAAAATTTGGACAATTTTTGGAATATGAACAAAATTCTAAATCAAACAAAATTCAAAGTAAAAAATTAATTTCCATTCTAGACAAAATTTGTCCGAATTTAAACAAAAATTAGAATTTGAAAAAAAAACAATACAAAATTTAAATCTTAAAAAAATGAATCTAGATAAAAATCCATGAAAAACCAAGAAAACCTCTCATACGGTCTCTTTGAGCTCGATCTTTATATTAAGTCAACGATAATTATTATGTACTAGAGGAAGTAGCTAGCAAGCAGAGGCCTTGATTAAGGTCCGCATTTTGTATTATCCTCTTGGGGTGACATCATAAATTAAGGTGTTTGTGTTGTTTCGTTTTCGCCCATTGCTCTTGTCCTCGCACTTTTCATAGGAGACCATTTTTCTCCTAGATAAGCTGAGAGCAACTTCTCATAGTTCTTGATAATAGTTTTGTTTCACCGACTGGTCCAACAATATTTGGCGACAAGCTGTTGCTCTTGTCAGCTTTCCGTCCTTGCATTGAAATAAGAGCACGAGATTCCGGACAGGTTAATTTACAGTCAAAGAATGATAAGATAAACGCAAGGGTTCTTTCCTGGAAGCTGCAAGCTAGCTAGCAACTAGTTAGCACTTGAGGTATCTTATGCTCCGGGTATCAGAGACCACACCACCATGGCCGATCAAGTTGCGACGTCTCCTCCTCCGCGCGGTGATCAGTTCGCGGAGGTGGTGGTGGTGCGGCACGGCGAGACGTCATGGAACGCCTCCCGTATTATCCAGGGGCAAATGGATCCGGAGCTCAACGAGAACGGCCGACACCAAGCTCTAGTGGTACACACCGTTCCTGCAATCATGATGCAGGATCATAGCAAGACAATTTACTCTGGGTCCTGTCTGAATTTGGATTTGATCGAAGGTCGCGCGTCGGCTGTCGAGGGAACCCAAGCCGTCTGCCGTGTACTCCTCCGATCTCAGGCGCGCCTCCGAGACCGCCCAGATCATAGCCACAGCCTGCGGCGTGTCCAATGTATGTGTGTCTCATTCGTCCTCTCATATTTAATTTACTGATGATTGCTGATTTCCTGGATGTTTTTTCTTGATCTGTTCACTTGGCCCTTTTGGTTTCAGCTGGTGTTTGATCCAGCGCTGAGAGAGAGGCACATGGGAAATCTCCACGGCCTGGTGTTCGACGACGCCAACAGAAGGAACCCTGAGGTCTTCTCCTCTGATAAAAGGACCCAAGAAATCCCCGTAAGCTTCCGTACTTCTGCCGATCGAAAAGCTTATTTCAAATCTGAAACTCGTCCCTGTTCCTGCAGAAGTAGACCCGTATTTGTCAAATTCCTGCATTCCAACAGATAAAAACGACTTCACATGGAAACTTATCGTGCATTGCATCGAAATATTTGTTATCAAGCATTCCCCATTTTCTGCAGTGTGGTGGGGAGAGCCTTGATCAGCTGTCCCAGCGATGTGTCTCCTACCTGAACACTGTCGCTGAGAAACACAAGGGTAAGCAGGCGATCCTCGCCCTGACAATCTTTGAGTAGACTACTCCCTCGTCGGTTGAACTCAGCGACCCTAGCTCACTTGTTCATGCCGCGTTGACAGGGGAGCGTGTGATCGTGGTCACCCATGGCGCGAGCACGGAGGAGCTCTGTCTGTACGCCGACCCGACCAGCCCGGTGCGCGGGAAGCTTTTCAACACTTCGATCTGCCTGTTCCGTATCGGCGGCGGCGATTGGATCCTTGAGAAGGCCGGCGACGTCGGCCATCTCAGCCAAGGTGGGTTTCTGGAGGACGCGTTCGGCGGTGATGGCGCGTCCGCGTGACGATGAACTACGCTACTACTGGCGGTTTCCGTTCCGTGGATGCATTCGGCAGTCCACAGCTTCATACACAAAGCCGATTCGACCGGCCGATGTTGTTGCGTTGCTATGCCTTTGTTCAGACTTCAGAATTGCTCCTCGGTGAAATGTTTGTTTGATCAAATCTCGTGGCAACATAGAGAGAGTCTCTCTATGTCACGATCTGTGTTCGGCTGGAGGACATGGGCTCTCGCGACGCGTTAGGCGACGCGGGCGCCGCCCCGCTCGCTCCATCGGCGGCTAGCGCTCCCACCCACTGTTCGGCCGCCGGAGCCTCCGGCGCCCGCTCCTCCTCGGCCGCTCCTCGCCTTGGCGGCTCTCTCCCGGAAGGCTCCTCTGTCGAGGCCGGCGACGCGGCCGTCGGCCGCAGATCTGTTGCTTCCGGGGTTCATGTTCCAGGTAACTCCTTCCAAGCTTTTCTCCGCTCGCGCTTCTCCACCACCATCTCCTCCCCTCCCAGGATCCCATGTGTCGCTGGTGAACTCTGGGTCACCCCGCCATTCCCCTCTCCCTGCTTCTCCTCTGCGACCATGTCGAGCATCCTCTCCTTCTTCCTTTGTGAGTTTCCGTCCGTGGTGCAAGTTATCCCCGTCTCGGACCTCGTCTTCTCGATGTCGGCTCCGTCCCCGGCGGTTGCAAGGTTCGTTGTCAACGCCGGCCCGTGGCATTGCGAGCGGTTCCAGCTTGGGTTCCATGCCTCCCTTGCGGGAGCGATGGAAGCTGCTCTCTCTCTCTCTCCTCTGGGGCCCCTCTCGCCAGTCTAAAACCTGGGCCCTGCCATCGTGGACCGCTACCTCCCTGGTCACGTGTCCCCATCGGTGCGTTAGGGTTTGGGGGGCCTAGGCTGCTGCCGTGTCCCCGCGCGAATTCTAGGGAACAATTAGTGCCAACGACCTGTGTCCCATCAGGTGTCCCTTCCCCCCTTAAGGAAACCGCGTGCAGCTCTGCTCCCCTACCGGGCTACGCCGTAGACGCCGGCCTCTCCCATGACGCCCACGCCGCCCTCGAGCTCTGCGCCGGCTCTAATGGCGCCGCGGCCTCTCCCACCTTCTGCCCTACGAGCGAGTTCAATGCCCCCCCAGCCACCCCCACGCGTTCTTATCTCGAGGTTGTCGGCTCTCCTCCTGCCCACTCTCTGCGCACTCCCCCCGCTCCCTTCAAAACCCTAAGCCGTCGTGGCTGCTTTCGGTGCCTTTCGCTCAAGCACAAAGTTCGTGTCTGCCGCGATCCCGTCCGGTGCCTCAACTGTGGGCAGTCCGGCCACCACAGGCGTAAGTGCACCATGCCGCTCTCCCAGACCTCCCTCGTCCCGACCGCCACTTCACCACGCCCCGCCACCGCGCCTCCGCTGCGCCCTCCAACCCCCTTCCCGACCACGCTCGCCCCGCCATCCCCTTGCTCTCTAGCTCGCAGCTCCCTCTCTCCGCTCAGGACGGGGGCCCTCTTCGAGGTTGGGGAGCCATCCGCTAGTGCCTCCGAGCTGCCGCCGGAATGGGTCATCGGCGTCGTTCCTTCCGTGCCTCCGGTGGGCACGGTGGACCTTGGCCCTCTCCTTGAGGATGAGGAGGAGGTTGAGTCCGACGCTTTGTCAGAGGCCCCGCCGCCCGAGGTTTTCATGCCTCCCAGAGACATGGACGCCGCGCGCCGGATGGCAGTGGTCTACATCGACAACCCCCCTCCATTCCTGTCCATGGCAGCTGCCCTCGCCGAGGCTATCAGCGTCGAGCTGCCCGGGCTCCATGTGACCATGGTTCCCTCCTCTCTCGGTGACATGTACGCCAAGTTCCTCTCCGCCACGGACCGTGAGATCGCCATCGATCAACAGCCCTTCTTCTTCGACGGTGCCACGGTCCGTTTGGTGCGCGAGGAAGAGGCCGACCGCGTGCCTTGTGACATGCAGTTCATCGCAGTCGTCCGATCTGGCCGCTTGCCTGAAGTCCTTCCGCGCTGCCGCCAAGGTCTGGAAAAGCTCCCACCTCTCCCTCCCAAAGTTTGAAAATAATTGCAAATTCGTGATTGACCTTCTTGATCTGTTTGAGGAAACTCGGGATCTCTCCGCTGGCGAGATCGGTCTTCGTGTCCTTTGCAGGGATACCCTCGGTGAGCTGATTCTGGCCAGAGCTACCCGTTGGAAGCAAAGAGGGAAATTCTGTGCGGTGCTCGGAGGAGATGAGAACACTCGCTTCTTCCATGCCAGGGCTTCTCAACGTCTGCGTCGAAACACCATCCATGCCATCGACGTCGACGGGTCTGTCGTCGTCACGCACGACGCCAAGGCTGCTGCGCTGTTTGGCTTCTACTCCACCCTCCTTGGCCAAGCGCCCAATGATCGCTGGACCTTCGATGTCGATGCCCTCTACGATGGTTGTCCGAGGATTTGCGGCCTGGAGCTGGTTGCGCCGTTCACGGCCTTGGAGATCAAGAAGGCGGTGGACTCCATGGATCGCTCAAGCGCTCCCAGTCCCGATGGGCTTGGGCCAAGCTTCTACCGCGCGGCGTGGGCCTCGATCCTGCCCCAGGTCATCCGCCTCTTCGACGCCTTCCACGCCGGCAACGTCGACCTCGACAGCATCAACCGGGCGCACGTCGTGCTGCTCCCCAAGAAACCTGGCACCCCAGACCCTGGTGCTTTCCGCCCGATCTCTCTCCAAAATTGCTCCGACAAGATCCTCTGCAAGGTTCTCACCTCTCGGCTTCAGGTTCGGATTGGGGACCTGATCGATATCGACCAAACTGGATTCCTGGCCGACCGCAGCATCTCCGAGAACTTCGTCTACGCGACGGAGCTCGTGCAGACCTGCTTCCGCCGTCGCACCTCCTGTGTCGTCCTCAAGCTCGACTTCGCCAAGGCTTTCGACTCCGTCAGCTGGTCAAGTCTGCGGGCCGTCATGCTGGCTCGTGGCTTTCCCACCCTCTGGTGCGACTGGATGGACATGATCTTCTCGTCCTCCCGCTCGGCCATCATGCTCAATGGTGTTCCCGGGAAGTGGATCCGCTGCATGCGTGGGCTTCGGCAAGGGGACCCCCTGTCTCCCTATCTCTTCCTCATCACCGCCGACGTGCTTCAGCGACTCATCAAGCTCGACGCTGGGATCCTTCACCCGATCACCGATGGCGTGCCATGCCCAGTGACGAGGTTTATCCCCGGCAATGCCCATGTCGAAGGGCTTTCGATCTAGGAAGCGTGTTGGGGACCTGGCGAACTCGACGGCGATCAGACAAAAGCAGAGGGACACAAGGATTTACCCAGGTTCAGCCCCCTCGAAAGGTAAAAGGCCTACGTCCTGCTTGTCTGACTTTGTATTGATGGTGTGGTAGCGATGATGGTATTACAATGGCGGCGTAGATTGGATCTAGCCGAAAACAGAGAGCTCTAAGTTGTCGAGCGCTCCGGCGTGAGGTGGGTGGAAAAACGTCTAGGGTTTCGAGACCTCCCTCCCAGCCTTTTATTAGGCAAGGCTAGGTCTCAAGAGTGTCTCTCAAGCCAAGTACAGATCGGATCAACCGAGGTCTAGTCTAATTTGGACTCCTCGAAATCTTGCTTGTGCACCAAATATTGCTCCTGGGCCGCGCCAGGCCACTGCCTTGATAGGCCTCGGAAGCCTTTCGTGAGACACCATTCCCGGACCGAAAACCAGGTAGGCAAATATCGGGGGCCCGTTTGTCATTCCTTCGTCAGTAGCCCCCGAGTGCCTGGGATAGCCGAAGACTATGGCAGGGACTCCTCCCGAAAGTCCTCCCAGCTGCCCCCGATATGAACACTTGGCCTGCAAAGCTGCAAATGTACAGAGGTCATTTAAGTAGTATGCTTGTTTTGGTACGAGATTTTCGAGCCACTCTCATTTAGAGCCTCGAAAGTGCTAAGTTGGGTTTGCAGAGGGATGCGCATAACCGGCCTGAGACTCACACCGGGTCTCAGTTAATTGCATTGCTGCAAAGACATTCGGTTAGCTTACTCAGATTCGAGTCCCCCGACTCGAACCCGCGTGGGCTGGTGCTACCCCGACCTGAGCCGCGTTGGACTTACCAAGTCGGAGCCCAGTTCATTGGTGAGGCACCCGATGCGTCCATCGGTGCAAGCTTCATACCATAGGTATGGAAAATTTCTGGCAGAGCGCGTTTGATACGAATACCGGGCCATTCGGTGTTGCAAACCGTGGACTTACCTTCGTATTTGACATACGGCATCCGAACTGGTATATTGCCACCAAGATTCGGGCATGTTGATTGAGGAGCGTTGATAGCTCGAAAGAAAGGTTCAAAAGAGGATGATTCGACGGTCTATAACTCGAGCTTGAATTCTTTGAAGTCACCGCTGGGCCAAAAAGGCAATTCGGGGGACCGAAGCCTGGCTTTGAATATCTCGAAGGCGCTGTTGGCCCAGAAGAGATAACTCAAGGGGCCGAAACCCTACCTCGAATATCTTGAAGGCACTGTTGGCCCGAAAGAGATAATTCGAGGGGCCGAAGCCCTGCCTCGAATATCTTGAAGGCACTGTTGGCCCGAAAGAGATAATTCGAGGGGCCGAAGCCCTGCCTCGAATATCTTGAAGGCATTGTTGGCCCGAAAGAGATAATTCGAGGGGCCGAAGCCCTGCCTCGAATATCTTGAAGGCACTGTTGGCCCAAAAGAGATAATTCGAGGGGCCGAAGCCCTGCCTCGAATATCTTGAAGGCACTGTTGGCCCGAAAGAGATAATTCGAATACAATTTCGATCAGAAGATCCCTCGAAGGAGCAAATGTTCAGCGAAAGACAGAGTCGTCGAAAAACTCTGTGAGTATTCGGGTGGCACAAAAGACCTCGAAGAAACCCCAGTCGAAAGACCGTCTGAGTGCAAGAGATACGTACCTTCGAGACTCGAAAGAACTTTCGCCAATCTTTGCCCTTTGAATCGAAGTTGAATCAACCCACCCAAAGAAACGCGTCATCGCTGACGATATGCTTCGTCGAGTTGTCACATCATCTTCTGCAGGAGTGACCTGACCCTGCCAGGACTAGACGTATGGTGGGCCCCCCGGCCGCACGTCTCGGCCATTGACAGAATTTGACCGCACGTCCCGCGCGTGGGTGAGAAATAACCGGCGCGGTTTCCTTGATTATCGTGCGTAGTGGACGTCGCGGTGCCCCCGTGCTGACACGTGGATGGCTGGATCAGCTCAGTCGTTTCCACTTCGCCGTGGACGGCTGAGATCTAACGCAGATTCCCAGAGGTGGAATAAATAACGGTAGCAGGGTGAACAGTCCATCCTACTCCGCCGCCACCGTCTTCTTCCTCGCGCATTGCTCCTGTAGCTCTGCATTCTCATTTCCATTTCCGCGACTCTCGCTGCGCCCTGAGGCCATGGGTAGGAGGAGCTCCACCGCCACCGGTGCCACTGCTGCCGCCAAGAAGGCCAAGACGGCCGACGCCGAAGGCTCCGCCGTTGGCCGTTGGGTCCAGACCAAGGTCGGGAAGAAGGAGTTGTCCCAGGCCGAGAAGATGGGCCTGCTGAAGAACGCGTCGGCGGAATCGCTCGCCGCCGATCCGGAGATCGTTCCCCGGCCTCCTCCTGGATTCCGGGTAATCTTCATTGCCTTCTTGCTGCGGGGTTTGTCTTTTCCCCCGCATCCTTTCCTCCGCGGTCTTCTTTTTGCTTACGGGATTCAGCTCCACGACCTGAATCCCAATTCCATCCTTCACATTGCGTGCTTTATCACGCTCTGTGAGTGCTTCCTGGGGATCGAACCCCACTAGGCACTGTGGCGCCGAATCTTCGTTATTCGGCACCCTCTGCCATATCAAACCGGAGGTTTCGGCGTCCAAGTGCGCCCAGACGTCGAGTATTTCAACCTCCAAACATCCGAAAACAATCCCGGGTGGAGGACGAAGTGGTACTATGCCAAGGACAAATCCTCCAACGGCAAAAACTTCGGACTCGAGGAATTCCATCCCACCGGCGTTCTTCGACCTCGTGTCTCCTGGAGACACGACCTTTCGGACGAGGAGCTGAAGACTACGGAGCCGCTGATGGAGAAGATCCAACAGCTTCGAGCTACTCCGAAGAAGGAGCTTTCGGGGATCCAGCTCATCCGGACCTTCATCGAGCGTCGAATCCAGCCGCTCGCTGCTCGAGCCCACTGCATGTGGGACTACAGCGATCATCGGGATTCGACCCGCGTCTCCCAGGACGAGCTGCACGAGGCCGAGATCGACGAGTGCGTACGCGCCGTTACGAACATCAAGAAGAAAGATCCCGTGCCGAAAATCTTCGGCGCAGTGGCTTTCAACAAGGTCTTTCCCTGCACCGAGGTACGACTTTGTTGCCTGTCAAAACCCACCGGCGAGCAGCGACGAGCAACACGAAGAGCCGGGAGGCTCCCAGAACTGCTGGTGGGCCCTGGTCCCTCGGGCAACGGCCCGCAAAACTCCGGCACACGTCCTGGCTGATGCAAGGGCGTGCCACCTGACCTATACCTGATCAGGAAGGTGATGGATTGCTTCGACTAGTTTCCTGCATGGCAGACAAGTAAACATTAAATACGAGCCTCGATCGGCTCTCAGGTTTCCCTGTGAATCGGCTCATGTAGCCGATTGTCCCATGGATCTGCATTGGATCTACGATAACATGGGGTTTTGCTTTATCAATACAAGTCAAATCGATCTACGACAGTTTAACGCTTTCACCACATAATTGGAACATCCCACACGTAATTGAGCCTGGTAGATACGAAAGATAACAGAAAACTAACCCTAGAGGAGGCCAAAAAACCAACGTAGAGTCAATTCCCGGAACAACTCCTCTCGAATTGGCAAACCATATCCTTACGTACTACTG
Source organism: Dactylis glomerata (assembly GCA_007115705.1). Classification (NCBI taxonomy): domain Eukaryota; kingdom Viridiplantae; phylum Streptophyta; class Magnoliopsida; order Poales; family Poaceae; genus Dactylis; species Dactylis glomerata. Next base: position 4,783,470 of record QXEO01000450.1, read on the forward strand.
GATCGTTCAACCCGTTTGTGAGGCCTAACCATGCGGATATCAAACTAATCCTTGGAGAACAAGGAACAACTATGACAGATTGAATCGACTAAATAAAGATCAAGCAAGATGCTGCCCTTACACCCAAAATAGGTGCAAAGGCAGCGAGATCTCGAGGGGCAGCATGACTAAGCAAAGATAACCGAAAGCACCGATGCTAGCCCAAACAGATCTGAGATAACAGTATTACTCGCCATCAACAAGGCTTCAGTACGAGCAACACCAAATAACACATAAGCAGATGCTGCCTAGATCGCGAGATGCGATCTAGGCAGCACGACGCTTACCTGAAAGAAACCCTCGAAACAAGGGGTGGCGATGCGCCGAGATTGTGTTTGTTGTGAACGTGATCGTCCTCCTTTCTCAATAACCCTAGGTACATATTTATAGTCCGGAGACTTTCTATCTTTGGAATAAACCTAACAACTCTATCTCTTGTTTAAACCGAAACGTAATCTATCATAATACAGATACACGGGCAATTAGCCCAAATCCACGCGCAAGGCCGATCCAGCCTCCAAGCCCATCTTGATTACGGCCCATCTCCTCATTTGGCCAAAATGTGGCGATAACACATGCCCCCCTGGTTTTGGCAATAATAATTCCAAAACCACTCTGTTTTTTCTTCATCGGGTCACGCGTTGCAGAGCAGAACCGTCATATCGCCTCCTCATCATGATGCCTCGCCTTCTCAACTTCTCCGCAGTACACGATTTGACAACTCTGGCACCACATCCTCGAAAACCGCTATGGCATTGAACCACCTTCCACTATTCCCCTTATTTAAATCTATCCGAACCATTTGCATCCTCATTCTTCTCCAATAGCCAAAAAACCCTCTTCCTCCGCCATGGCCTCCTCTTCTTCCTCCAACACATCCGGCCTTTCCTTCCAATCCTCCGACTCCGTCAACCGGGAGCCGACGCCGGAGCACCCGCCAATGGCGGCGTACGAAGCTCTCGCCCCACAATGGTGGGACGAGAGAGACTGGGACTTCGCCGCTCAGTCAGAGGACGACGAGCCCCTGACCGACGGCGAGGAGGACCTCCAACTCCTCGTCGACGGGGAACTGGAGGCGGAGAGCGCCGACGACGCCGTGTCCTGGGGCGAGGACATCGGCTCTTCCGATAAGGAGGAAGAAGCAGAGGAGGACACCTCCTCCGACGAATACCCGCCGATGAAACGCTTCCGCGCCGGGTCCAGCGAGGACACCGACGACGACGACGAGGACGAGGAGGCCCCCGCTGACAACTTCAGCAGCAGCGGTGAGGACTACGCCGGCAGCAGCGCCGATGACAGCGAAGACGGCGGCGGCAATGGCAACGGCAACGACGACGACGCCGCCTTCTAGATTAGGAACTAGTAGTAGTAGTACTAGTAGTAGATCTCCATTTTGTAAGCAATCGGCTTCATTGTAAACAACCGTCTTTGGAATCAACAAAGATTGCTTTTCCCAATTTGATTTTGCCGATAGTCAAATAGATCAACGCTCCAAAAGCCGATAGTAACGAATCGGCTTTCACCATACCACGCTTGATATGGTCAACCAAGTCAAAGCCCAAAGAGCCGATGGCAACACATCGGCTTTTCCCACAAACGTTGGCAAGGTCAAACTCGGTCGCTTATTTAGACAAGTCTGAGCGGTCACTTTCCAATTTCAACGGTAACCTGCAACCATCTTCAAAAAGGCTAGCTCAGATCTCCAATTGCCTCATTGAACAAATCGGGCTCACGGCGACACGAACCCTAGATTCCCCACCGCATAGATCCATCTCCACCGGCAAATTAGATGGCGGAATCGTCCAGCGCCAACACAGCGGTCTCTGGTCTGAAGGTAATCCTTAACTGTTCCTCGCAATCCGAGCACGGTGCTAGAATTAACAGCAAACACCTGAATTAATGCTTTATCCCATCATTGAAATTTTAGGTTTCAGACATTCTGCTGCCGCATCCTTCTCTCCCAAATTCTCTCTGCCTTGGCCCCCGTACAGAATCTAGTCCTGCCCATTTGATCTCTTGCGAGGCAAACAGAATCCCCTTCGTAAGCCAAAACTTAGATTTGGATTCTTTGGCCGACTGCTTACGAGCCTGGCCTAATCCTCCCGAATATTGGGTTTCTTGGTACAGTAGGGTAGCCAAAACTTACCAATCCCAATGGGAAACCACATGAATAGCCGATGCCTTGACTTTGTCATTGTCTCCCCTCGAGAAACATGAAAATCTTCTAAAAACCATCGGCTACTTCTGGTCTGATGCTCTGAACTGCTTCATGTTCGGCCATGGCCCCATGACACCAACTCTGTTAGACGTGGTAATGATTACTGGTCTGGACGTCACATCACCCAGCCCCTCTGCTTTTATGCTGCCAAAAGTCCCCTTCAAGCTTTCTTCCAAAACAGATTGCACGAACTGGGGTGCTTATCTTCTTTCCTTACACGGAGGAATCGGAAAATTTTGAAAATCCAATCTCCTTCAGGCTGGACAACTTTGCCGATGACACTAGCACTCGGCAGCTATTTTCCACCGTGATCCGTCCCTGCTTCCTCCCAGTTGGCATGAGCACATCCAACAGAATAATCAAGCCTGGATACGAGTTCTACCAGCCGGTCGTAGCAGCTCGGCAATTTGGCCTTGGGCAAGTACCTCCTCATTTCTTTCTCCACCGCCTCACAGAGAGCAGAGCTGACCTGCCCGATCCTCTCACCAGTCAGAGGTGTTATTCTTTCTTCGATGCTCTGACCATCCCAATTCCTAACAACCTCACTTTCGCTTCATCAACCGACGGTTTTGAGAACTGGTGGTCGATGTGGAAGACTCATGCTTTCAGGAGAGCTCTGGGACCATTGCTGGAACAGCTCGATGCTGAATATGACATCCCCGTAGAACAGGTACTGCTACTTGTAAATTTTCTTGATGCAGCTCACGACGATTCTTTTAATATCCTGCTCTGTCTCCTTGCAGCAACAAGATGGTCCAGAACCTACCAACGAGGATGGCTCCCCCTTCGAATTCTTCCCACCAGCTCCTGTGGTCCTTTTCTGCAAAAACTCGCCACCTTTGAAACAGGTCGTGATGCAGAACCAGCCGATATCACCAAAATCGGCTTCCAAGAGCCAAGCAACTTCCGGGTCAGCTGCCTCCCGAGTTCCAACTAAAACAAGAACGGCGGTGAGGAAGATAGTGGCCAAGAAAACTTTGAGGCGCCGGAGCCCTTCTCCAGAGATCTCGCACGTACGCTGATTCATGCCTTGGTTGATCTCATTTATCTTTGTAAACATGCTCGTGCTTACCAACTCTCCCTTTCTTACAGGTCTCCATCGAAGACACCTCCAGCGAGGAAACACAATCCAATCGAGGAGATTCGAGCTCAGCAGATTCTGAGAGAACCACCACACCGAGCCAGCCAGATGTGCCACCATCGGCTTCCAGGAAAAGGCCTGTTCCTGAACCTGTTGCCCCCCGAGCAGCAGTCGAGGCGGGGCAAGCTGTGAGCCCCAAGAGGGCTCGCAAGGGACTGCAAACTTCTTCTTCGAGCCAGGAGGCTTCGAAAGTAATTATCCTCCATACTCTTACCACTCCTTTTTTATGCCGATTCATTGCTATTCACATCGGCTAAGCACCTTTCATGCAGACGAAGGACACTCCTAGTGGGAAAGTCGGGGAAGTGCCGATGCCTTCCGCAAGCCTGGATCTAGTAATCCCTGAAGGTGTAGATGAAACGGTTGCCAATCTGGCCAAGCCCTTAGCAACAACACACGAGCCGATTGTCTCGCCGTCGGCTATCCCCCTGATCTCAGGAGAGGTATGTTCGCTTCTTTCGACTCATCCTTCCCTGTTTGACGCATACTGACGCCACTTCTGCCTGCCAGGGCTGTGATATCTCAGGCTTGCTGACGTTCGACCCTGAATCCATCGAACCAGCTCCCTCTGCCGTCAACGATGAACCACGAGCAAGCGCTGTTCTACCTCAACTCCAGCGTCTCAAAGCCTTGCTGTCCTCCCCAATCGAGAGGTTGGTCGAGGGTTCTGAAGAGGTGAAGAGTGTTCTTGACGAAATCAAGGACCAACTCCCGGTAGCATTGCAGGTGAAGCTTTGGCCAGTTGTGACTCTGTCTTTCTACGGGTCAAGGGTGAAGTCGGCTCGTGAGAGGATCAATCTACGCCACGCCCAACTCCCACTGAAGGCCGATATTGCAGCCAAATGTCAGCGGCTCAATGAGAAAAAGGCGTCTCTGGATGCCAAAACTGACACCTCTGTCAGCACCGCCGAGCTTGCATCCTTAAAAAAGGAATTGGAAGATCTCGAAGAGAAGGTCCGGGCGACTAAAAAGCTCATTCATGACAAGGAAGCATTCATCGCCCGCTCCCAAGACGAAGCAGAAGGCCTCAAAGCTCAACTGAAGACTGATCTGGCAGAAATATGTGCCCTGAGCAAGCAGCTAGTGACGGGCAAGGACGATGATGACGTAGCCGAGATCGCCGAGGTGGATCGTGTCCGTGCTGACGCCCTCCGTGCCTTCGAGGCATTCCTTCAGTAGCTTATTCATGTAACCTGACACCTGCTCGTAACAGTCTGAACCTCGAGAGTCGATGGCTGTGCATTGTTTTTTTTTTTTTTTTGGCCGATTTCATGTATCGGCCCCCATGTTTCACTGGATATATTTTTCTACTGGCCGATTCCATGTATCGGCCCCCATATTTCACTGGACATGTTTCACTGGATATATTTTTCTACTGGCCGATTCCATGTATCGGCCCCCATATTTCACTGGATATATTTTTTTTACTGGCCGATTTCATGTATCGGCCCCCATATTTCACTGTCCATCATCCCACATGCTTGGGAAATATTTCTTGAGATGCTGACCGTTAACAGCCACTGGGAATTTCACACCGTCCAGCTCCTCAAGCATGTACGCGTTGCCCCTTAAAACTTGGTCGACCCTGTATGGCCCGTGCCAATTTGGAGACCATTTACCGTATGCTGCATCCTTAGTTCCCAATGGCAATACAGCTTCCCATACCAGATCACCAACGTGGAACTCCTTTGGTCTCACCTTCTTATTATATGCACGAGCTACCTTGGCTTTGTTCTCTTTAATTTTCTCAAGCGACCACAGCCTAAGTTCAGTTAAATCCTCAACACTGTCACTCATCAGGGCTGCATATTCTTCAGTTGTTAGATCGTTCTGAAAAGTGACACGTCTCGATCCAGCCGTAATCTCCCATGGCAATACGGCTTCTTGTCCATAGACTAGATGGTATGGCGAGGTTTTTATCGCTCCATGACATGACATGCGATAAGCCCACAAAGCTTCTGACAAAACCTCGTGCCAACGCCTAGGGTGCTCGTCGATTTTTCTCTTGATCAGCTTGATAAGGCTCTGATTGGACGCTTCAGCTTGCCCATTTGCTTGAGCATAGTATGGAGATGATCGGATCAGCTTAATTCCCGTGTCCTCGCAGAACTCTCTAAACTCGTGAGAAATGAAGACCGAACCTCCATCGGTCGTGATAGTTTGGGGAATCCCGAATCTATGAATGACATGTTCTTTCACGAAATTGATAACATCCTTCGAGTTTACTGACTTCATAGGGACGGCTTCCACCCATTTAGTGAAATAATCCGTAATGGCCAAAATCCACATGTGGCCTTTGCTTGATGGAGGATTGATCTTGCCAATCATATCCATGCCCCAACCTCGGAATGGCCAAGGCTTGATGATGGGGTTCATCGCTGATGCAGGTACCATCTGAATCTTCCCGAATTTCTGACATGCTTGACACCCTTTATAGTACTTAAAACAGTCCTCAAGCATGGTGGGCCAATAAAACCCTGATCGCCTGATCAACCATTTCATCTTGTGAGCCGATTGGTGAGTTCCACAGGCGCCTTCGTGTACCTCGTGTAGAAGCCGATTTGCCTCGGCTGGCCCCAGACATTTGAGCAGTAACCCTTCCAAAGTCCTGTAGAACATGTCATCCCCAATAAGCACATACTTCATGGCCTTGTACCTTATCCGTTTAGGTGCCCCCCGAGCCGAATCTTTCAAGTAATTGAAGATATCGGCTCTCCAGTCGTCCGCCTCCAGGAACTGTACCTGAACATCAGTTCCATCTGCTATGTCCTTGTAGCCTGAAGCCATCTGTGCAAGATCATTCGCCTCGGTATTCTGCGACCGCGGGATCCAGTTAAAGTTTAGATACCTGAACTGTGCCATCAGCTCACGGCATTGCAACCATAATGGGAAGAGTGACTCGCTCTCACACTTGTATTCGTCCGTGAGTTGGGAAATCACCAATTTGGAGTCTCCAAAAAGTTCCACTGCTTCTGCTCCGGCTTCAATGAGCAACTCCATTCCCTTGCGTATTGCCTCATACTCAGCGACATTGTTGGTGCAAGGGGTAGATAGCCTGATGGAGAAGGAATATGTTGCCCCCCGGGGCGACACGAGTAGAATGCCGATGCCGCAACCATCATCACAAGCCGATCCATCGAAAAACATAGCCCATGCACGTACAGACAGTGCTGCTATATCAGTGTTGATTCGTTCAGCAATAAGATCGGCCAACGCCTGTCCCTTAACCGCTTTGGCGGGTTGATACCGGATATCAAATTCCGATAATGCAAACATCCATTTGCCGAGTCGGCCTTTCAACACAGGAGCCGACAACATATGTTTTATGACATCTGATTTGCATATGATGATAATCTCTGCTGACAGCAAGATGTGTCGCAGCTTGGTGCAGGTGAAAAATAGGCAGAGGCATAACTTCTCGATCTCAGGATACCTTGTCTCTGCATCCAGCATCCTTCTGCTGATGTAAAACACGACTCGCTCCAGACCATCGTAAACTTGCACCACCACCGAGGCGATGGACGTGTCAGCCACCGACAAGTAAATGTAGAACGGCCTATCCTGCTGCGGTGGAACCAACACTGGCGGCTTCGTTAGATATTCTTTGATCTCGTCGAAGGCTCGTTGTTGTTCTGTCCCCCAACGGAACTCCTCATCAGATTTAATTTTCACCAGTCCCATGAATGGCTCTATTCTTCCTGACAGATTGGAGATGAACCTTCTGACGAAGTTGATTTTGCCGATGAGACACTGCAGTTCTTTCTTCGTGGTAGGTGGCTTCATTGTTCGCACTGCCTCCTGACTTTTCAGGCCGATCTCGATTCCGCGTTCATGGACCAAGAAACCCAAGAACTGACCGGCCGTCACACCGAAGGCACACTTCTTTGGATTCATCCGTAGCCCGAATTTTCTGGTTCGGTCCAGGACGCGTCGCAGATCGTCCAAGTGTCCTTGTACTGAAGCAGACTTGACTACCACGTCATCGATATAAATCTCCACCAGCTTGCCGATCAGATCATGGAAAATGTAATTCATGGCTCTTTGGTATGTGGCGCCGGCATTCTTCAGTCCAAATGTCATGACTACATATTCAAACAACCCCACCGAACCTGGGACTCTGAATGCAGTCTTGTGTATATCTTCTGGAGCCATAAAAATTTGATTGTAACCGGCATTGCCATCCATAAAGCTCAAGACCTTATGACCAGCAGCTGCGTTGATCAATGTCTCTGCTACCGGCATCGGATACTCATCCTTTGGAGTGGCTCTATTGAGATCCCGAAAATCTATGGCAACACGCCATCGGCCATCCTTTTTCTCTACAGGTACGATACTAGAAATCCACTCAGCATACCTGCATGGCCTGATGAACCCAGCTTTCAACATTTTCTCGATCTCTTTCTTGACTTCCTCTAAAATTTCAGCCTTCATCTGTCGTGCTCGTTGCTGGAATGGCCGAAACCCTTTTTTAAGCGGGAGCCGATGCTCAATGATGCTCCTGTCTAACCCAGGCATCTCCGTATAGTCCCAGGCAAAGCAATCTGGATATTCTTTCAACAAAGCTATCATCGGACCCCGCAGATTCGGATCTAACTTTTTGCTGATAAATGTCGGTCGTGGCTTATCCCCAGGACCGATGTCAATCTCCTCTAGCTCATCAGCGGATGTAAACCCATACCCCAGCTTTCCGTCACCTGCTAAATCGATGCTGAACACAGGCCAAAAGTTTGGTGAGGGTAACAAAGATAATTTGGGCCGATTGCCGGAATCGGCCCCCTTTTTGATTGCATTACTCAAGGAAGGTTTACAACTTATTTGTGCTCTACAATGGTAGGGACTCTCCCTACTACGACTACATGACATGCTTGTCGTAAGATCGCTGCTTTTTATTTTTTGTGGCCGATCGCAGGGATCGGCCTTACCACGCACAATCGTGGGCTTTGCTACTCTGTCAGGCCAGTGGATAAGACCAGCCTCACCCCGTTTTTTGTAGCTTCAATGCGCTCACAGCCGTCTAGACTGACTCCAGAGATCGGCTCTTGGTCTTCTGCGTCCCAAATGTTCATGCCAGCTATTGAGATCTCGATCGAATCATCTGCATGAATGACCTCCACTTCATCTCCATCCCACTGTATCAGGCATTGGTGCATCGTGGATGGAATGCAGCAGTTAGCGTGAATCCAATCCCTTCCCAGCAAGACAGCGTAGGTGCTTTTGCTGTCAACAATGAAGAACGACGTAGGGATGGTTTTTCTACCCACGGTCAGATCCACGTTCAGAACGCCTTGCGTTTCTGAAGCTTGGCCGTTGAAGTCGCTTAGCGTGACGTTGGTTTTGATCAGATCTGCAGTGGAGCGTCCCAAACGCCGCAGCATGGAGTATGGCATTATATTGACTGCCGCTCCGGTGTCGACCAACATCTTGCGGACAGGCTGCCCATTGATATAACCTCTCAGGTACAGGGCTTTCAGATGTTTGTAGCTCTTCTCCCGTGGCTTTTCAAAGATAACCGGCCGTGGGCCGCAGTCAAACTGTGCCACTGGTAGTTCTTCGGTTCTTGGAGCGCAAAACTCTGACGGAAGTGTGAACACCATGTTTGTGCCAGCCGATGTCTTCGCATCGGCTTTTACTGGTTTGGGGCGCCACTCTTTCTTTTTTGGATGGGCCTCCGTCTCCAAGGTTTGCTGAATTTTCACGGCCAGATCAGGCCGGGCTTTCCTTAAAGTGTGGAGGTACTGCGCTTCGGCTTCCTCCACGCTACGTAGCCGCTGAACTCTACGCTTTTGGGTGTGTCTGAGTCCATCGGGACACCACCTTGGCCGGTGATATCTATCTTCTTCTTCATCCTCTGACTCCTCGAGATCTTTTGCTCGAGATGACTCCTCTTGTCTGTTCTGAGGCCGGAGAGGCCCTAGACGCTTGAACACTGAAACTGGACCTGTGTCATCCTTCTGCTGTCCACATTCCGGGCAGTTGTCGACTGTAGGCAATCGGCTCATTCCCGCATCCCAACAGTACTTGAAGAAAGGACAATCCCAATGTTTATCCACGCCTTCCTTTTCCTTTGACCTTCCCCTAGCGCGGTGCTCATATCCTTCATCATCTCTATCATGCCGACGGTATCTCCCATCGTATGCGTCGGTCCGACGATCTCTTTCATCATCTCTGTCGTACTGCCGACGTCGGTCATACTGACGCTCATACTTGTTAAGGAGATGCGTGGAGTGTGGCTTCTGATATCGCACGCTTCTCACTTGTTCCTCGGTTATATACCGCCTATCATCATAACGGGGCCGGTCGCGTGGACCGGCCTCTTCCTTTTCTTTGCCCCGGGAGTGGCCGCTTTCCTCCTTATACTTGGCATGGTGGTACACAGGCCCTGCCATGTTAATATCGAACGAGAAATCTAGCTGACGCCTCGTGGAGTGGCTGTGCTCTACCATGTTGATGCCAGGAAACGGGTTTGTGTCCACTTTCATGGCGAACTGCCCAAGGATCAGACGACCCTGTTCTATCGCCGTTTGGATCTGCCGACGTAGCTCCTTGCAATCATTGGTGGTGTGGGTGAACGAGTGATGCCACTTGCAGTATGATCTCCCGTTCATCTCTTGCGCCGTAGGGATTTTATGGCCTTCGGGTAACTTCAGCTGCTTTTCCTTCAGCAGTAAATCGAATATCTGCTCAGCTTTGCTTACATCGAAGTCGAACCCTTTTGCAGGCCCTTGCTGTTTCACCCATTTGCAGGACACAGGATCTGCTCCCCGAGCCCATTCAGCCACGGCTATCTCCTGGTCTTCTACAGGATCCTCTTCTTCTGTATCGACCAGGCCTATCGGACGTTTGAACTTGTCTTGGTACAACTCAGGGTGGCGCTGCTCATACATTGTTAGTTTCTGGACCATGTGCGCCAGTGAATTGTATTCTACTTGGAAAGCCAGATCCTTGATCGGTGCTGAGAGACCCAACACGGCCAGCTCGACTGCTTCTTTCTCAGTTAAACGAGCCGAATAACATCGGTTCTTGACAGTCCTGAAACGCTGAATATACTCGGCTACCGTTTCTCCCCGCTTCTGCCGCACCTGCGCCAGATCGGCAATGCCAGCCTCGGTAGCTTCTGAATGATACTGAATATGGAACTGTTCTTCCAGCTGCTTCCAGGTCCGGATCGAATCTGGTGGCAACGAGGTGTACCACCCAAAAGCTGGTCCTGTCAGAGATTGCGCAAAGAACCTTACGCGTAACTGATCCGATGCTGAAATCATGCCTAACTGTGCCAAATATCGGCTCACGTGCTCGATCGAGCTAGACCCTTCTGAACCATTAAATTTTGAGAACTCAGGGAGCCGATACTTGGGTGGAAGCGGAATCAGATCATACTCGTTGGGGTACGGCTTGGAATAGCCGATTGTTCTCCTCTTCGGCACGAAGCCGAACTGGTCTCTCAAGATGGTACTGATTTGCTCCACCGTTTGAGCTGCAGGGGCTAAATTCTCATGACTCGTTCCGGTGGCATACTTAGCTAGCCACGCTTGTTTATCAGCGTCCATCCCGGACATCCCTGCTCCCGAAATCCCTACTCCAGAAACACCTGCCCCAGAAATCCCTGCGGTTGCAATCTGGTTCGTGCGCGTCAGGCTGTTGCAGTCCGGCACGTATGTGCACACATATCCATGTGGGATTTCTTTAGGTGGTTCAAACAGGAATTGGTAATCGCCAGGATCACCTCCAATCTTGTAGACGACGTACGCCGGTGACCCCGGTGGCTCCGGAGCTGCAAGCGTGAATGGTAGCTGTGGCCTGGTCTGGAGCGGTCTTTCTCCCTGGTGAGTCCCTAGGGTAGGCCCCGACGGAGAGTACTGATGTTTCATGATCTCCTAAACCACGCGAACCGCGACGCGCTCGAAAGCGTTCACCAGGCTCTCAGAATGGCGATGAAGAGAATGAGCCACCATGTAATTGACTTCCTGTCGCAGAGCTCTGGTGCGATCCTCTGAAGGAACAGACAGATCCACCTCATCGAGAGCGCCTTCGGGTGAGAACCCTTTCCACCTGATGCCATGCTTACGGGTCCTCTCAAAAGAGCCGATGAGATCGGCTTCGAAGAGAGCTTTGATATCATCATACCTCTTCTTGTGCTCATCAGGCAGATCGTCGTACGTGACTGGTCCGTCCCCCATCGCAGCGTCAGATGTTGATACAGATGTTGTTGAGTGTCCCACCGGGCGTGCCAGAATGTGTTGCCTGTCAAAACCCACCGGCGAGCAGCGACGAGCAACACGAAGAGCCGGGAGGCTCCCAGAACTGCTGGTGGGCCCTGGTCCCTCGGGCAACGGCCCGCAAAACTCCGGCACACGTCCTGGCTGATGCAAGGGCGTGCCACCTGACCTATACCTGATCAGGAAGGTGATGGATTGCTTCGACTAGTTTCCTGCATGGCAGACATGTAAACATTAAATACGAGCCTCGATCAGCTCTCAGGTTTCCCTGTGAATCGGCTCATGTAGCCGATTGTCCCATGGATCTGCATTGGATCTACGATAACATGGGGTTTTGCTTTATCAATACAAGTCAAATCGATCTACGACAGTTTAACGCTTTCACCACATAATTGGAACATCCCACACGTAATTGAGCCTGGTAGATACGAAAGATAACAGAAAACTAACCCTAGAGGAGGCCAAAAAACCAACGTAGAGTCAATTCCCGGAACAACTCCTCTCGAATTGGCAAACCATATCCTTACGTACTACTGGATCGTTCAACCCGTTTGTGAGGCCTAACCATGCGGATATCAAACTAATCCTTGGAGAACAAGGAACAACTATGACAGATTGAATCGACTGAATAAAGATCAAGCAAGATGCTGCCCTTACACCCAAAATAGGTGCAAAGGCAGCGAGATCTCGAGGGGCAGCATGACTAAGCAAAGATAACCGAAAGCACCGATGCTAGCCCAAACAGATCTAAGATAACAGTATTACTCGCCATCAACAAGGCTTCAGTACGAGCAACACCAAATAACACATAAGCAGATGCTGCCTAGATCGCGAGATGCGATCTAGGCAGCACGACGCTTACCTGAAAGAAACCCTCGAAACAAGGGGTGGCGATGCGCCGAGATTGTGTTTGTTGTGAACGTGATCGTCCTCCTTTCTCAATAACCCTAGGTACATATTTATAGTCCGGAGACTTTCTATCTTTGGAATAAACCTAACAACTCTATCTCTTGTTTAAACCGAAACGTAATCTATCATAATACAGATACACGGGCAATTAGCCCAAATCCACGCGCAAGGCCGATCCAGCCTCCAAGCCCATCTTGATTACGGCCCATCTCCTCATTTGGCCAAAATGTGGCGATAACAGACTTTGACCTTAATCGGATCCCTTTCTTGCTTCACAGCCGAATCGGCCAGTACTGAATGCAGTGTTCATCTCCGCGCAGGTGATCGACATAGCTCGATGCTATCCGCCCCAGCCCGAGATGGGCGAATATCCGGGGCGCGATTTCACCGAAGTGCTGGAGGAATCGACCTCCACTGCTCCGTCGCCACCGAGGGCCCCGAAGAGACAACGAATTGCTGACGTTGTCGAAGATTCGGAAGACCCTGATGACACCCGTTTTACTTCGGGTGATGACGGCAACAGTGCGATCCCCGCTTCACCTTTGAGCCGCCGTCCTCCTCCTCGAACAGAGAGGAGAAACCTTCCAAAGTTCGGGATCGACGCATCGTAAGTTTTCCTTCGTGCATCTTGTGGTCCTATTTCAACTTGATTGTTCGATTCCGACATTGATGCTTGTTTCAGATCTTCTACCGAGGAAACATCAACCTGTCCAGGGGATCAAGACCAATACTAGGTCCGACCCCATGACGATGCCCTCGAACAAACTGCAGACTCTCAGGAGAAGGCTGCCGATGTTGCCGCCCCCGAAGCCGCTCTGACGAAGCCTTCGACCTCTTCCAAGAAGAAGGCGTCGGAACATGAGTTCGTGCTTGTGTCCTCGTCTGACGGGCCTTCTGGTCCTAGCAACCATGTAAGTTCGAAGATTTTCCGCTTGCGCTTCGCGTGTTTGACCATTAGTAGCCCCCGAGGGTGAGTCTAAGGGCGTGTTTGGTAGCCCGGTTGTATTATTCCATCTGAGACAGGCTGAGACTAGCTAGGTTGATCTCATACAATTGCGATTTTTTGGGCGTGTTTGGTAGCTCGTGTGAGCCGAGCTGAGCTCAGCAGAGATCTTGTTTGGTAGATCGTATGACTGGAGCCCTGCCCTAGAAATATGAAATGCAATCAGGTCCCTAAAAAGAAAAGAAAAAAAGCCATCGAGTCCTTATAAAGAAAACGAAAAAGCAATCGGGTCCTCGTCGAGCTCCGGCGCTGCCGCCGGCGAGAGGAGCCGCTGCCGCCGGCGAGAGGAGCTCGGGCGGAGGCCTGCGGAGCTCGGGCGGAGCCGCTACCGCCGGCGAGAGGAGCTTCGGGCGGGCGGCGGCGCGAGGCCTGCGCAGCTTCGGGCGGGCGGCGGCGCGAGGCCTGCGGAGCTTCGGGCGGGCGGTCGGGCCGGCGAGAGGACCTCGGGCCGGTGAGAGGAGCTCGGGCGGAGGCAGCGACCGGCGAGAGGAGCTCGGGCGGAGGCAGCGGACGGCGAGAGGAGCTCGGGCCGGCGAGAGGAGCTCGGGTGGAGGCAGCGGACGGCGCTAAGAAAAGGAAGAGAAAAGAATGAGAGGAGAGATGGGCGAGGAGCGGGGGTCTGGGGGGTGGGGGCCCCACGCGGCTGCGGGGCGAATGCGGCCGGGCTGGGATGAGAAGCTCGATTTGAGCTTCTCACCTCGGCCTGGCTGAGGAGGCGTTTTCGGGCCAAATGGGCAGTGCCCAACTCAGCGAACCGGGCTAACAAACAGCGAAAAGTCGGCTGAGAGGAGATTTTCTGAGTCCGGCCGGGCTACCAAACACGCCCTAAGTGTTTACACTTAGGCTTGCCCTCCAAACCATGACTCGAAGGTTAATCTTTTGCCTTGCCTTCTTTAGCCTGTTGTTAGGGACCTGTCGAAGGTTTGTAGGAGCTTCTTCACCTTAGAAGAAGATAACCGAAAGCTGTCTGAGCTGCTCGACGAAACTCATCGTGAGTACTGCTACTTTACTTGTAAAATTTTGCTTTGTGTATGATATGATGCTTCTGATGACACCCTTTTAATTGTTTAGGGATCAGAGCTCAGGCTGCTGCTGACAAGACTTCCCTGAAATCTCAGCTGGACAACCTTGCCACTGAAAATTCGGGTTTGAAGGCTAAAGTCACTGAGCTGAACGACGAAATCGCCCGACTGAAGGTCGAATCGTCTGAGGCTCAAGAGCGCGCGAAGAAAAGCCGCCTGGACGCCGAAACGAGAGAAGGAGAACTACACCAGTGCTTGCAAACTTCGCTTGGTGCCTTGCGTGGTGAGTTCTCGAGCTTTGTCTGGATTACTTTTCATGCCGAACAGTCCCATTGTTGACCTGGTGGTGTGCTCTCACTTGTAGCTGCTGCCGAATTGGATGCCGGAGCTATGAAGGAGCCCGCTGGAATCGAATCCAGTGTCGGCGTCGTTGAACGCCTGAGTCGCGAGGTTGCTAACCTCCTAGCGCGGGTGCGGTCGACACTTGTTCGCGTTCGGGATACGTCTGTACCCGACTCGACCAGCGACACTATGGCGGGGATCCTCGAAGCTCTGGCAGTGAAGGCGGACGGCGAAGACCCTTTACTTGCCGCGGTACGCCGATAGGTAACTATTGGCACGACGTGGAGTTCAACGCTGACAAGGTCAGGAGCACGTACCCGAAAGATAAGGACGGGCGCGACAAGTCCGCCAAGACTTATGTTGCCCGTGCTCGAGAACTGGCTGCCCGAATGACGAGTTTTCTGGCCGAGAGGAACGAGAAGCGTGCAGCGGCGAGAGCTCGGAGGCGTGGCGCATCCGGCGCACCGTCTAGCAAGGCTGGTAGTTCAGCGTAGTGCGAGCAATGCTTCTCGCCCACTTGTAATTAGCTTTCGTGGTCTTATGCCGAGGGCAATGATCCTGACTAGGACTTCTTTCTGGTGTAAAAATTGCTCCTTTGTTATGTTTCTCTGCTTGTCATTTGGCTACCGAACGCTTGTATGTGATGCTCGACTCCTCGTGCAGGATCCTTCGCTGATTTCTGGTGCTTGGCCTGTTTCGTACGAAACGGTTAGCAGTACTTCTGGTGCCGTTCAGCGAAGAACTCCTTCCTCAGGCGAATTGTCGCTGATTCGATCGTTGCGTGACCAACTCCAAAATACTCAGCGTCAATTGAAGGTGGTTACTACCAAGGTCGACGTTGCTTTGTCGAAGGCGTCGCATGCTGCGGACTGCGAGAAATTTCTTCTCGACGAGATCGAGAATCTTGGAAAATCTCTGAAGTGTGAGTCTCTAGACCTCCTTTGCTCTGTATTGTGACTTGGGTGTGCAAGATTTGATCTTCGGGCCCTTTTCGCAGATGTGTGCCTCGATAGTGCAGCTGAAGCCCGACGCGTGAACGCGCATCTTGTTGCTGCTCAGACACATGCCAACTCTGTTGCTGACAACTTCTGGGCTGATCGGTCGAAAGCAATGAAGCTGACGCTTCTTCAGGACAGGATTGCTCAAGCTGGTGTGCTGTTTGAGACAAGCCGAAGCGCCCTTGCGCTGGTGCACCAGGTGATGTTCCCCTTGAACAATCAACCCGAAGGCCTGCCGGCGCTACTTGATCGATTCGAGAATGGGAATGCTGTGTACTCCTTTGTCCGGGAGCACTTGCGTTGCGGGGCTGTGGTCGCACTTGCTTTCGTGCATGCTCACTACCCTGAGATCGATCTGGAGCTTCTGAAGACGCTTCCTCCATCGCCCAGTGGTCGCTACAATATGGAGCATCACTATGCTGCTTGTAGAGGTACAGGCGACTGTATTGCTCGACAGATTGTCGTCGAGAGTGATCGACAGAGAGCGAACCAGGGTGCCGCGGCACCATGAATTAGCCCTGTGGCCGTGCTTGTATCTTTACTCTGTGTATGCATTTGTATATTGTCATTCATCTGTAGCAAAAGGACGAAGATCTCGAGTGTAGATTATGAGGGCGAAAAGTCCCCAAACATAGGTCGAGAGAACGCGGCTCTCGAACGTGGGCGAAATCCCCGAGTGTTGGTCGAAAGGCCGAGCCCCCGAGCGTAGGTCGAAGCCCCCGAGCGTGGCTCGAGAGGCTGAGCCCCCGAGCGTGGGTCGAAGCCCCCGAGCATAGGTTGAGAGGCTGAGCCCCCGAGCGTGGGTCGAAGCCCCCGAGCGTAGGTTGAAGCCCCCGAGCATGGGTCGAAAGGCTGAGCCCCCGAGCGTGGGTCGAAGCCCCCGAGCGTGGGTCGAAAGGCTGAGCCCCCGAGCGTGGGTCGAAAGGCTGAGCCCCCGAGCGTGAGTCGAAGCCCCCGAGCGTGGGTCGAAAGGCTGAGCCCCCGAGCGTGGGTCGAAAGGCTGAGCCCCCGAGCGTGGGTCGAAAGGCTGAGCCCCCGAAGCATGGGTCAAAAGGCTGAGCCCCCGAGCGTGGGTCGAAGCCCCCGAGCATGAGTATGCAGATATGTTAACTCATGAAGTGAGGAACTTGAACTTTATTGCTTGGTGCCGAAGGCACAATGTTGGGTGCGGACTGCTGCCGACACTTGATTACATATTAGCGGGGGTAGAGGAGACAGCTTTGCTAGCTAAGGATAGAAGCGGCGCAATTGCGCGGCGTTCCATGGGTTCTCTACGTCTTTCCCCGTCTTCGGGTTGCGTAGACGATATGCTCCTCCCGGGATGACCTCGTGGACAAGATACGGGCCTTCCCATGGTGGCTCCAGCTTCGATGTGCTTGTCTGCTTGAGTCAGAGCACAAGGTCGCCCGGCTCGAAAGAGCGTCCGCGTAACCGTCTGCTGTGGTAGTTGCGGAGGCTCTGCTGGTAGACCGCCGATCGAACGAGGGCGACGTCTCGAGCTTCGTTCAGCAGGTCTTGGGCGTCTGCTAACGCCTTGTCCGCATCTTCCTCGACGTAGGCAGCGATGCGGGGCGCGTTGTAGCGTACGTCCGTGGGTAGCACTGCTTCTGCTCCGAAAAGCAAGAAGAAGGGTGTGTAGCCTGTCGAGGAGTTGGGCGTTGTTCGCAGGCTCCATAGCACCGACGGCAGTTCCTCGACCCAGGCGCCTGCTGCGCGCTTGAGAGGTCGAAGCAGTCGCTTCTTCAGGCCTCCGCATACAAGTCTGTTGGCTTTTTCGACTTGTCCATTAGACTTGGGGTGCGCCACCGAAGCGTACTTGAGCTTGATGCCGAGGTTTTTGGCGAAGTCCTGGAATTCGCCCAAAGTGAAGTTGGTGCCGTTGTCGGTGATGATGCTGTTCGGGACGCCGTATCGGTAAACGATGGACTCGAAGAATTTGACTGCCGTGGTCGCCTCTTGATTGGTGACCGGAACAGCCTCTATCCACTTGGAAAACTTGTCCACTGCGACTAGAAGGTAGGTATGACCTCCTCTGGATGACTTGGGGAGAGGCCTGATACGTCTCAAACGTATCTATAATTTTTGATGCTCCATGCTTGTTTTTACACCATTTGCCTATTGTTTCGTTACACTTAGTGGTACTTTTATACATTTTCCGGAACTAACCTATTAACGAAGTGTCACAGTGCCAGTTTCCTGTTTTCTGCTGTTTTTGTGTTTCAGAAGTGATACACAGGAAATATTCTCGGAATTGGACGAAACAAGTTCCTGAAGTCATATTTCACCGGGGAGCTCCCAAACATCCGAAGACCTGACGGAGGGGGGCCACGTGGCCCCCACACACAGGGGCGGCGCGGCCTGGCCCCTGGCCGCGCCAGCCCCGTGTGAGGCCGCGTGGCTCCACCTCTGACAGCCCCCCTTCGCCTACATATACCCCCTGACGAGAAAAACCTAAAGGCCCGATCAGTTTTCCAGAATACATCGCGATCCGCCGCCACCGTCGACCCGAAGATCGGGAGGGTCCAGAAGCTCTTCCCGGCACCCTGCCGGAGAGGGGAATCGCCACCGGAGGTCTTCTTCATCGCCATGCTTGCCTCCAGAGCGATGAGTGAGTAGTCTACCTTGGACTATGGGTCCATACCAGTAGCTAGATGGTTGTCTTCTCCACCATGTGCTTCATGTTTAGATCTCATGAGCTGCCCTACATGATTGAGATCACCGTTATGTAATACTATGATGTTGGTTTGTTGGGATCCGATGAATATTGGTGTTTATGATTAAGTTGCTGTACTGAATTATATCTTTTGTTATCTCTATGTTGTTTATGATCTTGCATGCTCTCCGTTGTTAGTAGCTATCTTGGCCGAGTAGTTGCTAGTGACTCCAAGAGGGGGTATTTATGCTCGATAGTGGGTTCATGCCTCTATTTCACCTGGGGGAGTGACAAAAACCTCTAAGGTGGTAGATGTGCTGTTGCTACTAGGGAGAAAACAACATTCATATGCTCAAGGGCATATGCTTTGTTTACATTACACACTTTGCTTAATGCAATTATCTGTTGTTCGCAACTTAATACTTTTGGGGTGTTCGGATGATATCCCCGAGGGTGGATTATTAGTCATAGATGCAGTTGGATGGCGGTCTATGTATTTTGTTGTAATGCCCAGAGTGAATCTCATAGTGATCTTCTTGACATATCACGTTATCTTTATTCTATCAATTGCCCAACTGTAATTTGTTTACCCAGCATGTTATTTATCTATGGAGAGACACCACTAGTGAACTGTGGACCCCGGTCCTATTTTATATCATATTGCAATCACCTGTTTACTATTCCAGCACTGTTTACTTTACTAGCATATTACTACTGTTTTCCACTCGATACACTCATAACCTTTGTTTCAAGCAAACCGGTGAGATTGACAACCTCATCGCAAGTTGGGAACAAAGTATTTGTTTGTGTGTGTGCAGGTTCCACAAACACCTTCAGTCGTCATTGTCTCTCTTCTCCTGATCGATAAACCTTGGTTTCTTAACTGAGGGAAAACTAGCCGCTACACTCATCATACCTTCCTCTTGGGGTTCCCAATGGGCTGGTCATCACCACGCACAAGGACAGTTTGCTTCCACATTAAACAGCAAGCAGCTACTTTTCTGGCGCCGTTGCCAGGGAAGAGAGAAGACTTCTGCGAGGGGAGTTCTTCGCACACACATACTTTACTTTGTTATTTGTTTTGCTTTACTTTATTTTATTTTACCTGCATTGCTTTTTATATCAAAAACCCAAAAAAAATTAGAATCCTTGGTAGTTGTTATTTCTTTACTTTAGTTTATTATGTCGTTTCCTAAGTTCGTTCTGGAGGACCTCTCAGTAGGTAGTGGTTCGATTATTGGCAAAAGTAACATTGAGGAGTTCTTTAATCACATTAGTATGCATAAGGAAGTTGAGGAAAAGTCTTTGGTTGAGTTAGCTCCTAGTTATGAAGTTGCTTCTGCTCATTTAGTTCACATGTTAGAAGCTAGGTTTGCTAGTCTTAATTCTTATATGCAATACATGTTCCTCAAGCTTCATGAAATTGAGGATCCCGAAAAGAAAGCTTTCATCTTAGAAACCTTGCGCATAGAATTTAGAGATGTTACAATTGAGGCTAGGAAGGTTTTTAAGAAGTTTAATAAGCTTGGCTCGCCTGTTAAGGTTGTTGGTACGCCTGATGATTTTAAAACACCAATACCTTATGAACTTATAGGAATTTATGATGCTTGGGAAAAGAATTCTAGTTGGATTTGCCCTGAAAATCTTTTCGATGAAAGTAGTGTGGCAAAGCGTGATAGTAAAGGAGTTTCAAAAACTCAGTTGAACACATTTTCCTTCATTGTTGAAAAGATCTCTTCTGTTGATCTTAATGCTTCATCTATTGATAATACTTGATTCGCAATTTTCTGCGCCTAGCTCAAAGGCGTTAAAGAAAAGCACTCTTGGGAGATAACCCATTGTTTACTTTTCAGTACTTTTTCTTTTATTTGAGTCTTGGAAGTCATTACTACTGTAATGACCGCTCCTTATCTTGTTTATTTCGTTTTTGTGCCAAGAGAAGCCTCTAATTTGAGCGAGGTAAAGATTTGGGGTTATTGCTGTCCTGAAACTGTTTTCGGTGCTGCACCGTAAAAATTCGTGAAAATTCTCTGTTTATCTTTTGGACCTGCGATTTCTTGTGCATATGCCCCAGGTTATATCCAAACTTTTCTTAGTTGAACACTTTTTGATTTGAGCAACGGAAAATCCCTCAAAAATTCGTCCATTATCAGCTGTCCAGTTTTGACAGATTTCTGCCAATATTTGTTTTTGCCACTTTATCGCTTTCTTTTGAGTTCTTTTTTATCATGGAACTCTTGTGGAAGTTGCTACAGTAGTATATACTTTATATGTGGTAGTTTTGGGTTGAAACCTGAAGCTAAAAGAGGTTGAATATATTTTATGCTTGCACTAATGTTGCTAATAGAATTGTGTTTAGTTTTGTATGAAGGAAGTTTTCAAGTGTAGGGATTGGAGAATGATGAGATGAGTTGAAGAATGGACAAAAGCTCAAGCTTGGGGATGCCCATTCATCACCCCAAGAAATATCCAAGAAGTACAAGCGTCAAAGCTTGGGGATGCCCCCGAGGCACCCCTTCTTCATCGACAAAAATCAGGTCACCTTTCAAAACACTATATTTTTATTGCTTCATGCACTATGTGTTTTTCTTGGAGCGTCAGTTGTTTTAGTTGTCTTAGTTTGTTTAGTTTGTTTGTTTGCTGCAATAAATGGTTGGACCCCAACAAATTTCCTTTGGAGGAGATGTACTCGTTTTCATTTGCAAAGAATGCTCTAGTTTTCACTCTTATTAATCGAGCATTCTACTTTTTCTGCTACTGCTTTTGGTTTTCGTTTTCGCCTTGATATGCGTTCAGATCTTGTCATATCTTTTCATCAAGGTGTATTTTTGCCTCTGAACTTTATTGGTTTTCATCAAAAGAGGTGTCTTTAAAAATTTCAAATGGTGTTGGAAAAGAGAAAAAGCTTTATGCAAAATAGTGGTACAAGAAGGAGCTTGTGTAGACTGCGGCTTAGGCTTTTTCATGTCATGCTTGATGTCTTTTTGATAGTATGCTTAGTGGTTTTACTGTAGCATGACTTGTCTCAAATAACTGAGATTGCTTAATGAGCCTTTGAAAAAAA
This sequence comes from Dactylis glomerata, assembly GCA_007115705.1. Lineage (NCBI taxonomy): Eukaryota > Viridiplantae > Streptophyta > Magnoliopsida > Poales > Poaceae > Dactylis > Dactylis glomerata. The sequence continues at coordinate 4,805,075 of QXEO01000450.1, forward strand.
TCATGCGTTGTTTTTATTATATGGAAGCATTATTTTGGTTTTCTCCTTGATGCTTTATTTGGGTTGACTTGGCGCATGCTCACACATGTTAGACTCTTACAAAGTCGCCATTAGCCTTCATGATCATTTAGTTTTTGACTTTTGATGCCATCGTATGCTTCTTTTAATGTCGCTTTGTCGCTTTGCATGATTATGGCCATTATTGCTCTCTTAGTTGGTCGCTCCCAGTCTTTTGCTAGCCCTCGCCTTGTACTGAGTATGAGCTCTACTCGTGCATCCAACTCCAAAAAGCCAAGTTTGCCATTGTGTCCACTATAAATTCCTATGCATGGTATTTGTAAGCCATTCCAAAGTAAAAATTTCGTGTGCTACCTTTCAAAAACCTTCAAAATACTTCTCGTTTTGTGACACTGTTTTCAGCTCATGGGGACGTAGTGGTCGGATTTGCTATCTTCCATATTGTCTATTCCAAAAAAAAGAAAAAAAGAAAAAAAGGCACTCCTCCAATGAATGTGAATGTTGGTGGGCACCCGATGGAATCGGTTAGCCATGGTATGTGAAAGGAAAAGGTGGGGAGGAGTGCCAAGTTTTATAAAAAGAGCACGAAGTGCCAATCTCTCTCTCAAAAACTTGCTTTATTTTTGTATGGAAGATAGTAAGAACCCCATTGCCAGTCGTTGACAAAGACAACCACCTCTCAAAATCAAGTTTTATCTCTGTTTTACAAATGAAAAGCTCTAGCACATGTTTAAATCACTGCTTCCCTCTGCGAAGGGCCTTTCTTTTACTTTTATGTTGAGTCACCACCTTCTTTCTTTATGCACCATTAAGAGAGCATAGTTGTCATTCTTAGTGTGATATGCATTGTCCCAAAGTTCATTGATTGACTCATATTGTTGGTTTCACTTGTTCTTAAATTATTTGTATCTAGTCGCCCTCTTAAACTTTGAGGTGTCCTATGCATTTATGTTTTGCTCTCTTTGAAGGACAAGCTGAAAACCATTTGTATGTTTTTCCTTATGATTTGAACACATGTTTGACTTTCATTGTTTCATTATCATGATCTTTTGTTTGTTTTCATTTGCATGTTTACAACATGGTTGCTAAGTTCTTATTGTCATGATTATATCTTTCATGCCCATGTTTTAAGTTCTATTGATCCCAGCTCATCAATGCTTACATATATGATCAAGATTGTGTAGGTGCATGTCACCTCAAAAATTATTCTTTTGTTATCACTTACCTACTCGAGGACGAGCAGGAGTTAAGCTTGGGGATGCTTGATACGTCTCAAACGTATCTATAATTTTTGATGCTCCATGCTTGTTTTTACACCATTTGCCTATTGTTTCGTTACACTTAGTGGTACTTTTATACATTTTCCGGAACTAACCTATTAACGAAGTGCCACAGTGTCAGTTTCCTGTTTTCTGCTGTTTTTGTGTTTCAGAAGTGATACACAGGAAATATTCTCAGAATTGGACGAAACAAGTTCCTGAAGTCATATTTCACCGGGGAGCTCCCAAACATCCGAAGACCTGACGGAGGGGGGCCACGTGGCCCCCACACACAGGGGCGGCGCTGCCTGGCCCCTGGCCGCGCCAGCCCCGTGTGAGGCCGCGTGGCTCCACCTCTGACAGCCCCCCTTCGCCTACATATACCCCCTGACGAGAAAAACCTAAAGGCCCGATCAGTTTTCCAGAATACATCGCGATCCGCCGCCACCGTCGACCCGAAGATCGGGAGGGTCCAGAAGCTCTTCCCGGCACCCTGCCGGAGAGGGGAATCGCCACCGGAGGTCTTCTTCATCGCCATGCTTGCCTCCGGAGCGATGAGTGAGTAGTCTACCTTGGACTATGGGTCCATAGCAGTAGCTAGATGGTTGTCTTCTCCACCATGTGCTTCATATTTAGATCTCATGAGCTGCCCTACATGATTGAGATCACCGTTATGTAATACTATGATGTTGGTTTGTTGGGATCCGATGAATATTGGTGTTTATGATTAAGTTGCTGTACTGAATTATATCTTTTGTTATCTCTATGTTGTTTATGATCTTGCATGCTCTCCGTTGTTAGTAGCTATCTTGGCCGAGTAGTTGCTAGTGACTCCAAGAGGGGGTATTTATGCTCGATAGTGGGTTCATGCCTCTATTTCACCTGGGGGAGTGACAGAAACCTCTAAGGTGATAGATGTGTTGTTGCTACTAGGGAGAAAACAACATTCATATGCTCAAGGGCATATGCTTTGTTTACATTACACACTTTGCTTAATGCAATTATCTGTTGTTCGCAACTTAATACTTTTGGGGTGTTCGGATGATATCCCCGAGGGTGGATTATTAGTCATAGATGCAGTTGGATGGCGGTCTATGTATTTTGTTGTAATGCCCAGAGTGAATCTCATAGTGATCTTCTTGACATATCACGTTATCTTTATTCTATCAATTGCCCAACTGTAATTTGTTTACCCAGCATGTTATTTATCTATGGAGAGACACCACTAGTGAACTGTGGACCCCGGTCCTATTTTATATCATATTGCAATCACCTGTTTACTATTCCAGCACTGTTTACTTTACTAGCATATTACTACTGTTTTCCACTCGATACACTCATAACCTTTGTTTCAAGCAAACCGGTGAGATTGACAACCTCATCGCAAGTTGGGAACAAAGTATTTGTTTGTGTGTGTGCAGGTTCCACAAACACCTTCAGTCGTCATTGTCTCTCTTCTCCTGATCGATAAACCTTGGTTTCTTAACTGAGAGAAAACTAGCCGCTACACTCATCATACCTTCCTCTTGGGGTTCCCAACGGGCTGGTCATCACCACGCACAAGGACAGTTTGCTTCCACATTAAACAGCAAGCAAGGCCCCACTTGATCGAGTCCCCATTGTGCGAAGGGCCAGGCCACAGGGATGGTGTGCAGTTCGGACACCGGCGCGTGCGGCTTGGTGGCGAATAACTGGCATGCTTCGCAGTGCTGGACGATGTTCCTGGCATCGTAGAGGGCGGATAGCCAGTAGAATCCGGATCGAAAAGCCTTGGCCACGAGGGTTCGACTGCAAGCATGGTGTTCACAGGTTCCTTCGTGGATTTCCCGAAGGAGAGCAATCCCATCTTCCTGCGCTATGCACCGTTGGAGCACTCCTATGGTGCTGCGCTTGTAGAGTTCCCCGTTGATTATCGTGAAGGCCTTGGAGCACCGCATGACTTGTCGGCGATGGATGGGATCTTCTGGGAGCTCGCCCCGCGTTAGGTATGCCAAGTATGGTCTTGTCCATGTTGCTTCGACGAGCATGACCGCGGCTGCATCCTTCGGGAGGTCTGCTGCTCCTGCTGCCGGAGCGGTATTGACCGACCGAGCCCCCGGGCGTGTTGCTAACGCCGGGTCAGTTGCCGGCTTGATCTTGACGGAGCACTCGAATATCTCTTCGAAGAAGACTCCGGGCGGTATTGGTAGGCACCTTGAGCCGACGTTGGCCAGGTTGTCTGCCTTCTCGTTGCTTTCCCTGCCGATGTGCGTTACTTCGCAGCCCTCGAATTCGCCTTTGAGCTTGTCGTACATGGCGCGATATGCGATCATGTTCGCACAGGTTGCGTCGCACTCCTTCATGACTTGCTGGGCGATGAGGTTCGAGTCCCCATGAATCTTGATGCGGGTGGCCCCGCAGGCCTTCGTCATGCGCATACCGTGAAGGACGGCTTCGTATTCCGCCTCGTTGTTGGAGGGATTCGGGAAGCGCATGCGGAGGACGTAGCGCATCCTGTCCCCTTGCGGTGACACCAGGACCACTCCTGCCCCTGCCCCCAAAACCCGCTTGGACCCGTCGACGAAGATGGTCCAGCTGTTCGACAGGTCTGGGAGCTCGGGCATCTGAGCTTCTGTCCACTCGGCTATGAAATCCGGTAGGACCTGTGACTTGATCGCGGACTGTCGCTGGTACATGATTTCCCAGGGTCCTAGCGTGATTCCCCATAGCGACACACGCCCTGTGGCGTCTGGGTTATTGAGGATGCTGGAGACTGGATTCGAGGCCACTACTATGATGGAGTGGCACTCGAAATAGTGTGGCAGTTTCTTCCCCGTCATGTATATGGCGTATGCCAACTTCTGATAATGGGGGTATCTTTGCTTGGTCGGCGATAAAACTTCGCTCAGGTAGTACACGGGTCTCTGTACCCCGTGCTCTTTGCCTTCTTCTGCGCGTTCGACCACAAGTACTGAACTGACGACTTGATTTGTAGCCGCAATGTATAGCAACATGGGCTCTTTTTCTCGAGGCGTGACGAGAACTGGGGATGTCGATAGACGGCGCTTGAGATCTTCGAACGCGGCTTGCGCCTCTTCGGTCCACGTGAAGTTGTCCATTTTCCGAAGCAGCCGATAAAAGGGGAGCGCTTTTTCGCCAAGCTTGCTGATGAAGCTGCTAAGCGCTGCGAGTCGACCTGTCAACTGCTGGACGTGTGGAAGCGTCTTCAGAGGCTGCATGTTGATGATGGCATGTATCTTCTCTGGGTTGCCTTCGATCCCTCTCTCGGAGATTAGATAGCCCAGCAGTTGGCCAGTGGGTACCCCGAAAGAGCACTTCTTCGGGTTAAGCTTGATGCTATATCTGTCGAGGTTAGCGAAGGTTTCTCGAAGATCGTCGAGCAAGCTGTCTGCTTTCGCGGTCTTGATGACAATGTCGTCGACATATACTTCGATGTTGCGGCCGATTTGTTCCTTCAGGCACGCCTGCATACACTGTTGATAGGTGGCTCCAGCGTTCTTGAGCCCGAAGGGCATCGTCATGTAGCAGTATACCCCGTGCGGGGTGATGAACGTCGTCTTGTCCTCGTCTTCCACTTTCAGCCGTATCTGATTATACCCGGAGTACGCATCGAGGAACGAGAGACGTTCGCATCCTGCCGTGGAATCGATGATCTGGTCGATTCGGGGCAGGGGGAAGTAATCCTTCGGGCAGTGTTTGTTTAAGGCTGTGAAATCGATGCACATCCTGTAGATCTTCGTGTCCTTCTTCTCCACCATGACCGGTGGCGAGAACCACGTGGCTTCCTTGATCTCTCTGATGAACTTGGCTTCGAGGAGGCGATTGATTTCTTCGCCCATCGACTTGGCCTTCTCTGGATTGTACCGTCGCATAGACTGCTTGACCGGTTTCGCGTTTGGAAATATTTTAAGCTCGTGCTCGGCGAGTTCCCTGGGGATGCCTGGCATGTCAGCTGGGCACCAGGCGAACATCCTCCAGTGCTCACGGAGGAACTCGACGAGCGCGCTTTCCTATGCGGGAGAGAGAGAGTTCGACACCCGCGCCATCTTAGTTGGGTCGGTCGGGTGGATCTGGTGCTCTCGGGTGTCTTTGGTGGCATCGAAAGACAGCTCTGGGGCGTTCTGCTGCGCCGGCGGATCGATATCCATGACGGTGGCCTCCCGAATGTGGTGTAGTTCTTCATGCACTCCGAGGGTCTGGGACATGCTGTTGAAGTCCTTGTCGCAGTTTTCTGAACGTGCGAAACTCCCGCTGATCGTCAGTGGTCCTCTGTTTGCGGGCATCCGCAGCTTGAGGTAGGCGTAGTGGGGGTACCGCCATGAATCGAGCGAACGCTGGTCGCCCGAGGATGGCATGGTACTGCGAGGGCCAGTCGACCACCTCGAATTCGATCTTCTCCTTTCTGAAGTTTGCTGGAGTGCCGAAAATGACATCGAGATGTATCGCTCCCAATGGATACGTCGGCTTCCCTGGGACAATTCCGTGGAAGGAAGTCTCCGTTGGTAGGAGATTATTTAGCGGGATCTTGATCTTTCGCAGTGTGTCTGCATAGGTGAGGTTCAAGCTGCTGCCTCCGTCCATGAACACCTTTTTCGAGGTGAAACCCCCTATTTGCGCCTCAAGAACCAAAGCGTGGTGTCCTGGGCGTGGGATCTTCGGTGGATGATCTGACCGGTCGAAACCGATCGGATGTTCAGACCAATTCAGGTATTCGGGAGTGGCCGGTGGTGCGTGCTCGGCGTGGAACACTTCCCTTGCGCGTTTCCGCTGCACTTTATTCGTCGGGTGCCCCCTCTGGATCATGGGCACGAAACCTCTTGGCGGCGGGAACTCTTCTTCCTCGTTGGCCGGCTGTCGCTGCTCGACTTGCTGGATCGTAGCGGCCTGGTGGTTTTGCTGTACGACGTTTGCTGGTGGGTTCGGCGATGGCGGTGGAGCATTGTAGGCTATCACCCCTGCCACTGGTTGCTCGGTGTTCATCCTCTCCTGAAGTGCCCGGTTGAGACGAAGGAATTCCCTGCACTCGATGAGGAGATGTGCAGGTTTTCGTACCCCGTCCTTGTCGAGGTACGTATGCCTTGGGCATCCGCTATCAAGCATCTCCTCTGCCGACAGCTGTGGCTGTCGTCGACGCCACTCCTTGCTGGGTTTCGAATCACGACTGCTACTGCCGTAGTAATTGTTTCCTCGGCACGGTAAGTCGCGATTGTCGTCGCGGTCCTCGTGCACGTAGCCAGCTGCTACCATGTCTGTGTTCTCCGCGTTGTCGTAGCGGCTTCGGCGACCTTTCTTCCGGGATCCGGGATGGAACTGGTCCTTTGCATCGACGTCGCGTTCTGCTGACCGACGGCGGCTTCTGGGAGCCGAGATGGAGTCTTCGCCATCAGCCCATTCGTTTGCCAGACTCATGAGGTGGTCGATGGTCCTAGGCTTGCAGCGCCCCAGCTCTTCCTTGAAGTCGCGTCGAAAGAGACCATCCCGAAAGGCGTCGATAGCCCTTTCGGGCGAGATGTTTTCCGTCGTGTTCCGGAGGCTGATCCACCGTGAGATGTATGACCTCAGGTTCTCTCCAGTTCTCTGCACGCATAGGCGGAGTTCTTCGAATGACGTGGGTCGTCGTGAAGTGCCTCGGAAATTTGCAATAAACGCTTGCCGAAACTCCTCCCAGGAGCGGATGCTATCTGGGGCGAGATTGTTCAACCATGCCCTTGCGTTATCCTTTAGGTGCAGCGATAACAACTGAAGGGCGTTGTCCCTAGATCCGCTGCTGATTTTGACAGCGGTTATGAAGTCATCTAGCCAAATTCGGGGATCCTGCTGCCCGTTGAATTTGACTATGCCGTCGCTGAGTTTGATTCCTTTCGGCAACGGTGCGGAACGAATCAGGAGGCTAAAGCATTCTGCCCCGCAGAGTCCATCGCTGGGACCGCCGAACGTTTCAGCCTCGCGCCATGCTCGCCCCTGGTCGACTCTATGCTGGGCCAGACCGTGCCGAAGCTCCCCGTTGAGAGGTTCGACCACTTGCGTCCGAGGCGCTACAGCTGGCGCCGGTGCTGGGTGCCTGGCTTGCTCCAGCGGTGGAGCGATTCTTGTCGTTGTCGCGCCATGCACTGAGCGAGGTGTGCCCTGCAGCACTCTTACTCCTTCGAGCGCTAAATTTCGCAGGTGTCGCATATGTTCGTCACCGTTAGATGCGTTCGCGGCAATGTATGCTGCCGCGGCCATGATCGCTGCTTCCTTAGTCTTGGGCATCAATTCGGCTTCATTGAACTCTGCCTCCAGGTTTCGGGGGATATTGTGCATATCGGCCCCTGGCTGAGTGCGCGATCTCGATCTTCGTTGAACGCTCGATGAATAATGGGATGACCTTTCGGCTCGTCTTCTGCTGGACGCATCGGCCTCCTCTCTTCGCCGTTCCAGTACTCGCCTGTCAGCACTAATCTGGTCCTTCTGCTCCTGGACGACGAAACGGAGTGCAGCCAGATCGCTTGGGCTTGGGTTGGGACCGAAGTTTACCTCGCCCGCGTATACCCTTCTTGCGAACCGGATCTGGTCATGCGTGACCACCTGGCGGCAGCTGTCTGCCCGGTTTCGACCGTCGTTGTCTCTATTTTCGTTTCCGTCGCCGTGTGATGCCATCATGCAGTGGCCTCCGGTCCATGGGGTCGAATCATCGCTGATTTCGCCCAGCGCTGGAGGGTAGACGTCGTCGCCTCCGACGTAGGGCCCGACTTCGACCATGAGGTCAGAATCATAATCGGCCACATAGCCATCGCTAGATGCGGCAGATTCGCAGTGTGAGGCGGAGCTTGCTGAATTGCCGATTTTCCCCTTAGCTTCGGGGTAGACGTCGCCGTCGTCATCGGAGCACGTGTAGTCCGAGTATAATCCCTCGACGTAGTCAGGGTCGTATGGTGCGGTGCGAAGCGTGAGGGCGTTGAGAGCCCGATCGCACTCAGATATCGTTGGGTAGATGGCTGCTGTGCCTCCCCGCGGATCTTCGCAGCCGGCGATCTCATGGAATGAGAAATCTCCGGCGCCCACGTAGTGGTATGCGTCGCAGTCGACGCAGTATGCGGTGGTCGGGGATGGAGGCGGATCTTCGAAATCGTTCGACCCTACTGATGGGGTCGAAATCTTCAGTCTCGGTTCCTCCTCCGATGGCGCTAGTAGCGCGCTTGCCGAGGGTTTGCCCCCGACGGCTGGTGGTGTCGTCGTTTCGGCCACGAACGGAGCCGATTCGCCGATGGAGAGCAGTTCCATCGCTCCATTGCTGTCCACATGGAAGTGGAACAGTCCGAAAGCCATGTCATAGCCTTCGGGCGCTACTCCCGCCGTGCTTGGGACGGGGTCGATGACGCTCGCCGCTGGAGTGGGCTTCGCAGCACTTGGCGAAACATTGTCGATGACGATCGAACCAGCGGCATCGACGCCTGATTCTGTCGGGTTGGCGTTGATGACATCTGGCGCAGTGATGTTGACGATGATCTCGGTGTCGATCTTGGCGGTGGTGTCGACGTTGGTCGGCGCAGCGATGCCGGCGGTGGTGTCGATGCCGATCTTGGTGGTGGTTGGTGATGGAGCCGGCGAATCCGTAGATCCAGATCCCGTCGTCCCCACGGTCGGCGCCAATTGACGAGGTTTATCCCCGGCAATGCCCATGTCGAAGGGCTTTCGATCTAGGAAGCGTGTTGGGGACCTGACGAACTCGACGACGATCAGACGAAAGCAGAGGGACACGAGGATTTACCCAGGTTCAGCCCCCTCGAAAGGTAAAAGGCCTACGTCCTGCTTGTCTGACTTTGTATTGATGGTGTGGTAGCGATGATGGTGTTACAATGGCGGCGTAGATTGGATCTAGCCAAAAACAGAGAGCTTTAAGTTGTCGAGCGCTCCGGCGTGAGGTGGGTGGAAAAGCGTCTAGAGTTTCGAGACCTCCCTCCCAGCCTTTTATAAGGCAAGGCTAGGTCTCAAGAGTGTCTCTCAAGCCAAGTACAGATCGGATCAACCGAGGTCTAGTCTAACTTGGACTCCTCGAAATCTTGCTTGTGCACCAAATATTGCTCCTGGGCCGCGCCAGGCCACTGCCTTGATAGGCCTCGGAAGCCTTTCGTGAGACACCCTTCCCGGACCGAAAACCAGGTAGGCAAATATCGGGGGCCCGTTTGTCATTCCTTCGTCACCCGGTCTTGCAGTACGCGGACGATACCCTCATCATCATGAGGGCCGACGCCGGCGCTGCCCGTCGTCTGCGGCTCATTCTACAACAATTCGAGCAGGCCACGCGGCTTCGGATCAACTACCACAAAAGCACGTTAGTGCCCATGCACATCGCTCCCGAGCTCCTCAGCGACATCCAAGACTGCCTCCAATGCCGGGTCGAGGGATTCCCCCAAACTTACCAGGGGCTCCCTCTTTCGGCTCAGAAGCTGCGCCTCGACGCCTTTGCTCCTCTCATTGCCAAGGTCGACAAATACCTTTCGGGCTGGCGCTCTCTGCTTCTCTCCCCGGGTGGGCGGCTCGTCTTGTTGAACTCTGTCCTGGACGCGCTGCCTGCCTACGCCATGGGGGCGATGGAGCTCCCGGCTGGCCTACTGGACGCTTTGGACAAGCTGCGTCGCTCCTTCCTCTGGGCGCCCACCGATCGCGCGTCCGGCGCCAAGTGCCTCGTCGCCTGGGACTTGGTTTGCCGCCCCAAAGAGGCGGGCGGCCTCGGCGTCCGTGACCTCCGGATTCAGAACAAGTGCCTGCAGATGAAACTGCTTCACCGTCTACACTCCGTCCCTGGTGCTTCGTGGCCGCGCTGGGTCTGGAGCTGTCTGGACGGCCTCCCCATCGACCACGCTGCCCAGACCTCCTCCCTCTCGGGCAGCCATTGGGCCGCCCTGGTGCGCCTCCTGCCGGTCTACCGCTGTCTCTCCAAGGTGGTCGTCGGGGATGGGGCGCGCGCCTCGTTCTGGTCCGACCAGTGGATCGGCGACGTGCCCCTCGACGTGAGCATGCCCGAGCTGTTCACCCACTCCTCGCTGCAGTGCGCCACCGTGCGTCAGGTGCTCTCGGCTGGGCTGGACGCCATCCTCGTCCCTCGCCTCTTCCCTGTTGCCGCTCGCCAACGTGATCTCCTGCTCCCCATACTTGCTACCGTTCGCTTAACGGGAGAAGCCGACACATGCTCTCTCCCGCTCTGCGACCGGGGGATGGTCAGATTAACAATTCATCCCTCTACAAGCTGTACGCTGACGGTGGAGAACGGTCCTCCCACTACAAAACAATCTATTCCAATCAGGTGGTCCCTGGCTTATGTACAAGCAGCGTACTAAGTACTAACACGACGGCAGCCAAATCAATTAGCCTGCACAAGCAATAGACTCACACGGAACTGACACTGGAGCATCGCCGACGACCGGACTTGCAGGCCGTCGCTCTTGATTATTTCATTTTGGCTATAGCTCGTAAGACACCGATGCTGCTCGCACGTGGGGAACAAAAGGCCTCTGCGCTGCCGCTGCTAGCAGACAGCCGCGGTCGCCGCGCATGGTGTCGACAGCAGCTCCCGTACTAGACGTCGATGGTCCCGCACAAGCACAGACGCATGACTACTGCTGAGGACCTGCAATGCAAATCCTCACACCACCCGAAACAAATCGGGCCTCGCACGAGCACAGACGCAGGCCCTTACTGACGCAGAGCACGAGGAGCGCGTCGGCAAGGTCGAGCCCCGAGTGATGCGGCGATGCCACAGATCTGAGATGCATCCCCCTGTCGATCGAGTCGCTCGTCGGAAACCATGGTAGTTCCCAGTGTGCGAGCAGCGGCAGACGTGGCCTACGAGCTCCCGCCAAAGGGAAGGAAGTAGCAGCCGCGATATGCAAGCCCAGGTCGTCGGCGGCCTCTGCCTCTCTCCATCTCGTTGTGCCCTGCCAATTTTGGATTTGGGGGAAAAAGATGGATTAGGAAAGAAGATGAAGATGACAGGTGGGCCATCTAATCAGTGAGACAACAAATATTCCCGGCCGAGATCTTTCTCTTCCCGGTCTGCCAAACAGCTCCAGGGTCCGATTTAGACCGGGATTTAACAGTTTAGGGTACAAACGACAGTGATTCAAAGTTTGAGGTTCATTTTAGCTAACCACTACGAGTTTAGGGTTTGAAATAGACTTTTTCCAAACCTGAAACATGTTGGTGATGAGTCATATTCTGTATCTATGTATGGTAGATGAGAGACAATTCACAAGTCTTAATTCTAAATCATGGAGAATGCTTGAATCTATTTTTTTAGTTTTTTGATGTTGCATCGGTATTTTTCATATGCTGCAAACTCATGTGTGTTCTAATATAAACACACAAACGAGAAGGGGTAAGGTTTTTTTTAGGGATGGCACCCGCAGGGTATGGGTGCGGGTGGAACCACTCCATACCCGTACCCATCTCCCTTGATCTTACCCATCACCCGTACCCATATCCGTCAACGGGTACAAATTTTTCCCATACCCGTCACCCGCCAGGGTAAATGGGTACCCACGGGTAAAAATACCCGCATTTACAATACTTCAATTTGAGCAAAAAAAATAGTCATAAACAACATATAACCATAATTTAATAACAACATATTATAAGCGACAATACATACTTGTGAACAACAACACATTCTCATAAATAACCACACTTGCGCATAATAGCACCGTATTAATTTAGTACGCTGATACTTCAGAGGCCCACATGTCAAACTATTAGATGGGTATCTGGGTATATGGGTATGGGTTTTAGGATTCCATACCCATACCCGCTCTACCCGATGGGTATAGATTTTTCCCATTTGTATACCCATGGGTATTTTTTTGTCCCATACCCGTACGTCCAATGGGTATTTACCCGGTGGGTACGCGGGTGATGGGTACCCATTGCCATCCCTAGGTTTTTTGGACGTCTCCTGCAATGTTTTTGGGATATGCTGCAAATGTTACTCGATGTTGTAGTACGTTGATTTTTTCTTGGAGATTTGATACCACCTGTTGGGATTTGTTATATAGTCCCGCCGACCCTCGACGGGCTTGGGCTGCTCTGGGCCCCTGTCATCGGCAACCATGTGCCCTCTGGCCGGACGCACGCGCCAAGGTCAACTCGACAAGCCCGGTGCTGCTCCTCTGCACGCCCGTGCGGCTGGCCTCACCATGTGCCGGATGGCCGCGCTAGGCCGAGCTACTTGCTTGGCTGGACAGGTCTCTCCCCAAAATCGACCTTGTTCCGGCCGCAGCTCGCAACCTCCGCGCGGCTCATCGTGCCCACACGCTGCTGCTCTTGGCTGGCCCGTCGTTGCTGCACGTCTCTGCCCACTGTCGACGTCGGGCCGTGTGTTCAGGACCTCACGGGTGTGCCGATGGATGCTGCGAGGTGTGTCTCTGAGAAACCACTGCTCTACCTTTGTGTTCGAGCAGACCACGATGGCGACTCTGGCGTTGTCAACCCCGCTGGGGGTGTGGTCATTGAGACACACTTCCAGCCTAGCCGCGGGATCTGGAGCTGCTCTCTGGTGCACTTCGGATAATGCACTGCGGTGGAAGGACAGGTCACCCCCTCCCCTCTTCGACCTCGTTTATGTCCACTCCGTGCCTCTCCGTGTGGCTTGACTCCTCGACCTCGGTGACTGATCTCTGGGCGAATGCTCAACGACGGTGACGCTTAAGAGCGCCACTTTCCTTTTTGAAGGCGTTGTGCTGGAATCTGTCCCTCCCGTGCTCATCGGATGCGAGTGAGGTTAGATGTTGATGGATTCAGAGAAACGCCCTGTTGCTGCTGGTGACAGCGACGCCCGTGGGCGCCGTTCCTCTCCTTGGAGATGCCACCATTGATCCACTGTCTCTCCTTCATGAGTTCTTGATCTGGATTTAGTGGATGGGAATCTGGCAGCGGCGCCATTCAGCATCGCAGTGCTGCCATCCGCAATCATCGCGAAGACTATCTGCTTTGATGTGCAAGCTCAACAATGGGGGCGCTTGGCTCATGTCAAGTGTTAATGTCATCTTTCTTTCCTTTTCAGCCGTAACAAAATATCTATCCTGACCAATGTTAACCCGCAAAGGTTGACAAGAGCCTGGTCTTGTAATGCTCTTTTTGACGCAATATATTCAGGTGGGGATTTCTCCCCCCCCCCCGGTGAAAGCATAAAAAACATCAAAATATTACTCACTATTAAACTTTTTAGTTGGTTTGAATTGGCTAATTTCAGTTATTGATACATTTACTATTAGTGGGGAGTTCATGATGGTATGTCACCCCTGAACATCTGACCCATCCACACTGTTTTTGATCGCCTCTCAACATCTTACCATCTACGTAGTCTAGTCGTTCTCGTGGTATGTCGCCCTTCCTCCCCTTATTGGTGATAGAGACACCCTCCCTTCTCTCCATAGCTGTAGACACTATATAGAATCAATTTAGTTTTCAGTTATCTCTCATTGTCATTAAATCTTACTTTCTAACATCACCCTTTTTTGAAATAGAAAGTTAAGTAAAAATGTTCTAACCCTTTGTTGGAAAGTTCAACACAAAATTGCTTGTTGTGAAAAATATCTTAGGAACTTAACTTCTTTTGTTTAAAGCCCTATGTAATTGAGCGTTGAAGTTGCACTAATCAATGCCATGAGTAAGGCGTTAATATTGAGAGATGACATGGCAGAGGGGACAATGACCCACCAATAAGGACTACTATAGTGCAATCCCCATGGTTGGGGGCCTTGGGGCATTGAGGTCATAGAAGGGTTAATTCGTCGTCGCGTATGGCCTTCTCCACCCACCCAACCCCGGCCTTCTTCTTCTTCTTCTTCTTCCTCACAATATGGGCGGGCCCTTTTTACCCTGCTCATTTATCTCTTAAATCTCTCCAGGTCGGTGGTATTAGTTGGTGGATTTTGACATGTCTTCATCCCTTGAGGTAATGCCCCCACCCCCACCCCCACATGTTTTTTACCGATTCAAATCTCAGAGTTTTCAACTCAACCAAATCCTTGTTCTTCTTCTTCTTCACTTAGTTTTAATTTTTTCCTTAATCAGAGCACTGTTTGCCAAACATTGTTTTGGGTGAGTTTTCATCTCTCATCTCGTTTTTGTTCGCCTGTTGGACACTGTCAACTCATATTTAGTACCACATCGTCGGAAAAATAGAAAACGGAGCAGCTTATATACGGGTTCACGGACGCCCTGTTACCATGTGGCAAACGTGGTATAGCAGCCTGTTATTAATTTATATGTTTAATGATGTGGGCCAAGTGGTGCTCTTCTTCTTCAACAACAGCGAATGATGTGGGTGATTGGAAGTTACGGTGAAGGCCGTTTGCAGCAGTTTTTCATTTGTTTCCTTCTTGTTTCATGTTACTTGTAAGTGTATTCCGTCTGTATTGCTACTCTTATGAATACAAGTAATGTATGCCTAGGAGTGTACATCTTTTTAAAAAAATCTTTTTTTTTTCAGGAAAGTAGTGCACAGCTGTGAGCTGTCAACTTGAAACTCAGCGGACGGCTGGATGGGGTCTTTGGGGGCGTATAGCCTCGCCGCTCAACGGCCAGGAAAGTAGCCGCTGGTCCTGCAGTTTAAGGGCGGCCCTCCCGTCCGCGCCACACGCCGCGCCGCCGCTTTGCTTCCCTCCTACCTCCACCCTCCCACCGCAGCAGCCGCCGGCCCGCCGCCGCCACGGCGTTTCATGTCCAGGCTCCTGCCCCGCATCACCGCGCTGCCCAGCCGCCACCGCAGCCACAACCCGGTCTCCCCCGCCCTCGCGGAGTCGCTCGCGCAGGTCCTCGCCACCCGCTCCACCAACCCGGCCTGGCCCCGCTCCCTCGCCGCGCTCCTCCCCTCCCCTCTCTCCGACGGCCGACTCGCCGACGCCGTTCAATCCCTGCCCGACCCAGACCTCGCCCTCGCGCTCCTCTCCTGGTCGCGCTCCCACTCCCGCCGCCACCACCATGACGCCGACTTTATCCCCGCCCCCACGCCCATCGCGCACTCCGCCCTCCTGCGCCTCCTCGCCCGGTCCGGCCGCTTCGACGCCGTGGAAGCCACGCTCGAGGACATGTCTCTCGCGGGCATCGCGCCCACGCGCGCCTGCCTTGGAGCGCTGGTGGCCGCCTACGCCGACGCTGGGATGGAAGCGAAGGCCACCGAGACGTGCGAACGCGTCAGGCGACAGTACGGAACGCTCCCTGCGGCGACCCACAGCAACTGCCTTCTCAGGCTCCTTGTGGAGCGACGGCGGTGGGAAGACGCCCACAAGCTGTATGACGAAATGCTTGCCGAGGTAGGCGGCGTGGATGACTACAGCACGTGCGTGATGGTCAGAGGCCTGTGCCTGGAAGGGCACGTCGAGAAGGGGCTGAAGCTGATTGAGGCGAGGTGGGGGGCAGGGTGCGTGCCGCATACCGTGTTCTATAATGTGTTGATCGATGGGTATTGTCGACGCGGGGACATGGGCAGGGGGCTGTTGCTCTTGGGTGAGATGGAGAGGAAGGCGTTATTGCCGACCGTGGTAACCTATGGCACCCTTATGAGCTGGCTCGGGAGGAAGGGTGATCTGGAGAAGATTACTTATTTGCTTTTGGAGATGCGAGAGAGGGGATTGTCACCCAATGTCCAGATTTATAACAGTGTTATCGATGCTTTATGCAAATGCCGGTCTGCAGCACAGGCAATGGCGGTCTTGAAGCAGATGTTTGCAAGTGGCTGTGACCCAGATGTCGTCACTTTTAATACTCTGATATCCGGGCTGTGCCGGGAAGGCTGTGTTCAAGAGGCTGAGCGTCTTTTAAGGGAGGCCATTAGGAGGGAGGTAAACCTGAATCTATTTAGCTATACTTCATTGATTCATGGCTTCTGCACTAGAGGAGAAGTGATGGCTGCGTCCAATTTGCTTGTGGAAATGATGGAAAGAGGGTGTACTCCTGACGTGGTTACATTTGGTGCCCTGATTCATGGCCTTGTTGTTGCTGGGCAAGTCAGCGAGGCCTTGCTTGTCCGTGAGAAGATGACAGCGAGGCAGCTTATTCCGGATGTTAACATATATAATGTATTGATAAGTGGCCTATGCAAGAAACAGATGCTTCCTGCAGCTAGGGACCTTCTTGCAGAGATGCTCGACCAAAATGTCCACCCTGATAAATTTGTCTACACCACATTGATCGATGGGTTCATTAGGTGTGAGAATCTTGGTGAGGCAAGGAAAATTTTTGAATTCATGGAACAAAAGGGTGTCCACCCTGACGTTGTTGGCTACAATGCTATGATAAAAGGATACTGTCAGTTTGGGATGATGAATGAGGCTATTCTATGCATGAACAGCATGAGAAAGGTTGGGTGTATTCCAGATGAGTTTACATATACTACACTTATCACTGGCTATGCTAAACAAGGTAATATAATTGGAGCTCTAAGGTTATTGTGTGATATGATGAAACGGAGATGCAAACCAAATGTTGTTACGTACTCGTCACTAATAAATGGATACTGCAAGCTAGGTGATACAGATGCCGCAGAAGGTCTATTCGCAAACATGCAATCTGAGGGCCTGTTTCCAAATGTGATAACGTATACCATTCTAATTGGCAGCCTGTTTAAAAAAGATGAAGTGGTCAAAGCTGCTGTGTATTTCGAACACATGTTGCTTAATCGGTGTTCTCCGAGCGATATCACACTGCATTGCTTAGTTAGTGGTCTCACTAACAGTATGGCTTGTATCATCAGTCCAAACTGCAGTGGTACAGTTAAGATGCATGACAAACATGCTCTTTTAGACATATTCAAGGGTTTGGTTAATGACAAATGGGATCCAAGAAATTCAGCTTACAATGCTATTATCTTTAGCTTGTGCAGACATAATATGCTTGGCAAGGCATTGGACATAATAGATAAGATGGCTAGCAAAGGCTACTCACCAGACTCTGTCACTTTCATTTCTCTTCTGTATGGCTTTTGTTCTGTTGGCAAACCAAGGGGTTGGAGGAGCATCCTTCCGAATGAATTTCAGCAAGATCAACTTGAGATAGCCTCTAGGTACAAAATACTATTTAACCAATATGTAGCAAAATCAGTTGGTTGTGAAGTCTCTAGTGCCCTGCAGTTATATCTCGAAGAATGTAGATCCTCATGACAATTAGAGCATAAGTTTGATTAAGGAAATTCTTTGATTCTCAACCTCAGCAAATCAAGACAGTAAGATCAGGATGGTGTGTAATACCATACATGACATCTCCGCCAGCACTCAAAGTTGGTAATGCTATTAGCATGGAATTGGTCTCCCTCAAGGTAATAATCTTGATATCATATTATCAATATATGAGTTTAGACCTTGATTGAATCTCATGTGACAAATTCTTTATGATTTGCTGATATTCCATGACAGCAACTTAAGAATATTAATCTTGGACATGCATAACCGCTAAAATGTCTTTGTTAGAGTACGTCATGGGCCTGGGCTGGCAGTATAGCCCATTAGTCTTAGGGTTAATTAGAGATAAGGGTCACTTGCTTAGGGGTCAAGTAAGCCTTGCTTGGGAGTCAAGTAAACCTCTCTATATAAGGAGAGGAGATGTATCAATCTAATCAAGCAAGAATTAAGAAGGAAATCCCTTCCCTCTTGCCACCGGCCATGGGCAAGGCCCCCGGCCGGCCCTCTTGCGCCCTCCCTCTAGCATGTCCATAACACTTGGTATCAGCTTTCTCGGGTTCGATCATGTCCAGCCCTCCACCGAGTTCTTCCCACCCGCCGCCGCCGCACTCCGACGCCCCCGCCGTTCTCTCCCCGGTGGAGATGACCGCAGCCCTCCGCGATCTCGCCACCGCGGTCCAGGAGATCCACCTCTACTTGGCCGGGCCCTACGGGCCGGCGCCGGCCGCGCCACCGGCCGCCACCACCGGGCCGCTGCCCCTGCCGTGGCAGCCGCCGCATCTGGCGGTCTCCGCCGCGGTCGTCGCCACTACCCCGCCCTGGTTGCCGTGGCCGTCCCAGCCGGCCGCGCCACCAGCCGCCACCACCGGGCCGCTGCTCCTGCCGTGGCAGCCGCCGCATCTGGCGGTCTCCGCTGCCACCACCCCACCCTGGTTGCCGTGGCCGTCCCAGCCCCTCGCGGGCCCCGTCGCGGCCATGGCCCTGCTGCAGCAGCAGCCGCTGCCACTCAGCCCCGGGCCAGCTACGACCGCGCCGGCGGGAGTTCCGATCCAACAAGTCCGGTTCCCGCCCTCGCCGTCACCGCTTCCGTCTTGGATCGCTACCCGCCACGTGTCGGCGGCGGTGAAGCTGCAGGCTGCTGCGCGCGGTCTCCTAGCGCGCCGGCGTGTGCGGGAGATGCGTGGTCTGCAGCTGCCGCTCCTCCAAGTTGCCCTTCGCTGCGCCAAGGACCTCGATCTCGTCCGCTGCGTCGGGGCTCTTGGGCATGCGGTTTCCCCCACGAGCGGCGGGCATCCTGTTTTCCCCGTGTGCAGCGACCTCCAAGTCTGCGACATCGGCGGTTGGGAGGGCGCACCCCTCCTCGACAGGAGCGCACCGCGTAACACCACTGCATTCCGCCCCCGGCCGCCGCGAGGGCGCCTCCGCTGGTCACTCTTGCGACCTCTTCCAGGTGGCCATACACATGCACTCCGTTTGTCCAGATGGTGTCCATGGGATCCAGGTGGCTGTACACGTGCACATACGTCGTGCGGATGGTGTCCACTTTTTGTTAAGGGGTCCAAAATAGAGCGTCCCAGCCCATTTCAGGTTGAGAGTAATAAACCAAGCCGAGATGTAAAAGGCTTGTTTTTAGGTGTGAGGTTTGTGTCGCGTCGAGTCATCGTTATAAGTTGGTTAGGTTGCAGCTCGAGGACGAGCTGCATGTCCAGGTGGGGTGTAGTGTTAGAGTACGTCATGGGCCTGGGCTGGCAGTATAGCCCATTAGTCTTAGGGTTAATTAGAGATAAGGGTCACTTGCTTAGGGGTCAAGTAAGCCTTGCTTGGGAGTCAAGTAAACCTCTCTATATAAGGAGAGGAGATGTATCAATCTAATCAAGCAAGAATTAAGAAGGAAATCCCTTCCCTCTTGCCACCGGCCATGGGCAAGGCCCCCGGCCGGCCCTCTTGCGCCCTCCCTCTAGCATGTCCATAACAGTCTTTCTGAGAACTCTGTCAATTTGGTAAAAATGGATTTGCATACGAGTGGAGATTTCTTGCTCCCGGGCTCCAGTGATCTTGCTTTTTAATAAATTAAAAAATTATATTTCTGAATTCCAAAAAATTCTGAAGAAAAAATCTTGATGTAGCCACTGATGTATCCCACAAACGTGTAAAATTTCAAGTGAAAATAATTTATAGTTTGAGCTACACAAAAATGTTAAAAGTGTAGATCTAAGTATAGTGAACAGTACACTTATTCAAATCTCTAAATTTTGTCATTTTTGTGTTGCCTGTTATAAAAAAGAGTTTCGTATTGCGATTTTGCATGCTTGTAGGCTATATATTTGACAGTATCCAGAAGTTTTTTCAAATTTTTTGAAACTTGTAAAATGTGTTTTTAAAATTTATTCTACAATAGAGGGAGCACTGGTGCTCAGGAGCCAAAGAGACTTTTTGTTTGCATACTTTCTACTGCAATAATTATGTGCTTTACATGTTTGGAAAAGCATCTGTTCTGTTTCATTATACTTCTAAAGCTATGCCTTCAGATCATGATCTTGGGATCACCTTTTTATTTTTGTCTGTGGTCTTCTCAATAAGTTCCCTTGCTGTTAAGCAGGTGAATGAGCTGTGCATCCAACTGTAGAGCCTACGCTCAGGGTTTACAGAGCATGGTGTTCCTGATATCTACCAACACTGGGAGGACCTTTATGGAACTGCTTTATCTGTTGGAATTTAGTGTACACAAACACTCGACAGCGCTAAGAGTATCCAGATTCCAGAGCTGGCCGGTCTTCCACGAGCCTACGGAGTCGCAAGGAGGAATTCAGGATTTCTTCTGAGCAAATGAAGGTTGATGGAAGCAATATTCGTCGCTAGACCAATACTAGCAAGGGACAGAAAACTAGGCGTCCACTTCAACTGAAAGTTGCATGGGTGCCAGATGTGTTAGTGATTTTGTGAAGCCTGGTGCTCTTTCTCAGGATCAGAGGACCAAACAAATCGGAATTTGACTGAAGTGGCAACTGAAAACTATTGAGTGATGAAATTCTAGGAAGTCATGTAGGTAGTCACTTCAAGGGGTTGTCTGGTGCTCTTTGTCAGGATCAGAGGACCAAACAAATGGGAATTTGACTCAAGTGGTAACTGAAAACTATTGAGTGATGAAATTCTAGGAAGTTAGGTAGTCACTTCAAGGGTGTGCAGTACTTCAGTATGACTGAAACAACAGAAGGTAACACATTTTAACCGTTAAGAGTTAGCGCCAAGGCAGGTAACAGTGAATCCAAACTGTTGGAATGTTGTACCATCACTAGCGACTAGGGGGAGTCCAGTCTGTAAAAATATATTTTAGGGCTATCTCATCACTGCTGTACAGCATTCATCTAAAACTAATGAAAGAAAAACTCTGCACTAAACTGTTAAACATTTCCCCTATTTTATTTGTGACTAATTTTTAAACTTCAGCTAACCAATTTAAACGTGTTTCATCTTTAATTTACACGTACATTGGTTCAGTCTTTTTTCTTGTCATGTTCTGCTAAAGGACTGATTTTATTGATCAGCTAGTATAAACAGAGCCAAACTGAAAGCATTTTATTCCACATGGAAAAAGAACAACACAATCAAATTTCAAACATTATTGTTAACCCGCTGCTCTGTACATTCAGCACAAACTTGCTCGTCCTACGCTTCCACCCTTCTCCTTATTTGCACAGGCAAACCTCCCTTCATCTTCAGCGTCACGGAGAGCACATGCTCCGGCACGCTGCCGGCAGGGTCCTTGCGGGCGACGTCCACCGTGAATTCTTCCAGCACGCTGGCAACGATCGACTTCATTTGCACGTACGCCATCTCCTTCCCGAGGCAAGTCCTTGGCCCGGCGTGGAACACCGTGTACCGGAATGGGCTCTCCGGTCGGAACACGCCGTCGTCGCCGAGCCACCGCTCCGGCTTGAACTCCGCGCAGTCCTCGCCCCATATCGCCTCCAGCCGCCCCATGGCGTACGAGCTGTACGTCACGGACCAGCCAGCCCCGACGTGCGTGCCGTCTGGGAGCGTGTCGTCCGCCGCGCAAGACTGCGAGTCGATCGGCACCGGCGGGAAGAGCCGCATCGACTCTGTGAGCGCGGCGTGCAGGTAGTGCATGTCCCGGAGCGCGTCGAACCCGGACGGCTCGCCCGGGGCGGTGCGCGCGGACGCCCGGACAGAGCGGACCTCCTCGGCGATGCGCGCCACCACGTCCGGCCGGGAGGACACGAGCCAGAAGAACCACGTCAGCGCCGAGGACGTCGTCTCGCGCCCGGCGATCAGGAAGCTGAGCACGATGTCCCGGAGCGTCTCGTCGCTGTGTTCGTCGCTCGTGACGAACCTCGACAGGACGTCGTCTCTGTTCTTCCCGGACGACGCGGTCTGGGAGCGGCGGGCGCGGACGATGTCCATGGCGAATTGGTGGACGTCGGCGATGGCCTTCTTCGCGCGGCGCTCGGTGCCGACGTTGAGCCACTTCTTGATCTTCCAGGCGGCCGCGACGGGGTCCAGGAACCGGCCAACAACGAGTTCCTGCGCCTCGCCGAACGCGTGCATGAAGTCCGACTTCCCCTCCGCCAAGGCCCCGCCGTCGGCGAGGCAGCACGGGTCGTGCCCGAACGAAACCATGCAGATGGTGTCGAACGCGAACCGCTCCAGCACGTCCTCCATGTCGAGCACCACGGGGTCGCCGCCGCTGGATGCCGCGCGTCGCAATAGCGGGAGCAGCCTGTCCCTCACCTCGGACTGCACGGCGTCGACGACGAAGCCGCGGAGCGAGCGCGTGCTGAACTCGACGCTAGCATGCTTGCGCTGCCACAGCCACTGCTCGCCATCGGAGTTGAAGAGGCCGTGGCCGAGGAAGTCCACGAGCATGGAGATGGAGCGCTCGCCTTTGGGGTAGTTTGCGAAGTTGGCCCGGAGGATGTGCTCCACGTCGGCGGGGTTGCCGGTGATGATGCCGGTGATCATCCCGGGGACCCAGAAACCCATCCTCAGCTCTGGGCTGCCGACGATGAGCTCGGTAGACCAGTCTAGGAACCGGTCGCGGTTCTTGAGGAACGCCGGGAGGTAGCCGACCAGCGGGTGGGCTTTGATGCCATGGGTGGTCGGCTTCTTCTTGGCTAGATTTCTTGTGATGTGGTAGGAGATGTACAGTACGGGAAGAAGCAGGAGGAGGAAGGGGATGAGCTGCGAAGAAGAACAGTGGAGGTCCATTGATGTTGACTTGGTATGATCTTTGCTGTGTCGATTGTCGAACTGTGGCTGTATGGATTGACCGTGCCTCTTGGTTTATACTAGTACAAGCTGCAGACTGGAGGGGGCAAGTTGCACTGTCCAACTGAATTAACAACTCCTTATCAAATATGAAGTTGGATGATTAAAATACTTTGAGGATGTTTCTGGCCATGCCGTCCACCATCACATGGCAAGTTGGCAAGCTGTGTTGTGCTTGTTGCCCAAGATAGAAGCTTGCATTGCAGGCCAAAGGACTGGACAATGAAGGTTCATTGTACGGCACTTGTACTTTTTAATCTGGTGGAATGTGAGAGGAAGCACGGCTTAGATTTGGGGCTTAATTTAAAATAATAATTTGTGTGCCACCAAGTGGTATACTCAGGATTGGTGGTGGTGACGGCATCGGCGCCGGTGGTGATGGTCTTCGGCGGCGCAGGGAGACTTTCATCGATGTAGCCAAGATAGCCTTGGCCGGCTAGATGGGGGATGACTAGGGTTTTCCATAGGAGGAAGTTGTTGCGGTCGAGACGGACGTCAATGGAGTTAGAGTTGGAGGATCCGGTAGCCAGGAGGGAACCGGCGGCGGAGGAGGTTTGAGCGGAAGTGGTGGTCATCGCCATGGCTCGCACGAGGTGCGGCGGCGGAGAGGAACCCTAGGAGCGTATGGCTCTGATACCAAGTCAAAAGGAATTGTGTGCCGTGGTTTGCCCCACGGCTGGCTCTTCCTTTATATAATAAACAGAGTTTACAACAGATTACAATGAATGGTTAGGATCAAGTCAGATCTCTATACAGGTAAAACCTAATACGGCCCATATACTCTAATATGGAGAACAGGCAAATTTCCTAGCCGGACTCACCACACGGAACGGGCTACTCTCCCATTGACAAGATGCTCATCTTCAACGAGCCGACATAAACGGACATGAATTTGCCCGACCGGACAACCAAACGCAAAATAGTTGATCCAACGGCGCGCCAGACATCGAGGAGCGGACCAATACATTCCCCGCCTATATGTGCACGAGAAATGCGGTCGGGCGAACAACAACCGTACCATGATGGTTGGTTGTCCGCGCGTGTCTGCGCGGGGCCCACTTTGTCAGTGAACAAAAAAGGCACAGTGACGCTAAACAAAACCATATCTACTATTTACCTTAGCCTACCCGTTATCATCACGCCGCCGTCTTTGTCCATCAGCCCTCTACATGGTCGTCGATCCGATAGTAGCCACACGTCGACTCGTCCTGCACCATGGCGACGGGCTGGCGCCCCGCGTCGTCCGCCACCTCCACCACCGACTTGGCCTCTGCCGCCGCGCGCTCCACCTCTAGAGCCCAGGGCTCCTTCTCCGCGCGCCTCGAGCCCCAGACGATGTGCCACCATAGTGCGCATCGCTGCCAGCGTGTCCTCCTCCTCCTCGACCATAATGGCGGCCTCCCTCCGCCAAGGCCTCCTTCGCGCCTGCAGGCTGGTGGCCGGCGAGCTGCGCCGCGAGGGCCAACGTGTTGGACACGTTGGCGTCATCAGGGAAGTGCTGACCCAAACGGACCGACCCTCGGCCAGCCACCCTCACTAGTAGAGAAAAGCCTACCACCGGCGCACCAAAATCGTATACCGCCGGCGCATTCCGGTGCGCCAACGACACTCATGCCGGCGGTAATTATTATCCCTGGCGCATTTTCTTGTTCGCCAGCGGTAACATACACTATTGCTGGCGAATACCTAAAATTCGCTAGGGATAATATATTTCTCTGGCGAATGGTATGATGCGCTAGGGATAACTGACTTATCACTGGCGAATACTTCGATGCGCCAGGGATAATATTTCTATGCGTCAGCAAAGAAAATGACAGCAGCAAAAAAATAAAATATAATACAGAGATAATATACAGATAATATCTAGAATAACAGCAGCAAAATAAGGAATAATATTCACAAGTGATCAAGACTCCAATATTACACAAAAGTACTGATCCAAAGTTGCACAAAGTCTCGATCCGGACTTACACACATAATAGACAACAAGTAGCTAAACAAGTTGCACCAATTCTCGATCCGGACTTACAAGTCTTGTTCGGGAAAGTACACAAAGTAGCTAAACAAGGAACACATAGAAAAGAAAGGCAGTGGCGGCGGTGAGCATCATCACGAGGAAGGTGGTCATCCGCCTCCTCTCCATCTCCCTTGTCCTCTCTCGCGCTAGATAGTTGGCATATCTAGTTTCCGCCTCCGCTAAAGTGTTGTATCCCTTGTAGCTGTTGCCACTGAAATGGTGTACCTGCCTCCTACATTCTTCCCAGTCGTCGTAGACTCTGGGAACCTTGCCCTTGTACACGACATACCATGTCATCTACACACAAGGAAAAAGTTAGTGGTTAAGTAATGAAGCATGAAAGTTGTGCAGCAAAATTTATTAAAAGCGACAAGTTATGCAATAAATAAAGTTTATAAACTAACTCTAAGTTTTGGGTTTCGGCGGGAAGGGATGGATTCCGTCGAGCGTGTTGAATATCCTCGTGTCATAGCACAACTCTAAGCGGGTCTCGATTTCTGCATTTGGCGATGGTGTGAAGCCGGCGTGGAACAAGCCACCCTTCTTGGTCACATCCCTCGAAATGGTCGAGCAAATGGTCCGTTGAATGGCACAGAACTCAGCTCGCACTTGTGCATCGGTGGCGTTCGCCATGTCTATGCTAGCTTTTCGGAGTCTTTCTGGCACCAAGAGGTCTTGTTCTGTTTTGATGATGTCCCTCATATGTAGGATGGCGTACTAGGCCTCCAGCCCACTATCTGGCTCAGCCTGCTTGTGGCAGCAGAACTCGGTTCTGTGGAAGAGGGTCAAGCAGCCTCGTATTTTTTTTTTGCTTTTTGATGGGGCAGTCGGCCTTAGCGACGAAGCCGTTGAAGGCTTTATCAAGAACACCCTTAATCTCGGTGTAGTCCTTGCGATTCGCACTCCCTGAGTCCAGGTAAACCACTCCCGATTCATACGGGTGCACGATGAGGAGGGTACAGTGAATTCCTCAGCGCAAAACAACAAGTGATCCTTAGATAAAGAAAATTTACGAAAGAACTAATGTACCGACGGGCAGTGAAGGACTACTTACTCGGGAAAGTAGGGCATGAGAAAGCAGTCCTTATCCTTGTTGTCTACCATGAAATCCTCGATGTACTTCGAGACAATCGCCCGATTCCTAGGGGCGTCGAGAAATAGCTCATCCATGTAGAAGGGGTCCATTATCAAGATCCCCCCTCTTCTCTCTACGATGATATCGTGCACCATGCTGAGCGATATCAGGCGGACCAAGCTTTTGTCCATCCGGAACATGTGCAAGATCCTGAAGATGTCTTCGAATCTAATAAAGAAAAGATCCCCTGGGTACCCATCCACAAAGCCCACATTGGTGGGCACCTTGACCACATGTACCGGGTACCCGGGATTTTTCTCTCTGAGAAGTTGGTCCTCCATATACATGATGCTGTCATGCACGTCCTTGATGCTTCCCCCCAATCTTTGAGAATATCACTCGGCAGCATCGGTTCACCGAGATAATGCATCTTCCTCCAAGGGGTCGACAACCTGTCGAGAACCCGAGCCGCTGGGCGCATAGAGGTAGAGGCCGCTTCACCTTTTTTCTTCCGCTTCCTCTCCTTCTTCTTGTTGCAGAGGGGAGTGCCTTTTTGTTGCATCTCCTCCTTGGTTAGAACGAAGAGTGTCTTCGGCGAAATCATAGATTGCGGCGGTGCGGTGAAGGCGGCAGCTTGTTCCTCTAGCGTTTCCTGAGAACTGAACATCAGCTTCTTCGCCAGAGGACCACGTCCATGATCGGGTACATGTCGAGGAGCATCATTGGCGTCCAAATCAGCGATGAAAGTATCGATGGGAGCCTGGTCAATATCCATTGCGCCATTGTGCTCGGGAGGATCATAAGTGGGTGGAGTGTCGGGCCTTTCTTCCCTTGCCTCTGACACAGAGGGCGGAGCGACCTTGCCTTGGCTCGGCGCCACCGACGCAACCGGTGGAGTGACCCTTTCTTGGCTTGCCTCTGACCTTAAGGCGGTGTTTAGCCGAATCAGGGCTTTCGGCCATAGCAAGATGTGGTTCTTGAGTTGTCCGATCTTCAGCTCGCTTTCGGCGTCCGCTGGTTGGTTAGGAGGATCCAACTCATGGCAGAATGGCAACACATGTGCCACCTGAACCCGGTGCACGCTATCGGGCATAGGGTTGCCGTGGTACAGCCGGCTGAGTGGCATCAAGATGTTTCCCTTCGCCACGTCCTTGAACTGGTTGTTTTAGTAGGAAGGTGCATTGTGTCGAGCTCTCCTGCAGAAACACAACACGTACATCAAAGAGAGTGGCAGCGATGAAGTAATTGACTGCTTGCAGAGGAGGCTCAATTTATTACCGTGAGGGCGTCAAGCTCGGCAAGCGTCGACGGACCAGCGGGCGTACAAGTGATGGAGGGGCTGCTAGCCGCCACGGCCGGTGAGTCCTCCGTACGGCCACCACCTGTGTTACTGCCCTCCTGAAAGGGCATTTCCCTAATAAATGTATTTTGGTGTTTGTTAACAACATTTGGTGAATTAACCATTCTATTTAAGTTATGCAGATTTTCTAGGTTAATTCAGGATCTCGCGGAGGTTCACCCAAAAAGGGAAGAAAAGATCGAAGCCCGTAGTCCTGTAGTGGAGTTAGGGCTTAGTGGTCTTATAGGGTGCTTCGCGAAGGTGGAATTGGTGGAGAGGGGATCCTCGAAGTACTGCTATTGCTACTTCTAGGGCGGAGACTCCGGCCCTGGTGGCCGGAGACTCCGGCCTAGGAGTATCGCCCTAGCAATCCTCCCAGTTGGTCTAAGCAGAGACCTGCCCGGAGTTGGGCCGGAGACTTTTGTCTCTGGCCGGAGACTCCGGGTGGGGCGGAGACTCCGGTCCCAGTGGCCGGAGACTCCGGTCTCTCTGGCTGGGTTAGGGTTTGCTAAGGAGCTGGTCTATGCAGTGACCAGGCCGGAGTTGGGCCGGAGACTTCTGTCTCTGGCCGGAGACTCCGGCCCTGGAGTCACTTAGGGCGGAGACTCCGGCCCTCCTGGCCGGAGACTCCGGCCCTAGTCGACCAGCAACGGCTACATTTCGAGGAGGAGTATATAAAGCCTTCTTCTTCCTCAAGAGAAGGCTGCGGCTTCCACTCTCTCTCCACCATTGTTCCAAAGCTTCAAAGCTCAAGATCTCTCTCCCTAGCCAATAGAACTCAAAGCCCTTTTGGGATTTGAGGGAGAAGACCTAGATCTACACTTCCACCAAGGCGATTTGATTTCCCCCCTCTCTTTGTTGAGGGGCTTGTTACTTGTGTGATTCATCGGATTTATAGCCGGAAGAAGCCGTCCCCCAAGCTTGACTTTGTGTGTAAGAGCTTGGTGGGCCTATTGGGAGCCTCCAATTGAGTTGTGGAGCTTGCCCCAATACTTTGTGTAAAGGTGTCGTGCCGCCTTCAAGGGCATCGCTTAGTGGAGCGTGAACTCGCCTTTGTGGCTTGTTCACCGGAGAATAGGGTGAGCCTTTGTGGCGTTGGTGGCCTTTGTGGCCCCACACCTCTCCAACGTAGACGTACTTCCCGTAACAAGGAAGGAACTACGGGAATACATCCTCGTGTCTTCGTGTCTTCATTGCGGTGACCTCTATCCTTTACTTGTGCCTTTACTTATATTGTTATTGCTAGCTTGCTTGTCACTCTAGGTAAATTCACTTAGTATCACATCTAGAGAATTTACCTTCTTGTCTAGCCCTAACTTGAAAAGAATTAAAATTATTGGGTAGCTCCTATTCACCCCCCCCCCTCTAGTCGCTCATACGATCCTTTCAATTGGTATCAGAGCGTGGTCTCTTATTCGGGCTTAACCGCCTAAGAGTTTGAGCGACCATGGATGGGGATAAGAGTAAAGAACCTCCTCCCGAAGATACTCCTCCATCTATCTCTTCCTCTTCAATCTCACGTGAGGAGCATTTGGCGTCCTTGGACACAATGCAAACCACTATGAGATTGGAAATGAAGGCTATGTTTGAGGAATATTTTGGAAGAAAACCTTCCGGGCCCACCGACCCAAACACCACTCCTAGTGTGGAACTCTCCTTGGCTAAGGTGAAGCCACCTAACAATGGCTCCACCTCTGCCGAGAATAAAGGTGACCTTCCTAAGGAAAATGTTGGTCCGGCAATGGGTGCTAACATTCCACCCCCTAACACTTACTCACCTTTGCCGGTTCATTATCCTATGCCACACATTAATAATATGGGATCTCCTCCCAAGCTTGATTCTCGCAATTTTATTAAATGGCAAGGACTAATGAAATCTCATATTTCTAGCTCTTCTACTCATTTGTGGAGGGTCATACAAAATGGTTTTGCTCCTCATGATCCTCTCAACTTGACCGGAAGGGAAGAAGTTGATGAGCAACTCAATGCCACCGCCAAGCATCTCCTTCAACAAGCCGTACCGGATACTCATGCGGTACACATCAACAACTTGAACACCGCCAAGGAAGTATGGGACTATCTCACTATGCTCTTCATTGGGAATGAAAGTATTCGGTCCTCCAAGTTTGATGAGCTCAAAAGTGAAGAAAGGGATTTCATTATGCGTGATAATGAGACTCCCGATGAGATGTACCAAAGGATCTTGGCTCTTGCAACGGCCTTGACCGGGTTTGGGTGCAAAGACAATGGTGATGACTATATCAAGCGTATGTTCATCACCTCCATCAACCCAAGAGAACCCATGCGATCCGAGATAATCCGTTCAAGACCGGATTTTGGGAGTATGACCTCAAATGAAGTTCTTTGCGAGTTCACCGCCTTGTCTATCTTGAAGAAGAACGCGGAAGAAACAAGAGCCCGTGTTCTTGCCGGACAAGGAATTCACAATCTTGCACTCAAGGCCAAGGTGGTGTCCAAGCAAGGAGAAGGAGAAGAAGAAATATATGAAGAAGAGTGTTGGTCTCCGGAAGATCTCAAGTTTGCACTCCATGAACACTTGGCTCTCAATGCAAATGCCTTTTGGGATGCCAACAAGCACAAGACGAAGGGATCCAAGTTCAAATCCTTTCCAAGAAAAGGTGGTGACTCTAAAGTGAGGCATTGCTACAATTGTGGAGGAATCAAGCACTTCATCGCCGAATGTCCTTATGAGAACAAGGAGGACAATGAGGGCCGGCTCGTCCCCAAGCGCCGGTCATCAAAGTTCTACCCATCCAAGAAACATGGGAACAAGGACATCAAGAAGAAAGGAGAAAGGGTATTGGTGGTTCATGAGGAGTATGACTCCGAGTCCGAGGATGATGACTCCATTGATGAAGAGAATGGAGAAGTGGCCGCAATTGCCATTGTCTCCACACCACCTACATCCCTCTTCAACTCACTAAATGAGAACGCCATCATCACCACTCACAAGTGTCTTATGGCTAAGGCCTCGGAGGTAACCTCATCACCTACTCCTTCATCATCACATTCCAATACTACCTCTTTGGATGATGTGAGTAGTCTTAAGATTAAGAAAGAACTAGTTTCTTGTGATGATTTTCTTGCTAACATGAAGGGGCCAACCAAGATATATGTTGAGGCACTAATGTGTGAACTTGGTGATGCCCATGACACCATCAAGGAGAAGGAGGAGTTGGAAAGATTAGCCGCCGATGATATTGGCTCTCTATCAATTGAGCTCGAAGAAGAGCAAAACTTGAGAGTATCTTTAGAGGAGAAATTGTTGGGACTAGAAGAGTCTCATAATCTAATCTTGTCAAAACTCACTAAAGAACGTGACCATGCTCTCGCTATGGTCAAGTTGCTTAAAAAGGAGAAAGTTGAATTTGACGTTGGTCATAATAATCTTCGTGAGAAGTTTGAGAAGCTTGAAGAAGCTCACAAGGCTTTGGAGGGCAAATTCTCTCATCTCACCAAGATTCGTGAACAACTTCAAATTCAACTAACTATTGAACAATCTAAAGTCCCCCCAATGCAAGTTATTGAAGTTCCTTGTTCTTCTAACTCTATTTGTGATCATAGTGATATCATTGAGGAGAACAATAGGTTGAAGGCCGATCTTGCTAAGGGCCTTGCCACTTGCATTCAAGGAGAGAAGAATCTCAATGATCTCTTGAACAATCAAAGATTGTACAAGGGAAAGGAGGGCCTCGGTTTTGTTGCCGAGTCCTCAAAGAAAGGGGATCTCTGTTTGGTGGCCGAGTCCTCAAAGAAGAAGAAGAACAAGAAGAACAAGAAGAAGACAAAGCCTGCTGCTGCTCCTACTCCTCATGTCCCCTTTGACATTTGTTACACCGAGGAGGAGTGGGAGGAGTTGAATGGAAAGAAGAAAATCGAGGAGACCGGAGTCTCCGGGTCAAGGTCTCCGGAGTCTCCGGTTAGTTCGTCTACCCCGGAGTCTCCGCCCCCAAAGACCGGAGTCTCCGGCCTTTCTCACAATAATTTTGCAGGAAAATATAACCCTCATTATGTTCTTCTTAGGGACTATTATGGTGATGTCTATGCTAAATATGTTGGTCCCTATAATGGTTTCATTGAATATGCTATTTGGGTACCTAAGATTCTTGTGACTAACAAACGAGGACCCATTCAAAGATGGGGACCTAAAACCAAGAATTAATCTCTTGTAGGACATTGCTTCCGGAGGAGTAAAATGGATTATTGATAGTGGTGCCACAAGCCACATGACCGGAAGCAAAAATATTGTGGAAGATCTAAAGCCCAATACTTCAAATGTCACGGTCTCATATGGTGATAATTCATCCTCTCAGGTACTTGGTTTCGGTAAGGTGGTGATCACTCCGGACGTGTCCTTAGTGAATGTCATGCTTGTCGAAACCATTGGTTATAATCTACTTTCCGTTCATCAACTTGCTACTATGGGCTATGCCACATATTTTGATGTTGATATTGTGGTCGTCATGTGGAGTAAGTCTCTCAAGGTTGCCTTTGTTGGGTATGTCGAAAATGGCTTGTATGTGGTGGACTTTTCGGAGAAACCCACTACGGCCGCGATATGCCTAATTGCTAAGGCCGACGTGGGATGGCTTTGGCATCGCCGGTTAGCCCACGTCAATATGAGAGCTTTGCAAAATCTCTACACCAATGGCCACATACTCGGACTAAAGGATGTTTCTTTTGCCAAAGATCGTGTTTGTAGGGCATGTATTGAAGGAAAGATGCATGAAACAAGTCATCCGAGCAAGACTATTATCTCTTCCAAGAGGTGCTTGGAGCTCCTTCACATGGATCTCTTTGGACCTCCCACTTATGCAAGTCTTGGTGGCAAGAAATATTGCTTGGTAATTGTCGATGACTATTCAAGATACACTTGGGTTTATTTCTTTGAATTCAAGAGTGAGACCCAACAAACCGTCAAAGACTTTGCCACCGAAGTTGAGCGTCAATTCAATTCCACCATATTGACTATAAGAAGTGACAATGGCACCGAGTTCAAGAACTACTCCCTAAATGAGTTTCTTAGTGATGCGGGTATCAAACATCAATATTCCGCTGCATACACCCCGCAACAAAATGGAGTTGCCGAGAGGAAGAACCGTACTCTCATGGATGCGGCAAGAACTATGTTGGCGGAGTTCAAGTCTCCATACAACTTTTGGGCCGAAGCTATTAATACCGCATGCCATGCCACCAACCGGCTTTATCTCCGCAAGAACTTGAACAAGACTCCATATGAAATTCTTACCGGGCAAAAGCCTAACATCATGTACTTCCGGGTATTTGGTTGTAAGTGTTTCTACCTCAAGAAAGGTGTTCGTTTGTCAAAATTTGATTCTAAAGCATTAGAGGGTATCTTTGTTGGTTACTCCACGGACTCACATTCCTATAGGATCTATAGCAAGTCCACCGGGCATGTTATAGAAACTTGTAATGTGAGGTTCGATGAGGATAATGGTTCCTTTGTAGGACAAAGTTGTGTTCGTAATGTAGGTGACGAAATTCCTCCCCAAGCCATAAGAAGAATGGGTGTCGGATTCTTCCGGCCCATTGAGGGACACCTTTTGGCCGAAGGAGAAGGACAATGCTCTACACATGTGGAGCCTTCACCTGCTGAACACACACAGGACATTGACCAAAGACAAGCTGCACACCCTCAACCTCAAGATCATCCCACCGAGCAATCTTGCCCGGAGTCTCCGGCCCCTGTGGTCCGGACTCTCCGGCCTATACCGGAGTCTCCGGGTATGGATACCGGAGTCTCCGGAGGTGATCAAGCCTTTGATGAAGATCCTTCGGAATTCCGTGGCTATGGTCCACTTGATGATCAAGGCAATCCACTTACTGGTCAAGGCGAGGACCAGAACAGTGATCATGAAGATGATCAAGTAGTCTCTCAAGAATCTCCTCTTGAGGCTCGCACTCGCCGTGAGAAGAAGCTTGAGTCCATTCTACGACGAAGAAGCATATCCTTGGAAAATGTGGTTGGAAGTGTTCGTAAAGGTGTCTCCACTAGGAGGCAACTTTCTAACTTTTGCTCTCATCATGCTTTTGTCTCTTGTATAGAACCCAAGAAAGTTTATGAGGCGCTTGAGGATCCGGATTGGCTTGATGCCATGCATGATGAACTCAACAACTTCGAGCGCAACAATGTGTGGACTCTAGTAGAAAGGCCTAAAGATTGCCGTAATGTCATTGGGACCAAGTGGATCTTCAAGAACAAGCAAGATGCAAATGGCATAGTCATTCGTAATAAGGCAAGATTGGTGGCTCAAGGTTTCTCCCAAGTCGAGGGTATTGACTTTGGTGAAACTTTCGCTCCCGTTGCCCGTCTTGAATCCATTCGCATCTTACTTGCATATGCATCACATCATAACTTTAAACTTCAACAAATGGATGTTAAAAGTGCATTTCTCAACGGTCCCTTAAATGAATTGGTTTTTGTGAAGCAACCCCCGGGCTTCGAAAACCCTAAGTTTCCTAACCACGTTTACAAACTTGATAAGGCACTCTATGGCCTCAAACAAGCCCCACGTGCGTGGTATGAGCACCTTAAAGAGTTGTTGGTTGATCGTGGTTTTGAAATTGGGGTGATCGATCCCACTCTTTTTACTAAGAAGGTCAATGGGGAGCTTTTCATTTGCCAAATATATGTTGATGATATTATATTTGGTTCTACTAACAAAGCTTTCAATAATGAGTTTGCCAAGCTCATGACCGACAAGTTTGAGATGTCTATGATGGGGGAGTTGGAGTTCTTCCTTGGATTTGAAGTTAAACAATTGAAGGGAGGGACTTTTGTGAACCAAGCCAAATATACCCAAGACATGCTCAAGAGGTTCGAGATGATTGGAGTCAAAGGTGCAAAGACTCCCATGCCAACAAAGGTTAATCTTGATCTCGATCCTAATGGTAAAGAAGTGGATCAAAAACTCTATAGATCTATGATTGGTTCCTTGCTTTACCTTTGTGCATCTAGACCGGACATTATGTTAAGTGTGGGAGTTTGTGCACGTTTTCAAGCCGCACCAAAGGAAAGCCACTTAGTGGCGGTCAAGAGAATCTTTCGATATTTGGTAAATACCCCTAACTTTGGTCTTTGGTATCCAAAAGGAGCAAGTTTTGATCTTATAGGTTACTCGGATTCGGATTGGGCGGGAGACAAAGTGGAACGGAAATCAACCTCTGGGGCTTGCCAATTTCTTGGAAGGTCTTTGGTGTGTTGGTCATCTAAGAAACAAAATTGTGTGTCTCTCTCTACCACCGAAGCCGAATATGTAGCCGCGGCTAGTTGTTGTGCACAACTCTTATGGATGAGGCAAACTTTGAAGGATTACGGTGTCATTTTTGACAAAGTGCCTCTTTTGTGTGATAATGAAAGTGCAATCAAGATCGCTCACAACCCGGTGCAACACAATAAGACGAAGCATATTGAGATTCGTCATCATTTCATTCGGGATCATGTCAACCGAGGAGAAATTGATCTATCTTATGTTGGCACTCATGAGCAACTTGCCGATATATTCACAAAGCCTCTTGATGAAGCAAGATTCCGGGAATTGAGGCATGAACTAAATATCATTGATTCAAGCAATGTGGCTTGAGCTAGGTGCATTTACTCCCATACTCTAATGTGTGTGTTGTTCTAGATGTGGGCATGAATATAGGGGGAGTGCGGTCCTAATTGATTGGGCTATCCCTCCCCCCATAATGCCGATAGTAAGCGTATTGTTCTATCGTGTCAGTGGTGACACTTTTGAGCTTAATTGATGAGTCTAGGTTTTGGGCCCAAGATATATCTTCGCGGTGCCATACCTTTGTACTCATACATGGTGGCCCTTTGGTCACCAACCTCCCTAGTGGAGGAGTTTCCCATTTGACTTTATTGCCTTAATTTTATGGGAAGATGCTCATGTTTGGTCTTATTTGATTTTGTTTGCATGTTTGCAAGCATGAGCATGTTGTACCACACAGTGACAATGTGTCCATCCCAAGCCCATCTCATCCTAAAACAAACCTATCTCTAAATGACATGTCCTTCACACCATAAATATTGATCTGGTCGAGGGGGGCCGGAGACTCCGGGGCTTACAGCCCGGAGACTCCGGTGGGCCGGAGACTCCGGGGTAAGTACCGGAGACTCCGGCCCGGGCAGTTTCAAAAATCACTTAGGGCACGGGGTGGGGAAGAACGGTTCATTCTTCCCCACTCGCCCCCGTGCCCTACACTCGCCCCCTGCCGCCCCCTCTTCGAAGATCGCTGCCCGGAGCTCTCCGAAGCCCCGGGATCCGCCGTGCCACCGGCCAATCTGTCCCTTGAGGGTGTGGGAACCTCCCCACCGACCGATTTGCGCCAATGGACTCCGGTAAATGTGTTCTTCATCTTCTCCATCTAGTTCCATCTAGATCTATGAGATGTGCATGTTTCCCATAGTTTGAATTGGTGTACTACATTCTAGTGGCTATCAATCATCTTCTTAGCAACTTTATTGTGGTTATTGCACTCGATTTGGTCTAAGTGGTCTCCTAGGCTCGGGCTCCTGCATCCGGCCGGAGACTCCGGCCCCTGTGGCCGGAGACTCCGGCCTGGACGCAAAGTCTCCGGTTTTGGCCGGAGACTCCGGCCCGAGTCCCCGGAGACTCCGGCTAGATCAGACCAATGTGCACTCTTTCACAGCATAGTTGCTTATATTTGGATTCTAGGACATGTCACCTCAACCTTGCTATCTTCCTCACTCTTTCACAGGTGCAGGTGGTTCTCGGAAGCCGGCAGCCCATAGCAAGGACAAGTTGGTTGTGAATCCCGCCACAGGGGAGCTTTCTCAGAGATCGGTCATTGCTCAACAAGCTAGAGATGCTAAGAGGCTCAAGACAAGGATAGCCGAAGAGGAACGAGCTGAGGCAGCTAAGAAGGTCAAATTTGATAGTCTTGTGACTCTGGAAGGGCTATCAGCATCTGAGTTTGTTGAAATGAGGAAGAGGGATATGTACACTCTCGCGCGGAACTCCCGTGACCGTTGCTTTTTCCGCAAAGAGCAAGAGCTGATCATGAAGGAATTTTATGCTTCCCTCAAGAAGTATCCGGTTTGCCCTCAGACGGTGATGGATTTCTCTCACTTTGCCAAGTACAGTGCTTACTTCGGAGAGGCTGTGTGGATCACTCGCAAGCTTGGGCTCCATCCACTCATGAAGATACAAGAGTCCTACAACATCACATTGGTCCAACAGTTCTTTGCTACCTTAGTGTTTGGAGAGGGTGAGGAGATCCCCATGACTTGGATGACCGGAGAAGAGGTTTGTCATTCCAATTTCATGGACTTTGCTGCTCTCCTTGGGTATGAGTTCCGTGGTGCTACTACTCCTAGTGGCATGAGGATGCATGTTGATGGGGAGTACTATGAGAAGAAGAAGCTTGCTCCTCTCTACACCGGGGATGACAAGAAGATTGTCATTGGGGGCACTCTTGGGCTGTCCAAACGGTCCAACATCTTGCTCCGCATATTCCGGGCCTCCATTGCCCCTCAAGCCGGCAACTTTGATGCTATTCGCAAGGCCTTGGTGAATCTCTTGGCCTACTCTCATGAAGTCTATTGCCAAGGAGAGACCGCACTTATTGAGCCGCTTGATGGGATGGATTTCATTCACAAGGAAATCAACGATTGCATTCTCAGCAAGAAGACTCCTCTCTATGCCCCGTTCATCATGAGGCTCATTCGTGCTCAAGGACTCAACCTTCCTCTTCTCGATGCAAACCTTGTGGATCACAAGGTTGTGAAGCTTCAACGCAAAGAACCCACCGGTCACTCCAAGGAACCTTTTGCTCCAATGAGAGGTGAAGATGATGTTGCCTTTGCCGAGGGTGTGTCCACTAGAAGGGGCCCAAGGATGAAGCATGCTAGCAATGCCGGCTCTAGCTCCACCAATGAGTTTTCTCAAGAATACAAGAAGCTCAATTGGTTCCAAAGAAATGTGCTTTGCATGAATGTGGACATCCGTCATAAGCAATATGAGAGCTACATCTCTCAGAAGCACATCAATGACAATCAAGCTGTTCTTCACAAGGCCTTTCGGAAATCTCAACCGGGCTATGTGGAATCACCTCCTTCTTCCTCTTCATCCGGTACTCACAGCTATGGCAAGTGGAGCAAGGGTCTGACTGACTGGCAGGCATTTGAGGAGGTCACCTCTGGCACCTCCAATGTGCGTCATGGCAAGAAGCCCATGGCTTCTGATGATATTGAAGAAGGAGATGAGGACTTCAATGCCGGTTCCGAGGACGAGCCCGAGGATGAAGACGACGAGTGATCTCATGGGCGTGTAGCATCGCTCTTTTCCCTTTTTGGTGTCTCGATGCCAAAGGGGGAGAAGTAGCTCTACTAGGATGTCTTCGTTGGGATTTGCATGGGGTGGTTATTTGGATTTGCACTTCGTTTGCTTTGCTTTGGTCGAGACACAACTTCGTGGACTTTCATGTTGTGTCTCATCTATCTTAGTGTTGAACTGTTTAAATGTGTGTGGTATGTTATGTGTGTGAGACTTAAGTTCTTATGTTGCTTAGTAAGACTATTAAAATGTGAGCTATATTGTTAGTCTTACTTATATGCTTATTGGTTAGTCTCATATATTATTTCTTGCAATTGGTATAATTGTGAAATATATAGGGGGAGTGATGATTCTTACTTATGTGGCTCATGTTCAAATGCAAATGGTGTTGTGCACACAAGTAGGGGGAGCTTTTCCTATATATTTCATTTTATTGTGTTTATATCTTGCAAATCCTTATGTTGTCATCAAACACCAAAAAGGGGGAGATTGAAAGGGCATTTCCCTAATAAATGTATTTTGGTGTTTGTTAACAACATTTGGTGAATTAACCATTCTATTTAAGTTATGCAGATTTTCTAGGTTAATTCAGGATCTCGCGGAGGTTCACCCAAAAAGGGAAGAAAAGATCGAAGCCCGTAGTCCTGTAGTGGAGTTAGGGCTTAGTGGTCTTATAGGGTGCTTCGCGAAGGTGGAATTGGTGGAGAGGGGATCCTCGAAGTACTGCTATTGCTACTTCTAGGGCGGAGACTCCGGCCCTGGTGGCCGGAGACTCCGGCCTAGGAGTATCGCCCTAGCAATCCTCCCAGTTGGTCTAAGCAGAGACCTGCCCGGAGTTGGGCCGGAGACTTTTGTCTCTGGCCGGAGACTCCGGGTGGGGCGGAGACTCCGGTCCCAGTGGCCGGAGACTCCGGTCTCTCTGGCTGGGTTAGGGTTTGCTAAGGAGCTGGTCTATGCAGTGACCAGGCCGGAGTTGGGCCGGAGACTTCTGTCTCTGGCCAGAGACTCCGGCCCTGGAGTCACTTAGGGCGGAGACTCCGGCCCTCCTGGCCGGAGACTCCGGCCCTAGTCGACCAGCAACGGCTACATTTCGAGGAGGAGTATATAAAGCCTTCTTCTTCCTCAAGAGAAGGCTGCGGCTTCCACTCTCTCTCCACCATTGTTCCAAAGCTTCAAAGCTCAAGATCTCTCTCCCTAGCCAATAGAACTCAAAGCCCTTTTGGGATTTGAGGGAGAAGACCTAGATCTACACTTCCACCAAGGCGATTTGATTTCCCCCCTCTCTTTGTTGAGGGGCTTGTTACTTGTGTGATTCATCGGATTTATAGCCGGAAGAAGCCGTCCCCCAAGCTTGACTTTGTGTGTAAGAGCTTGGTGGGCCTATTGGGAGCCTCCAATTGAGTTGTGGAGCTTGCCCCAATACTTTGTGTAAAGGTGTCGTGCCGCCTTCAAGGGCATCGCTTAGTGGAGCGTGAACTCGCCTTTGTGGCTTGTTCACCGGAGAATAGGGTGAGCCTTTGTGGCGTTGGTGGCCTTTGTGGCCCCACACCTCTCCAACGTAGACGTACTTCCCGTAACAAGGAAGGAACTACGGGAATACATCCTCGTGTCTTCGTGTCTTCATTGCGGTGACCTCTATCCTTTACTTGTGCCTTTACTTATATTGTTATTGCTAGCTTGCTTGTCACTCTAGGTAAATTCACTTAGTATCACATCTAGAGAATTTACCTTCTTGTCTAGCCCTAACTTGAAAAGAATTAAAATTATTGGGTAGCTCCTATTCACCCCCCCCCCCCTCTAGTCGCTCATACGATCCTTTCACCTCCGGAGTCACCGTTGCAGCGGGTGAATCATGTCATGGTTCACTTTGAGCCCGCAGCGCCTCTTTGTCCGAGTTGCTGGCGCCTAAGCTCAGCAACGGTAACGACCCCCTTTGGCCTCCTGCGATATAAGTGGCGATCCACTGCGCGAGGTCGGGCATGATTTCGTTGACCTTCGCAATAGTTTTCTCCTCGACCCTCCTTTCCATGTTTGTTTCCAAGTCCGCGATCTTTCTCTTGAGGGCCTCCGTCTCTGGAGTGTCCTGGCTCTTCTTCGCTTGTCGCGACTCCTTGGTGCTAGGCTCAGGCTCAGGCGCTCAGCCAAGCCATAGGCGGAATGCTTGCGACCTGCTCCGGCGCTGGTGACATGGCCTAAGTGCGGCCTCTTCAACGGCGGCTGCTCCTTTGCGATGTTTATGCCCCTTACGTAAGGATTGTCCCACGGGACTTTGGCTGTCGACGTCTCGGACGAGGAGCCGGAATCAGCTGCTTGTATTTGTGCTTACTGCAGAAGAGACAACATGAACAATTTTAGAATTGTGTGCTACTAGCTTGCAATAGACTTAACAATCTTGTAAATTTCTTACCACTACTTTCTCGACTTCCGCCACCTTCGGGTCCGTGCGCAAACTACACCTTGCTCCACCTTGGGGTCCGTGACGAGTTTCCCGGTTTCCGTTTCTTTACGGTACCGAGACCTGACAAATGCCCTGAACAGCGGGTCCTCATACCTGTCGTAGGGGTTCTCGATGCCCTGCTCTATGTATGCATGGTCCTCCTTGTCCCATTTTGGCTTCTTGCCGTCGTAACCACGGCAACCGAGACAGTGGTGCCCAATGTTCTTCTCCGCGAGGTCCTTCCCCCATTTGCTTTGCGCCTTGGCGAAATCATCGGCTTCATTCGCAAGGAAGACCTTGAAGTCCTCTTCCATCATCCGCAGAAAGTGGCGATGGACCTCTTCGAAAGGCTCATGATCAGCAATCATTTCCCTCAGCATAGTTTTATAACTGCTAAGGTGTTTGGTGAACCTAGTGAGGGCATATCTATTCACAATATTCTTCTTGAGATCCTAGTTTCTGTACTCCGGAGGGAACTCGTACTGTGCGTGCAGCCTCAAGATTAGCTGGACGCGCAGATGGTCCTTACTTCAGAGGTTCGTCTCATTGACGTTGATGACGTCACGAAGGATTGCTGCCAGCTGGAGGTCGTACCCCTTCGCGAAATGTAGTGGCTCCTTAGGAATACCACTAGCGGGGTCAACCAATGTGAATGTGTCTCGCTTGGCGGCGACAAGGTTTGGGCGCCGCTTCTTCCGAACTCTTCTATTCGCCTGGCTAGTTGACTTGGAGCCACCCGTGTCGGCGCCACTATCGGTGGTTTCTTGGTCGGTGACCCTCCTCTCATCGTCATCACCAGCATCATCATCGTCATCGTCACTAGGTCGATATTCACCATCTTCCTGCTGCGACTCCAGGGCCATGAGCCTATAGTGCTCTTCCATCTCTAATTGCCGAGAAGACGACCCGGCGACATCGCCGTCGACGTTCCGGTTTCCAGAAGACGACATGGCTACACAAGAGATGAGATTTTTTAGCTAGCGACATAAATTTTCATGGCAAAAATTCGGCATGACCTTTGCTAAAAATGGTCATGCCAGAGTGCCAAAAATTCGCCGAAATGGAAGTTAATCAACATTCTGGCGAAACATTGGCACTCAATGTTCCTGCACAACATACACATAGCTTCACAGTACCATGTTCCCAGTACAAAAAAATCACAGCTCAGTTCCCAGTACCATGTTCCCAGTACAAAAAATTCATAGCCCAGTACACAAAATATATATAGAATACACCAAAACTAGGACCATGTTCCCAGCTTACAATAACAGAATAGAAACAATAATATTAACAGATACAGAAACCATGTTCCCAGTACCATGTTCCTAGTACCATGTTCCTATGTATGTGATCATATTAACAGTAACCACAATTATCGACTTTCGAGTGATGACGTCGAAAAAGTGACAAAGGCCAGTCAGTGTTTGACGGACGTGCGGTTCCATTATCCCTCGGATTGCTACCAAAACTATCTGCGTCATCATGACGTGGCAGTCATGAGACTTCATCCCGCTGAAGATTTTTTTTATTTGGATCCAGGTATCTGCTTATGAGCCCTGCGTAGCCTAAGGGAAATCTGACTCCCAGGAGGCACTTGAACATCTGGTCTAGCTCATTGGGACTTAGAGTGAAGCAGGAGGGGGCGAGGCTGCATGATTTGACCATGCTGATCTCCTCCGCTGGCGGTAAGTGAAGCTCTTTCCTTATATTTAGGGCCATCAGGTCATTTCTCGCTTTCGGCCCATCTTTGGTCATATCCAGCATGCTGAACAGAGTGTCGAGCAAGCTCTCACACACATTCTTTGTGATGTGCATGACATCAAGGCAATGAGACGTATCGAGGATCTTCCAGTACGGCAAGTCCCAAAACACGGACCTCCTTTTCCATACACCCATGAGCGGTTCCACTTCAGCCTTGTTCTTCTTCTCTCCTCACTTTCTGACAGGGGTACAGATAATAGAGCCCGTTACTTGACTACCCCTGAGGCCCGTTAAGCTAGGCCCAAGTGTAATCCTAGTCGAAATACGAGTTCATGTCGTATACCGATCTTGTAATATGTATCGGACCCCTCCCGTTCCTTAAGACCTGGCCACCTATATATAGGGGCCAGGAGAGGACGGTGAGGGACAGATTGAAAGGCAAGCCAAGTTCACAACCACGTTTACTTTCGATACACACCTTGTTTGACTGATTTTACCTTCGAGTTCATCCGACGCCCTATTTCCCCGATCCTAAGTCCTTCATATTGGACATTTGTCGAGTTAACCCTCGTCAATTGGCGCCGACCGTGGGGAGCAGGGGCGTTGGAATCATGAATTCGACGGCTTTTTTGCTTTTAGCCAATAGAAGTCCAAAAGTCGATGAAAGTCAGAAGATGGAATTGACGATCGAAAGTCTGAGCTTCTACATCGAATCCTCGGGTTCGACCCGCCTTTCAGATCCAGCGAAATCGGGTCCGTCGGCAAGCAAAATCAAGACAATCACAACGTCTCGATCATCTGTGGGCTCTTCTAGCGAGGTAAACTCGCCGGTTAGCTTCGCAGCAATGGAAAATACTCAAAAGAGAATTGAGGAACTCAATAGAACTCGGGACAAACCCGACATAGAAGGAACAGTGGACAAATCACACGATAGTCAAAGGGACTTCGCCACCGGAAGCAGTGGCGTCTCTAGAAGCATACACCAGTTATGCGTCATTATCACTGAAGCAGCAGAAGAGAACGATCATGCAAATAATGGGGAAGTCGACGCGCAAGTCGACAAACCAAGGAGCAGTGGTAAGAAGGAGAAGGAAAAAATTCACGTCTCCACCGGGGAGTGGAGAATCATCATGTCAGCCATCAATCACGGCATGGAAGTACCCGCCGATTCAAGAAGAGAAGTTCTGATGGGGTATCAATACGCACTGCACCAACACAGAAAGAAATTGAGGGAGGAAAAAGACATGTTTGGGAGAAGTCAAGAAAACAACAGCGAATCAAGTGGAGCATATTGGGATGAATACAGCGATGCATCAGAGTCCAGCATAGAAAGGCACAGAGACCCGAAGCACAACAGGAGGACAACAGCATGGGCAAGAGAAGAAAGCCGCATAAAAAGTATAAGTGCGCATCAATCAGATGATGAAGAGGATTTTGTGCAAGAAACGCCAGAGGCAGCATTGGTAGCAGCACAGGCGTACCTACTAACTACGCAACGAAAGCCTGGAGATCCGCGGGAGCACATGCATCAAGCCGCGATACGAAGCCTCGGGTTGGTAGAAGATAGGCTAAGGAAACATCTTCCAGAGAAAAAGGCGACATATCATGAGGAGAAGCGAAAGGAAGGATTTAAGCGCCAACCTTCGCAAAATGAAACAAGCGAATCGTCAGGCGACAAAAAGCATAAAACACGAAAGGAAGACGCAAGGAATATTATAGCGCAAGCAAGAGTAAATAATGCGTGCTACGCGTGGAAAGAAGAAAATTATGAAGATGACGAAAAAGATATGGGCACGCTATGCTTTACCCGAAGGGTTCACAGAACGCGGGTACCCAAAGGATTCAAGCTGCCACACGATCAGCAAAAGTATGATGGATCACAAGAACCCAGGCTATGGTTATCAGACTACCTGCAAGTAGTACAAATACTCGGAGGAACGAGAGCAAAGACAATGCAAAGTCTGCAGTTACACCTCACCGGCGCAGCGCGGTCCTGGTTAAATACTCTACCCAACAATTCCATCGGGAGTTGGGGAGAACTAGAGAGCCAATTCGCAACAAATTTTTGCTCAACATACAAACGCCCAGCGTTACTAGAAGAAATCAAGTCGTGCATACAGAGGAAAGACAAAACTCTGCGCTCTTACATACAATGGTGGAGTGTAATCGAAAATTATGCAGAAGACGTCTCCGACGAGCGGGCAATAGATGCTTTTTCGGTTGGCCTTCGCCGTTTGGACCTCGTGGAAGAGTTAGGAAGAACAAAGCCTAGGACAGTATCGGAATTAATGAAAGTAGCCAACAGATTCGCCGATGGAGAGGATGCATATAACAATAAAAGGGCACGTTCACCAGAAGTCGACAGAGCAAGAAGGCAAAGGCGAAGATACCGCAATGAAGACAGCCGCGCAAGGCAAAACCAGATAGCCGCAGGATATGAAAGAAGGGACGAGGAAGGATATGAAAGCAGAGATTTTCAGGCAAGAGGTAATCGTGGAGTAGAAAAGCCAAAGTACTCCATCCCGTCGGCGGAGGACATGCTCCATGGACCCTGTCACATCCACTATGCGTACCTAGATGGGAAGAGAGTTTCTAATCACCAGATGAAGGATTGTAGAACTTTCCTAAGGTTGCAAAGTGCCATGGACCCGAACTAAGGAGCACGTCAAGGAGGAAAGAGTACAAGTCAAGGATATCAAATACAATGTCTAGCAAAACATCTGGAATCAAAAGTATATATATCTGCAATGATCCAACCGGTACCAAAATCCAAGAAAGAACAGAAGAGCATATCTAGACAAGTAAATCTAGCAATATCATCACCACCAGCTACTACAGAGTACTTGAGATGGTCCGATCAACCAGTCAGGTTCAACAGAGCAGACCACCCGAGGAAAGTGCCCAGGCCAGGGCACGCACCAATGGTGTTAAAGGCGCAAATAGGGGGATACGATGTTGGGCGAGTATTCATGGACGCAGGAAGCG
This sequence comes from Dactylis glomerata, assembly GCA_007115705.1. Classification (NCBI taxonomy): domain Eukaryota; kingdom Viridiplantae; phylum Streptophyta; class Magnoliopsida; order Poales; family Poaceae; genus Dactylis; species Dactylis glomerata. Next base: position 4,849,689 of record QXEO01000450.1, read on the forward strand.
GCATAAACCTAATATATGCAAGAACCCTGAAGGCAATGAGCATCTTGTTGGAAAGCCTGAAGCCGACGGATTGCTCCTTCCACGGAATAGTACTAGGAGGCGCAAACTACCCCCTCGAGAGAATAGAACTCGACGTTTGCTTTGGCAATAGCAGCAATTATCAAAGAGAAAAGTTAGAGTTCGAAGTCATGGACTGGCCCTCACAGTATCATGCAATCCTGCGGCGCCTAGCATTTGCAAAGTTTATGGCAGTACCTCATTACGCATATCTCATACTCAAAATTCCAGGACCTAAAGGAACAATCACGGTACAAGGCAGCTTCGAAGTATCTAACACTTGTGACAAAGAATTCAACAGGCTGGCGCAAACTTTCAGCATGACAGCAGAATACGCAAGGCTGAAAGGCAAAACTGACCATAATGTGCTACCCAACATCGGACGATCCCTGCCAGATCAGGCTTTCGATGCAACCCAAGACTCGAAGAAAATCCAGGTCCACCCTACGGACCCAAACAAGACCACCTCCATAGCAGTAAACCTGGAACCCGCATAGGAAAGCGTGCTTGTCGAGTTCCTCCATGAGCGCTGGGAAATCTTCGCCTGGTGTCCTTCAAACATGCCAGGTGTTCCCAGGGAACTCGTCGAGCATGCACTAAATGTGGATCCTAAAGCAACCGTTACGACGATTTGACGAACCCAAAAGGAAAGCAATAGCATCCGAGCTATACAGGCTAGAAAATGCAGGATTCATCTGAGAAATTAAAGCATCAACTTGGGTATCTAATCCAGTCATCGTCCCCAAGAAAAATACAGACGTACAAAGAGTGTGTGTTGACTACACATCTCTCAACAAACACTGTCCAAAGGATCCCTTTCCTCTACCTCGCATTAATCAGATAATAGACTCAACAGCGGGGTGCGCAAGGCTTTTCTTCCTGGACACATATTCTGGTTACAACCAGATCAAACTGAAGAAAGAAGACGAGGAAAAAACAGCTTTTATCACACCATACGGCATGTTCTGCTATCAAGTCATGCCTTATGGCTTGAAAAACTCAAGAGCAACCTACCAGCGGATGATGCAAAACTGCCTCGGAAGTCAAATAGGACACAACATTCAAGTCTACATCGACGACGTGGTCATCACCACAAGAAAAGAAGAGTCCCTAATCAGTGACTTGGCAGAAACCTTCGACAACCTAAACAGGTACAAGCTCAAGCTTAACCCGACAAAATGTTCTTTTGGTGTGTCAGCAGGACAACTTCTGGGATTTTTGGTATCAGCAAGAGGAATAGAAGCAAACCCAGAGAAGGTCCAAGCAATACTAACAATGGGGAAACCAACAAAACTGCACGACGTACAGAAGCTCACAGGGCATGTCGTGGCACTAAGTCAATTCGTCGCACGATTGGGAGAAAAAGCGCTTCCTTTCTATGCACTCATGAAAAAATTAGACGACAAATTCGAGTGGACAGAAGAAGCAGATACAACCTTCACACAACTGAAAAAAGTGCTCTCCACACTGGCGGTGTTGGTCGCACCAAATAAAAAAGAGCCGCTACTACTGTATATTGCAGCAACACATCAAGTGATAAGCACAGTATTAGTAGTCGAAAGAATCGAAGACGGAAAAGCTCATGGAGTCCAGAGGCCAGTATATTTTCTCAGCGAAGTACTATCTCTAATAAAATAGAGGTACCCACACTATCAAAAACTTGCATACAGTGTATTCACAACAGCATGAAAGCTACGGCAATATTTTGCGGTGCACCCAATCATAGTGGTTAACGAAGCACCACTATCCAGCATATTGAACAACCCTTCAGCAATAGGACGTGTCTCCTTATGGGGAATCGAATTGTCACCCCTGGACATCACGTACGAAAAGCGAAAAGCAATCAAATCCCAAGTGTTGCCAGATTTCACAGCAGAGTGGCTAGAATTACAAAACATAGGACTGCCAGATCTATCAAGTGTGTGGACAGTGTACTTCGATGGATCAAAAAGAGTCCAAGGTGCAGGAGCAGGAGTAGTCGTGATATCACCGCAAGGCGACAAATTAAAGTATGTGTTAAGGATGAGTTTTCCTCAAGCTTCTAATAATGAAGCTGAATATAAGGCTCTGCTCTACGGAATGAAAATGGCCAAAGCATGCGGAGCAACTCGACTAAAAATATTCGGGGACTCGAATCTCGTCGTCCAACAACTGATGAACCGGTGTGACGCCATCAGTGACAACATGACAGCATACATAAACTTATACTACTATCTAGAGGGAACATTCAATGGATGCAAAGTTTCGCACGTCAGCAGGGCAAGCAACGAGGAAGCCAACAATTTAGCAAATATCGGGTCCCAATGCCTGCCTATACCACCAGGAGTCTTTTAGGAAGAAATCATAGAGAGATCAGTAAAAAATAACAAAATGTCGACTATAGAAGAACAAGACCAGTGAAAGATCATGTCGAGCCCCATGTGTGGTTTTGATAATTAATGACAATCCCTATGGACTAATGGTTGCATTGAGTTATATGTGTAGGACTTGTCCATAGACAATGCTTGAACTATTTGTTGGATTCAAGGTTGTAAAAAGAAGATTATGTGTTGACCAAGGTGTTATTCAAGGAGTGATCCAAAGATTGGTCTTAAGGGAGTTGAGCTTATGTCAAGTGTGTCTTGAAGAATAAGATTGAGTGAGCTCTCTCGTGTATCCTCGAGACACCATCATTATGGAGGAAGAAGAATTGGCTCGAGGATTGATCAAGTCAAAGCGCAAGTTCAAGATGAGCAACTAGAAGAGAACATATGCTTGAAGCTTGCCATCTATATTGTGATCATGGATATGTGAAGATATGCTTAAAGAGAGTCTCTTCCATAGTAGAGTATGGGGGAGCAATCCGCAAGACTTCACCAAGCAAGCTCAATCAAGAAAGGTGGTCCAACTTGAGAAGATCAAGATCGTCATTATCCACCTCAAGTGGAATGCTCAAGGCAAAGGTATGATATTGATAGGGTTTCTTTCTTACCGGTCTTATGGTGTTAGTTGTGAGACTGGGTTATAGGATCGGTAGCCGTACTATCAAGAGGGGCTCTCGAGTGAGTAACTTAATCGTATCGTTTGGAGAGAGCTCAAACCTTTGCATACTTGGCATCATCTTTCTTGGTTCTTATTTGGGTTTTATCCATGTGAGGTTCTAGAGCTTGTGGTTGTTTCCATGACAAGCTCTAGCTCATCAAAAACGGAATCCGTATGGAACACTTCTTGCATTTTTGGTGTTTGGAGGTTTTACCGGTTTGTCTTCGAAGAGAGGTCAAACCTTTCATCATTTGGTTTTATCCTCCTTTGTTGGACTATGATGTTTCTCTGCATAAAGTTGTAGAGCTTGTTGTTGTGATTCCAACGAGCCCAAGATCATCGAAAACGGAGTCTGGATGCTCAAGTTATTGCCGTTTTCGTTTTGGTGTTTCTGCCAGTTTCAGGAGGGGCGGCTTTAGCCGGCCCAGGGCCGGAAATAGCCGGACCGGGGCGCTCGATTGCCTCTCTATTTCAGTCCGGATTTTTGTCTGGCTTTAGCCGGTCTGGCCGGCTTTAGCCGGTGTTAAGTCCGGCTTTAGCCGGTCTGGCCGGCTTTAGCCGGTGTTAAGTCCGGCTTTAGCCGGTCTAAATGGCTGTAACGGTCATATTTCATGGGGAGGACCTATAAAAGGACCCCCTTCTTCCCCAAGGGCTGTGAGCTCGGTTTTTCCTCTCTTTCTCTCTCTCCCACCATTGTTGACCTTGGAAAGCTTGCCCCTCTCTCAATCCCTCCCATGATTCTTGCATATCTTTGAGGGAAAAGTGAGAGGAGATCTAGATCTATATTTCCACCAATCAATCTCTCCTCTAAGTGAGGGGAACATAGTGGATCTAGATCTTGGAGTTCTTTGTGGATTTCCTTTGTTCTTCTTCTCATATCTCTCCATAGCATTAGTTGCTTTGGTGAGATTTGGGTGAGAAGGATTTGAGCACTTTGTGTGCTCTTGCCATTGCATAGGTTGCATCGGTTTGAGTTCTCCCCGGAGATTCGAGTAAGTGAAAGTTTGTGAGCTTATTACTCTTGGGTTCTTAGAACCCTAGACGGCTTTGTGGCTTTGTGGTGCCTTGGTGGCTATCCTTGGGAGCCTCCAATTAAGTTGTGGATGTGTGCCCCAAGATTTGCGTAAAGGCCCGGTTCCGCCTTGAGGAACCCCTTAGTGGAAGAGTGAGCTAGGCCTTTGTGGCGCAAGCTCACACCGGAGAATAGGGTGAGGCCTTTGTGGCGTTGGTTAGGCCTTTGTGGCGATACCACACCCCTCCAACGAGACGTACTCCCTTTCAAGGGAGGAACTCGGGAATACATCATCGTCTCCACGTGCCTCGGTTATTTCTATACCCGAGCTCTTTACTTATGCACTTTACATTGTGATAGCCTTCGTGCTTGAAGTCATATATCTTGCTATCACCTTGTTACTTGTATTGCTTAGCATAAGTTGTTGGTGCACATAGGTGAGCCTAGTTTATTTAGGTTTTGTGTGCTTGACAAAATAAACGCTAGTTTAATTCCGCTTTTATTCAAGCCATTCGTAAAATTTGATATCGCCTATTCACCCCCCCTCTAGGCGACATCTGTGTCCTTTCAACCAGCACCCAACAACAGGCTCGGGGACTGGCAAGCCTGGCATGGGAAGTACAGCAGAACTAGAAGAAGTCATGATGATCGAAGAAACCTGGATGCAGCCATACTTGGCATATATGATAAACAAAGCACTACCCGAAGACACAGTGGAGGCAAAAAGGATAATACGACGATCCAAGGCTTTCATCGTGTTGCAGGGAAAACTATACAAGAAAAGCATAATCGGCGTCCTACAGCGATGCGTCACCCCTCAAGAAGGACAAGACATATTAAGAGATATCCACGCAGGAGTATGTGGGCATCATGCTAGCAGCAGAGCTATTGTAGCTAAAGCTTTCCGTGCAGGGTTCTACTGGTTAATGACCATTGAAGACGCAAAAGAGATAGTCAGAAGGTGTGAAGCATGTTAACGATTTGCGTCCCGACCTCACGCACCAGCAGCAGAGCTACAGCTGATACCATTGTCATGGCCTTTTGCACAATGGGGTCTCGACATGGTAGGGAAATTACACAAATCTTGGCCAGGAGGGCATGTCTACATGTTGGTGGCGGTAGACAAATTTACTAAATGGGTAGAGGCAGCCCCAGTAACAACCCAAGATTCCACAATAGCAATCAACTTTATCAAGTCTATAGTATTTCGATTCGGAGTACCGCGCAACATCATCACAGATAATGGGACAAACTTCACATCCAAAGAGTTCAAAAGCTCCTGCGAGAGTTTGGGAATCAAATTGAAATTCGCGTCTGTAGCACATCCAAAGACAAATGGACAAGTCAAGAAAGCCAATGCCTTAATATGTAACGGAATAAAAAAGAGGCCATTAGCACCCCTGGAAAAAAGCCAAACACACCTGGGTAGACGAACTACCCTCCGTGCTTTGGAGTCTTCGAACAACACCCAATGCGGCTACCCAAGAAACTCCATTTTCCTGGTCCATGGCGTAGAAGCCGTGCTTCCAATCGAAATCACCCATGAAGCCCCAAGAATCGGAGCTTACGATGAGACAACTTCTACAGAAGCACTACAAGACGATGTTGATGCACTCGACAAAGCAAGAGATGTAGCACTCGCCAGAGCTACGCAATACCAGCAAAGCCTATGAAACTACCATAGTAGTCGAGTTCGTCCACGATCTTTCATGGTAGGAGATTTAGTCTTACGACTCAAACAAGACGGTCATGGCAAATTAGAGTCCCGGTGGGTGGGACCGTACATCGTGACAGAAGTAATACCAGAAGGAGCTTATCGACTACAAGACAAGAAGACATGGAAAGACGAGAGCAACCTGTGGAATGCGGAACAACTCTGGCGTTTCTACGCATAGCAAGAGTATGGCGATAGGAACTTTTGAGTTATGACCCTCTGAACCCAGAACATGAAGCCACAGGTCGGGTTCTTTGGGTCAACTCGACAATATGTATAAGCATGTTTCTATTTTTCCACTTGGGGGCTCTGACCCTCGAGTCGTATGAAATAAAATAGGCAATTATCGAAATCCCGTATCCATGATTATTCGAGAAATCTTACAAGGTTGTTCACAACCCGATATTCGACAAAAAAGTAAGCACAGTTCAAGGCAACTCGATGGTAAATCAAAAGCATACCTCGGAACATCGATTAGTTCCCATGGTCTATTAATAGATAAACAAGGTGGCACAAAATAAAGATCATCATGAGTACCTATTACATAGAACACAAAAGAACTAAAAATGTAAGATTACATCAAAGGAGCATCTACTGAAAGTGTACTTCAGCCTCATACTCCTTTTGGCACTGAGTACCATCATAGACCTTCACATCAAACTTCGATGCACCGCAGTGGTAATCAAAGATCATGAAGAACCCTTGGTGGAGGTCATGGTCTTCTGCAAACTGGGTCCAGCCACCCCTGAAGTACATTTCCCCGTCTCCATCATACCACACATCCACTTCATAGGGAGTTCCTCCTCCAGAGTGTTCGCAAATAATTGCTTCATGAAGTTCCCACCCATCCATGAAATTGGTAAATTTCAGCGGCACCCGCTGAATCTCACGGCATTGGGCGCCGGTGATGCAGAAGAAAGAGAAAACCTTGGGAGAAGGAGGAGGAGAAGCATTATGCAGCGGCGTGCTAAGACCTAGTGCAGCAGTAGAAACCTTGGGCTTGTTCTTACTCCCCACAGGGCGGCCAGGGCGCCGCTTCACAGGCATGGAAGATGAGGCCACTGCAGCAGGGTCTTTTGATTTATTTTTACTGCCACGTGGGCAGCCGCGACCCCGCTTCTCCACCTGTGCACCGATGTTCAGGTGCGAACCACCAGCATCGGCCATGGGAGGCAAGCGCTTGGAGAGAAAACCCTAGATGAGATGCGGGAGACAAAGACGATGCGGCGGAGGAAGATAGTAATGAAAGAGTTGGGGTTTTTCCCTAGCTAACGTGCTTTATTTATAAGTAAACTTTCATGGGCCTCAACAAATTAAAGGTCCAAATACATCTACGGGCTTTTATATTTTGCCCCGAGCAGAAGATAAGGCAGCGACAATATATCAAAGACAAGACAACGTGTGTAGTTATAAGGAGAAAATTGCAATATGGATGGACAAGTGTGGAAATATGTCAAGGAGCACAACGCCCCTTGTCATGGACTTGGGGGCTCATATCGTCAGAAGAGCAGGAAGAAAAATTAAGCACAATCGTGCCAAAACCATCGCAGGAGAAAATTTATTAGGCGGCCGTATTTATATTTTGAGCCTATACCCGAAAAATTTCGGCTATAGCCTCGGGGGCTACTCCCATCGGGAGCGCTGGTCGCGCACCCGATAAAAAGGCAGTTTCAAGAAAGAATTCGACAGAAAGAAAGGAAGAAACACGAAAAAGAAGACGAAATTGGAGCCTCTGATCGGCTACAAGTACCCGTCCATAGCCTCGGGGTTACTTACATCAGGAGCATTGGTTATGCACCCAATGACAAATAGACCAATTTGACGACAGATAAAATAGGCGTAATCGACTACCTTTCGTCGACAACGAACTTCGACTTCATTGTCGACAAAATAAAGATCGATTACTCCTATCAGGAGGTGTTTATGAGATTCTAAAAGAACAACTCGAATATTTTGTACATTCCAACAGTCAAACAAGGCTGCGACATGTGATTCTCGAGTTGCGTCATCGCGACAAAACTCGAATGCCATGATTGAAACATATCGTGAAGGTAAGACCCCAGGATCCGACCTGTGTGGCCTGGTATACGCACATGAATGCGCTCTGCTAATAATTATCCGTGTCTACGACGCGAAGAAAATCCCGGTGGACGCACTGGGTACCCTGAGAACCACTGTGACTCATTCTTTGTAAGTCCTAAATGCGGCAAAAGAATGGGTTTGAATTTGAAGTAGGTGACAAGTATCTGCTCCGGCAGTTAACTGGCCTCTTGATCCGTCAGAGTTGTCAGGCTTGTTCATCAAAACCCCTTGCGAGATAATATAATGAAATATGTTTATTTTTTAGTACAGTAAGAAGAAGTCGAAAGATTGATCAAGTCGAAGATATGAAGATTTGAGATTCAACCTGAATATACAATTCTGGTAGAATCTCGGGGGCTACTGACAAGGGTATAGATAATAGAGCCCGTTACTTGACTACCCCTAAGGCCCGTTAAGCTAGGCCCAAGTGTAATCCTAGTCGAAATACGAGTTCATGTCGTATACCGATATTGTAATATGTATCGGACCCCTCCCGTTCCTTGAGACCTGACCACCTATATATAGGGGCCATGAGAGGACGGTGAGGGACAGATTGAAAGGCAAGCCAAGTTCACAACCACGTTTACTTTCGATACATATCTTGTTTGACTGATTTTACCTTCGAGTTCATCCGACGCCCTATTCCCCCGATCCTAAGTCCTTCATATTGGACATTTGTTGAGTTAACCCTCGTCACTTTTGCTTCTTTATTATCTTTCCCGGCGGAGGGCAATTTTTCCAATATTTCAACAAAATATCGATCTCTACGCCGCTCCTCTTAGGTGGAGGTCCTTCGAGCTCATCTTTACCGTTGAAAAGATCTCCATGCCTTCTCCAGGGATCATTCTTGGGTAACCACATTCGATGCCTCATGTAGACGGTTTTCGAAGATCCGGGATCCTTACCCAGCTGTAGAAATGGCATCAATTCCATGCACCTCACACAAGCCTTGTGTTCGTGGCACACCTGGCACGCAATATATCCGTATCCAAGATAGTCCTGCACCGTCGTGAGCAGCGCGACTTTGAGACAGAAAGTTTCTTCCTTGTGGGCATCCCATGTTTCTACCCCTTCCTCCCACAAGGTGTCTAGCTCTTCCTTCAACAACTCGAGATACAGGTTGATATCGCTCCCTGGCTGTGTCGGCCCTTGAATTAGCATACTCATGTGTATGTACTTCTTCTTCAGGCACAACCAGGCGGGATGTTGTACATCCATACAAACACCGGCCAGGTGATGTGCTTGTTGCTCTGGTTCCCAAACGGATTGAGTCCAACGGTGCTCGCACCAAGCCTGATGTTCCTTGGATCTCTGCCGAATTCTTCGTAGTACTCCTCGTCTAATGCTCTCCACTGGCTTGCATCCGAAGGGTGCGTCAGCACTGGCTCTTCAACCCGTTTTGGATCAAGCAACACCACCGCCTTTCTATCCGCGTGCCAGAGCATGAGCTTTGCTTCCTTGGGGTCCGCGAAGTACCGCTGCCGACAGTGCCTTAACGGGAAGTACCACACAACTTTTCAAGGAGCCTTCTTGGTCCCTCCCTTGTACCGATCAGCTTCGCACACTAACACTGGGCATGTGGTCTCGTCCGCGTGCTCATTCCGATAAATTATGCAGTCGTTGATGCAGGCGTGGTATTTTGTGTGCGAAAAATCGAGAGGGCACACGATTTTCTTGGCCTCATTTAGACTACCGGCACACGTGTTATCTTTAGGAAAGCGCTTCTTCAGCCATCGGAAGAGATCGTCCACGCTCGAGTCGGACCATCCGTGTCTTGCCTTCATCTCCAGAAGATCGAGAGCTACTCTCAAGCGGTTCTCCTCCGGCTCGTGACCAGGTGCGTCGTACAATGGAGTTCTCAAGTCTATCTCTAGTTGCGCCAACTTAGATTTCCGTCTATCACCAGCTATGGCGCCAGTCGATATGTTGTTCATAAGAAGTTCTTGAAAGTGAGGGTCCCACATGGTTGTGGTTAGCGGGGTACTCCTGTCCTTGACTTCTATATTTTCCACTTCTTCTTCTTCTTCTTCGTCGTGGGCGACATCCTCTTCGTCGTCTTCATTGCCGTCTTCCTCATTTTCTGATCTTACCGCCCCATCTTGGTAATGATTATCATCTTGGTCATCATCACCCATCCACTGGGTGTGGTCCTCCATGAAACTAGACCTAAGCAGGTGCTCCTTCACCGTGCTTGAAGAGGGGTGAACATGGACCCTAGTTTGCATCTTCGACATGAACACCTTATATACATGTCATTATTTCGATGCATCTCGGCTGTTGCGCGTTGCATGTATCTATCCACATCGCTTTCTCTCATCGTGAACACCATTGTTGCCTGTTACAACAAGAGAATTGATAGAACGATCGTCTTGGTTATCACGGAAAATTTCGGTATGACCTTCCCTAAAAAGGTCATATGGAGAGCCAGAAATTCACCGAAATGGAAGTTAATCAACATTCCGGCAAAACATCGGCAACTCATTCTCATGCCATCATGTCTTTCTCTCTTGTTATGTACGTACCTATTAGATCGGTACGTATATTGATGCGTCAACCGTTCCTATAAAGTTCTAGATCTAGATTTAGATCTACAAGCATGCATGTATTTGGGAGAGATCTAATTTGGTAGAGGTGAGTGCATGTGGGTAGGAAGAGATTGGCTAAGATATATTAAATATTGTTGGTTAAAATAGCTAAATTGGGAGGAGGGAAGTGGGGGAATGTGTTTGCAAGTGGTTTGGCTCGAGTTGCAATAGGCAATAAGTGAGGGAGGGAGATGGGTGGTGGTGGTAGGTGAAGGAGTAAGGAGTGGGTTGGCTGGAAAAATAACCCAGGTTATCCCTGGCTATATGCGCCAGGGATAAGTCCCTTATCGCCGGTGCATACGTGCGTGTGCGCCGGGGGTACTTTCTTATCACCGACGCATAACGCATGGATTTGCCATGGGTAAAAATCAGCCTGACAGGGTGGGCCGAGCCTACCTTATCCCCGTATTCGCCGGCGGTAAGTCCGGTACCCCCGGCGCACCGTGGAGTTATGCGTCGGGATAACAATTCCTAAGTGTCGTCCCAGCCGTGGTGGGCCCGCCATCCAATATCGCAGGCGAACATGGTTTTTATGCGCCGGCGGTAACGCATTATCACCGGCGAATATTTACTTGTGCGTCAGGAATAATTTTACCACCGGTGAACATGTATCATATGCGCCAAGAATAGTCACGTTGGCTATAAGCAAATCTCTACTAGTGCCTCGTCGTCGTCTCAGGCGATCTCTCTTGTTAGGCTTCCGATGATGGCCGCAACTTTGACCACTGCTTTGATCTTGTTCCACAGGTCAACACTGCTGCAGCAACTGAAGCCTGCTTTGTCCCCCATGCAGCTGCGACTCGTCCATGTCAACACTGCACCACCCAAGTCTTCGATCTGCTGATGCATACATCCTGCGACGTCCACGAAAGCATGCAGCCGTGCCAGCGTGCGGCGCCACGTGCTAGCCAAACGAGATGCGTGTACAATGCAGGCAAGTGCTATATACTGTACTCCCACCCCTATGCTGCACACTCGAGTATTGCTCACAGCGTGTGCTGCTACGTACTGCGCCCAATTAGCTTCACAACATGGGGATCATGGACGTGCAGGTGCGAAGGACGTTCGTCATGCCGCCGGCGGCCGCGCCGGCGGCCGAGGTGCCGCTCACCGTCTTCGACCTCGCCGCGCCGACCTACCACGTCACGGTCCTCTTCGCCTTCTCGCCGCCCAACCCGCCCACCCAGACCCTCCTCGACGCACTCTCCGCCACGCTCCCGCGCTTCCCACTCCTCACCGCCGCGCGCCTCGACCGCGGCCCGGGCGGCGCCCGTCGTCCTTGCTTCGTCACGGGGGTAGGCGGCGCGGGCGCGCTTGTCGTCGAGGCCGAGGTGCCGTCCTCCGCGCTCGCCGACCACCTCCCGCTCGCTCCTTCTCCAGGCCTCGCGGCGCTCCACCCGAAGGTCGCCAGGGGCGCCGAGCGGCACGTGCTCGTGCTCCAGATCACCCGCTTCGCGTGCGGAGGGATCGTGCTCGCCTCCTCCGCGCACCACCAGGCCGCCGACGGCCACTCCATGACCACCTTCCTCCACGCCTGGGCAGACACCGTCCGCGGAGCCGGCCTCGACGTCGACTGCACACCCGCGCCGTACGGCCCCGCCGCGCTCGTGCCGCGCCGCCCGCCGCGTTGCGAGTTCGAGCACCGTGGCGCCGAGTTCCTGCCGCTGTCCTCCAGCCGCGCGGTCGAGCCGCCGGCCGAGGCTGATCATCATCGCGTCGACCATTCTGAGATCGCCAACATCCTGCTGCACTACACGGGCGACCTCGTGGCCGAGCTCAAGCACTGTGGGCACGGCAGGTACACCACCTTCGAGACCGTGTCGGCGCACGTCTGGCGGAAGATCACCGCGGCGCGCGGTCTCTCTGACGCGCGCACGTCGATACGCGTTGCGGTGAACGGCCGTGGGCGTCTGGCCGGGACGGGGACCCTGCCGGCCGAGGGGTTCTTCGGGAACCTCGTCCTCACGGCGACCTCCGAGGCGCGAGCCGCGGACCTGGCCGGCGGCACCCTCGCCGACGCCGCGGCGCTGGTCCGCGCGGGGATCCGGACGGTCGACGCGCGGTACTTCCAGTCGTTCGTGGACTTCGGGGCGCTGCACGGCGGCGGCGACGAGGAGCTGGAGCCGGCATGCGCGGACGAGCCGGGCGTGCTGTCGCCGGACGTGGAGGCCGATAGCTGGCTGCACCTGGACCTGCACCGTTTGGACTTCGGGTGGGGCGGCCGGCTCGTCGGGTTCCTGCCCGGGAAGGTGCCGCAGGACGGGGTGGTGGTGCTGATGCCCAGCCTGCGGAAAGAGGGAGGCGTCGACGTGTTCGTTGCGCTCTGGGAGAAACATGCCAGGGAGCTCAACGCCATTGCTTACACTATGGATTAAACATTGAGCAAGCTAGAGCGAGAAATAATGTAGTAGTTGTAACGTTACTGCATCGATGCAGGCATTATGAATAAATCTTTGATTGACTTGATCAGGTGATAAGAATTGATCATTGACTAGTAGAATAATTGCCCGTGCGTTGCTATGGGTAGAATTTTTATTGAATACAGCTATTGGGGAACCCCTATTTGAATGCCCAACAATCATGTAGCATGACCATACCGAAACGTATCCATCTAAACAAAATCCTTTGTTTTCTCCTTCTTGCCATCCACCAAGAATTTTCGCAGCGCAGCATCCCTTACTCCTGTGCGAAGCCTCCCCGTGTTCCAGAGAGACCGTATACTCCAACGGATACTAAATGCCATGAGCAACACATGCTTTTCTTAAGCTTGGAATCATATCAATTCCATTAACATGATGATCCAGCCAACTCGCTAGAAACAAAATCATAGACGAAATTAGGAGCACCGCACGGCCATATGACTTGGGGGGCTCCTGCACCATCTTCGAGCCGTAGTTCGTAAGATAGTCTGAGATCTTATTACATACTTGAATATGGGATAGTTTATTAGTAGTGAAAAAAATATAATTAGGAAAGTATGCTTTATTGCAATTTTTCTCTCCAAACTCTAAATTTTCTAAATCGACACTTCAAATTTTCTGTTCTCAGCTCACATTTTATCTGAATATCAAGTTTGTATGTTGGGCATACAATCGCAAGATGGCAAAAAGACAATCATTTCCTTTTGTTCCGTTGAAAAAAGTGTTGACCTTCATCAGATGATTTATCCTTCCAAATTTATTCTTAGCAAATTTTCTCAGTACATTGACATGATCACGTTGTCAAAATTTGATGAATCCTTAACACATCAGCAGTGACATTTACCATGAAAACTATACCTAAAATGTTGACCATATTTAAGTGAGCTGAATCCTAAAATTGCAATAGACATCTTAGGAGTTAGGAATTTTAAACGGAGGTAAACCAATTTTCTCCTGTATACTAATTCGAGACAAATATAAAATTTATATAAGAAGTAATTTAATTTAAGGAGTCACAAACAGATAGCTTAGCAAAGGAGCAGAGGGAATTTAGCCAATCATTCAGCTATACATACCTTCTGCGGTTCTGCAGCTTTTATGTGTATCCAATCTGAACTAAAATCACATTTGTATCAACACCCAAAGAAAAAGGTAAGCTCTCACAGAGTCAGGTGATTAGAAGTTGGAAACATTACTTGCAAAGTCCGTCATCATTCTCATTCCTGCCGCAAGGCCATATTTCTGATTTGATTTAGTATGAAACTGTCCGCGATAACCTCACATGCATTTGACCAAATTAATCCCGTCAAGGCCGTCCCCGGCGGCAACCGAGCTCGTGGCCTGGCAGCGGGACGGGATTCCAACGTTTACGGGCAAGCAGGGGGCTCGGGGAAGCAGGGCGGAGGAGGCCATACCCGGCGGCAGGCGTGGACGCTGTCAAGGAGGTCGGTGGCGGTCGTGATGCTGGTCAGAGGAGCGCCCGCCTATAGCGGGCGGGGACCTGCTCGTGTTGCTCCCAATCAGCATCGCCATCAGGAACAAGCACTGGAAAAGATGGGGACAGATCTCATCCTCGTCGAAGAGCTTGACCGGCTAGCACAGCAGCTGCAGGCGGCGGACGACCTCCTCCATGGGGAGCGGGTGCCTTCGGATTGTCCGCGTGCTCGATCTTTTTCTCGTCAACCACGCCCACGGGGATGCAGGCGAGCGGTGTGTTCAGATATCGGGACACGAACCGTTATTTGACTTAAGCGGTGGCTTTAGTTGTAATTTTTGGAAGCGGTTGAAAGCGTATTTTAGTTGGTTGAAAGCGTATTTTATGGACACGGACCAGTCCTGTTGCAATCTTATAGTTTAGACTAGATGAATACCCGTGCGTTGCTACGAAACAAAGTAAAATCATTGAAAATCAAATTAGGTCTCCATCCAAGTTTTGTTTGTACAAAACTCAAAATTTTACGTTGCTCGGGAATTCCATTATCGGGTGGGTCCAACGCTCGTGCAGGCTCTGTCGATTCCAATTGAATTTGATTGAATTGTGGCTCATTTTGCATAAATCACCACACTACAATGCATTTAGCCACGGAATTCACAACCTTCCTCTTCCATGTTTTCGTCTACCGATCGTAGTCAATACAATCAACCATATCCATCTTGGAAGTATCAAATAGAAGCAAATCAGATCATGGAAACCCAGTTGTGGTTGGGGAAAAATAGAAGCAAATCACATAGGGGAAATATTGAAATCAGATTGGAAGAAATGCTTGACAAAAGATTTGGGGCTATAAAGGCCAGCTAGCGCCCTTGCGCCGCCCGCCCAGACATCACCTCCATGGCCCGCACGAGCACCGGCACTGTAGCTGTCCCGGGCGAGCCCGAGACAGCCGCCCTGTTGGAGGCGTGCGCAGTAGCTGGGCAGGGCTCCCTTGCACTGCTTGTCCGATAGGCTACGGCATAGTTGCCTAGGCGTTGCAACAGCTCTATATTTTTTTATCTGTTGGCGGAATATAAATCAAAATATGGGTCATTTGATGACTCTCTCAGGCCCCTCTCGGAATCTCTTGTATTTCAGGGATCGAGAGTATGCTTGGACGACCGCTGTGGCCGCTTGATGAAGGGCAATATAGGCAAATATTATTGACAACAATATAGGAGAAATATGATTTAAGTGTAACAAATTTGGTAGTACAGTCAGTGGGTTGTTATGTGAAATGTAAACAATCTTAGTGGCTTACTACATACTGTAAAAATATTTGAGGCTCAACACGAAAATGCAGTATCTTTTGAGTAAATGTAATAACTGAATTGACTCATAAAAAACTGGCTAAGAGATAATCAACTTGACTTGGACAGTTGAGACAGGTAGACATCAGTTCACCGTTCAACGCATGTGCTGCCTTACTGGTCTCACCTAGTTAAGCTAATCACCTTTTTTTTCAATCGTTATCTTCCTTCGGTCGTCCTCCTTCCTTCCGTTCAAGGCAGCAGCACCGTAGCGATTCCTTTGCAAAATTGACTGCTCCTCTAGCTCAATACTCCCTATTGCTTATAGATTCAGTGTCGTACAATCGTGGCCGAGGGGTTGAAGCAATTTCTAGGGCAGCGGGTTAGCCAGCTGAAGCATCTACTGGCCCGACCGCCCGACCTCTTCGACATGGACGGCACCGGCAGCCTCGCCAAGCTCGAGCTCGCCTGCCTTCTCCGCTCCCGCGGCCTCTGCCCCACGGCCGTCGAGTCCCTAGTGGTGACTGGTGACCTCACCTCTTAGAATCCAGGCTTCCCTCCTTTTTCCCCTTTTCCTCACCGCGGTCTTCGTGTCAAGCATCTGCACCAGCAACGGCATGCAGCCATGCTCCCTAGAGGCTGGCGCACCAGAAACGGCACGCATCCGTGCTCGCCAACGACAGAGGCTCAGCCATGGGAGCACGTGAGTGACACGATCCCGAGCCATCCCGCACGCGCGCCATCCCACTGCAGGCCTCTCCGCTCGCCACGCCTCGGGGTCCTTCTCCCGTGGACACGCCGCCGCCTGGCGCAACTGTCTCGGCACGGAGCCGCCTCTCTTTTCTGGTCCACCTGGACGCCATCGACACGTTAGCCGCTCGCCGTGCGCTGTCGCCGTAGGGATGGGCCGACTGCTACCCTCCCGGCCACGAGCTGCAGGTTGGGGGAGGAAAAGAAAGAAGGACTGAACCGGTACCGTGGCAGTTTGTAGTATTATGTGATTTGGTGGGAGGTTAAAATTGGAATAATAAATATGGATGAAAACGTATTTTTTGTTGGACGAAAGCGTATTTTATGGACACAGACCATACCTCTAGCAATATTATTAGTAGAGATTAGTTGATCAGTTTCATCTAATTTAGGCCCATTTGGATAATAAAGGCTGGAAACCACATATAGATCTTGCAAGATTACATTTGATAGGAAAAATAAAGGGTCTCTCTAGGGCTCAGTTTACTGAGCCATAGATTAGAGCTCAGTCTACTGAGCCATAGATTCGGGCTCAGTCTCAGCAGAGGGCCTTCTTCTCCACCTCCGGCCATCCCATCGCCGCTCTACCGTCGGCCGAGCTGCCACCACCTCATTGCCCCGCCCTGTCCAAGCTCCGTCTCCGCCGGTCCAGCGCCGCCCCAGCCTTCCCTCTAAGTTCGGCGAATGGCAGCCTCTTCTCCGGCGCCGACATGCCCCCCACCCCCAACTCTAAGATCCATTGCTTCCTCCGCCGCCTTCATCGCGGCCAGCCGCACCGTCGGCTGCTCCACGACGCATCCTCGCCAGGCAGCCATCGTGAGGAAGGAAGAAGAAGAGGTAAAGAAGGGGATAATGTTTACACGAATCTTGATGCATCCATTCAATGGTAGAAGATCTTATTGAGCCCTAAGTTATTTCTCAGTTTACTGAGAAATAGCAAAACCAAAAAATAATTAACCCCATGGTGTATCCAAGTTCTTCTAAGTTCGTTGCAGGATTACATTTTTCATATGTTGTATCTAAGTTCTTTTCTAGGCTTATGTGGTAACTGGTAAGTTAACTTTACTAGTAAGTTGCACATGTTTAATACTTACATTTTCTTGGATTAGGGTTTCAAAAAAGGAATGTGACATTTAGCTCCTTCTCCAGCCATGGTAGAAGGAGCAAGGTAATAGATTCTTAAAATAAAAATACAATGGTATTCTAGATACAATTGAAGATATGTTACTTCTGGCTAATTGAAGAGCAGCACACCTATCACCTTCCCGGTAAAATGTCTTTTGTGCGAGGTATGACCAAGTGGTCAACTGAAATTAAAAGCATAGCTTTTCTTGAGGGAAAAATTAAAAGCATAGCTACTCATTCATGGATGCAGATTTAGAGCCGAGATTAACTGTAACTCTTTATGTGCTATGAAACGCTCACAGTTGGTAGTAGTAATAGTGTATTGTACGTGCGCGCGATTACTAGTGTTGCTATAAAAACTCAAATAAAAGATGGATTTTAGACAATTCTCGAACCGTAGATCTCTATTTTAGAATCACAAAGTAGAAATTGTTGAAACTCAAACCCAAACCAAGTGTGCACTACCAAATATGTTCTTGCTGTCACTCTTATGGAGCCTGAAGCCATGCCATTGAAAGTTTGTGATTTAGTATTCCTTTATTGGGAGTCAAAAAGTTTCATTCTACATGGAAATAATTATTTTCTCAGCTGACATTAATAATCGTTTGACGAAGATCTTCTCATCGAAATATACTTCATTGAATCGAATAAACATATTGGATGTTCCTCAGAGTCAACTTAGATTTCTTCTAGAAAACCCATAGATTTGTCATTCAATTAAAAGAATCAAGCGTGTTAGGGCATGTATAATGCTGGAGAAGGCATGCCTTCTCTTAGCCCTCCACATCATCTAGAGAAAGCACCAGATATGACTTGTACAATGCATTATCTCTTATTGTCATCTCTAACAATTAATGTCAAATAACTATTTTTAGTAAGAAATTAATTGGCTAAGAGAAGGCAAATGGTACAATGCATGAAATAGCCTTCTCTTATTTTCTAAGAGATCATCCATTAGCTAAGGGCACGTACAATGGGGTGATGGCAGCCTTCCCTTACGGCTGCCACATCAGATATTTGCTTAGTTGGAGGAGAGAGAATGAAGAAAGAGAAGGTTGCCTTCCCTTAACTAAGAGATGATCTCTTATAAAATAAGAGAAGGCTGTTTTCCCCATTGTATGACATGTCTTCCCTTAGCGATATAATTTCTTACCAAAAATAAATTAATTATATTAATTGCTAAGGATGACTATAAGAGATAATGTATTGTACCACTAATATTTGTTGTCTTCTCTAAATGATGTGGTGGGCTAAGAGAAGGCATGCTTCTCTAACATTGTATATGCCCTAAGTGAAGGTAACCTTCTCTTTCTTATTTCTCTCTCCTCCGACTAGGCAAAAATCCTACGTGGCATCTCTAAGGGAAGGCTGACATCACCCCATTGTACGTGCCCTTATATAGACTTGCAAAATCAAACCCGAGAGATTAAAACACAAACTACCCTTCCAAGTAAAGAATCACCTACTAGTGGAATGCCTCCTCAGTCAAGATACTAGTCGACACCTGGACCCAATAGAACTACACATAACAGAGTGACAAGGCTTCACCTGATCACTTATCAAATCAATTTGAATTGAATCAGTATCTAGCTTAATATGATAGTAATAGTTCAATATTATCATTAAAATTATCATAGAATCGACAATTAACTTTTCATTATGCACATGCTAGATTATGAATTAGTAACTACATCCAATCTCTGAGAAGTCTCGATTGTTTTGATCGGGTGAGCTTGAGAGCTGTTTTTTTTCCAAAATTAATTGCATTTTATGAGAAAAGTCATCTACTGACATTATCAATGGAGTCCCCCATTTTTTACAGTGATTATGAGTAAGCAATCTCGGCTTCCTTTTTGAAGGAACTGCACATTCATAATAAACAAACAGAGTAAAACACACACACGCAGGGGCGGATCCAAGTTCACCTAGGGCTTGTTTGGTACTAGAGTTTTGGTGGGGATTGGTGGGGATAATCCCCACCAAACCCCAAATCCCCACTCACTTCTAAAAGTATATTTGGTACTAGAGTATTGGGCGAGTATAATCCCTGCTAATCCCCACTCTTCCCTAAATTTTAGTCTATTTTTCTCAATCCCCAATACTCTACCTCTACCTAGTGGATTGTGGGTGGGGTTTTGTGGGGATTGGGTGAAGGTGGGGGTTTCACCCAATACTCTAGGGGATTATCCCCACTAAAACTCTAGTACCAAACAAGGCCCTAGGGGGGGGGGGTGCACAGGACCCCGGGTAATTTTCGTTTTCTTTGTGCAATTTTTCATCATATGTGCCACCCTTAGAAATGGTTTTTTTAGCTATTTTGGCATCATTGTGCACCCCTATGATCTGTTCTCTAGCTCCGCCACTGCACACACACTAAGAGAACACACTTGAACACCCTAATTTCTCCGATCGAAAATAAGTGTCGATAACTTTATACTAACTTAGTATAAAATTTATACCAAGTCATGATATTTATTTTTAATCGGACCATCAATACTTATTTCTAATCGAAGGGAGTATGAGATACATATGAGTCTTCGTGTAACATCCAACGGCTAAAGAGTTGATTGAGATTATGTTTTTTCAGAAGGAAAAAATGAATATATAGGGATATTATCGTCACAGATGACGTTTGTTTTGGTGAGGTGCTGGCAAACTTGGGCAACACGCGCACACAACGGTGGTGCGCTGGTTCTATGTTCAGAGACAAAATGACAGAAAACTACCACAATTGGAACAACGGTGTCACAAAACTATCAAAGTGGTTACACGGGACACATGACTACCACTTTTGGGGCAGGGTTGTGACACATAGCACTAATTTTTCAATTTAGTCAGGTTAACACGTTTTTCGATAGCTTGAGCCCACCTGTCAGTCCTACATGGCAAGTAAAAACCTAACACCTAGTTTTATTTTGCAAAAAACCCCCAAATAATTTTTTTCTTGTCAGACAAAGGTCCCTCCAATTTGTAGATCAAAAAATAAAATAAAGAAAAGAAAAAATTCTTGTTCCAGGAGGTCGCCGGGGATGGTGAGCTTCCGCCGGAGGGTTCACCTCGTCGCCGCCGCTGGAGGAGCGTGGCAGGGCGGGGACGACCGGGCGGCGGTTGTCCTGGACGGTGGAGGACTATGGCAGGGGTGGGGACGGCCGGACGACGGTCGATCTGGCCGGTGGATGAGCGTGGCAGGGGCTGGGACAGTCGGGCCGCGGTCGTCCGGCCGGTGGAGGAGCGTGGTAGCGGCGGGGACGGCCGGGCGGCGGTCGATCTGGCCGGTGTAGGAGCGTGGCAGGGGCGTGGACGGACGGGCAGCGCTCAATCTGGCCGGGCGGTGCTCGATTTGGCTGGGCGGCGCTCGATCTGGTCGGTGGAGACGCGGGAGGTCGTGATATCGACGGTGGTGCTGGGGGATGGAGGACACGACGGCGCTCGTGGCGCTGGCGGCCGTGGACCTGGCGGGGTGCCGCACATCGGGTGTGTGGAGGACACGGCGGCGCTCGTGGCGCCGGCGGCCGTGGACCAGGGCATGGAGGTGCCTCCGCAGACACCTGCTTCGATCCGCTCAAGTGACCCGCCGACGCGCCTCTGTCCAGCACCCACTCCGGCGACGTCCAGCGCCCACTCCGGCGACAGAGGTAGGAAGACGGCGCGGGACTGCACGGCGGCGGTGCCTCCCGTGGTGGGGAATTTTTACTTCATATTTTTTAAGTAGTCAAGGACCTTTGTGTGGGAAGAAGAATAAAATTTAGGGTTTTTTTGTGTAAAATGAGACTGGTGGTTAAGTTAACACTTGCCACGTCGACCTGACAGGTGGGCTAGAAAGGTTAGAATACGGTTTAAACCTCGAATTAGTGCTTTGTGTCACAACCCTGCCCTAAAAATGATAGTCATATATCCCGCGTAACCACTTTGATAGTTTCGTGACACCGTTGTCTCAATTATGGTAGTTTTTCTGTCATTTTCTCCTGTTCAGACTTCATACTTCCGGCTCGCTCCGGCGCCCGCCTTAAAAACGGTTAGACGTAGACGGCCAGACCCGACTCGACTCGAGCCTCTCCAATTCGCACTCCTCCTCCACCTTCTTGCGCCGGAAGACAACCAAGCGACCGCGCGAGTCCAGTCCAACAACACACATCACCTAGCCGAACGAGATGGCGGAGCCGTCGTCGCCGGCCGCCGCCGCGTCGCCGTCCCCGGCCCCGACCGACGCGGAGAGGGAGGACGCCCTGGACCGGATGCTCACGCGGCTGGCCCTCGCCGAGGACGCCCGCCTCGCGCCGCTGCTCGCCCGCGTGCTCCCCTACGCCATCACCTCCTTCGCCTCCCCCGCCCAGTCCGTCCGCAAGCTCGTAAGCATAAAAACTCCCCCGCCCCGTCCCCTGATTCGGTTCAGCGCGAGCCGCAGGCGTCTGCTGCGGCGCCTAGTTAGTTCCGTTTCAGTTGGTTTAGTTGGTGGGCCGATTTGCCCGTGAGTCACTGAATTCGATCCCCATTTACTTAAAACAGTGGGAATTCTGCTCGATTGCAATTTTACTCTTATAGCAGTTCCCACTCTGTACAAGTTCCCTGCTATTCTGAGTCCCCTTAGATGATTATAGGAGCAAATTAGCTGCGGTAGCTCCGCATTATCCGTTTGAATTTGTGGAACATCGAAAGTAATCATGCGTGCACTTCTTAATAGTGGGTGCACCTATACAAGTGCTGCCCTGTTACTTTGCAGTACGCATGCCCCCTTTCTGGTACTGCAATACTACTGCTATGATTACTCTTTTCGGGGCAGATTCTATTCTATTAGTGATAATAACAACATACATTTTGATGTCAGTGTCAATACTGCTTTTGGATTTGACTAGGTTATGGAGATCCTCAGCCACATCAACAAACGGGTGAAGCACAGGCCCGAGATTTCGTTGCCCATGCTGGATCTATGGAAGATCTATACTGAATCTGCTTCATCGTCAATAGTTCGGAACTTCTGCATTGTTTATATTGAGATGGCGTTTGAACGCCTGCCAAGTGAGGTATCCTCTTTTCCTTTGCTGGCTTCCCATTTCCCTAGGCCTTTTTACCTTTGTATTGTGAAGCTAACAATACCAACTTGACATTTTGTAACAGGAGAAGGGAAACATTGCACCTGATCTGTTGATCAACATATCAAGTGTTCCAGCTCAGCATCAAGGAATTATCTTGAGACTTGTATCAAAGGTTGGTCATATCATGCATATATATTTTCCTAAGACAGGATTTGATGCAGAAGTTGATCATCTTGAATTACTTTTTGTTGTACCAGTGATTGGTTATCTACCACAATACAAACGTATGATTCTAGGATGTGCAGTATAGTATTGCACTGGAAATTTCACAATAATAATAATGATATACATTATGAATTCATGATCTAGGTTGGACATGGACTGTAGTTAATGACACAAATTTAGTGCTTAAAGTACAAGATTTTTAGACTCTAGTAAATCCTCTTCGGATTGTAAACTTGATGACACAATTATAGATTGGCTATGTTGGACACAGAAATATGATATAAGTACTTCTATTGAGAATGTTGCTTTTTCTCTGTAACCCCATTCACCATGTGCATGTTTAGCCAAAACGAAAATTATTTTGGAAGTTCTATAGGCCAGCAATCAGGCTTGCGATGCAATATCGAGCAGAATGGTAGCCTTTTAAAAGACAATACATCCAACAAATGAGTGTCACAGAGATGCGCATGCTATGGTGGAAGTGTGCAATAAAGGACCAAATTAAGAACGAGGTAATACATGATAGGGTAGGGGTGGCACCGACTGAAGAGAAGCTAGTCCAACAGCGACTAAGGTGGTTTGGGCATATCCAGCGGAGGCCTTCACAAGCACCAGTTAAACAAGGTTCTATTAAGCGCTAAGCGCTGACCGAGCGTTTTGCCTCCGCTTTTCCGTTTTCTGAAGGATTAAAGGGCTGAGCGCAATTAAGCACACTTAAGTGCAATTAAGTGCTAGGAATTTTGCCTCCGCTCAGTGCTTAGGCATACGCTTAATTTAACACTGCCAGTTAGTAGTGGGATTTTTACCGGTAGGGAAAATAGGAGGGGCAGAGGGCGACCAAAGTTGACATGGGAGGAAGCAGTAAAAAGGGACTTGAGGGATTTGGAATGTACCTAGAGATTTGGCTCTTGATAGGACTGCATGGAAATCAGCAATCCATGTGCTAAAATAGTAGTTTACTCATACTTTGTTAAAAGTTTCTCTCTTTCACGTTTTGGTTCTTATGTTTCTGTTGAGTTTCATATCAGCCTACCCCAACTTGCTTGGGACAAAAAGCTTAGTTGTTAATTGTAGCCCCCTTTCTTGCCTTGGCGTACTTACATTCTATAATGCTTGCATGATTTGTTCTTTTACTTTTCTTTTGTTGACCAGGCTATTGGTGAATGCAACACGCGTAAGGTGGATGATACCCTTGCATCAAAATATCGTTCCATAAGTGGATCTGATGATGGCTTAGTTTTTGCTGACTTTGGCTTTCACACAATATTGTATCAAACACCATCTCAAGGGTACATTCTACTCAGAATACCACGTAAAATTATACACATTATACTGAATTCAGGTGGCTGACTGCTATCATTCTTCAGTGTTGGATGCCCAGCAGGACTTTCAATTGCCCAAGCAGATCGTGTTACCGGAAAGCTACCACTGAAAGGTGACACACTTACATCAAGAAAGGTATTACCAAAGCACATGCGATTTTTCTGTTGAGCACTCTTACCATTGGGTGTTAGATATTTTATGCATGTGTGCATAGTCATGTCTGTACATGCATTCACACATTCAAACTGTTGAGTGTACTACCTGGACTTTCCTTCTTACAGTTGAATTTATCTTCCAATCTCTTCAGCTAGGTATCTTGAATGTCCTTGAAGCTATGCAGCTGGCATCTGAGATTGTCTACCCTATTTATTTAGCTGGTGCTTCAGACAGGTACTTCCATTTCAGAAATCGATTTACAATGTACAGAGATGGTTATGATCAACAGTTATGGTGATCACTGTTTTGATATAGTCAAGAGTCAGTTGCTAAGAGAGGAGATGAGTTGTTAAAGCGCAAAGCTTCAACTGCGAACTTAGAAGATCCCAAGCTTATCAAGAAATTGTTTACACTATTCAATGGTATGCTTTATGTGCTTTATAGGCTATCAATCTATGCATTTCACATTTCAACTACAATACACATTCTTTGGTGTGGCATAAGCTATTTCAGCTTTTTTGGTCTGGAATCTGACTGACCTACTTTCTTGTGGACTAAGTGATATAGTTTGGAAATTCAGTTTGCTACATAGGAGGAGAATGGTGAAATTAAAAACATGTAGTTGACTTCAGTTTTCTTTCTTTTACGTGTTTCTGTTCTTTTGGTTTATACTCCTCCGTTCCATAATATAAGCCTTTTTAGCTAGCTAAAACCGCTTGCCAAAAAGGCTTACATTGTGGAACAGAGGAAGTATGAGACAAGTCATTTGTGTTTGGATGCCTGTTCTCATGCCTTCCTGGTCTGTTCTTTAACTCCCAGTTGTGCACCTTTCACAAGTATGCATACCATCTAGCTACCTCCTCCATACTCACATAGTTGCATACGAAGAATACCTGCCACTGACATTGAACTGCACCAGTAGGCCCATCACTTGCGTAGTTGCACACATCCATGCACACATGTGCATGCTTCTCTTTCCGTCTTCCGTATTGTCAAGTTGGCAGTTATCTTTCATCACAATCCTTGCTTGTTTTGCTCAATCTGAATCTGAATATTGTGGCAAGTCATGTTTCATGGTAACGAACTAATGATCTCTGTTGTCACAGGTACCCCGGCTGCAGAAAATATAGCTGCAGAATTGAAAGTCGCCCCAGCACCTAGTTCATTGCGTGTTCGCCTAATGAGTGTTTTCTGCCGATCTATTGCTGCAGCAAATGCATTTCCATACACACTAAAATGCATCTTTGGCTGCATATATGGTAATCTACCTTTATAATGTTTTACACATTGTTTTTTCCCCATAGCTATAATCTACATCCAACTAACTGCATATAATAAGCTATGTTGGTACTTGGTAGCAAATGGTATTTTCCTACTTGTATAATTGTATCATCAATAAAGTGCATTGAAGTATAGGAATGAAGTAGGATATTGAACTTAACCCTTTGCCATTCGGACTATAACATTTCATTCTGGTAATTTTGCTAAAGTAGTAATGGATAAGTTGTGTTTACAACCTTTTGGGCATCCCATTATTGTTATAGAGCCGCAACAGAGCTCTATCCATTACTCAAACACTAAAGTTAAGAAATATAGAGAATGATTTGAACATGAAAGTAAGGGCAATAAGAAGAATAAATGATATGTGAAATGTAAGACAGGAAAAAGCATGAATCCCTTCTGAATAATTCAATTTAACTTGTAACATTATTTTTCCATTCAATATTCATGCTTAAGTTGCTTTTAAAGAGCTTAAGCCTCAGCATCTCACTACCTGGTATCTGTTCTTCATGAGATGAGACACATTCTCCGTTATGTCTATGTAGTGTTTATATTATGGACCTAATATCAGCCTTTATCAAATATTATCTCATTGTGTTCTATTCATTTTAGTTTATTATTAAGAAATAAACTACTACTTCTCTTGTAGTTCCAGCAGAGCATCTCAACTTCATCATTGCCATATTTTGTTGGTGAACTCAATATGTTTCTGCTGTATCTCTATGCCTGTAGGAAGTGGAACTACTTCAAGATTGAAACAGATAGGAATGGAGTTCACCGTCTGGGTTTTTAAACATGTATGTTCTCTTCTTAAATCAAACATAGCTCATTTTCTAGCATTAATGACTTCATTCCAGCTTCCCCTTTCCCCATCAATGTTAATCCCCCTTCCCTTGTCGTTCTTTAATATGATTTTAACATGTTGTGTATTATTGTAATTTTGTTATTGATTTAGGCAGTAATGGACCAACTAAAGTTAATCGGTCCAGTTATCCTGAGTGGAATATTACGGTCGCTTGATGGTTCATCTACTACAGAAGCAGGTCTCTTGCCCTTCTTATCTACTCTACTTGTTCAAACCTGCATGTGGTTTATCTCTGCACTGCTTCTTTTAATTATTCAAATTCAACATCCCTTTGATGAAAAATTGTACATGTTGCGCTTGAGAAAAGAGTTAATGATTTCTTGATATTCTCCATCTCCAGATTCCACAGGTAGAGACGTCAAAATATTCGCGTACCAGGCCATTGGTTTGCTCGCCTCTCGTATGCCTAATTTATTCAGGCATGTCCTAGTTGTACACTTTTACTTTCTTGGCTCATGTTTTGTTTTTGTTATGGGGAATGATCTGCTACTTCTGTGAACGTTGCAGCAACAAAACTGAAATGGCTGTACGACTCTTTACTGCTTTGAGGCTGGAGGATCAATCGCTTCGTCTGACAATTCAGGAGGCGGCCACTTCCGTTGCTACAGCATATAAGGTAATTGTGGAGGGCGTGCTAAATTATGCTTTCATGACCTATTAAAGACGCCGGCGGAGATGAACATAAGATTTGTTTTTTGATTATCTTCAGTAATTGAATAACTATACGTGACTAAGTGCTAGCTTATTGTCGATGAAGTCCATGGAAACTTCGTTATGACCTATGTCCTGACATGCTAGCCTAGTATGCAGAATGAACCACCCATCTTGGCAGCACGGCAACACTCTTTTCTCCTTTTCCTTTGCTCAGAAAGATTAAACTGGAGTTGCTTGTCTATGCACCCTGTTTTTTTTGACACCTTTACCGTAGGGGAATCTCCTACGGTGTAATTTATACTAATGAAATAAAGCAACTGTACAAAGTTTTAAGAAGCCAGATTACATCACGGAGGAAGATAATGAAAAAGGAAAGCCATCTAAATTACATGCACCCTGTTCCATATGTTGCAAAATCATTCACAAGTAATATTGGCCTAATCCACCCACAGTGTAGTGCTGTCGGCTTGCTGTTACTCTTTTACTGAAAAACAACTTTGCAACATAGCCTCAATATACTTTACAAGATGAATATTTTCTTAGCTACAAAAGAGGCTATATCCAACTCATTACCTGTATTTAACTCGTTTTGTTGTTGATGATATCAGGGTGCTTCGATGGTAGTACTGAAGGATCTTGAGGCACTTCTTCTGGAAAATTCTCAAGCGGTAAGGTTATCATACTAATTATCGATTTTCAAATACTCCAGAGTCCAGGACCTAGTCAGATTGTACGAAGGCCAAACTGAGACCTTCGTAGTGGAGATACTTCACGTTCACCTTTTTCTTTTTCTTGGATTGGTCTGGTGGTATATGACAAATAATTTGAAAGGAAGAGATCCCAGATGCTGTGATTGGAGTGATGGGTTCCATTGGATAGATGACTATTTCTTCTGATCTTTGTGATGCTATAGAGCAAACATGGGCTTCCACTTCCAGTGACACTTCTATTAGGCATTAGAGTAATGTTTTCCGGTTGCAGTATCTTGCTATTTCTAAGGGCCTTATTTGAGGAATGCTGGTGCCCTAGTTTTTGGACTTATTCATAATTTTCTGATGTTACATTTTATCGTATATTTTCTTGAAGGAGCAAATTGAGGTCCGGTTTTCTGCTGTAAGATGGGCAACAACGTTATATGACATGCGGCACTGCCCAAGCCGGTACATCTGCATGCTTGCAGCTTCAGATGTAAAACTAGATATAAGGTTAGTTATGAAAGATACTAGACATAAAATATGCCAGTATGGTGCTTTGTTGCTGCTTTGTTGCATTTCTGCACTCTTATACTAGATACAAGTTCAGCTGCTCCTTATAATGGTGGCACTCTTTGGATCCTCTCTTTTCTAGCACAGCACCACCTATACCTGGAAATATGAGGCACAGCTTTCCAAGATTCTTGCCCAACAATTGGATGAACAATATAAAGATTATATGATAGAAAGTTGGTGTTGTCAAACTCGTATTTATTGAAAGCATGTCTCACTGGTGTCAGTTTTGTTTCACATACTCCGTTTTTATTGAAACAGAGAGAGTAGCACACATATTGCATGGTCAAATTAAAATCTTGGAAAATGTGTGCCTCATTTCCAAAACAGAGGGAGTAGCATCTGGGAAGTTCCCCTTTAGTATCAAACATTCGGTGGATTATGCAAAGCAGGCTTTAGTTGTTTATTGCCTATATTTTTAAGAGAGGATGTAGATCACTGTTGACTCATAGTTGTACACTTGTACTTGTAAATTAGTAAATCCATGATTTTGTCCTACTGAAATGACTTCTACTAATCTTTGGCACTTGGTACTGGTAAACTAGTACAGCACACTATTTTTTTGAATTCTATGCTAATGCAGTGATGCATTTCTTCAGTTGTTCCTTTATACGTAATTTGCAACTTTTGGTTCTTCTTTACCCAGGGAAATGGCTCTAACTGGTCTGAATCTGTTAAATGATGAGAGTCAGTCATCTGCAATAGCTATTGATTTCAACTACCCTGATGTTGTGGAGATTCTAGATTATATCTACAGCCAAGAGCCTCAGCTGTTGCAGTCTAATGACCACAGGCAGGGAAAACTCCTTTTCCCATCAAAAACATTTCTTGCAATGATTAAGTTTCTGATGAAGTGCTTTGAGGCAAGCGATAGTCCAGATCTGTCGCAAGAAGATCCATCTCATTCCCCAGTAGCAAAAATGTGTGTTGTTTTAGAACATGCGATGTCATACGAAGGGTCTAGTGAACTGCACGCATTGGCATTGAAGTCATTGGTCGATATATCCTCCCGTCAGCCAAAGGTTTTTGTTCTCTTTATTAAAACAAGCTTAATTCTTTCTTCACATGTTGTAACCTTTTCCTTGATAATTTGCAGTTGGTATCGTCACGGTATGCCAACCGTCTACATTGGTTGAGAACTTTACTAAGTCATGTTGATTCCGATGCTCGGGAAGCTGCCGCTCGTCTGCTTGGCATTGCTTCTTCAGCACTTTCAAGCTCGTCTGCATTGATTCTTCTGTCTGAACTCACTTCAACACTTGATCCAAATCATCCACCAAGGTAGGCAAGAGAAAAGTACAACCCTTTGATGTTTTACGTGTGTTGCCATATCACTCATATATGTATTTGATTGGTTGTGCCAGATTTGAGATTTACCATGGATCATTATGTGCAATTGGGTATGTAACCGCCTGCTGTTTGAAGGAATCTTATGTAAGCTTCTGCTTTCGTGTCCCTCATTTTTGCAGCTTAATACTGATTCATGCACTTTACATGAAATCTTAGCATGGTCTCTTTCAGCAGTTTCCCTGAAACATCATCTAGAATATTATTTTAGTTACTACCTCAGTTGGAAACTCTCTTTGGAGCTTGAGCTCCATGTAGCTCGTTTTTTTTAATTCAAAATCGACATACAAGTTTCAGAAAATTCTGAAAAAGAATCTTAATGTGCATAAGGATGTATTACACTTTGGGCTACTCAAAAATGACAAGTTCTGACAAATTTTGAGAGTTTGAAAATTTGAACTATTCACTATACTAAGATCTGCACTTTTGTCATTTTTGTGTAGCCTAAAGTGTATGACATTTCATATTGCCATTTTACACACTTGTAGAATACATCTCTAGCAACATCCAGATTTTTTTGAAACTTTAAAACATGGTTTTCGAAATTTTTCAAAAAAAAGAGCTACTTGGAGCTCAAGCTCCTAAAATCCACACTCCGTTCCTTAATATAAGATGTTTTGGCAGTATAAATTGAACTCCCAAAACGTCTTATATTGGGGAATGGAGGGAATACTTGATAGCCATACAATTTGAATTACGGCCCATTTGGATCATCTTGTTGACAATTAAAGTTTGTTCCTGCTGGTTTCTCGTGTTATTGATGTGTCATGGCTGGTCTATAGAATCATGGGGAATTGGGCAGGAGGGGTTTGTGCAGCTAGTCCGTTCGTTAAGTTCGATTGCCTTGACAGATAAGTGATAATGGAGATGTTCTTGCTGGTGAGAAAGAGTATGTTTGAAAACTTGCTACTTCTCCTGCTTAGATGCTCGAAGGTTCTTTCTGACCATTCTGTTATGTTGTGGCCTCTGCATGAATATGCACCACATAATGATGCATAGTTTGGTATTAGAATAATAACTATTGTGTATCTCATAATGTTTAATAAAAATATGCTTAACATTATGGAAGAAAGGAAGAAGGCACTGCAAATCATGTTCGTTCATAGTGTTCTTGCCATCATGATGCAGGATTCTGCCTTGAAATTATTAATTTGCTCTAATACTTGACGTATGCACAGATACATGAAGAATTGGTTGAAAAGGTAGTTGATATTCTTGTAAAAGTTGTTGAGTCCGAGGGTTCAACATTGGCATCCATAGCAATGGAATCTCTTGGTCATATTGGGCTCCGTTGTGCATTGCCTCCCATTAGTAGGAACTCCTCTGCAGGTAAAACCATTCAGTGTTCACCACTGTCTTTGGTAGTATCTGTTCAGTTTTTGGTAGTTATTTGTTCAAGCTAATCTTGTTTGTTATACAGCTGCCGTTTTAACTGTTCTGCAAGAGAGATTGACCAAGCTGCTTTCCGAAAATGATACCAAAGCTATACAAAAGATTTTGGTATCACTGGGACATATATCTTGGAATGAGTTGTCCTTTTCACATCTGAAAATTGCGTTAGACTTGATTTTTGGTCTCGCTCGTTCTAAGGTAGTACTCTAAAATATTCAGAATTCTAGTGATACTATATTATGAAAAAAAATCATAATATAGTATTTTTTCAAGAAAGCGCAAAAGACTTGTACTTCATTCATTTTAGTCATATTGTGTATTTCATCTATTTAGGTTGAAGATGTGTTGTTTGCATCTGGCGAGGCTCTCTCTTTCATATGGGGTGAAGTTCCTGTGACCGCAGATGTGATACTAGAAACAAACTTTGTTTCCCTTTCCCAAGCCACAAACTTTCTTACTGGTGATGCACCCCTACTTGGCTCAAGGAACTTGGGTAAAAGAAGCAGCTGCGAAGAAGCAAATACAATGGCTCAAGAAGAAATTATTAACAAGTTGTTTGATACACTAATTTATAGCAGCAGAAAAGAGGAACGCTGCGCGGGTACAGTCTGTTTGGTCTCACTCACAATGTACTGTGGTCGGCATCCAAAGATCCTGGAACTTCTTCCACAGATTCAGGTATTTGATCAATAATAAAACTTCTAGATCATCATAGAGCTCTTAACATATTTTTCCGTACTGAACTGTAGCACTGTATTAAACTGATGCATTATTATGTGAGCATTGGTCTGTATGATTTTATTCCAATGCCATCACCTGCTGTCTGGGGTGCACTGACTAGCTTAACTAGTATGGTATTCTTATACTTCTACCTACCATCTAAAACATGTACTAGCTTTTAATATAATTTAGAAGTTCAAGTTCTTAACTTATTTTCTCTACCATTCTATGTCCGAAAGGTTCACATTGTAGTACTGATAACAAACTAGTCTACGACTCAAAGATTTAATGATGCCAAAAATAAATCTCCTTTTAGAAACATATTGTAATTTTGGGCCTTAGGGTGCCCTTTGACTGAAGCAATTATAAACTGTGAGATCATTTCTTGCTACAGTTGTGTATTGTGATTTAGTTTAGTTGTTTCCGCACCGCAGCTAGCATCGCTCTTTCTTTGTACGGAAACAGTGCCCTTACTGTGACTCTCTCATTTTTCCTTTCTTTTTGTACGGTAATCATGTATTTTCCCATCAAATATTGTCCATCTTCATGTTGGCAATTAATCGTTACTCCCAACCACCGCAAAACTACTTGATTTAGAAAATAACATAAACGTTTTACTGACCTGTGGTCCTAGGACCCACTTGTCAGCTCACATGGTATGGTAGTATTTTCCATTTATGCATCTTCGCGATGGTATGAACATTTGAGTTCATTTATTTACAGGAAGCCTTTTCTCACCTTATTGGTGATTCTAATGAGCTTACACAAGATTTGGCATCCCAAGGCATGAGTATTGTGTACGAACTTGGTGATGCTTCTATGAAGGGGCAGCTGGTTCATGCTCTGGTGAATACACTGACTGGTGCAGCAAAAAAGAAAAAGGCCATTAAGGTGCATAATGTTTTCCCAAATTTGTCCCTGTTATGAGATCACTGACTCTCTTTCAATCTAAGGTATTCTTTCTTAATGTTTTTGTATTAGCTGATGGAGGATTCAGAGGTTTTTCAAGAAGGAACCATTGGCAGCAATCCTACTGGAGGAAAGCTTAGCACATACAAGGAGCTCTGTAGTCTTGCCAATGAGATGGGACAACCTGACTTGATATACAAGTTCATGGATCTTGCTAACTACCAGGCTGCTCTTAATTCCAAGAGGGGTGCTGCCTTTGGATTTTCCAAGATAGCCAAACAAGCTGGGGAGGCACTTCAACCCCATCTTCACACCTTAATTCCTAGGCTTGTTCGATACCAATATGATCCTGATAAGAACATCCAGGTACGAATTATTTACATTCACATCACCATATCTGCCAATTTTTGGTGCTGCAGGGACATGAAATTGCCAGTTTCAGTATGTGAATATTTGCACCTTAATATGGATGAGTTATCTTAGTCTCTTAGTTATTGGGGGCCTTGCTTGATGCGTACTTCCTCCGTTCCAAAATATAAGATGCTTTAGCCTTCTTCTAAAACAATTGTATCTGGCCACCTTTTAGTGTGTAGGTTCACTCATTTTGCTCCAAACCTACACGCTAAAAGGTGGCTAGATACATATGTTCCATAAGAAGGCTAAAACATCTTATATTTTAGAACGGAGGGAGTACATATTACTATTTATCAATCAGTTGTTAAGGGAGCTTCCTCGTAAAAGAATGTTGGTTAGGGAGCTTGCCTGACTTGTCGAGTGATTATCCAGTATCGCCCTGATACAGTGGTGTCATTTGGTGAAATTTGATGTTTCAGTAGCATGTATCAGGAGAAATTAACTTCTCCAGAAACAACATAGCTGCCCTTTTTTGACATGTCATAGTTTTCCCCAAATAAATCATAATGCTGACTACTTCTCCAAGTTTGTCTGTGCTGTTGTGTTGCCAATATATATTATTTTATCAAAATTGAGCTTGTTTGTTTCCCCCATCCAGCATGTAATCATAGTAGACACCACCATTTTCCTGTTCCAGTAGTACACTTAGCTAAAGAAGTCTTGCATGTTGAATGATCCTCTCTGTTGTGAGAGACTGACGTTGCTTGGCCATACCATTCAACACCACAGGCCCATATGGTTTGCCCAGCAAGTCGTGACACAATCAACAATGGTTGCAGCAGCTTCTGCTGTGCACACCATCGTTACTATGTGGCAGTTAGCAAAACTTGGATTTATAAGGGATGGATAGTGACAGTGCTATAAGCATCTTCAACTCCAGATTTTATGTTTGCTAGGTACAACGGTAGTTGGCAGTATGTTTTGGTATCATTTATTAACACTCTTTGTTGATCTTAGCGATGTGTGCGTAGATTATCTAATTATGACCTAGATAGATATATTATCTCTAGAGGCAATAAGATTTCTTCCTAGCTGACAATTTGATTGCTTTTCTAGGATTCAATGGGGCATATCTGGAAGTTAATTGTTGCAGATCCCAAAAAAGCAATAGATGAACATTATGATGTCATAGTAGAGGATTTGTTAGTTCAGTCTGGATCACGGCTTTGGCGCTCACGTGAAGCTTCCTGTCTTGCACTTGCAGACATTATCCAAGGTCGAAGATATAGTCAGGCAAGTGAATTATTGTGAAGTTAAATTTTCAATTTTCAGTTAGTGCACTAAGACACAAAAGCTATGTCGAAATGTCCGCATGGAACTTCTTTTAGATTTCTTTTAAGAATGAAATAGAACTCACCTTTTCCTTTGTCTTCTCAAGGTTTCTAAGCATCTGAGAAAAATATGGACAACCACCTTCCGTGCGATGGATGACATCAAAGAAACCGTGCGAAATGCTGGTGACAGTTTGTGCCGAGCTGTAAGCTCATTGACAATTAGGCTCTGTGATGTATCACTTACTAACGCTTCGGATGCGAAAGAAACAATGAA
Source organism: Dactylis glomerata (assembly GCA_007115705.1). Taxonomy (NCBI): domain Eukaryota; kingdom Viridiplantae; phylum Streptophyta; class Magnoliopsida; order Poales; family Poaceae; genus Dactylis; species Dactylis glomerata. The sequence continues at coordinate 4,884,311 of QXEO01000450.1, forward strand.
CATTGTACTTCCATACTTGCTTTCTGAAGGCATACTGAGTAAAGTTTCAAGCGTTCAAAAAGCATCTATAAGTTTGGTCATGAAGCTTGCTAAGGTATTATCAAGGGTGAAAGTTATACTAGTAATGTTTAGATGCATTTATTTATACCAGTTAGATGCAGAATCTGATGCTATTGAAGTTCAGTGGTAGTTTTTGAAAGCTCTATTTTAGCTTAGCATATCAAGCAAACACAAGATGTAGATTAAAATATTCATGGAATTTCTTCTCAAGAGCGTGTTGATGTGAAAACATCGCCGATTGATCTTTTCTAGGGTGAACTTTATATTTTTGCACTACACAGAGACTTAAATAAACTATAAAACTATTCTAGTTTCTTTCTTCTTTGGAGGCCAAGAATTCTATCATTGTTATAGCAAGATGGCAACTCAAGTCCAAGTATGTGGACACACAGGAATAAGTACGTATTTGTCCCCTTAACAAAACCAGGTGGAATAAAGGACTTTTACATGGAATGGCGTAAGCCTTGAAGCTTAGGATTTTCCAAAAGTTTGCTGAGGCCCTGATAAATGAGCTGTTTGATCTTGATAGTAGATCCCGCTTCTTATTTTTATTTTCTTACTGTATCTTACTTGTCGGAAGTAGGCTATCTTCAAATGCCATTTTTTTTAGGCTGAACAGACTTTTGGACAGTGTCTTGGTTCCTGTGAAACATTATATGTTTGTATGTAATTTTTTTGTTTGACCCTACTATATTTCAGTAGGTCCTTCCCTACTCCTCTCCTAAAATATTACCCGTGATGGGATTGCAGTATGATGTGGCTGGTTAATTCCATCAAAAGCATGTTATGGTTTACCTATGCATGGCCTCTAACATATACTGTTGGTGATCATGCTTTATGTGTGTTTCTTTAATGAAAGGAATTAAAGAAAAATAATATCTTCAGCTTATGACTTCATATTGTAGGGGGCTGGCACTGCCTTGCGGCCACATCTGTCAGAACTTGTTTGTTGTATGCTCGAATGTTTGTCAAGTCTGGAGGACCAAAGGTTAAATTATGTTGAGGTATGCTACTTTTGGTGGTTTCCATAGGACTGTTGATATTTTATTACTTATTAGTCTACCATGTTATTTCTGTTCTGTACTCACTCCTATATTTGGACCAAAGATGCATGCAGGAAGCGCTGGCATCCAAACCGAGAAGCTTGACCGCTTGCGTGTAGCTGTAGCTAAAGATTCTCCAATGTGGGAAACCCTTGATATCTGTATCAAAGTTGTCGACACAAGTTCACTCGAGCTGTTGATTCCTCGCCTGGCTCAAATGGTTAGATCTGGTGTTGGTCTTAATACAAGGTTAGCTTCCGTGCTAATATAAACCTTGTAAATATCATGTACCGTTTCATTTCAAATACTTTAATCTTACATTTTCATTGTTTATGTGCCTGGTTTCAGGGTTGGTGTTGCTAGCTTCATCACCTTGCTGGTACAGAAGGTCATGACTAACATCAAGCCCTACACAGCAATGTTACTGAAGTTACTGTACACTGCTGTTCTCGAGGAAAGGAGTTCTGCGGCCAAAAGAGCCTTTGCGTCTTCATGTGCTGCAGTTTTAAAATATGCCAGTCAGTCTCAGGCTCAGAAACTTATTGAAGATACTGCTTCTCTGCATTTAGGTGAAAAAAATTCTCAGTTATCTGGTGCAGTTCTTATTAAATCCTACTTGAGCAATGCAGCAGACATTATTAGTGGATACAATGCAGTGGTTATCCCTGTAATTTTTTCTTCAAGGTATACGATTTCTTTAACTTCTCATCTTGAGTTCTGAAACTAATATGAGCTATTCGTGATGTTGGAAGTTCAGTAGTATTAAAATACAAAAGCAGTTTCCTGTAGTCTGTGTGCTGGATATCAAATAACAGAACTTCTTTCAGATTTGATGATGATAAAGAGACCAGTTCCCTATATGGAGAACTCTGGGAGGACATTCCTAGCAGTGAAAGAGTAACACTTCAGCTTTACTTACCAGAAATCGTATCTCTTTTGTGCGATTGCATGTCCTCGTCATCATGGGCTGGCAAAAGAAAGGTGCAGTGTTTGTCACCATTTTGCTATTCATAAAAATAAATCGGTCATAGTAGCTTGTGTACTTACCATACTATGATAATTGCAGTCAGCCAAGGCTACAAAAAAGCTATGTGATGCCCTTGGAGAACCCTTTTCTGTGCACTACCATAATATTCTCAAATCACTTCTCAAAGAGCTACCGGGTCGATTTTGGGAGGTAACTCATACTGTTACTTGTATTTTTTTAATAGAAACGTTGGTTTATGTGACTATGGCACACGTGTGTGCGAATTGCACTCTACATCTATTTTCCCTGCAACTCACTAATCATTCTATGATTGAGAGTGGTGAGGATGATCAAAATTCAGTGAGCGAGAAATTTTTTCTGTATCCATGTTACTAAAGTTGTATGCACCGTAGTCTCCTTTGTTTTATTAGAGATCACATATCTCACCATTTTTGCAGGGGAAAGATGCTGTTCTCGATGCACTAGCTTCACTATGTTCATGCTGCCATGTTGCTATAACTGCAGAAGATTCCACCATGCCCAGTGTTATTCTAAATGCGGTTTGTGCCGCATGCAGCAGGAAGCCGAAATTGTACCGTGAAGCAGCTTTCTCGTGTTTACAACAGGTAATTCTCTTTCCATGTCTCATTTATGTACGAATGTAAGACTTGCCATGACTGGCTGATTTTCTTAAGTTGAAGAAAAAATCTCATCTGTTACTGAATTCTCATCATAACCACATACTTAAAAGGTTTATGATGTGAACTTGAAGAAGGATATAGCTATTCCCCAGGGTTTTTCCTTCTAGTGTATTAACTGCATAGGAGAATCTTGGGAAAGTTTCCTAAAAGAACTGAATGAAAATCCATTTCTCAAGATATTCTGTGGAGGCAACTAGATTGTATAATGGAATTGTTGATAATCTTGTCACTTACTAGTTATTACAATAGACAAGTTTCTCTAATGAATCTTCTGCATGGATTTAATACCACATTTCTTGTTTAAGATTGTTAGACAGGAGATTTCTTTGCATTATATATGTAATTTAGAATTAGCACCCTTTACCTAGCTTTTATTTGATTTTTCTTTGTCATTTTCAGGTGATCACGGCATTCAAAGACCCAGGGTTCTTCAATAGTGTTTTCCCTATGTTGTATGAAGTTTCCAATCAATCTGTCATTTTGAAGGCACGGGCTTCATCTACACTAACTACATCCGGTACTGATGGTTAGTTTTTATTTTGGGCTCCTCCATACTAAAGCCTATGCTTGAAACTTCCCTTAATTTTTTTTATCATATCACAATAAAGAGGTAGTAGTATCTGGGTCATTTGCTTTATCACCCTGTATGAGTATATCATGGTGCGCTCATACTGACTTATGTATTGCTCGTTTTTCTGCAGAGCAAGATGAGAGTGCAAGTGTCTCTGTTTCTCTCGACAAGGTGCTCAACTGTGCTGCAGCTAGCATCACCATTGCTCTGCCACAGGATATTATCCACCATAAGAAGAATATATTAGAACTTTTATTGAACTCTCTTTCACCCGAAGAGGGCTGGCAGGGTATGTTCTTTTATGCAGGATTTGTGATATAATCTAAGCAACAGTTTTGCAATAATTCTTCGTTGATACTTGAAAACTATCATTGATACTTTTCTCTGGATTTCTATGGGCAGTTAAATTGTCATCCTTCTTGTGTATCAAAGAAGTGTGCTACAAATTTTTGAAATCAGATGGTAGCACGACGTGGCCTCAAGGCACCGATGATTTGGTTCAGGAGGTATATACATAGTTATTTGGTAATATATTCAATATTTGTTCCTGAAATTGTTCTGACAAGTTTCTTTTACTTTGGTTATCTAAACTCAGATGTTTCATTCGGTGGCACCAAAAGTAGTAGACTCCATACGCTTAGTTAAGATTGCTCAGGTAATCTTATATATATCTAGTAGTCCCAACTTATTATGTGTTATCTTTATTTGTTTTTATATTAGGTACTTGGTTGCTGGTAATAGTGCAGAGAGTGTGGAGTCATAAAATACCATCCTCACTGACATGCAGCCTTAGTTAGATAATACTTGAGTCCAACATGCTATCATCATGCTAGATGCTATTTTCCAGCTATACATCTATGCTAATTTTCTCTAATCAGCATCTCCATGCTTTTTTTTAATCAGAAGCTAGTTTGCTGTCCCACTGCTGCTGAATAATAAACTTGACACTGGATTTAAAATATGCCGTAGTCTACCGCACACATGTTATCTGGCATTATGAAAGCCAAAAGCGTGTGAACAGTTAGATTGCATTGGAAAGCATTTAGCAGTGTTGCTTCTTGATATAAAACTCTATGCTTGTTTTTGGTTTGATCGACGCCGAGAAGAGTAGTTGGTCTCTTGCACTGATTGTGAGGGCTATTGGAGCTCCAAAGGATTAAAACGGTTAAGTTTGTTCTCTATTGGACTTCTTACGGGTCATCGACCTGTAGTTGAGACTATTGCAGTATTTTGTTGACTAATAGTTTATGGAAATCCAGTCTGACTTCATACTTGCCATTATCGTCAAGAAAAGACCTTGCTCCTCACGACTTGTCTTCTCTTCGCAGGTACACATTGCTGCTTCAGAGTGCCTTCTTGAGTTGATCAAATTGTATAGAGACTTCCCATTGATAGAGAGAAGAGATGCCATGTTCGAGGGTGAACTAAACCAACTCTGCGAGTCAGAAAAAAGTGAACAAGCAAAGGCACTTTTGAAGCAATGCTTGACTGCTCTCAAAGATCTCACTGGAGTAGCCATGGCGATGGGTTAAATCAGCTCCCTTGAATATATGTAAAATCTATTCATGAAATGCTGCTAACAAAATAGCATACTTGAAATTCATGGCGATGATTGCATTGCACTTTTTCAGCTATGCAATATAAAAATGAGCTAGTTCCTTTTTCATACGACCAGGCAGCATGATTTTGTTCCTTCTGAATTTTTGATCTTTTGCTACATGTGCAATCGTTGGGAATGGAACGAAAGTTAGCATCTAACTTGTGCTAATGCGATGTTCTGCTTTATCCATTCCTGAAATTTATATTCTTATGAAAGAATCCAATTTGACTCCTGACTCATGATTCGTTGCTTTCTTTTGACAATTTTCTCCATTTCCCTACACTTTTTTTCTGCGCCACAAATTTGTATCATGAGTGAGGGCTGATTATTTGAGAATTGAAGAAAAGATACAAATTGGTATATATCGATGGTTCCTGATAAGTTTAATTTGAACCTAGAGTACATTGAGACGGTATACAGACAAAATGGCTTGTGTGCCGTAAATACATATTCTAGGCGTGAAAGCGACTATGTCCTTTTTGAACTCCATGTATGGTACGGTTAGGTACTCATGCGGTTAGCTTGGACAGAGCAGATGCAGTCTTGGAGCCTGAAGGCCGGTCCAGATGCTTGCAGATGTAATCCCCAGCGTCCATGAGCTTGCCGAGATCCACATTGGTCTCTATCCCCAGGCCATGGAGCATGTACACAACGTCCTCTGTTGCGACATTGCCTGTGGCGCCCTTTGCATAGGGGCACCCTCCAAGGCCAGACACAGACGAGTCCACTACGCTGATCCCCATCTGGCAATGTCACGAAATATGTTAGGACAGACAGGGCAGTGTTGCTGACAATCGTCAGCGAGCTAGGTGGTTCAGTGAACTTACTAGATATGAAATTCATTGCTTACCTGAAGAGACACTAGGATGTTGGCAAGGGCTTGGCCGTATGTGTCGTGGAAGTGAACTGCAAGCTTGTCTACTGGAACGACAGACATGACAGCCCCAAGCATAGGAACTACCTTACCTGAAACAAACAGCACATGGTGAAACTATAGAATGATGGGTCAAAAATCGAGTGTTTGATCATTAACAGCGTGAGAATTTAACATTAACAGTTTTTAAAAGTATATTACAGTAAGGCATTACTATGAATTAAGGGAAGTGTAACTGGTAGATACTTGAAACAGCAAATGCGGTACAGCGGCAGCATACCTGGTGTAGCAACACCAATCGTGTCACCAAGCGAAATCTCTGCGCAACCCATGTCATAAAGCTCCTTGGCGACGTATGCTACCTTTGACGGATGCACCGCACCTTCCACAGGGCAACCCACCACACACGAAACATACCTATCACAATCAGGGGATGGATGATTTTAGAACAGAATGCTTCAGAACAGCTTCAGTAGTTAAGCTCTTCATTTACACTTGTTTCAGGCTTTGGGAGACAGAAAATAATATTAGGCAGCCTACCCGCGGACACGTATTCCATGTTTCTTGGCAGCAGCAGTAACATCACGGTACCGAGCAAGGCTCCCCTCAATGGTACAGTTAATGTTCGACTTTGAGAAGGATTCAGAGGCAGATGCGAAAACTGCCACTTCTGTTGCACCAGCTGCAATAGCAGCCTCAAATCCCTGGAAATGAATCATTTATTACTATGGACTCGGTCCTTAAAACATGTGAAGTGTATTTCCAATAGGGCATAGAGTCTATCGAAAAGTAAAAAACCAAATGGGCATACTCTGAGGTTAGGAGTCAACACAGGAAACTGCACATCTGGCGCCTGCCGGATCCCTTGAAGGACATCCTTTGCATCAGCTAGCTGAAACTCCAAAACGGGTGCGAAAGGTTAGGTCTTGATAATTGACAAATTATAACTAGTTTTTGAATATCTTTGGTATGTAACTCTTTATTTTTTGCTTGGTAGCACAACTCCAGATGTAAAATTGGAAATCAACTGAAGGGACAACCTCTCAAAATGATATGTGGCATATCAATTAAACTCATATAAAAGTGATGGGCATACTTTATTCTTTGAACAAGACAGGTATACTTCTTGCTGCATAGTCTGAAAATGTAATGAGAGATGCCATGTACATTATCTTAAACTAGCTACTGTTAGATGGTTGCGAATCTGTCTACTGTGCAGGTTAGTAGCTTCATCTAGTTTAGGTATACCGGACATTACCTGCGGCACCCATTTTGGGGAAACAAAACTTGTGGCTTCAACTACTGACAGACCAGAAGCCACCAACTTGTGTATCAGCTCAATCTTTACAGATGTTGGTACAACGTTCTTCTCATTTTGCAGACCATCTCGTGGTCCAACTTCAACTACCTTCACAAACCTTGGGAGATCCCATGAAATCTGAAAAACAGTTATTCATCAATTGAGCAAAGGGGAAAAAATTCTGGACAGTAATGCTTCTTCTGCCATATACAAAATGATACATATTACTTTCTTGATTCTATCATGAAACACAAACTGAATGCAGGCATCCATTACACAATTTTGCAACATAAATTACCTTCTGTGGAAGAGCTCTGAACTCCATATTCACTCCATTAAAGGATGAATCGGTATAATTGCCTTGCAGATGCCATGAATGAGAACTGCTGTGAAAGAGCGTCTGGTTGTTGCCATTGTTGCTGGGCGTGTAACTGAAAGAAAGTAAGTCCACATGAACATAAGTTGCATGCTCCATGGGCATCACATACTTAAGCAATGAAACGCCTTTACACAGGAAGTAAGAAAAAGTTTTGCTTTAGAAGTACTTTTTAAAACGAAAGGAGTAAAAATAGAAATGAACAATAAGTGGTGGCGATTGGTTTCATTATAGATTTTTGCTCACACATCTGGAGATACTGAAAAAAAAAACAATTTGACATTAAAACTTACTTGCCATTGCAGTGGTCATCAGCTCTTGATCTGCAAGCACTTTGACAGAACCTTCCAAGTCTGTTAACACTCAACTTTGGCAGGTCCCCAAGACCAAGTGGTTCCTCGAGGCTCGACATTCTGGAAACAGACATTAACAGTGTGAACAAAATTGATGGCAAGCACCTCAATTCTTTGTCTGCATTTCAAAAGGTATTTGGAACATCGACAGATACAAAGATCAGGAGGAAACAATGTGACCAGTGGAGCCCGCTCACCGAAAAGCAAAAGAGTAATCATGCCGATTGTCAAGCAGCTGGTCACATGCCATTTTAAACCGGACGTTTCTTAGATACCAATTCTGCGCACGTGTTTAGACTAGCAGACGAGGACAACGCACGAACTAGTGTCATTACATCAGTTGGATTCTGAAGAACTGAAATAATTCAGTTTGTACTGCGAGAAGACGAGGGTTAGGGTATCAGATTGCAGCACGGAGCAATGCTGTCCAGCGATGAAGAAGATTGCTTGAATCGTGTTCGACCGTTTTCTTTGGAAGCAATCTTTCGAAGCAAGATTCAAGAACCGTTGGACTATGAAACGAAACATTGCATCCGAGCACTACTCTCCAGTCCATTCAGATTTCTCCCCGTCAATACACAGCCTACTCGAAGTTCCGGACTATGTATAAAGGAGTAACAATCTAACCGTACGAGCACGATAAAGTACTCGCTGAAGCAAATAAGAAGCAGAAAGTGGGGAAGAAAGCCCAAGGATCAAGAACCCAGAAAGACGCTCGCACCTGAACCGGCCGACGAATCCGAAGCCAATCCGAGGGAAGATCGCTAGCCGAGCACCTGACGCGGTATAGGGCGGCGTGTTGGTTGCTTGAATCCGACGGGAAGATCGAAGGCCGGCCGCACCAGCTGCTAAAATGGAGGTCGCACCTGCACCACCGCGTCCGTTTCCGCCAAAGGAAAGGGAAAGGAAACCAAGCCGGTGCCGCGCGTAGAAATGGACCCGGTCTTCGGCGGGGGACGCGGTTTGGCGCCGCGGGGCCGGAGGTGTCAGGGACGGTGGGTTTTTGGTCTACTGGACCGGCTCTAGGGAGGAGCTGGTAGGTTTGGCGGGCTTGGTGGGAGTTGTGGAGGCAGCGGCGTCGGCGTTGGCAGGTGCCTTTCAGTTGGGTGAGCGGCCACCAAACCACGCTACCGCTGCTGCTACATGTTGTTGTGTTTTGTGAAGGAATTTTCTAGATGCAAAACGTGGTCCGTAGTGCTCCAAGAAAAAAGGAGATCTGATTGGTGGTGCATGTGATTTGGAGAGAATTCCTCGTGTTTTTTGTGGTGGAGATATGAAGATCTCACTTAATTCTTGGTTGAACAAATTAGATACCAAAGGTTGTAGTTCAAGTGGACAAGATATGTGGCCATCAATCGACTATCGAGCAAATTAGCTAGTAGGTTCTTTACGTGCAACAATCCTCAGGGCAAAGTGGTACGCCGATGGAGATCTTCCAGCAGCACGACTAAAGAAGGGTGCTTCTTTTATTTGGCAAAAGGTACTATCTTTAAAAGAGGTTATATATGGAGCTGGGGCACAAGGGAGCCCGGATTTATTTTTTCTTCTTTCAAGTTTTAAAATTTCAAATCCAAACATTTCAAAAATTCTGAAAAAATATCTGCGCATAGGCAATGTTGTATTTTTTCATTGTGTAAATTTTTAGAATAAAATACGTTGTTCTATGCAAAAATGATAAACGGTGCATAGCAAAAATGATAAATTAAAATTGAACAAGTAGACAAAATCAAATTTTCTATGCACTGTTTATCACAATTTATTGAGGACAAAATCTTAATTTATCATTTTTTCTAAGCCAAAAATACAACATATTTTGTTCTAAAAAATTATACACTGATAGAATATAAATCACTGATATTTTTTCAAAGTTTTTAAAAATGTCGGCATTTGAATTTTAAGAGCTTCAAATTTTGGGCTCAGTCGGAGCTTCAAATCGTTCGCGCTCGGTGCATATGGCGCATAAAAGATATATTGCAGTTTAATGTTTAGGAACCCATGGATTCCAAGCAGATTTTCAAAGAGCTTTCATCACGATCAGTTTGTTAGATCCCTTGTGGTGGTGGAACCATTCCCATCCATGATTAAGTTTTAGAATTGGTATGGTGCTTGCAGCAGAATCTATTTTTAAAGAACATGAGCTTGATTGATTGAAAATATCAACAAAAAGAGCCCCCGGCAACACGATTTTGTTTCTCCGGTAAGTGACGTGCCTATAAATAGCGAGTTGATGACATCCCAACACATAGGACAACTACGGGGTAGAATAGAGGGGTTTTGTGCATTTGCATATGAAAATATGGGGAATTTTGTGCATAATATAAACTAAAACCTAAGGGGGATCAAACTCTCGCTTTGATTAAATTGGTATAACTATCAGAGTTCGATAGATTTTGACATGACCTCTTTTCATCCATTGAGTGTGGCAAGGGGTAAAATTGAAATCTAATATTCAAACAAAAGAATAAAATTCAAACTCAATTTGAATTATACAATTAAATTCAATAAATATTTGAAATAGCGGAAACTTAGGCTTTATTGATTCCCACACATAATATAATATTGTCCAAATGAGTAAAAGGATTACAATAAATAAATAATAGATTAGGATTCTTCTCTTCTTCATTACCTGCAAGCATAAAAGAAGATAGAATACAAGTAGAATTGCCAAGTGGCTGTCAAAGAAAAGGTATAAGCTGAGATAATCATGGGTCAGGATCAAAAGATCAAGGGCACGGCCAAGCCACCCAGCCAGTAGGCAGGCTGCTCACACATAGCATGCACGCCTGCAGGTGTCAATGCCACCAGAGAGCCAGGAGTGTATAAAAAGGGTACTGTACCAGATTTTTGGCCACCCAGACAAGCACACCATCAACCAAGCCATCATACTCATGCACATTAGCACCTCACAATTCATCAGCCATCACTAAATCACCACCAGATCATCATCACCAGTTCACAATCATCACCAAGCATCCATTTATCATAGGAAAAGCACCAGAAAACCAAAACCACCAAATCATCAACCAAAATGGTTACTTAGATCATTCAGGAATTAGTTCAAGCGGCTAGGAGGAGTAGGCTTGCCACAAGAAGCAGGTTATCAGAAATTTCCAGAAGAACAAGCTACTCTATAGCAGCATGTTATTATTTAACCAATGCATACATATGTTCTGGGAGCAAACAAATGAGTTTATCTTCTAGGATAAACACACAAAGCACAACCACACTTATAATTTAATCAAATCTTGAGGTAAACAAGATTTGGTCATCATTTGGATGCCAAGGATGAAGGAGATATGCCCTAGAGGAAAATAATAAAGTATGTTTTTTTCATCATATCTCTTTTGTTCATAATAAAGTCTGTTTTTAATTACTTAATGAGTATTAAGCAGTATTACATCTGGCCTTTGCATAACTAAGATGCACACAACCGCAAACCAATAAGTAGCCAAAGGTTCTAGAAAAATTAATAGGAAAAATACATATCATAACGAGAAATTATAAAATGTCTATAGTGGTGGAGGGTCGATCCGTAGATTGTGCTGCCATCCATGCTGGGAAAATAGATCTCTTGCTATGTCCTCAAAACGCGAACACACCTCCGTTAATAGGTTGTGAAACTCTGCTCGGTGTAGAGGTGACCATAACCAAAGTGTACCTAGATTTTTTTTTTCATTAAACAATGTAACATTTATACATAGCCATAGCGACCAGATTAATGCAATCGCTCCCACCCTAATTTTTTTTTTGTAATTGTGATCCATACCATGTAGCCAATTTCCAAAAATATTGGCAACACTAATAGGTGGATTAGTGGATACAAGTCTGAAGCTGTTTGGATGACTGACTATATAGAACGAGAAAAATTACATTTAAAAAACAAGTGTTTAATTGTCTAATCGTGAGAGTAGAAAATACATGTCTTACTTCCATGCCAATTTCGCCTACTAAAAACACATTTTGATGTGCATGCAACCATGCACTGCACACCCTTTGGTATACCGAACCAAAAAATTAAAATCCCAAGGACGCTCAGGATTTCTAGTTACCGTGGTAACCGAAAAATCTAAAAAAATTACCGCTCAAAATTTTCAAACAAAATTTAAAAATTCAAAAAAAAATCTAGAAATCTTTATTACATGTTAAACTCTTGCAGTCTTGCTGTACATAAGAATCAGTGTAAACCTGAGAATGGTCTCAGACCTGCACCGTACTTGAACTGAACCCAAACATTGCTGTCGTCAGCCCAAACCAAACTAAACCCACCCAACCATTTTATTAGCCCAACCAAAACCAGATCCATCCAATCTTCCAACCCAAACCGAACTAAACTGAACGTCGGTGAACCCTAGTCTCCGCCCGTGGTGACGATTTTTGACTTGACGCCCACTCTTTGATCCTTTTGGGCCGGCCCAATAAACGTTCTTTTCTGAGTTTTCCGCTTTTAGGAACCTTCTAGTATATTCTGGGCGGGTTTTTACTTGTTTTAACTGGTTTCTTTGTTTCTGGTCCGGTTTTCCTCAGTTTTCTGGTTTTTGTTTCTATTTTATTTTATTTTTTCGTTTTTTGAATTTGAACAGATTTTTTGAAATTGAAGTATTAACAAAAATTGAACAAATTTCGAATTTTGAACATTTTTAAATTTGAACAATTTTAAAATTAAACAAATTTAAATTTGAACATTTTCGAATCTGAACAATTTTGGATTTGAACATTTTCAAATCTGAACAATTTTAGATAGATTTTTCAAAATTGAACTATTTTAAAAAATTGAACAGATCTCGAATTTCAAACATTTTTAAATTTGAACAAATTTAAATTTGAACATTTTCGAACTTAAACAATTTTGGATTTGAACATTTTCAAATCTGAATAGATTTTAGAATTTAAATTTCTTCTAGTTTTGAACAGATTTTGAATTTAACAAAACTTGAATTTGAACAGATTTACAATTTACACAAAATTTACAGAAAAAAGTAGGCAAAAAAGAAAAGGCTCGGTCTTATTGGGCCGGCCCACCCAAAAACGCCTCCGGGCGTTGACCCGCGGAATGACACACAGAGCGCCCTATAGGCGCTCCCCTGAACGTCCGCCTGTGGTTTAAAACCATTTGCCCCGATTGGTGGAATATTGTTTGGTGTGATGGGTCGACCGTCGACGTACCGCGTACGCCTCGGGCACAGTGGTTACGTGTGCTCACCAAGCATGGAGCGCTCGACGATGGGTAGCGGGTAACTCCGCCCACGCGCGCTTGTACTGACACGGAGGCGAGTTTTTTTTTTGAGGGTAGGACTGTATAAATTAAACAATAACAGCGATTACACGAGTTTGTAATTCAATTGGTGGATCTAACAACCACACATAGCGGCCCACTGGCAAGGACGAAACCTAGCCAATCTGTGAGCTTCTTCATTAAACTCCCTCCGTTCATGACCAAAGGTAGTTCCTCCGCGCAAAGATGTCGTACTCCTAATCTCCAACAAGATACTGCTGTATTCCCCCATGTCTCCATCACGTAGGCCCTGTACCACATTCAGGCAATCAGTGGCGAGGTGCAAAGGTCCAACGCCAAGATCATCCGCTAGTGCCAATCCTTCGCGACACGCCAGCGCTTCCAAGCTTCCCGGGTTGGTAACACCATCGAAAACAACCGTCGACGCTCCTAGAAACACACCATCTTCAGAGCGACAGACCACCCAACTGCTCATTTTGCCTTAGTCTTAGCAATCGCAGCGTCGGTATTGATCTTGGGTTTCCCTGCCGGCGGGCCCAACCACCTCACCGCATTCTGAATCGGACTCGGACTGTGTACCTTCTTCGGTTGCTTCGCCGGCCTGCTCAACTCAAGGTCTGCCAGAAACCGATTTACAAATCCCATCGTAGCCATCGGGCTTTGGAAGATATCCTCGTGGACTGCCTTGCGTTTTGCATGCCAGATTGCCCACAGAGTCTCCTTCATCGTCTCGATCATCAAAAACTCCTCATCGTCTGGCGATGATGACTCAAAGGGATATTTTTGATTACTTCAACATCTGCAGGAAGAAAAAACTCCTCCAACTTCTGTACATTCCACTCCGCCAAAACCTGGCTGATATAGTCACATACCATTAGTGGCGGGTCTTCTTTCCGGGGTGCAACAGGCCGAAGCCTTGTATCACGTGGAAGCCAGTTAGTATTCCACGCGTTTGTCGCTCTACCATCTCCGATGCGTTTGATCAGACCAATCTTCAAAGCGTCCCTGCCTTCCAGGATGGAGCGCCACACCTGGGAGGGGTGATTGCCCACTTCCGCAGATAAGATATCTCCGTCTAGAAAATAGACTGCCTTCAAAACCCGAGCACTAAGAGAGTCAAGTACTTGTAGGATGCGCCATGCTTGTCTTGCTAACAGAGCACGATTAAAAAGCTCTATATCTCTGAACCCCAAACCACCCGCCGATTTGGGTTGAATCATGGTCTCCCATGAGACCCAACTAGTTCTTCTGCGGCCTTCCTTGCTCCCCCACCAGAACTGGCGAATCAAAGAATTAATATGCTGACACAGCCCCCGCGAAAGCTTGAAGCATGACATCGAAAAGGTTGGGACAGCCCGCGCCACCGATTTGATCAAAATTTCTTTCCCTCCCACGGATAACAGTTGTTCCAACCACCCCAGAACCTTCTTCCTCACCTGATCTCGAAGGTACTTGAACGCTAAACCCTTGGATTTTCCCACATCTGAAGGCATGCCAAGGTACTTCTCATTGAGCGTTTCCCGCTCGACTTCCAAGACAGTCTTAATCTCTTGTCTTACTCCTGCTGGACAGCCCTTACTAAAGAAGATAGAGGACTTATCCATATTAATCCTTTGGCCAGATGCCCTGCAGTACTTATCAAGCACTTCCCGCAACTCCAGAGCCCCCTCCTTACTTGCTTGGAAAAACAGCAGGCTATCATCGGCAAAAAGTAAGTGGTTTACCGCAGGAGCAGTAGCGGCCACTTGTAGACCATGAAGAGCTGATGATTGATCAAGGTTTTTTAAAAGGCACGAAAGGCCCTCTGCTGCCAACAAAAACAAGTACGGGGAGATAGGATCTCCTTGTCTTATACCTCTCGAGGGACGAAATTCCTCCATAGGAGTTCCATTGAACAACACCGAGAAAGAAACCGTGGATACCAATCGCATAACCAATGCAACCCACGTAGAGCTGAAGCCCAATTTCAACATAATCTCCTTGAGATAGCTCCATTCCACTCGATCATATGCCTTTCGCATATCCAGCTTAAGAGCACCACATCTATGTTTCTTTGACCTGTTTCTCTTCATAAAATGGAGACACTCGTAAGCTGTAATAATATTATCAGTGATGAGTCTACCTGGCACAAAAGCAGATAGCTCCTCTGATATAACTTCTGGTAACACCTTCTTCAGTCTATTTGCGGCCACTTTTGAAGCTATCTTGTAGAGAACATTGCATAGACTGATTGGGCGGAATTTCCCGAGCTCTTTCGGACTTGCAACCTTTGGAATCATTACTATAAAGGTTTTGTTTATAACTTCCATACTCTCCTCCCCTGTAAGAATCCGTAGGACCGCTTTAGTAACCTCTGCTCCACACAACTCCCAATTCCGCTGAAAGAAATGAGCAGGGAACCCATCAGGCCTTGGGGCCTTAGTTGGGTACATCTCGAACAGAGCATTCTTCACCTCCTCCACCGTGAAAGGTGCATCAAGCATCAACTTCATATTTGCAGTTACCTTGACTGGAACTGCGTCTAAAACCTCACGCATACCCTGCACCCCTTCTGAAGAGTACAAGTCACTGTAAAACCTGATTGCCATGCTTCCGAGTGCAGCTCCATCTGTGACCACCGTCCCATTGGAGCTTACCAGTTCCGTGATACGGTTCTTCCTCCTCCGTTGGCTTGCTCTGAGGTGGAAAAAGCGTGTGTTCTTATCCCCTGCCGCCAGCCATTGGACTCACGACCTTTGTTGCCACATTACCTCCTCCTGTTCCAGCAGAGAATTAAGTTTAGCAACGATCTCATGTTCAGTGCTGCTCGGATCAGAACGGTCAGGAGCCATCCTCAAAGCCTCAAGCTCCCTTTGCAAAGATTGAATTTCTGCTTGGACCGATCCCACCGAGTGGCATCCCCAGCGCAACATCTCAGCAGAGAGGTTTGATATTTTATGTTGTAGATCCTCCAGCGACTCGCTTCTTCCTCCCGTCAGCCAAGAATCTCTTAATTTATTGTTGAACTCTTCCGCTCCCTCCCATGCTACCTCATAGCGGAAAGGGCGTTTCGCCGATCCTTCCACCCGGACTGGCTCCCGACGGAGTAGAATGGGGAGATGATCCGATGTAGCAATCGACGCCAGGTGCTGCACCTCTACGCCTGGGAATCTCGCGCACCATGACGGTGAAGCCAAAGCACGATCAAGTCTTCTGCGACAAAAAGACCCACCAGTCACCTTCTTCTCAAAAGTCCAAGGTACTCCACGGTAGCCTAGATCACACAAACCACAGACATCAATCATATCACGAAAACCAGCCATCTGGTTGTAACTCCGCTCATTAACTCCTTCATGCTCCTCACAGTGTAAAACCTCGTTGAAGTCACCGATACAAAGCCACGGAAGGTCGTTAGATGACCGTATAAACTTGAGCATATCCCACGTCTTATGATGCTCGCTCACCTGCGCTTCACCATAAACCATGGTCAAGCACCAATTTTCTTGCCCCTGTTCAGACACAATCACATCAAGATGGTACTGTGAGTAGGGTAAGACTTCGATTTTTATTTCATTATTCCAAAACAGGCCGAGACCACCACTCCGACCAGAACTGCTAATAGCAAAACTCTTATCAAAACCTAAGGAACGAGAAAGGATTTTCAACGCTATTCTTTTGCATCTGAGTTTCCACCACACACAAGATCGATGGAGAATACCGCTTCACTAAGTCACGGATCTCCCTGACTGTCGCCGCACCCCCAATGCCGCGACAGTTTGTACTTAGGACACTCATTGCGCCCCGCGGCCCTCCGGTCTGGAGGCCGCTTCTTCAGACTTCTCCTTCCTCGGAGTAGCTTGCTTCTTGGGTCTTTTTTGCTCCCTAGCAGACGGGTGCCATTGTGGCAGCCGTCGTCAATGGCCTTGCCCAGCGCGCGCTCACACAACAGCCCTATTAGCGGATGCAAACAAGGCTTAGCCCACGGAGAGAAATCCAGCCAACCCAACCGAAACCGTTCTCAGGTTTAAATCAGTGTAACGCAGCAATATGAGTGTGGTGCCATCGCGTAGCACTTATCAACTCGCTGCTTTTAGATCTACTTGCCTCATTTTTTGCATAATTAAGTGGATTCGTATCGATCTTGTCTTGTATACAAATTCTAAAAACTAGAAAAGAGAACAACGGGACACTAACCAGGAACCTCCACGAGAGAATTGCTGCAGCGCTAGCTGCCACTGTACCATATAATCGTATGATGACAACTGGTGCTTTAGTTCTTATTTAGTTGAATTATGGCGTTTAAATTCAAAATTTTCAAAATAACTCGTCATTTTTTGCTCGGTAAGTGGGTTATAATCAAGAGGACTCGAGAAATGCGGTTACCCAGCAGTAACCGGATTTACCGCCCCGTAACCAAAACCCTGACACCATCTCCACTAATATAAAAGAGCTAAATATACCACTAGTCCCAATAGTTGTCTTTTAGGTGCATTTTAATCCCAATACTTGTAAATTGGAATCAGGTAGTCCCAAAAGTTGTAACATTGTGCAAAACAAGTCCCAAATGGTCCTCATACCGACACGTGGCTTTGATCTTTTTGCAATGTAGTCCCTACAAGTTTCATATATCACATCTGTCCTTGCTGATGTTTAATGTACGCGGGCCCCACCTATCAGGTGATGGGAGAAGGACGAACGGGGGTGAATGAAAATGTAGTGCTGGAACATGGATTCGAACGCACAACCTGATGACTCCAGCATAGACGCACTAACCATCTGCACCCAAACTTCTTTAAGTTTTACTCCAAGCCAATTCATTTATCATCATATCGCACAGATCCAAGACGACAAGTTTGGCCTCTCCGCTTGAATTTCTAAACGCCCAACTCAGCGCTACAACACGGATACCAAAAGAAAAGCATGCTACATGTCTTTTACCACTCCTTAAATTTTTGTCAGTTCAGATACACATGTATACTGTTCGTTTGTACACATTAAACGGACGACTTGTCAGCCCTTCTTAATCAGAGGGCATATTTTTTGTATCGGAGTAGCAGTGGAGGGAAGATTTGCTGAATACGGGCACTAGTGATCATTTTAAAAAGTCGAAAATTATATTCCCAATTTTAATTTTTTTAGAAAAAGTATTCTCATATAGCCAGCTATTTATTCCACAAACATATAAAAATTTATGTTAAAATACATATTTTGGGCTACACAAAAATGACAAAAGTATATATCTTAGTACATATGTTTTCAAATCTACAAAGGCTTGCCACTTTAGTGCTAAGCACGTAATCATGTAAAAAAAGTTATAAAAGTTATAAGCATGTAAATTTCTTAACTATGCTCCTTGCAACATGTACAATGAAGAAACACATCCGTGCATGCCTTGTACCACTCTTTAAAATTTTGTACATTTCGTAGCATGAAACTTATATATACCTGTATACTTTGTGTTTCTTGATGAAAATATTTTTACATTTGACAGAATGGAGCCTTGTGTATTATGCACAACTTGTGATGCCGCTATTATTAGACCAAAATGTAACTGTAAATGCCATGTTACCTTACATATCTCATGGCATAAGTGTAATGCGTATCAAGAAAACTGACTAGCAGCCATGTGTTTGTGAAGCATGCATAACCATATGAAAGAACAACATTACTGCTATTTACGGTTAAAAAAAATTACAGCTATTTCCAAACAAAAAATGTAACACTACTTTATGCCATTGGAGGAAATGAGATAATCCATAATGGAATATGGGCTTTTGTATTTAGCTATCAGATTGCAAGAGAGAATCAAAGATTTAGGCCAGTTGATGAAATATTCGCAACTTCATAGTCAGCAGAAATTCAGTAAGTATGCATGCAATGCATCAACAAAAAATAGCTCATTTGTCTCCACAGTCGATAACTCTTTGCTGAATTCTCTGGTTTGGCCGGGAACGTTATTTATAATAAACAGAAATTATGTATTTATACAACATTGTTCCAGCAGCTGCGGTGGTACAGATTCAGTCTTCTGTTCCCCAGTGAGCTGAGTTCGAATCTCAGCAGCTCCCTTTTAATTTTATTAGAATTTCTTTCCACCCTCTCGTGGGACCTGTACCAACAAACTAGTATAGCCATATATGTGCCAGAATAAAAACATAAGGGCGTTTTGGCAAAACCAACAATGTGTCAGGCATCCTTGCCTTCTCTATCTCTGTCTTGATCCAACGGTGGAGAGGCTTCTTCCTTATCCGACGGCAACCGTTGTAATAAGCTAGCTAAGTTTGATTAGCGCCATAATGGCAGGTTTTGTAAAACTAATAACATTCACGTGGCTCCAGGATGGTCCTATAAATCCTGGAGAGAGGGTGGTTGGGTGGCACGTGAATATGAAACCCTAAATTCTCTATCTTGTTTTCCTCTTTCGCTGCAATGGTCTTCCTTACCTAGCTGTTTCCTTCTCTGAATCACTACTTTATCGCTAGTTACTGAAGAATTCTCCTGTTCAAAACCATCCAAACTCCTAGTAGCCTGACAATTGGTATCACGAGCATCGATTCTGGCCACCAAATTTTTCCCCCCGGGTTCTCTGATCAAATTGATTCGGAGGGTAAAATTCCCAGGGCGCAAGCTCGACTACCTCTTCTTCATGTCCATCATCAGGACCCGTTCTCAGGAGCGTATGGCGAAACAAGCCGAGGAAGCGGCCCTTCTGGCGGCGGCGCAGGCTCAAGCCGCTGCTGAAGCAGAAATCGGGACAAGGCTACCACGGGAGATCCTCAACATCAACAAACGATTGGATCTCCAGAGCGCCCCCGTCGACAAGATCCATGGCGACATCTCTACGCTGACCGATCTGGTCACTCAGCTCGCCATCTCGCTGGGGAAACGCCCAGATGCGGGCGATACACCGTCGGCCTCTGCTCCACCGGTAACGATGACTCCCCCTCCGCACCGGTACAAACCGGCCTTGAGTCCAATTCCTGAGGTCTCCACACCGCTCAGCTCGTCATCGGCGGCAGCAGCGCTTCCAATTCACTTCGGTAATCTCTCCCCTCGCCATCTCCCTCACCCTGATTTCCCTGTGCAGCAAGGGTTACCAAAGCCCCCTACTTTGGTTGGTCCTAGTTCAACACCACCGGCTTCCACCCAGGCAAAGCTCCCACCTTCGACAGGACCGAGCTCATCTTGCCCACCAGCACCACCCCATATCACCCAGCTCACAAATCCCACCTCCCAACCGCACTATTACACACCATCACCCACCTACTCGCCTCACCAACTTCATCCAAATTTCACCCAAACCCAGCAAACGTCCATACCATACCAGCCCACCTACCTTCAAACATTTCAACATCCTATACCTTTCCCTTCCATTTCACCAAATTCCACACCCTATTACCCACCCATTCCCTATTTTCCACCCCAACAACCCACATACACTACTCTTCAACCTACAATTCCAATATCTCCACCAAATTCTGTTTACCCACGCAACTACATCACCCAGCCACACACCCCTGCACCACCGTCTACACAACAAAATGTTGCCCTTGACAATCGTCCACAACATCACCACGTAGAACCAAACATTCGCTCTCCTACGGTAGAACTGCCCTTATTCTACGGAGACAACGCTTATCAATGGTTGCAGGATTGTGAAGGAGTCTTTGAGTTAGCTGGTATTGCTAATGATTATAAGCTGAAATGGGCTGCAGCACATATATGAGGCAAGGCCAAAACATGGCTGAACAATTGCAATGTGCATCCTTCTTTCATGAATTGGGTACAATTCTGTTCATTACTGCTTGATAGGTTTCTTGACAGTGGTATACACGAGTCCATGGAACAATTTCAGCAGTTAAAGCAACACAATACTGTCAACCAATATATTGATCTTTTTGAGGAATGGATGACAGCAATGAAAAGAGACCACCAATATCTGCCAGAATTCTTCTTTACTCTAAGATTTTTGAGTGGACTCAAGGATACAATTAAACATGCAGTTAAATGTCACAAGCCACCAGATCTTCGATCAGCTTATTGGTATGCCAGACATGAAGAACTTGCTTACTTATCTGTGCACAAAAAGCAAGTTAATTCTCCTATTCCTGCCAAGCAAGCTCAACCTCAGCCTGCTAGAAATACAGTGTTCAAGGAGAACAAATTTCGACCTGCGGCTGACAAAACTAAGGAAAAGGGTAAATGTTGGTACTGTCCTGAGGACTGGAGCTTCGGTCACAAATGTTCTGGAATTAAAAGTATGGTGCATGCCATTGAAATGCAGGGCCACAGTGATGATGAACTAGAAATTCCAGCGCAACAAGCCCCTCTGGACCCTTGTCTAGCTCAACTGGCTCCTCCTATCTTACCTGCACCTGAACAAGAAGCCCCTGGCCCTGCTGATCAGCTGATGCTTCTTTCTGTGGAAGCTTTGCATGGTATACCCGGAGAAGGAACCTTGGCAATCAAGATTACCATAGAAAACAAACAAGCTGTAGCTCTTATAGATTCTGGCAGCACAAATACCTTCCTGGATAAGAGTTTTGCAACTTTCCACAAACTAAACTTGACGCCGGTTTCCTAGAAAAAAAGTTTTAGTGGCTGGAGGAGGAGAACTCATCTCTGATGCTATTCTACCTAACTGCAGTTACTCTCTGGCTGGCAAAGCATTCTCAACTGATTTTCATGTACTTCCTTTGAAGGGATATGATATAATTCTGGGTGCTAATTGGTTGAAGAAATACAGCCCTAACTTTCTGGATTGGGATAACAGAACAATTTCAATATTTCATGAAGGGGAATGGCTCACCTTAGCAGATCATCAATCCAGAGGAAAAGACTGCATCATTTCAGCCAAGGCTTGCTCTAAGCTTCTAGCTCAAGGAGCTGATGCTTTTGTTCTTCAATTAAATCTGTAGGACAATCAAATTTCCATTAGTGATCCGGGCAGCCATCCAGCTGTAGTGGCAGACATTCTGGCTGACTTCACTGATGTTTTCGCTGATCCTCAGGGCTTGCCTCCAGTACGATCTTGTGATCATAAAATTCCACTGGTCGAAGGAGCAGTTCCACCCAATATCAGACCTTATCGCATGCCACATAAACAGAAGGACCTAGTGGAAGAACTCATCAAAAACTTACTGTCTAAGTGTGAAATTTGCCCAAGCACAAGTCCATTCTCCTCCCCGGCCATTTTGGTTCGCAAGAGAGACAAAACTTGGCGCTTATGTGTTGACTACAGGCAACTAAATGCATTGACAGTGAAGAACAAATACCGTATACCTGTTATAGAAGACTTGCTTGATGAACTTAATGGTGCTAGGATTTTTTCCAAGCTGGATTTACGTTCAGGATATCACCAAATTCGCATGCATCCAGCCGATATCACCAAGACAGCATTCAGAACTCATCTGGGACATTATGAATATCTCGTTATGCCTTTTGGCTTGACCAACGCCCCGGCAACGTTCCAGGAACTCATGAATTCTGTGTTCTCAGCGTTTCTCAGACGTTTTGTCCTAGTGTTCTTCGACGACATATTGATATACAGCAAAGACATGTCTGAGCATAGGAAACATCTGAAACTTGTTCTCCAACTTTTGAGAATTCATCAATTGAAAGCGAAGTCTTCCAAATGCAGTTTTGCCACCCATTCAGTGGACTATCTTGGCCATATTATTTCTAGAGATGGGGTGGCTACTGACCCCTCCAAGATCTCTGCCATTCTCTCTTGGAAAACTCCTACAAATATCACTCAGCTTCGTGGGTTTCTAGGTTTGACAGGATACTATCACAGATTTGTCAAACAATATGCAACAATCTGTAAACCTCTTCATGAAGCACTGAAAAAGAACTCCTTTGTGTGGGGTACTGATCAAGAAGAAGCTTTTTCCTTATTGAAGCACACTATGACAACTCCACCAGTTCTCAGCCTTCCTAACTTTGAAATTCCATTTATTTTGGAATCTGATGCTTCTGCCACTGGACTAGGAGCTGTTCTGATGCAAGCTGGCAAACCTATTGCCTTCTACAGCAAATCTCTGGGACCTAGAGCACTCACTTTATCGATCTATGAAAAAGAGGCCTTAGCAATCCTTGAAGCTCTTAAAAAATGGAGGCATTACCTGCTTGGGAACCAGTTGACTATTCGTACTGATCAACGTAGTCTAAAGTACCTATCCAGCCAAAGACTTCTCGAAGGAATTCAGCACAAACTCATGCTCAAGCTGCTGGAATTCGACTACTTGATAGAATATAAACAAGGGAGTCAAAATATAGTTGTAGATGCCCTTTCAAGAAAAGATATGGTTGTGGAAACTTGCCTAGCTACATCTGTAGCCATCCCAGCTTGGATTCTAGATGTTGAAGCTAGTTATTTGGGTGATTCCAAATGTTCTTCCTTGCTACAAGAACTATCTATCAACCCAGCTAACCACCCACATTATACATTGAACGCTGGCATCATAAGATACAAGAATAGAATCCTCATTGGTGATTCTACTGAGTTAAAGGACAAGTTATTCCAATCACTTCATTCCTCTGCAATTGGTGGACACTCGGGACAAAGAGTATCATATATCAAATTAATGCAACTGTTCTATTGGCCCAACATGAAGGCCTTCATACAGGATAAGATTGCCAACTGCCCCATCTGTCAGATTTCCAAGACAGAAAAGGTACCTTACCCTGGCCTCCTAAACCCTCTCCAAATTCCAGCTACTAAATGGAGTGAAATCAGCATGGATTTCATTGAAGGTTTACCTACTTCCAACGGCAACAATGTAATACTGGTAGTAGTGGACAGATTAACAAAGTTTGCTCATTTCTTGCCATTATCACACCCCTACACAGTACACAAAGTAGCTACTATCTTCCTTGACAACATCTTCAAGCTCCATGGTCTGCCCAAAGTAATTGTTTCAGATCGAGACAGAATATTTACTAGCAAATTATGGCAAGAACTCTTCTCTGCATTGAAAGTGGACCTGCATTTCTCAACAGCCTACCATCCAGAGTCAGATGGTCAAACCGAAAGGGTTAATCAATGTCTTGAGCAGTATTTGCGTACAATGGCATTCCAGGAGCCCAAGAAGTGGAGTACATGGTTGACAACTGCTGAATGGTGGTACAATTCATCGTACCACACAGCTATAAAGACTTCTCCATTCGAAGCTTTATATGAGTACAAACCTCCTCAGCTGCAAGAAATTTCCATTGCAGACTCGGTTTCTCCTGAAGCTCAAACTACCCTCCAAGAGAAATCTGACATGATTCAAACACTCCAAAGAAACCTCCTGCTAGCTCAAAAGAAGATGAAAAAGTATGCTGATATGAACAGGACTCCTCGAACCTTTCAGGTTGGCGACATGGTCTACCTCAATGTACAACCACACCGAGAAACAGCTCTGGGCCATGGGCACTCCCTCAAGTTATCCTCTAAGTACTATGGACCCTTTCGAGTTCTCCAGAGAGTTGGTCAGCTAGCTTACAAGCTACTTCTGCCAGAAAATGCTTAGATTCACAACGTTTTCCACGTTAATCAGCTCAAGAAACACTCTGGGAAAATGGCAGTGCCAAACAAGAAACTTCCCCTTCTGACAGCAGATGGTAAGATCAAACTTTCTCCTCTGTCAGTACTCCAACGTCGCCAGGTACCCAGACGCAAAGGCGAATACGATGTCACAGTACCTCAGTGGCTTGTCCATTGGGAAGGCATGTCCGTTGATGAAGCCACCTGGGAGGATGCATACTTCATTCAGAAAACCTTTCCCAACTTCCAGCCTTGAAGTCCGGTGTGGCAGAAGGGAGTAATGTCAGGCATCCTTGCCTTCTCTATCTCTGTCTTGATCCAACGGTGGAGAGGCTTCTTCCTTATCCGACGGCAACCGTTGTAATAAGCTAGCTAAGTTTGATTAGCGCCATAATGGCAGGTTTTGTAAAACTAATAACATTCACGTGGCTCCAGGATGGTCCTATAAATCCTGGAGAGAGGGTGGTTGGGTGGCACGTGAATATGAAACCCTAAATTCTCTATCTTGTTTTCCTCTTTCGCTGCAATGTTCTTCCTTACCTAGCTGTTTCCTTCTCTGAATCACTACTTTATCGCTAGTTACTGAAGAATTCTCCTATTCAAAACCATCCAAACTCCCAGTAGCCTGACACAATGCCACGTGTCATCTCCTGATTTGTTTGGGACGAGCTTGCTCGTAACGAACAAGTATTAGGACTACTCCACCCTATTTTATAAGTATTGGGACTAAATTGCACCTAAAGGACAACTATTGAGACTACTGGTGTATATAGCTCAATATAAAAAGAGCGAGTCCGTCAGATCCGCAAGATCTGAATCATACAGGCTCCAATGATGTACGATTTGCTAAACGAAATTTACATCCATTGCCACCACTTAAGTTGTACCGGTTCAGGTTTTTTTTCCACTCCACTCCACGACCTCGCCGCGCCCCAGGTTATCCTCCAGAAAAGAACTGTCGCCGCCACTATCGATCTCCAGCCCACCCACGACCTCCACCTCCAATGACTGGTGGAACGGGACTGTGGAGCACCAAAATTTCCCACCCCCGAGAGGGATTGGAGGTGGAGGAACGACACGTCCCATGCCCCTTCTCAGCGGAGATCCTCTGCTCCAGCCCTCCCCAAGCGAACAAGAAGGGTCCGTAGTCTTCACGCCGTCGCTGCCCCTTTGTTGGCTGATGTTCTCTTTCCGTCGGCGCCCTGCCTCAACGACGGGGAATTGAGGACGCCTCTACACCGACTCCCTCCATGACGCGGAATCGAGGCTGAACTGCAGGCCTCGGTGAATCAAGGTCGAACTGCACGCCGGGGCTGGTAATCGAGGCCGCCCTGCACGCCGCTACGCAAATGACAGCCGCACTGACCGCCTTCCAGGTTGACTGCAATTTGTTTATTAGGGCTCCAGATGTTCAGTTCTATGCATCTCAAATTCGTCAACTTCATTCTTCACAAATACATGGCAGACAACGAGTCCCATTGGTTGCACAGAACTAGCCTACCTCTGCCGCTCAAAATCTCCCAACACGATTGCCTAGATTCAGTAGGGCGACAATTCAGTATGTTTCTTCGCCTTCAAATTTTGCTTATCACATGTTTGAGAAATTCTTTGTTGATTTTGGTAGTGAAATCGATTTACATTAGTCCAGCAAAAATCTGATAAGATTCGTATGCACACTAAAAAAAAACTGTTGCTATCTTTCTAGAAAATGTCTCTGTCCCATTTCGAAATAAAATAAAATGTCTCCGCCTGTGCTCTCAAATGTAGTTCTAAATAACAAGGAAAGATTTTGTTGTGAATTGTGAGTGGGTTTATTGTTCCAATAACAGGGAATTGTGGAAGTTGCCCCCTAGAACTATAAGAGAGTAGAAGCCGATACCCATTATTTGATTCTAGTCCAAAGAGGCACATAGGGCTTCAGGAATGCGGGGTATTGGTATACCAAGGAGAAAACAAGATATCTAAACAGATTGGAAGGCCAAGGAGAAAACAAGATATCTTCTACAATTTTTGCAAATTCTGTCAGGTCATGAAAGAATGCATTTTTTAGATAAAGAATATATATTAATATCAAGTCGATAACAATTACATCCAGCCTCTGCAATAACGCAGTGCCCTAGTGGCAATACGGATGCATACAGCCAAAAAAGAAGAAGAATTACAGAAAAAGAAAAAGCCCCGCTACAGTGATAAATTCCTTGTAGTAGCAACACTAACACCACCAAGACAGCACCAAAAGTCCAATATCTCCAAAAAGCAACGCCTCCAAGAAGGGAACAGTGCACTAACACCGTCGTCGCCTGATCATAGATCTTAGATTTTCACCCTGGAGAAAAGTCCGCGCCCACAAAACAATGCCTTCAACGAGGCAATTGCCAGGCACAACCAATTAAGGCCAGACCTTGGGTTTTCACCCTGCAAGGTCGGACCTTGAACTTCTCCTGTACTGTCGCCCCCACTAACCATGTCGCTGCTACGAGTCATGAATCACGAAGCAAGTTCCTCTTTGCCACAAAGACTCAAACCACCAATGCAATTCTCTAGGACTCGGCAGCCATGACATTCCCCGCTAGATGACTTCACCATGGAACGAGAAATCACGTCGCATGATGGTAACATCCAGCAGAGCTTCGCAACGCTCCCTCTGGAACCAAACGGTCAGATAAAAACATGGGTGCACCCGACCGAATCCCATCCGATCCAGCAATCTCTAGGCATGATCGCCCAATGGAGTTCGCTGGCAGAGCCTTCCGGAACATGTCACTCCTACCAGATCCATGAAAAAGGGCCTCCGGTAGATCCTCATTTTTGGGCGAGGAGGAACCATAGGACCACCTCCTTTATTCATGTCGAACCAGCAGTCCCCACACCGCCGGCCGGCTCCCGTCGAATGGATCGAGCGGAGCAACCTCCGGCTCAGACGAGCCTAAGGTAGCCCCAGATCAGGCCCGTGAATCGAGCCTAGGAGATGCAACGAGGCTGCCACGAAGGGCAGGCCGTGCCTCTGGCCTTCTCCATGACCTTCTCTACCTCCTCTGTGCCTCCCAACCGCCACGCAGCCACCGCTCTAGATCACTGTGGCTCGCACCGCCGCACGCCAGAGAGCTGCCATGCCATGGTTCCCGGCGGCCGCACCATGCCCACGCCATGAAGGAGACAACCCGCGCCGTCCCTAGCATGTATGGCTTGTGTAGGGAATCACTCATGTTTATGTATGTGCCAAAAACTCCGGATGTCCGGATGAAAAACAGCAGTGGCAAGGTGGGAAGAATTCATATCACTAGTGGTGTCATGAACATCCAACAAGTTATTAAGGAGTTGAGCTGGTTAGTTCCTGGTGATCACCAATGGGAAATATATGCTTCTGGTGCCAATATGTTCAAAGTGAATTATCCAACAAAAGCTGATTATGAGAGAGTTAGAAAGATCAAATCAATTGAGGTGGAGGAAACAAGGTCAAAAATTTACTTTGAGGAATGGTCCACCAAGGAGACAAACAAATGGGGCTTATAAGATGTGTGGGTTCAGATAAAAGACTACCCGGAACCTCTGTGTAGGGATTACTTGGCCCTTTTTGCTGTGGGGTCTCTCATTGGAAAAACCGAGGAGGTCAACATGAAATACACTTGGGAGAAGGGTGTGGTTAGGGCAAGGGTGTCTTGTTTGAACCCGGTGGAAATTCCTCAAAGTGTGAGCCATTATTATGATGGAGAGGGGTACAATATCGAGTTTGTTATCGAGAGTGTGGATGGGGAGACAATTGCTGATGATAATCAAGGAGAAAATGGAGAGGATGATTCTGAAAATAAAGAGAATGATAGCAACCGAAACGATGATACTAAGAAGGGTGAGCCGAGCAAGGAAACGCAAGATTATGCAAATCAAGAAGGGAGATTTTCAAGTGGGAAGCGGAATGTGGGGTCTGATCCACCCCCTCTGATCATGAGGTGGCTAACATTGGTTCTCTTACAATCTCATACTCTCCATGCAATGGCAGTCCTTCTAGAGTGATTGGGCTGATAGAAGATCTAGCTGTGATCGAAAACAAATATGAGGAGAAGGTGGTTCGTGGGACTAAGGAGATGTTGCCTGAAGATCACATGAGTTCCCCATTGCAAGCTGTGATCGGGGATATGAGTCTTGGTATAGTGGCAGAAAAGGCCTGTGTGCTTGAACTGGTGGACCAGCGGGACGATGGTGTCACGGTTTCTCTGCCGCGGCAGGAATTTGAAGATGTTTCTCTCCCGCAAGCGTCTTCTCTGTCGCAAGTTGAGTCTGCCTCCGTCTCTCTGCCGCGGCACGATTCTAAGGATAATTCAATGCTGCATTCTCTGTCACGGCAGGAACCTACCATTGTTTCTCTGCCGCAGCAGGTGGGCACTTGGTCCTCGCCACCTGCTAGCCCGATACAAGATTCTGGGCTGCGAGCAGCGAAAGTTTCTCCTGGGTTGCCACGACATTCTAAGGACAGCAGAACTCACTCTCCATTGCCATCTATGGGTGTTACTTTAGAGTCATCGACCCAGCCTACAAGAGGTGATGCCAAGAAAGTACAGGGTACGGGGGTGTTCCTTGGTGGCCGGTACTCAAGGGAAGAAGTGATAAAGTATGGCGGCATTTTTGAACATGTGGCGAAGAGTGTGCGGTCTAGCGAGCATATCCGGGCTCAACCAAATGCGGATGCAACACAGATGGAACGTGCTCAAGAGCGAGCTATTCTTTGGGACTTTGGGAATTTGAAAGGTACAAACCTAATTCCGCAATTTACGCTTGCTTCTATTCCTAATGATGTAGTAGTAGCTTCAGTGTTAAAGTTGGGGGTGTCTTTAGGAAAATTGCCTAGTCAAATAGAAAGTTCGATAGCTTCAATTAAAAATCTAGATCTTGAACGGTCCCTAATCATGTTAAAAAGGAAAGAAGAAATTGCTGGTACAATTGACGAGGGGTCTAGTAGCTTTACTCTAAATGAGGCTTCTAGGTTGTCTAAGGATCTAGAAGAATCTGTATGCTTTGGGGAGGAGAATATTGAGGCGGTTTCTTTGAGGGGGTAAGAGAAATAAAGTCTTTTCTAGGGGAACAAAGAAAAAGGTGGCCGACGGTTTGGGGGTTCGCCGTAGCTCTAGACTGAAAAAGAAAACTTAATTTAGGAGAGATGTTGGGGTGCTTTTGGAATGGTGAAGGTTTTCGGGATCCAGCTAAGCATTTGTTTGTTCGAGAAATGATAAGGGACTACAAGCTAGATTTCTTTGCAATATTAGAGACAGGCCGATCTGATTTTTCTGTTCCTTTTCTTAGAAATATTGCCGGTGGTGCTGATTTTTCGTGGTACTGCTTACCTCCACAAGGGAGATCGGGTGGTATTCTTGTTGGGGTTAATAACATGACCCTACAAGTCAGAAAAGTGGTTAACGGTGACTATTGTGTAAAATTTCAAATAAGGTCTAAAAAAGACGGCTTTAATTGGTTACTGATCCCGGTTTATGGTGCAGCCTAGGAATCAAACAAGGCTGAGTTCCTGGCTGAGTTGGTTAGAACTTGTGAAAATGAGCAGCTCCCTATGCTTTTAGGAGGAGATTTTAATATAATTAGAAGACAGGAAGATAAGAATAATAATAACTTCAATCCTAGATGGCCTTTCATTTTTAATGCAATCATTGAAAGTTTGGACCTAAAAGAAATTACTCTGACCGGCAGACAATTCACTTGGGCTAGCCGTAGAGCTGTTCCCACATACGAAAAATTAGATAGGGTCCTCGCTAGTGTTGAGTGGGAGCAAAAATTTCCTTTAGTCTCTGTACGGGCTTTGACACGGACTGGCTCTGACCATACTCCTCTTTTACTTGATTTGGGTGAACAAGCTCACCTTGGAAACAAGTCAAAATTTTCTTTCGAGCTTTCTTGGCTAAAAATGGATGGATTTATTGATATGGTATCTAAAGAATGGTCATCTTTTAGTTTTGGGGCTAATCCTATGGAAAAATGGCAGATAAAGATCCGCCATGTCCATAGTTTTTTAAGAGGATGGGCAAAAAATCTAAGTAGTGAGTACAAGAAAGAGAAAGAAAGATTGTTACTACTTATTGATAATTTAGATAAGAGGGCGGAGGTGACGCCACTTGATGATATTGATAGAACTTCTCTGAGACAAGCCAATGAGAAGTTAGCTAAACTTCGTCGTGATGAAGAGTCTAAGTGGGCTCAGAGGGCGAAAGTCAAGCATGTTCAAGAAAGCGGTAACAATACTAAATATTTTCATCTCATTGCCAATGGAAAGCATAGACGAAAGAAATTTTTTCAGTTAGAACAAGATGAAGGTACCATAGTAGGAGAGGAGAACCTGAAAGTTTATATTACCAAATATTACAAAAAACTATTTGGGGCGCCTACCAAAAGTTTTGTAACTCTTGATGAGACCATGACTCATGACATTCCACAGCTTTTGAGCGAGGAAAATGAAATTCTAGTGGGAGATTTTACTGAACAAGAGGTTTACGACGCAAAATTTCAAATGGAAAAAAATAAAGTGCCTGGCCCTGATGGTTTTCCGGCGGAATTTTATCAAAAAGTATGGGATGTTATAAAAGTAGATCTAATGGATTTGTTCAAGGTTTTTCAAGATGGAAGTCTGCCATTGTTTCAACTTAACTTTGGAACAATAATTCTGTTACCAAAGAAAGAAAATGATGTTCAAATTCAACAGTACCGACCTATTTGTTTGTTAAATGTAAGCTTCAAGATCTTTACAAAAGTGGGCACTAATAGAGTTACAAAGGTAGCTCATTCGGTTGTGACGGCTTTCATGCCAGGTCGACATATTTTAGAAGGGGTACTTGTGTTGCACAAAACCATTCATGAATTACATCATAGAAAATTAGATGGTGTTTTGTTGAAAATTGACTTCGAAAAGGCGTATGATAAGGTGAATTGGGACTTCTTGCAGCAAACAATGCGAATGAAAGGTTTCGACCCTAAATGGTGTAGATGGGTACAAGAATTCATAAGTAGAGGGAGTGTGGGTATTCGAGTTAACGATGACATAGGGCATTACTTCCAGACGAAAAAGAGGCTTTGACAAGGCGATCCCCTCTCTCCGATTCTTTTTAATATTTTAGCGGATATGCTTGCTATCATTATCCAGAGGGCAAAGGAGCATGGTCAAGTGGATGGCCTCATTCCGCATTTAGTCGATGGTGGAGTTTCGATTCTGCAATATGCACATGACACAATTATTTTCATGGAGAATAACTTGGAGAAGGCTCTAAATATGAAATTAATTCTATATCTCTTTGAGCAACTTTCGGGACTAAAAATCAATTTTCACAAAAGCGAATTATATTGTTTCGGTCAAGCAAAGGATTTGGA
The DNA here is from genome assembly GCA_007115705.1 of Dactylis glomerata. Taxonomy (NCBI): domain Eukaryota; kingdom Viridiplantae; phylum Streptophyta; class Magnoliopsida; order Poales; family Poaceae; genus Dactylis; species Dactylis glomerata. The sequence continues at coordinate 4,916,260 of QXEO01000450.1, forward strand.
AGATAGCTACAAAGGGTTATTTGGGTGTGAATCCGGGTCTTTTCCTCTTAAGTATTTAGAAATCCCGATTCACTTTAGACGTTTGAAAAATGGGGAGTGGAAACCAGTAGAAGACAGATTTGAAACCAAATTGAGTAACTGGATTGGAAAGCTTCTGTCCTATGGGGACTAGCTTAATACCCGTGCGTTGCTACGGTATACACAAGTACTTTCTAACCGCAAATATCATATATAACCGTAAATATTATATATTATAAAAATACATGTTAAGATAGCTATGTAATACATGCGGAGGAGCTTTATTTTAGAAGAAGGATAGCGCCTATTTAAATGGGCTATTAAGTTCTATTTGGACGAAATTTGCCCACAGCTGCATAAATAACCCAATAATCTCGGGGAGAATAAATGTCAAGATAAATAAGGAGAGAATAAATGACTATCTTTACATCCCTAATTAATCGTTAATAAATAAGGAGAGAAGACCTGTCTTTTTTTGTTAGGGGTAGAATCGGAACTCAAATGTTGTATGTCGAGTGGGTGGCTTCACCACCAACTCGAATCTTATAGGTAAGATAGGTTGATTCTAATCAACTCGGTTCTCACTAGCCTTCCGATATTTATGCTATCCTTCTTCGAGATTCCCATTGGGGTTAGAAAACGTTTAGATTACTATAGATCAAGATTTTTTTGGGAAAGAGAAGAAAATAAAAAGAAGTATAGGTTGACAAAATGGAATATTATATGCCGACCCAAGGAGCAAGGGGGTCTCGGAATAGAGGTTTTAGAACTCAAAAATAAATGTCTTCTAGCCAAGTGGCTGTTTAAAATCCTAAATGAACAAGGTGTTTGGCAAGAGCTTATTAAAAATAAGTATTTACACTCCCAAACGTTATCTCAAGTTTTGGCCAAACCTGGTGATTCTCCTTTTTGGAAAGGTTTATTGAAAGTAAAGGAAGATTTTTTCGATCGTGGGTCTTTTGAGGTGGGTAACGGTGAGAATACACGCTTTTGGGAGGATAAGTGGCTCGGAGACAAGTCTTTAGCTCAGCAACATCCTTCTTTATATGGCGTAGTTCAGCGTAAACAAGTTACGGTTGCCTCGGTTCTAGGCCAGAACCCACTTGGCATCGAGTTTCGTAGGAGTCTAACGGGTTTTAGATGGGAACGTTGGCTCCATTTGGTGAGTAGACTTATGGCTGTTAGTCTATCATCTGAACATGACAAGTTTGTTTGGAGTCTCACCACCTCAGGTGTGTTCACAGTTAAATCAATGTACCTTGATTACATGAATGGGCATACTAAATATCTAAAAAAGTACATATGGAAAATGAAGGTACCTTTGAAGATCAAGATTTTCATGTGGTTCTTTCATAGAAAGGTAATTCTTACAAAGGACAATCTTCTAAAAAGGAATTGGAATGGTAATACTTGATGTTGTTTCTGCGATATGAATGAGACCATTCAACATTTATTTTTTGAGTGCCCATTAGCAAAAATTATCTGGCATATTATTCATATGACGTTTGGCCTACCACCCCCTAAAAATGTTAAGAATCTCTTTGGCAATTGGTTAGCTGGCATTGACAAGCGAGATGTCAAGCAAATTCGAGTTGGGGTGTGTGCTATTATCTGGGCTATCTGGAATGCACGAAATGATAAAGTTTTTAACAAAGCAAGTGCTTCTTCTATTTTGCAGGTTATACCGGTGGCTTCCCATTGGATCCGTATGTGGTCCTATCTGCAGCCTGCGGAGGTTCGGGAGGCCATGGATATTGGGTGCAACCGTTTGGAGACGGTCGCACGGGTCTTATTCAGCCAATTCGGTTGGCGGCGTTATAATCGCATTACGGCATGCTGAGCTCTAGTGGTCTTGTGTTGTGGATTTTTAGGTGGTTAATCTTTGTAGCCACTTTGAGTGATCCTTGAGATGTAATAATCACTTTTGAACCTTGGTGAATAAGTTAATAAATACCGGCCATATGCATCGATTTGATGCAGAGGCTGGGGACTGCCCCTTTTTGAAAAAAAAAAGTTAGAGCTGACATCATTCATTTCTTATTGCAGTTTTTGATGAGATCCCACCTATAAGCAGGATAGATGGACACTCTTTATTCATTGCAAACTAGAGTTACATGTGACTGGTTATTTCAGAATTGAATTGTTTTGCTTTTTTTACAACATGCACTCTTTATTCATTGCAAATTATATTTGCATCATTTAACGGGATGATGGCCTATGCAATATTCTCTATGGCTCAAAGTCACTGTAGTATCCATTGGAATGAGATCAGCTATAGAGGAACAAAAAATACAAAAGCTGGAATCTTTCAAGCATTATATGTTTATTTGATAGTAGAATATTATTTCAACAAATATTTTTTTTTAGCTTGAGAACTTAATAGGAAATATTTTTATTTAGTTTGTACAATAAAGTTTTCTGCATACGTCAAACGTGCATTGCACGTGCACGATTACTAGTCCAGGTGAAAAACAAAAAAGGTCCAAGTTTCATTCTTAAATAAACCGTGATGGGTCAGCAATAAACACACATGATGGCCCCAATCGGAAAAGCTTCACCTTTTTTATGGTTCTTTTTTTTCGAGTCAACAGCCTGTTGAATTTTATTAAGAGAGGGTGAGATTCGAACCCGGGCTGGCTAGCTCAGCATTACATGGGCTAGCCAGTAAGACCCCAGACCTTTCTTTAAAAAAAAAAGGTAGGCTGCTGCGATACAACATGCCTAGTGTTCTTTCGGTAGCGAGACGGCCCTGAGCTCCTCGTGGATCTTGAGTGTAGCCTTCAACCTAGCTCTTGTGTGAGCAACTCTACAAGCTGACGATGCGGTGTCCTCCGACCCTGGACGAGAGAGCAAAGTGGTCTCTTCAGCGTTAAAGATCGAAGGTCTGGAAATGTGGCCTCAATCCCAGGGATCTTGTGTGTTTGTTTTCTGTTTTGATCAGCGTCTTGTACCAAATTGGCCGAATGGAGCTTTATTAATTTATAATCGAACACTTCATTGTCTTTTATCTAAAAATAAACACACAGGAAACAGATCGTACATGGTATATATCGGGTCGCAATGTACGTAATAATGACCCTCCAAAAGTAGTGGCAGCATGATAGAACTTAAAAAACGCAGCAGGCAACCAAGCACTACACACCCTTAGGTAATCTGTTACGTTACGTTCCCAGTTCGACAAAGAGGCTCTAGCTAGGTTTCAGGAATTGAGCGGCCGCCGGTATACAGTTCACATCGAACTCACACGCTATCCCTCCATACTCAAATGCTTCGATGACTTGCGGACTCTGCTTTTTTTATTTTATTAAACTAGCATGACGGCCCTCGCAAATGCGAAGTCAATGCCCTTTATTTTTAATTATTTAGTCTTGTTCCTCTTTAATTATTTATAATCATGCATATTTGTATTATCTCATTAAGATGTGATATGGTTTTCTAATACCCAAGATTCTATGGTTTTGTAATACCCAAGATTACTTTACCTTTTTTCAAAAGGTAAAGTAATCTTGCAACCACAAGCTAAAGATTATTAAAAAAATTAGGACATGTGATATAGTATTTTACTTAGATTATGATGTATGGTGATGATAATGTTATAATATCCAAAACAATCGATTATAATATTTGGAACCATAAATGTATTTTCCTAATACTCTTAGATGTTTCTTTCCTCTCATTTGTCGTACTTGCAAGAGCCACCGTTCATTTTTTATGTATATTATTACGGGTTAAATTTAATCCAGTTGCTACTCCCTTCATTCCTGTATATAGGACAATTTTTTGGCTAAAAATTCAATAAAGAGGGTGTGTTTCATGTTGCAATACTTGTATGAATTTTTTTTAGGGTTTTCATTATGTTTAATAAAAAATCCTCTACTTTCTCTCATCAATTAACAAAGGTTAATCCTGCCCAAACTTGGTGTATTTTTTTTGATTCATGTGCTTTCTTTAATTAGCTTTAGTAAAATTTATCACCATCTTGAACTTCACATATAAATCGAGTCGTATTCTGTATTGACGAAATAAGAGATCTAATTTTAGTATTTAAGAGAAAAAATTTACTCATAAATGTGTTGCGTTTATATAGAATTTCCATATCTTATGTACGTGCTTGATAGTTAATACATAGGTGACCATATGCGTGAATATCTTGCACGCACGAAACATGCTATTTATGTAGGATTTTAGACATATTGTTGTAGAGTAAGTATATTCATTGTCCTATATTTGCTTCTGTATTCTCTTTGTACCCAGAAATAAATTTGTTTCATTGCTATTATAGGTGCCGTTTTCAATTTTTGGTAGATATACATTGGTTGACATCCAAAAATCTCCCTAAAAAAAGAACACATCCAATATCCCAATCAACACATTTGGGCCAGCTGGTTTTGTATTCCTGGTTGGTATTTTTTTTTCGGATTAATGGGTATGCACGTTTTTCATATTTGCCCGTACATGTCAGCCTATTTTGCTGACTTTTTTTTCTTCCCATATTTGTTTGTACTTGTGCGAGCTTATTTGCCTGTACTGCTAGCCTATTTTGCTATATTTTGGTACACAGCCAATATTACGTAACTCTTTTTGACTTTTAATCTCTACCATGAATTTTAGATCTAACAATCACTATAATTCTAATGATGTGGCTTAACGTGGTATCTCTATTTAACAGACCCCGTATTATGCTTTTAGTATATAGTAGATAGCGCACCGTGCTGCCTTGCCTCCTTGGTGATGCAAGGTGGCCTACTAGTCGGCCATATATATATTCGGTACAACCTGATTCTTGTTCCTCAGCCACCCAGCAACTTCACGCATGGTTGGCCATGCTGCTGGAATGTCGTTAATGCAGAACAGTGCTATGCGAATGCATCTTTTTATGTCCGAAAATTGTGACCCATCAGCGGCTTCTTCTACCTGTGGGTGAATACACTTTGCCATGTTGCCCGTACGCACATAATCCCGCACCTACGGAAAGAAAAATCGTTAATAAATCCTAAATCTTGTAAATGCGGCTGTAAAAGAGCTTGGTCGCAACGGCTTGATTTGGTCCGGAATGTGTCTACACGCACACATGCTTTACATACCCACGTAGTTAGAGGAATCTTAACATCATTGTACTTCTGCCCCGTGATGATCTCAAGGAGGAAGATACCATATGAATAGACGACGGAGAATTTGTCATGGCGGCTCTTATATTCTGGAGGTGCGGATCTCCTGAAAAAGGTTAAAATGTAGAGGGGCTTCATACCAAAATTAACCCCGAAAGATGAAGAAGTAAGAAATTTTGGCCACACACCTTTGGACTATGCTTATTGCTCCCATATGTAAAGACATATGAATGACGTCGTTCTCGTGCAGGTAAGCGAGACCATCCGCAATACATCGAATAATGTCGGAGCACTGCTGCCATACCTCATTATTTCCTTTGGATCTGTCTGAAAAATACTAACAAGATCCACTACAAGAAAAATAGCCTGTAGAGACATTATTTTTGGTAGCTAGAGACATTATCATTGTCTCTACAATGGAGTAGAGGCACTTCGTCTGGTGTCACATAAGTGCCACTACATGCAGTGTCCCTAGGACTAAAAGACACTTCCATAATGTCTTTAGATATTATAAGACATTTCAAAGAGGCACTTTGTATTGTCTCTGCATTCTATAAGACATTAGTAAAGGCATTCATTCTGTCACTATTTATATGGAAAAATAATTTATAAAAACGTTGGTAGCAATCCTTGAACTCAAGACCTTCAAGTAAAGGTCATACTAACCCAACCACTTAGCTTCACACAACATCTTGTTAATACACATTAGAAAACTCTTATGGGACTATGTTACATGCCTAAAAATGCCTCTATAGAATGTAAATAGTGTCTCAAACCGTGTCTCTAACTATGATGTAAGGACACTTTATGAAGTGTCTTTAATAATGCCTCTACATGATTTCTCGCGACACTTATTTAGTGTCTCATACAATGCCTTTTAACACTCATTTGATACTTACAAGATAAATGTCTCAACTAGTGTCTCTAGATTTAAGACACTCAACCTTGTGTCTATAATAAGTGTCCCTACTTCAAGGAAAGTGTCTCTACATGATTATTTAACAATTTTATAAAGGCAAATCATAAGTGCCTCTAGAGAAGTGCCGCTACAAGCAGTTTTTGTTGTAGTGATCAATCCATGGTAGTAATTCGCTATCACTAAAAAGTGACTCGTAAATATGGATACTTGTATGAATGGAGATATCAGTTGGAAGAAGCATGCCATGTCTGCGGCCTCGTGAGCTCCCAGCGGATTCCTCATAAACCATATAGAGAAATCCTCCATGATAAGAATATCCGAGAAGTTCCAGTCTATGCTTATGTTCAATATTCTTTGCCGTGCCACAGACTCGAATTTCATTTTCAGCACATGATGTTGCTACACTGGGTCCGATCCTATATGCTATTGCAGGAGCTCCATCATGTAATTTAACCTGAAAAGAGTATTCAGAAAGTTCATGCTTCTAATGTTGATCGATTATGCCTCTAAAATAAAGGGGAATATTGGTAGACATGACATAAAACATTAGTACCATGTAGAGTTTCAGGCACAACCCAATAATAGTGTGATAGAGATGGATGTGGTTGTGAAGAACCGAGAGTAGAGATTTGGGTCCGTATCTAGTCCACATTAAACTATCTATGAGGTATTAGTGAATAATGGAGGGAGTAAAAGAGTTAACTAAACTTGTTGAGATTAGGGTAACCAACTCAAGATGGAACGCTGATATCAACCAAAATAGGGTTAATTGCTGATTACGAAGACAATTTTTTTTGCATTATCGAATAATTAAAAAGATGCTCAGTTAAGTAGAGGAAAACCGGGATAAAACCACATAATAAGGGCCAAGGTCAGACAAGCACTAACAGGGCCACACCCACTCCACCAATAGGGCCAAGCCCACTCAAGACCCAATAACAATATGACCATGACAACTCCCATTGACGGCGAGGTGAAGGCCACCAAAGGTGCCAACCACACAAACACAAGACAAATGGTGAGCCGCTCGTCACGACTGATGTGAGAGGAGCAGACCGGGGACGCTCCTTAGAGGTGAAGAGGCCCGCAGTCCACAAGACCCTGTGCCATGCATAAGAAACACCAGACATGCCCATGACCAACACCTAGAGCAACATCGTAGCCCACATGACGCAAGGTCAAATACTCTCTATGTTGCACAATTCTTGGAGCCGCCGCCCTGACTTCAATCGCTCTGTCAAGACCTGCTTGATCCACCAAGACTACCTTCTAGAGCCGCAACCCTAAGATAGCACCTCTCGCTCTCGAATTGCAATGTTGTACGACCTAGCTGCCCACAACCCAAGCTGCATAGGGAACTACCTGCATACCACAGTCACCACACCACGTCCAAGGGTGCTGCCTCAACATACTCTAGACCGCCCCTGTAGGATGTGTCGACCGAGCCGACAACCTCACCGCACTAGCGACACAAAATTAACGTCCAAGCCATGGCCACCAACTGCTCCGCACCATAAAACTATTGTCCACCATGGTTTCCAATGATGCTGCCTTGACGTGCAACCATCATGCACTAGGAGGCACTGACCCGACATCCACCAACCTAGCAACAAGAGAAGCACGTGCCAACAACTGAATGCAGGTCAGCCAAGATGACGCCCCCAAGAGGGTAGCAACATTGCCACCAACGTACCCGCCTACGAATCCAGAGCTAGGGATTCCTCTCAGAAATCCCAAACCCCACAAAGGTGTAGATGGAGCTCCACGGTAAGTTCCTCCATGGAGAAAAACAACACAGGTACGCCGCTGTCTGAAACTACAAGTTGATTCTAGCTTTTCACCTGGAACTCCTCCATGAACCCAAGGGGGAAGCCAAATATATCTCCAACACCAAAGCAATCAAATCATTGGCGCCCCACATGAAACAGAACATTTCTTCCTCGATATCCACCTAATACCAACTCGTGACGTATCTGAAGGGAATATGCCCGAGAGGCAATAATAAAATAGTTATATCTTATTCCATGTTTTTTTATAAATGTTTATTTTTCATGCTATAATTGTATTAATTGGAAACATTAATACATGTGTGTCTAATAAAAAAATAGAGAGTTCCAAGTAAAGCTTCTCATTTAACTAGCTCATTGATTAACTGATGATCAAGGTTTCCTGACCATGAACATTGGGTGTTGTTAATAACGGGGTCACTTCATTAGAAGAATGATGTGATGAACACACACCAAAGCAGGTATAGCAATACGATCAAGTTATTAAGTTTATATTGTTGTATCTAACTCATACAGAGTAACCATAATACTTAGACCATGAGATCATGTCAATCACTAACACCAGAGGAGTACTCTGAAAGTATTAGTTGTGGCTCATAGATCAAGAGTGGGATTTATCCATCTAGATGACGAAGAGATATACTCTAGTCCCTCTCGCTCTCGGTGATATCACATTGACACCGCTTGCAAGCACGTCACTAGGTCACATGAATGTCATATCACAGATCGAGTAAAGAATACTAGTCGGTAAGGGTTTAAACTAGGTATGGTTGATACCGATAATCAGATCTCAGACGAGTAAACTATCGTGGGACAAAGGAATTTGTTAAAACATTTATGGTTTGCACGATCATAAGATTCATCGTTGAATGTGTGGGAGTCATTACGGATCTCTAGACCCTGCTGTTGATTATTGATTAGAGATGTGTCTCGATCATATCTGCATTATCCGCAAACCGTAGGGTGAAAGGGGATATATGTCGATATTTGTTAATTACTGTAATTGACAAATCCTGAAATAAATTTTTTATTTAATGAGAGAATCATTTAATTTAGTGGAGAGTCCACTTACTTAAATGGCATTTGAGTGGGTGTGAGTGGAGCTTCCACCCACATAATTAGGGAAGAGGTGGGGGCACCTCATGTGGCCACCGGCCACCCTTGGGCTGCCCCTACCCTATATAAGGTGGGGTGGGAGCTCTCTCCTCCATACACCAATGCTTGCAAAGGATCTCTCCCTCCTCTACTGGTTTCCATGGTTTTTGAATTACCGAAGATCATGGTAAAGTAGTTTCTCTGGTGGATCTACTGCTTCCGCTGCCCCGCTAGAATGAGGGAACAAAGGTCGTCTTCGAGCTGTACGTGTGACCGAGTGCAGAAGTGCTGCCTGATTGTGGTGCTCGTCTTCATCATGATTTTGAGATCGGTATGTGATCCTCTACACCACCCATGAGAACCGTTCTCGTTGACAAAACTTTTGGTCTTTAAGGGTGTGTCCTTCTTGACCACGGTTTACCCGTTACTTGTATCTCCTAGATTATATCTTGGCGGTTTTGTTCGTAGGAAAGTTTTTATTTTCTATGCTAGAAACCCATCAATATCCGCACATCACCTCTTGCTCCAACGGTCAATATCACTACAACCAGACAACAGATTTTGCAAGTTCGGATTCAAACCATCACGACCTTCCAACTTGGCATAACCGCCTAGACCATACCCAGGGTCGCCACCCTAGTATCCTTGTCCCAGCTACCACCACATCGGAGATACACATCCTGCACGATGGTCACGACAACAACAACCAGCAGGGGGCGTAGAGCACGGTCGAGCCACATAGCAGCAACCAACAGTTCGTCGCTTGCCGCCTGGGCGTCGCCCACTGCAGTGCTAGCGGCGGCCGCCGCCACACAAGATCTCTGCAGCCTACTCCTTGCCGCCCCGTTTCCAAACGCAGCTGCCGGCAGCCCGTTAGCCAAGACTATGCAACACACCCTCCTCCTCCACCTTTGGGGCAGGGGCTACCGCTTATGCGGCAGTTGCCAACGGCAGAGGCGGAAGAAGGACGGGGTGGAACCGAGCTGAGAAGTAGCACATGAGCGTTGTTTCGAAACGCACAAGGTCTAAATGCCGAATTTTAAGCCCCGCCGTTTGGAACAAATGAACTCAAAACATAGGAATAGAAAAATGCAAAAATTAAGATTTTATGTATCCCGAATTCCTATAGACACCAAAACCACATGAAAACTTCAAAACTGTTGTTTGGAAGTCGCACATGAAAAACAGAGAAATTGTAGAGGCAAAGAGATGAAAACATGAGGTCTCACCTCATATTAGCTTTCCTCCAAAAGTCATGTGAAATAGCCTATTTTATAGAGTTTCAAAGGAACAGAGGATTCCGATTTGTTTGTTTCAAACAAAACCATAGATATTTTTCCTACAGAAATCCTATCCTCCAAAATTTCAATGCTTTTTCTTTGTTCCAATGGGGCCTTAATGTGAAAAGGGATAAGCAGAACTACTGCAAGCCGTTGGTCGTCCTAGGGATGAAAACGGAGCGAAAACGGACGGAACTAAGTGCTGCCACATTTGTTTTTATACTTTTATGCGGAAGCAGAAACGAATACGGAAACACCAGAAACAAATATGAAAACAGATATTGTCGGAAACAAATATGGAACGAATACGGTGCAGACGCAGACGAAAAGCAGATGATTGTCGGAACCCAGAGACCACCTGAATCATGCAGAAAAAGTCAAGAAAATCAAAAAACTTGTGCCCTAAACCTATCACGGTTACTCGGTGTAATGGGGGAGTAGGAGATGGGTTGCTTTGACGGTTCAGTATGACAAGGTTACATATTGGGCCTGCTAAATTGTCTATCAAAATAACCATAAACGGAAATTCCATATCAGTCGAAAACGGAAGTTTCCGTTTCCGCCTCTGTTCCACCGGAAAACGCTGTTTCGTTTCTGTTTCCACTTCCGCCAAAGAATTTCTGTTTCCGTTTCCGTTCCGCAAAATTCCGTTTTCATTTTCATATATTCATTCTATTTCCATTTTTTTGCGGAAAAGTCGGAAAGTTTCGGCTCCACTTTCATCCCTAGGTCGTCCATTACCAACCGGTCTGGGTTAATTAACGCCCTATTTATGCGCCTCATTGTTCCTTCATTGTTAGTGCATGGTAGGAGTAGGTAGAACTGAAGATACTTGAAATTAGATTAGGCAACCAACAGATAAAATTGCCAAGTAAGAAATTATGTTAGGTTGCATAATTTTCACATGCCGCTCCACTAGTTGTACAAAGATGACGTGATGTTTATAGGACTCTGGCTGAATGATGATATAATTTGGAAAGCATTTAGCAAGACAGGCATATGGGTTACCTTATACAATGGCAAGTCCTTTATCATGGCATCCAAGTGAGAAATACCGCAACTTGAGGAACCTGTTGCAAGAACAACACTTACATTTACGTATACAAATGCGAAACAGTAAGACTATCATCGCTACAGAATAAGCTACTTCCTTCGATCTATAATACTCTTCACTGATATAGATGTATCTAGACACATTTTAGTGGTAGATACATCCGTATTAGAGAAGAGTAATATGGGTCAGAGAAAGTACTTAATTTTCAATAGCTAAGTGCCAGGTAATGAGGCGTCGTTTAGAACCTATATGCGTCCATGGGATGCAGAATATGTCTGTTTCGGTTCAGATAGAAAAATAAAAGCAATCTTACATGAATAATACTTCTCCTTTATTGATCTGTCATATGGATCCTCCTGAAATGTGTACAGATTAAAGAAAAGAACAAAAGAAGACTCGAACAGCTTGATTTCTTCAGAAATGGGCGTAAGCAGTTTTCTACTGTATATGAGTAAAATGAGATGGCCAACTTACAGCAATGGAACCTGTTATCAATACCGGGCCAGGACTATATCTTTTTTCTTCCACATTGCCCAGCGTCTCCTTATTTATCTTCCCTGTCCCATATTCTTTTTTTCTCTCACCATATTTTTTTTCTTCCACGTCTTCATTTTCTCTCCGCTTCTCTCTGTCGTTCTGTGTGTCCTTATGCTGCTTTCCCTTCCTAATTTCTTTTTTTCTCTCATCCTCTCTTTTTTCTTCCTCATATTTCTCTCCTCTCCGCTTCTCTCTGTCGACCTCATTCCTCTCACCTCTTCTATTTTCTCTTTTTCTCTCGCCTTTAGTGGCCTCATCCCTCTCTGTCGGCCTCATTCCTCTCAAGATGACCTACAATAAATTCGTTAGATCTGAATTTCTTTTTCCGTAACTAGTAGCATATCCTAAGTACATACTACTCCGGAGACACGATTCGTATTCATTTATTCTTTGGGAAAGAAATGGTGTCGCTCTGATGATTGATCTTTTCCACAGAACAAGGGAAAGCATAAGTACCGTTGAGGGCGCCGGTTGACGTGAGGTCATCTCCATACTATCTATAATTGTCTGGTTTGCTTCCTTCAGCTTCTTGGACATCATCTCCTGGCAATCTCTGATGAGACTAAGGGCTTTTTGCATGTCCTTTCCGAGATTACCCAGTGACGACATGCGCATGCCCGAAGCCATGATCTTCGTGTTGTTGTCAGCTGAGTCGAGCATATCAAAAAATTTCCCCACGTTCTCTCGAATACTGGAGCACAGCTCCTTATTATCCTCAAGTGAACAGAGTGCACGCTTGATCTCGCCCCCAAGTTTGTTGATCGTCCGCTCAGGGGGGTCCATTTTATCTAGAGAGTACGTGCAATCAACAGGTCAAATGAATAATAATGAAGTTAAACAAGTAATCTGTCAGATTAATGTCCGTTATCTTCTAAATGGAAGAAGTAGTAAGTCAAATGCATCAAGCGTGTCTATCCCACAAAAAAGACATCAACATTGCATGGGTGCAGTCAAGAACATCTCGTTCTGTGTGCCCATCCGTTTACTTTTTCGCCGAGACGGAATGTTGAATTGGCATATAGTAGTTCGAATAATCAGGCGGATGGAGTGGATGCATATGCCGTTAGACATGGAATCATGTGTACTAGATACTGCCGGCCGGACACTGCCAAACATCTGATTAATTTACGCACTAATAAGCACATAAGTTCTTTAGACAGCAAGTAATCAGATTGATTTTTGTTGTATTGGTATATCCTAGCTAGTGCCAGACTAGTGGCTTTTATTATATAATAAGTTTCTTTCTGAAGAATTTTTGATCTCGTTTTCGATTAAAAAAAGCCAAACGCAGTGCAGGCAACATGGATCTCACGATATCAACACCTATTTGCGTCCTGATCGCGGGGTAGTTTAGACTAGTTCATGCGATGGATCAATTTACGGAAATCTAAGTGCCCACCCAGCTCCGTAATCTGCAAAAGAACGGAAAATAACACCCGAAGTTTTGCAGGAGATTTCTCCTTCTTTGTGAGGCTAACAACAGATCGAAGATAGCTAGAAGAGGTTATTTTGTGCTCTGCAAATCTTACAGAACAAGATCTAAGAGCAACAAGGACATGATTTTTCTTAGAGAAGAGGGCAGAATGCCCCAGATTTCATTTCGAAATCAGAAAGCACCAAGGTCTTGCATCTGGTTAATTTAAGGTCAACCAGGGAACCCAAAAACAAACAAGCAGAACGACAATCTGGACGGAAACTCTTGTTGGCCACACTCAAGTCAAGATATACAAGCTAAAATTTAACGAAACTAGATCGATAACAAGAACAGAGTAGGGAGAATTGCTAACCTACAGACCAGTCTGCAAAGGGAAAGCGTCTTCTTGATGGCAAGATGGAGGCTTCAAATCACGAGAACGACTATTTGTTTCTAGTGCCGTCTCTTCTTCTACTGGTGGGAGTAGGTGGTGGGAGTGTCCTCTACGTCGTTGCCCCAAGTTTCTCTGAGCGTGACGAATTGAGCATGAAAGAAAAAGGGCCGCGCTAGCCGTCCGATGCATATCTAAAGGCTAGGAATGACATGCATGTCGCTTTTTCCACCTGCCCTGTGCATGCACGTCGCTTTCTTAAATGCGTCAGTTCACTTTTTCCTTTTGCGTGCACTTCCCTTTACCTAGCGATGCGTGTAGTCGATCGTGGAGGAGGTTTTTTCTGACTTCTTTCACAGTAAGTATATTACTCGCCACAAAAAACGGTATGTATTACAGCGAATTTTCACAATATTTTTTCAAATTTTTTTGTTACAATAGTATAAAAAAGGTTCAAAACATTTCGAAAAAAGTAAGCAACAAAAGTGAGTAAAATGTAGCTTTTAAAATTCAAAGTAATGTTACAAAAACATATTTTCCTGCAACAAATAGATTTTCAAATTACAATAGAAATCCCCACCAATTTTATTTCTAATCTAAATCACAAGTGATTACAACAAAAAATCATGTGTTTATAGCAATAAAAAGTTGCTAAGAAATTTTTTTGCTACAAATTCATTACCAACAAATATCTATTTCAATAGAAATTACAAACTACGGCAGCGAAAAATGATATGTTTGAATTAGTAAAAAAGCAGTCAACCAACAATTTTTTTACTACAAATTTAGCTGCAACAAAAATCAGAGGTGATTACAACAACATAAACGTGTGTTTACTACATTTTGAAGAAGCATGTAAGAATCTCGCATCTGATTTTACAACAAAATATGTACGGGTATGTAGCAATTTGAACCACGTAGACAACATCTGCACTGTCTCTCCGGCTATCGAAACCATCGGTGGCATTGATACGTCTCAAACGTATCTATAATTTTTGATGCTTCATGCTTGTTTATGCACCATTTGCCTTGTGTTTTGTTACACTTCGTGACATTTTTATGTGTTTTCTGGAACTAACCTATTGACGAGATGCCACAGTGCCAGTTCCCTGTTCTGCTATTTTTGTTTTTCAGAAAAGCTACACAAGAAATATTATCGAAATTGGATGAAACAAAAGCCGAACCTCCTTTTTTCCCGGACGCAGGATGAAGACCGAAGGAGAGCCGGAGGGGGGCTAGGGAGCAGCCACACCTAGGACTGGCGCGCCCCCCTTGCCCGCGCGAGGGGGTGGTGTGGGCCCCCTGGCCACCCTCTGACACCGCCTCTCCGCCCATATAAAGCCTTCCGACTCCAAAACCCTAAATCGATCGGCAATTTTCCAGAAGAAGTCCTGCAGCTCCGCCGCCGCCACCGACGAGATTCGGCGGACAGAAGTCTCTATTCTGGCACCCTGGCGGGACGGGGAAGTACCCCCAGAGTTATCTCCATCGCCTCCACCGTCGTCTCCATCAACTTCACCGCCATCTCCATCGATGTTACTGTCTCCCATGATGAGGAGGGAGTAGTTCTCCCCCGGGGATGAGAGCTCTACCGGTAGCTATGTGGTTCACCTCTCTCTCTCTCTCTCTCATGATGTGATCTATATGTGATCATGAGCTTTGTATCTAGTTGAATTGGTAGATGCTATTCTTCATATATTATGCTACTCCCGTGCTTTATTATTGTAATCTTTGGAGACACCTTGTACCATGATGTGAAGGTGACAGTATGCACATTATGTGTGTCTCTTTGGCTAGTGTCTCTATAAATTGTTGGTATTTGTTGGAACCATCTAGTGCCCTCAAGGTGATAGTATGGGGCAATCTAGTTTGGGGAAATGCAAACTTTAAGGAGTGCTTCGTAGCCCTACACATGATTAGTGTTCGTTATCCATTGGAGAATAGTTTAGAGTTGGATAGTGAAGATAGATATTTATGTGTTCAATTATGTTATCTTTGTTGAGAGTGTCCACTAGTGAAAGTATGATCCCTAGGCCTTGTTTCCAAGCATTGAAACACTGTTTATATTCAGTTCTGTTACATGTTTGCTCGCAGCGATATTTATTTCAGATTGCATTCTTGCATTTACTGCTTATAATCATCCATATTACTTGTATTTCACTATCTCTTTGTCGAACTAGTGCACCTATACATCTGACAAGTGTATTAGGTGTGTTGGGGACACAAGAGACTTCTTGTATCGTAATTGCAGGGTTGCTTGAGAGGGATAGCTTTGACCTTGATGCCTGGTTGATGACCAGCCCGTTGGGAACCCCAAGAGGAAGGTGTGATAAATATAGCAGCAAGATTTTCCCTTAGTTATGAAACCAAGGTATGTCGATCAGGAGAGGAGCAAACAAATGACTGAAGGTGATGCTTGCTAGCTTGCGACAGCTCAGGACAATTTATAGGGCGCCTCGTCCAAGCTTTGCTTTGCTAGCTGCAATGCGGAACCTGCACACAACACAACCAAATACTTTGTTCCCAACTTACGATGAGGTTGTCAATCTCACCGGTTTGCTTGAAACAAAGGGTATGAGCGTATCAAGTGGAAAGTGATAATAGTATGTGAGTAAAGTAAACAGTGCGAGTAAAGTAAACAGGTGATAGCAATATAAAGGAAATAGGACCGGGGTCCACAGTTCACTAGCAGTGTCTCTCCATAAGATAAAATAACATATGCTGGGTAAACAAATTACAGAGGATCACTATGAGATTTACTCTGGGCATTACAACAAAATACATAGACCGCCATCCAACTGCATCTATGACTAATAATCCACTCACGGGGATATCATCCGAACACCCCATGAGTATTAAGTTGCGAACAACAGATAACTGCATTAAGCAAAGTGTGTAATGTAAACAAAGCATATACCCTCGAGCATATGAATGTTGTTTTCCCCCTAGTAGCAACAGCACATCTACAACCTTAGAGGTTTCTGTCACTCCCCCAGATTAAATAGAGGCATGAACCCACTATCGAGCATAAATACCCCCTCTTGGAGTCACTAGCAACTACTCGGCCAAGATAGCTACTAACAATGGAGAGCATGCAAGATCATAAACAACATAGAGATAACAAAAGATAAATTTCAGTACTTCAACTCAAGCATAACACCAATATTCATCAGATCCCAACAAACCAAACATGTAGAATTACATAACGGTGATCTCAATCATGTAGGGCAGCTCATGAGATCTAAACATGAAGCACATGGTGGAGAAGACAACCATCTAGCTACTGCTATGGACCCATAGTCCAAGGTAGACTACTCACTCATCGCTCCAGAGGCAAGCATGGCGATGAAGAAGACCTCCGGTGGCGATTCCCCTCTCCGGCAGGGTGCCGGGAAGAGCTTCTGGACCCTCCCAATCTTCGGGTCGACGGCGGCGGTGGATCGCGATGTGTTCTGGAAAACTGATCGGGTACTTAGGTTTTTCCCATCAGGGGGTCTTTATAGGTGAAGGGGCATCGTCAGAAGTGGACCGAGGCGGTCTCACACATAGGGGGCGTGGCCCAGCCCATGGCCGCACCGCCCTGGTGTGAGGGCCCCTCGTGGCCCCACTCCAACTCCTCTTCGGTTCTCTAGAAGCTTCGGTAAATTTCTGGGCGACTGGCTTTGGTTTCGTCCAATTCCGAGAATATTTCCTGTGTAACTTTTCTGAAACACAAAAACAACAGAAAACAGGGAACTGGCGCTGTGGCGACTTGTTAATAGGTTAGTTTCAGAAAATGCATAAAAGTGTCACGAAGTGTAACGAAACATTAGGCAAATGATGTAAAAACAAGCATGGAGCATCAAAAATTATGGATACGTTGGAGACGTATCAGACCTCCTCCTCCCTGAGTTCGATAAACCTTGGGTGATCCACTTAAGGGAAACTTGTTGTTGTTCTACAAACCTCTGCACTTGGAGGCCCAACACTGTGTACAAGAATAGACACGTGCGTAGACATCGAGCTCTTTTCTGGCGCCGTTGCCGGGAGGTAAGGTAAAAGGTACTCACATCCTCGTGTGTGAGTGCTCGAAGTTATTTCCTTTAGATTCTGCAATTATATCTTTTTATTTCTTGTTTTTATTTTCACTAGTTAGGCTTAATGGAAAACAAAGAGTTTTATAGTATTTTTCCTGCGTTAGGATATGAAGTGATTGAAGAGAAAATTGAAAAACCTTTGGAGCTTTATTCGCATGCTAATAGCAATGTTATTTTTATGAATTCTTTGAACACCGTTATTGACAATGCTATAGAAAAGTCTAAGCTTGGGGAAGCTGGTTTTGATAAGCATGATATTTTTAGTTCCCCAGCTTTAGTGGAGAAAATTCGCTCTGATGATATTTTATCTCCCATATGTGATAATTCTAATGATGCTTGTGATCCTCATCCTTTTAAAATACCTATGAAAATTGTTGAACGTGCTATGAATAACTGCTATTTAGGGGATGGAACTGTTCATCATGGTGATTATTTGCTCTTTATACATGAATTATGTGAGTTGTTCAAGTGTGCATGTATTTCAACAAGTCGAGTTAAGAGGAAGCTATTCTCTTTATCACTAAAGGGCAGAGCTGCGGAATGGTATAAGACGCTGAAGGATGGCCAATCTATTGGCTGGGAGGAAATTGTACCTCTCTTTTATTCTAAATTCTATCCTTCTAGTGAGATTCATAAAGATAGGAATTATATTTATAATTTTCATCCTCATGATGGAGAAAGCATTGATCAAGCATGGGGAAGATTGAAGTCACCAATGCTCAAATGTCCCATTCATGAGCTCCCCCGTAATATTGTTATTAATAATTTTTAGGACCTGTCTACGCATCGCGCGTGCGACATACGACATCCTCCATCGCACACAAAAAACGGCGTCCCGGTCGGGACCAGGGAAAAGCGGACTGCTCCATTGCTCGCTCCGACTAAGAGCATCGCTCCCACAGGCTACCGCGCTGCCCGGCCAACCATGCTCTCCGCTGGCCTCCCGTTCAGACACCGGCTGCTTACCGTCCAGACAACCGTCCCCGTCGCCGACCTGCCGTCCAGACGAGCGCCCTCGCCGTCGGCCTACCGTCCAGACGAGCGTCTCCCGCCACCGGCCTCCCGTCTAGGCACGCGCCCTCTCCGCCGGCCTTCCGTCCAGGCGCGCGCCCCCGCCGCCAGTCTTCCCTCCAGACGCGCGCCCCCGCCGCCGGCCTGCCGTCCAGACGAGCGTCCCCCGCCGCCGGCCTCCCGTCCAGGCGCGAGCCCCCTCCGTCGGTCTTCCGTCCAGGCGCGTGACCCCGCCACCAGCCTTACCTCCAGACGCCCGCCCCCGCTGCCGGCCTCCCCTCGGCTTCCGTCGAGCGCGTACAGGCTGTAGACCGCGTGTGCGAGGAAGAAGATAAAGGACAGAGGAGACAGGTATTGAGTGGTAGGTCCAACATGAAAGAAAAAGCTTGTACTTGCCAAATTAATTGTTGCCTAAAATCTTATAAATTTGCTATAAAAGCTGGTTTTTTGCCTAGCCGTAGCTGCCTAAAAATCACACATAGGTGTCAATTCGTTGCCTAAAATCATATAATTATTGCTAAAAACTTGTTTATTGCCTACCCGTTGTTGCCTAAAAATCACATATGGGGCTTCAGCATCGCCGACATTGCTCTCCGAAATTTTTGCCACATCCGACAATCATCCCATACTCTCGTCAGACAACACTACTTTGTGGTATTGGTTGCATTTTACTTGTTAACTATTATTTTTAAGTATTGTAGACAATATCACAACAATTGGTGGATAACTTTGTTTCAGTAGTAGACGGTTACATAGTGGTATGCAACTTTCAACTTT
Organism: Dactylis glomerata; assembly: GCA_007115705.1. Classification (NCBI taxonomy): domain Eukaryota; kingdom Viridiplantae; phylum Streptophyta; class Magnoliopsida; order Poales; family Poaceae; genus Dactylis; species Dactylis glomerata. Next base: position 4,935,727 of record QXEO01000450.1, read on the forward strand.
GGTGCGTGATAATGCAACTTTGATTCGTGACGAGGCAAGTTTGGTGTGTGGTGAAACAACTTTGATGCCCTATAGGATTGTTGGTATATGACATCTCAATTCATATGATTTTTCTGTTCTTGTGATTTTTCTATCCTGTGTCTAAAACATAGCCTTAATGTTGTGCTAATATTTTTTGCAATGGTTACATTGTTATAATTTACCTTTTATCTTGATTAAGTTGCCTATGAATAGTAGGGCAACTTATTGACACCAGTATGAAACTTTACAACACCGATAGATAAATTCTAAAAAGATAAGCAACTTAAAAAAAAGTGGAGGGAACTTATCAACAACGATAATAGACAAGTTATTAACAATGGTATGCAATTTGAACATGTAATTTCACAAAAAATAGAGATAGGGAACTTCCATAATGTGTAGGTAATTTCACAACTTTGGTAGGCAACTTTATAACAACTAGAAAAACTTACCATCTTCATAGGTAACTTGCAAACAACAGTAGGGAAGTTCGCATCAACACTAGGCAACTTTAGTGAAGCTATAAGCAACTTCAATTCAGCGATAGACGACTTTGCTGCAAAGGTATGTAACTTCGATGTTGAGGTAGACAACTTTGCTACAGAGGTATGAAACTTTGGTACAGAGGTAGGTAATTTCAGAACAGCGGTGAGCAAGTTTGCATCAACACTCGGAACTTTAGAGCAACTATAAGAACCTTCGATGCAGTGATAGGTAGTTCAGTTGTAGTAGTACACCAACTTCAAGGCATTGGTATGAAACTTTGCAATAGAGAAGTATGCAAATATCTGCATCGGTAGGCATCGTCGTTGTAGATGTAGGCAACTTCACAATAGCGGTCAACAAGTTCACATCAACAGTAAAAACCTCATAACAATGACAGACAATTTTGCAACAATGGTAGGTAACTTCAGAACAAGTAAAACCAGTTGCTTTCCATTGTTCCTAAGACAAGAAAACTATACACTTTATATCAAGCAATAGAGAAAACAACAGTAGGCAACTTTGCAACAACACTATTCCATCCAATCCATTATTACTTATCGCTAACATATATCTAGATACATTCATAGCAACAAGTAATTAGTGTCTAGATACATTCATAACGTCAAGTAATATGGATTGGAAGGAGGGGCAACTTAAGTGAAGTGGTCATCAATTTCATGAGTGTCTGTGTTAGGGAACTACACATCACCACCAATCATCTTTAATTGAGGTGTAGCCAGCTTCATTGCAGCGGCAGGCAACTTCAAAACATCAGTAGACGACTTCACTTTAATTATAGACAACTTTGCTATAATTGTAGACAACTTTACTTCAAAACATCAGTAGACGACTTTACTTTAATTGTAGACAATTTAATGCCATTATTAGGCAACTTCACATTATCGGAAAGCTAATTTATAAGTGTAATACAAAAGTGACTATAGAAACATTATTAAGGCGATAGACAATATCACAACAGACGTTATTGGGGGTAACTTCTGGGTGACAAACTAAAACTATTGAGCAACTACCATTAAGTATGTCATTGAGTAGGCAACAAATGGATAGAATTAAACAACTACTATGTGCTATAAGAAATTAATAGGAGGTAGGAAACTTTTAAAAATCGTTAGGCAACTTCACAACACCGTTAGACAATTTTGCACCAACAGTAAGAAAATTTATAACATCAATAGATGGACTTCATAACAATGGTAGACGACTTTATAACAAAAGATATGCAACTGACAACGATACACAACTTACCAAAAATAAAGTTAAGCAACTTCGCAATATAGCGGTACCAACTTAGCTATGACGGTAGGAATTTTGGGACAACCAAGTAACAGCTTAGAAACTTGGTATAGGCAACTTTTCCGTCTATATTGGCAAAATTGCAGGTATTTTTAGGCAAAGACATTAGTATACGTAGGCACTAGATAACACTTTGTAGCCCAGCCCAAGCCAGCCCAACGTAGCAGCCTGCTCCACCATTTTCTTCTCCTAGCAGCTCGTTGTGGAGCGCAGACAGCCCGACCGCTGTGCCGCCGTGGTCTGTCCGCGAGAATACGACCACGACGACCCCCCACCCCCGCCCTCGCGCCCTGTTGCTCTTGTATCCCATCCCCACTACAATTTGTGCTCTGCATGTCCCTACCGTGCTCCCCATGAGCTCCTGAGATGTCGCCGTCGAAGAACTCTCGAGCCGTTGTTCCTGAGATGTAGCTCGTGGTGGCAGCCGGCCACAAAGACCAGCATCTAGGGACGTGGGATGGGGACGCGGCCAGCTACAGCGATCAGTGGCAAGGGACGGGGGATGAGACGCGGTCGGCCACAATGGCCACTGGACAGGACGGAACGGGACGCGGCGGCGGCGGGAAGAAAGGACTTGGCCGCCGGCGGGGAGAATGGGGCGCGGCAGGGGGGCGAGAGCAAAATCCACCTCGACCTCGCCGGTGAGCACGGCCTCGCCGCTGCGCACGACGTCACCGGTTTGGCGCCCCGACCGCGCTCTCCTCCGATCTAAACCTTGACGAGGCCTCTGTCGTTGCGCTAGAATCGATAGAGAAGAAAGGAAGTGGGGAGGGGATGTCCAGCTCCGGAAGGCCCGCTCTAGACAAAAATCACCTGGCTCACGCGGTGGGCCACACACCCACGGGAGCGACACACAGATCGCCGCCTCGATCCTGCGGTCACAGCGCGTGCGACGAGAGACGCGTTTTATCGCAGCTGCGCCAGCAAGAAATTCCGTAATTTTTATGCAAGGCTTTCAGGACATTACAAGGACTATCTAGATGCCTGTTTTGAGGGGTCTTTCACAAGCAAGGCGGTTGAAGCCAAGTGGGAGCTACTTGAAATAATTCAAAGCAATATCGAAGATTGGGATTGCAACAAAGGTAAAGGATCAGGTATAAATTATGAGTATGATTGCATTAAGTCTTTCGCTGAAACTGCTGATTTTCAAGAGCTTAGTGCTAAGTATGGTCTTGATCCTCAAATTATGGTTGATTGCTTTAAAACCTTTGCTTCTCATATTAATGTTCCTAAAGGAAATGGGGACGTGTATCATGAACCTTTTAAAGATACTTGCATGGAAAGTGAAATTGTTATTGATGATTGCAATAAACATGCTCAAACTTCTGAAAGTACTATTTCTTATAAGCATGTTAATTTTTGTGGAGCACTTAGACCTTGTGAACAGAGTCACGTTAGAGAAGGATATTGTATCCACCACAAGAATAAAGAAACTAGAATGTGGGACAAGGCTCTAAATGAGCTTGGTGAAAAGGTTTGTACCCTCTATCCTTTTATTTGTGAACTTTGTTATAAAGTGGGTCATTTTAATTTTCAATGCTCAGGCCATGATAGTATCCTTTCTAATCCAATGAGTACTGCAAGTTTGTATTGCGATGACAAGATCACTCTCAATCAACATGATGAGCTTACTTTATTTTTGGGGTATGAAGAGTTATCTAGAAAAACTTCTTTGGAAGATATGAGTGCTTTTGATATTAATAGCATCCTGCACGGTTGTCATCTTTATTGTGTTAAAGATTGCCTCGCAAATACATACATACAAAATGTGATAAAAGAGGATGCTTTACCAAAATATGACAGGACTAATATGTGTTTTGTTCTTATTAATGAGAAGGAGGAATCCTCCAAAGTTTCATCTATTGTTTCTATCAATAAACTAGATTATGTGGAGAAGCTTCCTTTGAAGCCTCTCCCTCCTAAAGAAGGGAAGAAGAAGAAGAAGAAGGGAAGGAGTAAAAGGAGAGAGAAAACGGTATCTTCCCCTAAGCATGTTGCTCCTATTATAGTTTTTGATGAATCTGAACTTGATGATGTTCCTATGCCTGTTACCTATAATAGTGATCATGATTGGGAAAAGCACTCTACTTTTGATATTGAAAATCTTTTTGGTACTAATTTTGAAAATGTTGAGGTTAATAATTGTTGTACCATTAGTGCTATCCATGTTCCTTCCAATGATGATATGTTTACAAATGAACATGCTTTGGAAGATAGCTAATCTATTGCTTATGATGATTACAATGATGAGTATGATATTTTCAGTTCACCTACTTTTGAGGAGAAAATTAGTTATGATTACAATATGCCTCCTATTTTTGATGAATATGAATAATATTGATAGCAATATTGTTGAATTCGCTCCTACTATGATTAGTAAGAGTCACTATGTTTGTGTGGGGAGTATTAATTCTTTTATGCATGTGGCTCATGATAAGAATGTTTTATGTGATAGTTATATTGTCAATTCTATGCATGATGCTACTGAAAGTTATTATGAGAGAGGGAAACATGGTTTTATGCATCTCAATGATATTAAGTTTCCAATCTTTATGTTGACATTCTTGAAGTTGCACTTGTTTTGCCTTCCTATGCTTGTTGCTTTGTGCTTACATGACTTGTTTTCTTTACAAGACTCCTTTTCATAGGAAGTAGTTTAGATTTAAATATGTTTCATATTTGCTTTTTGATTCTCTCTCTTTCTTAAAGTTTTTTTATGGCGCCTTTGCTTTAAGCTCTTTTCTGGCGTTTATGTGAGCATCTTCTCAAATTACTGCGCCTAGCTCAAAGGCGTTAAAGAAAAACACTCTTGGGAGATAACCCAATGTTTTATTTTCAGTACTTTTTCTTTTTTTTTGAGTCTTAGAAGTTATTACTACTGTAATAACCTCTCCTTATCATTTTTATTTCGTTTTTGTGCCACGAAGAACCTCTAATTTGAGGAAGGTAAGATTTGGGGAAGATGTTGTCCTGAAATAGATTTTGGCGCTGCACCGTAAAAATTCGTGAAAATTCTCAGAATATATTTTTGATATGTGATTTCTTGTGCGCATGCCCCAGGTTATTTACAAACTTTTATTAGTTTTGCACTTTTCGATTTAAGCAACAGAAGGTCCTCTGAAAAATCGATCTTTTTCAGATGTTCTGTTTTAACAGATTTCTGCCACTATTTGTGTTTGCCTATCGATCTCTTTTTATTTTTGAGTTCTTTTGATCACAGAAGTTTTGAGGAAGTTACTATAGTAGCTTATGCTTTAATGGATGGTATATTTGAGTTTGAAACTGAACAAACAGAGTAGATTTACTATCATGCTTATACTAATGTTGCTAATAGAATTGTGTGAAGTTTTGTATGAAGGAAGTTTTCAAGTGTAGGGAAAGGAGAGTGATGAGATGAGATGAAGTATGGACAAAAGCTCAATCTTGGGGATACCCATTTCACCCCAAGAAATATCCAAGAGGTACAAGTGTCAAAGCTTGGGGATGCCCCGAGGCACCCCTTCTTCATCGGCAAAAATCAGGTCACCTTTCAAGACACTATATTTTTATTGCTTCGTATACTATGTGTTTTTCTTGAAGCGTCTTTATTCTTGCTTTCAATTTTCTTTTGTTTTGTTTGCTGCAATAAATGGTTGGATCACATCATATTTGCTTTGGAGAGCGACGCACTCCGTTTTTCATTGCCAAGAACACTCTAGTTTTCACTCTTATCTTTCAACGAGTGTTCTCTTTTTCTAATACTGCGTTTAGCTTTCGTTTTTCGCCTTGATTTTTGTTCAGATCTTGTTATATCTTTGCATAAAGGTGTATTTAGACCACTGGTCTATGTTGGTTTTCATCTCAAAAGAGTTGTTTCAAAAATGTTTGAATGGTGTTGGAAAAGAGAAAAAAAGTTTCATGCCTATAGTGGTACAAATGGGAGCTTGTTTAGACTGTGGCTTAGACTTTTGCATGTCATGCTTGATGTTATTTTGATAGTATGCTTAGTAGTTTTGCTGTAGCATGACTTGTCTCAAATGACCGAGATTGCTTAATGTGCCTTTGAAAGAATCATGCGTTGTTTTTATTATATGGGAGCATGTTATTGTGGTTTTCTCCTTTGATGCTTTATTTGGGTTGACTTGGCGCATGCTTACAACTTATTTGACTCTAACAAGTCGCCATATAGCCTCTATGATCATTTGATTTTTGACTTGTGATACCACTTTATGCTTCGGTTAATGATGTTTTGTCGCTATGCATGATTATGGCCGTTATTGCTCTCTTAGTTGGTCGCTCCCAGTCTTTTGCTAGCCTTCATTTTGTACTGAGAGAGAATACTTCTCATGCATCCAACTCCCAAAAACCAACTTTTTCAGTGTGTCCACCATACATACCTATTAGCAATTTGCTATTCCAAGTACATTCGACTTGCTTTTATCGATCCTTCAAATTAAACTTTTTGGTGTTATGTGAAAATTAGTCAGTAAAGCTCTCACGAACTTGACGGCACACCTTACTTTTTTTATTTTAATAATTTTGACCATTGTGGCTCTCTTATGTTGACGTTATGCTTGCAAGTTGTAAGTTGGAGGTTAGCCCAGCCATGCCGTCATGGGGCAAGCTTTCAACATTGCACTTATTTTCATTTAGTTGATATTGTGATCTTTTGTTTATGGATGCTTATCTTTGTGAAAGGAATTGGAAACTTGTTGAGTTCATGGAGTTTGCATATGTGTTAGAGAAATGCCTGGGCCTCTAATCTAAGCCATGCATCATTCATGGTGGAAATTTACAGCATGCCCATAGTGGACATTCGACGACGCATCTCAAAATAAAAAGCTATACCAAATGGTAAATAAAAGAGATTGCCGAGGTGTCCATTGTCTATTTGTCTTGTCATTTTGATATGGGCTTGTTCCATGTCATCGGGCAAGAGGTACCCGTTGGTGTTCTCGATGATACATGTATGTTTACAATGACAAGAACTTTCTTGGGACCTAAGTCGATTAGAATTATTTAAGTACTCATATTCACGGGACAGGAGATTTTCAACTTATAATTTGTTAAGCATATGCTTCATGATTGTACTCGTACAAGATGCCTATGATGGGGGCAATGAGAGCTCAAAGCTAGTAAGTATCATAATTTTTGGAGGTTTATAAAACTTGCAATCACTACTTCCCTCTGCGAAGGGCCTTTCTTTTACTTTTATGTTGAGTCTCCACCTTCTACCTTTATGCACCGTCTGAGAGAGCATAGTTATCATTCTGAGTTTAATGTGCATAGTCCCAAAATTTATTATTGATTGATTCATGATTATGGTTTTGCTTGTTCTTAAATTATCTGTGTCTAGTCGCCCTCTTAAACTTGAAGGTGTCCTATGCATTTATGTTTTGCTACTCCATGAAGGACAAGCTGAAAATCACTTTGCTATGTTTTTCTATATGGTTGAAACACACACTTGACTTTCAATGCTTCATTACTCATGATCTTTTGTTTGTGTTACTTTTCATGTTATAACATGATTGCTAAGTTTTATTGTCAAGATTATGTCTTTTATGCCCATGTTTAGAGTACTTTGATCTCAGCACTCAATGCTTTACATCGTTGATCAAGATTGTGTTGGTGCATGTCACCTCAAAAATTATTGTTTGTTATCACTTACCTACTTGAGGACGAGCAGGAGTTAAGCTTGGGGATGCTTGATACGTCTCAAACGTATCTATAATTTTTGATGCTCCATGCTTGTTTATGCACCATTTGCCTTGTGTTTCGTTACACTTCGTGGTGTTTTTATGCGTTTTCCAGAACTAACCTATTGACGAGATGTCACAGTGCCAGTTCCCTGTTTTCTGCTGTTTTTGTGTTTTAGAAAAGCTACACAGGAAATATTCTCAGAATTGGATGAAACAAAAGCCGAACCTCCTATTTTTCCCGGACGCAGGTGATGTCTACGCATTTCTATTCTTGTAGACACTTGTTGGGCCTCCAAGTGCAGAGGTTTGTAGAACAACAGCAAGTTTCCCTTAAATGGATCACCCAAGGTTTATCGAACTCAGGGAGGAAGAGGTCAAAGCTATCCCTCTCAAGCAACCCTGCAATTACGATACAGAAAGTCTCTTGTGTCCCCAACACACCCAATACACTTGTCAGATGTATAGGTGCACTAGTTCGGCGAAGAGATAGTGAAATACAAGTGGTATAGATGATTATAAGTAGTAACTGCAATATGGAATAAAAATCGCTGCGAGCAAACAAGTAACAAAACAGCAAGTAAACAGTGTGCAATGCTTGGAAACAAGGCCTAGGGGTCATACTTTCACTAGTGGACACACTCCCGACAATATAACATGATTGAACAAATAACTTCTCCTTGCTATAGTACTCTGAATTACTCTCCTATTGAATAACACTAATCATTGCGTAGTGGCTACAGAAGCACCCCTTAAAGTTCATCAAGTACTTGACAAACACCACTCATAGCGATACCCAAATCAAAGAACAACTCAAGATAGATATCATTGCAATTTAGACCAAGTACTAACACGGTGCACACACTATCAACATTACACCATGAAAGGAGGAATAGATCACTCAATACTATCATAGCAATAATTATTCTCATAATCCACAAGAGATCACAATCATAGCCTAAACCAAGTACCACCATGATGCACGCACTGTCACCGTTACACCATGGTAGGAGGAATAGATTACTTTAACAATCACCACTAGAGTACACATAATATCTGAATAATAACATCTGCTTGTTCAACATGATACAAAGCTCACGATCACATAAAGATCACATCATGGGAGAGAGAGGTGAATCACATAGCTACCGGTAGAGCCCTCAGCCCCGGGGATGAACTACTCCCTCCTCATCATAGGAGACAACAAGGTTGATGGAAATGGCGGTGAGGTCGATGGAGACGGCGAAGACGGCGATAGAGACCGATGGAGATGGCTCCGGGGGCACTTCCCCGTCCCGGCAGGGTGCCGGAACAGAGACTTCTGTCCCCCAAAATTCGTCGACGGTGGCGGCGGAGCTGCGGAACTGCTTCTGGAAAATTGCTGACTCTCTAGGGTTTTCCGTCCTGAGGCTTCTTATAGGCGAAGGGGGCGATGTCAGGAGTGGGGCCAAGCACCCTCACACGGGGCTCGCGCGGCCAGGGGCCTGGCCGCGCCACCCCTGTGTGTGGGGCCCTGGTGGCCCCCCTCCTACTCTCCTTCGGATCTCTGGAAGCTTCCGGGTAAAATAAGACTTCAGGAACTTGTTTCGTCCAATTCCGAGAATATTTCCTGTGTATCACTTCTGAAACACAAAAACAGCAGAAAATAGGGAACTGGCACTGTGGCATCTTGTCAATAGGTTAGTTCCGGAAAATGCATAAAAGTGCCACGAAGTGTAACGAAACAATAGACAAATGGTGTAAAAACAAGCATGGAGCATCAAAAATTATAGATACGTTTGAGACGTATCAGCAGGACGAAGACCAAAGGAGAGCCGGAGGGGGGCCTGGGAGCAGCCACACCTAGGGCTGGCACCCCCCCTTGCCCACGCGAGGGGGTGGTGTGGGCCCCCTGGCCGCCCTCAGATGCCGCCTCTCCACCTATTTAAAGCCTTTCGACTCTGAAACCCTAAATCGATCGGCAATTTTCCAGAAGAAGTCCTGCAGCTCCGCCGCCGCCACCGATGAGATTTGGGGGACAGAAGTCTCTGTTCCGGCACCCTGCCGGGACGGGGAAGTGCCCCTGGAGCCATCTTCATCGACTCCACCGCCGTCTCTATCAACTTCACCACCATCTCCATCGACGTTGCTGTCTCCCATGATGAGGAGGGAGTAGTTCTCCCCCAGGGCTGAGGGCTCTACCGGTAGCTATGTGGTTCACCTCTCTCTCCCATGATGTGATCTATATGTGATCATGAGCTTTGTATCTAGTTGAATTGGTAGATGCTATTCTTCATATATTATGCTACTCCCATGCTTTATTATTGTAATCTCCGGAGACACCTTGTACCATGATGTGAAGGTGACATTGTGCACATTATGTGTGTCTCTTTGGCTAGTGTCTGTATGAATTGTTGGTGTTTGTTGGAACCATCTAGTGCGCTCAAGGTGATAGTGTGGGGCAATCTAGTTTGGGAAAATACGAACTTTAAGGAGTGCTTCGTAGCCCTACACATGATTAGTGTTTGTTATCCATTGGAGAATAGTTTAGAGTTGCATAGTGAAGATAGATATTTATGTGTTCAATTATGTTATCTTTGTTGAGAGTGTCCACTAGTGAAAGTATGATCCCTAGGCCTTGTTTCGAAGCATTGAAACACCTTTTACATTCAGTTCTGTTACACGTTTGCTCGCAGTGATATTTATTTCAGATTGCATTTACTACTTATAATCATCCATATTACTTGTATTTCACTATCTCTTCGCCGAACTATTGCACTTATACATCTGAAAAGTGTATTGGGTGTGTTGGGGACACAAGAGACTTCTTGTATCGTAATTGCAGGGTTGCTTGAGAGGGATAGCTTTGACCTCCTCCTCCCTGAGTTCGATAAACCTTGGGTGATCCACTTAAGGGAAACTTGCTGCTGTTCTACAAACCTCTGCACTTGGAGGCCCAACACTGTCTACAAGAACAGACGCATGCGTAGACATCAGACATCGTCCCATAGTGGGTGGCATGGTTTGTTGCGTCATTCTTACCATTGGTGGCATTGTCTCTACGGTCGGTGGCAAGGAAGTGCACCAAACATACGGTCAATGGCATCGTCAGCACCGTCAACAACATCATCGCTAATGCATTCGACACGGCAAAGCAATCGTCCTAGATGGACACAAACATAAACCAAACTAGTGTAACACTTGTATTTTACCCGTTGTAGGAAATGCAAGCCAAACCTACTACCTAAGCATGCATCAACAGCATCGCACGTGCCTCATCGGCGGAGGAAGATGTATGTATCTCTCATTGCTTTGATTTTGTGACGGTATCCCGAGCCCTTGATATCTATGTCCGACCCGATGGTGGACATGGATCTGGTGTTGTTGTCAATACGCCTATACTCTTAGTAGCACGACGTTGATCCCAATAATGAATGTGTTGATACATTGGTCCTTTGTCTAGAGAGTAGGCCAGTATCCGAGAGCGGGGGAGACACCGAGAATGTTGGACTCGTGACGCACTGCCATCGCTTGTCATGATATATAGTTGGCTTTGGAGGTAATTATGTGTATTTGTTGAACATTATTGCATTTTTTACGAAAAGGCAGCCTGGCTTATTTTTCATTCATCAGTTGATAGAGAGCACAAGATGTTCAAAGCGGAAAGGAAAAGAAAAGAAAAAAAAGAGGGCTAAAAGGCTAGAAACTTAAGTCGGCCAGGCTCTCTTGGTCGGTGAAGCAGCATCTCAAATGCCCTGGGCCTTGCAGCGTCTCTCCAGGTTTTGGCATCGTCCAGTATGTGGGCATGGATCTCGTTCAGCGATGACGCACGATTTTGGACAATACGTGAATACCACTCCTTCCAGATGGACCACCAGGTCAATTGAACCAAGGCGCCCCAGTGCTTCCTCCTTGCTGTGTTCTGGAGCCGGTAGTCGAGCAAAGCCACGACTGGAGCTGCAAGGTGGTGCTATTGGTGCCAAATTTTGACCCCACAGTTCAGCCGTCAGCAAGACTCGATGTCAAATCCTACTAGTGCCGGAGCATGTTGCCAGCAAATGAAGCGACTTTTCTGGCTCGCTCAAGCATAAGACGCATGCGGCATTGTGCGGCATCCTTTTTCTTCTTATGCAGTCCGATGTGTGACGTACGCCGTCCTCCGATTCAGGACAAGAGAGCGGACTGCTCTCTTCGGCATTAGAGAAGGTCTAGGAATGTCGCCTCAACCCTGGGGACCTTTCGTGTTTGTTTTCAAGGCAGAGCTGATTCTTTGATGCTTCATCTGCGTCGTCTCCTCGAGCCGGCTCGAGGAGAGCATAATCGGCTATTAGCTTCTTATTTTCTCTTTGCTATGTGTGTTGCGTTGTAATCTATTTTGATCAACACCTTGTATCAAATTAGTTGGATGGAGCTGCATTAATTTAAAGCCGGGCACTTAAGTGCGTCTTATCTAAAAAGTAAACACACATGAAACAGATCACACAGGGTATGTCGGGTCAGCAAGTTATAATTTCCTAATGACCGCTTCAAATTTGTAGTAGCAGCATAATAGAACATAAAGAAACGCACTTTGATATGCACGCAACCAGCCACTGCACACCCTTAGGTATCTGCTACGTTCCCGGTTCGATAAAGAGGCTCCAGGTTTCAGAAATTGAGGGCCCGCCGTTGTACAGTTCACACATTCCACACCGAACTCACACTCGCTATCCCTCGATACTCAATGCTTCGATGACTTGCGGACTCAGCATTTTTTTGAATTCCGCTACGTTCCCGGTTCGATAAAGAGGCTCCAGGTTTCAGAAATTGAGGGCCCGCCGGTGTACAGTTCACACATTCCACACCGAACTCACACTCGCTATCCCTCGATACTCAATGCTTCGATGACTTGCGGACTCAGCATTTTTTTGAATTCCACACTGTGCTGCCTCCTTGGACGGTTTTGGGCTTAATGATAGTATCCTTGGTGATGCAACCTGGCTTATATATACTAGGTATGGGGAGTGGACTAATGTAGACCGAGCTACATCTAGCTCTTTATTTTTGAATATATAAAATTTATATTTTAAAGTTTCAAAAAAAATTAAAACAAAATTTTTGTGATAGGCAATGTTGAATGCTACAAACCGGTATAAATCTCAATATGTAATTCTTATATTCTAGGCTACACATTATATAGTGTTGAAATGTGTACTATTCACTATATAATATATCAGCTTTTATCTTTTTTGTGTAAACTAGAATATAAAGTATTTCATATTGAGATTTGTACCTATTTGTAGTATTCAACATTGCCTATCATAAAAATTTTGTTTTAATTTTTTTTGAAAATTTAAAATACAAATTTCATATATTTAAAAATAAAGAGCTACATGTAGCTCGGTCTAGGTTTTGAGTTTCCCGTAAAACCTGGTTCTTGTTTCTCAGCCACCCAACAACTTCACGCATGGTTGGCCGTATATCTGGATCCTTTTTAACGCAGAGCAGTGCTATGCGAATGCATCTTTTTATGTCCTCAATTTGTGCCCCAACAGCGGCTTCTTTTACCTCTGGGTCAATGCACTTTATAATGTTGCTCCCAAGCGCATGTTGCAACACCTGCGGAAAGAAAAATCGTTATATATCATCATCTTGTAGGCGCGGATGTAAAAATGCTTTGGTCGCAACGTCTTGATTTGGTCTGGAATGTGCATATCCTCTGAAAAAGATTAAAATGTGGAGGGGCTTCATACCAAAATGAACTCCGAAATTGTACTACATGGGGTGGGATTCGACAGACTGAGTTAATCTTTCGCAGATGAACAAGAAATTTTTGTCACGCAACCTTTGGACTATGCTTATTGTTGTCGGATGTAAAGACTCGTGTAGATAAATGAAACCATCGGCAATGCATAGAATAATGTCGGAGCACTGCTGTGGTGACCCAGCATACCACTGCAAGTTGTAGTAGGTAAGTTGTTGACATAACACTCGTGAAGTACCATTTCACAAATATTACATCCCTTAGAGTGGTACAACAGAAACATAGCGATTTTTATTCAAGCACTTAATATTACAAGCCACAACCTTACAAAGGACTCCAGTTCCTCCTCGATCCAAAGAGGAACACTAGTAGATTCTACTTTGTTACTATAAACCTTAACTAAGACTGAAAGAAGTAGACTAAACATGATAACTGGCTCAAGTCACTTTATTCTATAAGGTTTGGTGCGACTCAAGCTACTATTCTAAACTACTAGTTGTCGGCCTCCTCCTCGGTTCCTTCGCTATTCCCATAGGCGATGGTGTAATTCAGGCCTTCGACTCCACCAGAAAGGTCCGGCTCTTCGTAGTAGACTTCCTCGTAGTCCTCCGATGCTCCTTCAGTTTCCTCATTCTGGTCCTCCGAGTCTAAGCAAGGGTTAAGAGGGAATAAGGTGAGTAACGAGTGTTACCCAACAAGTTTATTTAATAGTATAGAGGTGTTTGATACAATAGCTACGACCTAGACTCGAAAGTTTTAGGTCAAATGCAGTTTTCATAATCATTTGTTCAAAGATTGCTTTTATTCAAAAGAACTATGTTCGTTAGTCTTCACAGGTTGATTAGAGCTTCGATTGACTCCTTTCCTGCCGCATTCGTAGCTTCTTCCCGGAACAGGGAGTGACATGGATATGCCTTTCAGGTACCCACGGATTAGTATACCGGGTCCGGCCCATTATAGAGGTGGAAGAGCATAAGGACTCGAAGATTGACTTGGAGATGAAGAAGGAAGGTTATAATCCGTATTCGACTAGGACACTTGTAAAACCTAGCCTGGTTGCATATATAAAGCCAGGCAGGCGCGCCCTTAAAAAGATATCTCATAGACAACGAAACACATTATAGCATACAAGATAGATTAGACATAGACTAGATACAAAACTCCGCCTACGACGGCACCCTGTAAACACCCTTGTGATCATATACTAGATTGCTAGCAGGATATAGCGATCCTCCACCGCGGGGACGTGAACCTGGGTACATCGTATACCAATCTTGATCCCGGAATCTCTAGTCGTTTCTCTTCCCCCGATCCTAAGTCCTTTATTTAGGATATTTGTCGAGTTAACCCTCGTCAATTGGCGCCGACCGTGGGGATCGCGACGACTGGGTTTTGTTATTCGGGCGGGATCCTTCAACTTTTTTTGTCGACAAGATCAATAAATTTTGCGGCTGCCGACAGCAACAGCCAGATCGCATCGTCTCGTCGAGTCATACTCCATCAGCAGGCGAACTAGCCGAATCAGCTTCAACATGGCGTGATCGAGAGTTGCAACGTCAAGACAAGGATCGACAAGCAATTTCGGATACGAGTCTCGTCCGATCCGATGATTTCCCAGCTTGACTGCTCTAGGCGGAAGGAAAAAGGAGCCGACCAGCGACCGGTTAAGCTAGCGGATCAAGTCTCTCAAAGCAGAAATCGGTCAACATACAACAAGTTTCAAGGAAAGCTAGAAGCGATCGCTACTAGAAGCTCACGTAACAAAGCCAAAAACTGGATCAGTCTCAGAAAAGCACTTATCATAGCACTACTTGGACACGGATACCAAGAAAGAAGGATCAAACAAGATAATGAGCCTGAATCAGTTGCGCTCCAGCGCATCGATCAAATTTCAAGAAGGAAAAGAAAAAGCAAAAAATTGCTTGTACAGGCATATCTCCTCAGACGGGACAACATCAAGGCAGCTGAAAAAATATTCAGAAAGTTACCAGACTACACAGACAACTCGAAGAAAAATATTTTGACTACAACGGCGTGTCGCCTAACTGCTCGGACAACCCGAAGAAATATATTTTGACTACTTCGTCTTCAACATCGTCGACTACATCTACGTCAATTGCGGCTTGTTACGCTCGGGGGCTCGCCATCGCGCGCTCGCGCAAACTATCGGCAACGCTCGAGGGCTCGATATCAACTCACCCCGGAATGCAAAAAATTCACCCTCAAGACCTGCGATTTCGTCGACATCAGCAACGCAACGATCCCAGCGACGCTCGGGGGCTCGACAACAACTTCGCCTCCGATCGTGGCTGTGATCCTACAACAACAACTCGCCTCCCTCTACTTCATCGACTACGGCCGCGCCGACCGCAGCGCACCCGACAAAAGCTAAGTTTTCTTCTTCCAGGAGTCGATTATTATTTACTTTCGCCACACCCAACACTCGGGGGCTCCGCCATGAAAAATCATCTTGCATATCATTGACTTCGAAAAAAATTGCGAAAGCCCTAGTAGCTGTCGTTCCTTGTCGAATACTTGACAATTTAGTTTACAGTCGCATGAAGCTCGACTAACGGTTGGCAAGGCACAAAATCTTGGACGTCAGGCTAACGAAAAGGCTTAGCAAGTATCTTGAAATTCAAATGCGACAGACGCATCACATTACGTCTGACCTGAGTAGCTGATCGAGCCGTGAATGCATCAGGCTAACAAAAGGGTCTTACGTATGAGCAACAAAATTACACAAAAAACATCGAGTTTTTGTTTCACATACTACATCATTATTACAATATGCAAACGCAATATTTCTTCGAGAGACAAATTATTTCTCAATTATTCATATTTTCTGCAGGAGTCGACAAAATTATCAAGTCCTTCAACAGGAGTCAAACTTTATCGAGTAGTACAACTTGAGTCTATGCCCGGCTGCAAGCATCCGAACATAGACTCGGGGGCTACTCCCATCGGGAGCGCTGGCCGCGCACCCGATAGAAAGTCAATTTCGAGAGAAAGATTTCGACAAAAAGAGAAGAAGAAGAATATTTGAGCAAGGAAGAGATGAAGAAGAAGAAATTTGAGCCTATGATCGACTACAAGTATCCGACCATAGCCTCGGGGGCTACTCCCATCGGGAGCGCTGGTCACGCATCCGATGAAGATTTACTTCGGGAAGATCATCAATGAAGAGCGAGGAAGAAAATTTCGAGTCCATTATCGGTGGCAAGCACCAGAAACATTGACTCGACATTTCACTCCCATCGGGAGAGCAGATTCAAGAACCCGACGATTTCAGGAAGTCAAAGAATTGAAGTCAAAAATTATAGAAATAAAAGTTTTCAAGAAGTTGAAGTTTGATGAAGTCGAAGATTGAAGAAGTTGAAGTTTGATGAAGTCGAAAATTGAAGAAGTAGAAGAATTGAAGAAATCGAAGATTGAAGAAGTCGAAGATTGAAGAAGTTAAAAGGTTGAAAAAGTCGAAGATTAAAAAAGTCGAAGATTGAAAGAAGTCAAAGATTGAAGTTTTGAGACTCAACCCGAGTCTGCAACTCGAATTGAGTCTCGGGGGCTACTGACATGGATATGCCTTTCAGTTACCCATGGATTAGTATACCAGGTCTAGCCCATTATAGAGGTGGACTAGCATAAGGACTCGAAGATTGACTTGGAGATGAAAAAGGAAGGTTATAATCCATATTCGACTAGGACACTTGTAAAACCTAGCCTGGTTGCATATATAAAGCCAGGCAGGGGCGCCCTTAAAAAGATATCTCATAGACAACGAAACACATCATAGCATACAAGATCGATTAGACATAGACTAGATACAAAACTCCGCCTACGGCGGCACCCTGTAAACACCCTTGTGATCATATACTAGATTGCTAGCAGGATGTAGCGATCCTTCACCACGGGGACGTGAACCTGGGTACATCGTGTACCAATCTCGATCTTGGAATCTCTAGTCGTTGCTCTTCCCCCGATCCTAAGTCCTTCATCTAGGACATTTGTCGAGTTAACCCTCGTCAGGGAGTATCTTGATACTTTCTTACACTCTGCAGAGGTGGTCACTTGTACCTATGAGAGATCAAAACTTTGCTGCACAACCGGGCGTACTTTCCCGTCCATACTTCTTTTGTATGGGGCCCAGTTGATGATCCAAGTCAATCACCGTTCTTCTCCGCGACCCCGCAGGCCCACCCATTTGTAAGTCCATCCTCCCCTATACCACATATGTAGACTGATTGGCGCACTGGTCCTCCCCTTTACACTATGGACGCTCCCATAGGTAGACTGTTCCGGACCCAGATGCCCGCTCCTATACAATATGGGTAGACTGATCTGGATGACTCTTACAATCCATCATAGATCAATTAGGTAGTCTGTCCCCCCCATACTATAGATAGACTGGCAGGAAACGCATTTCCCCCTTTACTCTATAGTAGCCTAGGCAAGACAACCCTCGCTACTGATCTGTTGGCACGCGAGAGGGAAAAGATACAGCTAACTTTTCCGTCCTATTCCAGATCTCATGGTTGACCGTTATTTACGGCGCTAGAATCACTGGCGACATTTGTTATTAGTCCTAGGTAAACTTTTCAGTTGCAGTGGGACCTCCACCATACTCATACCATGGTCCCACTGCCCACCATCCTAGGGCAACAACCATTTCGGTCGAAACCACTACTTCATATTAATTATGAAGACAGAACCTTTTGCTTTTAAGTGAAGTAATAATAATACCACAGGTATATTTGCAAGTAATTTGGTAAAATTAAACAAGAGGTATGAGCAAGAGTGAACTTGCCTGCAAACTGCAAGGTAGTGCAGTTGGATTTGTTGAAATGACCCAGGACCTCGGGTTCTAGAAAACAACATCATTGTCCGGTAAGGGCAATGGTTAAAGATTCAAAAATGCATGCTTTATGGTGTGTGTTCAATTTTTTTATCCCCCTGAAGTGATTTATTTATTTGCTGACTTTATATATTGTTTTTATGATTTTAAAGAATATATGTTAATGGTATTCTCATTCAAGAATATTCATCAAATATTCTTGAATGGAATTTATTTTAAAGGGTTAAGAATTTACCAGATTTTTGTTAGATATCTCATAAGTTTTAATATTTTCAGAAAAATCATTTAACTCCTTTTTTCTTTTTGCACAAATAACTCATATGACTATTTTAACTTCAAATATTCTCAAAAGTCCTAGAAAGACTAAAAATAGCTATTTTCCATTTTTTAGTTATTTTTAGATATTTTTCTAGATTTGTTTTAATTAGATTAGGGTTTTTCTAGGATTTTAGCTATTAAAATAAAAAATGGCTGACAGCCCAGGCCCACTGGTCAGGTCAACCCTAGCGGGTTAGACCGGACCAGCCCGGCCCAGTCGGCCACCCCTCTCCCTCTCTCTCACTCGACCTAACCCTAATCGCTCTCCTCTCTCGGGCGACTATGAGTCGCCGACGACTTCGTCGCTTGATTCCGACGAGCTACGGCGAGCTCCGCCGTCGCCATGTGGGGCATCCGCTCCGCCTCTTCATGCTCTTTCTTCTGACCATGGTGATTCATCGGTTTCGCCGCTATTCATCGCCATCTCCTCCGCGCATCGCCCCAGTCGATCTCGCACCTGCAGCTTGATCTGCCCCGGCTTGACCTTGCTGGGGTTTCTGCCCCTCTTCTCGGCGCCTGCTGAGGTGTCTCTGCCACCTCGTCGGTTGGATGGCATGTCTGCAACCCCGGCGTCTTCCCCAGGTGTGGTGTTGTGCTTGGCCACTTGGTCGTGGGCACTGTGCTGCTCTGCCGTCGCCGTAGCCCACTGGATGGTGGCATTGCACCGCCACAACCGTGGCTGCGCCGATGGTGTCGCCGCCATGGTCTTCTTCCAGCTCCTCTGCGAGCTCACCTGTGAGTCTTCCTCCGACCTTCTTTCTCTCTGTGTTCATGACTTGGTGGCTGATGTCTACGCACGCGTCTGTTCTTGTAGACAATGTTGGGCCTCCAAGTGCAGAGGTTTGTAGAGCAGCAGCAAGTTCCCCTTAAGTGGATCACCCAAGGTTTATCAAACTCAGGGAGGAAGAGGTCAAAGCTATCCCTCTCAAGCAACCCTGCAATTACGATACAGAAAGTCTCTTGTGTCCCCAACACACCCAATACACTTGTCAGATGTATAGGTGCACTAGTTCGGCGAAGAGATAGTGAAATACAAGTGGTATGGATGATTATAAGTAGTAAATGCAATCTGGAATAAAAATGGCAGCAAGCAAACAAGTAACAAAACAGCAAGTAAACGGTGTGCAAAGCTTGGAAACAAGGCCTAGGGATCATACTTTCACTAGTGGACACACTCCCAACAAATATAACATAATTGAACAAATAAATAACTTCTCTTCACTATGCTACTCTGAATTACTTTCCTATTGAATAACACTAATCATTGCGTAGTGGCTACAGAAGCACCCCTTAAAGTTCATCAAGTACTTGACAAACACCACTCATAGAGATATCCAAATCAAATCACAACTCAAGATAAATATTATTGCAACTTAAACCAAGTACTAACACGGTGCACACACTTTCAACATTACACCATGAAAGGAGGAATAGATCACTTCAATACTATCATAGTGATAATTATTCTCATAATCCATAAGAGATCACAATCGTAGCCTAGACCAAGTATCACCATGATGCACACACTATCACCGTTACACCATGGCAGGAGGAATAGATTACTTTAATAACACCACTAGAGTACACATAATGATGAAGAGTAGCATCTACTTATTCAACATGATACAAAGCTCACGATCATATAAAGATCACATCATGGGAGAGAGAGGTGAACCACATAGCTACCGGTAGAGCCCTCAGCCCCGGGGGAGAACTACTCCCTCCTCATTATAGGAGACAGCAAGGTTGATGGAGATGGCGGTGAGGTCGATGGAGACGGCGGAGACGGCGATGGAGACCGATGGAGATGGCTCCGGGGGCACTTCCCCATCCCGGCAGGGTGCCGGAATAGAGACTTCTGTCCCCCGAAATTTGGCTTCGATGGCGGCGGCGCTGTGGAACTGTTCTAGAAATTTTGCCGACTCCCCTAGGGTTTTCCGTCTTGAGGCTTTATATAGGCAAAGGGGCACCGTTAGGGGGCTGCCAGGGCACCCTCACACATAGGGGGCACAGCCAGGGCCTGGGCCGCGCCGCCCTAGTGTGAGGGGCCCTCGTGGCCCCACTCTGTCTCCTCTTCGGTTCTCTGGAAGCTTCCGGGAAAAATAAGACTTCTAGAACTTGTTTCGTCCAATTCCGAGAACATTTCCTATGTAGCTTTTCTGAAACACAAAAACAGCAGAAAATAGGGAACTGGCACTGTGGCATCTAATCAATAGGTTAGTTTCAGAAATCGCATAAAAACGCCACGAAGTGTAATGAAAAAGAAGGCAAATGGTGTAAAAACAAGCATGGAGCATCAAAAATTATAGATACGTTTGAGACGTATCAGCATCCCCAAGCTTAACTCCTGCTCGTCCTCGAGTAGGTAAGTGATAACAAAAGAAATAATTTTTGAGGTGACATGTATCATCACAATTTGATCAACGAGGTAGAGCATTGAGTGATGAGATCAAAGAACTTAAAACATGGGCATGAAAGACATAATCTTGACAATAAGAAACTTAGCAATCATATTATAACATGAAAATGAACACAAACAAAAGATCATGAAAATGAAACAATGAAAGTCAAACGTGTGTTCAAATCATAAGGAAAAACGTATAAATGGTTTTCAGTTTGTCCTTAATGAGAGAGCAAAACATAAATGCATAGGACACCTTCAAGTTTAAGAGGGCGACTAGATGCAAATAATTTAAGAACAAGTGAAACCATTGTCATGAATCAATCAATGATAAACTTTGGGACAATGCACATTATACTCAAAATGACAACTATGCTCTCTTAATGGTGCATAAAGATAAAAGGTGGTGACTCAACATAAAAGTAAAAAGAAAGGCCCTTCGCAGAGGGAAGCGGTGATTAAACATGTGCTAGAGCTTTTCATTTGTAAAACAGAGAGATAAAAATTGGTTTTGAGAGGTGGTTATCTTTGTCAACGACTGGCAATGGGGTTCTTACTATCTTCCATACAAAAATGAAGCAAGTTTTGAGAGAGAGATTGGCACTTTTGTGCTCTTTTATAAAGCTTGGCACTCCTCCCCACCTTTTTTCCTTTCACAAACCGTGGCTAACCAATTCCATCGGGTGCCCACCAACATTCACATTCCATGGAGGAGTGCCTTTTTTTTTCTTTTTGGAATAAGCAATATGGAAGATAGCAAATCCTACCACTACGTCCCCATGAGCTGAAAACAGTGTCCCAAAACAAGAAGTATTTGGAAGGTTTTTTGAAAGGTAGCACATGAAAATTTACTTGGAATGGCTTGCAAATACCATGCATAGGAATTTATAGTGGACACAATGACAAACTTGGTTTTTAGGAGTTGGATGCACGAGTAGAGCTCATACTCAGTATAAAATGAGGGCTAGCAAAAGACTGGGAGCGACGAACTAAGAGAGCAATAACGGCCGTAATCATGCAAAGCGACAAAGCAACATTAAAAGAAGCATAAGATGGCATCAAAAGTCAAAAACTAAATGATCATAGAGGCTATAGGCGACTTATTTTGTAGTCAACATGGTGTAAGCATATGCCAAGTCAACCCAAATAAAGCATCAAAGGAGAAAACCAAATAAATGCTTAGATATAATAAAAACAACGCATGATTTTTCAAAGGCTCATTAAGCAATCTCAGTTATTTGAGACAAGTTATGCTACAGCAAAACCATGAAGCATACTATCAAAAAGACATCAAGCACGACATGCAAAAGCCTAGGCCGCAGTCTACACAAGCTCCTTCTTGTACCACTTTTTTTGCATAAAGCTTTTTCTCTTTACCAACACCATTCAAACTTTTTATAAATAACTCTTTTGATGAAAACCAATATGGATCAGAGGTCCAAATACACCTTTATGCAAAGATAAAGAAAGATCTAAACAAAAATCAAGGTGAAAAACAAGAGCTAAATGCAATAGCAGAAAAAGAGAACACTCGTTGAACGATAAGAGTGAAAACGGAGTGTTCTTGGCAAATGAAAAACGGAGCATGTCTCTCTCCAAACACATGATGTGATCCAAACATTTATTGCAGCAAACAAAGCAAAAGAAAACTGAAAACAAAAACAACTGATGCTCCAAGAAAAACGCATAGTGCATGAAGCAATAAAATATAGTGTTTTGAAAGGTGACCTAATTTTTGCCGATGAAGAAGGGGGTGCCTCGGGGGCATCCCCAAGATTTGACGCTTGTACTTCTTGGATATCTTGGGTTGATGCATGGGCATCCCCAAGCTTGAGCTTTTGTCCATTCTTCATCTCATCTCATCATTCTCCAATCCCTACACTTGAAAACCTCCTTCATACAAAACTAAACACAAATCTATTAGCAACATTAGTGTAAGCATAGTGATGAATCAACCCTTTTTGCTTCAGGTTTCAACCTAAAACCACCACATATTAAGCATATACTACTGTAGCAACTTCCCAAAAGTTCCGTGATCAAAAGAACAAAAAAATAAAGCGATAAAGCGGCAAACACAAATATTGGCAGAAATCTGTCAAAACAGAACAGCTGACAAAGGTTGAATTTTTAGAGCATTTTCTGTTGCTCAAATCAAAAAGTGTTCAACTAATGAAAGTTTGGATATAACCTGGGGCATATGCACAAGAAACCACAGGTCCAAAAGATATACAGAGAATGTTCACGAATTTTTACGGTGCAGCACCGAAAACAGTTTCAGGACAGCAACATCCCTAAATCTTACCTCACTCCAATTAGAGGCTTCTCTTGGCACAACAACGAAATAAAAAGGATAATGAGCGGTTATTACAGTAGTAATAACTTCCAAGACTCAAATAAAAGAAAAAGTACTGGAAATAAAACATTGGGTTATCTCCCAAGAGTGCTTTTCTTTAACGCCTTTGAGCTAGGCACGGTAATTTGCAAAGATGCTCATGTGGGCGCCATATAAGAGCTTGAGGCAAAGGCGCCATATAGGAACTTAAAGCAATAGAGAGCATCAAAAAACAGATATGAAATACATTTAAATCTAAACCACTTCCTATGCATAGGAATCTTGTAAGAAAATAAATCAACGAGGCACATAGTAGCAAGCATGGATAGATAAAACAAGTGCCACTTCAAGATTTGCAACATAAAGAGGGAAACTTAATATTGTTGAGATCCATCAAACCATGTTTCCCTCTCTCATAATAACTTTCAGTAGCATCATGAATAGAACTAACAATATAACTATCACATAAATCATCCCTATCATGAGCCACATGCATAAAAGAATTAATACTCCCCACATGAACAATCAGAGTAGGAGCAGATTCAACAGAATAGTTATTCTCATCACCATAATCATCAAAAATAGGAGGCATATTGTAATCATAACTAATTTTCTTCTCAAAAGTAGGTGAACTAAAAATATTATACTCATCATCATTGCCATCATAAACTAGAGGTTTAGTATCATCACAAGCTAAAGAACAGCTATTTCTCAAAGCATATTCATCAAACATATCATCATAAGAAGGAACATGGATAGTACTAATGGTACAACAATTATTAACCTTAGAATTGGTACCAAAAAGATTTTCAATATCAAAAGTAGAGTGCTTTTCCCAATCATGATCACTAACATAGGTAATAGGCATAGGAACATCATCCCGATCAATATTATCACATATGGGAGATAAAATATCATCAGAGCAAATTTTCTCCACTAAAGCTGGGGAACTAAAAATATCATGCTTAACAAAACCAGTTTCCCCAAGCTTAGACTTTTCTATAGCATTAGTAATAATAGTGTTCAAAACATTCATATTAACAACACTATTAGCATGCAAATTAAGCTCCAAAGGTTTTTCAATTTTCTCTTCAAACACTTCATATCTAAACTCAGGAAAAAGACTAAAGAACTCTTTGTTTTCCATTAAGCCTAACTAGTGAAAATAAAAATAAGAAACTAAAAGATGTAATTGCAAATCTAAAGGAAATAACTTCGAGCACTCACAAGCAACTAAAAGACTTAGTAGCCAAAGGATGTGAGTACCTTTTACCTTACCTCCCCAGCAACGGCGCCAGAAAAGAGCTTGATGTCTACGCACGCGTCTGTTCTTATAGACAGTGTTGGGCCTCCAAGTGTAGAGGTTTGTAGAGCAGCAGCAAGTTTCCCTTAAGTGGATCACCCAAGGTTTATCGAATTCAGGGAGGAAGAGGTCAAATCTATCCCTCTCAAGCAACCCTGCAATTACGATACAGAAAGTCTCTTGTGTCCCCAACACACCCAATACACTTGTCAGATGTATAGGTGCACTAGTTCGGCGAAGAGATAGTGAAATACAAGTGGTATGGATGATTATAAGTAGTAAATGCAATCTGGAATCAAAATGGCAGCAAGCAAATAAGTAACAAAACAGCAAGTAAACGGTGTGCAAAGCTTGGAAACAAGGCCTAGGGATCATACTTTCACTAGTGGACACACTCCCAACAAATATAACATAATTGAACAAATAAATAACTTCTCTTCACTATGCTACTCTGAATTACTCTCCTATTGAATAACACTAATCATTGCATAGTGGCTACAGAAGCACCCCTTAAAGTTCATCAAGTACTTGACAAACACCACTCATAGAGATATCCAAATCAAATCACAACTTAAGATAAATATTATTGCAACTTAAACCAAGTACTAACACGGTGCACACACTGTCAACATTACACCATGAAAGGAGGAATAGATCACTTCAATACTATCATAGTGATAATTATTCTCATAATCCATAAGAGATCACAATCGTAGCCTAGACCAAGTACCACCATGATGCACACACTGTCACCGTTACACCATGGCAGGAGGAATAGATTACTTTAATAACACCATTAGAGTACACATAATGATGAAGAGTAGCATCTACTTATTCAACATGATACAAAGCTCACGATCACATAAAGATCACATCATGGGAGAGAGAGGTGAACCACATAGCTACCGGTAGAGCCCTCAGCCCCGGGGGAGAACTACTCCCTCCTCATCATAGTAGACAGCAAGGTTGATGGAGATGGCGGTGAGGTTAATGGAGACAGCGGAGACGGCAATGGAGACCGATGGAGATGGCTCCGGGGGCACTTCCCTGTCCCGACAGGGTGCCAGAACAGAGACTTCTATCCCCTGAAATTTGGCTTCGACGGCGGCGGCGCTGCGGAACTGTTCTAGAAATTTCGCTGACTCCCCTAGGGTTTTCCATCTCGAGGCTTTATATAGGCGAAGGGGCGTCGTCAGGGGGCTGCCAGGGCACCCTCACACATAGGGGGCACGGCCAGGGCCTGGGCTGCGCCGCCCTGGTGTGTGGGGCCCTCGTAGCCCCACTCCGTCTCCTCTTTGGTTCTCTGGAAGCTTCCGGGGAAAATAAGACTTCTGAAACTTGTTTCGTCCAATTCCGAGAATATTTCCTGTGTAGCTTTTCTGAAACACAAAAACATCAGAAAATTGGGAACTGGCACTGTGGCATCTTGTCAATAGGTTAGTTCCAGAAATCACATAAAAATGCCACGAAGTGTAACGAAACAGAAGGCAAATGGTGTAAAAACAAGCATGGAGCATCAAAAATTATAGATACGTTTGAGACGTATCAGTGGCCTGGCCAGCGAGCCAGGCATGCTTGCCTACTGCTGCTATGCCATGCTTAATCTTGTGATTAGACTCTAGAATTTCTATGCTCGCCTCTACCTCCCGCTGCTGTTAGCTTTAGTGCATGTTTCAGTTAAGAATTTCTTAACTGAAGTTGATGGGATTCAGTTAACTTGCTTCTCCTCTGATGGTTGGCTTGTTTACATGCTGTATGTCTACTACTACTATTAGTTTTAGTTAAATATTCAGTTAAGAATCTCTTAACTGAATATTCAAAGTTCAGTTAGCTTGCTATCCAGTAGCTATGTGATATTAGCTTGATGATCTGCTTGTATGCTTGCTATTCAGTAACTATATGATGCTAACTGAATTAAAAGGTTGCAGTGTTAATTGCTGTCACTTAAGTTATGCTGTTGGTGATTTGCTGGAGTGTTTGTGGTGGTTTGCAGCAAGTGCTTGTTCACTGCTGCCAAGTCATGCTTATGCTGATGATCAAGTTTATGATGGCATGGGCATGCTTAGCTTGAGCTTGCTAGGAATTGTTCAATGATAATTTTATGTTGATTTATATGAACTGAACCATGTTTCAGTGATGATTTGATTGCATCAAGCAATCCATGCTTGAGTACTTTGCTACTAGTGGCTTTGCTTTGCTTCCTATAGCATGTTATATATATAACAACAAATAACTGCTATCATTGAGTTTGATTGTGGTACCTCCCTGTGAGGTGCACAATTATTTCTTGATGATTAGATAGATGGCTGCTGTCTTTGTGTTGCTGGTGCATGCTTTGGTGGCTTCTCATCAGTGACTAAATCATCATGTTGGCCAAACTAAATTACTGATAAGAACATATCTACATGATGATTTTAGTCTTAGCCAATGACGCATGGTCTGAGGCTCTATTCTTGGTGGCGCATAAATATTTGTGTTTCTTTTAACTGAATCTTCCTATGATGACTATATAGAGCATTTCTCTATAAGTCTGAGGAAGTATACCCCCAAAACCTCCTAAGTACTGCACTTGGTAGAAGGGTTTGGTGGTATGGGGTTTCTATCTTGTTGTTGATTTGGTTTATGCAAGAATCTTGATTCTTGCCATGATTTGGTTCATGGTATGCAATTTCTAAAGTATACCTTGATCCTTTGTTAGCTGCTATGGGTAGCTGGTTGTGATGTTGGTGATGCTCTTGATTGAGCTTTATCAAGTGCTCCTGGTACTTGCTCTGCTCCTCCCCAGGTAGCTTGCCCTGCACCTCCTTGGTGCTTGGCTCCCCTCCTTGCTTGCCCTGCACCTCCTTGGTGCTTGGCCTGTGACGAGGGTTAACTCGACAAATGTCCTAGATGAAGGACTTAGGATCGAGGGAAGAGCAACGACTAGAGATTCTGGGATCGAGATTGGTACACGATGTACCCAGGTTCACGTCCCCACGGTGGAGGATCGCTACATCCTGCTAGCAATCTAGTATATGATCACAAGGGTGTTTACAGGGTGCCGCCATAGGCGGAGTTTTGTATCTAGTCTATGTCTAATCTATCTTGTATGCTATGATGTGTTTCGTTGTCTATGAGATATCTTTTCAAGGGCGCCCCTGCCTGGCTTTATATATGCAACCAGGCTAGGTTTTACAAGTGTCCTAGTTGAATACGGATTATAACCTTCCTTCTTCATCTCCAAGTCAATCTTCGAGTCCTTATGCTAGTCCACCTCTATAATGGGCCAGACCCGGTATACTAATCCGTGGGTACCTGAAGGGCATACCCACATCAGTAGCCCCCGAGACTCTACTTGAGTCGCAGACTCGGGTTGAGTCTCCAAACTTCAACTTCCTCAATCTTCGACTTCTTCAAACTTTGACTTCTTGAAATCTTCGATTTCTTCAATCTTCGACTTCTTCAAACTTTGATTTCTTCAAACTTTGACTTCTTGAAAACTTTGATTTCTTCAATCTTCGACTTCTTCAAACTTCAACTTCTTGAATCTTTGATTTCTTCAATATTCGACTTGGCTAATGCAATGGCCAAAATCGTCGGGTTCTTGAATCCGCTCTGCCGATGGGAGTAAAATGTTGAGTCCATGGACTCGGAATTTTCTTCCTCATTCTTCTTGAAGTAATTCTTCATCGGTGCGCGACCAGCGCTCCCGATGGGAGTAGCCCCTAAGGCTATGGTCAAATACTTGTAGTCGATCATAGGCTCCAAGTTTCTTCTTCATCTCTTCTTGTCGAATTCTTTCTCGAAATTATCTTTCTATCTGGTGCGCGACCAGCGCTCTCGATGGGAGTAGCCCCTGAGTCTATGTTTGGATACTTGTAGCTGGGCATAGACTCAAGTTGTACTACTCAAAGAAGTTCGGCTCCTGTTGAAAGAATTGATGATTTTTTCGACTCCTGCAGAAAATATGAATAATTGTGAAATAATTTGTCTCTCAAAGAAATATTGTGTTTGCATATTGTAATGTTGATGTAGTATGTAAAACAAAAACTTGATGTTTTTTGTGCAATTTTGTTGCTCGTACGTAAGACCCTTTCGTTAGCCTGATGCACTTCACGGCTCGATCGGCTACTCAGGTCAGACGTAATGTGATGCGTTTGCCGCATTTGAATTTCAAGATACTTGCTAAGCCTTTTTGTTAGCCTGACGTCCAAGATTTTGTGCCTTGCCAACCGTTAGTCGAGCTTTATGCGATTGTAAACTAAATTGTCAAGTATTCGACAAGGAACGACAGCTACTGGGGCTTTCGCAATTTTTTCGAAGTCAATGATATGCAAGATGATTTTTCATGGCGGAGCCCCCGAGTGTTGAGTGTGGCGAAAGTAAATAATAATCGACTCCTGGAAGAAGAAAACTTAGCTTTTGTCGGGTGCGCCACGGTCGGCACGGCCGTAGTCGATGAAGTAGAGGGAGGCGAGTTGTTGTTGTAGAATCGCAGCCACGATCGGAGGCAAAGTTGTTGTCGAGCCCCTGAGCGTCGCTGGGATCGTTGCGTTGCTGATGTCGACGAAATCGCAGGTCTTGAGGGTGATTTTTTTGCACTCCGGGGTGAGTTGATGTCGAGCCCCCGAGCGTTGCCGATAGTTTGCGTGAGCACGCGACGGTGAGCCCCCGAGCGTAACAAGCCGCAGTTGACGCAGATGTAGTCGACGATGTTGAAGATGAAGTAGTCGAAATATATTTCTTCGGGTTGTCCGAGCAGTTAGGTGACACGCCGTTGTAGTCAAAATATTTTTCTTCGAGTTGTCTGTGTAGTCTGGTAACTTGCTGAATATGTTTTCAGCTGCCTTGATGTTGTCCCGTCTCAGGAGATATGCATGTACAAGCAATTTTTTGCTTTTTCTTTTCCTTCTTGAAATTTGATCGATGCGCTGGAGCGCAACTGATTCAGGCTCATTATCTTGTTTGATCCTTCTTTCTTGGTATCTGTGTCCAAGTAGTGCTATGATAAGTGCTTTTCTGAGACTAATCCATTTTTTGGCTTTGTTACGTGAGCTTCTAGTAGCGATCGCTTCTAGCTTTCCATGAAACTTGTTGTATGTTGACCGATTTCTGCTTTGAGAGACTTGATCCGCTAGCTTAACCGGTCGCTGGTCGGCTCCTTTGTCCTTCCGCCTAGAGCAGTCAAGCTGGGAAATCATCGGATCGGATGAGACTCGTATCCAGAATTGCTTGTCGATCCTTGTCTTGACGTTGCAACTCTCGATCACACTATGTTGACGCTGATTCGGCTAGTTCGCCTGATGATGGAGTATGACTCGACGAGACGATGCAATCTGGCTTCTGCTGTCGGTAGCCGCAAAATTTGTTGATCTTGTCGACGAAAAAAGTTGAAGGATCCCGCCCGGATAACAAAATCCAGTCACCGCGATCCCCACGGTCGGCGCCAATTGACGAGGCTTAACTCGACAAATGTCCTAGATGAAGGACTTAGGATCGGGGGAAGAGCAACGACTAGAGATTCCAGGATCGAGATTGGTACACGATGTACCCAAGTTCACGTCCCCGCGGTAGAGGATCGCTACATCCTGCTAGCAATCTAGTATATGATCACAAGGGTGTTTACAGGGTGCCGCGTAGGCGGAGTTTTGTATCTAGTCTATGTCTAATCTTTCTTGTATGCTATGATGTGTTTCATTGTCTATGAGATATCTTTTTAAGGGCACCCCTGCCTAGCTTTATATATGCAACTAGGCTAGGTTTTACAAGTGTCCTAGTCGAATACAGATTATAACCTTCCTTCTTCATCTCCAAGTCAATCTTCGAGTCCTTATGCTAGTCCACCTCTATAATGGGTCGGACCCGGTATACTAATCCGTGGGTACCTGAAGGGCATACCCATGTCAGCCTGCTTCTTACCGCTCCTTGATCTTGATTATGTGACCATGTTTACTAGCTTTTGCTACTGGTTTGGTTTGGTGGTGATAATTCCCCCTGGTGCTCAGCTCATGAGCAGGGTGAAATGTGTGAGTGTTGTTGGCTGTGATTGCTAACAGTGATGTGTGTGATCTGTGCTGGTGGTGTTGCTGCGCTGGTGGTGTTGCTGGTCGACTAGGGTTTCTTGGTCGACCAAATCCACACACAGTGACCCTTTTATACTATCTTCTGTTTATTGGTGTTTTGACACCTCTATGCATGCATCTGGTGAATGAGCAGCTTGCTGGCTGGCTTGCCTGCCCGGCCAGATTGGTCCCTGGCTGATATTTTGTTGGTGACTCATGGTGATAAGCTCGACTATTGATGATTATCAACAGTGCTTCCTTTAAATTCTTACCGCCACTTGTATTACTGCCTTGGTGGCATTTCTTCTTTGTGTTTGCTTTTGTTTGCAGGTAATTAAGAAGAATAGAGAAGAAAGGAAAGAAAGAAAGAAGAATTATAGTGATCATCATCTAGATTCATTCATGTACTTTGTTTTTATTTCTTTTTATTTTTGGTTCCTGGTTGTAACATTCTATCTATGCTATTCCACTTGTAATATTCTTTTATTCTCTGAATTTTGTAAAGACAATGTAAATTGTGTTGCTAATCAATAAAGTCCAAGGTTTTTCTTATTATAAATGTTTATTCTTTCTAAATGTGTCTTTTGAATTCAAATTCAATTTCATAATTCAAAATCAAGTTTTGAATTCATATTATATCCTTAGATTTAGTTATTCAATTTCGTTCCTTCCCCACAAGCAATTGATCAAAAGAGGCCATGGCAAATTCTTTCGCACTTCGAGAGTTCACCATTCTTCCTCGAAGAGAGATTCGACCCCCCTTAGGTTTTAGTCATAAAAGTGTGAAAAAACCCTGTAATTTTAGATGCTATGCACAAAAGCCCTCTATTCTACCCCGAAGTTGTCCTACGTGCTGGGATATTATAGACTTCCCCCCTTAACAAAAACTTCATCCCAAAGTTTGGGGTAAGGTGTACCTAAAGAATTCTGGATAGGCTGTCCTTAGATCTTCTTCTTTTTCCCAGGTAGCTTCTCTTTCTGGGTGATGTTTCCATTGCACTTCACAATATTTGATAGCCCTATTGCGGAGTTGCTTCCAGTTTTCTGCCAAATCTTTGACGGTTCTTCAACATAGGTCAAATTCGCTTGTAATTCCATGTCTTCATAGGATATGGTCTCCTCTGGTGTCTTCATACACTTTTGAAGTTGTGAAGCATGAAACACATTATGAACCTTGGATAGCTGCTTCGGTAGTTCTAACTCAAAGGCTACTCCACGGCTGACAAGGGTATAGCTAATAGAGCCCGCTAGTTGAGTACCCCTGAGGCCCGTTAAGCTAGGCCCAATTGTAATGATAGTCGAAATACGAGTTCTTACCATATGTCGATGTTGTAATCAGTATCAGACCCTACCCGATCCTCGAGACCTGGCCACCTATATATAGGGGCCAGGAGGGGACGGTGTAGGCCAGATTGAAAGCAAGCCAGGTTGAACACCCAAATTTACTTTCGATATATGCCTATTTCGACTAACTTTACCTTCGAGTTCATCCGACGCCCTATCTCCCCGATCCTAAGTCCTTCATTTAGGACATTTGTCGAGTTAACCCTCGTCAACGGCTTTGGCTTAGAATCTTGAAAGGTCCAGTGTATCTTGGGCTGAGTTTTCCCTTGACTCCAAAACGATGTACTCCCTTCATTGGACTAACCCTGAGATAAACCATGTCCCCAACCTGAGGTTCCCATGTCCTCCTCTTTAAGTCTGCATAGCTCTTCTGCTACTTTGAGCAATTTTCAATCGATCTTGGATGATGTCGATGGCATGTTGCCTTTCCTTAACATAGTCCGGATGAAATTCCTTACCGGCTCCCATTTCATACCAGCATATGGGTGATCGGCAGTTTCTTCCATAGAGTGCTTCAAATGGTGCCATTTGTATGCTACTTTGGTAACTGTTGTTGTATGAAAATTCTGCCAGTGGTAAATGTTCTTCCCACGATCCTCCAAAATCTAATGCACATGCCCTAAGCATATCCTCCAAAATCTGATTGGTTCTTTCTGTTTGTCCTCCTGTCTGTGGGTGATAAGCAGTACTAAATTCTAACCTGGACCCTAGAGCTTCATGTAACTGCTTCCAGAAAGCTGAAGTGAATACGGACCCTCGATCGATACTATTGTCTTTGGCACTCCGTGTTTGCTCACAATTTCTTGAACATATAAATTTACTAACTTCTCTCCGGAATCCTTTTGATTGACAGCCAAGAAATGTGCACTCTTAGTCAGTCTGTCCACAATAACCCAAATCATGTCCTTTTTCTTCGGTGTCAATGGTAACCCTATGATAAAATCCATTCCAATCTCTTCCCATTTCCACTCTGGAATATTCAATGGTTGCATAAGTCCAGTGGGACTTTGATGTTCCGCTTTCACTCTTTGACAAGTATGGCATTCGAACATGAACTTGGCTATCTCCCGCTTCATGTTGTTCCACCAGAATAGTTTTTTAAGATCCACGTACATTTTGGTACTCCCCGGATGTATTGAATAAAGAGTTTCATGTGCCTCCTTGAGTATTAACTCCTTGATTTCAGGTATGTCTGGCACACATAACCTGTTATGAATCCAGAGTGATTTGAAATCGCCTAAGCAAAACTCAGACGGTCTCCCTTCTTCAATCCTACGAATCTCTTCCTCAATGAATGCATCTTCTCCTTGTCAGTGGAAGATTGTATATTTTAAATCACTTTGTCATTCCTCCATCACCTTCATGGTAGACAATCTACCCAAAGATTTCACTTCCAGACATTGAATCTCTAACCGTTCCAAATCCATAAGCAATTCTTTAGGAAGTTCTTGACTCATTGTTTGAGTATCTGTGCTCTTCCTGCTTAATGCGTCGGCCACCACATTAACCTTCCCTGGTGTATAGTTGATGGTCAAATCATAGTATTTGATCAATTCCAACCATCATCGTTGTCTCATATTCAATTCTTTCTGAGTGAAGAAATACTTGAGACTCGTGTGATCCGTATAGAGTTCACACTTAGCTCCATACAAAAAATGCCTCCATCCTTTCAATGCAAACACCAAGGCTGCTAGTTCAAGATCATGAGTTGGATAGTTAACCTCATGCGGTCATAATTGTCTTGACCCATAAGCGATAACCTTTCTGTCTTGCATCAACACACACCCAAGTCCGTTCTTGGATGCATCACACTAGACCGTGTAATCCTTTCCGATTTCTGGTACGGCTAACATAGGTGCTGTGGTTAATTTATCCTTAAGTGTCTAAAAACTTGCCTCACACTCTTCCGACCAAACAAACGGTGTATTCTTTCGGAGCAACTTTGTCATTGGTCCAGCAATCTTGGAGAATCCTTCCATAAACCTTCTGTAATTCCTTGCCATTCCCAAAAATCCTCTAATCTGCTTGACATTCTTGGGTGCTTCCCATTCTAGAACAGATGCTACTTTGCTTGGATTTACTGCTATGCCCTCCTTGCTAATCACATGCCCGAGAAACTCCACTTGATCCAACCAAAATTCACACTTGCTAATCTTGGCATACAACTGATGTTCACGTAGAATCTGTAGAGCAATCCTCAAGTGTTTGGCATGTTCCTCTTTGTCTTTAGAATAAATCAAGATATCATCGATGAATACTATCACAAACTTATCCAAGTAAGGCATAAATATCTTATTCATGAGGTTCATGAAAATGGCCAGTGCATTGGTCAATCCAAAAGGTACGACTAAATACTCATGATGTCCGTACCTGGACACAAAAGCTGTCTTTGGAATGTCCTCTTTCTTGATCTTAATCTGGTGGTATCCGGATCGAAGATCTATCTTGGAAAATACTCCGGCTCCCCTGACTTGATCAAACAAGTCTTGAATTCTGGGTAGAGGATACTTGTTCTTGATAGTAACATTGTTGAGGTTCCTGTAGTCTCCGCACATTCTGTGTCCTCCATCCCGCTTATCCACAAATATCACCGGTGTACCCCATGGTGAAATACATCCTTGAATGAATCCTTTCTGTTCTAACTCATCCAATTGTTCCTTTAACTCAACTAATTCCTTGGGTCCCATTTTATATGGTGCCTGAGCTATTGGTGTTGTTCTTGGAATCAAATCAATAGTGAACTCAATTTCTCTGTCTGGTGGCATCCCTCGTAATTCCTGTGGAAACACATCTTGGAATTCATTGACCACCGGAATGAAGGATTTCGCAGCATAGTAAATCAAAAAAAATCCTACGGATGCGAACAAGAAAGCCAAGATCTAACCTAGGAGATGTAATCAACGAGAGAGATAGATGAGATCTTCATACCCTTGAAGAAATCGCACAGCTGAAACGTTCAATAGAATGTGGATGATGTAGTCGTACTAGCCGTCTCCTCCTCGCGATCCGATCCGATCCAACGCCGCAAGTGGCGATGCCTCCGAGAGATGCACACGTACAGCATACCAACGACTCCGCCTTCCCGGTCTAGCGAGATATGGTAGAGTGGTAGATGGGATCGACAACACGACGGTGTGGTGTCTATGGTGGAGAGTATGCACCAACAGGGCTTCGCCTGTTTGCGTGGTGGAAGAAGAACGGAGAAAGGAGGCTTCAGAAACCGGGCAGCGGCTCCGCGGGAATTTCAGTCTAACCAAAACTGGCGGCATCCCTGGTTCTTTTTATAGCCGTTCTTTCTTGGACCAAAAGCTAGGTTAGCGATGGTGCCGTGAAATCTGCGCCAGGCAGAGCTGCCGCCGCCATCGATCCGATGGATCGAATCTAGGGAAGCATCGTATGCGTGCCTTTGGCAATCAGGCAA
The DNA here is from genome assembly GCA_007115705.1 of Dactylis glomerata. NCBI lineage: Eukaryota > Viridiplantae > Streptophyta > Magnoliopsida > Poales > Poaceae > Dactylis > Dactylis glomerata. The sequence continues at coordinate 4,970,957 of QXEO01000450.1, forward strand.
CGCCCCGAGCCGATCCAGGGAAGCATCAATGAGCAGCCCAATTGCCCAAAGGCCCACCCGGGCCATAAAGGCCAGCGAGCGTGCGAGCCAGGGAGCTGGCTCTGGCCGCATCGATCACAATGATCGAGCGAGCCAGGACTCCCCTGGCCGCTGTGTCCCTTTTTTTTCTTTTTTTTCTTCTATTTATTTCTGCTAAATAAATATTAGTTAATATCTATTAATTCATACAATTAACAAATACCAATTTCCACCTGGAACAATTCCGTAACTTTCTAAAACTATTTCACATATATCCCGAAACTACCCTAGCGTTGATTTGCGTTAAGTGTGTGACCCTACGGGTTTGAGAATGTGCGGACATAATCTCCATTAATAATCAATAGCAGGATCTAGAAATCCATATTGACTCCCACGCATTCAGTGATGATCATATCGGATGAACCACGATGTCAGGATTCAAACAATCCCGTATGTGTATTCCCTTCGTCTCGCGATATTTTACTCGCCCGAGATTCGATCGTCGGTATCGGCATACCTAGTTCAATCTCATTCACAGCATGTACTTTAATCATTCCGTAATCCGATATCACTTTGTGATTAACTCCTTAACTATGTGCTTGCAAGCGGTGTTGATATCTATTACTGAGTGGGCCCGAAGTATATCTCTCCGACTCGGGAGGGACAAATTCCATCTCGATACATATAACCCAACAAGTACTTTTTAATCACCTGAGAGACACCTTTATGATCACCCTTTTATAGGATGACTTTTGATGACCTCAAAGATCTCTTCCGGCACTAGGGAGTTGCATTATCTCATGGTCTAAGGAATACAATACTTGACATAAGAAAAGCTTCGCAAAGATGAACACAATGGCACGATCTAATTGCTATGCTTTATTTTGGTCTGTCCATCACATCATTCTCCTAATGATGCGACCTCATTATTAATTGACAACTCATGTCCATGGTTAGGAAACCTTAACCATCATTAATCAATGAACTAGTCCATAGAGGCGTACTAGGGACACGGTGTTGTTCATAAACCACACAAGTATTAAAGTTTCTGCTTAATACAATTCTAGCATGGAATATAAACATTATCATGAACAAGAATTATAATAATAATATCTTTATTATTGCCTCTAGGGCATAATTCCAACAGTCTCCCACTTGCACTAGAGTCAATAATCTAGTTTACATCTGGTAACAATCTAACACCCATGGCATTAAGGTGCTGATCATGTTTTTCTCGTGGAAGAGGTTTAGTCAACGGATCTACGACATTCACATCCGTATGTACCTTGCAGATCTTTAGATCTCCATCTACAATACAATCGTATCCTAACTGAGATTTAGAATCATCCGGGTCGGTGTCGAAGCTAGCGTCGGCGTAACCTTTATGACGAACTCCTCATCACCTCCATAGACCAAGAACATTTCTTTAGTCCTATTTAAATACTTTAGGATGTTCTTTACGGCTGTCCAGTGTTCCACTCCTGGATCACATTGGTATCTGCTCTTCAAACTAAGAGCATTGGACACATCCGGTCTAGTACACAACACGACATACATGATAGATCCTATAGCCAAGGTATATGGCACATTGCTCATAGTTTCTCTATCTTTTGCCGTAGCTGGACACTGAGCCTTGCTGAATATCTTACCTGACAACATGGGCAATGAACCTTTTTTTGCTTTATCCATTCTAAACCTTTTCAGAACTTTGTCCAGGTATGTACTTTGGCTTAAACCTATTAGGCGTCTTTGTCTATCTCTATAGATTTTGATGCCTAATACATAAGTAGCTTCTCCTAGGTCTTTCATTGAAAAACATTTATTCAAATAGCTCTTCACATCGTTAAGCATACCGATGTCATTTCCAATAATCAATATGTCATCCACATATAGTACCAAAAAAGTCACCGAGTTCCCACTCACTTTCTTGTAGACACAAGCTTCGTAGCAATTTGGAATAAATCCAAAACTCTTGATCACTTGATCAAAATGAAGGTTCCAACTCCGAGATGCTTGCTTCAGCCCATAAATGGAACGCTGAAGTTTGCACACCTTATTAGCATCTTTAGGATCGACAAAACCTTCGGGCTGCATCGTATACAACTCTTCATCAATGTTGCCATTGAGGAACGCAGTCTTGACATCCATTTGCCAAATTTCATAATCATGAAACGCAGCAAGGGCTAATAAAATCCGAATGGACTTAAACATCGCTACGGGAGAGAAAGTCTCATCGTAGTCAACACCTTGAACTTGCCGAAACCCTTTTGCGACAAGCCGAGCTTTGTAGATAGTAACATTACCATCCACGTCCATTTTCTTCTTGAAGATCCATTTGCACTCAACGGCCTTACGGTCGCTAGGAGGGTCCACCAAAGTCCATACTTGGTTTTCGCTCATGGATCCCAATTCGGATTTCATGGCTTCTAGCCATTTCCCAGAGTCTGGGCTCATCATCGCTTCCTCATAGTTCGCAGGTTCATTGTTGTCTAACAACATGACGGTTAAGACATGGTTGCCGTACCACTCAGGAGTAGCATGCGACCTTGTCAACCTACAAAGTTTAGTAGTAGCATCGTTCAAAGTTTCATGATCCCCATCATTAGCTTCCTCTCTTGTTGGTGCAGGCAGCACCGGAACAACTTCAGGTGTTGCGCTACTCTCCAACTCGAGAGAAGGTTCAATAACCTCGTCTAGCTCTACTTTCCTCCCACTCACTTCTTTTGAGAGAAACTTCTTCTCAAGAAAAAGGATTCGTTCTTAGCAACAAACACTTTGCCTTTGGATCTGTGGTAGAAGGTATACCCAATCGTTTCCTTAGGGTATCCTATGAAGACGCATTTCTCTGTTTTGGGTTCGAGCTTGTCCGACATCAACCTCTTGATGTAAGCTTCGCATCCCCAAACTTTACGAAATGACAGCTTAGGTTTAGCACCAAACCATAATTCATACGGTGTCGTCTCAACGGATTTAGATGGTGCCCTATTTAAAGTGAATGCAACGGTTTCTAATGCATAACCCCAAAACGGCAAATCTGTAAGAGACATCATTGATCGCACCATATCTAATAGAGTTCGATTTCGGCGTTCAGACACACCATTGTGCTATGGTGTTCCAGGTGGCGTGAGTTGCAAAACGATTCCACTTGCTTTAAGATGCGTGAGAAAATCATAACTCAAATATTCACCTCCACGATCGGATCGTAGAAATTTAATTTTCCTGTTACGATGGTTTTCCACTTCGTTCTGAAATTCTTTGAACTTTTCAAACGTTTCAGATTTATGTTTCATTAAATAGATATACCCATATCTACTTAAGTCATCAGTAAAAGTGAGAAAATAGCGATATCCACTGCGCGTTGAAATACTCATTGGTCCGCACACATCGGTATGTATGATTTCCAATATGTCCATTGCTCGCTCCATTATTCTGGAGAATGGGGTTTTGATCATCTTGCCCATGAGGCACGACTCGCACGTGTCAAATGATTTAAAATCAAGAGACTCCAAAAGTCCATCAGAATGGAGTTTCTTTATGCGTTTTACACCAATATGACCTAGACGGCAGTGCCACAAATAAGTTGGATTATCACTATCTACTTTGCATCTTTTAGCCTCAATGTTATGGATGTGTGTTTCATTGTTTTTGAGATTCAGAAGAAATAAACCATTCACAACAGGTGCATGACCATAAAAGATGTTATTCATATAAATAGAACAACCATTATTCTTAGATTTAAATGAATAACCGTCTTGCAATAAACACAATCCAGATATAATGTTCATGCTCAACGCAGGCACATAATAACACTTATTAAGGTTTAAAACTAATCCTGAAGGTAAAACTAAGGAGAGCGTGCCGACGGCCATCATGTCAACTTTTGATCCATTGCCGACGCGCATCGTCACCTCATCCCTTGCTAGCCGCCGTCTATTCCGTAGCTCCTGTTTCGAGTTACAAATATTAGCAACTGAACCAGTATCATATACCCATGCACTACAATGAGTGCTAGTAAGGTAAACATCAATAACATGTATATCAAATATACCTTTAATGGTGCCAGCCTTCTTGTCCGCTAAGTACTTCGGATAGTTGCGCTTCCAGTGACCCTTGTCCTTGCAGTAGAAGCACTCAGTTTCTGGCTTAGGTCCGGACTTGAGCTTCTTCTCAGCAGGGGCAACACGCTTGCCGCTGCCTTTCTTGAAGGATCCCTTTGCACCCTTAGCTTTCTTGAAGCTAGTGGTCTTGTTGACCATCAACACATGATTATCTTTCTTGATATCCACCTCTGCAGCTTTCAGCTTTGCGAAGAGCTCAGTGATCATATCAGTAGAACCAATTTGATTGTGAGTAACTACAAAACCTTTGTAGCTAGGAGGGAGTGATTACAGAACTCTGTCAATCTTGAGCTCTTCTGAAATCTTGCAGTCCAGTTGCTCAAGGCGTTGAGTGTAGCCCGACATCTTAATGGTGTGCTCACGAACGAAACTCCCTTCCTCCATCTTGCAGTTAAAGAACTTCTCAGAGATCTCATATCTCTCAGAACGGGCTTGAGTCTGAAACATGGTTTTCAGTTCCTCAAGAATCTCATAAGGCCCACGGTACTTCTCAAAACAATTTTGAAGCTCCGGTTCCATAGAAAATAGCATGGTACTCATAATCGCATCATAATCATCTCTGCGAGAATTGAAGTCGGCAAGTTCTTCAGTTTTCGCTGTTGCAGCAGGGGTGTCACCTAGCGCTTCCTCAAGTACATAGGCTTTTTGTCCGCCAGCGAGAATGATTCTCAGATTGCGGAACCAGTTGGTGAAGTTAGACCCATTATTCTTAAGCTTTTCTTTCTCAGCAAACACGTTGAAGTTGAAGTTGGATTTAGCCATTTGATCTACAACATTGCAAGTACAATTTAGACTATGTTCAAGATAATTAGTTCAACTTAATCAAATTACTAGATGAACTCCCACTAAATTCAACATCCCTCAAGTTGTTTAGTGAACACGATCCAAATTCACCACACCTAATCCGATCTTCACGAGAAGAGATGTGGTTTCAATGGTGGACAACGAAGTGTCAATCATATCATTCATATGACTCATGTTTAACCTTTTGGTTCATGTGTTCCGAGGCCATGTCTATACATGCTAGGCTCGTCAAGTCAAACCCAAGTATCTCCGCATGTGCAAAACTGGCTTGCACCCATTGTATGTGAACGTAGAGTTTATAGCACCCGATCATCACGAGATGCTTGAAAACGATGAACTTTCGCAATGGCGCATATGAGGGGAGAACACAATTTTATCTTGATCTTTAAGTGAGGAATCATCTTATAATGCTACCGTCGTGATCAAAGCATAATAAGATACATAAAAAGATAAACATCACATGCATATAATTTTATGTGACATGGTATAGCCAATCTCCGCGCAATGATCTCCATCTTGTGCACGCCGGCATGATCTCCATCACTCCACCATGATTGCCTCCACCATGAATAGAAACTACAACTATTGCTAACTACTTAGCAATAAAGTAAAGCTATTACATGGCGTATAAGAAGTTGACACGCAGGTCATACACAATTATAAAGACAACCATATGGCTCCTGCCGGTTGTGAACTCATTGACATGCAAGTCGTGAAATATTACAAAACATGATCATCGCATACATCACATATATCACATCACATCTTGTGGCCATACCATATCACAAAACACTCACTGCAAAAATAAGTTAGACGCCTCTACTTTGTTGTTGCATGTTTTACGTGGCTTATGGGAGTAACAAGTTAAGAAAGATTCTTACCTACAAAAAGCCACAACGGTGATATTATGGTTGCTAACATCCATTGTAAATCTCATGACTACTATAGTGAGAGAAACTGGCATCCACCAGCCGCATGTGTGGAACAAGCCACACGTCAAGTGCGGAGCCGGTCTCGCGAACAAGGTCGCGTAAAGTTGGCCTGGACCGCTTCGATCTCACTATGCCGCGCCATAAGAAATACACAACATAGAGGTTTGCAACAGAAAACATCAACGCCCGCAACAAGCATGTTGCGTTCTACTCGTGAGACACATCTACGCAAAGATCTAGCTCTGATACCACTGAAGGGTTTCACAGCATAGTAAATCAAAAAAAATCCTACGGATGCGAACAAGAAAGCCAAGATCTAATCTAGGAGATGTAATCAATGAGAGAGATAGATGAGATCTTCATACCCTTGAAGAAATCGCACAGTGGAAACGTTCAACAGAACATGGATGATGTAGTCGTACTAGCCGTCTCCTCCTCGTGATCCAATCCGATCTAACGCCGCAAGTGGCGACGCCTCTGAGAGATGCACATGTACAGCGCACCAACGACTCCGCCTTCCCGGTCCAGCGAGATATGGTAGAGTGGTAGATGGGATCGACAACACGACGGTGTGGTGTCTATGGTGGAGAGTATGCGCCAACAGGGCTTCGCCTGTTTGCGTGGTGGAAGAAGAACGGAGAAAGGAGGCTTCAGAAACCGGGCAGCGGCTCCACGGGAATTTCAGTCTAACCAAAACCGGCGGTGTCCCTGGTTCTTTTTATAGCCGCTTGATGGTGATTGATGGCGAGGGAGATTATTCTTCTTCATCCCCCAACAGCAGTCCTTGTGCGTGGTGAATGACCAGCCCGTTGGGAACCCCAAGAGGAAGGTATGATGAGTATAGCAGCTAGTTTTCCCTCAGTTAAGAAACCAAGGTTTAATATCGATCAGGAGAGGAGAGACAAACGACTGAAGGTGATGCTTGCTAGTTGCAACGTGGAACCTGCACACACACAAACAAATACTTTGCTCCCAACTTGCGATGAGGTTGTCAATCTCACTGGTTTGCTTGAAACAAAGGTTATGAGTGTATCGAGTGGAAAACAGTAAAAGTATGTGAGTAAAGTAAACAGTGCAAGAAAGTAAACAGGTGATAGCAATATGATGGAAATAGGACCGGGGTCCACAGTTCACTAGTGGTGTCTCTCCATAGATAAAATAACACATGCTGGGTAAACAAATTACAGTTGGGCAATTGATAGAATAAAGATAAATGTGATATGTCAAGAAGATCACTATGAGATTTACTCTGGGCATTACAACAAAATACATAGACCGCCATCCAACTGCATCTATGACTAATAATCCACCCCCGGGGATATCAATCCGAACACCCCAAAAGTATTAAGTTGCGAACAACAGATAATTGCATTAATCAAAGTGTGTAATGTAAACAAAGCATATGCCCTTGAGCATATGAATGTTGTTTTCTCCCTAGTAGCAATAGCACACATCTACCACCTTAGAGGTTTCTGTCACTCCCCCAGGTGAAATAGAGGCATGAACCCACTATCGAGCATAAATACCCCCTCTTGGAGTCACTAGCAACTACTCGGCCAAGATAGCTACTAACAACGGAGAGCATGCAAGATCATAAACAACATAGAGATAACAAAAGATAATATTCAGTATAGCAACTCAATCATAAACACCAATATTCATCGGATCCCAACAAACCAAACATGTAGAATTACATAACGGTGATCTCAATCATGTAGGGCAGCTCATGAGATCTAAACATGAAGCACATGGTGGAGAAGACAACCATCTAGCTACTGCTATGGACCCATAGTCCAAGGTAGACTACTCACTCATCGCTCCGGAGGCAAGCATGGCGATGAAGAAGACCTCCGGTGGCGATTCCCCTCTCCGGCAGGGTGCCAGGAAGAGCTTCTGGACCCTCCCGATCTTCGGGTCAACGGCGGCGGTGGATTGCGATGTGTTCTGGAAATCTGATCGGGTACTTAGGTTTTTTCCGTCGGGGGGGTCTTTATAGGCGAAGGGGCGATGTCAGAGGAGGGGCCAGGTGCCCTCACACGGGGCTCGCGCGGCCAGGCCCCTGGCCGCGCCACCCCTGTGTGTGGGGTCCTGGTAGCCCTACTCCTTCTCTCCTCCGGAACTCTGGAAGCTTCCGGGTAAAATAAGACTTCAGGAACTTGTTTCGTCCAATTCCGAGAATATTTCCTGTGTATCACTTCTGAAACACAAAAATAGCAGAAAACAGGAAACTGGCACTGTGGCAACTTGTTAATAGGTTAGTTCCGGAAAATGCATAAAAGTGCCACGAAGTGTAACGAAACAATAGGCAAATGGTGTAAAAACAAGCATGGAGCATCAAAAATTATAGATACGTTGGAGACGTATCAAGCATCCCCAAGCTTAACTCCTGCTCGTCCTCGAGTATGTAAGTGATAACAAAGAATAATTTTTGAGGTGACATGCACCTACACAATCTTGATCATCTATGGAAGCATTTGTGAGCTGGGATCATAAGAACTTAAAACTTGGGCATGAAGATATAATCATGACAATGAGAACTTAGCAACCATGTTGTAAATATGCAAATGAACACAAACAAAAGATCATGAAAATGAAACAATGAAAGTCAAACGTGTGTTCAAATCATAAGGAAAAACATACAAATGGTTTTCAGCTTGTCCTTCAAAGAGAGCAAAACATAAATGCATAGGACACCTTCAAGTTTAAGAGGGCGACTAGATACAAATAATTTAAGAACAAGTGAAACCAATCATCATGAATCAATCAATGAACTTTGGGACAATGCATATCACACTAAGAATGACAACTATGCTCTCTTAATGGTGCATAAAGAAAGAAGGTGGTGACTCAACATAAAATTAAAAGAAAGGCCCTTCGCAGAGGGAAGCAGTGATTGCAAGTTTTATAACCTTCAAAAATTATGGTACTTACCGGCTTTGAGCTCTCATTGCCCCCATCATAAGCATCTTGAATGGTTAAAGTTAATGCGAGAACAATTATGATGCATATGCTTGACAAATCATAAGTTGAAGACCTCGTGCCCCGTGAATACGAGTACCCAAACCTCATGCTACTTTACTTAGAGTCCCTAGCAAGGCTCTTGTCATTGTAAGTATATGCATATCATTGAGAACCGCCAATGGGGTACCTCTGTGCCCGATGACATGGAACAAGCCCACACCAAAATAACAGGACAAGCTGACAATGAACACCTCGACATCTCTTTTATTTGCCTTTTGTTTAGCTTTTTATTATGAGATGCGTCGTCGTATGTTCACCATGGGTATGCTGCAAATTTCCACCATGAATTATGTATGGCTTAGATTGGCGGCCCGGCGTTTCCCTAACACATATACAAACTCCATGATCCCCACAAGATTCCCAATTCATTTCACACCGCGGGCATCCATAGACAAAAGATCACGATATCAACTCAAATAAGAAGTGCAATGTTGAAAGCTTGCCCCATGACAGCATGGCTGGGCTAGAATCCAACTTACAACTTGCAAGCATAACAACTCAACATAAGAGACCACAATGTCAAATTTTTAAGAACAGGAAAAAGTAAAGTGTGCCTTCCGGTTCGTGAGAGCTTTACTGACCGAATTTCGCATAACACTGGTAAGAGTTTAATTTGAAGAGAAAATAAAAGCAAGTCAAATTTACTTGGAATAGCAAATTGCTAGTAGGTATGTATAGTGGACACTTTGGAAACTTTGGCTTTTAGGAGTTGGATGCACGAGTAGAGCTCATACTCAGTACAAGGCGAGGGCTAGCAAAAGACTGGGAGCGACCAACTAAGAGAGCAATAATGGCCATAATCATGCAAAGCGACAAAGCGACATTAAAAGAAGCATAAGATGGCATCAAAAGTCAAAAACTAAATGATCATGAAGGCTATTGGCGACTTTGTATGAGTCTAACATGTGTGAGCATGCACCAAGTCAACCCAAATAAAGCATCAAGGAGAAAACCAAAATAATGCTTCCATACAATAAAAACAACGCATGATTTTTTCAAATGCTCATTAAGCAATCTCAGTTATTTGAGACAAGTCATGCTATAGCAAAACCACTAAGCATACTATCAAAAAGACATCAAGCATGACATGAAAAAGCCTAAGCCGCAGTCTACACAAGCTCCTTCTTGTACCACTATTTTGCACAAAGCTTTTTCTCCTTTCCAACACCATTTGAAATTTTTATAAACACCTCTTTTGATGAAAACCAATAAAGATCAGAGGCAAAAATACACCTTGATGAAAAGATATGACAAGGTTTGAATGCAAATCAAAGCGAAAACGAAAACCAAAAGCAGCAGCAGAAAAAGAAGAACGCTCGGTGAACGATAAGAGTGAAAACTAGAGCGTTCTTGGCAAATGAAAATGAGTACATCTTCTCCAAAAGAAATTTGTTGGGGTCCAACCATTTATTGCAGCAAACAAACAAAACCAACTAAGAAAACTAAAACAACTAACGCTCCAAGAAAAACACATAGTGCATGAAGCAATAAAAATATAGTGTCTTGAAAGGTGACCTGATTTTTGCCGATGAAGAAGGGGTGCCTCGGGGGCATCCCCAAGCTTTGACGCTTGTACTTCTTGGATATTTCTTGGGGGGCATCCCCAAGCTTGAGCTTTTGTCCATTCTTTAACTCATCTCATCATTCTCCAATCCCTACACTTGAAAACTTCCTTCATACAAAACTAAACACAATTCTATTAGCAACATTAGTGTAAGCATAACATATAATCAACCTCTTTTTGCTTCAGGTTTCAACTCAAAACCACCACATATATAGCAAATACTACTGTAGCAACCTCCCCAAAAGTTCCATGATCAAAAGAACTCAAAAGAAAGCGATAAAGTGGCAAACACAAATATTGGCAGAAATCTGTCAAAACTGAACAGCTGACAAAGGTCGAATTTTTGAGGGATTTTCTGTTGCTCAAATAAAAAAATGTTCTACTAACAAAAGTTTGGATATAACCTGGGGCATATGCACAAGAAATCTCAGGTCCAAAAGATAAACAGAGAATTTATACAAATTTTTACGGTGCAGCTCCGAAAACAGTTTCAGGACAGCAACATCCCCAAATCTTTACCTCGCTCAAATTAGAGGCTTCTCTTGGCACAAAAACGAAATAAAAAGGATAAGGAGCGGTCATTACAGTAGTAATGACTTCCAAGACTCAATTAAAAGAAAAAGTACTGAAAAGAAAACATTGGGTTATCTCCCAAGAGTGCTTTTCTTTAACGAGTTTGAGCTAGGCGCAGAAAATTGCGAATCAAGTATTTTCAGAAGAAGCATTAAGAACAACTGCGGAGGTCTTATCAATAAGGCATTGTATTTCATTCACATAAGTTTTAGAAGACCCCTTGTGATCATGCTTTGGTACACTACTTTCATCAACAAGATTTTTAGGACAAATCCAATCAAAATTATTCTCAAAAGCTTCACTCAGTCCCAAAAGTTTGCAAGGTATAGGTATCTCGGCCCCTTCATCATTTGTACTAATAACCGTTATAGGTGAACCGAGTTTATTAAAACGTTTAAGAACTTTCCTAGCTTCAATAACAACATCCTTAAATTCTAGGCGCAAAGTTTCCAAGATAAAAGCTTTCTTTTCGGGATCCTCAATTTCATGAAGCTTAAGGAACATGTATTGCATATAAGGATTAAGACTAGCAAACCTAGTTTCCAGCATGTCAATTAAATAAACAGAAGCAACTTCAATACTAGGAGCAAGCTCAACCCAAGACTTTTCCTCAACTTCCTCATGCATACTAATGTGATTAAAGAACTCCTCAATGTTACTTTTGCCAATAATCGAACCACTACCTACTGAGAGGTCCTCCATAACGAACTTAGGAAACAACATGATAAACTAAAGTAAAGAAATAACAACTACCAAGGATTTTAATTTTTTTGGGTTTTTGATATAAAACGATGCAGGTAAAATAAATAAAGTAAAGCAAAGCAATAACAAAGTAAAGGATGTGCGTGCGAAAACTCCCCTCGCAGAAGTCTTCTTTCCTCCCCGGCAACGGCGCCAGAAAATTAGCTGATGGTGATTGATGGAGAGGGAGATTATTCTTCTTCATCCCCCAACAGCAGTCCTTGTGCGTGGTGAATGACCAGCCCGTTGGGAACCCCAAGAGGAAGGTATGATGAGTATAGCAGCTATTTTTCCCTCAGTTAAGAAACCAAGGTTTAATATCGATCAGGAGAGGAGAGACAAACGACTGAAGGTGATGCTTGCTAGTTGCAACGTGGAACCTGCACACACAGAAACAAATACTTTGCTCCCAACTTGCGATGAGGTCGTCAATCTCACCGGTTTGCTTGAAACAAAGGTTATGAGTGTACCGAGTGGAAAACAGTAAAAGTATGCGAGTAAAGTAAACAGTGCGAGAAAGTAAACAGGTGATAGCAATATGATGGAAATAGGACCGGGGTCCACAGTTCACTAGTGGTGTCTCTCCATAGATAAAATAACACATGCTGGGTAAACAAATTACAGTTGGGCAATTGATAGAATAAAGATAAACGTGATATGTCAAGAAGATCACTATGAGATTTACTCTGGGCATTACAACAAAATACATAGACCGCCATCCAACTGCATCTATGACTAATAATCCACCCCCGGGGATATCAATCTGAACACCCCAAAAGTATTAAGTTGCGAACAACAGATAATTGCATTAAGCAAAGTGTGTAATGTAAACAAAGCATATGCCCTTGAGCATATGAATGTTATTTTCTCCCTAGTAGCAATAGCACATCTACCACCTTAGAGGTTTCCGTCACTCCCCCAGGTGAAATAGAGGCATGAACCCACTATCGAGCATAAATACCCCCTCTTGGAGTCACTAGCAACTACTCGGCCAAGATAGCTACTAACAACGGAGAGCATGCAAGATCATAAACAACATAGAGATAACAAAAGATAATATTCAGTATAGCAACTCAATCATAAACACCAATATTCATCGGATCCCAACAAACCAAACATGTAGAATTACATAACGGTGATCTCAATCATGTAGGGCAGCTCATGAGATCTAAACATGAAGCACATGGTGGAGAAGACAACCATCTAGCTACTGCTATGGACCCATAGTCCAAGGTAGACTACTCACTCATCGCTCCAGAGGCAAGCATGGCGATGAAGAAGACCTCCGGTGGTGATTCCCCTCTCTGGCAGGGTGCCGGGAAGAGCTTCTGGACCCTCCCGATCTTCGGGTCGACGGCGGCGGCAGATCGCGATGTGTTCTGGAAATCTGATCGGGTACTTAGGTTTTTTCCTTCGGGGGTCTTTATAGGCGAAGGGGCGATGTCAGAGGAGGGGCCAGGTGCCCTCACACGGGGCTCGCGCGGCCAGGCCCCTGGCCGCGCCACCCCTGTGTGTGGGGTCCTGGTGGCCCTACTCCTTCTCTCCTCCGGATCTCTGGAAGCTTCCGGGTAAAATAAGACTTCAGGAACTTGTTTCGTCCAATTCCGAGAATATTTCCTGTGTATCACTTCTGAAACACAAAAATAGCAGAAAACATGAAACTGGCACTATGGCAACTTGTTAATAGGTTAGTTCCAGAAAATGCATAAAAGTGCCACGAAGTGTAACGAAACAATAGGAAAATGGTGTAAAAACAAGCATGGCATCAAAAATTATAGATACATTGGAGACGTATCACCGTTCTTTCTTGGACCAAAAGCTAGGTTAGCGACGGTGCCGTGCAATCTGCACCAGGCAGAGCTGCCGCCACCATTGATCCGATGGATCGAATCCAGGGAAGCATCGTATGTGTGCCTTTGGCAATCAGGCAACGCCCTGAGCCGGTCCAAGGAAGCATCAATGAGCAGCCCAATTGCCCAAAGGCCCACCCGGGCCATAAAGGCCAGCGAGCGTGCGAGCCAGGGAGCTGGCTCTGGCCGCATCGATCACAATGATCGAGCGAGCCAGGACTCCCCTGGCCACTGTGTCCCTTTTTTTCTTCTATTTATTTCTACTAAATAAATATTAGTTGATATCTATTAATTCATACAATTAATAAATACCAATTTCCACCTGGAACAATTCCGTAACTTTCCAAAACTATTTCACATATATCCCAAAACTACCCTAGCATTGATTTGCGTTAAGTGTGCGACCCTACGGGTTCGAGAATGTGCGGACATAATCTCCTTTAATATTCAATAGCGGGATCTGGAAATCCATATTGACTCTCATGCATTTAGCGATGATCATATCGGATGAACCATGATGTCAGGATTCAAACAATCCCATATGTGTATTCCTTCATCTCACAATATTTTACTCGCCCGAGATTCGATCGTCGGTATCGGCATACCTAGTTCAATCTCGTTCACAGCAAGTACTTTACTCGTTCCGTAATCCGATATCACTTTGTGATTAACTCCTTAACCACGTGCTTGCAAGCGATGTTGATATCTATTACCGAGTGGGCCCGAAGTATATCTCTCTGACTCGGGAGGGACAAATTCTATCTTGATACATATAACCCAACAAGTACTTTTCGATCACCTGAGAGACACCTTTATGATCACCCTTTCATAGGATGACATTTGATGACCTCAAAGATCTCTTCCGGCACTAGGGAGTTGCATTATCTCATGGTCTAAGGAATACAATACTTGACATAAGAAAAGCTTCGCAAAGATGAACACAATGACACGATCTAATTGTTGTGCTTTATTTGGATCTGTCCATCACATCATTCTCCTAATGATGCAACCTCATTATTAATTGACAACTCATGTCCATGGTTAGGAAACCTTAACCATCATTAATCAATGAACTAGTCCATAGAGGCGTACTAGGGACACGGTGTTGTTCATAAACCACACAAGTATTAAAGTTTCCGCTTAATACAATTCTAGCATGGAATATAAACATTATCATGAACAAGAATTATAATAATAGCATCTTTATTATTGCCTCTAGGGCATAATTCTAACACGGAATGTCTTTGAGTTTAGCTTCTTTCAAGGTATTTAGCTGCAATTGAACTTCAACATGTGCATGATGGTCACCTTGATAAACTATCCTTCCTCCTCCTGGACTTCTAAGTGACACAGTTTTCTCCTTGCAATCTATCTGAGCTCCATTCTCCTCTAACCAATCCATTCCAAGGATCACAGCCATATCCTTCATAGGGATGAGAAAGAGATCGGCAAGATAGATGCAATCGCTGATCATAATGACCTGCTCTTGCTTGCGGTGTGTGACTAGAATCATTCCCCCTGCAGATAAAATAGTGATGGGGTATTCTAACTTATTGCAAGTAATCCCATAAAGATCAACAAATTCTTGCGAAATGAATGAAGTAGTTGCACCAGTATCAAAAAGTACTTTGCCAGGATGAGATAGGATTTGAAGCGTACCTATCACAGCTTTATCCAAATCATTAACTTCCTCCAAGTTGGTGCAATTTAATTTCCCAAAAGGTCGGGACCTCTTTCCTGCACCATTTCCTCCTAAATTACCACCACGATTAGGTCCTACTCCAGTTGCTTTCCTTCCCCAGGCAGCTTTATTTGGACATTGATTCCTCATGTGTCCCTCTTGATTGCACCCATAACAGATTATCCTGGGCCTTTGACAATCCTTCGCCAGATGTCCTCTGGCTCCACACGAATTACAGGTAATTCTGCCTCTAGGATTTCCTCCTCCTCCCCGGGGTAACATTCCCTGAATTGGCGGTCGTGGCTTGAAACTAAGATCTACAGTTGGTTTGTTGACTGGATACCTTCTGGGTTCCATCTTGGCTTTCTTCCTGCGTTCCTCTTGAACTTGCTTGAAATCATCCTCCATGGTGATAGCTGCATCTACAAGTTCCTGGAAATCCGCTGCCTTTAACATTCTAAGTTGCATCTTTGCCATTGGATGCAAACCTCTCATGAACCGTTTCTTCCTCTTCTCATCAGTGTTCACTGCATCCGTAGCATAGCATGATAGAAGAGTAAATTCCTTGACGTACCTCATAATGGTCTTGTCCTTCTGCTTTAAGTTATCAAACTCTCTCCTCTTCAATTCCATGATGCTTTCTGGCACATTCGCCTCCCTGAACTTCCTCTTGAATTCCTCCCGGGTGAATACCCTTTCTGGAGGATGTATTGCCACAATATTGTCCCACCACACTGTTGCAGGTCCACATAATAGATGTGTGGCATACCTAAGCTTCTCGCTGTCGTTGAGTTGAGCTTCCTCTCAGTGTCCAACAACCAATCTTTGGTGTCCATTGGTTTCGGTGCTGATGTGAATGGAACTGGTCTTGTATTAAGAAAGTCCGCCAGTGAGACTCCATGTACTCCTTCATTCTGACCTTCACGGTTGCGGTCCATCACATCCAGCATCATCTTTGACTGACACTCAATGGGCATACATTGCCTTTCATCCGCCATCCTCATGTATTGGGCAAAATCCTGCTGCGTCAGAAATGGTGGTGGTGGTGGTGGTAATGGTTCTCTTGCCGCTGCATCGGCTGCCTCCTTAGCCTTGGCTTCGGTCTCCATCCTCTGTTGCTCGGATTCCTCATCAACTACTGTCGCCATTTTATCCCCCTAACCTTGTTACATCAAGCGGAACTCATAGTTACACCATGCTCATGTTTTCTGAGCTCAACTTTATGCACAGAGTTAGTCACACAATAAGATCCAAATAAAACATAGCCAAATCACACCAAACATATACCATGTATATACATGGGTAAAAGCAACATAGTGTTACACACTGCCCCGTGAGTAGTTACACTCACTTATTCCCATTGCGAAAGCAAATACTACATAATACACATATGGTACATATGTTACACACATATCGCCTCCATATCGGTGGTGGTCTTCTATGGGTAGTCACACTCCCGGTACATCCCCGGTGTCCAACCGGTCGCTCGGGATGTCCTCCTAAGTGAAACAGGGGTATAGTTGAGATCAGGTGTAGTGCCTAAGTTGAAGTCACTCATCCCCAGATAACTGCTCAACGATGGGTATACAACATCGGTGGCACCCCTCTCCATCTTAGGCCTTGAGCATTCTCCATGCTCCATATGGATAGGTAACTCTCCCTCGGCATCTGACTCTATCTCTATGGGCTTTTTTGCCACGTCTCCGGCACGGTGAACAACCCTAAACTGACTCGTGACCTCCTACTCTGAATCACACGGAATCGGATCTCCGGCCATCCCCATATACTCACCAAAACGCCAGGCCATGGAGTTTCCCCCAAAACTGTCGTTATGGGGCATTCCCCATGACTCCAAACCTGCCTCGTATCCGGCTCTAGTTGAGCTGTGTGCAAAGTGTGCTGGTGGCATCTCCGGTTCGGCCTCGGACTCGAACTCCCGCTCCTCAGGATCGACCTCCTCATCTAAAGTGATAAAATCTCCAGCGGAGAAAGCTGGAGTAGGTGCTCATGGTGGTCCAGAAGTCTCCCCCGTACACCATGGATTCGGTGTCGACTCGGTGATCTCCTCCACTAGGCTCTGATCTCTCCAACTAGAGCTCCGTGGACGTGATAGAACACACTAAGCAGATGCTTACACCTGTCCATGTGCTCTGCTGCGGCATATGGGTGTCTCTTCGCAAACTTGTAACTATCCCGAAGAGGATCTTCTCCCTCCTCGTCGTGTGGAATGTGCGTGAACTTAGTACCCAATAACTTCTCCATTTTGTGTTCATAGATATTAGTTATGGCCTTCATGACTGCTATCTTATAAGCTACACTAACTGTGCGTGCTTCTCCAGCTGGCATGATCACTCTCATGCCCAATTTGGCAGGAAGCATGATCCCTACCCTATACTTCTGAAAGACTCTACCCTCATAATAAGCATACTTCTTGATAGGGATACGGGTTTCACACCCACACTCCTGTAGGATGCCTCGTAGCAGATCGGATAGGTTCCCATCATACTCATCCAGCGTCACATCTCGAACTTGCACGGTCCTCGATGGATTTGTGCGTGCCATCCTGGCAGTATATAAAAAATATTGAAAATTAGTACATAATGCATCATAATAGTAATAATAAAGAATTGTAACACTAAAAAGTATGACTTTTGTTATTCTCAAGTGAATAACGTCATGATCATTTTAGAGAACTCTTTACTATTCCTATTTGACTCCTACAGGTCATTCCCATTAACTAGGCGTCCAACCTAAGGTCAAAGCTTTTGCTCTAATACCAACTGTGATGACCCAGCATACCACTGCATGTTGTAGTATGCAAGTCGTTGATATAACACTTGTGAAGTACCATTTCACAAATATTACATCCCTCAGAGTGGTACAACACAAACATAGCGGTCTTTATTCAAGCACTTCATATTACAAGCCACAATCTTACAAAGGACTCTAGTTCCTCCTCGGTCCAAAGAGGAACACTAGTAGCTTCTACTTTGATACTACAAACCTTAACTAAGACTGAAATAAGTAGACTAAACATGATAACTGGCTCAAGTCACTTTATTCTATATGATTTGGTGCGACTCAAGCTACTATTCTAAACTACTAGTTGTCGGCCTCCTCCTCGGTTCCTTCGCTGTTCCCATAGGCGATGGTGTAATCCATGCCTTCAACTCCACCGGAAAGGTCCGGCTCTTCGTAGTAGACCTCCTCGTAGTCCTCCGATGCTCCTTCAGTTTCCTCATTCTGGCCCTCCGAGTCTAAGCAAGGGTTAAGAGGGAATGGAGTGAGTAACGAGCGTTACCCAACAAGTTCATTTAATAGTATAGAGGTGTTTGATTCACTAGCTACGACTGTAGACTCAAAAGTCTTAGGTCAAATGCAGTTTTCATAATCATTTTATTCAAAGATTGCTTTTATTCAAAAGAACTATGTCTATCAGTCTTCACATGTTGATTAGAGCTTCGATGGGCTCCTTTCCTGCCACGTTCATAGCTCCTTCCTGGAATAGGGACTGTCTTGATACTTTCTTACACTCTGCAGAGGTGGTCACTTGTACCCATGAGAGATCAAAACTTTGTTGCACAACCGGGCGTACTTTCCCATCCATACTTCTTTTGTATGGGCCCCAGTTGATGATCCAAGCCAAACACCATTCTTCTCCGCAACCCTGCAGACCCACCCATTTGTAAGTCCATCCTCCCCTATATCACATATGTAGACTGATTGGTGTACTGGTCCTCCCCTTTACACTATGGACGCTCCCATAGGTAGACTGTTCCGAACCCAGATGCCCGCTCCTATACAATATGGGCAGACTGATCTGGATGACTCTTACAATCCATCATAGATTAATTAGCTAGTCTGTCCCCCCTATACTATAGGTAGACTAGCAGGAAATGCATTTCCCCCCTTTACTCTATAGTAGCCTAGGCAAGACAACCCTCGCTACTGATCCGTTGGCATGCGAGAGGGAAAAGATACAGCTGACTTTTCTGTCTCATTCCAGATCTCATGGTTGACCATTATTTACGGCGCTAGAATCACTAGCGACATTTTTTATTGGGATTTCTATTTTTGTGCCCCTGGGTCGTTAGTTTTACTCAGTTTTCCTCAGCCGCTTAACTTTTCCTTAGTTTTCCCCTCGCTCTAGTTTGAAACCCCTCGCAGACGCTCGGACAGGAGGGTTGCCGTCTGGTCAGAGGCCTTAGACCATTACCGGTGACGGCTAGGGAGCCGCGATGGTTGTGAATGGACCGTTGCGTTTGAATGGTGTTGACTGTTGACCCAATGAGACACGTCGGACTAGTGGTCACTCACCCAAAGCTTTCACCTCCGCCCGAGACTAGAAGAGCTCACCGCCCCTCCGCCACCACGCCGTCCTGCCCTCCTACCTTATGGTGTCGTCCGCCCCCGAGCCGCCCCCGCCCCCACCACCACCCCCGGGAGGCAGAGAGGGCTCCGCCTCCACTAGATCTACCCCTATCGCGGTAGAGTTTGTACATCCGTCTGGTGTGCCGATTATGCCCCTCAATGGTGGAGAAGATTGGGAATCGGAGGGATCTAACGCATGGATTCTATCTGGGTAAGCATCGTCTGTCTATGTGAATTAACAGTAGGCAGTTTTTGAGCATGAATCGTTGTTGCTCAACTAACTGCATTGCTTTTTGAATAGGATTGATCCAGCGCTGGCTTTTCGGCTAGTGGTTAGGCTGGATACTAGCTTTTTGTGTGATTCTGAACGCAATGTGAGCGGATTTTACATCCCAGCGGTGGTTGCAACTACCATCTCATTGAGGGATTTAAAAGATAACATCTGCGCTCAGTACCCCTGGGGCGCTGGCGATTCAGTTGATTTCCAATATTTCAATAGCATGGAGGGAAGATATGTTCCACTAATTTCCAACAACGATCTAGAATTCTTTTTGCTTTAAATGATTCTTGCCATGTTGGTAAAATTCGTATCCATGTGGACAGGGTCCAGGCATCATCTGGTGTTGGGGCATCATCAGGTGGTCGGGCATCATGTCTCTCTAGTGTTGCTGCCTCTGCTAATCGTGTGCACCGCCCCGCTCCTTGTAGGTCCACAGCAGCACTATCTGTCCCCAGTGCTAGTGGTAGTGGTAGCCAGATCGTTCCTGTGGTCGATGTGGAGGACGATGCAGAGATTGAGGATCCGTTTCCTCAAGATGATGAGGATGAGTTGATGTTTCCTAAATTGGTAGATCGATGCAGTAAGCAGGCAATGGAGGATTAATACATGGAAGATATTGCACAAGGTGCCAGATTTGATGACACTGATGATGAAGAGAAGGATGAGAACAATGACAGCCTCGTTTTAGCCGATTACGAAGGTGATCACTTATCAACAATTGAGTGGAACAGGGAGGATCCTCAGCTTGCAGAAGGCACCATATTTTAAATGATGATGGACTGCCGTAATGCAATTACTATGTCATGGTTTCGTCAACAGATCTGCCATAGAGGTAGGGGTATGGCGGTTTGTGGAAGGGGGTGAACACGGAGGAGCGATCCAGGACGGTGGTAGCACGAGTTTACCCAGCTTCAGATCCCGCGACGGTGGCGAGATCCTACGTGCTGCTATAATTCACTATATGGCAACAAGTGCTTGGTTACAATGATGAGGTTGGCTGTTTCGCATGCGATTGGCCGTACGACTCTAATCTTCTCACCTCTGCCTCAAGGGCTGCTCCACGCCGGGCTTATAAAGGCACCTGGCGTGGGCTACATGTTGGTACCGAAGCGGATACAACTTGGAGTCCTAGACTAAGTCCTATGCGTGTGCTACAAGGCAACCCGCCATGGGCCGTCTCCGAACCCGCCATGGGCCTATCATCAGCAATCCGCCATGGGCCTGTCTCCGGATCCGCCATAAGCGCCTGCGTCCAGTACCGCCATGGCAACTTCAGCAACTGGGCCGCCCGGTATAGCGAATCCGCCATACCACCCCTGATGGGCCACCCTGGCTTGCTAATTTAGGACTATGTCGCTGGTATACCTATTTGGTATATCCCCAACAGTGGCCCCCAGGGAACTTCAAGATCGCCATCTACATCCGCCATGCTTGTCCTTGATAGGTCATTTCCGCCATAGCTCTTCTTTGCTGGGATGGCGGTCATCTTGATGTTCCTTCTTCCATCTATCAATCCGCCGTAAATAACAGATCAAGCGACGTAGTTATCTTAGCGAGATTTTCGGGATCCAGTGGATCATACCGTTGAAATCCGCCGTAAATTTCAGCACACAATTCCTTCTAGGGCAAGATTCACAGTGCACGCACTGTTTTCACCAAGTTACTTTTTTACCCTTGGACACGTGTCACCAGATTAGGGTTTCTGCGATCAGGATGAGCGGTGGTGATGGCGGGCACAAATCTCGAGGCCCGGGGTCTATATATACCCCGGCCTCTCACCCCCGGCCGGTCACCCCTCATTCACCCCCGTCACTTTCTCTCTCTTCAGCGCTGCCACGAGAGCTTCGCTATCTCCGGCGAGCCACCGCGGAAAACCTCGCCGCCGGTAGCATTTTTCACCGGAATCGCTTGCTCAAGCATTCGTAGTGGAACTTTCTCCTCGGCACCATGAACCCCGGATCACCATCCCACCACCACTCTGAGGCGGAGGAGGAAGATTCCCCCCTTCAACAGTCAACCCGGGGAGAAGATCCCGTAATGGCGGATTTGGACCCAGAGGACATCATATCCGAAGCCGAGGAGGAGATGGCGGGAGCAAACCCGGACAATCCTGAAGCGGATGGCGAAGCTGAGGAGGAAGGTGCTGAGGATGAAGAGCAGATTCCTCAGAACCTTCATGGGTATTGGTAAAAATCCCATGTTAAGGATTCTGACGTTCAAACCATGGAAGGCGAGGGCACTGTAGCTCCTCAGGCCGAATCCTTATGGCGGACTGACTTCAAGGCCCCAGCACCTATTCCTAACCCCTCCGAGATTGTGATGCTCAGATCTCACGTGGAGCGGGGTCTCAGTATGCCTCCATCCCTTTTCTTCACTAATCTTCTGAGATTCTACGGATTGCAGCTCCACCACATATCACCAAACAGCTTGGTGTCTGTGGCGGGTTACGCAGCTTTGTGCGAGGGATACCTCGGGATCCGTCCCAGGGTAGACCTCTTCCAACTTTTCTTTTCTGTGCGGGCCAACTATGAGGATGATGGATCTCTTCGAACCTGCGGAATAGTTTGCTTTCTTCCTCGAAGGTCGAAGGAATACCCCTTTATCACCCCTCTGGATTCCGCCATCGGATGGAGAGGGTCCTGGTTCTATATGGCGGATAAGCCTGCGCCGTCTCAAGCCCGCGGCCTCCTTCCATTTAAGAACGTAGCTGCTGAACCTCGCGACTCCTGGACAGCTGTCAACGACGAATCCGCCACTCCTCATTGCAAGCTCTTGGCCCGACGGATCGCTAAGCTATCTGTGGATGGCTTGAAAGGAATTGACACCATAAACTATTGGATATCCCGGCGGATTCAGCCACTTCAACACCGCGATCGCCTGATGCACGAGTATACTGGTGCAAATGATGGCATGCGTTGTTCTGGCCAGGAGCTGGACCCTAAGGTTGTTGATAAGCGCATCCGTTCTTTGATAAAGTCTCCCAGGAAGAAACCTTTGGAGTTCGGCATGGCTATGTTTGAGAATGGCAGCTGCCCCTTGGTAAGTTTCCTTTCCGCCATAGCACCGTATGATATCTTCATGAGATAACATTTTTCTCTTTATCAGCTCAAATCGCTTGGTCCTGCACACTTTGCACATCCCCTTCACCGCTTCAACAAGAAATCTACCGCTAAGGAGGAAGTTGTTCACTCTAGCGGGAACAAAGAGGAGATGGCGGGGAATGTAGAGGATACAGCCCATACGACCCAGGAGAAGGCGGTTTCCAAGAAAAGGGCCGGTAGCGGGAAAACTCGCGGTGGTGGCGGGAAATCTGCTGATTCCCGTCGTTTCGAAGCTCAACGCAGGGCGGAGCTAGAAACACCATCCGAGAATACCGCCACTATCAGTCTACCCAAGTCAAGGTAACCTTTGGACATCTTTCTCCATCATTGCTACCTTCCATCTGTAATCACCTTTTTCTTCAGAAGAAAGAAACCTACTGTCAAGGAGCCATCGTCCAAGCGAGCAAAGCCCTCCCCTGCCACCATCCCGCTCACCCCTGACACACCAACTCCCTCCTCTGTTCGTATCGATATTGATATGGAGGATGCTAGTGGTCAGTTTGACCCCACGCCAGAAGCCAACCCAACGACTGAAGCTACGGCTAATGATGTCGTCCAAAGCGAAAAAGCTTCTGGCTCTCCGAGTCAAGTGACGGATGCTCCATCGGGGGGCAGCTTATATTGGAAACAAAAGCAACTTGAGGTCGTCAATCTTATTTCTAGCCAAGAAGATGCCAGCAACCAGCTGCCAGCGGTATCACCGCTTTTGTTGAGAAAACAGCCACAATGAAGAAGGTATGTACTCCCAGTAGCCCCCGAGCGCCATGGCGGATTTGTAAACAATCCGCTATGGGGCTTCAAGAGTGACTTCTGTAAGTTTTTGAATAGCACAGCCCCCGAGCGCTGGTAGTTCACACAGTGCTCTATAGAGAACTTCCTGAAATTTCATGCCGAGTAATCCCCCGAGCGTTATGGCAGATTATTATCTAGCATAAAGCTCTTAGAAGACAAAAAATCAGCATAAGTAGCCCCCGAGCATCATGGCGGATTCTATCCGTCGTGATGCTCTAAGAGTGACTAAAAAATCATAGTGAGTAGCCCCCGAGCGTTATGGCGGATATGTATCCGGCATGAAGCTCTTAAGAGTAACTAACACTTCAATTTTGTTTTGCCAGAATTATAAGAAGGTGGTGGAAGATCTGGTCCAGGTTGTCAGCTCGCAGGAGAAGGAGCTGGCAGCCAAAAGCGCTCGTGTGGCGGATTTGCAGCAACAGCTTGAGAATAGCGGTACTTAACCTTAAGTTTCCTTTCCTTTATGCTTATTCAATCAAATGCTGAGCTGACAAAATTCCGCCATGCAGATGCTGCCAAGCTCAAGTCCACACTTGAGGGGATGAAGAAAGGCCACGCCATTGCGATGGATGGGCTGAATGAACAGCTCCGGAAATCGCTGGCTGAAAATGCCACCCTCGAGAGACAGCTGAAGGACCAGGAGAACCAGGGCAAGAAGAAGGACAAGGAGATAGCGGATCTCCGCAAAGCCGCCGCTGATTTTGAGAAGCAGCGTGAAGGCTTTAACGAGCTCCTCCATCACTTCCAGGACAACTTGCTATGTACCATAGCTTCTTATAGCGTAAAGTTTCTTCAATTTTCTGCTATGCCGTGCGTGACGCATCTTCTTTTTCTGCCATGCAGTCGCTTTGGGGCAGGGCAAGATGGACACCGCTGAGGGCTTGCGCATGGCCACCGACGCAGCGAAGAAGGAGCTTGATGGCCTTCTCAGCGCTGGTCGCCAAGCGTGCGGGAGCCTGCAGATAGCGGGTCCTTCCAACCTTACTACCATCGCGCTCACACAGAAGCTGCTGCTGGTGCCAGGGCTGGTGGCGGACTGGAAGCTGTCCTCTGCTCGGGGTGGTGCCAGGACAGCGCTGACCTTGGCGAAGGCCCACTACCCCGAGATGGACCTGGACCTGCTCACCTCCGGCATCCCAGAGAGCGGCGAGGATGGTGCACCAGTGGACGAGGCCGCCATCCGGCAGAGCGTGCTTGGATACGATCAGCTGTGTACCCTTGGCACTCAGTTGAATGTATACTATGAAGCATACGAGCTGCCAGGGACACCAAGCCAGGCTTTGGCATCAGCCTCCGCGGCTACAGCAGGTGGTGATGGCGGTGATGAGGTGTCCTCCAAGGTTCCGCCATCTTCTTGAGATGTGCCCTGCAATATGGCAGGAAAAAATACTTTGCATCAATTCGGCCCCTGAGTGGGTCTGTAATTTAAACTTAAACTGCATGTGATGTGTCTGCACTGTGACTGATCTGCTTGTAGCGGATCAGTAGAATGCTGTTGAACTCTTGCAGCTTGTTTTTTATGAAGTGGTTTAGTTGCGCGAAGAAACTGCCAGGCCTAGTTTTATGCAACTTGCAGTTTTTGCCATGCCCAAAAAACAACACTGAAATTTTTTCATGCGTAGGATTATGCGATCCGCCATCCGGCTCTCCGTGCTTGTCTTTTCGTGAGATGGCGAAATCTTCGCACGAACAATCTGCTAGGGCGGCGATACGTAATAGCAACCGTCCAGAACCCTGAGCAGATGGCGGCTTAAATCGTCAAAAAGTCACTACTCTGGAATCCACACAGAGAACATCGAATGAAGATCAAAATATAAAAAAGCTACGTGGACCGCTTATGGTGGATTTAAAAGAGATGCAAGTGCAAAGCACAATTGCGCAAAAGGTTCTATACGATCTAAATGAACAATAAAGGAGGTAAAAGACTCAGAAAAAATCAAGAGTGAACCAAATGCTTTATTTCATTGATCATATAGAGGTGCCTATTACATAGCTAGAAAAGTGCTAAGTGTAGAAAGGACGTAGCTGTGCGATGTTCCATGGACGATCTGTCTCATCGTAGATATCGTCAGGGTCTCTTCGTTTGCGCTTCTTACTTAGTCGCTTATCTAGCTCGCGAATATCAACGAGGTAGTAGGAACCATTCAGTAGAGCCTTGTTGATGACGAAGGGTCCTTCCCAAGGCGGGGATAGCTTGTGGGACTTCTGCTGTTTGAGGCGTAGCACCAGGTCACCTTCCTTAAATGAGCGTTGGTGAACTCGCCTGCTGTGATAGCGGCGGAGATTCTGCTGGTAGATGGTGGATCTCTGGGCTGCTAGGTCACGCTCTTCTTCCAGCAGGTCCACAGATAGTTGTCTGGACGCTTCTGCATTTTGTTCCTTGTAGGCCTCGACTCTTGGAGAATTGTACTGAACATCACTTGGCAAGATTGCCTCTGCTCCGTAGACTAAGAAGAAAGGGGTGAGGCCAGTTGATCTATTTGGCGTGGTCCGTAGACTCCACAGCACAGATGGCAACTCCTCTGCCTAGGCTCCAGCTGCTCTGTGCAACGG
This sequence comes from Dactylis glomerata, assembly GCA_007115705.1. Taxonomy (NCBI): domain Eukaryota; kingdom Viridiplantae; phylum Streptophyta; class Magnoliopsida; order Poales; family Poaceae; genus Dactylis; species Dactylis glomerata. The sequence goes on from QXEO01000450.1 coordinate 4,997,356, forward strand.
TGCTTCTAGGCGTGGCTTGATCCCTGACATGATTAGTCCGTTGGTCCGCTCAACTTGGCCATTAGACTGTGGATGTGCCACAGATGCTAGGTCAAGGCGGATTCCATTGTGATGGCAGTATTCTTCAACTTCTCCCTGAGACAGATTAGTGCCATTGTCGGTGATGATGCTATGTGGGATGCCGAATCTGACCACAATGTCCTTGACAAATTTGAGGGCAGTTTTGCCATCAAGTTTTCTGATGGGCTTAGCTTCCACCCACTTCGTGAATTTGTCTACCGCTACCAGGAGGTGCGTAAATCCCGAAGGTGCTGTTTTTAGCGGACCCACCATGTCTAGCCCCCACACTGCAAAAGGCCAAGTTATAGGGATCGTATGCAGTGCTGTGGCGGGCATATGGGTTTACTTGGAGTACATCTGGCAACCATGGCAGAGCTCCACAATGCGGTCTGCATCTGCCTTGGCTGTTGGCCAGTAGAACCCATGGCGGAATGCTTTAGCTACTAGGGATCTGGCGGCGGCGTGATGCCCACATTCGCCTTCATGGATCTCTCTTAGTATTTCGATTCCATCCACTTGGGATATGCACTTCATGAAAACTCCCGAGGTGCTTCGTTTGTAGAGTTGGCCATCTATGATGGTGTACGCTTTGGCTCTATGCTCGATTTGTCTTTTTTGGACTTCGTCTTCGGGGAGCTTCTTGCTCATCAGGTATTCCAGATAGGGCTCTGCCCATGGCGGATTGCTAGGCAAAACCGCCATAACAGGGGAGCTCGCTAACTCCGGATTTTCTGGATCCACCATCTTGACAGATGGTACGTGCAGATGCTCGAGGAATACGCCTGGCGGAATTGCCTTGCGGCTGGATCCCAGTTTGGACAGGGTGTCGGCCGCCATGTTGTCTTCTCGTCGTACGTGCTTTATGTCATAGCCGAGGAAACTTTTGGCCATCTCGTCCACTTCGTCTCTATATGCCGCCATGACTTCGTTCCGGGCTTTGTATGTGCCAGCCACCTGCTGAGCCACAAGGTCAGAGTCGCCACAACACATAATGTGTTGTACGCCGATCTCCTTTGCGACACGTAGCCCGTGTAGTAGCGCTTCATACTCTGCGATGTTATTGGTGGTGGGGAAGTGGATCTGGAGAACGTAGCTTAGCTCATCTCCCTTGGGAGATTTGAGTATCACTCCAGCCCCCGAGCCGTGTAGCAACTTTGAGCCATCAAAGTGCATGACCCAATGCTCTGGTTCTGGGACAGGCGTAGTCTCCTGCGCTTCCTTCCAATCCGCCATAAATTCTGCCAAAGCCTGAGACTTGATGGCGGTGCGAGGCTTATAGTCGATGTCGAAAGAGGCCAATTCAATGCCCCACTTCGCAACTTGTCCTATTGCGTCGCTGTTGTTGATGATGTCCTTCAGTGGGGCTTTGCTCACCACTGTGATCTTATGGTCATAGAAGTAATGCCTTAACTTACGGGAAGCTAGGAAAACTCCGTATGCCAATTTTTGGTAGTGAGGGTAGCGCTGCTTGGATTCCGTCAAGACCTCGCTGACATAGTAGACTGGTCGCTGTACGCCATACTCTTGCGCTTCTTCCTTACATTCTACCACCATGACGATGCTGACTACCCTGTTGGTTGCCGCCATGTATAACAACATGGGTTCCTAGTCTTCGGGAGCTGCTAGGACTGGTGCAGTGGATAGCACTCTCTTCAGATCCTTAAGCGCAGCGTCTGCCTCGTCGGTCCAGACGAATTCGTCTGATTTTTTCATCAGCTTGTAGAGTGGCAAAGCCTTCTCGCCAAGACGACTGATGAATCTGCTCACTGCTGCCACGCAGCCTGTGAGTCGCTGTACGTCTTTTAAGTCTATGGGCCGGGAGATGTCGAGAATTGCCTTGATTTTCTCCAGGTTAACCTCAATTCTGCGGTGGGAGACGATGAATCCTAGGAGTTGTCTAGCTGGGACCCCGAAGACGCACTTCGTTGGGTTAAGCATCATGTTGTACTTCCTGAGATTGTCAAATGTCTCTTTCAAATCCGCTATAAGGCCATCTTGCTTCTTAGACATAACTACGATGTCGTCCACGTATGCGTGGATGTTTCGTCCGATTTGATCCGCCAGGCACTTTTGCATAGTGCGCTGATACGTTGCTCCTGCGTTTTTCAGACCGAATGGCATTGTGACATAGCAATATGTGCCATAAGGTGTTACGAACGACGTAGCGAGCAGATCGGACTTTTTCATCTTGATCGGGTGATATCCTGAGTAGGCATCTAAGAAACACAGCAGCTCCGATCCTGCCATCGAGTCAATGACTTGGTCAATGCGAGGCAAGGGGAAAGGGTCTTTTGGACATGCTTTGTTCAGGCCAGTGTAATCTACACACATGCGCAGAACTTTTGTGTTTTTCTTAGGAACTAGTACCGGATTTGCCACCCACTTAGTATGTATCACTTCCTTGATGAAGCCTGCTTTCAACAGCTTGGAAATTTCCTTTGCTATGGCGCGGCGCTTTTCATCTCCGAAGCGTCTCATGGCTTGTCTTACTGGCTTGGAGCCAGGAATTATCTGCAGAGCGTGCTCGGCGAGTTCCCTGGGTACACCCGTCATGTCAGATGGCTGCTATGCGAAGATGTCCCGGTTCTCACGGAGGAACTCGACGAGCGTGCTTTCCTATATGGGGGACAAGTTTGTCCCAATGGCGGTGGTTGATACGTTGCAAACGTATCTATAATTTTTGATGCTCCATACTTGTTTTACACCAATTGCTATATGTTTTGTCTACACTTTGTGATACTTTTATGATTTATTTGGACTAACCTACTAATAGTTGCAAAAGTGCACAATGTTCTTGTTTTACACTTTGATGTGTAGGAATTACCAAGAATACAAGTGGAAACCTTATTGGAGTCAAATTGGGACTTTCCAAAAATCTTTACCAGAACTTTTTTCGAAGATGGTCACGTTACGGGTCGAAGACGGCATCAAACGGAAAACTCTTCAAATACAAAGTTGTAGGGAATTTCACGGCGAACGTTCTGAACATAAAATTCACCTGATTCCGAGTCCAGAAGGCCGAGATAAGCCCGCTCCTTTGCAGACCAGGCCTGGGCCGCGCGAGCCCCGTGTGAGGACGCCTGGCTCCACCCCTCACGACGCCCCTTCGCCTATATAAAGCCTCGGACGGAAAACCCTAAAGGAGTCGGCAAATTTCCAGAAACAGTTCCGTAGCTCCGCCGCCGCCACAGACGAATTTCGGGGGACAGAAGTATCTGTTCCGGCACCCTGCCGGGACGGGGAAGTGCCCCCGGAGCCATCTCCATCGATCTCCATCGCCATCTCCGCCGTCTCCATCGACCTCACCGCCATCTCCATCAACCTTGCTGTCTCCTATGATGAGGAGGGAGTAGTTCATCCCCGGGGCTGAGGGCTCTACCGGTAGCTATGTGGTTCACCTCTCTCTCCCATGATGTGATCTTTATGTGATCGTGAGCTTTGTATCATGTTGAACAAGTAGATGTTATTATTCAGATATTATGCTACTCCTATGCTTAATTGTTATAGTGTACTCTAGTGATGTTATTAAAGTAATCTATTCCTCCTGCAATGGTGTAACGGTGACAGTGCGTGCATCGTGGTGGTACTTGGTTTAGGCTATGATCGTGATCTCTTGTGGATTATGAGAGTAATTATTACTATGATAGTATTGAGTGATCTATTCCTCCTTTCATGGTGTAATGTTGACAGTGTGTGCACCGTGTTAGTACTTGGTCTAAGTTGCAATGATTTCTATCTTGAGTTGTGATCTGATTTGGATGTCTCTATGAGTGGTGTTTGTCAAGTACTTGATGAACTTTAAGGGGTGCTTTTGTAGCCACTACGCAATGATTAGTGTTATTCAATAGGAGAGTAATTCATAGTACCATCGTGGAGAGAAGTTGTTTATTTGTTCAATCATGTTATATTGTTGGGAGTGTGTCCACTAGTGAAAGTATGATCCCTAGGCCTTGTTTCCAAGCATTGCACACCATTTACTTGCTATTTTGTTACTTGTTTGCTCACAGCGATATTTATTTCACATCACGTTAGCTACTTATAATCATCTATACCACTTGTATTTCACTATCTCTTCGCCGAACTAGTGCACCTATACATCTGACAAGTGTATTGGGTGTGTTGGGGACACAAGAGACTTTTTGTATCGTAATTGCAGGGTTGCTTGAGAGGGATAGCTTTGACCTCTAACCTCCCTGAGTTCGATAAACCTTGGGTGATCCACTTAAGGGAAACTTGCTGCTGTTCTACAAACCTCTGCACTTGGAGGCCCAACAAGTGTCTACAAGAATAGAAGTGCGTAGACATCAAGCTCTTTTCTGGCGCCGTTGCCGGGGAGGTAAGGTAAAAGGTACTCGCATCCTCCTGTTTGAGTGCTCGAAGTTATTTCCTTTAGATTCTGCAATTACATATTTTTGTCTCTTGTTTTTATTTTCACTAGTTAGGCTTAATGGAAAACAAAGAGTTCTTTAGTCTTTTTCCTGATTTTAGATTTGAAGAGAAAATTGAAAATCCTTTGGAGCTTATTTCGCATAGCAATGTTATTAGTACGAATGCTTTGAATACTGTTAATGCTAATGCTATAGAAAAGTCTAAGCTTGGGGAAGCTGGTTTTGTTAAGTATGATATTTTTAGTCCCCCAGCTTTAGTGGAGAAAGTTTGCTATGATGATATGTTTGATGAATATGCTTTGCGAAATAGCTGTTCTTTAGCTTGTGATGATACTAAACCTCTAGTTTATGATGGCTATGATGATGAGTATAATATTTTCAGTTCACCTACTATTGAGGATAAAATTAGTTATGATTACAATATGCCTCCTATTTATGATGATTATGGTGATGAGAATAATTATTCTATTAGATCTGCTCCTACTACTATTGTTTCTGTGGTGAGTATTAATTCTTTTATGCATGTGGCTCATGACAGGGATGCTTTATGTGATAGTTATATTGTTAATTCTATTCATGATGCTACTGAAAGTTATTATGAGAGAGGGAAACATGGCTTGACGGATCTCAACAATATTAAGTTTCCCCTCTTTATGTTGCAAATCTTGAAGTGGCACTTGTTTTATCTAACCATGCTTGCTACTATGTGCCTCGTTGATTTATTTTCTTACAAGATTCCTATGCATAGGAAGTGGTTCAGATATAAATGTCTTTCACATTTGCTTTTTGATGCTCTCTATTACTTTAAGTTCCTATATGGCGCCTTTGCATCAAGCTCTTATATGGCGCCCACATGAGCATCTTTGCAAATTACTGCGCCTAGCTCAAAGGCGTTAAAGAAAAGCACTCTTGGGAGATAACCCATTGTTTATTTTCAGTACTTTTTTTTATTTGAGTCTTGGAAGTTATTACTACTGTAATAACCGCTCCTTATCCTTTTTATTTCGTTGTTGTGCCAAGAGAAGCCTCTAATTTAAGTGAGGTAAGATTTGGGGATGTTGCTGTCCTGAAACTGTTTTCGGTGCTGCACCGTAAAAATTCGTATAAATTCTCTGTATATCTTTTGGACCTGCGATTTCTTGTGCATATGCCCCAGGTTATATCCAAACTTTCATTAGTTGAACACTTTTTGATTTGAGCAACAGAAAACCCCTCAAAAATTCGGCCTTTGTCAGCTGTTCTGTTTTGACAGATTTCTGCCACTATTCGTTTTTGCCGTTTTATCGCTTTCTTTTGAGTTCTTTTGATCACGGAACTTTTGGGGAAGTTGCTACAGTAGTATATGGTTAATATGTGGTGGTTTTAGGTTGAAACCTGAAGCAAAAAGAGGTTGATTATATGTTATGCTACACTAATATTGCTAATAGAATTGTGTTTAGTTTTGTATGAAGGAAGTTTTCAAGTGTAGGGATTGGAGAATGATGAGATGAGTTGAAGAATGGACAAAAGCTCAAGCTTGGGGATGCCCATACATCACCCCAAGAAATATCCAAGAAGTACAAGCGTCAAAGCTTGGGGATGCCCCCGAGGCACCCCTTCTTCATCGGCAAAAACCAGGTCACCTTTCAAGACACTATATTTTTATTGCTTCATGCACTATGTGTTTTTCTTGGAGCGTCAGTTGTTTTTATTTTCAGTATTAGTTTAGTTTTGTTTGCTATAATAAATGGTTTGATCACATCATGTTGTTTTAGAGGGAGATGAACTCCGTTTTTCATTTGCCAAGAACACTCTAGTTTTCACTCTTATCGTTCAACGAGTGTTCTCTTTTTCTGCTACTGCGTTTGGTTTTCGTTTTTGCCTTGAGTTGCATTCAGACCTTGTCATATCTTTTCATCAAGGTGTATTTTTGCCTCTGGTCTTTATTGGTTTTCATCAAAAGAGGTGTTTATAAAAAGTTCAAATGGTGTTGGAAAAGAGAAAAAGCTTTATGCAAAAAAGTGGTACAAGAAGGAGCTCGTGTAGACTGCGGCTTAGACTTTTTCATGTCGTGCTTGATGTCTTTTTGATAGTATGCTTAGTGGTTTTGATGTAGCATGACTTGTCTCAAATAACTCAGTTTGCCATTGTGTCCACTATAAATTCCTATACATGGTATTTGTAAGCCATTCCAAGTAAATTTTTATGTGCTACCTTTCAAAAAACCTTCAAAATACTTCTCGTTTTGTGACACTGTTTTCAGCTCATGGGGACGTAGTGGTCGGATTTGCTATCTTCCATATTGCTTATTCCAAAAAGAAAAAAAAAAGAAAAAAAGAAAGAAAAAGGCACTCCTCCAAAGAATGTGAATGTTGGTGGGCACCCGATGGAATCGGTTAGCCATGGTATGTGAAAGGAAAAAGGTGGGGAGGAGTGCCAAGTTTTATAAAAGAGCACAAAAGTGCCAATCTCTCTCTCAAAAACTTGCTTCATTTTTATATGGAAGATAGTAAGAACCCCATTGCCAGTCGTTGACAAAGACAACCACCTCTCAAAATCAAGTTTTATCTCTCTGTTTTACAAATGAAAAGCTCTAGCACATGTTTAATTACTGCTTCCCTCTGCGAAGGGCCTTTCTTTTACTTTTATGTTGAGTCACCACCTTCTTTCTTTATGCACCATTAAGAGAGCATAGTTGTCATTCTTAGTGTGATATGCATTGTCCCAAAGTTCATTGATTGATTCATATTGTTGGTTTCAGTTGTTCTTAAATTATTTGTATCTAGTCGCCCTCTTAAACTTGAGGGTGTCCTATGCATTTATGTTTTGCTCTCTATGAAGGACAAGCTGAAAACCATTTGTATGTTTTTCCTTATGATTTGAACACACGTTTAACTTTCATTGTTTCATTTTCATGATCTTTTGTTTGTGTTCATTTTCATGTTATAACATGGTTGCTAAGTTTCTTCTATCAAGATTATGTCTTTCATGCCCATGTTTTAAGTTCTTTTGATCCCAGCGCACAATGCTTACATACATGATCAAGATTGTGTAGGTGCATGTCACCTCAAAAATTATTTATTTTGTTATCACTTACCTACTCGAGGACGAGCAGGAGTTAAGCTTGGGGATGTTGATATGTTGCAAACGTATCTATAATTTTTGATGCTCCATACTTGTTTTACACCAATTGCTATATGTTTTGTCTACACTTTGTGATACTTTTATAATTTATTTGGACTAACCTACTAATAGTTGCAAAAGTGCACAATGTTCTTGTTTTACACTTTGATGTGTAGGAATTACCAAGAATACAAGTGGAAACCTTATTGGAGTCAAATTGGGACTTTCCAAAAATCTGTACCAGAACTTTTTTCGAAGATGGTCACGTTACGGGTCGAAGACGGTGTCAAACGGAAAACTCTTCAAATACAAAGTTTTAGGGAATTTCACGACGAACGTTCTGGACATAAAATTCACCTGATTCCGAGTCCGGAAGGCCGAGATAAGCCCGCTCCTTTGCATACCAGGCCTGGGCCGCGCGAGCCCCGTGTGAGGACGCCTGGCTCCACCCCTCACGACGCCCCTTCGCCTATATAAAGCCTCGGGACGGAAAACCCTAAAGGAGTCGGCAAATTTCTAGAAACAGTTCCGTAGCTCCGCCGCCGCCACAGACGAATTTCGGGAGACAAAAGTCTTTGTTCCGGCACCCTGCCGGGACGGGGAAGTGCCCCCGGAGCCATCTCCATCGGTCTCCATCGCCGTCTCCGCCGTCTCCATCGACCTCACCGCCATCTCCATCAACCTTGCTGTCTCCTATGATGAGGAGGGAGTAGTTCATCCCCAGGGCTGAGGGCTCTACCGGTAGCTATGTGGTTCACCTCTCTCTCCCATGATGTGATCTTTATGTGATCGTGAGCTTTGTATCATGTTGAACAAGTAGATGTTATTATTCAGATATTATGCTACTCCTATGCTTAATTGTTATAGTGTACTCTAGTGATGTTATTAAAGTAATCTATTCCTCCTGCAATGGTGTAACGGTGACAGTGCGTGCATCGTGGTGGTACTTGGTTTAGGCTATGATCGTGATCTCTTGTGGATTATGAGAGTAATTATTACTATGATAGTATTGAGTGATCTATTCCTCCTTTCATGGTGTAATGTTGACAGTGTGTGCACCGTGTTAGTACTTGGTCTAAGTTGCAATGATTTCTATCTTGAGTTGTGATCTGATTTGGATGTCTCTATGAGTGGTGTTTGTCAAGTACTTGATGAACTTTAAGGGGTGCTTTTGTAGCCACTACGCAATGATTAGTGTTATTCAATAGGAGAGTAATTCACAGTACCATCGTGGAGAGAAGTTGTTTATTTGTTCAATCATGTTATATTGTTGGGAGTGTGTCCACTAGTGAAAGTATGATCCCTAGGCCTTGTTTCCAAGCATTGCACACCATTTACTTGCTATTTTGTTACTTGTTTGCTCACAGCGATATTTATTTCACATCACGTTAGCTACTTATAATCATCTATACCACTTGTATTTCACTATCTCTTCGCCGAACTAGTGCACCTATACATCTGACAAGTGTATTGGGTGTGTTGGGGACACAAGAGACTTTTTGTATCGTAATTGCAGGGTTGCTTGAGAGGGATAGCTTTGACCTCTAACCTCCCTGAGTTCGATAAACCTTGGGTGATCCACTTAAGGGAAACTTGCTGCTGTTCTACAAACCTCTGCACTTGGAGGCCCAACAAGTGTCTACAAGAATAGAAGTGCGTAGACATCAGTGGTCTTGGCGGCGTCGCCAGCGACAAGTTCCACCTGTTTTGTGTCAACTGTAGGCTTGAAGGTGGGCGGGGAGGCAGAAATCTCCTGCTTGGATGCCGGCATCTCCGCGGGGTCCGTAGCGGCGTGGATTTCTTTGAACTCCTCACCGAAGAACACTGCTTCCGCGAAGGCGGCTTCTCCTTCCTCGCACTCCTTTGCCTTTCTCAAGCTGCCATAAACGGTGATTATGCCATCCGGTCCTGGCATCTTCAGTTGATTGTAGATGTAGCATGGCCTTGCATGGAAGCTGTGGAAGGCGGGGCGCCCGAAGATTACGTAGTAAGTGCTTTTGAACGGGACAACTTCAAAGGTTATGGGCTCTTCTCTGTAGTTTTCCTCACTACCTAAGGCAACCTTGAGTGTGATGGACCCGAGGGACTTGGCTTGGCGACCAGGAACCACCCCGTAAAAGGTGACCGCGCTATGGCGGAGTTGGGTCTTGGTAAGGCCGAGCTTTGTCAGAGTTTCCACGTACATGATGTTCAGGCTGCTGCCGCCATCCATTAAGCATTTGGAGAACTCATAGCCATGGATTACAGGGCATACCACCATGGCGTAATAACCATCTGGGATGTGCTCTGGGTGATCATTGCGGCTCCAGTGCACTGGTACTTCGGACCATCTAACGTACTGGCAGATTTTTGGCACGGTGGCATTAAGGGAGCGCATAGCAGCTCTCTGTGCCTTTGCCGTGGGGGGTCTGAGGAATGTGTGAAAGGCACCTTTTTTGTCCTTGATTGGGTTACCCTTGCCAGCACCACCCTCTGCCTTTTCGGCGGGTTTGGGCGTGGGGTCTTCGTCCATATCACTGCCATCCCTGGACTCCTTATCTTTGTCCGCTTTTCCTTTGCCACGAGGCCGTTGACGTCGGCTGCGTTTGAAGCCAGCTTCTTGATCCGCCTTGAGGTCGTTGACAAACTTGCAGTTCCGGTTGGTGTGGTTGCACTTTCCCGAGGCGTCACGATGGGCAAAACACGGCATCTCGCGGTATTCGTCGTAAGACACGGGGGCGGATGGCGCCGAAGCGGGAGTGGCGGAATTCCTCGGCTGGCCACCGCTACCACCGCGTCCTCTGCCGCGCTGGCTGCTTTGGCCCTTGTCAGCAAAGGTTGTGGCCACCATGTCCAGAGCCTGGGGCTCTTCTGGCGGATTCTTCCGTTTGTTGGTGCTATTCCGCTTTCCAGTGTTCTGTATGGCGGAAGCCTTCAGAGATTCGCAGGCGTCGTCGTTGGCGTCCGCGCAGTTGCTTGCGATGGTGATCATGGAATTTAGGGTTAGTTTCCCTTCGTTCCTTTCCCGCAACAGGCGATGGCGGAGCAGTTGGCCTCTCTCCAAACTGTCAATAAACGCGAGGATGGCGGATTCGTCAGTAACCCCTTCACAGGAGTTCTTCATATCCAGCCATCGTGCGAGGAAGGTTCGGGAGGTTTCGTTGTCGGCTCGTCGGCACCGTTGGAGGTCACCAATGTTATGGGGTCTCTTGTAAGTCCCCTCGAAATTTTCGGTGAACGCAGTTTGCATATCGAACCAGGTTTGGATGGAGTTTTCTGCCAAGTCATTGATCCACTGCCTCGCAGTGCCGGATAGCATCAGGGGCAAATAGCGGACAGGAACATTGGGAGATCCCCCGGCGAATTATACTGCATTGAAGTAATCTTGTAGCCAAGTCAAAGGCTTATCGACTCCATTGTACTGGCGGATATTTTTCTCGATTTTGAACCCATACGGGATGGGCTCATCACGAATCCGTTGTCCAAAGCACTTTGGGCCGAGGAAGAAGGCCGTTTGAGACTTGGCAATCTCGTTTAGATGGGTACGGGCGTCGTAGGGCTTCTGGTCCGGCGGATCCTTGCGAGAGTTGCGCGACCTTGCTGGTCCGCCGCCAACACCGCCGCCGCCATGGGGGCTCCCTGGTGGGGATGGCGAAGGGTCACGCCGTCTTTTACTCTCTCCGTCCTGCGACTGATCTTTGCAGCTACGACGGCTTCCTTCTGTTCTTCGTGGAGATGGATCGTCGTCATGGCGGCGGGAGCCTTGCCCTTTGTCATCGTGATGGCGAGTGGAGCGATGCTTGTCTTTATCACCGCCGCGATGCGCATCATCGTCATGGCGAGACCGGTCCCTTCTCTTGGATCTGCCATCCCTGCTGTTTTCCCGTCGTGGCGGATCGTCTCTGCGTCCAGCGTCATGGCTTCGCCCTCGCTTGCCATCATTGTCGCGTATGACAATTCCTCCCTTGGGGACTTCGAACGTCTTATGCTTTGGTGGCGGCATGTTGGTCTTATGGCGAGGAGCAGCAGTGGCTTGTTGGTATCCGTAAGCTGGGTAATTCTTGCGGGGTGGCGATGGATTTCTCTGTGGGCCTTTGCCATTTGGTTTGTCGTCGGAAGATATTGGGATGGCGTTCGCCCGGTTACGAGCTTCTCTTCTTCGGATCTCTGAGGATCCGGTATGAGATTCGTTGTCAGGACGTCCACCATAGTTGCCATCCCCCTAAGCTTTAGAGGCAGTACTGGACCTGCATAGCGCAGGATCAGATTCGAGCCGTCGTGACGACGTAGCCTTCTCCTGCTGCACTAATGCTTTGGTCATCAGTTTAACCGCCGTCTCTAGGGCTGCTGGGCTCTTATTATGTTCCAATAGCTCCTTTGCAGCCACGATGTTCTCGATGGGCGTAGCCCTAACTTCATCGCGGTTTTTGTCCACGTATGGCGGATTCTTGATGTACATCTTGGCCAGAGTTTCCGCTGTTGGTACGGTGAACTCAAGGTTTCGTACTAGCTGCGGGTCGCCTCCCTCGTTGATCTAGTTCTGAATGAGAGTGGCATACTTCTCTTACATGTTCCTTGCGCGCTTCAGCATGTCCTGAGCTTTAGCAATGTCATCATCAACCTGCTTGCCCATCTTCTCGACTCGCTTTGCTTCCTTGAGGAGTGCTCGCCTTTTCTTCTCGAGATCGTTCACATCTCTGACATAGTCAGGGGTGATTGGATCTGCTAGAGTTCTGTAGACGACCTTATCCAGTGGGATCGTGAAGTCTTCTGGGTGCTGGTCCTCGGGGATGGCGGGTAGTAGCGTCCTGGGTCCGCCATGAATCTCGGGAAGTTGCTTCGTGGCGGGATCGGCGGCTGATGGCGGGTTACCCTGCTCATTGCCGGCATCTCCATCGTGGGCTGCCTGAGATGGCAGATTACTGGTTGTCTACCTAGCATCATCTCCTCTGTTGGTTACAAACACCTGCTTGGCCGCCGCTTGTTGCTCTTCAAGTGCCTGCTGCGCCAATTCCGCCTCGAGTTTCCTCATGGCGGCATCGTAGTGGTCAGAATCATAGCCCTTGCTGTCCCAGTCATCCGATTCACCACTTTCGTTAAGTGCCTCAAGGATGGATTCACCTGGGCTATCTTCTCCATTGGAGGTAGATCCCGAAGTGATGCCTGCGAACGCAACAAGGCAGTACCGCGGCGTCTCTAACGCCAGATTGCTCATGGCGGATTCACTGTGGTCTTCCACCACTTCCTCTACCTCTAGGGTGGGCTGGGTGGGATTACTCTTCAGATCCGATCTGGGCAACTTGGAAAGTTCCAGATCAGATGAGTCCTCCTCCGTATCCAACTCGAAAGCTGTCCGTTTGGGGATTTCGGCCATACCAATCCGCCGGAAATTGGTTTCCGTAGCGGGGGTAGGGTTTGTCTCTCCAATGAAGATATGGATATCTCCAATCGGAACGACGGTGAATCAAGCAGGGTTTTCTCTAGCCGGCACCCATAGGTTATCCGCTGGGACGATGGGGAAGCCGGAATCGTAGAGGACGCGCCCGATGGCGACGGTGTCGCCGATGCCTGCAAAGGCGGATCCCGCCTGGATCCGCGCTCCAGACGCGCTTTGCCCCATGGTGGGCGCCAACTGTCGTGGTTTCGTCAACAGATCTACCATAGAGGTAGGGGTATGGCGGTTTGTGGAAGGGGTGAACACGGAGGAGCGATCTAGGACGGTGGTAGCACGAGTTTACCCAGCTTCAGATCCCGCGACGGTGGCGAGATCCTACGTGCTGCTATAATTCACTATATGGCAACAAGTGCTTGGTTACAATGATGAGGTTGGCTGTTTCGCTATGCGATTGGCCGTACGACTCTAATCTTCTCACCTCTGCCTCAAGGGCTGCTCCACGCCGGGCTTATAAAGGCGCCTGGCGTGGGCTACACGTTGGTACCAAAGCGGATACAACTTGGAGTCCTAGACTAAGTCCTCTGCATGTGCTACAAGGCAACCCGCCATGGGCCGTCTCCGAGCCCGCCATGGGCCTATCATCAGCAATCCGCCATGGGCCTATCTCCGGATCCGCCATAAGCGCCTGCGTCCAGTACCGCCGTGGCAACTTCAGCAACTGGGCTGCCCGGTATAGCGAATCCGCCATACCACCCCTGATGGGCCACCCTAGCTTGCTGATTTAGGACTACGTCGCTGGTATACCTATTTGGTATATCCCCAACATACTACATATTGCATTCTCACCAGGTAGGTTCACAGTTAAGTGCCCATACAAGAGGTGTAAGTGGAGGCTGCATGCATCCACAATGCTCAGAAGCACCGTGGCTCAGGTACTATGCCAACCAGTTGTGTATTTTAGATTATGGTGTAAAATTTATTAACTGTTACTGACATCCCTTATAATTATGTTTTAGATAAAGAAGAACTCGATCGACCATACTTGTCCACCACGAGCGGGAGCGCTAGAGGAGAAATCAACGCTGGCGAAGACTAGGCGGTTGGCAGATGCAATCATAGATTGGCTGAGAGAAACTCCATCACTTGGTCCAACAACACTCATAAAATTAATATATGATATGTTTAATATAAAAATACCTTACATGAGGATGTTCTATGCAAAGGAAATGGCTCTTGATAGGATCAATGGTCCATGGAATAAAAGCTTTCAGTTGCTTTACACTTTCAAAGCTGAAGTGGAGATGGCTAGTCCAGGCAGTGTTGTAGTGATAGACAAGTATACAGTTTCCTACAAATTAAAAAGCGGGAGGATAATGCAGAAGGGATGTTTTAGAAGGGCTTTTGTTTGTTTCAAAGCTTGCTGGAAAGGCTTTCTGGACAGTTGCAAGCCTTGTTTGGCCGTGGATGCAACAGCTCTTCATGGCAGGTTTAAAGGACAGCTAATTGCTGCTACTGCAGTTGATGGACACAATTGGATGTTCCCTGTTGCTTATGGAGTTTTGGAGGTTGAGTCAGAGGAAAGTTGGACTTGGTTTCTGCAGAATTTGCGCGACCTTATAGGTCATCCACCAGGACTTGCTATCCACACAGACGCTTGCAAAGGTTTGGAGAGTGCAGTAGAAGCAGTATTCCCTAAAGTAGAGTATAGGGAATGTATGCGACACTTGGTACAGAATTTTACAAAGAAATTCAAGGGTAAAGTTTATACTGACAACCTATGGCCAGCTGCATACACATGCAGCATTAGGAAGCATCTGTTTCACTTGGAAGTGTTGTATAAACAAAAACCTAGGGTGAAGTAGTACTTGGATGAACATCATGGTAGGGTGTGGTCAAGAAGCCAATTCAATGAAATCAGTGAAAGGGCTTATGCTGTGGCAAATATTTGATAAGATTAGGCAGATGATCATGATAAAGATCGATCTGCGTTAAAGAATTGCAGCCACAAAATATGTTGGCCATCTCATGCTCCCATCTTTGATTAAGTCTTTGCATGCCAGGGCAAAACAATTGAAGATAAAATGCATCAGAAAAGGAATGGAGGCTGAGGTAACCTACACTGATAGTAAAAACAGGCAGTGGAGGTATCCAGTGAGTTTGGTTGATAGGACATGTCATTGTAGACGATGGCAGATCCGTGGGATACCCTGTATACACGCATTATTTTTCATGAGTGTTATAGCGGGTGCAGAAGGTGAAGTTGATCAGTATGTGTCAGAGTATTTCTCTATTGCCAAATTTAGGGCTGCATATGCTATGAATGTTCCTACCTTGTTGGAAAAAGACCAATCGATGAAAATCGATCCAGGCTTCAAACTATACTCTCCAGTTTTGACTAGACCGGTAGGTAGGTCGAGGAAGAATAGGATCAGAGCTAGTGCAGAGGGTGGTGCACCGATTCGACAACGTAAGTGCAAACGTTGTGGAACCCC
This sequence comes from Dactylis glomerata, assembly GCA_007115705.1. Taxonomy (NCBI): domain Eukaryota; kingdom Viridiplantae; phylum Streptophyta; class Magnoliopsida; order Poales; family Poaceae; genus Dactylis; species Dactylis glomerata. The sequence goes on from QXEO01000450.1 coordinate 5,012,772, forward strand.
TGGACACATTGCTAGGCTTTGTAAAAATCCAGTTGACCCAGCTTTTGGAATGGAAGATCAGGCGGGAGCAGCAAATGCAGAGGAGAATGAAGCAGCAATTCAACATGAGGAGATTGAAGCAATGAATCGAGAGCTGCTTGAACCGATGGATCGAGAGCTACTTGAATCGATGGATTGAGAGCTACTTGAACAGATGAATCGAGAGCTGCTTGAACCGATGGATCGAGAGCAGAGGGAACAGATGGATCTAGAGGCCATTGAAGCAATGCATAGACAGCTGAGTGAAGGAATTAATCGAGAGCCGGGTAAACCGATGGATCAAGAGCAGATTGTAGAAGCAAGGGAAGAAAATACATTAGAAGAAAGAGCACAGGCTTCGTATGATATGGTTGTCTCGGTCTTGGCACAACCCGAAGAGAAGAAGAACAAGAACAAGAAAGAGGGCAAAAGGAAGGTAGACACCGGTAATATCCCTGGTAGGGTTACCCGGAGTAAGGTGGTGAACCCAGCGAGTCACACCAGGAGCAAGAGAAATATTTTATTTTGAACAATTAATTTGAATGTATGTGTTATTGCAAGTTTTCTATGGTCATGCACCTCGAATAAGTTCATCGCTTAAGCCACATTTATCATTTTCTAAGTGACTAAACTCAAAAAATATAGTTTTGGGTTTAGTTTAATTCAAAATAATTCAAAACATGGTGGAACCTTCCCATGGAGTCTTGTTATGTTACCTACAACCTAGAGAAATAATAATGGAAAAGGAAATATAGAGATATGAAGTTTTTCCCAAAACCACTTCCTAGTCCATGAGCTACTAGCTATGAAGATGCAGGGCTTTCTACTCAACACACCTCCCAAATACCCACTATGCTTACAAACTTTGTCCAAATGAGTCCAAATTCATCACACTTGTGTATCTTTGAATTGCAAACAATATCATGTCGGCCAAAATGTACTATATTATTCAAATAACACAATCTAACAATTTTTATGTCAAAAGCTTCAATTTCCCTTACTCTCTTTATTATTTGGGTGCCCCTGTTTTACTTAGTTTTACTCAGTTTTCCCCCTCTGGGTCCACTTGTTTTACTCAGTCCTACTCAGTTTGCCCTTCTGATAAACATTTCCTCACTTTTCCCCCTCTTAGTTCTACTCAGTTTTCCTCACTTGTACTCACTGGCTGATCTCTGATTGGTCGAGATGTATGTCACACGGATCTTGGTTGGTTGATAGCTCAATGTACGCTTGCACCGTTGGATCATTTATGATCGGACGGCCTGTATATCTCTCTCTACCTTGATGGATGCATACGGAGAGAAGAGCAGAGCACATACCTACCAACCCTAGCAGTCGCATCTTCCTCTCTTACTCTGGCGGTCGTGGCGGCGCGGATCTGCAGTGTGCGTGCGTGCGGCGGCGCGGATCTAACCGTGCGTGCGATCGCGCGGAACTGCAGTGTGCACCGGCGCGGATCTAACCGTGCGTGCGACGGCGCGGATCTAACCGTGCGTGCGGCGGCGCGGATCTAACCGTGTGGCGGCGTGGATCTAAGAGTGCCGGTGAGGATCTAAGAGTGTCGGTGAGGATCTAACCCTCAGAAATAGTTGAAATGTCTCTCTCTATCTCACTTTCGTTTATCTTCTCAGATCTTGATGATGAAGAACACCAAGATGGCGGCTGTGCTGACAGTGGTCAACGATGCCAACATCATTGAAGCCATCGCCTACAACATCGCTGCGACGGCGCAGATCGAGCCTTCAATGTCAGAGCCTGCCGATGTCTCACTTCTGTTGCCCTCCTCAGATCTGTTGCTGATGGACACCAAGATGGCGGCCGTGTCGACTGTGCTCACCGATGCCAAGACGATTGAAGCCATCGCCTACAACATCGCTGCGATGGCGCAGATCCAGCCTTCAATGTCAGAGCCTGCCGATGTCTCACTTCCATTGCCCTCCTCAGATCTGTTGCTAATGGACAACAAGACGACGGCCGTGTCGATAGTGCTCACCGATGCCAAGATGATTGAAGCCATCGCCTACAACATCGCTGCGACGGCGCAGATCCAGCCTTCAATGTCGGAGCCTGTCGATGTCTCACTTCCGTTGCCCTCCTCAGATCTGTTGCTGATGGACACCAAGGCGGCGGCCGTGTCGACAGTGCTCACCGATGCCAAGATGATTGAAGTCATCACCTACAACATCGCTGCGACGGCGCAGATCCTGCCCTCCTCCATGTCCGAGTTTGCGGATGGCGCAGATCCAGCCACCAAGACGGCGGTGGTGCCAAGAGTGGTTGCGAAGCCGCAGATCCAGCCCTCCTTCATGTTCGAGTTTGCGGATGGCGCAGATGACTACCCCTCAGCCGCCCGTCGTCCCGGCCCTTCTAGCCCATCGGTGCGCGGCCGTGTTCGATGCCACAAATTGGGATAAATTATGATAAATTTGTATTTTTCAATTTCAAATTGGGAGAAAATTGTTCAAACTACTACCTCCGTCTCAAAAAAAGCTTCTCCACTTTCTTGATGTGTCCCTGTACATCCGAATGTATGATTTGAATTCTATCCCAACTTGATTGGGAAGATTGATATGTATTTGATCCGAGAGGCTGGTACATGCTTTTACTTTTGGGATCCCTTTACTTTTATAAGATGTTCATGCATGCTAAAATTATCGCGCGCATTACTTAGCATAACTAGGAAATTGTACGCCAAAATACAGTGGTTAGAGCCACACCAAAATACAGTGGTTAGAGCCATCTACTGAATAACAATTCTATACTATCTAAATCATCTACCACAACCACATAACTGCTAGGACAGGGATGACACCTAATAAAACTGCCCAGATGAATCTACTTTTCACCTGTCCCATCACTTGAAGTTCATGTTCTAGATTTTCTACCACTTGATCAGATACGGCAAGATCTGTCTCAAGTATCAACTTCTCCTTACGAATAAGCTCTGAATTCTTCTTTTCTTCCTCCACAGTATGCTTCAGCTCGAATATCATCAGGTTTTTACGGGCCAATTCATCACCTAAATTGGCCACCTTCTCCTCCAAATCCATCCTCTGGCTACACTACTGGGTTGATTCATCTTGGTATGCAATGTACCATGGATCATCGGCTTTCCTGGCGAACTGTAACAATAATGGAAAAAAGAACAACTGAAATCACTCCAACAGGCCATGGCGGCACTTCAAATTCAACGGTAGTACAGAGAGCAGAAGCTAGATACCTGCACTTCCGACGAGGTAGGAGAAGTAGAACGTGGCCACGACATGATCTAATCCCCACCCTCGCCGGTGTACCCGCTACGACTAGACATTGAGGACTATTTCGCACCTACAAACTCCAATAAATTACGGGAACCGAATCGATTAGGGGGCGGGGGAGGCAGAAGCGGAGGTCTTACCAAGCTATACTACCAATTGGTGCGCGGAACAAATCCCGGTCGTCGTGGGCGGCGGATCTGCTTGCGGCGGACTTTCCTGCGGTGGGTACAATGCGTGCGGACGAAACAAGTGCTGGAGCCATGGTTGACGTACAGCGCCGCAGTCCATCCGACGCTGCCGGGGGACTGAGCCGGCGGCGCGACGAGGCGCCGGCGATGGCTGCTCCATCTGAGGGTGGGGAACGAGCTGCCAGCGGTTCTCTGATGAATAATGAGATACACAACACTAGGTTCCAGCCATGTTTAGCATAAGATTTACTTTAGATTAAGCTACGAAAATAGTCACCTGCTGGGTCTAGCTTAAGAAAAAATAATTAGCGAACTTGTTGCTTCTCTCTAACTAAAAGCTGGGATATATGCCTTTTCACTAAGGGCGACCCCAGCGGTCATTGGCTGAGGCGGCCCCACAGAGCGGCTCTATATGATTTTCTCTAAATAAATAGACGACCCCATCGGTCATTGGCTGCGGAGGCCCCACAGAGCGGCAATATATAATTTTCTCTAAATAAATAGATGACCCCACTAGTCATTGGCTGCGGCAGCCCCACAGAGCGGCCCCATTGGTCATTGGCTGCGAAGGCCCCACAGAGCGGCAATATATGTCTTTTCCTAAAAAATACATGACCCCACTGGTCATTGGCTGCGGCAGCCCTATAGAGCAGCCCCATTTGTCATTGGCAGCACCGCGTATGCAATCAGGAAATAAAATGGCCCACACGTCAGCGATAGATGGATGGCTGCTCTGATGTGTCTCCTGACCCTACCCGTCAGCACCATTCAAAAGCATCGGTCAATTCACAACCACCGCGGCTCCCTAGCCGTCACCGGTAACGGTCAAGGCCTCTGACCAGACGGCAACCCTCCCATCCGAGCGTCTGCGAGGGGTTTCAAACTAGAGGGAGGGAAAAACTAAGGAAAAGTTAAGCGGCTGGGAAAAACTGAGCACAACTAAGGACCCGAGGGCACGAAAATAGAAATCCCTTTTTTATTAGTCCTAGGTGAACTTTCCAGTTGCAGTGGGACCTCCACCATACTCATACCATGGTCCCACTGCCCACCATCCTAGGGCAACAACCATTTCGGTTGAAACCACTACTTCATATTAATTATGAAGACATAACCTTTTGCTTTTAAGTGCAGTAATAATAATACCACAGGTATATTTGTAAGTAATTTGCTAAAATTAAATAAGAGGTATGAGCAAGAGTGAACTTGCCTGCAAACTGCAAGGTAGTGCAGTTGGATTTGTTGAAGTGACCCGGGACCACGGGTTCTGGAAAATAGCATCATTGTCCGGTAAGGGCAATGGTTAAAGATTCAAAAATACATGCTTTATGGAGTGTGTTCAATTTTTTTATCCCCCTGAAGTGATTTATTCATTTGCTGACTTTATATATTCTTTTTATGATTTTAAAGAATATATGTTAATGGTATTCTCATTCAAGAATATTCATCAAATATTCTTGAATGGAATTTATTTTAAAGGGTTAAGAATTTACCAGATTTTTCTTAGATATCTCATAAGTTTTAATATTTTTAGAAAAATCATTTAACTCCCTTTTTCTTTTTGCACAAATAACTCATATGACTATTTTAACTTCAAATATTCTCAAAAGTCCTAGAAAGACTAAAAATAGCTATTTTCCATTTTTAGTTATTTTTAGATATTTTTCTGGATTTGTTTTAATTAGATTAGGGTTTTTCTAGGATTTTAGCTATTAAAATAAAAATGGCTGACAGCCCAGGCCCACTGGTCAGGTCAACCCTAGCGGGTTAGACCGGACCAACCCGGCCCAGTCGGCCGCCCCTCTCCCTCTCTCTCACTCGACCTAACCCTAATCGCTCTCCTCTCTCGGGCGACTGTGAGTCGCCGGAGACTTCGTCACTTGATTCCGGCGAGCTCCGCCGTCGCCATGCGAGGCATTCGCTCCACCTCTTAACGCTCTTTCTTTTGACCATGGCGATTCGTCGGTTTCGCCGCCGTTTGTCGCCATCGCCTCCACGCGTCGCCCCGGTCGATCTCGCCCCTGCGGCTCGATCTGCCCCGGCTTGACCTCGCTGGGGTTTCTGCCCCTCTTCTCGGCGCCTGCTAAGGTGTCTCCGCCGCCTTGCCGGTTGGATGGCATGTCTACAACCCCGGCGTCTTCCCCAGGTGCGGTGCTGTGCTTGGCCGCTTGGCCGTGGGCATTGTGCTGCTCCGCCATCGCCATAGCCCACTGGATGGTGACGTTGCACCACCACAACCGTGGCTGCGCTGACGGTGTCGCCGCCATGGTCTTCTTCCAGCTCCTATGCGAGCTCACATGTGAGTCTTCCTCCTACCTTCTCTGTCTCTGTGTTCATGACTTCGTGGCCTAGCCAGCGAGCCAGGCATGCTTGCCTATTGCTGCTATACCATGCTTAATCTTGTGATTAGACTCTAGAATTCATATGCTGGCCTCTACCTACTGCTGCTATTAGCTTTAGTGCATGTTTCAGTTAAGAATTTCTTAACTGAAGTTGATGGAATTCAGTTAGCTTGCTTCTCCTCTTATGGTTGGCTTGTTTACATGCTATATGTCTGCTGTTGTTGTTAGTTTTAGTTAAATATTCAGTTAAGAATCTCTTAACTGAATATCCAAAGTTTAGTTAGCTTGCTATCCAGTAGCTATGTGATATTAGCTTGATGATCTGCTTGTATGCTTGCTATTCAGTAACTATATGATGTTAACTGAATTAAAAGGTTGCAGTGTTAACTGCTGTCAGTTAAGTTATGTTGTTGGTGATTTGCTGGAGTGTTTGTGGTGGTTTGCAGCAAGTGCTTGTTCATTGCTGCCAAGTCATGCTTATGCTGATGATTAAGTTTATGATGGCATGGGCATGCTTAGCTTGAGCTTGCTAGGAATTGTTCAATGATAATTTTCTGTTGATTTATATGAACTGAACCATGTTTCAGTGATGATTTGATTGCGTCAAGCAATCCATGCTTGAGTACTTTGCTACTAGTGGCTTTGCTTTGCTTCCAATAGCATGTTATATATATAACAACAAATAACTGCTATCATTGAGTTTGATTGTGGTACCTCCCTGTGAGGTGCACAATTATTTCTTGATGATTAGATAGATGGCTGCTATCTCGGTGCTGCTGGTGCATACTTTGGTGGCTTCTCATCAGTGACTAAATCATCATGTTGGCCAAACTAAATTTCTGATAAGAACAGATCTACATGATGATTTTAGTCTTAGCCAATGATGCATGGTCTGAGGCTCTATTCTTGGTGGTGGATAAATATTTGTGTTTCTTTTAACTGAATCTTCCTGTGATGACTATACAGAGCATTTCTCTATAAGTCTGAGGAGATATACCCCCAAAACCTCCTAAGTACTGCACTTGGTAGAAGGGTTTGGTGGTATGGGGTTTCTATCTTGCTGTTGATTTGGTTTATGCAAGAATCTTGATTCTTGCCATGATTTGGTTCATGGTATGCAATTTCTAAAGTATACCTTGATCCTTTGCTGGCTGCTATGGGTAGCTGGTTATGATGTTGGTGATGCTCTTGCTTGAGCTTGATCAAGTGCTCCTGGTACTTGCTCTGCTCCTCCCCAGTTGGCTTGCCCCTGCACCTCCTTGGTGCTTGGCTCCCCTCCTTGCCTGCCCTGCACCTCCTTGGTGGTTGGCCCGCTTCTTGCTGCTCCTTGATCTTGATTATGTGACCATGTTTACTAGCTTTGGCTGCTGGTTTGGTTTGGTGGTGATAATTCCCCCCTGGTGCTCAGCTCATGAGCAGGGTGAAATGTGTGAGTGCTGCTGGCTGTGATTGCTCACAGTGATGTGTGTGATCTGTGCTGGTGGTATTGTTGTGCTGGTGGTGTTGCTAGTCGACTAGGGTTTCTTGGTCGACCAAATCCACACACAGTGACCCTTTTATACTATCTTCTGTTTATTGGTGTCTTGACACCTCTATGCATGCATCTGGTGAATGAGCAGCTTGCTGGCTGGCTTGCCTGCCCGGCCAGATTGGTCCCTGGCTGATATTTTGCTGGTGACTCATGGTGATAAGCTCGACTGCTGATGATTATCAACAGTGCTTCCTTTAAATTCTTACTGCCACTTGTATTACTGCCTTGGTGGCATTTCTTCTTTGTGTTTGCTTTTGTTTGCAGGTAATCAAGAAGAATAGAGAAGAAAGGAAAGAAAGAAAGAAGAATTATAGTGATCATCATCTAGATTCATTCCTATACTTTGTTTTTATTTCTTTTTATTTTTGGTTCCTGGTTGTAACATTCTATCTATGCTATTCCACTTGTAATATTCTTTTATTCTCTGAATTTTGTAAAGACAATGTAAATTGTGTTGCTAATCAATAAAGTCCAAGGTTTTTCTTATTATAAATGTTTATTCTTTCTAAATGTGTCTTTTGAATTCAAATTCAATTTCATAATTCAAAATCAAGTTTTGAATTCATATTATATCCTTAGATTTAGTTATTCAATTTCATTCCTTCCCCACAAGCAATTGATCAAAAGAGGTCATGTCGAATTCTTTCGCACTCTGAGAGTTCACCATTCCCCCTCGAAGAGAGATTCGATCCCCCTTAGGTTTTAGTGATAAAAGCGCGAAAAAATCCGTAATTTTAGATGCGATGCACAAAAGCCCTCCATTCTACCCCGAGGTTGTCTTACGTGCTGGGATATTACAACTGCTGCCATACCTCCTTTTCTTTGGGGTTGTCTAAAAAATACTAACAAGATCAATCCATGGCAATTGGCTATCAATAAAAAGTAACTCTTAAAAGTTGATACTTGTACGGAATGAATAGATATTTCAGTTGGAAGAAGCATGCCATGTATGCGACTGAGTAAGCTTCCAATGGATTGCTCATAAACCATATAGAGAAATCCTCTGGTATAAGATTATCCGAGAAGTTTCAATACATGGATATCTTCAATCTGTGCCGTGCCACGGACTCGAATTTCATTTTTAGCATGTGTTGTCGTTGCACCCTGTCCGATCCTACATGCTATTGCAGGAGCTCCATCGTGTAATTTAACTTGAAAAGAGTATTCAGAATGTTCATGCTTCTAATGTTGAACGACTATGCTTCTAACATAAATGGGAGTATTGCTAGGCATGACAAAAAAGGGATTTCTATTTTCGTGCCCTCAGTTCGTTAGTTGTACTCAGTTTTCCCCAGCTCCTTAGTTTTCCCTCAGTTTTGTCCAAGCCCTTGTCTGAAACCGTCACCAGTGCTGGAACGGCCGGTTGCCCGACGGTTGAACACCTTTGACCGTTAACTGCTGACTAGTGGGGCCACGTAGAGCCCTTAAAGACACGTCAGAGCATCCATCTTTGTTTGACCGTAAGCATCGCCGTATCCCTGACCAAAACGCGGATGAGTGGGGCTTCGGTATATTGAATGACAAGTGGGCCCATGACGCTGATACAAGGGAAATACACGGGTAGGATTAGATTTTTAAACGGAGCTCTACAGCGATGGCACGGAGGAGGTGGCCTGCGGGGTGCCGAGATGAGATCGACGTCCATAAAGAACTGCATGAGGCGAGACCAAACGCATTAGATAGATATGAACTAGACGCGTTTAACCATGCAAAGAAAAGAAGAAATGGTCGAGGACATCGACGACGACCTCAACACTTTGACCGACGGTGTCAGACACGAACGCGAGCAATGTAGAGAAAACTAGTGTCTCTCCTTTTTGGCGTGTATAGATAGGTGCTAGGGGAGTGTGGTGGCGAAGGGAAAGACCTCGCGGTGGTCTGTGGCGTCCAGCATAGCGGGGCGGCGTGGTCGTGCCCACAGCGGTGTGCATGTTCGGCATTGGCATCAGCATGTACGTTCGTCATTGGCCTCGGCGGTATCTCTGGTGTGTCAGTGATCGAATGAGGGGACGGGATTGAGGGTGCATCCCGACGGTGACCTAGCAGTGGCGGCGAGCATGCATACCCATTCTGACCATGCCGATATCGGCATCGGCACCGTTTGGAGGCTGTGGTGCTCGAATCATAGTGGAAATCGATGCATATGAAGCTACATATATATTCTTGGTCATAATCCCCTTAGATGCATGGCTTCACGTCGTCGTCGCTTTCATCGTCAGTATCTTCGTTGTCCGTGTAGTAGTACTTCCTGCACATTGTTCCGTCGAACACCTTCACTGTGAGCACATAATCGCCTTCATATTTGAAGTGTAGGAAGCAGCCGAAATCCACACCGTGCGCGATGACGAAATTCTCCCAGCCCTTGTCGAGGTACATCCGGCCTTGTCCGTCAAATAGGACCTCCACGGTCCACAGACGAGGACCGCAGTCAGCTACTCGCAGATACACCTTTGCGGGCTCCCGGCCGTCAAGATAGTCCGCAAACTTTTGTGGGAGTGCCTGCAAAGAGATCGAGCGCCGATCGTTTGAAATTAAAGGTTTTTTAGAACATGCACATAATTAATCACATGCATCATATATGTGGGAACGCGTACGTACCTTCTTGGCCAAAGGGTCTTCATAGATGGTGATGAAGAACTCCTCTATGATCAATGGCAGTGTTGACGGTGGTGGTGGCAATGATGATGATCCACCACCCCGGCCGCCCCTTCCCCTTCCCCTTCCCCTTCCCCTTCCAGTCGGCGTCCGAGATGTGCAAGCCATGGCAATGGATCAAGTGTATGTGAACGAAGAAGAGAGAGGCAGAAACGAAGAAGAGAGAGGCAGAACCTATTGACGTGAGGGATGGCCGTTGTGGGGGTTTATAAGGGAGAGATGACCGTTGTGGGGTTTACACCATAAATTAAGGTAGAGATGACCGTTGTGGGGTTTACATAATAAATTAAGGAGGAGATGACCGTTGTGGGGGTGGTTTCTATCTCAACCAAAAAGTAATGCCTAAAAGAAATGGAAATTCATGAAAGTTCATCATTTTACCGTGAAAAGTAAAGCCTACAAGAAATGGAAATTCGTGATAGTTTATCATTTCAGCGTGAAAAGTAATGCCTACAAGAAATGGAAATTCGTGATAGTTTATCATTTTACCGTGAAAAGTAAAGCGTAAAAGAAATGGAAATTCGTGATAGTTCATCATTTTACCGTGAAAAGTAAAGCCTACAAGAAATGGAAATTCGTGATAGTTTATCATTTCAACGTGAAAAGTAATGCCTACAAGAAATGGAAATTCGTGATAGTTTATCATTTTACCGTGAAAAGTAATGCCTAAAAGAAATGGAAATTCGTGATAGTTCATCATTTTACCGTGAAAAGTAAAGCCTACAAGAAATGGAAATTCGTGATAGTTTATCATTTTACTGTGAAAAGTAATGCCTACAAGAAATTCGTGATTACCCAACTTGTTGAATCCGGTGGCAAACTCGTCATTTAGCATACATAGAGGGGTAGTAGTTTGCCACCGACAGATAGAGAGAGGGTGGCACGATCCTGCCCGTTGGATCATAGGATCGACGGTAGGTGGGCACGATCCGTGTGACAACAGCTCGACCAATCAGGCCAAGTTTGGGCTTCTGTGAGAAGGGAGAGGGTAAAACTGAGTAGTATCAAGGATACAAGGGCAAGTAAATAGTAAACAGGCTAAGGAATTCAAATAAGAGATTTAGAAAAAGAAAACCACATGTTTTGTACAATAAAACCCAGGTTGGCCTACCTCAAAGTATTAGCAATTCAAATATACATGAGTGTAAAAATTATGTCCTCATTCAGACAAACTATTTTTGGGTATAGATATTTTGAGAAGGGGTTTGAGTGGAAAGCCATGAACCTTCATAGCTACTAGTGATTTCAGAAGTGGCCATTTGTATGAAAACTTGATTTATATATGATTGTTATGATTTCCTACGTGGCAGGTCGCGTCACAAGACTCCATGAGTAGGAGGCACTATGATTTTATTTTTTTGAATTTTTTTGCGCATGAAATGACTCAATTAGATGGCTTAATCCCATCTGTTGACTCTCTGTTGACCAGCCACTTGAGGGTAAAACTGAGTATATTGCACTAGGCAGTATTAGTACTCGAGGGGAAAACTGAGTACAGATATTTTTCCAGTGTAAGATTCGAGGGTAGAACTGAGTACACGTAACGGTGCTGACGTGCAGTCCCACGGACGCGTGTCGCGGTGAACAGCGGTTAGCCGCGTGGTGCGCGTATTGAGACCAAAACGTCAACTGCTGAGACGAACCGTCACTTTGCCAGTACAGAGCCCCTCTCCCTCCCTCTGCACACAGTCTCATCATAACTCACGCACGCAACCACGCCTCTCACGTTCCATCACCTTCTCAAAAAAACCCCAGCCGCCCTACGCGCGCTCCCCTGCCGGCGATGGAGAAGAAGAATGCGCCGGCGGCCATCGCCCCCGAGCCCATCGCCTCCGAGCCCGTCGCATCCGAGGGCGGCGCATCCAAGCGCGGCGCCTCCGTGAACTGGGCCTCTCTTAAGGGTGACGGACCACTTCACAAGATCGACGACTGCTTACTGGCGAACGAGGAGTACGTGGACACCTACGCTGCTTTGAGGCAAGTTTGTACAAATTGGCGCTCAGATCTACCTGAGCCCGACGTGCACCTGCATGAATGGATCGTGGTAGAACATGCCCTTCCACGCGCCGCTGAGTTCTCCTTCCTCAACTGATACGTCTCAAACGTATCTATAATTTTTGATGCTCCATGCTTGTTTTTACACCATTTGCCTATTGTTTCGTTACACTTAGTGGCACTTTTATACATTTTCCGGAACTACCTATTAACGAAGTGCCACAGTGCCAGTTTCCTGTTTTCTGCTGTTTTTGTGTTTCAGAAGTGATACACAGGAAATATTCTCGGAATTGGACGAAACAAGTTCCTGAAGTCATATTTTACGGGGAAGCTCCCAAACATCCAAAGACCTGACGGAGGGGGGCCACGTGGCCCCCCCACACAGGGGCGGCGCGGCCACCCCCCTGGCCGCACCGGGCCCACATGAGGGGCCGTGGTCCCTCCTCTGACATCGTCCTTTCGCCTATATATACCCCATGACGAGAAAAACCTAAGGGCCCAATCAGTTTTCCAGAATACATCGCGATCCGCCGCCGCCGTCGACCCGAAGATCGGGAGGGTCCAGAAGCTCTTCCCGGCACCCTGCCGGAGAGGGGAATCGCCACCGGAGGTCTTCTTCATCGCCATGCTTGCCTCCGGAGCGATGAGTGAGTAGTCTACCTTGGACTATGGGTCCATAGTAGTAGCTAGTTGGTTGTCTTCTCCACCATGTGCTTCATGTTTAGATCTCATGAGCTGCCCTACATGATTGAGATCACCGTTATGTAATTCTATGATGTTGGTTTGTTGGGATCCGATGAATATTGGTGTTTATGATTAAGTTGCTGTACTGAATTATATCTTTTGTTATCTCTATGTTGTTTATGATCTTGCATGCTCTCCGTTGTTAGTAGCTATCTTGGCCGAGTAGTTGCTAGTGACTCCAAGAGGGGGTATTTATGCTCGATAGTGGGTTCATGTCTCTATTTCACCTGGGGGAGTGACAGAAACCTCTAAGGTGGTAGATGTGCTGTTGCTACTAGGGAGAAAACAACATTCATATGCTCAAGGGCATATGCTTTGTTTACATTACACACTTTGCTTAATGCAATTATCTGTTGTTCGCAACTTAATACTTTTGGGGTGTTCGGATAATATCCCCGAGGGTGGATTATTAGTCATAGATGCAGTTGGATGGCGGTCTATGTATTTTGTTGTAATGCCCAGAGTAAATCTCATAGTGATCTTCTTGACATATCACGTTATCTTTATTCTATCAATTGCCCAACTGTAATTTGTTTACCCAGCATGTTATTTATCTATGGAGAGACACCACTAGTGAACTGTGGACCCCGATCCTATTTTAATCATATTGCAATCACCTGTTTACTTTTCCCGCACTGTTTACTTTACTCGCATATTACTACTGTTTTCCACTCGATACACTCATAACCTTTGTTTCAAGCAAACCGGTGAGATTGACAACCTCATCGCAAGTTGGGGACAAAGTATTTGTTTGTGTGTGTGCAGGTTCCACAAACACCTTCAGTCGTCACCGTCTCTCTTCTTCAAGATCGACATTAAACCTTGGTTTCTTAACTGAGGGAAAACTAGCCGCTACACTCATCATACCTTCCTCTTGGGGTTCCCAACGGGCTGGTCATCACCACGCACAAGGACATACTGCTCCCACGTCAACTAAACGCCACAGCTCTTTTCTGGCGCCATCACACGAGTAACAGCTTCTTTTCTGGCGCCGTTGCCGGGGAAGAGAGAAGACTTCTGCGAGGGGAGTTCTTCGCACACACATTCTTTACTTTGTTATTTGTTTTGCTTTACTTTATTTTATTTTACCTGCATTGCTTTTTATATCAAAAATCCAAAAAAATTAGAATCCTTGGTAGCTGTTTTTACTTGTTTACTTTCGTTTTGCTGAAATGGGTACTCCTGAAAACACCAAGTTATGTGACTTTGCTAGCACGAACAATAGTGATTTTATCTGCACTCCTATTGCACCAACTGTTCCTGCTACCACCTTTTATGAGATCAAGCCTGCTTTATTGAACCTTGTTATGAAAGAGCAATTTTCTGGTGCTAGTACTGAAGATGCTGCAGCTCATCTCAACAATTTTGTTGAGCTATGTGAGATGCAGAAATATAAAGATGTTGATAGTGATATTATTAAGCTCAAGTTGTTTCCTTTTTCTTTGAGAGGAAAGGCTAAAGATTGGTTGCTGTCTTTGACTAAGAATAGTATTGATTCATGGGATAAGTGTAAGGATGCTTTTATTGGTAGATATTATCCTCCTGCTAAGATTATATTGTTGCGTAGCAATATTATGAAGTTTACTCAGTTTGATAATGAACATGTTGCTCAAGCTTGGGAAAGAATGAAATCTATGGTAAAGAATTGCCCCACTCATGGACTGACTACTTGGATGATTATCCAAACTTTTTATGCAGGACTGAATTTTTCTTCAAGGAACCTACTTGATTCAGCTGCTGGAGGCACTTTTATGTCCCTTACATTGGGCGCCGCATCAAAGCTACTCGACAACATGATGGTAAATTATTCCGAATGGCACACCGAGAGAGCTCCACAAGGTAAGGAGGTAAATTCTGTTGAGGAAACCTCTTCCTTGAATGATAAGATTGATACAATTATGGCTATGCTTGCTAATGATAGGACTCATGTTGATCCTAATAATGTTCCTTTGGCCTCTCTGGTTGCTCAAGAAGAGCAAGTTGATGTGAATTTCATTAGAAATAACAATTTTAATAACAATGCTTATAGGAACAATTTTGCTAGTAACAATTATAGACCGTTTCCTTCTAATGGTGATAATAGCTATCTTGGTAGACCTAAAATGCCTAGTGAAGAAAGAATTTTTGAACTTGAAAAGGCTACCAAGAATTTTATGCAGATGCAATATGAGCAGAACAGGGCTTTCACCAAGACTATGGAGGAGCAATCAGCTCTGTTGAGGACTATAAGTCATCAACTTGAAATTTTAAACAAGGCTGTTCCTGAATTACAAGCTAAGGCTTCCAAAGCTGAAACCGATATCTCATTATTGTCTAATGTGCAATCTTCTTTAGTTAATAGAATGTCTGCTAAGCCTGATCCTTTTGCTGCCGTTAATGCTACCCAAGTTGGAATTGATAAAAATATTAGATTGTTAGCGGAATTGCATGCCAGGTGGGAAAGAGAAGATGAGATGGCTAGAGAGATGAAGGTATGTACTATTACTACCTCTAATGATGTTGCTCCTACTGATAGCAACCCTCTTACTTTGATTGGTGTAGAGAAAACTCCCACTCCTTGTGCTAAAAAGCCTAAAACTGCCAAAACTTTTTCTCAAAAGAGTGTTGAAATTTTTCAGAGTGTGGGAGATGATAGCTCTATTTCCTTTAATGATTTTGATGTTGATGGCTGCAATATATCTGAAGTTATTTTGTTCTTGCAAAAGCTTGCTTTGACTCCCAATGCTAGTTCTTTAAATATTGCTTTTACTAAGCATATTACCAATGCTCTCATAAAGATTAGGGACGAAAAGTTGAAGCAAAAAGCCTCTGTTCCCAAGAAGTTAGAAGATGGTTGGGAACCCATCATTGATATGCATGTTAATGGTTATGATTGCCATGCTTTATGTGATCTAGGTGCTAGTATTTCCATCATGCCTAGAAAGTTTTATGACATGCTTGATTTACCGCCGCTTGAAAAATGTTATTTTGATGTTCCTATTGCTGATGTTGCTAAGAAGAAACCTTTGGGAAGGATTAATGATGTTCTTATAGTGGTTAACAATAACCTTGTTCCCGTTGATTTTCTTGTTATGGACATTGAATGCCATGCTTCATGTCCTATTATTTTGGGAAGACCCTTTCTTCGAACTGTAGGTGCTATCATTGATATGAGGGAAGGCACTATCAAGTATCAATTCCCGCTAAAGAAAGGTATGGAACACTTCCCTAGGAAAAGAAAGAAATTACTTTTTGACTCTATTCTTAGAGCAAATTATGATCTTGATGCTTCATCACTTGATATTACTTGATTCGCAATTTTCTGCGCCTAGCTCAAAGGCGTTAAAGAAAAGCACTCTTGGGAGATAACCCATTGTTTACTTTTCAGTACTTTTTCTTTTATTTGAGTCTAGGAAGTCATTACTACTGTAATGACCGCTCCTTATCTTGTTTATTTCGTTTTTGTGCCAAGAGAAGCCTCTAATTTGAGTGAGGTAAAGATTTGGGGTTATTGCTGTCCTGAAACTGTTTTCGGTGCTGCACCGTAAAAATTCGTGAAAATTCTCTGTTTATCTTTTGGACCTGCGATTTCTTGTGCATATGCCCCAGGTTATATCCAAACTTTTCTTAGTTGAACACTTTTTGATTTGAGCAACGGAAAATCCCTAAAAAATTCGTCCATTATCAGCTGTCCAGTTTTGACAGATTTCTGCCAATATTTGTTTTTGCCACTTTATCGCTTTCTTTTGAGTTTCTTTTGATCATGGAACTCTTGTGGAAGTTGCTACAGCAGTATATACTTTATATGTAGTGGTTTTGGGTTGAAACCTGAAGCTAAAAGAGGTTGAATATATTTTATGCTTACACTAATATTGCTAATAGAATTGTGTTTAGTTTTGTATGAAGGAAGTTTTCAAGTGTAGGGATTGGAGAATGATGAGATGAGTTGAAGAATGGACAAAAGCTCAAGCTTGGGGATGCCCATGCATCACCCCAAGAAACATCCAAGAAGTACAAGCGTCAAAGCTTGGGGATGCCCCCGAGGCACCCCTTCTTCATCGGCAAAAATCAGGTCACCTTTCAAAACACTATATTTTTATTGATTCATGCACTATGTGTTTTTCTTGGAGCGTCAGTTGTTTTAGTTTTCTTAGTTTGTTTAGTTTGTTTGTTTGCTGCAATAAATGGTTGGACCCCAACAAATTTCCTTTGGAGGAGATGTACTCGTTTTCATTTGCAAAGAACGCTCTAGTTTTCACTCTTATTAAAAATCGAGCGTTCCACTTTTTCTGCTACTGCTTTTGGTTTTCGTTTTCGCCTTGATATGCGTTCAGATCTTGTCATATCTTTTCATCAAGGTGTATTTTTGCCTCTGGTCTTTATTGTTTTTCATCAAAAGAGGTGTTTATAAAAATTTCAAATGGTGTTGGAAAAGAGAAAAAGCTTTATGCAAAAAAGTGGTACAAGAAGGAGCTTGTGTAGACTGCGGCTTAGGCTTTTTCATGTCATGCTTGATGTCTTTTTGATAGTATGCTTAGTGGTTTTTGCTGTAGCATGACTTGTCTCAAATAACTGAGATTGCTTAATGAGCCTTTGAAAAAATCATGCGTTGTTTTTATTGTATGGAAGCATTATTTTGGTTTTCTCCTTGATGCTTTATTTGGGTTGACTTGGCGCATGCTTACACATGTTAGACTCTTCCAAAGTCGCCATTAGCCTTCATGATCATTTAGTTTTTGACTTTTGATGCCATCGTATGCTTCTTTTAATGTCGCTTTGTCGCTTTGCATGATTATGGCCATTACTGCTCTCTTAGTTGGTCGCTCCCAGTCTTTTGCTAGCCCTCACCTTGTACTGAGTATGAGCTCTACTCGTGCATCCAACTCCTAAAAACCAAGTTTGCCATTGTGTCCACTATAAATTCCTATGCATGGTATTTTTAAGCCATTCCAAAGTAAAATTTTCGTGTGCTACCTTTCAAAAACCTTCAAAATACTTCTCGTTTTGTGACACTGTTTTCAGCTCATGGGGACGTAGTGGTCGGATTTGCTATCTTCCATATTGTTTATTCCAAAAAAGAAAAAAAAGGAAAAAAGAAAGAAAAAAGTCACTCCTCCAATGAATGTGAATGTTGATGGGCACCCGATGGAATCGGTTAGCCATGGTATGTGAAAGGAAAGGTGGGGAGGAGTGCCAAGTTTTATAAAAAGAGCACGAAGTGCCAATCTCTCTCTCAAAAACTTGCTTTATTTTTGTATGGAAGATAGTAAGAACCCCATTGCCAGTCGTTGACAAAGACAACCACCTCTCAAAATCAAGTTTTATCTCTGTTTTACAAATGAAAAGCTCTAGCACATGTTTAAATCACTGCTTCCCTCTGCGAAGGGCCTTTCTTTTACTTTTATGTTGAGTCACCACCTTCTTTATTTATGCACCATTAAGAGAGCATAGTTGTCATTCTTAGTGTGATATGCATTATCCCAAGGTTCATTGATTGACTCATATTGTTAGTTTCACTTGTTCTTAAATTATTTGTATCTAGTCGCCCTCTTAAACTTTGAGGTGTCCTATGCATTTATGTTTTGCTCTCTTTGAAGGACAAGCTGAAAACCTTTTGTATGTTTTTCCTTATGATTTGAACACACGTTTGACTTTCATTGTTTCATTATCATGATCTTTTGTTTGTATTCATTTGCATGTTTACAACATAGTTGCTAAGTTCTTATTGTCATGATTATATCTTTCATGCCCATGTTTGAAGTTCTATTGATCCCAGCTCATCAATGCTTGCATATATGATCAAGATTGTGTAGGTGCATGTCACCTCAAAAATTATTCTTTGTTATCACTTACCTACTCGAGGACGAGCAGGAGTTAAGCTTGGGGATGCTTGATACGTCTCAAACGTATCTATAATTTTTGATGCTCCATGCTTGTTTTTACACCATTTGCCTATTGTTTCGTTACACTTAGTGGCACTTTTATACATTTTCCGGAACTAACCTATTAACGAAGTGCCACAGTGCCAGTTTCCTGTTTTCTGCTGTTTTTGTGTTTCAGAAGTGATACACAGGAAATATTCTCGGAATTGGACGAAACAAGTTCCTGAAGTCATATTTTACGGGGAAGCTCCCAAACATCCGAAGACTTGACGGAGGGGGGCCACGTGGCCCCCACACACAGGGGCGGCGCGGCCACCCCCCCTGGCCGCGCCGAGCCCACGTGAGGGGCCGTGGTCCCTCCTCTGACATCGTCCTTTCGCCTATATATACCCCATGACGAGAAAAACCTAAGGGCCCGATCAGTTTTCCAGAATACATCGCGATCCGCCGCCGCCGTCGACCCGAAGATCGGGAGGGTCCAGAAGCTCTTCCCGGCACCCTGCCGGAGAGGGGAATCGCCACCGGAGGTCTTCTTCATCGCCATGCTTGCCTCCGGAGCGATGAGTGAGTAGTCTACCTTGGACTATGGGTCCATAGCAGTAGCTAGTTGGTTGTCTTCTCCACCATGTGCTTCATGTTTAGATCTCATGAGCTGCCCTACATGATTGAGATCACCGTTATGTAATTCTATGATGTTGGTTTGTTGGGATCCGATGAATATTGGTGTTTATGATTAAGTTGTTGTACTGAATTATATCTTTTGTTATCTCTATGTTGTTTATGATCTTGCATGCTCTCCGTTGTTAGTAACTATCTTGGCCGAGTAGTTGCTAGTGACTCCAAGAGGGGGTATTTATGCTCGATAGTGGGTTCATGTCTCTATTTCACCTGGGGGAGTGACAGAAACCTCTAAGGTGGTAGATGTGCTGTTGCTACTAGGGAGAAAACAACATTCATATGCTCAAGGGCATATGCTTTGTTTACATTACACACTTTGCTTAATGCAATTATCTGTTGTTCGCAACTTAATACTTTTGGGGTGTTCGGATGATATCCCCGAGGGTGGATTATTAGTCATAGATGCAGTTGGATGGCGGTCTATGTATTTTGTTGTAATGCCCAGAGTAAATCTCATAGTGATCTTCTTGACATATCACGTTATCTTTATTCTATCAATTGCCCAACTGTAATTTGTTTACCCAGCATGTTATTTATCTATGGAGAGACACCACTAGTGAACTGTGGACCCCGGTCCTATTTTAATCATATTGCAATCACCTGTTTACTTTTCCCGCACTGTTTACTTTACTCGCATATTACTACTGTTTTCCACTCGATACACTCATAACCTTTGTTTCAAGCAAACCGGTGAGATTGACAACCTCATCGCAAGTTGGGGACAAAGTATTTGTTTGTGTGTGTGCAGGTTCCACAAACACCTTCAGTCGTCACCGTCTCTCTTCTTCAAGATCGACATTAAACCTTGGTTTCTTAACTGAGGGAAAACTAGCCGCTACACTCATCATACCTTCCTCTTGGGGTTCCCAACGGGCTGGTCATCACCACGCACAAGGACATACTGCTCCCACGTCAACTAAACGCCACAGCTCTTTTCTGGCGCCATCACACGAGTAGCATCAACCTCCGCACATCCCGCTACGTCACCATCGATCTAACGGAAGTTCATGCAAGGTTCAAATTCCTCCATATCTATAGAGTTAATCTATTTTTATTTTCAATCGTAAACATCTTAGTGCTGAATGTTATCTTCATCAACTCCCTTTTAGATACTACTTCGTCGGCTTTTACCGTGGCGTCATCGTGCTTGCCCAGAGGAACCAGCCGCACAAGATACGGCTTCTGAACCCACTCACAAAGACATTGAACGCTACGTTTGAGGCGCAGATGCCATCTATGATTGTGGAGTCAGTCGCTGTAATGAAGTCCCCGACTATGGTCTTCATTTGCACAGGTTACCCCAATGAAATTGCTTGGGTCGATGAGAGCTCTCCTACTAAGGATATAGATGTAGAAGATTGGGGAGAAGGAAGATTTTCGATCGAGGACGATTCTCTGCGTTGCCTTACCCCGTTCAATGGTGAATTGTATGCAATAGCTGTGAACAATTTTGAGTTCGGAACATTAGTGTGCACCAACAATGTCCAGTTGGAGAAGCGCGCGAGCACTATCAACATGAAGACACTATTTTCATTTCCAGAACTTGGAAGTGACACGTTCTACCTTGTGGAGTCTGATGGTGATCTGCTGCTTGTGTTGTTCGGCGGCAGCGCTGGCAACAGGCATTTGGAGGAAGGTTAACCATTGGTGTACCGTGTGGACACTGAGAGCCGCTCTCTCCATGCCGTCAACATTGGCAGTCGTGCCTTCTTCGTCAGTTATAAACGGTGTATTTCTGTCGACACCAGAGTGCACCCGACAGTTCGACCTGGCTGCATCTACTATGAGGGCGGTTATATCAGACAGTACTTTGATGATAGAAAGGCCTGGGATGAGTGGCCACGACATGTGGATAGATTAGATTCCGACGGTATAAAAATAGAACAAAGGCCATAACGTTTGGAGGATCTATTGGCTGCACACTGCAGACGGAAGGAGTTCAATCAATTTTTTTTTCGTCTCATGGAATATAGCGACTCCGAAATTTATGATGAAGAATGAAGAACCTTTATGTTGGGCATACATTGCGTCTTATATTATTTTCAGCTTAGTTTGTCGTGAACATTAACATCGTTATTGGCTTCTTTTGGCTGCTGTATGCATTTTATGTATTATACTATACTAGCTTCTAGATTAGCTTCTAGATTTGTTACCATATTGGGCAAAAAACGAGGGCCAAAAGGCAGCAATCATTGAAGAAAGACAGAAATAGAAGCTTCTCTAGATTTGATACTAATTTGGTGAAAAGAGAGAGAACTGTTTACAGAGAGAGAGGGGAAAAAAGCGCTCTGAAAAGGCGCTCTGAAAAGGCGCTCTGAAAAGTCAATGCCAATTTGGCCCGAGAGAGACAGAACCGAGCTCTCACGTACAACCAAACGTGGTCTCGTCCTGTCCCACACGGTCCCTTTCTACCAGCCCCACGCGACGCGGCCCCACACGACGCGGCCCCACACGTCAGCATGGAAACAGTCAACTTAACGGGAATCCTCACGTCCGAGCTCCTTGAGGGTTTCAGACAACGGCTTGGGGAAAACTGAGGAAAAACTAACGAGCTGGGGAAAACTGAGTACAACTAACGACCTGAGGGCACGAAAATAGAAATCCCGACAAAAAAATCAATCGGGTAGAGTATATATCAGGCAAAACCAAGGTATAGTGTGAGAGAGATAAATGTGGTTGGGAAGAACCGAGAGTATCTGTAGCAAGGGAAAATTGTAATAATACAGATACATAAATATTAAATTAACTTAAGTTGTTGAGATTAGGGTAACCAACTCAAGATAGAATGCTGGGATCAACTAAGGGTTAATTGCCAGTTTTTTTTTGAAACGAAGCCAACTTTTTATTATCCATTAATTAAAAGAAGGTGTCAATTAATTACTGAAAAATCGGGATAAAATCATACAACAAGGGCCAAGCTTGGATGAACACCAACACGACATAGTCACAAATACTTTCACCGCACATCGCCAAGCCACATGGACACAAGACATCACCGCCTACTATCTAGCCATTCTCAAAATATTGCCAGAGAAAAGACACAGCGACTATTGTGTACTAGTCGAAAAACTCTTATAGCTGACGTCTTATTAGTGATGCTCCACTATAGATACATCTATACCTCTATACCAATATAAAAAGGAAGAGAGGGGGACAGATCTAACAAATCACAACCCTCAAATTAACATCTAATGGCTAAAAGCTCACCCATAATTAACGCTAAAACACTCCAGAACGGACAATCATCGAATACAGGTTCAGAAAAAACGCCCCTTTTCCCCAAATAACCGCCGCCATCAACCATAGGCCACCATCAGCGGCAGGACGCCGCCGCCATCACTCGCCCAAAACGCCGCCCGCCTCAGGCCACCGCCCATGCTCAAACGCAGGCCCCCGCTGCCTGCCTCAGGCCGACATCAGCCGCAGGTCGCTGCCCGCTGTCTCCCATCCCCATCATTGCCGTCGCCGTCCTCCACAACGCGCTACCCGTCATGAGGCCACCGCTGCTCCTCCAACCAGGGCCACCAGGCTGCCCTGCTTATGCGAGCACGCCGCCGCCGCGTTGCACGTCGCAACTGCAGCCCTACCAATGTGACCACGCCGCCGACCGCCGCCCTGCACCCCAGCAAGCACACGCCCCGTCGTCCCATCCCCTGCCCCTCATCGTCGCTTGTCTCCTTCCCGTCATCACACAAACGTATCTTGCTCGATGATAGGGTCTCGCCAGCACCGTTGACGCCGTTGCTATGGCCACCATCCTTGAGTCCACATCGGATTGTCCCACAGGTTCAGGTTTTGGAACTGCATCGATTTGGCTTTCGATTGGTTAAAATTTCAGTTGATACTGGAAATATTAGTTAATTCATCGGTTCATACTGGAAAGATTAGTTAAAGGTCTTTTTCACGTTGTCTACAATATTACTTTTCTTTCATTCATCGATGTGGCTTCAAGCTCACATCCGAATATATAGATGGTTAATTCTTATAAATCAGTTTAAGAAAGATTAGTAATGGTGATGCTAAACATTGTCCATTGTGTGCGCTTCAGCGCTTGTCCATTGCTAATGATTGGGTTGTAGATTTTTGATAAGTTGCTGATTCTGAATTGCATAGACGGGTGAAGCACGAAGGAGGGGCACAGGGCTACCGTCTTTGTTTTCTGGCTATTCCTTCAGATCAGGAGCAAATTCATGTTGAAATCTGTATGTTGCGGAATACAAGGTTTACTCACACAACATAAACGGCCTTTCTGAGGGGCATTTTTGGGGGCATTTTCTCTTCTGAATAAGGTATAAACATTGTCTTTGATATCCTTTATTGCGTACTTGGTGCTTGGCCTATGACACTAAAAGATCAATATTCCTGTTGATATTTTAATAGGATTTTAATTACATGTTAAATTGTTCTTAATTGGTAGTATCATCTTCTTGGAAGAGCATGGAGAATCTATTTAGATGGTTTCGATGAAAAAAAATCATCAACCAGTTGACATTTTCAGATGATGCTCACTTAAAAGTAGATGTTCTAACTTTCAGGTTAGGATTGTGGTGTACACAGTTATAAATTATTGTTTATACATCTTATATTTTTGATCTGTGCTTCACAATTTACACACAAAAATCTAACATGATATGTCCTCATGTTGCAGAGCCAGATAAAACATTGATATCAGAAATCCTATACTACTTTCAAAGTACGTATAGCCTATATAAGTATAATGCATTTTGGTAATTTTTGTCTTACTACATATCTGGTGCTTTCTGAACTATTAGGCCATCTTTACGCGACTTCGTGGATACCATATGGCAAGCGGCCAATCGAAGCATGTTTTCGGGCAGTATGATTAGGTCCAAGTAGGTTCTTATTTAATTTTTACTTATGATGTGATATAAGCACTAGTAGAAAACGGGCCTTTGGCCAGGACCCTTTAGTCCCGGCCTCCATCTGGGCCGGGACTAAAGGCCCGGCCACGTCGCCCGAAATTCGCCACCCGCCCGGGAGGCTTTAGTCCCGGCCCGTAACGACCCTTTAGTCCCGGTTTGAGACACAAACCGGGACTAAAGGGCTTTGCGCTGAGCGGCCCGCGTGTGCGCACCCTTTAGTCCCGGTTTGTGTCTCAAACCGGGACTAAAGTATTCTGTCTATATATATGGCTGCAGCAGCCCCTCTCTCCCCTCTTGTATTTTTTTGGATGAAAGTGTGTGAGTGTGTGCTAGCTCTCCTTTTTGCTTGGATGCACTAGAGGTGTTTGTTGAAATGTTTGTTAGAGCGATGCCGCTTCAGTTCACCGAACACAACTACGATATGAGGTGCCCGAGCCACGCTTAAGCCTCTTCCTCTTTATTTCCACTTATTCTAAAAGGTTAGCAACTATATTTCCTCGTTTAGACCGTGCGGTACTAATTTTTAGGATCGTGATTGTGTTTGATATACTGTTGCATGACGCAGATGAGCCATCCATGGATGTACGGTGATCGACGCACCGCCGCTTACAGAGAAGGCGTGCATTCTTTTCGAGATGCGGCCGATGCGAACAAGCATGGTGGTGGCTATATGTTTTGTCCATGTGTTGAATGTCGGAATGAGAAGGACTACACTTCCTCAAGAGTCATTCAGAGCCACCTGCTTCGGTCCGGTTTTATGTCGGGCTATAATGTTTGGACCAAGCACGGAGAAAGAGGGGTTATGATGGAAGACGACGATGAAGAAGAAGAGAACGATGATGACAACTACCGATCTATGTTCCCTGAGTATGCTGATACCGCAATGGAAGACAATGAAGAAGAAGATCAGGGTGCAGAACGGGAACCAGATGAGCCCGCTGATGATCTTGGCCGGGTCATTTCTGAAGCACGGCGAGGCTGCGACACAGAAAAGGAGAGGTTGCAGTTCGAGCAGATGTTACAGGACCACAACAAATTGTTGTACCCAACTTGTGAAGATGGCCAGAAGAAGCTGGGTAGCACACTGGAATTGCTGAAGTGGAAGGCAGAGACCGGTGTGACTGACTCGTCATTCGAAAAGTTGCTGGTACTGATGAAGAAGATGCTTCCAAGAAAGAACGAATTGCCCGCCAGCACGTACGAAGCAAAGAAGCTTGTCTGCCCTCTAGGATTAGACGTGCAGAAGATACATGCATGCCCTAATGACTGCATCCTCTACCGCGGTGAGAAGTATGAGAATATGGATAAATGCCCGGTATGCACTGCATTGCGGTATAAGATCAGAAAAGATGACCCTGGTGAGATTGAGGGCGAGCCACCCAGGAAGAGGGTTCCTGCCAAGGTGATGTGGTATGCTCCTATAATACCACGGTTGAAACGTCTGTTCAGAAATAAAGATCATGCGAAGTTGTTGCGATGGCACATGGAAGATCGTATGAAAGACGATAAGTTGAGGCACCCCGCCGATGGTCGGCAGTGGAGAAAAATCGAGAGAGAGTTCCCGAGATTTGCAGGTGACGCAAGGAACTTATGGTTTGGTCTGAGTACAGATGGCATGAATCCTTTTGGGGAGCAGAGTTGCAGTCACAGCACCTGGCCCGTTACTCTATGTATCTACAACCTTCCTCCTTGGTTGTGCATGAAGCGGAAGTTCATTATGATGCCAGTGCTTATCCAAGGTCCAAAGCAACCCGGCAACGACATTGATGTGTACCTAAGGCCATTAGTTGATGAACTTTTACAGCTGTGGGCCGAACCAGGTGTACATGTGTGGGACGAGCACAAACAAGAGGAATTTGACCTTCGAGCGTTGCTTTTCGTAACCATCAATGATTGGCCTGCTCTTAGTAACATTTCAGGACAGTCAAACAAGGGATACAATGCATGCACGCACTGTTTAGATCAGACAGAAAGTATATATCTGGACAAGTGTAGGAAGAATGTGTACCCGTACAATCGTCGTTTTCTTCCGCCCAAGCATCCCTTAAAGAAAAAAGGCAAGCATTTCAATGGCAAGGCAGAACCCCGGGGGAAGCCTGTCATCCGTACTGGTGCTGAAGTATTTGATATGGTCAAAGATTTAAAAGTAATCTTTGGAAAGGGTCCTGGCAGCCAACCTGTTCCTAACGGCCCTGATAAGCGCGTACCCATGTGGAAGAAGAAATCTATATTTTGGGAGCTACCCTATTGGGAAGTCCATGAGGTCCGCTCCGCAATCGACGTGATGCACCTGACGAAGAATCTCTGCGTGAATATTCTAGGCTTCTTGGGCTTGTATGGGAAGTCAAAAGATACACCGGAAGCACGGGAGGACCAGGAACGTCATAAAGGAAGAGATGGCATGCATCCAGGGCAGTTTCAAGGGCGTGCCAGCTACGCTCTTACTAAGGAAGAGAAGGAAATCTTCTTTGAAGTCCTTTTCAGTATCAAGGTCCCGACTGGCTTCTCGTCGAATATAAAGGGAATCGTAAATATGAAAGACAAAAAATTCCAAAACCTAAAGTCTCATGACTGCCACGTGCTTATGACGCAATTGCTTCCGGTTGCATTGAGGGGAATTCTACCGGAAAATGTTCGTCTGGCAATTGTGAAGGTATGTGCATTCCTCAATGCAATTTCTCAGAAGGTAATCGATCGAGAAAGTCTATCAGGGTTACAGATTGATGTGGTCCAATGTCTGGTCAGCTTTGAGTTGTTGTTCCCGCCATCCTTCTTCAATATAATGACACACCTCCTAGTTCACCTAGTCGAAGAGATTAGAATTCTTGGTCCTGTGTTTCTACACAATATGTTCCCCTTCGAGAGGTTCATGGGAGTCTTAAAGAAATATGTTCGTAACCGTGCTAGGCCAGAAGGAAGCATCTCCAAGGGCTATGGAACAGAGGAGGTCATTGAGTTTTGTGTGGACTTTCTTCCTGACCTTAAGCCGATTGGTGTTCCTGAATCTCGGTATGAGGGTAGGCTGACAGGAAAAGGCACACTAGGAAGGAAAGCAAAAGTATGTATGGACGGGCATTCTTTCTCTCAAGCACACTACACAGTTCTACACAATTCCACTGTGGTGGCTCCGTATATCGTGAGACACAAGAATATTCTACGCTCCGAAAACCCGGGGAAGGCTGACTCTTGGATTAAAGGGGAACACGAGATGACTTTTGGTAGTTGGTTGCAGACACATCTCATGAATGACGACACCGTTGGAGATCAGCTGTACTATTTGGCTAGGCCACCATCTTCGACTATATGTACTTTCCAAGGGTACGAGATAAATGGGAACACATTTTACACGGTTGCCCAAGATAAAAAGAGCACCAACCAAAATAGTGGTGTCCGCTTTGATGCAACAGACGAGAATGGGCACTGTTTGGAAACATATTACGGGTACATAGAGGAGATATGGGAACTTGACTATGGACCTACTTTTAAGATCCCTTTGTTTCGGTGCAAATGGGTGAAGCTGACAGGTGGCGGGGTAGTTGTAGACCAAAAGTACGGCATGACAACAGTGGATCTCAATAATCTTGCGTACATGGATGAACCATTCGTCCTAGCCAACGATGTCGCTCAGGTTTTCTATGTGAAGGACATGTCTACAAAAACGAGAAAAAGAAATCAGCAAAAGAAGACATCGTCCGATGAGCCAAAGCGCCACATAGTTCTTTCAGGGAAAAGAAACATCGTGGGAGTAGATGACAAGACAGACATGTCAATAGATTATAATAAGTTTCATGAAATTCCGCCCTTCAAAGTGAAGACTGACCCAAGCATCCTACTGAATGATGAAGATTCTCCATGGCTACGACCCAGAAGAAAACAGAAATAATAGATAGGATTGTTGGTGCAATAATGTAATAATGTATTAAATCTTTTATGTAATGCATGATGTGAATAATTGTATGGATCGGTCATCACCGCTCTTTAGAAAAAAAGTCGGCTCACTAGTTCTTTCGTTCCTATGGCACTCCTCCCGGCGGGCTACTACCTCTCCCCTACCCCTGTCGCCGCTATACCCAGTCCTGATTTCTTCGCCTCGCAGTTCTTGTACCCACAGCCTCCACATAGAAAATTGTTTTGAATTACTTATTCAATTTTAAACACTTTTCATATTCATAGTTTTATCAGATTCTAAAATATACATAAAGAATATAAATCAATATAGTTTTAATTGAAAATGGCAAACTAGTTAATAGTTTGGATAGTTAAAATAATTAATTTTGAAAATAGAAAATAGTTTTGAATTATCTATTCAATTTCAAACACTTTTCATTTTTATAGTTTTGTCAAATACTCAAATATGCAAAAAGAATATTAATAAACATAGTTTTTAATTAAAAATGGCAAAATATTTAATAGTTAGGATAGTTAAAGTAATTAATTTTTAAAATAGAAAATAGTTTTGAATTATGTATTCAATTTCAAACACTTTTCATTTTTATAGTTTTGTTAAATTCTTAAATATGCAAACAGAATACTAAACAAATAAAAGAAAAAACAGAAAATAGGCCTTTAGTCCCGGTCCGTGCCACAGACCGGGACTAAAGGCCCTGGCCGCTGAAATCCCCACCCGAGGCCTTTAGTCCCGGGCGGTGGCACGGACCGGGACTAAAGGGGGGCCTTTAGTCCCGGTCCGTGCCACCGCCCGGGACTAAAGGTCCCGCGGTTTAAAAGCTTGCCCTTCTTCCCCGCCGCCCAACACTCTGCAATTTCGCGCGCGAGGAGAACGCTGTGACGCCGCCAGGCTGCCGCGCCGCCGACCACCGCGCCAGCCGCCGCTGCGCCGCCAGCCCGCCGCGCCGCCGCATTGCGCGCTGGACTCGCCGCCGCGCCGCCGCTCCGCCGAAGACCCCGCAGCACCCCGCCGCGCCGCCTCGCCTCCAAGCGCCGCCGCGCCGCGCCAGCAGCACCCGCCGCGCCGCCCGCCGAAGCACCTGCCGCGCCGCCAGTCGCCGCCAATCGCCACCGCGCCGCCATCTCTGCAAGTCTGCAAGGTTTTCTTTGCAAAAAAAATTAATTTGTTATTTAGTTAGCTATTGTTAGGGTTAGGGTTAGATATAGAATTAGTTAGCTAGGGTTAGATATAGAATTAGTTAGCTAGTGTTAGATATAGAATTAGTTAGCTAGTGTTAGATAGAATTATTTAGATAGATATAGTTAGAATAGAATTATTTAGATAGATATAGTTAGAATAGAATTATTTAGATAGATATAGTTAGAATAGAATTATTTTAGTTAGATATAGTTAGAATAGAATTATTTTAGTTAGATATAGTTAGAATAGAATTATTTTAGTTAGATATAGAATTATTTAGTTAGAATAGAATTATTTAGATAGATTATAGTTATATAGAATTATTTAGATAGATATAGTTAGAATAGCATTATTTTAGTTAGAGTATCGTTCGCACAGAATTCTTTTCGTTACGTTAGTAGCCTCGAGTATTTTGTAGATATGTTAGCTAGAATTCTTTTAGTTCGCTATCGCCTTATTAGTTCGACAGACATTTTTCGTTCGCCTCGAATTCTTTCGTTCGCCTTTTTTGCACATAGACATCGATTCTTCGTTAGATTTCTCGTTAATCACATGTCCCTTTTTTGCCAGAACTATGATCCACATAGCAGGAACCTCGAGAGGACGAACTTCTCGAAGATATAATCAAGACGCCCCCGACGTTGAACCAGCTGAATCTCCGTCGTCATATCTAAACCCCTCCGGAGATGGAATGGAGGTTGATCGACCCGACGATGAAGCCGATGGGGCCGGAGATAGCTCAATTACGGAGAAGGTGATAGCTCCACTGATGGAGAAGCCGGTGGAGAAGCCGGTGGAGAAATAATAAAGTCCGGCGAGGTATACATATGAAGTTCGACAATCACTTGTAATCTGTGAAAAATATTGGAGATAGCTCTATATTGTATACATATACATTCATTTGACGAATGTTTCTCCCTCTTAGGCCTCCACATCGAGCAAAGCTACGAAACGAGGCCCGACTAAAAAGTTGGACGCACGGACGCATTACACCTTTGAGGTGATATTGCCTACGGGCGAACCAAAGCTTCCTAAGAATGCTGCTGACACATTCAAGAAGCAATGCGGAGTTCTCGTTAGGGATCACGTCCCGATCAGCGTTCGGGAGTGGAACAAGCGCAAAGGGGCAGCCGATAGTGACTATGTCGCCGAAAGGTACAAAAATAATCTTTGGAATGATATCATGTCACATTTCAACCTGCCAGAATGTGAGAATGAAGACGCCGCAAAAAAACTGAGGGCCAAAGTCAAGCAGTGGACTCTAAAGAAGATGGCCGAACTGTTCCGTAGCTGGAAGAAGAAGCTATGGAAAGACTATCTGAAGACAAAGAAAGTGCCAGTATTCGAGGGGTATCTAGCCAAGCAGGCGAATCACTGGAAGGCATTTCAGGAGTACAAGCAGTCAGAAGATGCCAAGGCATTATCAGAAAAGAACAAGAAAAATGCCGACAAGAAGAAATATCACCACACGCTAGGGCCAGGGGGCTATGAGACTGCCATCCCAAAGTGGGATAAGAAAGAGCAAGATCTGCTAGCTAAAGGCATCGTACCTGAACCCATCCGTGATGA
Source organism: Dactylis glomerata (assembly GCA_007115705.1). NCBI lineage: Eukaryota > Viridiplantae > Streptophyta > Magnoliopsida > Poales > Poaceae > Dactylis > Dactylis glomerata. The sequence goes on from QXEO01000450.1 coordinate 5,043,579, forward strand.
GTGGGAAATGAGAGCAAGGAATTGGTTCCTTGCGCATGGTGGTTCGTACGACGAAGAAACAGGGGACCTCATCTGCAGTGGCGGTCTTAGGATACCCAGGGAGAATTGGAAAAAGATAGTGAAAGAAATTAAAGAGGGAAAAAGACAGTTCACTGCAGATAGAGAGAAAGATTTGCTCACACTGGTCCTCGGCAATGACGAACATGGAGGACGAACGCGAGGCTTCGGTCCTTCTTACCCGTGGTGGCTTGGGTTTGCCAGAGACCAAGACACTTACAGAAGCCGGGCGAGAGCAAAGAAGCGACAGCAGGATGAGGAGAATGACAAGTTCAACCAGTTGCTTGCCAGGCTTAACGAGCAACAGAAGCAGATTGACGAGCTTAGAGGAGTAGCGCGCCAGGAAGATCCTGGACTCGATATTATCGGCGCCCCATCTAAGCGGAAAAGCAGCGTGGCTGAATCTGAGGCCCCGCCCGACGATGCACGAAGAATGATAGAGGGCGGTCCCGGCTACCCCGTGGATGGAATCAAGGAGTCAACATCATGTGAACTCCATCAGAAATTCAAGAACATATCCATGAAGGTGGCCGTCGGACAAGCTTTACCTTCTGGCCCTGATGCACGCTGGCATGGCCGTGAGATTCTAGCTGGCTTTGCTAAAGTCGGGGTGGATGAAATCATGGCGGGGTTTCATGATATGGAGCTCGACATGGCTGGACCCGAAGATGAGAGGACACTCGGAGAAGTACTGGGTGGAGTCATCCTATGGGACAAGAACTACATCAAGCTTCCAGGCTCGGCCCCAAGGACAACACCGCCTCCGAGTCGTCGCAGGTCACCTACACCTCCATCACCTCCAAGCCCTCCACATGACGACGGCCACCACAACACGAGTCCATCTCGATCACCGCCGCCGGACTTGGGTCGGCCGTCTCCGCCGCCGCCCGCTAAGGATACTAAGCGGAAGCGTGCCAGCAAGAACGCTCCGTCCATGAGTTCTAAGCGACGGAGCTCCCCAAAGCGCAAACTGTCGCCCCTCCCAAAGGTACCTCATGCTAATCTTCCTATCAGACCTTATGATCGTACCGACGAGGAAAACGCCAGGATAGCAAAGGAACATTATGAGGCGCAGATGAAAAAGAAGGAACCCGAGCCCCGCCCGGAATACACCGAGAAGCAAATAGCATATGCAAAATACTTCATGACCCTTCCATCACAGTATGACTTACACCATAAGCCTGACGACTATACACGCACATTGCAGAAGGAAGGGCAAAAGAGCAAGTCACGTGCAAGTGCAAGTGCAAGTGGGAGCAAATCAAGTTCAACTACAAGCAAAATAAGATCAGACGTTCCTCAGCTTGGACAACAGGCCAAACAGTCGATCCCACCCCTCAGGGTGTTACCCGAGAATGTTCCCTCTCTGGTGCAGGGGCAAGATTTGGGATTAGCAAAGAAGTGGGCGGATGAATGGGGTATCCCGGTTGAAGTCATTCTGGCTTCCCAAGACGACGTGGTACCCAAGGCTGTGGTAGCCCCTAAGCCACAGTTTGTCATGGGAGCGCCTTTGGTCAGCAAAGATAAGTTTGATGATCTCCCAACAAATATGCGTTACTTGCATACATGGTACTTAAGTGAATCAAAGAAAGGGAGAACGATGATCGTGGCGCTTGTCCCACGGGAGTACTACGGCCGTCCCGAAGACATCCATATCGACTTTGATGAACTCTTCCAGATGTACAATGCCGACGCCCTCGACAAATCGCTTATGAGTTGCTATTGTCTGTAAGTTTTTCAATTCGTTGTCTACATATAACTTGTTCAATTATTTCAATTCATTGTCTACATATAACTTGTTCAGTTATTTCAAATTCATTTTCTACATATAACTTGTTCCGTTCTGACTTGTACTCTATTATGCAGAATGAAGATTCTGGAATGTAAAAGTAGGAACATCCTAAATATTGGGTTTATTGACCCAGATAAAATACATATAAAGACGCTAACTGATAACCCCAAGGAGACGGAGGAAAACCTTCTAAGGTTTCTAACAGATCAAAATTACTGTGACCACATACTGTTTCCATACAACTTCAAGTGAGGGTCTTACTCTGTTGTGTCCATTCACTTATGAGTGTAATTGATAAGTTACTGACACACATATATATACATGTGCAGCTACCACTGGATTCTGTTGGACATTCAAATTGATAAGGGAAGAGTTGATGCCTTCGACCCATTATCGAGACCCTTGGAACAGTTCCAAAGCCTGCAGGACATGCTCCAAGGGTAATTTCAATCATTCTTGCGCTCTATCGGTCTCTTTCGATGATTTTCTGATATATCAATTAATGAAAAACTTAGCAAATCATTTTCCTTGTCGGGCAGGGTTTGGAAGCGGTTCAAGTGCGTGACTCCCGGTATCCGGCATGAGAAGCTGACCTTTAGAGCGGCTCAGGTAAGTAGTAGTATGATATACTTCTATTTTCAATACTTTTGTAATGCTAGATTATTATTTTGATTATATATATTCTATTTTCGTAAAGTGCGACCAGCAGCCACGGGGGACGCATCTATGTGGATACTATGTTTGCGAGACCATTCGCACGTTTACCTCTGAGCACAAGGATTACAGATACGATGTAAGCAATAAACATTCACACCTCTATTTTTACTCGTCATTCTTTGTTATCATGATTGATATTCATATTCATCTCCTCTTCTTATATAGTACACGGCCATGCGAGAGAAGTACCTACCAGAGCAACGCGCGATTGCTGTTGCAGAGGAGCTGGCGACCTTTCTGAGAATAGAAGCTATAGACGACAAAGGACGATTTAGTGTAGCTAGGGGCCATTACTAATGTTGGTCCATGTAATCGAATAGACGGGCTCTTGTCCCGATAATTCTGATCTCCATATAATTGTATATATATGCTCGCTTGTAAGATAAGTTAATCTTATATATATGCATAAACTAATTCCCGAACACCAAGGCACCAAACAAGGCATCACGTTAATCCCCCACCTAAAACCCTAAAACCCCTAAACCCTAAAACCCTACAGCAAAAAACAAAAATCTGCAGATGACCTTTAGTCCCGGTCTGTGTTACAAACCGGGACTAAAGGTCCTGGCCCTGATTCGCTCCGAGGTGCCCACGTGGACACCCTCCAGTCCCGGCTGGTAAGCGGGCCGGGACTAAAGGTTCAGCCTTTAGTCCCGCGGCTGGGGTCCCGGTTTGCAAACCGGGACTAAAGCCCCTTACGGGCCGGGACTGGAGGCCCCGTCCCCACTAGTGAAGCTTACCTTCTTCGACATCTCATTTTGGAGGTACAACTTCTAGATTACCTTCTTCAAGTTTTAAAATGTTTCAGAGATATAAGCTTCCTCTTGCTTTCATCAAACAAAAGAGGATGCATACATTGTTGTAATTTCCTCACACTTAGAAGATTTCAAATACATGATTCACCCTGTTCTGTTCAAAATTTGTGAAAACTCGCTAAATTAGTGTAAGCATCGGCTTATTTTGAATTCATATAATTTACTATTGGGGTTGTGTACGTATGGTGGTATTTACACGGGAAGGAACTAGACATATTTCCTCCTGATAGGTTGTCCTTGCATTGATTTAATATTTCATGCAGTACAATTAGCAATATCAGCTTTTTTGAATTTGTCCATAAGTCATTTTTCTTATGCTCTATAGTCTAAGGTCCCGAAAAAAGTTATCTTCTGTGGATATTATGTACCCATTTGAGAAGGTAAAAATATTTCTTTTAATGATCAAGCAGTTGAAGCATACATAGCAGAGCAACTGATATCCTTGTTCATCTCTAACTTTTGACCGCCTCTTACACTACCCATAACTATATCATGTACTATCAGTTCTGGCAGCTGTTCAGAGAGATGAGCAGGTACAATAACTTGCTCAAGCCTTGCCATGGCGAAGTACATGATGAATCAGAATCCACCAAGGATAAGGTGTCACCCGAGGATCAAGATTTAGAAGCCATATATGATCAAGGGCAACTGAGCAAAGAAATTCTTAAAATTACACGTGCGTGCACGTGCCCATTTACTAGTGCCACTAGTATTTGAGAAAACATCACATGCCATAGTCAGTCCATCCCACTAATAACATACCGCTAATGGCACGACGGCGGCAGCTGTGTTTACAACACTTGTTGCGAGGATGGCGAGGACCTAACATGGAAGGTCTTAAATATTTAGAGGAGGCTGTGGATGAGTTCGCGGAGATCGACCTAATCGGCTCGTCGCCACAAGAACGGCATGGCCCTGTCGTGTTATACGCCGGTGCTAGACCAGCTATTGCTGGTGTACAGTTACATGAGCAATGTCATCCTGGAGGTTATCCTGCGTGGTGTGTGCTTAATTTAATGAATGCAGCTTTATCGATGTATCCATCGTCATTGAAGTTTATGGAATTAATGATTAATATTACCTAGCCTCCTGCCCAGGTGAGAAACAAGGCAATTATTTCTGACTAGGTTGGCCGGAGAGAATCAAGGTGGCTGTTGTAGTCGCGCACGCCCTTGATTATCAGCAGTTCTCCACGGCGGGACGAGCGCCTAGTTTGTGAAGTGCTCCAGTAAGAAATAGGTGGTCACCTTGGTCATGAAGAATGACAACCAGTAGGACCAGTGGCGGAGCTAGGGGACCAGCAGGGCCGTGCCCCCCCCCCCCCCTCCCCCCCTATGACATTATAAAATATGAAGAAAAATTTAGTTAAGCCTAGTTTAAACAGAAATTTTAGAGAAATTTAGCTTAATTGGCCCCCTAACTCAAAATTGTCATGGTTGGCCCCCTCTAAATTAGAATCCTGCCTCCGCCCCTGAGTAGGACGCTGCTTTAATGTTGAGTCACCCGATGATGAAGCTCTAAACATCCTCAAAACTGTATACAAGCATTATCTAATCTAAAGAGGTCTAAGGAATAGACCATAATTAATTAATAAAATAGTTGGACCCCTATTTTATATGCACATGATGTCCAAATATTCTATTAGCATTTATCAAAGTCAATTCAAGTAGAGTGAAATCTTAATGATTAGAGAATAGTATCTACTCCCTCCGTTTAAAAATATAAGATATTTTAGCTTTGTGAAGCTAATGCATTTAGACATCTTTTAGTGTATAGATTCAAGCGAACCTATACACTAAAAGATGTCTAGATACATTCACTTCATAAAACTAAAACATCTTATATTTTCGAACGGAGGGAGTAGCTATGTGGCAAGAATTTTTTTTATATATGCCATTTTTATTATGTGAATTTTCATGCGTATTTTTTTATACGGAAAGTAATTTCCGAGGTCCGTGGCAACGCATGAGCATTCAACTAATCTACTATAAATTACTACTTTTATAAAAATCTTCACTCATAGATTAGGTTCTCCATCCCACATTGGCGAGGCCGATCGAAAAAAGGGAATCCAATCTATGATGGAGTAGAAAAAAATACAACTAATCACCCGCTAATCAACTCGTGAGTGTATGATGGTAGTGTGCATTTGTGTGTGTTCACGAGTTGTAACTTTGTAAGGAGCCCCTTGAAATAAGCAGCAACGTTGTGGGGAGCGAATTGGCATTTCATGTGAAGTTTAGGAGCAAACCGTAATAACGCATTACAGCCGCTTGCTGCTCAACTCGATAAACCCTAAAACCCAAGGCTGCTCCTCTCCTTTCCCCCCCTTCGCCTCCACACTCCAATCAAGCAATTCGCCGCCAGCCACCACGGTAATGGCGATGGATTTGGACGAGCCGCTCGTCGCAGAGAAAGGCGAGGTGGCGCTGCAGCAGCTGCGGGACGCCGACCCGTCCGTCTACCTCTCCCCGTCCGCCGACCTCGCCGCCGCTGCCCGGGCGGCCCTGAAGCACCTCCACTCCTCGCTCGCCGCTGTGTCCCCAGCGCAGCCGCCGCCGCTCCCGAACCTCCTCGCCGGCCCCAACTTCGACGCCGAGCAGATTTGGTCCCAGAGCGAGCTGCTCTCCCGCCCCCTCCTCCCCCACCTCCACCGCCAGCTCCGCCGCCTCGAGCAGGAGCCGACTTCGCATCCGTCGCCAGCTCCTCCGCCGTCCATGCCCGCTGACGCGGAGGAGGAACCGTCAGACGAGGAGGAAGAGGACGGAGAGGGTGATGAATCGGAGGATTTGGACGAGGATGAGTTGGAGGGCACGGACGACGAGTTGGATTCTGGGGAGGAGGAGGAGGAAGAAACAGAGGAGGTGCAAGGCAGGACAAGGAATGGGGTGGAGGACGAGTTCCTAAAGGTAAAGGAGCTGGAAGATTTTCTGCAGAATGCGGAGGAACAGGAGTATGGTGGTTCCAAGGGAGGAGAGAAAAAGAAGGCAACTGTGGACTGGAAGGAGGACGAGAGCGATGAGGAGGACATGGACGAAGATGGTGATGATGATGAAGAAGATGACGGCGATTTGGATGTAAGGATTTTGTACTCACACCCTCTCTTGCATATACATGGAATGCCTTTTTAGTTCTGATAGAATCTAAGATATAGAACCATAAGCAACTCAGTAATTAGAAGCCTCAGTTTCTGCTGGATATTGCAATAGAAATGACTCAACAGATGGAGCTAGTTCAGGGACGACATATTTCATCATGGTCTGAACTAATGGGCTCCTTTTGACAGTTAGGGTGTTTAGTACCATATTTTTATTGATTAAGCATGTTGATCAAAAAAAAATTCGTTTAACCTGAGTGTTGAACTGTTGATGCTGTCAATTGTAGTTGGAAGATTTTGATGACGATGATGATGAAGAGGATGGAGGAAAATCTGGCGGAGATATAAAGTAAGCATTTGATACTAATCTCAAGTATGCTATTATGGATTTTAGGTGATTGCAAAAATGCAAGTCAAATTTCATGACATGCTCCTATATCAGTTAATCTTGCTACAGTACAGCTCATCAGTTTTGTCAAGAGATGGCAATGGTAACCATGGATGATGTTTAAATCGCTTGAACAATACTTCACAACTCTTTTCGAATTTATGACACATAGCAAATAAAATTGACCTATGCAAAAGTTGGGAGGGTGGATAATTCAGATTTTTATGCATGATCTTAATGCATATTTTTAAAGATTCGTACTGTTAAAATTTACAATATATGAATATATCACTATATCAGTCTGTTCTTTCTGGAGGTAAATGGAAAGGGAGTAGGAGCTAGTTCATTTCACTGACATAGGGAAAGAACTAGAATCTTAAATACTTGCATGAAGATGGAATCAGTTTAGATAAGCAAAGTAAACAATGAAGAAAAGGGCCCCCCTTTTGCGTAATTTGCTGATAAGCTGATGAGAGGAAAAGAAACTTGCCTATGAAAAATAGATTTAATGTATAGACGCTTGCTGCCACCTGTACTAGAGATATGTGATAGTAATATGCAACTACATGTGTGGATTTGCAGCAGAACAAGGTTGCACACAAAACCATGATTTTTTCGTATCACATAGCAGAGAAAGTGACCTATGTAAAGGTTAGATTTCACACAGAACAAGCCTTCTGCCACCTTCACTGAGAAAAAGAAAATGATATATCTGATTGTCAACCACCCCCATGAGGATGCTGCGAAAAAGTTTGGAACTTTGGGCAGAGAAAATGTGTCACTTCTGCACAGCATAGAAAGTTGATATTAATCAGGAGAAAATTGAGCTGTAATACTTATTTGCAGATGCAAATGGCCTGTTGGACAGTTGTAAGCACTCATCATTCTTAGTGCATGAATTACATTTGCCCAGCAAAGCCTCTATAATATGGACATAGATTTTTTCCTCCCGAGCACATGTGCCCCCTTTATTTATCTAACTTAGCAAAGTGTGTTTTGAAGCTTGGAAGAATGCAACAGGATCTCACATGTACATGTCTGTACATGTCAGAGCACACTATGTTTTTCCAAATTCTGTGAAAAAGAGACTTGATATGCTGTCTGCAATAAAACGATAAGAACCAGGGGCTAAAAAAGCAGCTTATGTGCTGCATATTTTTTAGCAGAGTTTTTTCGGAAACATTTGTAAGCATGTTAATTAGGTTTTTCTATAATTGAAATTTGAAGCTATCCCTATAATCTTCAGTAGGTTGGAGAATATTGTTATGTTATTTCATTATCATGAATTGATGTTGTGCTTTAACCAGCTAAGAGCATCTTTTCAGGTATAAGGATTTTTTTGAGGAAAGCGGAAAGCAACAAGGCAAGAAAAGAAATAGTTCCACAAAGAAAGTCCACTTCAAGGATGAATTACATGAAATGGAAGGGGATGTCATTGAGAATGATGATCCAACATTAGAGGTACCCATTTCAGTTGAAATAAGTATTGATCATATAGCTTTAACTTGTTTATCAACATGCTTTTCCTTCTATGCAGGATGAACAGGGTGTTTCAACTCATGAGAATGATGAACAGGGTCTTTCAACTCATGAGAAGGAGCGCCTGCAGATGCGTGCTAAAATAGAGCAAATGGAGAAAGCTAGTCTTGAACCCAGTCCATGGCTCATGAAGGGAGAGGTAACAGACATCATGTTTTGTATATAAGATATATTTCTGACTTCTAACATTGTCAAATTGTCATAGCAACAATTAATTACCATTTCATTCCATCAAAGTTAAATGAGTTCCTTTTGTAGGTTACTGCTTCCAGCAGGCCCAAAAATAGTGCCATTGAAGTGGAGCTTGATTTTGAGCATAACATGAGACCTGCCCCGGTAATCACGGAGGAAGTCACAGCTTCTCTAGAGGAGATGATAAAGAAAAGAATTGCAGAGGTAATATGTTAATGGGCATGTCCCAAGTTTTGCAACAGGTTCTACAGTAGCATACCAGAGAATAAGTAGAGAGAATTCTGAGTTCTTTGGACATCTCATTTTGTATCTGTGGCTCTGCTAGTAATATTGAGACATCTTCACTTGTTCACTAACAGGATAATTTTGATGATGTTGAAATGCCTTCAATCTTGCCGTCTAAAGCTCCAAAGAAGCAAAAGGAGATGGTATGGTTTTGATTCATTGCAATAACTTGTATTCGTGCATGATAACAATAACATAATGCATTCTCACCATTATCAATATATTTCAACAGGATGAAAACAAGAGCACGAAGGGTCTTGCTGAACTTTATGCGGTCTGCACTATCTGACTATGATATTTATTTTTAATCCAAACGAGGTGCTAGGATGAGTGTAAGTACAATTCATCTGCTACTGATCTTTTTAATCTTACAGGATGATTATGCACAAAAAGCTGGCCTTGCACCTGCCACACTTTCTATTTCAGATGAACTGAAGAAAGAGGTGAGTACTCAATTATTCTTACTAAAATCCGAGGGAAGTTGAATTTACTTATAATGATTATAATTTTATTCTGCTTTTGATCGTAATTCGTGTGCAACATCTCATGCAGCAGTTCTGTTGAGTTGTAAGAAAATGTCGTTTAAAGAGCTTATCTTACAGTGTCTTGTCAGTAAATGCATGCCAGATATATGTGCATCTAAGTTACCTAGTTCTTGCATTCCTTGCTTGTCATGGTCACTGTAGTGTCACTATATTTATCGTCGATTTCTTGTGGTACACAAGATGCTTGTCATATTATGAAAAATAATCTAAATACTGGTCCTCTGTGATGGTTTATTGCCCCTTGGACATGCAATTGAGTTGAAATTTTGCTATGGTATTTTTGGTGGTAGAAACGGACTTCATTTTTTAGCAAATATAAGTGGATTACTTTCCGCCACTTTCTTTGTTTGAGTAAGCATGCATATTGGATAGGTCATAGGTCACACTTGATAACAGTTGTCAGTTTCTTTTGAGATGTTCTTTTCTACATTGGCCAACTTAGTTTTATGTTTATGTTTCTTGCGATCATTCCAGAATGTGCATATGTTTTTTTTTCTTTATGATGATATCACAAGCTACTTATCATGACTAACTCTCTATTTCAACTCAGGCAAATGATTTATTTAAGAGGATATGCTTGAAGCTGGATGCACTCTCTCATTTCCACTTTGCCCCCAAGCCGGTAGGCAGTTGCTCTTATTTTGACAACATCGTGTACTTAACGTTACCATTTTTTGGCATGAAGACACACATTTTCTTTTCAGGTCATTGAGGACATGTCTATACAAGCGAATGTACCTGCTCTAGCGATGGAAGAGGTACCAGAGTTATTCATTTCTTTGTGAAGTTACTTGATTTGAATATTTATGTAACGACTTCTATGTGTTGCAGGTTGCACCTGTAGCTGTTTCAGATGCTGCAATGCTTGCTCCTGAAGAAGTTTTTGAAGGAAAAGGTGATATTAAAGAAGACGCGGAGCTCACGCAAGCTGAGCGCAAAAGAAGAAGAGCTAACAAGAAAAGGAGATATGCAGGTATGCTGTGTCTTTCGGGTTTCACTCAACCATAACAGCTTTTTAAAAATCCTTTCAAAGAAACAGTAGTTCATGCTCTGTGTTTCATGACGAGAGCGGTTCATGGTTTTCAACTAGATGGTGGAAGATTTTGAATAATGTGATCCACACATTGACTGAGACGTGCTGGCAACATGACTAAACCTGTTATTTTGCCATGTAGAAACACACAAGGACAGGCCGGCCAAGTTGCAGAAAAACTCAGATATGTAGGAAGCTGCTTTGTATGTTCTTGCAAACCTTCGGAGTTGGAGGGAGGTCCAGCCCAACAGTGCAGATACTCTGGGTGTGTTTGGTAGCCCGGTTGGCCTATTCCATTTGAACCTAGCTGACTCTAGCTATGCCCACTACATCCAAATGCGTTTTTGATGATGTGTTTGGTAGGTCGTACGACTTGGACTCAGCTCAGTTGAGATAGTGTTTGGTAGACTTGTATGACTTGAGCCATGCCACAGAATACTAAAAAGCAATCAGGTCCTTGCATATAAAACTAAATCGCAATCAGATCCTTATATACAAAATAAAACGCAATCGAGTCCCTAAAACGCAATCGGGTCCCTGAGATAAACTCCGGCGAGATTAGCTCCGGCGAGACGAGCTCCGGCGAGACGACCTCCGGCCAGGGAGGCGCGAGGCCGTGGCGGAGCTGGCCGTCGTCCTGCTGCTCGGCGTGAGGCCGTGGCGGGGCTGGCCGCCGCCGGCCAGGGAGGCGCGAGGTCGTGGCGGGGCTGGCCGCCGCCGGCCAGGGAGGCGCGAGGTCGTGGCGGGGCTGGCCGCCGCCGGCCAGGGAGGCGCGAGGCCGTGGCCGGTCTCGCCGCGACAGCATGCCCGGAAGCCGAGGCTCGTCGAGGAAGAGGAAGCCCGGGGGTGGCCGGCGTCAGAGAAAGCGGTGGAGGCGTCCGCGTGCAGTGCTGGTCGAGGAAGAGGAAGCCCGGGGGTGGCCGGCGTCGAGGTGGCGTCCGCGTCGAGGCAGGGGTGGCCGGCGTCGAGGAGCCCGGGGCGGCGGCCGAGCTCAAGAGGAGGCGGCAGGTGCGGTTGACGGGGACGAGGGAGAGCGTGTTGGTGGAGGAGGGGGGGAAATGAGGTCGGGGTGTCGTGACCCCTGTTGGATTTCGGCCCAGCTGCGGGCGTGCGGGGGCGTTTGTCGGCCGAACTCGGCCCTGCCCAGGTGCGAAGCTCGATTTGAGCTTCTCTACCGGGCAGGGCTCAGAGGCTATTTTGGGGCGAGTTGGGCAGTGCCCAAGGGAGATAACCGGGCTACCAAACACTCAAATATTTAGAAATCTCGGCTGGGCAGAGAATTGGTGGGTTGGGCCGACCTACCAAACACACCCTCTGTTTCTGGAAGTGTAGTACCTTTCTTTTGCAGTTTGATGTCTGGCCTGCAATTTAAAGGCTCTGTTGTAGCCATTTTTCGAGCTTTCATGCAGTGTAAAAGCAGTAGTATATGTTTTTACTGAACAGTCAAAATTCTGTAGTAGTATTTCATGGGGGCCTGTGTTTAGCAGAAAAGCGTTGTGAAAATGATTAGAAAAGCTCATATACATGCTTAATTTTTTTTGTTGCAAAATTTCAAATCCAATTCAGTCTGCACTTCCGAAATGTTAATAGACAAGTTCGACTATTGGATGGCCATCATTATTAGCTCTACATTCTTGCCTCTTTCTCAAACCGTGGATAGGGCCTGAATTTGTAATAAAGAAGTCTGTATGACTTCTACTTCACCAAAATCAATAGTCAGTTTTCCCTTAGAAAACCTACATATCTACTACTCGCTCCGATCCATAATACTCTTCGCTCATATAGATGCATCTAGACACATTTTAATGATAGATATATCCATATTAACGAAATATGGGTCGGAGGGAGTATCTCTCTTTCTCTCGAACATTCTTATTTTCATGGCGTTGTCATTAATCTGAAATTTACGATCATAATATTAACATGATAGTTTTATATTTTTCTATCCTTTAGGTGTCTATATATAAAATTTTCAGGACAACTATTTTCCCTTGGTTTGTCTTTTAGTTTCCATATTTAGACTTGTAACTTAATTTTCTATTAAAATGAAATGTGTGGTTGCTCTAAAAAATATTGACATGATTCTGGGAGATATACCGAACCTGGGTTACTAGCTTTTATTTTCAGTAAATTCTACGAGATCTTTATGAATTGCATATTTAATGACCGCATAAAATCCAGAACAGTATAGCAACACTGTAGCGAACCCATGTCGGTCAGTAATAAGCTTTGCACCGTTCAAAAAAAAAAAAAAAGCTTTGCAAAATTGAGTTCATGGGCAGGGGCAATGACCGGATGTGCTATGTATTTACTATTTCAAAAAAATCTACGATCTATGAGACATAAGTTCTAAAATTCAGTTCTATGTTCTAAATTCAGATATGTGACACTTATAATCACGCCTAAAACTACTGTAGGCAGCAGTATCAGAAAGCAAGAAGCAATGTGCATCTTGTTCAATCGACCCATGAAGTGCCATAAAAAAAGGAACATAAGGGATTAATGCAGAAGAGATTCTTGTACCGCAAAAAAACATATGTAATTCCGTAGAGCAAACTGTATCTCACAATGGTAACATTACCGTTATAATTATAGCTATAAGCAGAATGGATTCTACTAAAACATTTCAACTTTATAGTTTTTTTATCACTTATCAATTCACAACAGCAGTAATGTCAAGTAGTGTGTCTAGATAGACCTCTGTTTATACACTGCTACAGATTATGACAACATCATTCATTTAACCCTGTTCAGTACTAATCTGAAAGCAAATTCAAAGTAGGGCATTATTTTCTTGAATTTTAATTCAGCCATAGATTATCCACTATAATCTGAAAGCAAATTTAGATTCAGCCATATAACCAGATGACAAAACACTGAATTAATAACAGACTCAGCCATAGATTATCCACTATAATCCGAAAGAAAATTTAGATTCAGCCATATAACCAGATGACATACCACTGAATCAATAGCAGGCTCAGCCATAGATTATCCATAACACTGAATCAATAGCAGACTCGTACCGGATGATTCCTACATAACTGAATATTTTATGCTAGGGTGTTACTGCACCATAAGATCCTCATCAGTTTACCACCGAATGAAAACTCCTCTCCCTGCCCTGCAGTCCGGCACCTCCGCCTGCGTTGTCGAGGCTGCCAAGCTCCTTCTGCCTGGCAAGCTCTGCTGCAACAACCATCTCCTCAGCGCCCGTCTCGAGCTGCGTCGTCTCCAGGAGTCATGAGGTCGTCCTCGTCCCCTGCTCGCTCGTCGCGGCAGCCCCCGGTAGGGAGGTTTCGCGAAGAGAATCGAGGCCTGGTCGTCTCGCGCACGGCCGTCTCTGTACCTGCATCGGCGACGGCGACCGCTCCAGCCCCGACGCTCAGCGCCACCACTGAGCTGGCCGGTGTCGCCTCAAGCCTACTGCCGCCGTCCTCGACCTCGATGCCATCTGGGCCTTTGTCTGCGCCGGTCGGGCCTTCCCTCGGACGTGGGGGCAAACCTGCTCGTCCCTGTGCTCGGCCTCCCGTAGCCCCGTCCGCTGGTCTGCCTGCTGGCAGCGTGCTGGCAGCGTGCTTGAGGATGCTGCGCCCAGGAACGCTCCGCCTCCAGCGCCCGTCGTCGTTCTTGCTGCGGCCGCCCTCGCTCGCCGCAGGTTAGACCCAGCTTTGGATGGGCAGATGCATCATGCTCCTCGCTTCCGCTTTCGCAAGTCAGGGATGCAGCCTCACTTCCGGAGGTCTTGGGGCTCCAAGTCTGGGATGGTGCATCCTGCAAAATCTTGCCCTCCAGCGCGACGCTGCTGTGGTCGTCGAGGGACTCGGGTCCCTCTCGCTGCTACAGGATGTTTTGGGAGGCCCTATCTCCGAGGTGCCCCATTGTGCTGGTGTGGAGCTGCCGATTTCGAGTCAGCTTTGGGTTGCTTCCTTGAGCTCCGATGAGGATGACGACGACGAGGTGTTGGCTCCACAAACGCCATTGGCATCCGCTGAAGATGTTGTTTCTGGCTCTATCCTTGGAGCCGTTGATGTGCGCCATAATGAGATGGTGCTTGTTGAGCCTTGTGATGGTCCCTTTGTTGTTGTTGCCGCTCTAGGAGATGAAGAAGGCTGGGTGCAGGTGGGTCGAGGCGGCAGCCACAACCGTGGGCCGTCGTCTTTGCATCGGAAGGAAGGTCTCGAGCGTAGTCTCGCTTTCAAGCGTTGGGCTCGAGGAAGGTGCTTTCGGTGCCTCGACCGTGGCCACCAGGTCAGGTCGTGCCGTGGGCCTTACAGATACATCCGTTGCCGTTGTCCTGGTCATCGGGAGTGTTTTTGCCGTGCGAGCTTTCCTGCAGCTCGTTCTGGCTCTCCGGATACTCGTGCTCGTCCGCCAGATGCTCATTCTCCTTGTCAGCAGAGCCGCTCTCCGTCCGCTCAGCCTCGTCGTCCCTCGTCGTCCCAGAGTTGGGTTGACGTTGTGCGCCACTCATCTTCGCCTGCAGCGGTGATGCCAAGACCCTCCCCTAGGTGTTACGAGGAGTCCAATGTCAATGGCAGGTTGGACTCTCTCTTCCAGTCCCAAGTTGCCTTGATGCGCATGGAGCTCCTTCAGCTGGTTGACGTCCGTGTCGAGGAGGCGTCTCGCCCCCTTTGTGAAGAGGTGGCAGCTCTCAAGCTGTTGTTGGCCCATGTTGGCGAGTCTTCGGAGCTGACAGGTAGCATGGGGCTCGACCCTATGCAGACTTCGCTTCTGCTTGACTTCACTGAGTAGAAGTCGTCTGTGGTTGAGGAGTCTATGGTTGAGGGTGAACATGGAGAACATCTTTATGGCTGTATCTCTCCTCGTGGCCCTACCAGTCACCGTAGCTTCATGTGGTAGTTGCCTATGAGGGGGAGGGCATGGATGGGATCTTGGACCCGGTGTTGCACATCACACTAGAGTTTCACGAGTTGTCTGAGGCATCTTTGGAGGTGCTTCCGTTGGAGTTGGTCTCTTCTGAGGCCTTAGCGACCTTGCCACCACAGTCTCACACCATTTTGGTGAGTGGAGCCATCGTGGAGCATAGCTCTGATGCTATTTTTGCTAAAGAGCTTTGCGGCTTGCTCGCCAGTTTGGAGGCGGTTAGCCCTGGGTATGGCAAGGATATATTGCGTCTTAGCGGGGCAGGCTTCGGAGGACTTAATCATGAAGGTGGAGAACTCTCTAAAGAAGGTAATTATCAGGGGCAAAAGAAGAAAGAGGGGCATAGGAAGAAAAGCTTTGGTGGCTGCTTGACTGCTCCGTGGGTCGTGTCGTTTGTGGTTCTTCTTTGCGTCATGGTGCCCTTTGTGTTGTTTCGTGGTTGTAGGTTGCGGGTGCTTGGTTGATTGGAGGTGGCGTGTTTTTGTTGTTGTTCTGTTGTGGTTTGTTGTAACGGTTTTTGCCTAATTTTCTGTTAATTTACTGGATAATTTTCTTCTTAATTAATAGACTGGGGCAAAGCTTTTGCCCCCATTTCAAAAAAAAAACCACTTCAGATTCGTCAGAATAGCAGATTTATTCTACAGAAACACCTAGCGAGGAACCTGCATTCCCGATCCATCAGGTCCCATGCCGACCGGATTCCGTGAAAAGCGTCACATCGGCCCCGGCCCCGGCCCCGCAAGTCCAAATCAAGTTTACGCACGCGATTCCCGATCAGGACACTTCCCCGCATGTTCGGAACCCACCGATTCAAGCAGAGGAGAGGCCGAGAGGGAGGGGAGGAAGACGGGGAGTCACCTCTGCCGGTAGATCGACTCGCCGCGCCGGGGCCAGAACAGGAAGCGAGGAGGTTTCCAGACGAGAGCAAGGACGAGCTGGTGGCGGCTGATTGGGCGGTTCTGTATTTCGGAGAGAGTGCTGTACGGTTAATCGCTTTTTAGGGGCTAGTCAGTGATGTTGGACTCGTAGTCAGTGTTTTTTGTTGGACCAAACATTCGGCGACAACTGGTTAATCGCCTTTTTTAGGGGCTATCTTTTTTTTATGGCTATGGAATTTTTTTGCAAAAAATCGGCCGATCCATTAATAATCATCAACAATGGTACAAACAGCCTGAAAAGTAATAAAAATTACAAATAGGTATTTGAACTACCTAACGACGACTACAGACACTAGCTTGAGTCGAAGGCATGCCACCGCCATCGCCCCTCCGTCATCGAAGCCGGGCAAAGCTTGTCGTAGACGAGCTTGTTGTAGTAGATAGATGGGAAGTCATCGTGCTAAAGCTCCAAAGAACCAGCGCACCATAGTAGCAACCATCGCAAATGATGACAACCGTAGATTGAAAAAAACTGAAATCACACCAAAGAACACAAAAACCAATCGGATCCTAAGAAATCCGTCGAACACATGACTCCATGCGCCCTCCACCGACGCTAGACGCACCATCGAAGCGAGGATAGAGCGGGAAGGACCTTATTCTAATTTCAAGATGTAGCCGCCGCTTCACCATCTCGAAGAAGACACTAAAAAATAGCCTTAACAAAAGAACGGAAATCCTCCCACCGACGAGGGGCTGTGGTCCGCCACACCCCCGGTGGCCTTAAGGCCCTAAGGCCACTGGAGGCGGAGCGAACTAACGACGTCACCATCAAGGAGACGACACCCTAGATGGGTTTGGAGCCGCTGCCTCTTGAAATAGGCTTTCGCCCCACTATATTAATATAGCAACCACACGATACAACAAGCTTTGATGGGGCCGCAGCACAACCTAGCCCAAAAGAAAAAAGAAAGAAATGCCAACGCCGGCAGATCAACAAAACAAAGACAACCCGTGCTGCGCCATCCGGAGAATTCCCACCACACTCCTAGCACCTCGAATCGTCGCGTACCAAGCAACACCTTCAAGAAGGAGAACGACGACAACGCCGCTGCTGCCCGGACTAGTCCTAGGGTTTCCCCTGGTACGCTGTGGGGAGTGGAAAAGAGGTACACCCGAGGCCCTTCAGGAAGGAAGGCGGCACCCGCAGGCATCACCGCGTCGGTGCTGGACGAGCCCAACAGGGGTTTCTCCTGACCCCCAAAAAACCACCACCCGAGACGATCCATAGTGCACCACCCAGCTTCCCGCCCACCAACATGCGCCACCACAGTCTTGCGTCATCTTTGTCGTCTCACTGTGGACATCGACACGAGGCCTAGAAGAAAGAAAAGGAGACAACAGAACTGGGGACAACAACATCGAAGCCATGCCAGAGGGAGCTACCTCCACCACAACCACGGTAGCCGACCGGACGCGACAGCAGGGTCAAACCAGGCCCTTACTAGCCTAGCCAGGCCCGGACAGGCCCATGAAGCCCCGCCGTCACGCTGCAGCAAGCAGACCTCAGCCGCAACCACCAGTACCACCATCGCCCTCCTCGACCTCCAGGGAAGCTCGTCATCGCGCGGAGTCTAGCCGGCCTGCCCTGACCCAGATGGGGCCCAAATGGGCCCAGATCTGGGCCGAGCGGGCACCGCCGGCCACCAGCACCACCATGCAGCCCCGTAGTCAACGACCGCGCTGCCGCACCGAAGGCCACCCGCTCGCGGGACTCAGTCCGCCGAGCCAGGCCGTCGCCGCCGAACTGCACCATCGCTGTCAGGAGGTCCCGCTCCACCCTCTGCGCGCATGGGGAAAGGCCGACCCGCCGCCGCCAGCACCGCGGGGAAGGCCCAGCGGACCACGCCGGCGGCGGCAGGGGAGGGAGGTGGAGAGAAGGCCTGGAGGAGGGAGGCGGCTAGGGTTCGCCCGTCACCCGCGGGAGGAGCGAGCGAGCGAACGAGAGGGCTTTTTCGCACTAGGCCTCCCAGAGATCAACAAACTCAACTGCTGCCCGTCGCTTGGAGCCGCTGCCTCACAATCGCTTCTCTACCTGAGTCACGTACCAGTTCGGAAAAGCATGGTAGATGCCTTGCTACGTAATTTTTCTGTAGCCAACAAATTGGGTGCACACATAAAAATAAATACTCACTTCGACTCGTATTAATTGTTGCTAGTATGGAGGTATCCAGACACAGCTATATTAGCGACAAGTAATATGAATCGATAGAAGTATGTGCAAAACCAACTCCTCAAAAAGGCTTTTAACTCGCTTTATAAGTAAACAACCACATCATATAAGGTTTAAAAGTAAGTCAAAAGATAAAAAACCAAGTCTACTCATTCACGAGGGAATACAAAACGGGTAGTCTCATCACTCTAATGAAGACAAAAGTGAGCTGGGAGGCGGACCCGTAAGTTTGTCGAAGCCTGGGCACGCTCCTAGGCGATTTTTATCTGATATATAGAATTCTCTTCTATGTAGTTCAGAAGACTTTGATTATGAAAAAACCTGCGCGAGAAGTCCGAATTACCTCCCTAAACTTGTCTCAAAGTTCACTCTACAACCCTTATCTCTAATTTAACTTGTCTCAACGTTCACTATGCAGCCCTTATCTGTAATTTGGTTCATACTTCATCCTGAAACATCAAAAACCGTGTGTCGGGAAATTGGCATCTATGATATTCTCTATGCAAGAATTATGAATGCGCTTATTTCGTATGCAGTCAATAATGTGTACACTCATTTTGTCCAGTACCTCAATCATACCTTCATCCTAAACAAGAGAGTGAATACGTTTCTTCCTGTGTCTGCTATTGGCAACATTGTGGAAATAACGAATATTCAAATCTCCCTCAAGGATAAACTGGCTCTTGTAGTGTTGGTACCATTTGAGTTCCTCCTCATGAAGAAGGCTTGCTATCTTGGCATTGGACTGATTTTTTAATTCAATCTCTTGCATGGATAGGGGGCCAACCTCAGTTAAGGCTTCCAAATCACCAATGATGAAAGAAAGCCTCAACTTTTTCTTTTTTAAGAACACCAATTACTATTGTGAATAATACTTCATGCGCATAGGCCACAGAAAACGTGTATGGCAACAATTAGAACACCTAATAACAATTAGACAGAGATGGAGAGATGAATTACACATCGCTGGAGTCGCCATCGTTGCCTGCTTGATGCAGGCTTGGTGCAGCGGTGTCGATGATGATCTTGTCAACACCGGGGCTGTCCTGGAATAGCACGGGAGGTTTCGACCTTCCCGTTACTTCTGCGCGCAGGCTACGATCGGAGTAGTCTTTATGGATTTAGGAGAGCAGAGAGGCTAAGCGCTAACCAGTGCGATCGCTAGCCGCCGGGCTCTTCCCTTTATATATGCGCATGCAGTAGGGGGTCAGAACCATGAGTCGGTTAGGGCGCCCCCGATCAGGGCGCTTCGGTAGCGTAGGAGAAGGTCACATATGAGGAAGAGGTCTTGGGCGTTGGCCCAGTGGGCCATCTTTATTATCTTAACGTTATAGTGTTGACCTTCTCTTTATCCTTTTTTACTGCCAGTTAAACATGACAGATCAACCAACAGTTACATGCCGTGCCCAACCACTTAGGTGACTACGTAAAGCACATATTTTGTAATTCCACCTTTGTATTGGAGATGATGTAGTAACCGGTCTATCCCATACCGACTTGACCATACAATGGAACTCATCCCATTGTAACCATCCATGCTCAAACTTGAAACGATGATTACTTGGCGGTATAGGGATTCCAGTAGTCATTTGTATATGAGTGTGATAAGAGAATCCCTCAATACGTTCAAGAGCACGGACATGCATCAAGGGAAACTTAGATTCCCAATTAGCTTCCATGAGTACTCTATCCAGTTTCTCGTATGTGGATTCGACAGGCTATTAGCCCAGGTGAATTGTCTTTCGATCAATGAAACCTCTCGCAAATCCAAATTGTCAATGACATCATTGAATAGAAAGTGCCAATAATCATCAAACCGGTCTTTAGTTTTCTCATGACGGAATCTTAGCAAATTAAAATCCCCCAATTAAGATTGGGTGGATTATCCTTCGCGTTAACTAGCTCACGAAAAAAATCAGCCTTAAATTCTTCCTATGCAGCCCTATAAACAGCAACCAGACTCCACATAAAGTTATCAGCTCTGTTACGGATATGGAGTTTAATATGATAATCTCCACCCAAACGAGCCATTACTTCCATGATGTCTGTCTGTACTCCAAGTAAAATGCCCCCCGATCTACCTCGGGGAGGCTGGGACGTCCACTCGAAGTCTTTCCCACCAGAGAGGCGGTCAAGCAGACGTCGAGAGAAAATCCCTTCTACCAGTTTCCGAAATAGCAACAAAATTTAAGTTGTGATCATTAATGCAATGAGCAACATGTAAATGTTTAGCCAAGTCACCAAGACCTCTGCTATTTTTGAACATACCATTCATTTTGATATTTTGGAACTCTAACCCTCTTAGAGGATTTCTTATCTGATGATTACTTTGATTTTCGGCCAGATGTTTGTAGGTCATACAATAAACAAGGATGATCACTTGATCAGTGACTTTTGTCAGGCATGTCGAAGGCTTAACTCTGCTGCCGCAGATGGATGTTATCCAGCTGATTGTGTACCATGCATTACTTGATTTCTCATCTAGGCTTGAATCAGCTGTTTGCTTAGATCTGATCTCCCAAACTTATAGACGCCACAACTTTCTACATATATGTTTTTTTCTCTAAAATCTCGTATGATACAATGATATGCAGCATTATTTCCTTGCTTATCTCAATATAATGATTCATTGAATCGGGTAAAATGTTTTTTCTAACAATGCAATGCTAATTATTATCTTTTCGCGGTATGTGTAGTCTGCACGCTAGAAACTGTAATACTCCCTCCATCCCGGTTTTAAGGGCACAATTTGCAAATCTCTTAGCTCTAGGTGATCTATAATTGGTGGTGAGATTTGGCTTTTTATCCTTTTTTAAAGGTTCATTAATTAATAAGAAAGTGCAAGCATTGGTTCTTTGGCCTTGGAAATGCAAAGAATTGCTCATGCAAAGCTACTAATTAAATATCCTAAATGCTAATATGCCTAGGAGATGAAGATATTTTGGAATTGCATGATTTATGAATTATGCCCTTAAAACCGAGATGGAGGGAGTAGTGGCAGGGGAAAGCTCTTGATGTTGTCTTAAATGTGCATCTCACATTTCAATGTTCTGCTGCATAGTTGTTTCTTTGCTGTTCACACCTGCTCTGAAGAAATTTCTCGTATACAGTGATCGAGCGACTCACCTTGGAGGAGGACATGCTCCCAGACGCGCCAAAATGACTGCTCGTCTAGCGCAGACACCACAACCGCCACGGACGCCTGGCTCCAAAATCGGCCGTGTCCAACGTGGGTCGCCGCTCGCTTGTGGCACCATAGTCGCGGCTGTTTTGATGGACGTCTGCGGACCGACTGGAGCGACGTGGCTTGCCGAGACCTCTAGCCTGTCCGTTTTGCGATCAGGCCCAGGAGTCCATTGAGCACTTGCTGCTTGGTTGTGTGCTAGCGAGGGCGGTATGGGACACCTGCTTGCGCTGGTGGGATAGAGTGGACCGTCTTCCGACGCAGCTGACCGTGTTTGCGGACTGGCTGCGGTCCTGGCATGGGGGAAAGGACGATCTGCGAGATTTCTGGACAGGCATAGCGCTCGTGTGTTGGTGTTTGTGGAGGCACCGCAATGACATCGTCTTCGAAGGCGCTTCCCCATCTTCGGGGTCGGTGATTCGCAAGGTTCTCGCGGAGGCTGAGGTGTGGAGGGCTGCTGGCCTCTTTAGATCTAGACTAGCCTCTGTGGATAGGTGGAGGGTTGGCGAGTAGTTGTGTGTGTTTTTTTGGTTGTGCTGTCCTAGAATAGGCAGCGTGGATTTGTGTCTTCGACGTCTGTGTCGACCGCATTGTACTTCGGCCTCCTGGCCCTTCTTCTTGAAACTGATACGTCTATCCATGACGTATCCTTGAAAAAATATCTTAGAGAAAGGCCAAGTAGCGTTGATCCTGTCCCTGCGAGGAGGCAGCACCGGGCGTGCGCGTGGAAGGTAGTGGCAGAGCTCCTCGTTGTCGTCCTCGATTTGAGTCCCGGCGGGCAACTAGGCGGGCTCCCGGCGGCAAGGCGATCGAGGGGATTGCGGCGGCGGACTGGCGGCACGCGGAGATTGCGGCGGTGGCGACAGCGACGACGTCTGCTGCTGGCGCGGTAGTCGGCATCTGCTGCGGGCAGCCGCACGCGGAGATAGCAGCGGCATGTTGTCTACAGCGGATGGGGTCGGGCGCGCGCGGCGGCGAGCCTCGTCGGCGTGAGTGGTTAGCGCCCGAGGGAATCAGGGGCTAGGTGGGCTTTTCTGTCCGTGTACATGATTAGGAAGCTGTATGTATTTCGGAATTAGGCTGGTCACACTAGTGGAAAAAAGGGCTTCCAATCGCCCCCATTAGTCCCCAACCTATTCGATCCGTGGCTAAAGGGTCCATCAGTCCCGGTTCATTTGAAAATGTGGGCCAAGGGGCATTAGTCCCGGTTCAAATGGGCCCTTCGGTCCCGGTTCCAGCCACCAACCGGGACTAATGCCTTTGGGCCTTTAGTCCCGGCTCATGGCTCAAACCGGGACTAAAGGGCACCCTTTAGTCCCAGTTCGTGCCACGAGCCGGGACCAATGGCCCGTTCAAACGAACTGCCCTTCCCGCGCCAGTTATATGACGACGACGCTTCGGAGATCGATCGACATTAACGCGAGCGTCGCTTTGGATCGTCGTGCTCTCGGGAACCGCCGGCGTCGCTTTGGAACTCAACTGCATTCACACATCGCCGGCCGGCGTCCTCTCATCTCTCCCTCTCTCTACTATATATATAGCACTATTGATCATCTCTCTTAAGCACACACCATTCTCATCTTCTTCCCCAAAAACATCTCCCACGCATATCACCACCGCCGGCGCCCTCTCTCTCCCTCTCAATGGAGAAGCAATTTCTGCCAAGATCTCGGCTCTACTACGTCGTCATTGAAGAGATGAACTTCACCATCACGGAGACTCTCCATGCTTCAAGGGTGGAGAAGTGGATCCGCGCCGTCAAGCAACGGTTCCTCGACGCCGCACCGATCAAGTGCGTGGGCTTGGATTGTGAGTTCACCACTCACGAGGTCCCTCAGCGTGCGCCGTCCTTCAACTCTCGGTGGCGTCCGAGATATTGATCTTCTAGATTTGTAAGGCCGATGGCGTGCCGCAACTACTCAAGGCCTTGAAGGACACCACCATCAAATTTTGTGGTGCGGCTATCGGCAATGATCTGCGCAAGCTGATGTCATACATAATTGTTATTCCGTCAGCGTACGATCTTCAAAAGATTGTCCCAAACCCCACCAGCAAGCTAACGCCGAGTCTCTATGATTTGGCCAATGCTACTATTGGGACACATCTTGAGAACAAGAAGAGGGACAAGAAGAAGGACAAGAAGAAGAAGGACAAGAAGAAGTACAAGAAGATGGGAGAAGAAGAAGAAGAAGATGATGATGAAGAAGATGAACTAATATTTGGTTGGGAAAAAGTTCCATTGAGCTTCAACTAAATGTTATATGACGCTTTAGACGCTCGTCTAGGCTTTGAGATTGCTAGGAGATTCTGAAAGCTAAAAGGCTACAATAGCCATGTTGATCATCTTAAACTTAATGTTTATTAGGTGATTATGTTTGAAAAAATATTGGATGAGTATGTTTGGAAAAATGTACTCCCTTTGAGCCATGTTGGATGAGTATATGTTTGGAAAAATGTACTCCCTTTGTGACAAGGGTATAGTTAGTAGAGATAGTTAGTTGAGTACCCCTAAGGCCCGTATAGCTAGGCCCAATTGTAATGATAAGTCGAATACGAGTTCTTACTGTATGTCAATATTGTAATCTGTATCGGATCCTACCCGATCCTCGAGACCTGGCCACCTATATATAGGGGCCAGGAGGGGATGGTGTAGGCCAGATTGAAAGCAAGCCAGGTTGAACACCCAAGTTTACTTTTGAGACACACCTATTTTGACTAACTCTACCTTCGAGTTCATCCGATGCCCTATCTCCCCGATCCTAAGTCCTTCATCTAGGACATTTGTCGAGTTAACCCTCGTCAATTGGTGCCGACCGTGGGGATCAGGGTGTTGGAATCATGAATTCGACGGCTTTTTCGCTTTTAGCCAATAGCAGTTCAGAACCCAACGGAAGTGAAGAGATGGAACTAACAATTGGAAGTTTTAGCATCTTCGTCGAGCCATTAGGTTCATCCCGCTTTTCAGATCCGACGAAACAAGATCCGTCGGCAAGTGAGCCCGAAACAGTAGCAATGATGGAATACTCTGAAGGCTCTTCCAGCGAGGTAAACTCGCCGGTCAGCTTGGAAAAAGCACCAATCAGAGAAGGCGACAAAATTGGGGAAAATTTTGACTCGGAAGAAAGAGCGTGTCAAACGCACAACAGCGCAAGGGACTTCGCCGTTGGAAGCAGTGACATCTCCAAAGTGCATTAGCCGTGCGTCATTATCACTGAGGCAGAAGAAGAAAACAACAACGAAGGAAGTAAAAAGGTCGACATGCAAGTCAATAAAGTAAAAGAGCACAACAAAAAGGAGAAGGAGAAAGTCCACGTTTCAGCTGGCGAATGGAGAATGATCAAGTCAGCTATCAATCATGGTATAGAAGTACCCGAAGGATCGAGAAGAAAAGTTCTAATGGGGTATCAGTATGCATTATACCAGCATAGGAAGAAACTAAGGGAGGAAAGAGACATGATTTTTCAAGACAATAACAGTATATCAAGGGAGGAATACTGGGATGACTATAGTGAGGATTCTGAGTACAGCAGAGAAAGGCACGGTGACCCAAAACATAACAGGGGCGCAACAACACGCAGCAGAGAGGAAAGGTACTTGAGGAGCCCTACTCCACAGCGAGAAGAGGAGAAAGATGACTTCATACAAGCGCCAGAAGCAGCATGGATAGCATCACAGGCATACTTACTAACTACAAGGCCAAAACCCGGGGATCCGCGAGAAGATATGCACCGGGCCGTGATACGAAGCCTCAAAATAGTGGAGAACAAGATCAGGGGAAAAGGATCAGAGACAAAGTTGACGAGCTATAAGGAAAAGCAAAAGGAGAAGCTCAGATACAACTTCGCAGATAACGAGTATAGCGAGTCATCAGAAGAGGAAAGGCGACAAAAGAGGAAGGAGGACGCAAGGAATATAATAGCGCAGGCTCGAGTAAATAAATCACGCCACGCCTGGAGGGAAGAAAATTATGAAGACGACGAAAAAGAGATGGGCGCATCATGCTTTACCCGCAGGGTTCGCAAAACGCGGGTACCCAAAGGATTCAAGTTACCGCACGACCAGCAAAAATATGACGGGTCGCAAGAACCTACCCTATGGTTGTCAGATTACTTGCAGGCAGTACAGATACTAGGAGGGACAAAAGCAACTGCAATGCAAAGTCTACAACTATACCTCACCGGCGCAGCATGGTCCTGGTTGAATACCCTACCCAATGAATCCATTGAAAGTTGGGGAGAACTCGAAAGTCAATTTGCAAGAAATTTCCGTTCGATATACAAGCGTCCAGCGTCACTAGAGGAGATCAAAGCATGTGTGCAAAGGAAAGGCGAAACTCTACGTTCTTATATACAATGATGGAGTGTAATCAAAAACACAGCAGAAGACGTCTCCGACGAAAGAGCAATAGATGCTTTTTTGGCCGAACTTTGTTGATCAGATCTCGTGGAAGAGATAGGAAGAACGAGGCCAACAACAGTAGCTGAACTAATGGAAGAAGCCAACAAATTCGCTGATGGAGAGGACGCATATAATAACAAAAGAGGACGGTCACCATAAGTCGACAGAACGAGCAGGCAAAGGAGACGACACTGCAGCAGGGATAATCAAGAAAGGCGGAACCAGGTAGCCGCGGGTTATGGAGCAAGGAAAGAAGAAGAAGACGAAGGCAGGAGGTTTCAAACAAAGGGAGTAGAAAAATCGAGATACTCCGGCCCCTCGGCCGAGGATATGCTATACGGGCCTTGTCGAATCCATTATGCCTATCTCGATGGAAAAAGGGTTTCAAATCATCAAATGAAGGATTGCAGAACTTTCCTGAGACTACAAAGTGCCATGGGTTCAAACCAAGGAGGATGGCAAGGAGAGAAGCACACAAGTCAAGGATATCAAATGCAAAGGCTAGCAAGGCACCTAGAGTCAAAAGTTTACATATCGGCTATGATTCAACCGGTGCCTAAGTCGAAGAAAGAGCGAAAGAGCATATCCAGGCAAGTAAACCTAGCAATATTGTCACCACCAGCTACTACAGAGTACTTACGGTGGTCAGATCAACCAGTCAAGTTCAGCAGAGCAGATCACCCACGAAAAGTTCCTAGGCCGAGCCACTCGCCCATGGTTCTAAAAGCGTAAATAGGAGGGTATGACATCAGAAGAATATTCATGGATGCAGGGAGTGGCATCAACCTAATATATGCTAGAACCCTGAAGGCAATGTGCATCTCGCTGTCGAGTTTGAAACCAACAGACTGCTTCTTCCATGGAATAGTATCAGGAGCTGCAAACCACCCTTTGAAAAGAATAGAACTCGACGTCTGCTTTGGCAGCAGCAGCAACTACCACAGAGAGAAGCTGGAATTTGAAGTTATGGACTGGCCATCACAGTACCATGCAATCCTGGGGTGCCCAGCATTTGCAAAATTCATGGCAGTACCTCACTACGCGTACCTTACGTTAAAAATTCCAGGACCCAAAGGAACAATCACAGTACAAGGGAGCTTTGAAGTAGCCAACACATGTGATAGAGAATTCAATAGGATGGCGCAAACCTTCGGCATGACAGCGGAATATGAGAGGCTAAAAGGAGAAACGGATCATAATGTGCTACCCGGCGTTGGATGATCTCTACCAGATCAGGCTTTCGACACAACTCAGGACTCAAAGAAAATTCAGGTCCACCCCACAGACCCAAACAAGACAACATCAATCACGGTGAACCTGGATCCCGCATAGGAAAGCACGCTCATCAAGTTCCTCCGTGAGCGCTGAGAAATCTTTGCCTGGTGTCCATCAGACATGCCAGGGGTTCCCAGAGAACTCGTCAAGCACGCATTAAATGTAGATCCCAAAGCAAAGCTAGTCAAGCAACCATTGCGACGATTTGACGAACCTAAAAGAAAGGCGATAGCATCACAATTGCACAGGCTAGAAAACGCCGGATTTATTAGAGAAATCAAAACTTCGAGTTGGGTGTCGAATCCAGTGATCGTACCCAAGAAAAACACAGACATACAAAGAGTGTGTGTCGACTACACATCTCTCAATAAGCATTGTCCAAAGGATCCCTTCCCTCTACCCCGCATCGATCAGATAATAGATTCAACAGCGGGATGCGCAAGGCTTTCCTTTTTAGACGCATATTCTGGTTACAATCAGATCAAATTGAAGAAAGAAGACAAAGAAAAGACGGCCTTCATTACACCGTATAGAGTGTTTTGCTACCAATTAATGCCGTTCGGCCTAAAAAACGCAGGAGTAACCTATCAACGGATGATGCAAAACTGCCTCGGGAGCCAAATATGACGCAACATCCAAGTCTACATTGATGATGTAGTCATCACCACAAGAGAGGAGAAATCTTTAATCAGCGACTTGGCAGAAACCTTCGACAACTTGAGCAGGTACAAGCTTAAGCTTAACCCGACAAAGTGCTCCTTCGGCGTGTCGGCAGGGCAACTTTTGGGGTTCTTGGTATCAGCACGAGGCATAGAGGCGAACCCAGAGAAGATTCAGGCAATATTAACAATGGGGAAACCCATGAAATTACACGACGTACAGAAACTTGCGGGACGTGTCGCGGCATTGAGTCGATTCGTTGCTCGATTGGGAGAAGAGGCGCTTCCTTTCTATGCACTTATGAAGAAGTCAGATGATAAATTTGAATGGACAGAAGAAGCGGACGCAGCTTTCGCACAGCTGAAAAAAGTGCTTTCCACGCCGCCAATGCTGGTCGCACCAAAAGAAAAAGAACCACTACTACTCTACATCGCTGCAACCCATCAGGTGGTGAGTACAGTATTAGTAGTCGAAAGAAGTGAAGAAGGAAAAGCCCACGGCGTCTAGAGGCCGGTATATTTCATCAGTGAAGTATTATCTCCGACAAAACAGAGGTACCCGCATTATCAAAAGCTTGCATATAGTGTTTTCACAACAGCACGAAAATTGTGACAGTACTTTGCGGTGCACCCAATTATAGTGGTCAATGAAGCACCACTATCGAACATATTGAACAATCCTTCGGCAACAGGACGTGTCTCTTTGTGGGGAATCGAATTATCTCCCATGGACATCACGTACGAGAAAAGGAAGGCGATTAAGTTGCAAGTCTTGCCAGATTTTACAGCAGAGTGGCTGGAGCTGCAGAGTACGGGACCGCTAGACTTATCCAGTGTTTGGACAATGTACTTCGACAGTTCTAAGAGAGTCCAAGGCACAGGCGCAGGAGTGGTCTTGATATCGCCCCGTGGTGACAAATTGAAGTATGTCTTAAGGATGAGTTTTCCACAGGCTTCTAATAACAAAGCAGAATACGAGGCTTTGTTGCACAGAATGAAGATGGCTAAAGCATGTGGAGCAACTCGTCTAAAAATATTTGGAGATTCCAACCTTGTTGTCCAGCAAGTTATGAACATATGTGATACAATCAATGACAACAGGATGGCCTACAAGAACTTATATCATTATCTCGAAGGAACATTCGATGGATGCGAAGTTTCGCATATAAGCAGGAACAGTAATGAAGAAGCTGACAACTTAGCAAATATCGGGTCACAGTGTTTACCCGTGCCGTCCGGAGTATTTTGGGAGGAAATAGTGGAAAGGTCAATAAAAAGTGTAAAAAGTTCGACTACTGCAGCAGACTCGGGGGCTACACCGGAACCCGAGGAAGTCATGATGATAGAAGAAACCTGGATGCAGCCATATCTCGCGTATATGGTAAACAAACAGTTACCAGAAGATGCAGTGCAAGCCAAAAAGATAACTCGACGATCAAAAGCGTTTGTCGTGTTGCAGGGGAAATTATACAAGAAGAGTATTACCGGCATTTTGCAGCGTTGTGTAACGCTCCAGGAAGGACAAGTAATACTAAAAGATATACACGGCGGAGTGTGCGGCCATTATGCTAGCAGCAGAGCAATAGCGGCAAAAGCATTCTGAGCAGGATTTTATTGGCTAACAGCCATCGAAGATGCGAAAGATATAGTCCGGAAGTGTGAAGCATGTCAAAGATTTGCATCTAGATGATACGTCTCCAACATATCCATAATTTTTGATGCTCTATGCTTGTTTTTACACCATTTGCCTTATGTTTCGTTACACTTCGTGGCATTTTTATGCATTTTCTGGAACTAACCTATTAACGAGTTGCCATAGTGCCAGTTCCCTATTTTCTACTATTTTTGTGTTTCAGAAGTGATACACAAGAAATATTCTCGGAATTGGACGAAACAAGTTCCTGAAGTCTTATTTTACCCGGAAGCTTCCAGAGATCCGAAGGAGAGTAGGAAGGGGGGCGCCAGGGCCCCACACGCAGGGGTGGCGCGGCCAGGGCCCTGGCCGCGTGAGCCTGGCATGAGGGCGCCTGGCCCCACTCCTGACATCGCCCCTTCGCCTATAAGAAGCCTCGGGACGGAAAACCCTAGGAGATTCGGCAATTTTCCAGAAAGAGTTCCACAGCTCCACCGCCATCGCCGACGAATTTTGAGGGACAGAAGTCTCTGTTTCGACACCCTGCCGGGACGGGGAAGTGCCCCCGGAGCCATCTCCATCGGTCTCCATCGCCGTCTCTGCCATCTCCATTGACCTCACCGCCATCTCCATCAACCTTGCTGTCTCCTATGATGAGGAGGGAGTAGTTCATCCCTGAGGCTGAGGGCTCTACCGGTAGCTATGTGGTTCACCTCTCTCTCCCATGATGTGATCTTTATGTGATCGTGAGCTTTGTATCATGTTGAACAAGTAGATGTTATTATTCAGATATTATGTGTACTCTAGTGGTATTATTAAAGTAATCTATTCCTCCTGCCATGGTGTAACGGTGACAGTGCGTGCATCATGGTGGTACTTGGTCTAGGCTACGATTGTGATCTTTTATGGATTATGAGAATAATTATTACTATGATATTATTGAAGTGATCTATTCCTCCTTTCATGGTGTAATATTGACAGTGTGTGCACCGTGTTAGTACTTGGTCTAAGTTGCAATAATATCTATCTTGAGTTGTGCTTTGATTTGGATATCTCTATGAGTGGTGTTTGTCAAGTACTTGATGAACTTTAAGGGGTGCTTCTGTAGCCACTATGCAATGATTAGTGTTATTCAATAGGAGAGTAATTCAGAGTACCATAGTGAAGAGAAGTTGTTTATTTGTTCAATCATGTTATATTTGTTGGGAGTGTGTCCACTAGTGAAAGTATGATCCCTAGGCCTTGTTTCCAAGCTTTGCACACCGTTTGCTTGCTATTTTGTTACTTGTTTACTCACAGCGATATTTATTTCAGACCACATTTGCTACTTATAATCATCACTACTACTTGTATTTCACTATCTCTTCGCCGAACTAGTGCACCTATACATCTGACAAGTGTATTGGGTGTGTTGGGGACACAAGAGACTTTTTGTATCATAATTGCACGGTTGCTTGAGAGGGATAGCTTTGACCTCTTCCTCCCTGAGTTCGATAAACCTTGGGTGATCCACTTAAGGGAAACTTGCTGCTACTCTACAAACCTCTGCACTTGGAGGCCCAACACTGTCTACAAGAACAGAAGCGTGTGTAGACATCAAGCTCTTTTCTGGCGCCGTTGCCGGGGAGGTAAGGTAAAAGGTACTCGCATTCTCCTGTGTGAGTGCTCGGAGTTATTTCCTTTAAATTCTGCAATTACATCTTTTTGTTTCTTGTTTTTATTTTCACTAGTTAGGCTTAATGGAAAACAAAGAGTTCTTTAGTCTTTTTCCTGATTTTAGATTTGAAGAGAAAATTGAAAATCCTTTGGAGCTTATTTCGCATAGCAATGTTATTAGTACGAATGCTTTGAATACCGTTAATGCTAATGCTATAGAAAAGTCTAAGCTTGGAGAAGCTGGTTTTGTTAAGTATGATATTTTTAGTCCCCCAGCTTTAGTGGAGAATGTCTGTTCTGATAATATTTTATCTCCCATATGTGATGTTTCTAGTGATGCTTGTGCTCCTCATCCTTTTAAAATACCTACAAAGATTGTTGAACATATTAGGGATAACTGCTATTTAGGAGATAGAACTGTCCATCCTGGTGATCATTTACTTTTTATACATGAATTATGCGAGTTGTTCCAGTGTGCAGGTATATCAATGAACCAAGTTAAGAAGAAGCTATTCTCTTTATCATTGAAAGGCAGAGCTGAGGAGTGGTATCGGCTGCTTGAAGATGGTCTATCTATTGCATGGGAGGAAATTGTGCCTCTCTTTTATTCCAAGTTTTATCCTCCAAGTGAAATTCATAAAGATCGTAATCGGATATATAACTTTTGGCCTCATGAGGGAGAAAGCATTGCCCAAGCGTGGGGAAGATTGAAGTTACTAATGCACAAATGTCCTATTCATGATCTTCCCCGTAATATTGTTATTAATAATTTTTATGCAAGGCTTTCAAGATATTACAAGGACTATCTAGATGCATGCTTTGATGGGTCTTTCACAAGCAAGGATGTTGACACCAAGTGGGATCTGCTTGAAACAATTCAAAACAATATTGAAGGTTGGGATAGCGACAAAGGTAAAGGATCAGGTATGAATTACGAGTTTGATTGCATTAAGTCTTTCGCTAAAACTGCTAATTTTCAAGAGCTTAGTGCTAAATATGGTCTTGATCCTCAAATTATGGTTGATTGCTCTAAAGCCTTTGCTTCCCATATGAATGTTCCTAAAGGAAATGGGGACGTGTATCATGAACCTTTTAAGGACACTTGCGTAGAAAATGATATTGTTATTGATGATTCCAATAAACATGCTCAAACTTCTAAAAGTCCTATTTCTTATAAGCATGTTAATTTTTGTGGAGTACATAGACCTTGTGAACAGAGTTACGACAAGGAAGATTATTGTGTCCATCATGCAAATGAAGAAACCTGAATGTGGTATAAGGATATAGGCGAGATCGGTAAAAAGGTTTGTGAGCTTTATCCTTTTCTTTGTAAACATTGCGATGACATAGGTCATTTTAATTTCCAATGCTCAAGCCCTAATAGTTACTCTTCTAGTACCTTAAGTTTGTATTGTGATGACAAGATTACTCCTAATCAGCATGATGAGCTCACTTTGTTCTTGGCGTGTGAAGAGATATCTAGAAAGATTGCTTTGATAGATATGAATGATGTTGATATTAATAGCACCCTTCGTGGTTGTCGTCTCTATTGTGCTAAAGATTGCCTTGCAAATACTTACATTCAAAATCTTATAAAATTTGATATTTTGCCAAGCTATGACAGGACTGATAGATGTTTTTATCTTATTAATAGAGAGGAGGAATCCTCCAAAGTTTCTTCTGTTGTTTCTGTCAGCAAACCAGATTATGTGGAGAGGATGCCTTTACCTCCTAAAGAATATGTGGAGAAGATGCCCTTCAAGTCTCTCCCTCCTAAAGGAGAGAGTAAGAAGAGTATGAAGAAGAAGAAGAGGAGTAAAAGGCGAGAGGACACGGTATCTTCCCCTAAGCTTTATGATCCTGCTATTGATTATGATAATTCTAATTGGGATGATGTTCCTATGCCTGTTACCTATGTTAGTGATCATGATTGGGAAAAGCACTCTACTTTTGATATTGAAAATCTTTTTGGTACCAATTCTAAGGTTAATAATTGTTGTACCATTAGTGCTATCCATGCTCCTTCTTATGATGATATGTTTGATGAATATGCTTTGCGAAATAGTTGCTCTCTAGCTTGTGATGATACTAAACCTCTAGTTTATGATGGTTATGATGATGAGTATAATATTTTCAGTTCACCTACTTTTGAGGAGAAAACTAGTTATGATTACAATATGCCTCCTATTTATGATGATTATGGTGATGAGAATAATTATTCTGTTGAATCTGCTCCTATTACTATTGTTCCTGTGGTGAGTGTTAATTCTTTTATGCATGTGGCTCATGATAGGGATGCTTTATGTGATAGTTATATTGTTAGTTCTATTCATGATGCTACTGAAAGTTATTATGAGAGAGGGAAACATGGTTTGATGGATCTCAACAATATTAAGTTTCCCCTCTTTATGTTGCAAATCTTGAAGTGGCACTTGTTTTATCTATCCATGCTTGCTACTATGTGCCTCGTTGATTTATTTTCTTACAAGATTCCTATGCATAGGAAGTGGTTCAGATATAAATGTCTTTCACATTTGTTTTTTGATGCTCTCTATTGCTTTAAGTTCCTATATGGCGCCTTTGCCTCAAGCTTTTATATGGCACCCACATGAGCATCTTTGCAAATTACTGCGCCTAGCTCAAAGGCGTTAAAGAAAAGCATTCTTGGGAGATAACCCATTGTTTATTTTCAGTAATTTTTCTTTTATTTGAGTCTCGGAAGTTATTACTACTGTAACGACCTCTCCTTATCCTTTTTCTTTCGTTTTTGTGCTAAGAGAAGCCTCTAATTTGAGTGAGGTAAGATTTGGGGATGTTGCTGTCCTGAAACAGTTTTTGGTGCTGCACCGTAAAAATTCGTGAAAATTCTCTGTATATTTTTTGGACCTACGATTTCATGTGCATATGCCCCAGTTATATCCAAACTTTAATTAGTTGAACACTTTTTGATTTGAGCAACAGAAAACCCCTCAAAAATTCGACCTTTGTCAGCTGTTCTGTTTTGACAGATTTCTGCCAATATTTGTGTTTGCCGCTTTATCGCTTTCTTTTTGAGTTCTTTTAATCACAGAACTTTTGGGGAAGTTGCTACAGTAGTATATGCTATATATGTGGTGGTTTTGTGTTGAAACCTGAAGCAAAAAGGGTTGATTCATTACTATGCTTATACTAATGTTGCTAATAGAATTGTGTTTAGTTTTGTATGAAGGAAGTTTTCAAGTGTAGGGATCGGAGAGTGATGAGATGAGTTGAAGAATGGACAAAATCTCAAGCTTGGGGATGCCCATGCATTACTCCAAGAAATATCCAAGAAGTACAAGCGTCAAAGCTTGGGGATGCCCCCGAGGCACCCCTTCTTCATCGGCAAAAATCAGGTCACCTTTCAAGACACTATATTTTTATTGCTTCATGCACTATGTGTTTTTCTTGGAGCGTCAGTTGTTTTAGTTTTCCTAGTTAGTTTTTTTTTGTTTGCTGCAATAAATGGTTAAGATCACATCATGTTTCTTTTGGAGGAGATGAACTCGCTTTTCATTGCCAAGAACACTCTAGTTTTCACTCTTATCAAAAACCGAGTGTTCTTCTTTTTCTGCTACTGCTTTTGGTTTTCATTTTCGCCTTGATTTATGTTCAGATCTTCTTATATTTATTTATCAAGGTGTATTTTTGCCTCTGGACCATGTTGGTTTTCCTCAAAAGAGTTGGTTTAAAAAAGTTTGGATGGTGTTGGAAAAGAGAAAAAGCTTTATGCAAAAAAGTGGTACAAGAAGGAGCTTGTGTAGACTGCGGCTTAGGCATTTGCATGTCATGCTTGATGTATTTTTGATAGTATGCTTAGTGGTTTTGCTGTAGCATGACTTGTCTCAAATAACTAAGATTGCTTAATGAGCCTTTGAAAAAAATCATGCGTTGTTTTTATTGTATGGAAGCATTATTTTGGTTTTCTCCTTGATGCTTTATTTGGGTTGACTTGGCACATGCTTACACCATGTTGACTACAAAATAAGTCGCCTATAGCCTCTATGATCATTTAGTTTTTGACTTTTGATGCCATCTTATGCTTCTTTTAATATTGCTTTGTCGCTATGCATGATTATGGCCGTTATTGCTCTCTTAGTTGGTCGCTCCCAGTCTTTTGCTAGCCCTCGCCTTGTACTGAGTATGAGCTCTACTCATGCATCCAACTCCTAAAAACCAAGTTTGCCATTGTGTCCACCATAAATTCCTATGCATGGTATTTGTAAGCCATTCCAAGTAATTTTTCATGTGCTACCTTTCAAAAACCTTCAAAATACTTCTCGTTTTGTGACACTGTTTTCAGCTCATGGGGACGTAGTGGTCGGATTTGCTATCTTCCATATTGCTTATTCCAAAAAGAAAAAGAAAGAAAGAAAAAAGGCACTCCTCCATGGTATGTGACGAGGGGTTAACTCGACAAATGTCCTAGATGAAGGACTTAGGATCGGGGAGATAGGGCGTCAGATGAACTCGAAGGTAAAGTTAGTCGAAATAGGTGTGTGTCGAAAGTAAACTTGGGTGTTCAACCTAGCTTGCTTTCAATCTGCCCTACACCGTCCCCTCCTGGCCCCTATATATAGGTGGCCAGGTCTCGAGGATCGGGTAGGGTCCGATACAGATTACAATATCGACATACGGTAAGAACTCGTATTCGACTATCATTACAATTGGGCCTAGCTTATCGGGCCTCAGGGGTACTCAACTAATGGGCTCTATTAACTATACCCTTGTCAGTAGCCCCTGAGATTCTACCAGAATTGTAGATTCAGGTTGAATCTCTAATCTGTAAATCTTCGACTTGATCAATTCTTTGACTTCTTCACATCTTCAGATCTTCGACTCGGTCTTTTTGACTTTATTTTCATGATATTCTTTCGCAAGGGGTTTTGATGAACAAGCCTGACAACTCTGACGGATCAAGAGGTCAGTTAACTGCCGGAACAGATACTTGTCACCTACTTCAAATTCAATCCCCTTGGACTTGAATTCGGGATACCGGTCAAACCCACTCTTTTGCCGCATTTAGGACTTACAAAGAATGAATCCCAGTGATTCTCAGGGTACCCAGTGCGTCCACCAGGATTTTCTTCGCGTCGTAGACACGGATACATACCAGCAGAGCGCATCCATGTGCGTATACGAGGCCACACAGGACGGATCCCGGGGTCTTACCTTCGCGATAACTCACGGCATTCGAGTTTCATTGCGATAACATAACTCGAGAATCTTATATTCGCAGCCAAGTTTTTGACTGATAAAACTGAAGAATTTCAGATTTTAAATTGATTTTCTTCGCTCTCGATGGGAGTAATCTCTCTTCATTTTGTCGACTATGTAGTCGAAGTTTGTATGCTTATCCTTCTGCATCTCCAGTATTGATTATTTCATCCTCTATCGGGTGCGCGCTCAGCGCTCCCGATGGGAGTAGCCCCCGAGGCTATGTTTGGCTACTCGTAGTCAAGCATAGGCTCAAAGTTCAGTTCTTCTTTCTTCTATTGACGTCTTACTGTTGGCGAGCCCCCGAGTCCAAGTCGAGGTTTTCATATCGTGCAACCACAGTCTCCCCTTCTTGTTTTTCTTCTTTGGTATTATCGTCTGCTGTGTGTAGAATTTAACTCCTGCTGTAAAATACGTTTTACGGGCTTTGCAGTAGCACGGGGGCCCAATAATACATGCTTATAAATAAAGCACCTTCTGGTAAAGGTAAAAAACCCTAATCAGATTCCTCCTCCGCCGCATCATCTTCTCTCTCCATCTAGGGTTTTCCAAGGTTTTTCCCTTGTTCACATGGCTGACGCTGAAGGTTCTCGTCTAAACCTTGGCTCCCCGGTGGTGCCACGAGGTTGGGGTCGCCCTCGTGGAAGTAAGAACAGGAGCAACATCACTCCGGCCGCCGCGGGAACTTCATCGGACGCTCCGGCTAAGCGTCGTCCCGGCCGCCCACCTGGTAGCAAGAACAAGCCTAAGGTGACTGGCGCTGCTCCAGGTCTAATCGCTCCTCCACCTGCTGCTCCTGCTGCCCCTCCCCGAATCTTCTCCTTCTTCTGCATTGCCATGGCGCAGTGTGATACGTCCAATTTGCATCACTATTTTGTATCATAATTTACTGTTATTCATTGATATATTTCACATTTAGATATGATACTTATGTTATTTCCTTTGTTTTCACATGTTTGATGATCATCGGAGGAGATGCTGCCGGAGTCAGGATTCTGCTGGAAAAAGGACCATCAGAAGACCATATTTTGAAGATCAGGAAAATTCCAGAAAAATACCCAGAAATTATAATTTCCCAGAAGACTCACGGAGCCAGAAGGAGGAGTCGAGAGGGGCCAGGGGTAGCCCACACACTAGGGCGGCGCGGCCAGCCCCCTGGCCGCGCCAGCCCTGTGTGAGGGGTCCCTGGCCCACCTCTGGTCTCGCCCCTTCGCGTACATCATCGTCCCCAAAAACCTAAGTCAAGGAGGGGGGGGGTTCAGAGTTAGACACAGCCGCCTCTGCGGGGCGGAGAACACCAGAGAGAAAAAGCTCTCCGGCAGAGAGAAATCTGCCGGGGAAATTCCTTCCCGGAGAGGGGAGATC
The DNA here is from genome assembly GCA_007115705.1 of Dactylis glomerata. Taxonomy (NCBI): domain Eukaryota; kingdom Viridiplantae; phylum Streptophyta; class Magnoliopsida; order Poales; family Poaceae; genus Dactylis; species Dactylis glomerata. Next base: position 5,081,442 of record QXEO01000450.1, read on the forward strand.
GTCGCCATCGCCATCATCATCGCACCGGACTTCATCGGGATCATCATCATCATCATCCCCATCACCAGCACCTTCATCTCCATCATCACCTCGCCATCCCGCTGTAACATCTTGAGTTGGATCTTGTTATATTCATAGGGGAAACTTTCCCGGTGTTGATTACTCTTATAGTTGATGCTATTGAGTGGAACCGTTGAATTAAGGTTTATGTCCAGATTGTTATTTATCATTATTTCACCTCTGATCATGATCCATATGATGTCTTGTGAGTAGTTCGTTTAGTTCTTGAGGACATGGGAGAAGTCAAGATGTTAGTAGTGAATTATTGTTGAGAAATATTTAATGGTTTGATATTGTTGTGGTGCTATTTCACTAGTGGTGTCATGTGAACGTCGACTACATGATACTTCACCATTTATGGGCCTAGTGAGATGCATTGTGTATTTGGTCACCGACTGTGGGGTTGCCGGAGTGACAGAAACCTAAACCTCCGTTGGGAAACCATTGCACCAGGGAGCGTAGGATCCTAGAGTTTAAGGCTGTGGTTAGATTTATCTTAATTACTTACTTGTATTTGCGGATGCTTGCAAGGGGTATAATCACAAGTGTGTATTTATCCTAGTAAGGGTAGTGCGCTAGCACAGGTTCACCCCCATAACACTTACCAAATCAATAAATACTATTGGCTCTATGAAGCGAAAGCTCTTGACAGAAACCTCCCGTGTGTCCTCGAGAACGTTTGGTTATTATAAGAACACAACCGGCTTGTCCTTTGCTGAATAAAGGATTGGGCCACTTGCTGCAATTGTTACTACTGTCTTTTATTTACTCGCACTTTATTTACTCGTAATACCAAATACTCCTGAAAACCTGTTTGCTAGTATTTATAGTGATTCCTTGATCAAAACTGCTCATCAACACCTTCTGCTCCTCGTTGGGTTCGACACTCTTATTTATCGAAAGTACTACGATACACCCCCTATACTTGTGGGTCATCAAGACTATTTTCTGGCGCCATTGCCGGGGAGTGTAGCGCTATTGAAGAGTGGAATTGGAAAAGGTAACCGTCACTGTGAGTATTGTTTTATTTTTGTCTTTTATTTTTATTCTGTTATGGAGAACTCTCCATTTGGTTTCCTATTTGGAAACACACCTACTACCACTGCTGCTGCTGCACATGCGGAGGAACCACCACCGCCACCGCCTGCTGAAATTGATCCTTTTAAAATACCTATGAAAATTGTTGGGCGTATTATGGATAACTGCTATTCAGGAGATGGAACTGTCCATCCGGGTGATCACTTATTGTTTATACATGAATTATGCGAGTTGTTCAGGTGTGCAGGTATTTCACCAAGCCAGGTCAAGAAGAAATTATTCTCTATATCATTGAAAGGCAGAGCTGAAGAGTGGTATCGACTACTCCAAGATGGTCCATCTATGGCATGGGAGGATATTGTGCCTCTCTTTTATTCCAAGTTTTATCCTCCAAGTGAAATCCATAAAGACCGTAACAAGATATATAATTTTTGGCCTCATGATGGAGAGAGTATTGCCCAAGCGTGGGGGAGATTGAAGTTACTAATGCTCAAATGCCCCATTCATGAGCTCCCCAATAATATTGTTATTGATAATTTTTATGCGCGGCTCACTCTTCCTGATAAGGATTATTTGGATGCTTCTTGTTTTGGATCATTCACTCATATGAAAGAAGATGCCAAGTGGAAACTTCTTGACCGTATAAAAGAGAATGCTGAAGGTTGGGAAAACGACAAAGGTAGGAAGTCAGGTATAAATTATGATTATGAATGCATTAAATCTTTTATGGGAACCGATGACTTTCATAGTGTTAGTGCTGCTTATGGTCTTGATTCTCAAATACTTGCTAATTGTCTTAAGGCCTTTGCCTCTTATATTGATGTTCCAAAGAAAGATTGGAACAAATATCATGCGCCTTACAAAGATTCTATTAGTCATATACCTGCTGCAGCTACAGAAGTTTGTACAGTTGATAGCATCATTCCTGAACCTTATATTGAGAAGACACCTTTCCCTGCTAAGGTAAAGAAGTACTCTACTTTGGTAAGTGTGTCTAATAAAAGTACTAAGAAAGCTGCAGAGCCTGATGAGCAAATTACTAGTAAATCTCCTGTTGCTATATTGAAAGATCTTGTTACTAAAGATGTAGGAGATGAATATATTCTTTTTTGTGAAGATGCTTCTAACATTCTCTTGCATCCTAAAAAGCATAGGAAAGCAAGTGTTCCTGTTATTTCTGTCAGGATTGGAGATCATTGCTATTATGGCTTATGTGATATTGGTGCTAGTGCAAGTGCTATTCCCTTAGAGCTTTATAAAGAAATTATGCACGAGATTGGCGCTTGTGAACTTGAAGATATTGATGTGGTTGTTCAGCTTGCTAACAGAGAGACCGTTTGGCCTCTTGGTATTGTTCGAGATGTGGAAGTTCTATGCGGTAAGACTAAGTACCCTACTGATTTTCTAGTACTTGGTAAGGAGGCTAGTGAAACTTGTCCTATTATTTTTGGTAGACCCTTCTTGAACACTTGTGGCGCCATAATAGATTGTAAGAAAGAGAAATTTTTTACTAAGTTTAATGGAGAGTCTTATGAGTTTAATTTTTCCAAGTTTGCTAAGACTTCTTATGAAAATGATACGCCTAATGAAAATTTTCGAGTTGAGCAGCTTGCTTCTATTGCTCTTGCTCCTAATAATGCCTTGCAGCAATTCATGGAAGATCACGAAAGTGATGTGTTTAGCAAGGAAAGAGAAGAGATTGACGATATTCTTCTTCGTCAACCACCATTACTCAAGCATAATCTACCTGTGGAGGATCTGGGCACCACTTTGCCACCTAGAGAAGATCCTGTGTTTGAATTAAAACCTTTACCTGATGACCTCAAATATGCTTATATTGATGATAAGAAAATATATCCTGTTATTATTAGTTCTAAACTTTCAGGAAAGGAAGAAGAAAGATTATTGGAGATATTGAGGAAACATCGAGGAGCTATGGGATATACTCTTGATGATTTAAAAGGGATTTCTCCTACTTTATATCAGCATGCCATTAATATGGAGAAAGACGCAAAGCCAGTTGTAGAGCATCAACGTCGCCTAATTCCTAAGATGAAGGATGTGGTAAGAAATGAGGTATTAAAACTCCTTGATGCTGGTATTATTTATCCTATTGCTGATAGTAGATGGGTTAGTCCTGTTCATTGTTTCCATAAGAAAGGAGGTATGACTGTTGTACCTAATGAGAATAACGAGCTTATTCCTCAAAGGGTAGTTGTTGGTTATAGAATGTGCATTGATTATAGGAAGGTAAACAAAGTTACTAAGAAAGATCATTACCCTTTACCGTTTATAGATCAAATGCTAGAAAGGTTGTCTAAGAAGACTCATTTTTGTTTCCTTGATGGTTATTCTGGTTTCTCTCAAATTGCTGTTAAGAAAGATGATCAAGAGAAAACCACTTTTACTTGTCCTTATGGAACTTATGCTTATAGGCGTATGCCTTTTGGTTTATGCAATGCTCCTGCTACTTTTCAAAGATGTATGTCTGCTATTTTTCATGGTTTTTGTGAAGAAATTGTGGAGGTCTTCATGGACGATTTCTCCGTCTATGGAACTTCTTTTGATAATTGTTTGCACAACCTTGATAAAGTTTTGCAGAGGTGCGAAGAAACTAACCTTGTTCTTAATTGGGAGAAATGCCACTTTATGGTGAATGAAGGAACTGTCCTTGGACATAAAATCTCTGAAAGAGGTATTGAAGTTGACAGAGCAAAAGTGGAGGCAATTGAGAAAATGCCATGTCCAAGAGATGTTAAAGGTATTCGTAGTGTTCTTGGTCATGCTGGTTTCTATAGGAGGTTTATTAAAGATTTCTCTAAGATTTCAAAGCCTCTTACCAATCTTCTTCAAAAGGATGTACCGTTTGTCTTTGATGATGATTGTAAGGAAGCTTTTGAAACTCTTAAGAAGGCTTTAACTACTGCTCCTATTGTTCAACCACCTGATTGGAATTTACCTTTTGAAATTATGTGTGATGCTAGTGATTTTGCTGTTGGTGCTGTTCTTGGACAGCGTATAGATAATAAGTTGAATGTTATTCATTATGCTAGTAAGACTCTTGATGCTGCTCAGAAGAATTATGCTACTACAGAGAAAGAGTTTTTTGCTGTTGTTTTTGCTTGTGATAAGTTTAGATCTTACATTGTTGATTCTAAAGTTACTATTCATACTGATCACGCTGCTATTAGATATCTTATGACTAAGAAGGATGCTAAGCCTAGGCTTATTAGATGGGTGTTGCTTTTACAAGAGTTTGATTTGCATATCGTAGATAGGAAAGGTGCTGAAAATCCTGTGGCTGACAACTTGTCTAGATTGGAAAATATTTCTTTTGATCCTATTCCTGTTAATGATAGTTTTCCAAATGAACAGTTGGCTGCAATTAATGTAACTTCACGAGACCTTCCTTGGTATGCTGATTATGCTAACTTTATTGTTTCCAAGTATTTGCCTCCGACCTTTACAGCTCAGCAAAGAAGGAAATTCTTCTATGATTTGAGGCATTATTTTTGGGATGACCCACACTTATATAAATAAGGAGTTGATGGTATCATGAGAAGATGCGTACCGGAATATGAGCAACAAGTGATATTAAGAAAATGCCATAGCAGTGCTTATGGAGGGCATCATGCTGGAGATAGAACCGCACAGAAGGTTCTGCAATCAGGTTTTTATTGGCCAACCCTCTTTAAGGATGCCAGAAGGTACGTTTTATCTTGCGATGATTGCCAAAGAGTTGGTAATATTTCTAGACGCAATGAAATGCCTATGAATTACACTCTTGTTATTGAACCATTCGATTGTTGGGGATTTGACTTTATGGGTCCTTTTCCTCCGTCAAAAGGCTATACCCATATACTTGTTGCTGTTGATTATGTTACTAAATGGGTAGAAGCCATACCTACAAAGAGTGCAGATGGTGAGACTTCGTTAAAAATGCTTAAGGATGTTATTTTTCCTAGGTTCGGAGTGCCTAGATATCTTATGACTGACGGAGGTTCTCATTTTATTCACGGTAGTTTTAGAAAGACTCTTGCTAAGTATGATGTCAATCATAGAATTGCTTCTGCTTATCATTCCCAAACTAGTGGGCAGGTAGAGCTTTCAAATAGAGAGATTAAGTCTATTTTGCAGAAGACTGTTAGTAGATCTAGGAAAAACTGGGCTAGTAAGTTAAATGACGCTTTATGGGCTTATAGAACTGCTTATAAGAATCCCATGGGTATGTCTCCTTATAAGATGGTTTATGGAAAAGCATGTCACTTGCCCTTAGAATTAGAACACAAAGCTTTTTGGGCAGTGAGAGAGCTTAATAAAGATTTTAAACTAGCCGGTAAGAAGAGGTTGTTAGATTTGAGTTCTCTAGATGAGTGGAGAAACGAAGTGTATGAGAACGCCAGACTTTTCAAAGAAAAAGTCAAGCAATGGCATGATAAGAGAATTCTTAAGAGAGAGTTCCATGTTGGTGAGAAAGTTCTATTGTATAGGTCTCGTCTCAGATTTTTTGCAGGTAAATTACTTTCTAAATGGGAAGGACCATATGTTATTGTGGAAGTGTACCGCTCAGGTGCTATTAAGATTGCTTCATTGAAAGATGATTCTACACAAGTGGTGAATGGGCAAAGACTCAAACACTATATTTCTGGAGACTCTTATAATGAAGATGTTGATGTTATTGAAACAATTTCTCCGGAAGATTACATCCAAGACAAACTGCAGGAACCTGCAGAGTTTGTTTTCGAATAGGTAACAGTTCTAGTCATAAAAGTTTTGCGAAAAGTTCTTCCTTTAATATTTTTGCTGTTTTTAATAAATATGAAAAATCACGAGATGAAAACGAGGAGGAAACGAAGTCCGTGTGGGTCTCACACACGGGTGGCGCGGGCCCACCCTTGGCCACGCCACCCCCGTGTGAGAACGCCTCGGAACTCTTTTCCGTCCCGGTTTCCTCCTGTGACCTCGTTTCGATGTATAATTTTCACCTATTTAACCCCCCGGAGTCCCCGAGGTCAGTATATCGTTTTCTCGTCGTGTTTTGTTTCGAGCTGTTTCTGTCAGGAGTTGATCACAAGTTTGGGGAAGTCATGGCCTCTTCAAGCGGGGACAAGGAGAAGAAACCTCCGGAAGATGGCATCAAAGACCTCCGGCTGAAAGAAGAGGTCGAAAGTGAAGATGAGAAGAAAGATCAAGGTCCAAGGCCAAGCACTGTGATTGCCAGCATAGGGGTGGTGACACATCATGACAAGTTCAAGAAAAGCGCTCGCATAAGGACCGGAGGAGGTGTGCCCCATCACACCTTAGCTCCACGGACATCTCCGCCGAGCCAAAATCCCTTCCATACTCTAATTCATGAACATCAGTTTCAAAAGGTGCCCAAATCACGATTACCCTCTGGTTGGGATATAGATCGTTCTAACAATGCAGGAACAGGAAGCTCCAAGAGTGAAGAAGGATGGGGAAATAATTCCAAGAGCTGGGATTCTCTTGCTGACAGGTTCATGAACCGTATTGAGCACAATTCTGAGATGATTCGCAACCTCGAGTACAAGATTGATGATCTGAAGGATTTGATTGAGAAGTTTATTAGAGATTATCCGCCACCGCCAAAGGAGTAATTCGTCATCGGTATAAGCATCCCCTTGGCTTGTTCCAAGCTTGGGGGAGTGCCGCGGTATCACATCATTACCTTCTATTTATTTACTTTTCAAGTAGAGTCTTATCATGAATAGGGAGGTTATCATATAAAATAGTTTGTAGTTGGAAGTATCCTCCTTAGTTAGTTATCTATGTATCCCTTGGTGTGAGTTGCGGTGATGAAATATTAATGAGAAGTTTTATCGTTTACTTTTCGCACACTTTATGTTAGTCTGCAATCTCTCTTATGTGACTAGTCTTGTTGATTGGTATTGGTATCATATTGGGAACATGAGTAGATTTAGTTGGTTTTGGCAAACCTAGCTTGGTCAGTAGCAACTTTATCTTGAAGTTTGAGTAGAATAGAATAAAGAAGTGCTTGTAGTTACATCACTTCAGTTTTCCTTATGTTTGGCTTATAAGCATTGTTATTCTTAAAGTTAAAATCGTTGTACTTTCAAGGGAGTTTGCATGATTGTTCGTATTATATGTATGTTTGTTTGTTTCATGCAACTCTTTTGCTTGCTACCCAACCTTGCTAGCCAAAAACCTGTACTGAGAGGAGTTACTTCTCGTGCATCCAATTTCCAAAGCCAAGTCACTTCCAAAGAGTCCACTATAAATTCCTATGCATGGTATTTTAAGCCATTCCAAGTAAATTTTCATGTGCTACCTTTCAAAAAACTTTCAAACACTTCCCATTTTGTGCCACTGTTTTTAGCTCATGAGGACGTAGTGGATGGGTTTGTTATCTTCCATACTAAATTAAGTACCCCTCGACTAGGCAGCTTCATCAGCTCATCATTAATTTTGCAAGGGAGCTGGTCAGACCATTATAATCTCAAAAAGAAAAAGAAAGAAAAAAGGCACTCCTCCAATGGAATGTGAAAGTTGGTCGGCACCCGATGGAATCGGTTAGCCATGGTTTGAGAAAGGAAAAGGTGGGGAGGAGTGCAAAGTTTTAAAGAGCACCAAAGTGCCAACTAATTAAACATCTCGGAACCGCTCTCACTTGTTTAGTATGGAAGATATCAAGAACTCTGTTGCTAGTCGTTGACAAAAGCAACCACCTCTCAAAACAATTTTTACCTCTGTTTTACAAATGAAAAGCTCTAGCACATGTTTAATCCCTGCTTCCCTCTGCGAAGGGCCTATCTTTTACTTTTATGTTGAGTCAACCTATTTCCCTCTATCTCAAGCAAGCATTTGAGTTGTTATGTTTCACTCATCCATATGTTGATCCGTTTAATCATGTTTATTATCTTCCTTGTTTTTGTATAATGCTTTTGTCTGAAGGAATACACCTTTGAAAGCTCTCTTTGAATGCAAAAGTTTACTTAGTTGAGCATATAGTCTTTGCTATATTAGCTCCGTTTTAAAAGGCTCTGTTTAAAAGAGAGAATAGTTTGTTCTCCATTCCTTGACCATGAACTAAGGTTTGCCATTGCCAATTATAATTTACCTTGTGTATTCTTATATTTGATTCCCTTTTACTTATTTCAAGTTTACATCTTATAAAGGGAAGTTGCTGTCTATTATAATTTGTGCCTTAGTGAATGTGATGCTTCTTGTTCGTATTTTGATTATCGACACTTCACTCCATAAACCTGTGGTCATGTTTACCGAGTTTAGTTTTCGCTTGGGGACAAGCGAGGTCTAAGCTTGGGGGGTTGATACGTCCAATTTGCATCACTATTTTGTATCATAATTTACTATTATTCATTGATATATTTCACATTTAGATATGATACTTATGTTATTTCCTTTGTTTTCACATGTTTGATGATCATCGGAGGAGATGCTGCCGGAGTCAGGATTCTGCTGGAAAAAGGACCATCAGAAGACCATATTTTGAAGATCAGGAAAATTCCAGAAAAATACCCAGAAATTATAATTTCCCAGAAGACTCACGGAGCCAGAAGGAGGAGTCGAGAGGGGCCAGGGGTAGCCCACACACTAGGGCGGCGCGGCCAGCCCCCTGGCCACGCCAGCCCTGTGTGAGGGGTCCCTGGCCCACCTCTGGTCTCGCCCCTTCGCGTACATCATCGTCCCCGAAAACCTAAGTCAAGGGGGGGGGGGTTTAGAGTTAGACACAGCCGCCTCTGCGGGGCAGAGAACACCAGAGAGAAAAAGCTCTCCGGCAGAGAGAAATCTGCCGGGGAAATTCCTTCCCGGAGAGGGGAGATCGTCGCCATCGCCATCATCATCGCATCGGACTTCATCGGGATCATCATCATCATCATCCCCATCACCAGCACCTTCATCTCCATCATCACCTCGCCATCCCGCTGTAACATCTTGAGTTGGATCTTGTTATATTCATAGGGGAAACTTTCCCGGTGTTGATTACTCTTGTAGTTGATGCTATTGAGTGGAACCGTTGAATTAAGGTTTATGTCCAGATTGTTATTTATCATTATTTCACCTCTGATCATGATCCATATGATGTCTTGTGAGTAGTTCGTTTAGTTCTTGAGGACATGGGAGAAGTCAAGATGTTAGTAGTGAATTATTGTTGAGAAATATTTAATGGTTTGATATTGTTGTGGTGCTATTTCACTAGTGGTGTCATGTGAACGTCGACTACATGATACTTCACCATTTATGGGCCTAGTGAGATGCATTGTGTATTTGGTCACCGACTGTGGGGTTGCCGGAGTGACAGAAACCTAAACCTCCGTTGGGAAACCATTGCACCAGGGAGCGTAGGATCCTAGAGTTTAAGGCTGTGGTTAGATTTATCTTAATTACTTACTTGTATTTGCGGATGCTTGCAAGGGGTATAATCACAAGTGTGTATTTATCCTAGTAAGGGTAGTGCGCTAGCACAGGTTCACCCCCATAACACTTACCAAATCAATAAATACTATTGGCTCTATGAAGCGAAAGCTCTTGACAGAAACCTCCCGTGTGTCCTCGAGAACGTTTGGTTATTATAAGAACACAACCGGCTTGTCCTTTGCTGAATAAAGGATTGGGCCACTTGCTGCAATTGTTACTACTGTCTTTTATTTACTCGCACTTTATTTACTCGTAATACCAAATACTCCTGAAAACCTGTTTGCTAGTATTTACAGTGATTCCTTGATCAAAACTGCTCATCAACACCTTCTGCTCCTCGTTGGGTTCGACACTCTTATTTATCGAAAGTACTACGATACACCCCCTATACTTGTGGGTCATCACAGTGCCGTGAGATTCAGCGCCTGCCGCTGAATTTCACCAAGTTCATGGATGGCCGCGAACTGCGAGAGGCGGTTCTCCGTGAACAGTCTGGCAGTGGCATCCCATACGAGGTGGAGGTGTGGTATGATGGCGACGGCGAGCAGTACTTGAGGGGCGGCTGGTCAGAGTTTGCAGAAGACCACGACATCCACCAAGGCTTCTTCATGGTCTTCGACTTCCATATCAGCACGTCGAAGTTCGACGTGATGATCTATGATGGCACCCACTGCCAGAAGAAATATGAAGCTGAAGTCCATTTCCATTAGGATTTGCTTTTTATGTAATTTCTTTTAATAATGTCCTTGCTACCATGTTATCTGTAATGAATATTCGTACTTTGTGTCGATGCTTTTGCTAGTACCAGGAAAACAAATCATTGTTCCGAGGTACACTTTCCATCTATCGGGTTCTTTGCGAACCAATTTATATGAAAAATATCGGGTTCCTTTGTGAACCAAGTTATGCGAATATTTATCGGGTTGTCTGCACAACCTTTCAGTGACAAAATTCTTCCAAGTCGCGATAAGAAATTCCTTTCGTACGACCCGAGGGTTAAAGCCCCCGAGGCGAAGAAGTAAAAATATTTGTACAATTTTGTCGAGTTCAACCCAAAGAACCCGACCTGTGGCCTCATGTTTTGGGTTCAGAAGGTTGACTCGAATTTACTGATACCACTATATTTATTCTACGCGTAAAAATGTCATAGCTGCTCTGCATTCCATGGGTTGCTCTCGTCCTTCCCAGTCTTCTTGTCTTGTAGTCGATATGCTCCTCCTGGTATTACTTCGGTTACGATGTAAGGTCCCACCCAAGGGGACTCCAATTTGCCGTGGCTGTCTTGCCTTAGTCGCAAAACTAGGTCTCCCACCACGAAGGATCGTGGACGAACTCGACTACTATGGTAGTTTCGTAGGCTTTGTTGATACTGCATAGCTCTTTCTAATGCTTTATCTCTTGCTTCATCTAGTGCATCGACATCGTCTTGCAATGCTTCTGTTAACGCTGTCTCATCATATGCTGTCACTCTTGGAGCCTCGTGCATAACTTCGACTGGAAGCACGGCTTCTGCGCCATGGACCAGGAAGAAAGGAGTTTCTTGAGTTGCTGCATTAGGTGTAGTTCTTAAGCTCCAAAGAACGGAGGGCAATTCTTCTACCCAAGCGCTCTTGGCTTTCTCGAGAGGTGCTAAGAGCCTTTTTTTTATCCCACTACATATCAGACCATTGGCTTTTTCGACTTGCCCGTTTGTCTTCGGGTGCGCCACAGATGCGAATTTGAGCTTGATCCCTAATCCTTCGTAGTAACTCTTGAATTCCTTTGAAGTGAAATTTGTCCTGTTGTCTGTGATGATGCTGTATGGTACACCAAAACGGAAAACTAATGACTTGATGAAGCTGATTGCTGCTGTAGAATCTTGAGTTGTTACCGGGGCCGCTTCCACCCATTTGGTAAATTTATCGACTGCCACTAGCATATAGACATGCCCTCCTGGCCAGGATTTGTGCAACTTTCCCACCATGTCGAGGCCCCATTGTGCGAAGGGCCAAGATAATGGTATTGTTTGTAACTCTGCTGCTGGTGCATGCGGTCTAGATGCAAACCTTTGACATGCTTCACACTTTCGAACTATATCTTTTGCGTCCTTGATGGCTGTTAGCCAATAGAATCCTGCTCGAAAAGCTTTTGCCGCTATTGCTCTACTGCTAGCATGATGGCCACATACCCCGCCGTGTATGTCTTTTAATATTGTTTGTCCTTCCTGGGGCGTTACACAACGCTGCAAAACACCGGTAATACTTTTCTTGTATAGTTTCCCCTGCAATACGATAAACGCTTTCGATCTTTGAGTTATCCTCTTGGCCTCCACTGCATCTTCTGGTAATTTCTTATTTATCATGTATGCAAGATATGGCTGCATCCATGTTTCTTCTATCATCATGACCTCCTCTGGCTCTGACGTAGCCCCCGAGCCTGCTGTAGTAGTCAAACTTTTTCACTTTTTATTGATCTTTCCACTATTTCCTCCCAAAATACTTCGGACGGCACAGGTAAACACTGTGACCCGATATTTGCTAAATTGTCGGCTTCTTCATTGCTGTTCCTGCTTATGTGCGAGACTTCGCATCCATCGAACGTTCCTTTTAGATAATGGTACAAATTTTTGTAGGCCATCATGTTATCATTGATTGTGTCACATCTGTTCATAACTTGCTGGACAACAAGGTTGGAATCTCCAAATATTTTTAGGCGAGTTCCTCCACATGCTTTAGCCATCTTCATGCCATGCAACAAAGCCTCGTACTCTGCTTCATTGTTAGAAGCCTGTGGAAAGCTCATCCTTAAGACATAATTCAATTTGTCGCCACGAGGTGATATCAAAACTACTCCTGCGCCTGCGCCTTGGACTCTTTTAGAACCGTCAAAATACATTGTCCAAACACTGGATAAGTCTGGTGGTCCTGTGCTCTGCAGCTCCAGCCACTCTGCCGTAAAATCTGGCAAAACTTGCGACTTGATCGCCTTCATTTTCTCGTACGTGATGTTCATGGGAGACAACTCGATTCCCCACAAAGAGACACGTCCTGTTGCTGAAGGATTATTCAATATGTTCGATAATGGCGCCTCGTTGACCACTATAATTGGGTGCACCGCGAAGTACTGTCGTAGTTTTCGTGCGGTTGTGAAGACACTGTATGCCAACTTTTGATAGTGTGGGTACCTCTGTTTTGTTGGAGATAACACTTTACTGATGAAATATACCGGCCTCTGGATGCCATGGGCCTTTCCTTCTTCGCTTCTTTCGACTACTAATACTGTACTTACCACCTGATGGGTTGCGGCGATGTACAATAGCAATGGTTCTTTTTCCTTTGGTGTGACCAGCACTGGTGGCGTGGAAAGCACTTTTTTCAACTGTCCGAACGCTGCGTCTGCTTCTTCTGTCCACTCGAATTTATCGTCTGATTTCTTCATAAGTGCATAAAAAGGAAGCGCCTTCTCCCCTAGTCGAGCAACGAAGCGACTTAGTGCCGCGATGTGTCCTGCAAGTTTCTGTACGTCGTGTAGTTTCGTGGGTTTCCCCATTGTTAAGATTGCTTGGATCTTCTCTGGGTTTGCCTCTATTCCTCGTGCTGATACCAAGAACCCCAAAAGTTGTCCTGCTGATACACCGAAGGAACACTTTGTTGGGTTAAGCTTAAGCTTGTACCTGCTCAGGTTGTCGAAGGTTTCTGCCAAGTCGCTGATTAAAGATTTCTCTTCTCTTGTCGTTATGACTACGTCATCAATTTAAACTTGGATATTGCGTCTTATCTGGCTTCCGAGGCAATTTTGCATCATCCGTTGATAAGTTGCTCCTGCATTTTTTAGGCCGAACGGCATTACTTGGTAGCAAAACACTCCGTATGGTGTGATGAAGGCCGTTTTTTCTTCGTCCTCTTTCTTCAATTTGATCTGATTGTAACCAGAATATGCGTCCAAACATGGAAGCCTCGCGCATCCCGTTGTGGAATCAATTATCTGATCGATGCGGGGTAGAGGGAAGGAATCCTTTGGACAATGCTTATTGAGAGATGTGTAGTCGACACATACTCTTTGTACATCTGTATTCTTCTTGGGTACTATAACTGGGTTCGATACCCAACTCGAAGTTTTGATTTCTCTGATAAATCCGACATTTTCTAGCCTGTGCAATTCTGACGCTATCGCCTTCCTTTTAGGTTCATCAAATCGCCTCAATGGTTGCTTGATTGGCTTTGCCTTGGGATCTACATTTAGTGCGTGCTCGACGAGTTCCCTGGGAACCCCTGGCTTGTCCGATGGACACCAGGTGAAGATTTCCCAGCGCTCACAGAGGAACTCGATGAGCGCGCCTTCCTATGCGGGATCCAAGTTCACCGCAATTGATGTCGTTTTGTTTGGATCTGTAGGATGGACCTGAATTTTCTTCGAGTCCTGCGTTGTGTCGAAAGCCTGATCTGGCAGGATTCGTCCAATGTCGGGTAGCACATTATGATCCGTTTCTCCTTTTAACCTCTCATATTCTGCTGTCATGCCGAAGGTTTGCGTCGTCCTGTTGAATTTTCTGTCGCACGTGTTGGCTACTTCAAAGCTCCCTTGTACTGTAATTGTTCCTTTGGGCCCTGGAATTTTCAATGTAAGATACGCGTAGTGTGGCACTGCCATGAATTTTGCAAATGCTGGACGCCCTAGGATTGCATGATATTGCGACGGCCAGTCCATAACTTCGAACTCCAGCTTGTCTCTTCTATAATTTTCACTACTGCCAAAACAGACATCGAGTTCTATCCTTCCCAAAGGGTAGTTTGCGGCTCCTGGTACTATTCCGTGGAAAGAGCAATCTGTTGGCTTCAAACTCGTCAGCGAGATGCACATTGCCTTTAGGGTTCTAGCATATATTAAGTTTATGCCACTCCCTGCATCCATGAACACTCTTCCAATGTCATACCCTCCTATTTGCGCTTTTAAGACCATAGGCGAGTGGCCTGGCCTGGGAACTTTCCTCGGGTGGTCTGCTCTACTGAACTTTACTGGTTGTTCCGACCACCGTAGGTACTCTGTGGTACCTGGTGGTGATGATATTGCTAGGTTTAGTTGCCTGGATATGCTCTTTCGCTCTTTCTTTGACTTGGGCACCGGTTGAATCATGGCTGATATGTACACTTTTGACTCTAGGTGCCTTGCTGGCCTTTGCATTTGATATCCTTGACTTCTGTGCCTTTCTCCTTGCCTCCCTTCTTGGCTTGCGCCCATGGCGCTTTGCAACCTTAGGAATGTTCTGCAATCCTTCATCTGGTGATTTGAGACCCTTTTCCCGTCGAGATACGCGTAGTGGATTCGACAAGGTCCGCATAGCATATCCTCGGACGAAGGACCAGAGTACCTCGATTTTTCTACTCCTTTTGCCTGAAACCTCCTACTTTCATATCCTTCTTCTTCTTCTAGTACATAACCCGCGGCTACCTAATTTCGCCTTCCATGATTATCCCTGCTGCGGTGTCGTCTCCTCTGTCTACTTGTTCTGTCGACTTCTGGCGAATGTCCTCTTTTGTTGTTATACGTGTCCTCTCCATCAGCGAATTTATTGGCTTGTTCCATTAGCTCGGCTACTGTCGTAGGTCTTGTTCTTCCTATTTCTTCCACAAGATCTGAGCGACGAAGTCCTTCTGAAAAGGCATCTATTGCTCGTTCGTCGGAGACTTCCTCTGCTGAGTTTTTGATTATACTCCAGCGTTGTATATAAGAACGTAGCGTTTTGCCTTTCCTTTGTATACATGCTTTAACTTCCTCCAGTGATGCTGGGCGCTTGTAGGTGGAACAAAAATTTCTTGTGAATTGACTTTCGAGTTCCCCCCAACTTCTAATGGATTTGTCGGGTAGGGTATTCAACCAGGATCGTGCGGCGCCGGTGAGGTGCAGCTGCAAACTTTGCATTGCAGTCGCCTTTGTTCCCCCTAATATCTGCACTGCCTGCATATAATCTAATAGCCATAAGGTAGGTTCTTGCGACCCGTCATACTTATTCTGGTCGTGTGGTAATTTGAATCCTTTGGGTACCCGCGTTTTGCGAACCCTGCGGGTAAAGCATAACGCACCCATATCTTTATCGTCGTCCTCGTAATTCTCTTCCCTCCAAGCATGTCGCGATTTATTTACTCGAGCTTGTGCTATTATACTTCTTGCGTCCTCCTTCCTTTTCTGTTGCTTTTTCTCTTCTGATGACTCGCTATACTCGTTATCTGTGAAATTGTATCTGAATTTTTCCTTTTGATTTCCCTTGTAGCTTGTCGACTTCATCTTTGGACCTTGTTCCTTGATCTTTCCTTCTACTATTCCAAGGCTTCGTATCGCTGCTCGGTGCATATCTTCTCGTGGGTCCCCAGGTTCTGGTCTTGTAGCTAGTAAATACGCTTGTGCTGCTACTAATGCTGCTTCTGGCGTTTTTTGTACAAAGTCATCTTCCTCCTCTTCTAGATGTGGGGTAGGGCTCCTTGAGTACCCTTCTTCTCTGCCGCGTGCTGTCGCCCCTCTGTTGTGTTTTGGGTCTCCGCGCCTTTCTCTGCTGTATTCTGAATCTTCACTATAGTCTTCCCAGTATTCCTCCCTTGATATACTGTTGTTGTCTTGAAAAACCATGTCTCTTTCCTCCCTTAGTTTCTTCCTGTGTTGGTACAATGCATACTGATATCCCATTAAAACTTCTCTTCTCGATCCTTCGGGTACTTCTGTACCATGATTAATAGCTGACTTGATCATTCTCCATTCACCAGCCGAGACATGGACTTTCTCCTTTTCCTTTTTGTTGTGATCTTGTATTTTGTCGACTTCCCTGTCGGCCTTTTTACTTCCCTCGCTGTTGTTTCCTTCTTCTGCTTCAGTGATAATGATGCATAACTGATGTACTTTACAGACGCCGCTGCTTCCTATGACGAAGTCCTTTGCATTGTTGTGCGTCTGACACGCTTTTTCTTCTGAGTCGAAATTTTCCCGCATTTTGTCGCCTTCTGCGATTGATGCTTTTTCTAAGCTGACCGGCGAGTTTACCTCACTGGAAGAGCCTTCTGATGATTCCAATGTTTCCTCTGCTTCGGGCTTGTTTGCCGACGGATCTGGTTTCGTCGAATCTGAGTGGCGGGATGAACCCGATGGCCCGACGATGATGCTCAAACTTCCAATGGTTAACTCCATCTCTTGACTTCCGTCGAGTTCTGAACTGCTGTTGGCTAGAAGCGAAAAAGCCGTCGAATTCATGATTCCAACACCCAGAGTCCCCACGGTCGGCGCCAATTGACGAGGGGTTAACTCGACAAATGTCCTAGATGAAGGACTTAGGATCGGGGAGATAGGGCGTCGGATGAACTCGAAGGTAAAGTTAGTCGAAATAGGTGTGTGTCGAAAGTAAACTTGGGTGTTCAACCTGGTTTGCTTTCAATCTGCCCTACACCGTCCCCTCCTGGCCCCTATATATAGGTGGCCAGGTCTCGAGGATCGGGTAGGGTCCGATACAGATTACAATATCGACATACGGTAAGAACTCGTATTTGACTATCATTACAATTGGGCCTAGCTTATCGGGCCTCAGGGGTACTCAACTAACGGGCTCTATTAACTATACCCTTATCAGTATGTGAATGTTGGTGGGCACCCGATGGAATCGGTTAGCCATGGTTTGAGAAAGAAAAAAAGGTGGGGAGGAGTGCCAAGCTTTATAAAAGAGCACAAAAGTGCCAATCTCTCTCTCAAAAACTTGCTTCATTTTTGTATGGAAGTTAGTAAGAACCCCATTGCTAGTCGTTGACAAAAGCAACCACCTCTCAAAACCAAGTTTTATCTCTCTGTTTTACAAATGAAAAGCTCAAGCACATGTTTAATCACTACTTCCCTCTGCGAAGGGCCTTTCTTTTACTTTTATGTTGAGTCTCCACCTTCTACCTTTATGCACCATTAAGAGAGCATAGTTGTCATTCTGAGTATAATGTCCATTGTCCCAAAGTTTTTCATTGATTGATTCATATTGTTGGTTTCACTTGTTCTCAAATTATTTGTATCTAGTCACCCTCTTAAACTTGAAGGTGTCCTATGCATTTATGTTTTGCTCTCCATGAAGGACAAGCTGAAAACCATTTGTATGTTTTTCCTTATGATTCGAACACACGTTTGACTTTCATTGTTTCATTTTCATGATCTTTTGTTTGTGTTCATTTACATGTTTACAACATGGTTGCTAAGTTCTTATTGTCAAGATTATATCTTTCATGCCCATGTTTTAAGTTCTTATGATCCCAGCTCACAAATGCTTACATATTTGATCAAGATTGTGTAGGTGCATGTCACCTCAAAAATTATTCTTTTGTTATCACTTACCTACTCGAGGACGAGTAGGAGTTAAGCTTGGGGATGCTGATACGTCTCCAACGTATCCATAATTTTTGATGCTCTATGCTTGTTTTTACACCATTTGCCTTGTGTTTCGTTACACTTCGTGGCATTTTTATGCCTTTTCCAGAACTAACCTATTAACGAGTTGCCACAGTGCCAGTTCCCTGTTTTCTACTGTTTTTGTGTTTCAGAAGTGATACACAGGAAATATTCTCGGAATTGGACGAAACAAGTTCCTGAAGTCTTATTTTACCCGGAAGCTTCCAGAGATCCGAAGGAGAGTAGGAGGGGGGCCGCCAGGGCCCCACACACAGGAGTGGCGCGGCCAGGGCCCTGTCCGTGCGAGCCTGGCGTGAGGGCGCCTGGCCCCACTCCTGACATTGCCCCTTCGCCTATAAGAAGCCTCGGGACGGAAAACCCTAGGGGATTCGGCAATTTTCCAAAAAGAGTTCCGCAGCTCCGCCGCCATCGCCGACAAATTTCGGGGGACAGAAGTCTCTGTTCCGGCACCCTGCCGGGATGGGAAGTGCCCCCAGAGCCATCTCCATCGGTCTCCATCGCCGTCTCCGCCGTCGCCATTGACCTCACCGCCATCTCTGTCAACCTTGCTGTCTCCTATGATGAGGAGGGAGTAGTTCATCCCCGGGGCTGAGGGCTCTACCGGTAGCTATGTGGTTCACATCTCTCTCCCATGATGTGATCTTTATATGATCGTGAGCTTTGTATCATGTTGAACAAGTAGATGTTATTATTCAGATATTATGTGTACTCTAGTGGTATTATTAAAGTAATCTATTTTTCCTGCCATGGTGTAATGGTGACAGTGCGTGCATCATGGTGGTACTTGGTCTAGGCTACGATTGTGATCTTTTATGGATTATGAGAATAATTATTACTATGATAGTATTGAAGTGATCTATTCCTCCTTTCATGGTGTAATGTTGACAGTGTGTGCACCGTGTTAGTACTTGGTCTAAGTTGCAATAATATCTATCTTGAGTTGTGCTTTGATTTGGATATCTCTATGAGTGGTGTTTGTCAAGTACTTGATGAACTTTAAGGGGTGCTTCTGTAGCCACTATGCAATGATTAGTGTTATTCAATAGAAGAGTAATTCAGAGTACCATAGTGAAGAGAAGTTGTTTATTTGTTCAATCATGTTATATTTGTTGGGAGTGTGTCCACTAGTGAAAGTATGATCCCTAGGCCTTGTTTCCAAGCTTTGTACATCGTTTACTTGCTGTTTTGTTACTTGTTTGCTCGCAGCAATATTTATTTCAGACCACATTTGCTACTTATAATCATCACTACTACTTGTATTTCACTACCGAACTAGTGCACCTATACATCTGACAAGTGTATTGGGTGTGTTGGGGACACAAGAGACTTTCTGTATCGTAATTGCAGGGTTGCTTGAGAGGGATAGCTTTGACCTCTTCCTCCCTGAGTTTGATAAACCTTGGGTGATCCACTTAAGGGAAACTTGCTGCTGCTCTACAAACCTCTGCACTTGGAGGCCCAACATTGTCTAGAAGAACAGAAGCGTGTGTAGACATCACTAGACCGCATGCACCAGCAGCAGAGCTACAAACAATACCATTGTCCTGGCCCTTTGCACAATGGGGCCTCGATATGGTGGGAAAGTTGCACAAATCCTGGCCAGGAGGGCATGTTTACATGCTAGTGGCAGTCGATAAATTTACCAAGTGGGTGGAAGCGGCCCCGGTAACAACTCAAGATTCGACAGCAGCAATCAACTTCATCAAGTCAATAGTATTCCATTTCGGTGTACCATATAGCATCATCACGGACAATGGGACAAACTTCACTTCAAAGGAATTCAAGAGTTATTGCGAAGGACTAGGAATCAAACTCAAATTTGCATCTGTGGTGCACCCGAAGACAAATGGGCAAGTCGAAAAAGCTAATGGCCTGATATGTAGTGGGATAAAAAAGAGGCTCTTAGCACCTCTCGAGAAAGCCAAGAGCGCTTGGGTAGATGAATTGCCCTCTGTTCTTTGGAGCCTAAGAACTACGCCTAACGCAGCAACTCAAGAAACTCCTTTCTTCCTGGTCCATGGCGCAGAAGCCGTGCTTCCAGTCGAAGTTACACACGAGGCTCCAAGAGTGACGGCATACGACGAAACAACATCAACAGAAGCATTGCAAGACGATGTCGATGCACTAGATGAAGCAAGAGATAAGGCATTAGAAAGAGCCACGCAGTATCAACAGAACCTACGAAACTACCACAGTAGTCGAGTTCGTCCATGATTCTTCGTGGTGGGAGACCTAGTTTTGTGACTCAGGCAAGACAGCCACTGCAAATTAGAGTCCCCTTGGGTGGGACCTTACATCGTCACAGAAGTGATACCAGGAGGAGCATATCGACTACAAGACAAGAAGACAGGAAAAGACGAGAGCAACCCGTGGAATGCAGAGCAGCTACGACATTTTTACGCGCAGAATAAATCTAGTGGTATCAGTAAACTCGAGTTAACCTTCTGAACCCAGAACATGAGGCCACCGGTCGGGTTCCTTGGGTTGAACTCGACAAAATTGTAAAAATATTTTTACTTCTCCGCTCGGAGGCTTCAACCCTCGGATCATACAAAAGGAACTTTTATCGCGACATGGAGATCTTTTTATATTACAAGGTGGTGCAGTCAACACGATATTCTTCAAAATAATTGGTTCGCAAAGAACCCGATATATATAAAGCATACCTCAGAACAATGATTTGTTTTCATGGTACTCATAAAAGCGTCAAAGCAGAGTATGAACATTCATTACATATAGCACGACAGCAAGGACATTATCAAAAGAATTTACATATAAAGTAGATCCTAATGAAAGTGGACTTCAGCCTCATACTCCTTCTGGCACTGGGTGCCGTCATAGATCTTCACGTCGAACTTCGATGTGCCGACATGGAAGTCGAAGGTCATGAAGAAACCTTGATGGATGTCGTGGTCTTCGGCAAACTGCGACCAGCCACCCTTCAAGTACTGCTCGCCGTCGCCATCATACCAAACCTCCACTTCGTATGGAGTCCCACTGCCAGATTGTTCATGGAGAACCACTTCTTGCAGTTCTCGCCCATCCATGAACTTGGTGAAATTCAGCGGCAGGCGCTGAATCTCGCGGCACTGCGCCATGGCAATGCAGAAGAAAGAAAAGATTCTGGGAGGAGCAGCAGGAGGAGGAGCGCTTGGACCTGGGGCAGCGCTAGTCACCTTGGGCTTGTTCTTACTACCAGGTGGTGGCCGGGACGACGTTTAACCGGAGCGGCCGATGACGATCCTGCGGCGGCCAGAGTTGTTTTGTTCTTGCTTCCACGAGGGCGGCCCCGACCTCGCGGCGCCACCGGAGAGCCAAGGTTCAAACGAGAACCATCTGCTTCAGCCATGTGGAAAAGTAAGAAGGCTAGAAACCCTAGATGAAGAGAGAAGATGATGCGGCGGAGGAGGAATCTGATTAGGGTTTTTTACCCTTGCCAAAGATGCTTTATTTATAGGCACGTATTATCGGGCCCCCGTGATAAGCAAGGCCCATAAAACGTATTTTACAAAGGAGTTAAATTCTGCACATAAGCAGACGATAAATACCAAAGGAGAAAAAAATAAGAAGGGGAGAGTGTGGTTGCACGATATGAAAAAACCTCGCCTTGGGCTCGGGGGCTTACTAACAGGAGAAGTTAAAAGAAAGAAGACGAAGTGAATTTTGAGCCTATGCTTGACTACAAGTATTCAAACATAGCCTCGGGGGCTACTCCCATCGGGAGCGCTAAGCGCGCACCCGATAAAAGATGAGATAACCAATAGTGAAGATGAAGAAAGCTTATCATATAAACTTTGACTATATAGTCGACAAAATGCTGAAAGATTACTCCCATCGGGAGGGAATTGGAAGAAGTTAATTTAAGTTTGAAATTCTTTGATTTTATTAGTCAAAACTTGGCTGCGACATAAGATTCTCGAGTTACGTTATCGCAACGAAACTCGAATGCCGTGATTTATCACGAAGGTAAGATCCCGGGATCCGTCCTGTGTGGCCTGGTATACGCATATGGATGCGCTCTGCTGGTATGTCTCCATATCTACGACGCAAAGAAAATCCCGGTGGACACATTGGGTACCCTGAGAATCACTGGGATTCATTCTTTATAAGTCCTAAATGCGGCAAAAGAGTGGATTTGACTGGTATCCCGAATTCAAGTCCAAGGGGATTGAATTTGAAGTAGGTGACAAGTATCTATTCCGGCAGTTAACTGACCTCTTGATCCGTCAGAGTCGTCAGGCTTGTTTATCAAAACCCCTTGCGAAAAATTATCATGAAAATAAGTCGAAAGACCAAGTCGAAGATTTGAAGATAAGAAGAAGTTGAAGAATTGATCAAGTCAAAGATTTAAAGATTAGAGATTCAACCCGAATTTGCAATTCTGGTGGAATCTCAGGGGCTACTGACAAGGGTATAGTTAGTAGAGCCCGTTAGTTGAGTACCCCTAAGGCCCGTATAGCTAGGCCCAATTGTAATGATAAGTCGAATACGAGTTCTTACTATATATCGATATTGTAATCTGTATCGGATCCTACCCGATCCTCGAGACCTGGCCACCTATATATAGGGGCCAGGAGGGGACGGTGTAGGCCAGATTGAAAGCAAGCCAGGTTGAACACCCAAGTTTACTTTCGAGACACACCTATTTTGACTAACTCTACCTTTGAGTTCATCCGACGCCCTATCTCCCCGATCCTAAGTCCTTCATCTAGGACATTTGTCGAGTTAACCCTCGTCACTTTGTTTCGGTTAACAAAGTCTATTAATTTTCGAATTTGTGATTTTTCAAGTTTTTTGACCTTTTTTTGAATATTTTAATTATTAAAAATTAATAATTAAATTATGTATAAAAATTATTTGGAATTCATTTATGCTTATTATTACTTAATCAATGTTGCTTAATCTGTGAATTTATTTGGAATTTAAAAAAATATTATTATATGTTTCCAAAGTGTATAGGTTAATAGAATTGGTAGCATACTATTATCAACAAGTCGCGAGCGTAGTCTTAGAAGCTAGTAAGGAAGGAATGGAGAAGTTAAGCGTGCTAAGGGTGGAGCAGTGTGAGGATGGGTGACCGACCGAAAAGTGAGGACCACAAGTACAGAATAGAGATGAGTATGGAGTGAGAGCCATAAGTATCTAATTTGATATGAGAATAGAGATGATTAGATAATAGAGAAATAAAGAAATAAAGAAAATATAGAAAATACAATTTTTTTTCCGAATGGACCTTTAGTCCCGGTCCGTGTTACGAACCGAGACCAAAGGTCCTCTAGCCGCAGCATATGCCCCGGGCCACGTGGAGGCCCATTGGTCCCGGTTCGTAAGCAACCGGGACTAAAGGCTGAAGCCTTTAGTCCCCCTTTGTTAGTCCTGGTTGCTACAACCGAGACTAATGGGCTTTACAAACCGGGATTGAAGGCCTTTTTTCCACCAGTGTCATAGTGGATAATATCATATACTAGTATCATGCATATGATACTAGTGTATAATACTATCTCTATAGTGGGTGGTACCATGTAGTAGTATCATGTTGTCATAATATTTATTAATTTTTAGAATCTCAATGCAAACTTGTATACAAGATATATTCAACATTAATCTTTCCTGTAATACGCGTTACGATATGGTATCTACCTATGATACTTTAATCATCTCTCTCCTTCTTAATTACATGCCACATCAGTATTTTTATGAACCTAAGTTGCATGATACTAGCTAAAATACTACCACTATGGCTATCCTTAGCGTTGAGGAGATGATTAGGAAGGTGTAGATCGACCTCCATCCCGACTCGGCCGGGTACCGAATTAAGATGAGTCGTCTCAGAGGCTATATATATGTACATATAGATCTTTCACAAATCACAATACCTCGGTTCCCAGTATTTTGGTTTCTGTTATGGCGTCGTGGTCTGACCTGCCGCCAGAGCTCCTAGGCCTCGCAATCGCCAAGAACCCTAACCCCGCCGACCGTGCCCGCGCACACGCCGTCTGTCGCACCGTCTGCTCTTCATGGCACTCCGCGGTGCGCCACCATCACGCTGGGGCACGCCAGCATCTGCCGTTGATCATGCTCGTCCGGAACAGCTACTTCCTGGACCCCTCGGACGGCTCCTCGCACCGCCTCTCTTCCTTCCCGGATGACGGCATCCTCATCGGCGGCTCCACCGACGGCTGGCTCATCCTCGGCCGCGGCCGCGAGTACATCCATGACCACGCTCGCAAGTACCACCTGGACGGCTACCTCTTGCACAACCCTTTCTCCCGCGCGTTCGTGCCGCTCACCGAGCTGGACGCCACCATGGGCAGCGCTTCGAGGATCCGCAAGTTCCTCATGCGGTCCACCCACGATGACTTGGTCGCCGTCCTTACCGACGACAGGAAACGTCCGCTTGTCCTAGTCCGGCCCGGGAAGGGTGCGTGGTCAGCCAAGCCGCATGCGGTTCCCCACATCAACACCATCGACCTCGCGTTTCTTGGGGACAAGCTCTACGGGATCACCAAGGCCGAGGACCTCATCTCACACGACCTCGCGTTGGATGACAATGGGACACCCATGGCTATCAACTACAAGCGTGTCATCATGCAACCTTTAGGTTATGATGATTATGACGCATGGACAGATGAAGATGACCAAAATGACAGGAAGGTAGGAGAGGAAAACGAGGATTTAGATGATTATGATGACGACAACGAGGAGGATGACGACGATGATGATGAGGATGGCGACGATGATGATGAGGATGGCGACGATGATGACGGCAACAATGACGATGGCACAACAAGGGAGGAAGACCCGAGTGAAGAGGATGACAGACCTATTCTAGGTCCCTACGACTATTCAAAAGACGATGAAACCAAGGAAGACATTATCACTATGAGGAACCTTGTCGAGTCACGTGGGGAGCTTCTCATGGTACGCCGACAACTACAAATGCGTAAACCGGCATTCACTCGCCAAGTGGATGTTTTCAAGGCGGACACCAAAAGTGGCGCGTGGGTGCCATTGCCAATTGAAAGAGGGCTAGGCGGAGGTCGGGCGCTCTTCATCGGCAGTAGCATAGGTTTCTCCAAATCAGTTTCTGCGCCCCATGGAGAGGTCGAGGAGGATACCATTTACTTTATCGACACGGGCGAAGTGTTCAACATGAAGTCCCAGACCTGTACGTTGCCACCGTGGTTGCGCACACCTCATAAAGGGATGACGTGGCTCTTCCCTCTGGAGCTGGTGCTTTAACATTCAGGCCTTGTTTACTTCTAGAGTATTTCAGGGGATGGGAGGGGATTATTTCGTATCCCGGAATTTCCCCGATAGGTTGTTTACTAGTCCGAATTTTGAGGGGATAATCCTGAAATATCCCTATAAATCCCCTCCACTCTAGTGTATTTTTGGCTAGATTAAAAACTCTCCATCATGGTAGAGTATTTTTAGGGAAGAGTATTTGAGGGGATTTGAGAGTATTGGGTGAACACCAAATCCTCACATATCCCCACATCTTTGGTGGTGAAAATACCGGAAAAGTAAACAAGGCCTCAATGGGCAGAATTCTGTGACAATCTATGAAAATATTGTACGAGAGTAACATATGGTTTTGAGTTTTCACCTTATGTGCAAGTAAATACAAATTCGTCTAGATCCAGCACGAGTTTCACAGTTTTTTTGTTACCGACCACTGTGATGTTGCACGACACAACTGCCACATGCGACTAGGTCGTGTGCGGCAGACTTCTGCGGGCCGCCTCCCAGTAGCGATGGTAATTAAGATCTGACGTGTGCATAGTTGTGATCCTCGGGTTTCGCTTCGTCCTTCATGTGGTTGCAGATTGTCTAGCCTGGGTCTTGCTTGTAGTTGATTGGAATGATATGTATTGTTTGTGTTGCAATCTCTCTCTGTGGTTGAACTATTTATCTTTACACCTCATCCATGTGATTCTGCATTGGTGGGACTTGCTGTGGCTAAAACCCATGCCCATCAACTTATTCCATTCTCTGACAGCAACTTATTGTATTTTAAGGTCCGTCTGGAACCCTGGGTTGATTTGCACCTATGAAGTTGATCTTGTTAGTGGTATGTGCATCAGTGCATATGCTCCTCTAGCTACAAGACAATGGTTGTGGAGATTGGATCAAAGGGTAGAGGTTTAATTAATTCATGCCCGTTCTTTAGATGATGTCATACTTCTTATACGCCGCAATATCTATCACCCTCGGAAATGGCCATAAAACCCCATTTTGGCACACCCCTTGGTTAGATGGGAAGAAGCCTATTGAGATTGCTCCGCTCATTTTCGCTAAATCCAAAAGGAAAAATTGGAAGGCAAACGATGCTTTGAAAAACAATGCTTGGGTTTCTAAGGTGGACTTGGGTGCGGATTTCTCCATGGAACATCTTACCCAATTCGTGGCACTTTGGTGCCTACTTCATACAGTGGACCTTAATGAAGATGTGGAGGATACAATCACTTGGAAGCTATAATGGATAATGGCCAATACTCGGCAAAATCGGCTTATGACTTGCAATTCTTGGGCTCAACTCTCTCACCCATGTACAAATCTATTTGGAAGGCTTGGGCCCCTCCAAAGTTCAAAACTTTTGCTTGGACGGCACTACAAAATAGGTTCTGGACGGCGGAGCATTTGGAAAAGAGGGGTGGTATAATTGTGGTCCTTGCCCTTTATGCAAACAATCCACGGCATCAGTGCATCATCTCTTTGTCCATTGCCGCTACACCGCTCGTCTTTAGCATAATATTAAGGCATGGATTGGCCTCTCGGAGATTCAACCATCGCAATGGCAAGGCCTCATAATCAAGAATTGGTGGAGGATCATCACGGACGATGGCCCTACTCCAAACCGCAAGGCCATGTCTTCCATCGCCCTACTCGTCTTGTCGGAAATTTGGAGTGAGCGCAACGCTAGGGTTTTTAGAAACAATTTTGCTCCGCCTTATATTGTCTTGGACAAGATTAGAAAAGAGGCCCGCTTGCGGGCTATCGCCGGGGCCAAGCAGGTTACTTAGTGCCGCGAGAGTAATTCATTGGGTTTTCATGTAACCGTTGCCGATCTCCTTCGGTTTGTAACAAACTCTTCTTAATTAAATGAATGGGGCAAAGCTTTTGCCCCGGTTAGTTAATTTATTGGTCTGTCGTCGCAACCTACTTGGAATTGTTGGTCAGAAGTTTGAGGATTTGAAGATGTCATGAACCCCATTTTGAAGGTGTCATAGAAGTAGAAGAAGTCTGCAATGCTTTTGTTTGGATATACTCTTCCTTTGAAGTTCGTTTCTTCAGTTTGATTTCATCCTGAAGCGCATTGATTGGTTCATTTGTACACTAAATGCTTGCAGGGTACTTACGGATGTCACTCTGATATGTCTTTGGTCGGAACGGTAGGCCCACAGCTGTTTCACACTTTATGCTATTCCAGTCGAGAGTTCATATATCTGACTAAAGTCTGGGGTTATATTTGGGCTGCTCATTGATTTGCAGTGATGGAGATTCTTGGTGCAGGGCTGTAGAGTTGGAATGTCTACCAAAACGTCGGCTAATGCGGTGGGGTGGGGTGGGGTGTGGGGGGGGGGGGGGGGGGGGGGGGGGGATTTTTGTGAAGCTTTGAGCCATCAACTACTGTTCCGACTTCTAATCCAAAAATCTTGAATCGTATTGCAGCTTACAGTTTCCACTTTCAACTTGCATTCGATGGCCTCATCTCTTTGGTACAGCTTGGAGTATTCAGCTGTGCGCACTTCTTGATCTTCTGATTAGTAATCCTAGAGCTTAATAATTGATCTTTGTCGCGTTCAGATTTTGTTTGGATGGTATCCGTTCTCAACCGTTTGTTTTTGTCTGACTCAACTTAGGAGATGTGAGTAGTCACTTAGAAGTCCGTTGTAAACTTTGTCACCATATTGTTTGTTTCTGGAAGTTGGGTTTCAGGCCAATTTGATTGTATCTTCAGATTTGTCAGTGCACTCAGCTGTGTTTTGTTTCTCTAGCAGTAAGTCGCTGAATTATCAGCTGATAGGAAGTAGAGATTGCATTGTACATGACCTCCTCTGAAGGCAGTAAAAGACTACAGTTTATATACTTGAATATTTTTTAGATAATGTCTGGATTTGCTGGTAATTTCGTTTTTCATGATCACAACTGGTTTGTCAACTTAAAAATGTTCCTGGTCAATTCTTTAGGCTCACTCACATCTACTCATTTTCTGGTATGCGCAGATAGTGAATGTCGATAAATACAGATCCACCTAATTAGCTGTCTCTTCACTTGTATAATAAAATGTGTTAATTAATTCAAAAATCCCTCCTGACTAGTTGGGTAATGTTCTTATGCAGATAGAGGTTAGGAATTACTTCTATATATATACTAAAACAAGGATTGGGCTTCTGAATTGGATGCTTGAACTGACCGTACTTTGCCGCGAACCTTCCTGTCTTCTCGATTAGTGTCATCTTTGCTGATATGATTTTCAGTTTGCTGGTTATTGAATTGATTTTTCAGAAATGATCTGGACTGCATCTTCTCGGTTTTCTGGAGAATTTCCTACTGCCAATTTAACCGTGGAATAATTAATTAGCAACACAACCTTGTGCATCCTATGATTCCTGGTGATTGCATACTTTCGTGTCAACAGTTGTCTTCTACCAGAAACTCAGAAATTGCTCTTTAATGTCGTTCTGATTCTTTCTTTGTACCCCTTGGTCTTAGAGAGTAAAACGTAACCTTTTGATGGCTAATTTATCAATTAATGGTAGTTTCCCTATGCCTAACTGTTGGTAAATTCGTTATTTTAACTTGAAGATTAAATGCATCATGCATGTACACCATTCAACCGTTGGTATATATTCTTTATTGCCTGCATGAATCTAGATATTCAGGTTCTTAAATCTACAACTTGATATTTTACGTTGAGAATGTTATAATTTGTTTGTTCCCCTATGTCTATTTTATGTGTTATGATTATGATCCATTGGTGTGTGTTTGCCTTTGATCGATCGAGGATTGTATGCTCAGCTGAATGTAGCTAATTTGTGTTTGTAGTAGTAGTTATGTAGTTTAACACTGCCTTTGCCGGTCTCAAGCCCGGATGAGAAAATGTGGAGGGAACTGCAGTAGTCTCTAGATATTTTGAATTTTACATTAGCGAATGAGATATTGAGATGACTTTTTTTTTAGAACGCGAATGAGATGAAGTTAACGTATGCTGAAGTTCGGAGTGCAACTGTTCATATTACTCTCTTGGTTATAATTGTGAAAGGTCAGATAATGTTGTAGCATATGTTTCAAACTTTGGACTGCATCCTTGCCGTGATGGGGTAAAACTGTCAAAATATAGGCAAGTGTATTGCACTTTGAGAGGACTATAACATCACTTTTCTTTCCGATTCCAAATGTAAAGACAACCAGTTAAGACACGAGGTATATCGATAAAAGTATTCTGGGTAGTATCAGTATTTTTTTTTAAATGGGGAAGCCCCAGCCTCAAAATCAGCATAGTGCAGGGCTCATGTAAGGACCAAGATGTACAAATCTCTGGAAATATAGAAGCAGTTTGTCCTTTTTGCTTCAATAATGGAAAATTGTACTCCCTCTGGTTCAACTTGTGGTTTTAGTTTAAACTAGCCAGGCGGCCCTCGCAAATGCGAGGGTATTCAATGTGATGAAAATGATTTTAGACATAAATTTATATTTATGAATGTAATTTTTATATCAGTATTGATGATATAATGCTAAATATATTATCATATACAGAAACATATTTTATCATCTTTAATTTATATTGTCTAAGGATAATAATGCCATTTCAAAAAGACCATACATATCATTGATAGTATATATCATGGGTCTGTTATATAATATAAGTACATATAATTGAACTTCAAAATTCACACAAAATCATAGTTTATTAGTTGGGATTAAATGCTAGGTTGACATTGGGTTTGTAGCTTGTTGTCGTATATGTAAAACTATAACTATGTACATATATGATATGGTGTAAGTACTAATTAGAGCGTATTTGGGAAAGCTGCGCATTCATGCGGTTAGTGTTTGTAGAGATTCTTATTTTCTATTTATTAGTTATTTTATCTTTAATGATCCTTAAGCTTTTAGGTTCACATTGGAAGACCCTACAAAACTTATAGGAACCATGAAGATTTTATTCCATGTGTGGAGTTGTTCATTAGCTTGTTATGATATCCTAGCCAACATGCAAACGTCTTAGTGTTTTTTTGGATATAGTTTTATTGATATTACATTTGATAAAGAAATATCTCTATCTCTACTACTTATAAAAGCAAGAACTTATTGGGATACATTTAATCACACCCGTCGAATGCTTGTGATCTAGCGGTTCAGATCTGTCCAATGTTGAGCAGCTCAACACAACTCGCACGACCAATTTGGAGTTTTTAACGAGCGGCTAATCGCTCTGATTAATGATCCAAAAATTTCTCTGTTTCATCAATTGCGCCTCCTGCCATGCTCGCATCTCATTCCCCTCCCTTCAAAGCCAAGCGGGACGGTTGTTGTTCCTCTCTTCTACCCGCGCTCACGTCATCCTCCTCCGGCGCTGTCTCCTCAGAAGAGGTTGAGGAGCTGCACGCTGCACGATGTTAGGGCTCAGGACGACACACATGTTATGCGGTTTTTGTCCGCGGTGGGGCGCAGGTCGATGCATGCGTCCAGACGGCGCCGCCATACGCTGTTGTCCTGCCTACGATGCCCTACCACCCGCGCCCGCCCTGCGCCGGCGCGGTGCCCTCGCTGTTGTGCCCTGCTCCGCACCTACAAAACCACGCCATGGGCAGTCCCACAGCATCGTTTGCATCGGCGCCTCCTTGCCAACCGCAGTTGACTCCCTACACCAGGTCGCCGCCCCGCGCCGTCATTGTTCACCACCGTATCATCGGGGCTGCCAGGGTCGGCAAGTCTCACCCGAGGACTTCGACAGCGTCCAGCTACTCCAGACCGCTAGATCGGCAAGTCCCAGAACGAGACTTCAACGATGCCCGGCTCCTCTCCATGGCCAGGTGCCTCAACTCTTCTTTTCAGTGCGTTATTCGTTGATGCAATTTCAGATATGGCCGGGCACTTCGTTCTGTCATGTTAATGTTAGTTACCTGACATAACTTCACGCAATTTGGTTTTCGGCTATTGGAAAATCTAGATGGAGTTTGAATTGTGGATCACTTCGCTTACTTAGCTACTTACTATATATGTATCTGCAACTTCATTGCCAACCGGCAAATCACATGCTCGATCCGCATCGCGTCGGCTTTATTTTATAAGTTTGCTTATATGCGGTACTACTAACACTAAATTCAGCAAGCATAGTTTTTACCACAGTTTGGCTTTGATATGCTCAAGGCAGAGGCGCTCCTTATTTGTTCTATGAATTTTATTCTTGTCTTCAGATGCTAGCATGATGAAGTCATGAAGTGGCAGTGCAGCCACTGGTAGGAAAAATCAGTACATTTGCATGTTTAGCACATGATGGAAATTAATTAGAAACTTATATTGTCCATTCAATTATTCATTATGAGATGATTATTTATATTTTCTTTAATCATGTACAGGTTACTTTGGCCGTTGTGGATGATTCTAAAGCTTCCCGCAAAAAAAGAAGATTCTAAAGCTTACTACATAAATATATGGTCAGATTCAAGAACAAGATTTGAAGGATCTATATAGAAAAAATAAGAGGCAGCATGACCACGCAGCTTACAAACTGTTGTTTCTATAGGCTGGGCTTCCAGAGGTGAAAACTTAGTTACGATTACGTATCTATTTATGTCTGTATATCATGCCTTTTTGTACAGCCTTTTATATTATGTGATTTGCCGATAACCAAAAGCTCATCCAATTAGTTTAAAGATATAGCTAATGAGGCCATTGTAGAAGGTGAATAAATTCCTGTGGTCGTCATTGTCATTTTACCATATATAATTTTTTTTTAAATGGAGCAGCCCTGGATTGCGCAGATCTCCTGCGGGTTCTCGAAAAAAGATATTCGGTTCATGCATGTTTTGCTCTATGTTTTCTTAAGACTTCTCTATTCTTTTGAATTAGTTTGTGATGATGAAGAAAACTTATTTTGCAATAATCATCATATTCTTTTGTATTATTCGGGTCTGGTAGTACCTTGTGGAACCAACTCATTGGGAGAAATTTTAGTACGGATAGTAAGCTTTTACAGCTCGGTGCTTCATGGAAGAAATATATGGTAAGCTCCCAAACATGATCTTGTATATATTACATTTTTGTGTCGATCAACTGGGTTCAAGGTTCGGATGGTAGCAAAGTATTACTCATCTTATACCTTGTAGATCATCATACATGGATTATTTTTGCCGGAGAAAGTTTATTTCCATGCTTTGCCTTAAAAGTTTAAATATATTTTAGAATATCTGTATAAGTTTGGCTAATCTTTTTACGTGCATGTGTGCAATGGATGTCAGGCTTCCCTCCTCTTTCACCTGCTGCCTCAATGACAATGTAACTGTTGTTTGTCGATTATTATGGACCCTAAGCATTGATCTCTACATAAATCTAATAGACATGTTCTTATTTTTAGAAACGTGCTTGGACAGTGTGTCATCTCCACCTTATGCTACAATGTTAGTTATGCATTCCTTGTTGAATAATCTATCCATGTGGGATACTTGTGCACATGAAGATCTTTGATGTTGATTTATCAGTTTGGAAAGACATGAATCAATCATATTGGTTCATACTTCCAAAGAAAATACCTACCTATGTAGATATACATTGTATATATTTATTTTGCTTGAAGATATATATCATGTTCGTTTGTTGTATCAAAACTTCAGGGCCGGGCTTTATGTTTCCTTATTTTGCTAAACAAATACATATTAAGTGACACCATTTTAATTATGAATTTGTTCAAGAAATATGCGTTGCACGTGCATGCTTACTAGTTTATTATAAGTGTCGAATATGCACATTTTGAGCAAAACCTTTTAGAAAAATAGACAGATATGTTTTCAAGATGTTTTCCATGTTCATATTACCAGTGCACTCACAACATCATATGTATTAATTTGCGCAAGACGTTTTCTTGCACATGTAGCATGTTAAGATAGTTCCAACTTTTTTTCTTGCTGATGTCATATGTGCAATATACTCAGTCCTTATAGAATTCATTTTTTTCTTAACCAACCACTTATTGACCGCTTTTAGCCATCATAAACTCTGCAGGTCTCACAATGGATTTCTGCATGCATTGGCTACTCTCTTTTGTACTCTCCCGAACTTCTTTCACAATATTTGCATAATACCTTTTAATACACCTAAGGAAATCATATATGTTAGTACATTTGAGCCATGTTCATATACATCTATTGCATTATTGGATATTACGTGTTGCCCTCAAGCATAGTTACCATGCATTATTTGTGAGTCTATGTTTTCAAAGTACCGTTAAATTATGCATTCAATATATTAGCTCTATGATGCTAATGCTACGGTGTTTGTGTGTCACTTGATTGCCACAAAAAATTATAGTATTTTAATTAACACTAAATGCTTTATGCGTCACTTTTTCTGCTAAGACTATTATTATTTGGTTTATTTCATCAATATGTTACTGTTGATATACCATTATGAATCTAGAATTGATATACCAATGTGAATCTAAAATTGATATGCCACTATTTACATAGAATTTTCATTTTGAGATAATATAATTGGAGCCTTGTAAAATCATTTAGTGTGGTGCATTCGATCAGTATGGATTGTGTGAATATAAAAACTAATTGTATTTGTGTGCTTGCGGCTTGTCGTACAAAACCGTAGGCTTTGACTAAAATCTATGATTTATATTTAATTATTTTCTCCTAATCCACATCCTCTCATGTTAATTTTCCCATCAATAATATTTTATTTTTTTGCACCAAAAAATAAATCTTAACGCACAAATCGCGTGTACTTGATTTTTTTTTACATTTTTTGCTATTTTTACCACCTCACGGGTTTGTCATTTCAGATAGCATGTGGGTCTATCCTGACATGAACATATATTTAGTATGCACCGGTGTACATATGAAATGGAATTTTCACATTGCTATATTTTATGTAACGCTAAGATCTATTAAATCCTAACCATTAGCAGTAAAATCGCCGGTATATCTTTTACTTAAAATTTTACTACTTTTAGTTTTTTTATCAGCTCTACATTGGTCGAATTGCATATTTTCTTTTATACTCAGGGCAATCTCATGTCCCAAATATATTAAAATGTATTTACTTTAGTTTCATGAAAAGTTGACTACTTATGCATATTACTTGGTAATATCTCTAAAAATTAATCATTTTTTCATAGCACCTTAGCATTAGTCTTTAATACACTTGTTTATCCGCTTAGTGTTGTGTCTACAAATGCTTGCAAGTCTATTCATTTACGCTGATGCATTTATTGTTTGGTCTACCATCTTAAAATTGGTCAAATTATATTCCCTCTATCTCGTTGTAGTATATGCCATGCACATACTTCTAAGTCATCAATTTGACAATTAGAAAGTATTACATTTAATGTTTTCAATATTATAGGGTTTTAATATATATTTTATATTATATTTATCAAATAGAGAATATAAGTATACACGTAGAATCTATACGGCGCAACCGAGAGCGTAATTTTTTTTGCCCGGTTTTTGTGTCTGCACCAATATTGTGTCTTAATCAAGCAAATAAGCAGCTAAGTAGAATGTAGACGACCGATCACCAATTAGCAGCTACAATTAATTCTTACATGTATATACTATATTTTTTAATCCTTTCTAAAGTTTTATAAAAACACGCTTCTTTCATTGCTGTATGTACGGACGTGGGGTGTCTTGGGTGTTTTAACTCTTTCATGGGCAGGGTTAGCTAACTCTTCTTTTTTCTTTTGGAACACACGACAAGCTAGCCAGTGTCCTAATATGTTACGGCTTGTGTTTTTTTGTTAGCACGTGAAGCTAGCCACTGTCCTAGTATGTTACGGCTTGTGTTTTTTCTTTGTTAGCACGTGACAGCGTGACAGCGGCACGTACGTGACCGAGAAATATATGGTATGCACGGTGTAGATGTGACTTAGACTTGTCACGTGTTAATATTTTACGTAACACTCGGATCTATTTAATCTTGACCATTAGCTATAAATCAACAGTATATTTTTTTGTAGTCTATGTGGATTTATAATAGTATATGCGTGCATGCATATTT
The DNA here is from genome assembly GCA_007115705.1 of Dactylis glomerata. Taxonomy (NCBI): domain Eukaryota; kingdom Viridiplantae; phylum Streptophyta; class Magnoliopsida; order Poales; family Poaceae; genus Dactylis; species Dactylis glomerata. The sequence goes on from QXEO01000450.1 coordinate 5,116,599, forward strand.
TACGCCTAAACTTTGTGTCATATACTAGCTTGCTTGCGTGCACTTCTTTATTTCTTTTTTTTGAAAGGTGAAAGCAGTGGGAGGAGCCCACTGCAATTTTTATAAGATTATAGGCAAGTCTGATTACAGGAGAATGTACAAACAGAAAATAAACTTCTAATTAAGAAAGAAAACCAAAAAGCTAATCTACACTTGAGACTGCAGCCATTCTTTGAAAGATTGAACATATTTCTTCTTCATTCTGTGAGCAACCATTCTCAATTCCTGAATGAAGAAACCCTTCCAATTTCTGAAATTTGGCATTTGGTTGTTGAAAATCTTATTATTCCTCATCATCCAGATACTCCAAGCAGCTAGAATAACTATTTCAGATGAGAATGGCACTTTTAGCTTTGCTTTCACATCAGCAAAAGCTTCTAGAACTGACAAATTTCTTTCTCTTGTTGGACAGATAAAATCCCAGCATTCTTGTGAGAAGGAACAGTTCCAGAACAAGTGCACCAGAGTTTCTTCATGATTACCTTGGCAAATTTCACATAAGTAAGAGGGAATCTGAAAATTCTTTCTGCCCAAAAGATTCCTGGTATTTAGTCTGTCAAGAAGAAGTAGCCAAAAGAACAACTTATGGTGAGACCTACAAGAGGATTTCCAAGTCCAGGCAAAATGTGGTGGGGTGGGTTGATGCCCACATAAAACTTTGTATGCCTTACTGCACATAAAATTTTGACTACCCCAAATATAGCTCCACGAGTCAATATTCCCCTGAGCAATTGTTATGACAGCTGAGTTGCATATCTCTTCAAAAGCAACAAATTCTGAATGAGCCTCCTGAGATAGGGGAAGATGAAAGAGATCTTCTAGAAATTCTGCATTTGCAACATCATACACTGTTGACCTTGTATTTTTAGCAAAAGACAGGAGATGAGGTAGCCTTTGGTGCAGGCATTGTTCCCCCCAAAGGTCAGTCCAAAAGTTGACTGATTTACCATCACCCAAGTTACACCTTGCCATTCCTTTATAATAGTCAATGAGTTTGATATGGGATTTCCACCAGAAGGATCCAATCAACTGTTCAGGAACTGAGCCATCATTGTAGTATGAGTTCCAAATTAAATTTACCCAAGGAATGTCATGTCTGTTATAAAATTTGTGAAGATTCTTTAAAAGCAATGCTTTGTTTCAGATTGTTAAGTTAAGTACTCCCAATCCTCCTTGCTCTTTTGGTCGACAAATTTTGCTCCAAGCCACCAGAGCTGAACCTTTTGCCTGTACATCAGTTGCCTTCTTTCTCCAAAGACAGTGTCTCATGAATTTGACCACTTGCTCTTTAATACTAACCAGAACATCAAAACAGCTCATATAGGAGATAGGCAAAGATGCCAGAACAGAATTTACCATCTGGAGTTTCCCCCCCATAATTAAGGAAATCAGCAATGCCACACAACCTTTTTTCCACTCTAACAACCAAAGGGATGAAATGTTCAAGAGAAGGCTTTGTAATTCCCAGGGGCAGTCCTAGGTAGGTAAAGGGGAAGCTACCTTTTTGGCAATTTACTGTGCTTGCAAAATGAGAGAGTCTTGCAGCATCCATGTTTATTGGGGTCATACAAGATTTACTATAGTTGACTTTCAATCCAGTTGATTCAGCAAATGTGTGGAGCAGAGATTTTAGGCAAATAAGTTCATTTGCATCAGCCGTCATTATAACCAAAGTGTCATCTGCATATTGAATTATTGGAAAATCTGGGCAAGCATGGCATGGAATAGGAGGAGAAACCAGCCCCTGTGACATTGCCTTGTTCATTATTGACTGTAGAAGATCTGCTGCAAGAACAAAAAGGAGTGGGGATAGAGGATCCCCTTGCCTCACCCCTCTTTTGCAATAGAACTTCTTCCCTGGTACTCCATTTAACAGAATAGCAGATGTCCCTGAGCTTAAGATCATACTGACCCAATTGATCCATTTCTCTCCAAAGCCTCTTGCTTTTAATATTTCAATTATAGTGCAATGCTCTATCTTGTCAAAAGCTTTCTCAAAGTCAAGTTTAAAAACCAAAATTTCCTCTTTTGATTTATGACACTGATAGAGATATTCCAATGCCCAGCCAAGATAGTCTTGAATTGATCTGCTTTTTAGGAAACCATATTGGTTTTTGTGAACCAATTTTAGAATAATTTTCTGGAGTCTGTTTGCCAAGAGCTTTGTTATAATCTTCAATACACTGTTTAACAAAGATATAGGCCTAAAATCATTTGGAGTAGAAGGATTATCCACTTTAGGAATCAAGGTGATGAATGAATAATTTATACTCTCAAGATTTACAGAACCATTATAAAAATCTCTGATCAAGATCTTGATATCCTCTCCAATTATACTCCAACAATTTTTTATGAATTCATTATTGAAACCATCTGGCCCAGGAGACTTTTCATTAGGGAGTTCTTTAACCACATCCTCAATTTCCTTGTCAGAGAAAGGAATTTCAAGCTCATTTTTGGAATCCTCATCCATACTTTCACCAAATAACTCTGTCAAGTTGAAATGCATTTCTGGCTTGTCACAAGATCCCATTCTGTCTTTGAAAGCATTCCAAAGAATGGATGCTTTCCCATCATGATCAGAAATTTCAGCCAACTCTTGATTTTTGAGCATTGAGATATGGTTATGTCTGTAATTGATGGTTGCTCTGGTGTGAAAGAATCTGGTATTTTCATCTCCCAATTTGACCCATCTTATTTTTCCCCTTTGTTTCCAATAAGTTTTTTGATTCTGCAGCAGAGTAATCACAAGATCTTTGAGTAAATCCCTCAAATTCCATTCCTGTAGAGTCAAAGTTCTCATTTCCTCAATTTGATCCAAAAGCTCAATTACTTTGTTGATCCTCTCAATCTGCTGCTTTAAGCAAGGTAAATTTTTAGACCAAATCTTGAGGTCTCTTCTCAGATTCTTCAGTTTTGCATTTATTTTTTTAGCACTATCCGAGTAGCCAACTGGAATATTCCAAATGTTCTGGACAATTTGTTTGAATTCACTATGTTGCAGCCAGTAATTTTCAAATCTAAATAGTTGAGCTTTTGGAATCTTAGTACCAATAGAAATCACACATGGCACATGATCTGATGTTGGTCTTGATAAAGGGAACACAACAGTTGAAGGATAAGAGAGTGTCCAAGAACTGGAAGTAAAAAACCAATCCAGTCTTTCCAGAAGGGGATCTTGCTGCATATTGCTCCAGGTGAACTTCCTACCTTTGAGGGGCAATTCCACTAGACCAAGAGAGCTTATTGCATCATTGAAAAGGAGCATATCATTGATATCCCCACCAGGCTTATTTCTATCAGATGGTTTTCTAGTGAAGTTGAAATCACCAAGTACAATCCAATCCATGTCATCAGGCATGTCAATATTTGAGAACCAATTCAGAAATAAGGCCTTTTTCTCAGACTGACAGGGACCATAAATATTTGTCAATATCCATGAATCATTGGAAAGTAAGCTCTTAAAGTTTATTGACAGAGAGAATTCATTTTGAAATGCAACTTCCCCAGAGAATAATCTTCCATTCCAGATTACAACAATTCCTCCAGAAGCACCCACAGAAGGCAAATATTCAAACTTATTAAATTTCTTTGGGCAAATTTTCCTGATGTAATCTGAATCAAAAAATTCTCTTTTTGTTTCTTGGAGGCAGACAATATCACAACCAAACTCATCAATTTTGTTGGAAAGAGCAAGCCATTTTTTCTCAGAGTTAATTCCTCTGAGGTTCCAGTTCAAAATTTTCCATAATCTGTGCTTATCCATAGAAAACTATTTGATGGAGGAAAATTATATAAATGCAAAAGAGGAGGATTGCACTCATAATCATACACAAAGGCCAAGCAACAAACCACAATCACATTCCACTCATAGCAGACATAGGAAAGTAACTGGTTCAACCGTAGCACTGACATCATTATCATATTCAACATATTATAATTATTACAAGCTGGGAGATTCAAAGGAGAGCTCCTATCAAAAGTCATTAGATTGCACATCATTTGAACTGAGCGTATGTCTTCTTCTTGCTCTGCTGGGAATTTCCCTCAGCAGCTATGTCAGTCTTGTCTTTTCCAAGAGAAGAGCTTGCAACCTTGTCTCCCTTCTCTTTTATGCTTGCTTTCTTCTGGACAGCAATCAGTTTCCCTTTTCCAAGAAGCTTTGATTTCTTCATGAGCTTGCTGTCAATGCCATCCTCAGCCACCTTACAGAAAGAGACAGCAAGATTTTTAACAATTCTGTTTTGCAATTGAGGAGGAGCAGCATTACATGTAAGACAGTTATTATCTTGACAATTTGTGTGACTTTTGAAACCTCCATTTAATTCCACAATTCTTGGACTCCTTCTTACCTCAGTTTCCACTAGAGGCACTTTGGATTTCCTTTTCCTTATTGGAGCAGCAGGAGTCTCCATGCACATCTCCTCCTCAGATATTTCAGATAGCTTGCAGGAAGGAGCCAGCTGTGCAACACATTTATCAGGCACAAAGAAAGAAATAATGCTCTCATTTTCAATTGGCTCTTTAATGCACTCCCAGAGAGGGGAATTCAGAAAATTTACTGCCCAATCAAATTTCTCTGGAGTCATGAGCATAAGGGTGATGAAATTAAACCAACTTACAGGGATATGAAATAAATTCCCCTTGCTTTCCTCTGAAGAGCTGATGTGTGGTGCAAAGTATTTTTCCCAGATTTCCATGCCTTCTTGAGAGAAGCAATGAGAAACAGAATTTTCAACTGGGTAAAAGTGAGTTCTAGCAAAGCCAATCTGCAGGTGAGCTTCATTTGGATTCATCATATTGATGTCATCTAGCATAAACATATTTCCCATGGAGTTTTCTGAACCAGAATCACCTTCTTCATCATGATAAGCCTCAATTAGATTCTGAAGACCAGCTCCTAGCCCAATGTTACCAGCAGGTTGCTGGACCTCCATCTGAGCAGAATCAGAACCCTGGGCAGCAGGGTTATTTACTGAATTTGCACCTTCAGAGCTGGTAACAGTAATATCACTGCTAAGTAATTGAGCAGGATAGAGATGATTCATTTGCAATTCTTCAGCTTCCACAGCATCCAGCAAGTTGTTCAGTGCCAGGTTCTGATTTGCATCAAGTTCCATTGGTTGTGCAATATTAGCAGCATCATTGCCCATTGCCCAATGATCCCAGCCTCCAACATCATCTAAGTCATCTTGCTCTGCAACAGCTGGCAGAGGGTTTTGAGGGAGCTGAGGGTTTAAAGGCTGAAGGTTTGGCAGAGGATGAGGGTCTTCACCATCTCCTGGAAGTGGGTCCTCATCTGCTGGCCCACCACCTAACAAAGACTCTTGCAATATTTCAACAGAGAAAGTCCATGATTCTGACTCTGCAGCATCTCCTTCAGAAAACCTAATACTCTTTGGAATTTCCACCAATTCAGTTACCCTGACCTTGGCTAAAATCCTCCCTTTATTTCCAAGATCTTTCTCCCATATAAGCACCTTGCCAATGTCAGAAAAAGCTGCATTGATATCTTCAGTAAACCAATGATCAAGAGGAGGGCCAACAAGAAGTAGCCAGCATTCTCTGTTAAAATAAGTTCTCCTCCAATTTGGACCTTCATTATGCTTAGTGAAAGTCACATGAACATCATTGAAAGGAATTGGGCTTTCCCTGACCAATCTGTCCCTATCTCTGACATGATTGAATTGGACATAAGTAGAACCAAAAGGGCAGGGCTGGATATCTCTGAAACCCACCCTCGCCTCATTCACCAAGAAATCTTGCATAACTTCATCAATGTTCTCAAACGGGATCTGACCTGGAGGAACTGGAGAAATGGTAGCAATCGCCATATCTTCATGCGCCTTCGGTCGCCTGGAAACAACCACCCTCTTCACCCCATTTCGGCCAGGAACATTCAGAAGTTGAAATCCACGAGGAACAAATGGCCTGGGGTCGATGGGGATGTTTGCCATGGCCAAAGCAGAATCTCCGACCGGCGTCAACGCAATCGCCGGCAGAGTTCCAGGGAGAACAGTGTCTTGCGTAGTGAATGGAGAAGCCGAGGAGACAAGGGATTCTTTTGCTGTCGAAAATAACGGGGCGAAATCTTTAAAGCTTGAAACTTCCCTAGTTTGGATGATCGGCCCATGGGCCTTAAACCAATTTTGGTAGCTTTTGTCCGGCCAATCTTTAATTGGAAAAGAAGAATATTTCATATAGGGTAGGAGACCGGGCAGATTAATTTCTCTTGATTGCTGAATGGCCATAGAATTAACTTTGGAGGATTTACCGTTGACAACCTTTTCAGCATAAGTAGGGCCATTAATTGGTCGGTAGACCAGTTTCCTACCATTAGTGGCCTGATTAATATTGCCATTAGGGAATTTAATACGGCTGAAAACTGATTTGCCATTCAACTTTGAATTTTCGGCAGGAAAAGAAAGCCTTTTGAACACAGATTCTTTTCTGTGATTTTTCCCTTTGACCTGAATCCATTCTTTATCTTGCTCAACATAATATTTTGCTTCCTCAAATTTCCAATTTGGGCCTCCTTGTCCCCATAAATTAATGTAAAATTCAAAATCATTTTCAGTAAACTTCCTCAAATTATAAATTTGGAAACCTACTGCCATGGAAGCAACTGAGAATTGAAAAGTTCTATCTCTTAGAAATCTTACTCGGAATAAGGAAGCTGATCCACCAAAACATGATTGAAGAACAATTCCAACCGTATGAATATCCAATTTGAATTTTGATCTGCCAAAAGATATTACCAGAATGAATTCCCTTTTTCTAAACCCATTTGAGAAGTTGACTGATACTCCAAACTTTCTTCGAATGCTATCTTCAAATTCAATGCCTTTGGAAAAGTTCAAACTAGGAGCCAGATCCTTATTGGAGACAAGCACTTTTGTAGCAATCTGAGAAGAAGGAACATCCATAGTCATGACAGGTTCACCAACTAGAACTTTGAGCACAGTCATTTCAATGATGCAACCAGGAGAGATATTCTCATTTTCCAAAAGATATCTTGCATCAATAATCACTTCATCTGAATCCAGTAAAATCATGCGCTTTGCTTGTGAACGAAGAAGAAGCCAACACTCTCTCTGGCTAGAATCTTTTGCAAAACCCAACGGAGAACAGAGAGCTTTCCATCTAAGAGGGCCACGATTTGCATTTGGAGATCTAACCAGAGAATCAGAACTAGAAGGACAATTGACACACACCAAATGAAAGGGAAATTGAATCACCAAACCAGCACGCAAATTCTCATCTTGTTCAAGTGTCTTGCCTTCTAGAGGAAAACCATCCGAGTTGAAGAGAACTAACCATGCTTTGTTGGACCAGAGCTTCACCAAACCTTCCAAGAACTTACCATCCTCTTTGGCACCAGTGTAAGTCACTTTCCAGCTGCAATCTAGAGAAGCCATGTCGACGGGGGGCTGCTAGGTGGAAGAAGAGTGGCCGGCGACTAGACTACGGTGAGGAGGTGGAGAGGAGAGGTGGAGAGGAGAGAGCCATTCTTTGACCTGGGCACCGGTACACACACAAACAACTTGCAGGTATCAAGTTTTTCGCTGAATTTTCTTACAACAATAGCTACTTCTTTATTTCTTTGAACTACTTTTTTTAATTTGAAACGGATACAACACCAGATCACCACGTCTCAATCCCATATCGTGTAGTTATTTTTTATATAGGTATGTTATCTTCTTTTGAATGGAGATGTACAAGTATTACGTCATAGTACAAAACTATTTTGTAGGATTTTTTTCCTTAACGTAACATGAGACGTGGCAACGTGAGACTTTAAGTGTAACAGGTAGCTCACATTTGTTACGTAAATTTAATGTTTCTGAGTTTAAATCTTAGCCATTAATTTTAGATCTAACCATCAAAATAATTAAGATGATGTGGATTAACATGGTGGCTCTATTTTATAACCCCGTATTGTGCTTTTAGTATATACTAGCATCGTGGCCCTGGCAAATGCGAGGGCATATGACCAAATATATAACATATAAATATATTATAAAATTTGAGTATATATTATTCATGGTTTGAGCCTACATTCCCAACTGTGGATCAATGCATGTTGCCAAACTGGTATCCTAACATATGTGCCTCTTTTTGTCTATGTATAACTATATGAAAATATGTTTCCTATTAGTCCATATGTTCAAAAGTTGTTGAAGTCGTACGTTTGGTTCCAAGTCAAAGTATCTTAAGTTTATAGGAAAAATATATCAACATCTGCCTCGCCAATTTACTTCGATAGATTCATAATATAATATACTTTTACATTATATAGATTTGGTGTGATACATATTTTCATATTTTTACACAATTTCAGTCAAACAAAAAATAGTTGACTTAATTAGGACAAACCTAGAACTTCAATTATTTTGGGATGAAGGGAGTAACTATTTTGATACACATATCGAAAAGATGTACTGATATGTTTGATGTATTTACATCACGTTAGGTATAGGCAGATCCATAAAGATAATGAGAGACTGATTCTCGAACGACCTAGAACTCATTTAATTTTTGCTCTGTACAAACCAAACATGAATCACGACTTAAATCCATCCGCCAAGAACATTCTTGAAATCTCATTGCAAATCATAGAGTGCACTAATACCAAAGCAAATCCAATAGCTCTAAAGTCAATCGAAAACTAACTTAATGGATCGAGAATTAGCAAAACTGATAGAAATAAGCAATCTACGAAAGCAACATAGTGACCATATATGTTTTTGTAAGAAATTAATTTATGCTAGGATATCAAAAGCTCCATATTTGTTCTAAATCATGGGTTTGATTTTGCGAGATTTCATATAAAGAACTAACTCTTGATGCTATCCAAATGTTTATATGCTAACGCCACACAATACTATATACATTTATTCATATTTGTACTCAAGCAAAGAAACGCTTTATTTAACAAAATTCTTTGTATAATCCTATGTGTACGTATGTAGACAAAGAGTTCATAAATTACTTGCTTGGTCAAAAAACTGTGAACACCATCAAATTATCAGTACGTGGCTGACCTTGTTCTTGTTAGCTAGGGCCTTTAGGGGTACCATCGATTCAAATTTGCTCATGTATATGCATGCGTGTACCCTGCAGCCAATATATCAATTCAAATGCTGGCCCTCTTGGTGCATGCATGGAGCCGCATGTCTATACCTTTGATCCTAATTATCTGCTCAGCCGATGCAGGTTAAATAATCATGTAAGATTGGAAAAGGTATCTATTCATGATGCCTTTGGCCCTTGGCGCTACCCGGCTAGCTGAAATCTCAGGCGAGAATACATATATAATCTTTGGCATGCACGTCCATTGAAACGTCTTGGTGCACTATAATTATTTGTTTATTAAAAAAAAGGCTTCGTGAGCCGCTTTGAAGACGTGATTGAGATGGACTCCATCTAACTAAACGCTATGTGATTTAAAGTTGGCAATTTTTCTTTGACACGCATACGTGTGCGTTTTGTGTACGTGTCAAACATGTACTTCACAACAAAGTTACGCTATTCTTGTTAAATCTTAACCGTAAATTATAGATCTAACTGCTAGAATAATTCTGTTGATGTGGATTAACGTGGTGTCTCTATTTTAGGACCCCTGTATTGTGTTTTTAGTATATAATAGATAGACTAGACTAGATACTAGATAGACTAGACTAGATTTGAACTAAATTATGGCAAGTATTTTGGACCGAAGGGAATATAAGGGTGTGTTTGGTAGGTCGGCCGAACCCAGCCATTCTCTGCTCAACCAAGATTTCTGATGATTTGGCTGTTTGGTAGACCGGCCCAGCCGAAGTGGGCACTGCCCATATCACCCGAATAATGCCTCTGAGCCCTGCCCGGTTGAGAAGCTCGATTCGAGCTTCACAACTCGGCAGGGCCGGACTCAGCCGAATTCTGCCCCGCGCCCCCGCGCCCCCACCCCACGCCCGCAGGGGTCTCAACCCCCAACCCTCATTTGCCCCAAATCAACTCTCTTCCACTTTTATCTCTCCTGGGCACCACGCCGGATCCCGAGCTCCGCCGCCGCATCCCGACGCCGGCTTCCTCCCTCCGACGCCGCCCGCCGCTTCGCGCCAGGGCCAGCCGCCGCCTCAAGCCAGGGCCAGCCGCTGCCTCGTGCCAGGGCCAGCCGCCGCCCGCGCCGACCACCTGCACAGGCTAGCCGACGCCGCCTCGTGCCACGGCCGCCACCTCGCGCCACGGCCGCCAGGGCCAGCTGCCGCCAGGGCCAGCCGCGCGCTAGGTCCAGCCGCCGCCAGGACCTCGACTGCGACCTGGACAGCCGCAGCGACCTGGACAAGCACGAGCACGACCAGCGCAGCGACCTGGACAGCCACGACCAGGGCCAGCGCAGTGACCTAGGCGGCCGCGCGACCTCGTCTGGCCGGAGGCCGTCTCGCCCCGGAGGTCAACTCGCCGGAGCTCGTCTCGCCGGAGGCCAACTCGCCGGAGTTCATCTTGCAGGGACCCGATTGCATTTTCCAGGGACTTGATTGCTTTTTTTAGGGACTCGATTGCTTTTGTTTTGTATATAAGGACCCGATTGCTTTTCATTTTTATATTGAAGGGTCTTTATATAAATTTTGGACCTACTCAGCATCTCTCAGCATGTACAAGCTACCAAACAACTGCCTCACTGAGAATATCTCAACTAAGACGGGCTACCAAACACGGCAAAAATCTCGATCCAGCTTGGCTAGAGTGAGCTTGTATGAAGGCGAATAGCTATTCTCGGTAGAGCCGGGCTACCAAACACACCCTAAGTTCTGCTGATGAATGCTGCCAGTTCGGTGAAAAGTTCCAATAAGTATGGTTGACGTTGTTTCTACGTCAGATACTGTACTCTTAGATACATACATAAAAGACAACCAGTTTTGCCTCTTCCCTAGTTCTCCACGTCATACTTTTTTAGAACGAAGGCACGAATGCTCGACTTTGAATTAACAAAGCCCCCAACGACCAGATTGATACAAGGTGCTGATCAAAAACAGCTTACAACGCAACGCCCACAACAACACCAAAGAAAGGAAAATGAGGCGCAGATTGTCGTCGACGATGTGCTCTTTAAACGGACTCCAGGAAGCGGTGAAGAACATGTGGAGTCACGGTGCAGAAACGAACACGTGAACAGGGGGTGGAGCAGCTCCGGACCTCCTATATCGCTGAAGAGAGCACACTGCTCTCTCGTCCTGGGTCGGAGGACGCCGCACCGTCAGCCAGTATAGCTGCTCTCACTAGAGCTGGGAAGGACGCTGCACAGCACACACTGCCGACGGTTGCCTCGCCACCAGGATCACACCTGCCACATCGCATAGCACAAGAGGAACCAGAAGAAAAGAAGAAGCTTGGGCCCGATTGTTGATGAAGAACAACTGTGAAAAGCGGGCAGACAGCAGAACCAGGATCACGGCCAGCCACCACCGAGGAGAGAACATGGGCGTTCACTGTCAGCTACTGTCACCGGGAAGGGGAACACTTCCCCTTCCGCCCAGGCTCGAGGACGCCGTCCCTGCCGGAGAGCAGCAACCAGACGACAGCAAGCACCCCATAATACGCCGGGCCTACCGGAACCGAGCACCACCGCCGCCACACCAGCCACGCCATCGCCAGCCATCAGCCCTCCATGTCAAGCTCGCCCGATACCCGAGCTACTAGACGACGCCCTCAATAGGGATGCGACACCCATGGTGCCGCCGCCACCAAATCCAAAGATTTGGGTTTTCACCCTGGAGCCTAGGGCGGGGGTGGATAGGAGGGATCTCGACGGCGCCTCAAGAAGGAAAAGTGGCGCCCTGCGGGCGTCACCGCCGTCATGGTCGGACCCGCCGACCAAGGGTTTCCCCCGAGCCCTTCCACACCACCAGCAACCCGTCTTCACCAGCCCCGGTGGCAACACCAGTACCGGATCCGGCGGGAAGGAGCTAGACAGAGAGAGGAGGAGAGCTGACCTTCTGATCTGGAGGAAGAGCCGATGACACCGCCCTCCCACCACAGTCGACGCCCACCGTCGCCTTGCCACCCACGTGACCAAGACGCCGGCTAGCACCACGACCGCCACCTGCCGCAGGTCGACGGCGCCTCTCCAGCCAGGGCCGTCGCCCTGGATCCAAGGTCAGCCCCCGTTCCCCCATCCGATGACTTCCCTCCTAGCCGCCGAACGGGGAGACGAGGGGCACTAAATCCATGCCGCCCCATTCACCGGCGGCGCCAGCTTTGCCCGGCGGCGACCTCGGGGGGCGGCAAGGAGAGGAAGCAGGAGAGGAGGGGAGGGGGGCGGGGCGGCTAGGGTTTCGCCCCTCGGTCGCCTTGGAGGAGGCGACCAGAGGAGCGGGTCCGGGGCAAAGCCAGCAAGTCTTCCCACGTCATACTTACTGTTTATGTGAATGTATCATGTATGAATAGTGCCTTGCACTAATTTGATCATTAGATATTGATCCAACAGCCAAAACAACACCGACGTACATTATTTACAGTAATTACCGACCACTATAGTAATTTTTTCACTTCCAACTGTAATTTTGTAATAATATTATTCAATTTTGCAGTTGATTTTTTTAATAGTTCCCCGGTACAACATGAGCAATAATATTTCGATACATCATAAATTGTGCGCACTATAATATTTTCCAATGATTTTGTAATTTCCAGTACGACTATTCACCAATGGTAATTGTTTGATAATACTTTGTCGGCATGAACCTTCAGCGCCAACATCATCATTAGCAATAATCTAACAATAATGCTTCAACGTCGCGTAAGTCACTGGTGGTAATTTTCAGCTATATTCTGTAATCTCAATTAGTAATTCTTCAATAATAATTGTCTTTTTCTAAACTAGCTTCAGTGTTCTTGTTATGTGGGCTGTTGGGATCGAGAGGAGAGAGTTGACAGAGAGACGGCGGCTGCCGCGCTACAGTACCCATGGCGCTACAGTACCGTGGGTACTGTTCACACGCTGGGGTTGGAGGGCAGCAGCTAGGGTTAGGGGCGCGAGAGAGGCCAGTCGCGGGGCTTCGCCCACGGCCGGCAAGAGAGAAGGGATTTCCTTCTTAATTCTTGCTTCCTCCTAGATTGATACATCTCCTCTCATTATATAGAGAGGTCTGACTTGGCCCCTAAGCAAGCGACTAATTAAACCTAATGGGCTAAGGCCCAATAGGCTCTTGACTCCTCTAACACTACACCCCACCTGGACATGCAGCTCGTCCTCGAGCTGCAACCTAACAATGACACTAACGACGCCTCCACTAGACACGAACCTAACACCTAGAAACAAGCCTTTTACATCTCGGCTTATTTTATTGATCTGAAGTCGATTGTAACTCTTTATTTTTGACTTCGGAACATATGGTGGACACCATCTGCATGCTGGACCTGCACGTGTACGGCCACCTGGATCCCATGGACACCATCTGGACGAAAGGGTTGCATAAGTGTGGCCACCAGGAAGTGGTCGCAATAGCGACCAACGAAGGCGCCCTCGTGGCGGCCGGTGGCGGAATGCGACGGCGCTAGGCAGTGCACTCCCGCCGGTGACCCCATGCCTTCTCCCTGCCGGACGACTGCTAGTCTGCATAGTACAGAGAAGAGCAGAGGGCTTTCGATGGGGGACGACAAAGCGGGGAGCGCCTTCGCTGCCTGCGGGGAGAACAGCAGGCCTGCTGCCCTTGGGGGAAACCACATGCTGAAGATCCCCGACGCAGCGGACGAGATCGGGGCCCTCCATGTGGCGAAGCAAAGGGGTACGGGGCACAGGCACCAGCTGCAACCCACGCATCTCCCGCGCCTGCTGTCGCACCAGGAGTCCGCGTGCTGCAGCCTGTAACCGCACCGCCGCCAGGACCGCCTCCCGCATCTTCTGGCGCATCTCCTGCAGCAGCCACCGTGCTCGGAGACCGCGCGCAGCAGCCTGCAGCCGCACCACAGCCGACGCTTGGTGAATAAGCATCGGTTGTGCTGCGATGTCCTTTGGCTGCTTGATCTGCTGTGCGGTGTCCGCCTTCGCGCGGCGAAGCACAGCTTGGAAGAACTGCGAAGGGGTGCGGGGCTGAATCAGCTGCAGATCGCACAGCCGCCGCACCCTCCGGCGCGCCAGGAGGCCGCGCGCCGCCGCCTGCAGCCGCACCGCTGCGCACACCTGGCGCGCAAACGCCGCCTGACGGCTCTCCACGGCGGCCAGCCACGAGTTGAGGGCAGCCGCCGGCCGGGCGAGGTCGGCCCGCACCTTGGCCATGGGATCCGGTAGCGGCTCATCGGAACCGGGCATCTCCGATACGGTACCCGGGATCGGCGGAAACGGCGCGTAGGGCCCCTGGAGGAACGTCCGGAGGTTCGAGACCGCCATGGATGGCGCGGATGGCTGGCCGGGTTCGAACGTGGGCGCCGTGGCCCACGATGGCAGCGGAGATGGCGACGGCGGAAACTTGAGCGCGGTGATCGGAACCCCCTGCCTCGGCTCCTCTAACAGTTCTACTACCGTATCTTCAAGGAACAGAATACTCCACTATTCGTCGCCTCTTTTATTTGACAAAATATCACTACCTTCTCTTACTAATCGCCTCCAAAAATTTTCTGACAGTAATTTTTTAACAATTATCTTTTATAGTAGTTCTTCTACAGTAATTTTTCAAACGTGCACAATCAATAATTCTCCAGTAGTAATTAGTCGGCGATAGTTCTTCAATAGTGACCGCCTTCTCCTGTAGTAGCTTCAGGATTCGCCTAAAGTAACTTTAGGATCTCTTTTATTCAAGAAAATAATACTATATTCTTCCATTGATTGTTCTATGGAAATACTACCATCTCCTTTTACAATAACTTCACAAAATATGCTTTATTATTTTTCACAATTTTCTTATTCACTGCATTCTTCCACATCAACTTTGAAAAAAACTCCATTATTAATCACCTCTTTCATTCGGGAAAAATATTACTGCTTTTTTATCATCTCACCGTCACGTCGTTGGATCGTTACTCGTCTGTTTTATCCTGAAAACTAACGTGTATGCTCCACAATTTATCTTCTCTTTTTATTCAAGAAAAATGTAACTATTTTCTATTATTGATCATCTCATAGGTTTCTTTATTAATCGCAAACTAGCTATATACACCAATAATTCGGCATCACAGGCGCGGCGTGCCGTCTCGCCGAACTTCCTAGTAAACTTAACATTGGGAGGAGTACTCA
The DNA here is from genome assembly GCA_007115705.1 of Dactylis glomerata. Lineage (NCBI taxonomy): Eukaryota > Viridiplantae > Streptophyta > Magnoliopsida > Poales > Poaceae > Dactylis > Dactylis glomerata. Next base: position 5,131,855 of record QXEO01000450.1, read on the forward strand.
TCACGGTACAAGCAAAAAGCAGAGGCTGACGCACCCTTTGATCCATGTATGTTGGCTTGTAATACTATCTGCCTACCCAGAGATTGATGTGAACATTGTATCTTATTCTTCCATTGTGCTATGCTAAAGCCTAAAGGATATGCATGTTCGCATGTTTCCTGGCAGAGAATTTTAGTTCGCCCTTTTATGCCTTGCCTTATCGTACAAGCGCTCTCTCCAAGCCTTAAATCCCCAACCTTTCATCCGTTCATCGCTGCCAAGAAGGGCGGCAAGAAACTCCCCTTGAGCCGCGAGGCTTGAGGGAGGATGGATCTATGATGCCCACCTGGGCTAAATTGGATCCATCCTCCCTACAGAACGTTCGTCTCCATGATGCCCACCTGGGCTAAATTGGAAAACAAAATCATATTTCAGTGCAAAACACAATGCCCTAGAGACTAATCAGCATATTCATGGTTCCCACAGGATGCATCTTGAAGACAATTTTTTTGGTGAATATAAGATATTTTTCTCTGAACTCGAAGAAGACTGTTATTTGCTTAAAAAAGTTGGTCACACAGGCAAAAAGCTTATGTGCCACAGAATTCAGCAATGCGTCGTGTGCAAGAAAAAGTAAGCTCATTTCTCAAAAGATAGTTCTCTGGACGCATACTTCTCAAACAAATTGCCCAAAAAAGGGACTGCAGTCTGCAACGAAGTAAAATTAGTGTACTTGTTTTTCGATAAAGAACACTTTATTACCTAATAGTTATTCAACTTACACCCGGCCTCTGCATAACTAAGATGCACACAGCCTAAATTCAGAACAAATCTCAAAGTATGTAGACAAAATTACATATCATTATGAGCAATTGTAAAATCGCCTAAGTAGAGGCACCAATCCGTAAGCTATGCGGCCATTCATGTTGAGAAAAAGTATCTCTCACTGTAGCTTCCAGTCGTGCACTGACCTCCGTATAAAGGTCGCGATCCTGTAGACGCTGCAGAGACGACCACAAACGGAGTGTACCAATAGCTCTGTAGATAACCTGCAAAAAAGAAGAGTTTTTATCGTTAAACACTTTATCATTTCTACATAGCCATAGCGACCAAATAAAGGCAATCACTTCCACCCTAATATGCTTTTTGAACCTATTGTCTATTCCATTTAGCCAATTCCCAAAAATATTGGTAATACTGCATGGTGGAAATAAGGTTGAAGCTACTTAGATGACTGACCATATAGATCTAGCGAAACGATATTGGAAGAACAAGTGTTTAACTGTTTCATCTTGATGACAAAAAACACACTTTTTACTTTCATGCAAATTCCATTTTGTAAGATTATCTTTCGTTAAAACAACTCTTTTATGTACGTACTATCCAAATATCTTTATCCGTAACGGAATTTTTAACTTCTAAAGCTTATCATTGCTAACTTTATCGATTGGCACATCAGGTAAAATAAGAGCATTGTACATGGATGCTACTGAAAATTTTCCATTTTCATGTAGGTTCCAACGGAATTCATCATGACCATCTTGTAGCTGGATGTTTGCCAAACGCTGAAGTAAGGCATATCCAGACAAATCCCTTCTAAACGTGTTAAAGGTGGAGAATTTTCCAAAACTTTGGCGACAGTATCACCTTTGTGACGTACAATGCTATATAATGCCGGATACTGTTCCCAAAGAGTAGCATTACCAAACCATTTGTCTTCCCAGAACCGTATCTCCGAACCATCCTTAATTGAAAAAGAACCCAGAACAAAGAAAAAGTTCTTCGTTGCTATTAGTCCAGCCGAGAAATGCGAATCACCCGGTTTCTAAAAAACCTGATATAATGCTTTCTGACCAATATATTTTCTTTTAAGAATGGTTTTCCAAGTCTCCTCCTTCGTAAGTAGCTTAAACAACCACTTCCCAAGTAAGGCTCTATTTTTGAACTCCAGGTCATAAATACCGAGCCCACCCTGGTCCTTAGGAGAGCACACAACACTCATTAGCCAATCGATATTTCTTTTTCTCGCTGTCCCCTTACCAAAAAAATCTAGACCGATAATAATCCAGTTTGTGCAAGACTCCTTTAGGCAAGAGAAAGAATGAAATCATATGTAGTACCATATTAGATAGTACCGAATTAATGAGTATCAATCTTCGTCATAGGGACAACAATTTACCCTTCCAACTACTAAGACGCTTTTGTAGTCTCTCCTCGACGAGCTTCCATTCTGCAAGTGTTAGTCTCTGATAATGATCGGAATCCCCAAATACCTCGTAGGAAATTGTCCTTGCCCACAGCCGAATAAGTTGGTGTATGCATTGACCTCGTTGATACGTCTCAAATGTATCTATAATTTTTGATGCTCCATGCTTGTTTTTATACCATTTGCCTTGTGTTTCGTTACACTTTGTGGCGTTTTTATGCGATTTCTAGAACTAACCTACTAACAAGATGCCACAGTGCCAGTTCCCTATTTTCTGCTATTTTTGTGTTTCAAAAAAGCTACACAGGAAATATTCTCGGAATTGGACGAAACAAGTTCCAGAACTCCTATTTTTCCCGGAAGAGGACCGAAGACCGAACGAGAGCCGGAGGGGGGCCAGGGGCCAACCTCACCATGAGGGGGCGCGGCCCAGCCCCTGGCCGCGCCCCCCTATGGTGAGACCCCCCTGGTCGCCTCCTGACGCTGCCCCTTCGCCTATAAAAAGCCTCCCGATGGAAAACCCTAGGGGAATCAGCGAAATTTCCAAAAGAGTTCCGCAGCTCCGCCGCCGCCGCCGACGAATTTTGGGGGACAGAAGTCTCTGTTCCGGCACCCTGCTGGGACGGGGAAGTGCCCCCGGAGCCATCTCCATCAGTCTCCATCGCCATCTCCGCCGTCTCCATCGACCTCACCGCCATCTCCATCAACCTTCCTGTCTCCTATGATGAGGAGGGAGTAGTTCTCCCCCGGGGCCAAGGGCTCTACCGGTAGCTATGTGGTTCACCTCTCTCTCTCCCATGATATGATCTTTATGTGATCGTGAGCTTTGTATCTAGTTGAATTGGTAGATGTTATTATTCAGATATTATGCTACTCCCGTGCTTTATATTTGTAATCTCCAGAGATACCTTGTATCATGGTGTGAATGTGACTAGTGTGCGCATCATGTGTATCTTTTTGGTTAATATCTCTATGAATTGTTGGTGTTTGTTGGAACCATCTAGTGCGTTCACGGTGATAGTGTGGGACAATCTAGTTTGGGTACATACGGACTTTGAGGAGTGCTTCGTAGCCCTACGCATGATTAGTGTTTGTTATCCATTAGAGAATTGTTTTGAGTTGCATATTGATGATAGTATCTATTGGTTCAATTATGTTATATTTGTTGATAGTGTGTCCACTAGTGAAAGTATGATCCCTAGGCCTTGTTTCCAAGCTTTGCACACCGTTTTCTTTCAGTTTTGTTACATGTTTGCTTGCAGCGATACTTATTTCTGAGTAGTAATCATCACTACTACTTGTATTTCACTATCTCTTCACCAAACTAGTGCACCTATACATCTGACAAGTGTATTGGGTGTGTTGGGGACATAAGAGACTTTCTGTATCGTAATTGCAGGGTTGCTTGAGAGGGATAGCTTTGACCTCTTCCTCCCTGAGTTCGATAAACCTTGGGTGATCCACTTAAGGGAAACTTGCTGCTGCTCTACAAACCTCTGCACTTGGAGGCCCAACACTGTCTACAAGAACAGACGCGTGCGTAGACATCAAGCTCTTTTCTGGCGCCGTTGCCGGGAAGGTAAGGTAAAAGGTACTCGCATCCTCCTGTGTGAGTGCTCAAAGTTATTTCCTTTAGATTCTGCAATTATATCTTTTTGTTTTTTGTTTTTATTTTCACTACTTAGGCTTAATGGAAAGTAAAGAGTTCTTTAGTCTTTTTCCTGAGTTTAGATTTGAAGAGAAAATTGAAAAACCTTTGGAGCTTTATTCGCATGCTAATAGTGTTGTTAGTATGAATGCTTTGAATACCGTTGTTGCTAATGCTATAGAAAAGCCTAAGCTTGGGGAAGTTGGTTTTGTTAAGCATGATATTTTTAGTTCCCCAGCTTTAGTGGAGAAAGTTTGCTCTGATGATATTTTATCTCCCCTATGTGATATTTCTAATGATGCTTGTGCTCCTCATCCTTTTAAAATACCTATGAAGATTGTTGAACGTGCTATGGATAACTACTATTTAGGAGATGGAACTGTCCATCCTGGTAATCATTTGCTTTTTATACATGAATTATGTGAGTTGTTCAAGTGTGTAGGTATTTCGATGAACCGAGTTAAGAAGAAGCTATTCTCTTTATCACTGAAGGGAAGAGCTGCGAAATGGTATAAAACACTGAAGGATGGCCGACCTGTTGACTGGGAGGAAATTGTACCTCTTTTTTATTCTAAATTCTATCCTTCTAGTGAGGTTTATAAAGATAGGAATTACATTTATAATTTTCATCCGCATGAGGGAGAAAGCATTGCCCAAGCATGGGGTGATGTCTACGCATGCGTCTGTTCTTGTAGACAGTGTTGGGCCTCCAAGTGCAGAGGTTTGTAGAGCAGCAGCAAGTTTCCCTTAAGTGGATCACCCAAGGTTTATCGAACTCAGGGAGGAAGAGGTCAAAGCTATCCCTCTCAAGCAACCCTGCAATTATGATACAGAAAGTCTCTTGTGTCCCCAACACACCCAATACACTTGTCAGATGTATAGGTGCACTAGTTCGGCGAAGAGATAGTGAAATACAAGTGGTATAGATGATTATAAGTAGTAAATGCAATCTGGAATAAAAATGGCAGCAAGCAAACAAGTAACAAAACAGCAAGTAAACGGTGTGCAAAGCTTGGAAATAAGGCCTAGGGATCATACTTTCACTAGTGGACACACTCCCAACAAATATAACACAATTGAACAAATAAATAACTTCTCTTCACTATGGTACTCTGAATTACTCTCCTATTGAACAACACTAATCATTGCGTAGTGGCTACGGAAGCACCCCTTAAAGTTTATCAAATACTTGACAAACACCACTCATAGAGATATCCAAATCAAATCACAACTCAAGATAAATATTATTGCAACTTAGACCAAGTACTAACACGGTGCACACACTGTCAACATTACACCATGAAAGGAGGAATAGATCACTTCAATACTATCATAGTGATAATTATTCTCATAATCCATAAGAGATCACAATCGTAGCCTAGACCAAGTACGACCACGATGCATGCACTGTCACCGTTACACCATGGCAGGAGGAATAGATTACTTTAATAACACACTAGAGTACACATAATGAAGAAGAGTAACATCTACTTATTCAACATGATACAAAGCTCACGATCACATAAAGATCACATCATGGGAGAGAGAGGTGAACCACATAGCTACCGGTAGAGCCCTCAGCCCCGGGGATGAACTACTCCCTCCTCATCATAGGAGACGGCAAGGTTGATAGAGATGGCGGTGAGGTCGATGGAGACGGCGGAGACGGCGATGGAGACCAATGAAGGTGGCTCCGGGGGCACTTCCCCGTCCCAGCAGGGTGCCGGAATAGAGACTTCTGTCCCCCGAAATTTGTCGGCAACGGCGGCGGAGCTACGGAACTCTTTCTGGAAAATTGTCGACTCTCCTAGGGTTTTCCGTCCCGAGGCTTTATATAGGCGAAGGGGCGTCATCAGGGGGCTGCCAGGGGCTCCTCACACATAGGGGGCGCGGCCAGGGCCTGGGCCGCGCTGCCCTGGTGTGAGGCTGGCCCCTGGCCCCCCTCCGGCTCTCTTTCGGTCCTCGTCCTTCATCCGGGAAAAATAGGAGTTCTGAAACTTGTTTTGTCCAATTCCGAAAATATTTCCTGTGTAGCTTTTCTGAAACACAAAAACAGCAGAAAATAGGGAACTGTCACTGTGGCATCTTGTCAATAGGTTAGTTCCAGAAATCGCATAAAAACGCCACGAAGTGTAACAAAACACAAGGCAAATGGTGTAAAAACAAGCATGGAGCATCAAAAATTATAGATACATTTGAGACATATCAGCATCCCCAAGCTTAACTCCTGCTCGTCCTCGAGTAGGTAAGTGATAACAAAAGAAATAATTTTTGAGGTGACATGCACCATCACAATCTTGATCATATAGGTAAAGCATTGAGTGCTGAGATCAAAGAACTTAAAACATGGGCATGAAAGACATAATCTTGATAATAGAAACTTAGCAACCATGTTATAACATGAAAAGAAACACAAACAAAAGATCATGAATAATGAAACAATGAAAGTCAAACGTGTGTTCAAATCATAAGGAAAAACATACAAATGGTTTTCAGCTTGTCCTTCATGGAGAGCAAAACATAAATGCATAGGACACCTTCAAGTTTAAGAGGTCGACTAGATACAAATAATTTGATAACAAGTGAAACCAACAATATGAATCAATCAATGAAAACTTTGGGACAATGCACATTATACTCAGAATGACAACTATGCTCTCTTAATGGTGCATAAAGATAGAAGGTGGTGACTCAACATAAAAGTAAAAGAAAGGCCCTTCGCAGAGGGAAGCATGGATTAAACATGTGCTATAGCTTTTCATTTGTAAAACAGAGAGATAAAACTTTAGTTTTGAGAGGTGGTTGCTTTTGTCAACGACTAGCAATGGGGTTCTTACTATCTTCCATATAAAAATGAAGCAAGTTTTTGAGAGAGAGATTGGCACTTTTGTGCTCTTTTATAAAGCTTGGCACTCCTCCCCACCTTTTTCCCTTTCACAAACCATGGCTAACCGATTCCATCGGGTGCCCACCAACATTCACATTCCATGGAGGAGTGCCTTTTTTTTCTTTTCTTTTTTCCCCTTTTTTTTCTTTTTGGAATAAGCAATATGGAAGATAGCAAATCCGACCACTACGTCCCCATGAGCTAAAAACAGTGTCACAAAATGAGAAGTATTTTGAAGGTTTTCTCAAAGGTAGCACATGAAAATTTACTTGGAATGGCTTACAAATACCATGCATAGGAATTTATAGTGGACACAATGGCAAACTTGGTTTTTAGGAGTTGGATGCACGAGTAGAGCTCATACTCAGTACAAAATGAGGGCTAGCAAAAGACTGGGAGCGACCAACTAAGAGAGCAATAACAGCCATAATCATGCATAGCGACAAAACATCATTGAAAGAAGCATAAGATGGCATCAAAAGTCAAAAACTAAATGATCATAGAGGCTATAGGCGACTTATTTTGTAGTCAACATGGTGTAAGCATGCGCCAAGTCAACCCAAATAAAGCATCAAAGGAGAAAACCAAATAAATGCTTCGATATAATAAAAACAACGCAAGATTTTTTCAAAGGCTCATTAAGCAATCTCAGTCATTTGAGACAAGTTATGCTACAGCAAAACCACTAAGCATACTATCAAAAAGACATCAAGCACGATATGCAAAAGCCTAAGCCGCAGTCTACACAAGCTCCTTCTTGTACCACTTTTTTGCATAAAGCTTTTTCTCTTTCCAACACCATTCAAACTTTTTATAAACACCTCTTTTGATGAAAACCAATAAAGACTAGAGGCAAAAATACACCTTGATGAAAAGATATAACAAGATCTGAACACAAATCAATGCAAAAAATGCAAGCTAAACCCAGTAGCAGAAAAAGAGAACACTCGTTGAAACGATAAGAGTGAAAAACGGAGTGTTCTTGGCAAATGAAAAGTGAAGTATGTCTCCCTCCAAACCAACATGATGTGATCAACCAATTATTGCAGCAAACAAAGCAAAAGAAAACTAAAAACAAAAGTAACTGACGCTCCAAGAAAAACGCATAGTGCATGAAGCAATAAAAATATAGTGTCTTGAAAGATGACCTAATTTTTGCCGATGAAGAAGGGGGTGCCTCAGGGAATCCCCAAGCTTTGGTGCTTTTGTCCATTCTTCATCTCATCTCATCATTCTCCAATCCCTACACTTGAAAACTTTCTTCATACAAAACTAAACACAAATCTATTAGCAACATTAGTATAAGCATAACATAGAATCAACCCTTTTTGCTTCAGGTTTCAACCCAAAACCACCACATATTAAGCATATACTACTGTAGCAACTTCCCCAAAAGTTTCATGATCAAAAGAACTCAAAAAGAAAGCGATAAAGCGGCAAACACAAATATTGGTAGAAATCTGTCAAAACAGAACAGCTGACAAAGGTCAAATTTTTGAGGTGTTTTTTGTTGCTCAAATCAAAAAGTGTTCAACTAATGAAAGTTTGGATATAACCTGGGGCATATGCACAAGAAATCGCAGGTCCAAAAGATATACAGAGAATTTTCACGAATTTTACGGTGCAGCACCAAAAACAGTTTCAGGACAGCAACATCCCCAAATCTTACCTCGCTCAAATTAGAGGCTTCTCTTGGCACAAAAACGAAATAAAAAGGATAAGGAGCGGTTATTACAGTAGTAATAACTTCCAAGACTCAAATAAAAGAAAAGGTACTCAAAATAAACAATGGGTTATCTCCCAAGAGTGCTTTTCTTTAACGCCTTTGAGCTAGGCGCAGTAATTTGCAAAGATGCTCATTTGGGCGTCATATAAGAGCTTGAGGCAAAGGCGCCATATAGGAACTTAAAGCAATAGAGAGCATCAAAAAGCAAATGTGAAAGACACTTAAATCTGAACCACTTCCTATGAAAATTAGTCTTGTAAAGAGACAAGTCATAAAAGTGCAAAGCAAAAAGCATAGGAAGGCAAAACAAGTACAACTTCAAGAATTGCAACATAAAGAGTGGAAACTCAATATTGTTGAGATCCATCAAACCATGTTTCCCTCTCTCATAATAACTTTCAGTAGCATCATGAATAGAATTAACAACATAACTATCACATAAAGCATCTCTATCATGGGCCATATGCATAAAAGAATTAATACTCCCCACATGAATAATAATTGTAGGAGCAGATTCAATAGAATAATTATTCCCATCACCATAATCATCAAAGACAGGAGGCATATTGTAATCATAACTAATTTTATCCTCAATAGTAGGTGAACTAAAAATATTATACCCATCATCATAACCATCATAAACTAGAGGTTTAGTATCATCACAAGCTAGAGAACAACTATTTAGCAAAGCATATTCATCAAACATATCATCATAAGAAGGAACATGGATAGCACTAATGGTGCAACAATTATTAACCCTAGAATTGGTAGCAAAAAGATTTTCAATATCAAAAGTAGAGTGCTTTTCCCAATCATGATCACTAACATAGGTAACAGGCATAGGAACATCATCCCAATCAGAATTATCATAATCTATAGCAGGATCATAACGCTTAGGGGAAGATACCATGTCCTCTCGCCTCTTACTCTTCTTCTTCTTCTTCATACTCTTCTTACTCTCTCCTTTAGGAGGGAGAGACTTCAATGGCATCTTCTCCACATATTCTTTAGGAGGGAAAGGCATCTTCTCCACATAATTAGGTTTGCTGACAGAAACAACAGAAGAAACTTTGGAGGATTCCTCCTCTCTATTAATAAGATAAAAACATCTATCAGTCCTGTCATAGCTTGGCAAAATATCAAGTTTTATAAGATTTTGTATGTAAGTATTTGCAAGGCAATCTTTAGCACAATAGAGATGACAACCACGAAGGGTGCTATTAATATCAACATCATTCATATCTATTAAAGCAATCTTTCTAGATATCTCTTCACACGCCAAGAACAAAGTGAGCTCATCATGCTGATTGAGAGTAATCTTGTCATCACAATACAAACTTAAGGTACTAGAAGAGTAACTATTAGGGCTTGAGCATTGGAAATTAAAATGACCTATGTCATCGCAATGTTTACAAAGAAAAGGATAAAGCTCACAAACCTTTTTACCGATCTCGCCTATATCCTTGTACCACATTCAGGTTTCTTCATTTGCATGGTGGACACAATAATCTTCCTTGTTGTAACTCTGTTCACAAGGTCTATGTACTCCACAAAAATTAACATGCTTGTAAGAAATCGGACTTTTAGAAGTTTGAGCATGTTTATTGGAATCATCAATAACAATATCACTTTCTATGCAAGTGTCCTTAAAAGGTTCATGATACACGTCCCCATTTCCTTTAGGGACGTTCATATGGGAAGCAAAGGCTTTAAAGCAATCAACCATAATTTGAGGATCAAGACCATATTTAGCACTAAGGTCTTGAAAATTAGCAGTTTCAGTGAAAGTCTTAATGCAATCAAACTCATAATTTATACCTGATCATTTACCTTTGTCGCTATCCCAACCTTCAATATTGTTTTGAATTGTTTCAAGCAGATCCCACTTGGCGTCAACATCCTTGCTTGTGAAAGAGCCATCAAAGCATGCATCTAAATAGTCCTTGTAATATCCTGAAAGTCTTGCATAAAAATTATTAATAACAATATTACGGGGGAGATCATGAATAGGACATTTATGCATTAGTAACTTCAATCTTCCCCACGCTTGGGCAATGCTTTCTCCCTCATGCGGATGAAAATTACAAATGTAGTTTCTATCTTTATAAACCTGACTAGAAGGATAGAATTTAGAATAAAAGATAGGTGCAATTTCCTCCCAGTCAATAGATTGACCATCCTTTAGTGTTTTATACCATTCCTCAGCTCTGCCTTTCAGTGAAAAAGAGAATAGCTTCTTCTTAACTTGGTTCATTGAAATACCTGCAAACTGGAACAACTCGCATAATTTATGTATAAAAAGCAAATGATCACCAGGATGGACAGTTCCATCTCCTAAATAGCAGTTATCCCTGACACGTTCAACAATCTTCGTAGGTATTTTAAAAGAATGAGGAGCACAAGCATCATTAGAAACATCACATATGGGAGATAAAATATTATCAGAACAAACTTTCTCCACTAAAGCTGGGGAACTAAAAATATCATACTTAACAAAACCAACTTTTCCATAGCATTAGCAATAACGGGATTCAAAGCATTCGTACTAATAACACAATTAACATGCAAATTAAGCTCCAAAGGTTTTTCAATTTTCTCTTCAAATCTAAACTCAGAAAAAAGACTAAAGAATTCTTTATTTTCCATTAAGCCTAACTAGTGAAAATAAAAACAAGAAACAAAAAGATGTAATTGCAGAATTTAAAGGAAATAACTTCGAGCACTCACCAGCAACTAAAAGACTTAGTAGCCAAAGAATGTGAGTACCTTTTACCTTATCTCCCCTGCAACGGCGCCAGAAAAGAGCTTGATGTCTACGCACGCGTCTGTTCTTGTAGACAGTGTTGGGCCTCCAAGTGCAGAGGTTTGTAGAGCAGCAGCAAGTTTCCCTTAAGTGGATCACCCAAGGTTTATCGAACTCAGGGAGGAAGAGGTCAAAGCTATCCCTCTCAAGCAACCCTGCAATTACGATACAGAAAGTCTCTTGTATCCCCAACACACCCAATGCACTTGTCAGATGTATAGGTGCACTAGTTCAGCGAAGAGATAGTGAAATACAAGTGTTATAGATGATTATAAGTAGTAAATGCAATCTGGAATAAAAATGGCAGCAAGCAAACAAGTAACAAAACAGCAAGTAAACGGTGTGCAAAGCTTGGAAACAAGGCCTAGGGATCATACTTTCACTAGTGGACACACTCCCAACAAATATAACACAATTGAACAAATCAATAACTTCTCTTCACTATGGTACTCTGAATTACTCTCCTATTGAACAACACTAATCATTGCGTAGTGGCTACAGAAGCACCCCTTAAAGTTCATCAAGTACTTGACAAACACCACTCATAGAGATATCCAAATTAAATCATAACTCAAGATAAATATTATTGCAACTTAGACCAAGTACTAACACGGTGCACACACTGTCAACATTATACCATGAAGGAAGGAATAGATCACTTCAATACTATCATAGTGATAATTATTCTCATAATCCATAAGAGATCACAATCGTAGCCTAGACCAAGTACCACCATGATGCACACACTGTCACCGTTACACCATGGCAGGAGGAATAGATTACTTTAATAACACACTAGAGTACACATAATGAAGAAGAGTAACATCTACTTATTCAACATGATACAAAGCTCACGATCACATAAAGATCACATCATGGGAGAGAGAGGTGAACCACATAGCTACCGGTAGAGCCCTCAGCCTCGGGGATGAACTACTCCCTCCTCATCATAGGAGACAGCAAGTTTGATGGAGATGGCGGTGAGGTCGATGGAGATGGCGGAGACGGCGATGGAGACCGATGGAGATGGCTCCGGGGCACTTCCCCATCCCGGTAGGGTGCCGGAACAGAGACTTCTGTCCCCCGAAATTCGTTGGCAGTGGCGGTGGAGCTACGGAACTCTTTCTGGAAAATTGTCGACTCTCCTAGGGTTTTCTGTCCCGAGGCTTTATATAGGCGAAGGGGCATCGTCAGGGGGCTGTCAGGGGCTCCTCACACATAGGGGGCGTGGCCAAGGCCTAGGCCGCGCCGCCCTGGTGTGAGGCTGGCCCCTAGCCCCCCTCCATCTCTCTTTCGGTCCTCGTCCTTCGTTCGGGAAAAATAGGAGTTCTGGAACTTGTTTCGTCCAATTCCGAGAATATTTCCTGTGTAGCTTTTCTGAAACACAAAAACAGCAGAAAACAGGGAACTGGCACTGTGGCATCTTGTCAATAGGTTAATTCCAGAAATCGCATAAAAAGGCCACGAAGTGTAATGAAACACAAGGCAAATGGTGTAAAAACAAGAATGGAGCATCAAAAATTATAGATACGTTTGAGACGTATCATGGGGAAGATTGAAGTCACTAATGCTCAAATGTCCTATTCATGATCTTCCCTGTAATATTGTTATTGATAATTTTTATGCAAGGCTTTCAGGACATTACAAGGACCATCTAGATGCATGCTTGGATGGGTCTTTCACAAGGAAGGATATTGACACCAAGTGGGATCTTCTTGAAACAATTCAAAGTAATATCGAAGATTGGGATAGCAACAAAGGTAAAGGATCAGGTATAAATTACTAGCATAATTGCATTAAGTCTTTTGCTAAAACTGCTGATTTTCAAGAGCTTAGTGCTAAATATGGGCTTGATCCTCAAATTATGGTTGATTGTTTTAAAGGCTTTGCTTCTCATATTAATGTTCCCAAGGGAAATGGAGACATGTATCATGAACCTTTTAAGGACACTTGCATAGAAAGTGATATTATTATTGATGATTGCAATAAACATGCTCAAATTTCTAAAAGTACTACTTCCTATAAGCATGCTAATTTTTGTGGAGTACATAGACCTTGTGAACAGAGTCACAACAAGGAAGATTATTGTATCCACCATGCGAATGAAGAAACCCGAATGTGGCACAAGGCTATAGGCGAGCTTGGTGAAAAGGTTTGCGAGCTTTATCCTTTTCTTTGTGAGTTTTGCGATGACATAGGTCATTTTAATTTTCAATGCTCAGGCCCTAATAGTCACCTTTCTAATCGAATGAGTACCGCAAGTTTGTATTGTGATGACAAGATTACACTCAATCAACATGATGAGCTTACTTTGTTTTTGGGGTGTGAAGAGATATCTAGAAAGATCTCTTTGGTAGATATGCGAGTTGTTGATATTAATAGCTCCCTCGTGGTTGTCGTCTCTATTGTGTTAAAGATTGCCTCGCAAATACTTACATACAAAATCTTATAAAATATGATGTTTTGCCAAGCTATGACAGGACTGACAGATGTTTCTATCTTATTAATAGAGAGGAGGAATCCTCCAAAGTTTCTTCTCTTGTTCCTATCAGTAAACCAGATTATGTGGAGAAGATGTCTTTCAAGTCTCTCCCTCCTAAAGGAGAGAGTAAGAAGAGTAAGAAGAATAAGAAGAAAAAGAGGAGTAAAAGGCGAGAGGAAATGGTATCTTCCCCTAAGCATGTTGCTCCTATTATAGATTATGATAATTCTGATTGGGATGATGTTCCTATGCATGTTACCTATGTTAGTGATCATGATTGGGAAAAGCACTCTACTTTTGATATTGAAAATCTTTTTGGTACCAATTCTAAGGTTAATAATTGTTGTACCATTAGTACTATCCATGTTCCTTCTTATGATGATATGTTTGATGAGTATGCTTTGCAAAATAGCTGTTCTCTAGCTTGTGATGATACCAAGCCTCTAGTTTATGATGGTTATGATGATCAGTGTTGGAAAAGGCAACGCCTAGGCAACGCTTAGGCATGCTTAAGCACTAGGCAATGGACAAACGCCTCGCCTAGGGCATAGGCAAAACTCTAGGCAGTGCAACTAAGAAATAGGCTTCCACAACAAGGATTTATGTCATATTGCTCTAACGAGCTAGGTGTTCCATATTCTAATGATAGTTGTTCATATTTTACTCATTTAGATGGTCTAAACTAATACGTATTCACTATAATAGCTCATATAAATGCATGATAGAACAAAAATTGTGACCGCCTAGGCCTCACCTAGGACGCCTAAGCGTTGCCTAGGCACTAGGCGAATGCCAACCGCCTTGCTTACGCCTAGCGCTTTTTCCAACTTTGTGATGATGAGTATAATATTTTCAGTTCACCTACTTTTGAGGAGAAAATTAGTTATGATTACAATATGCCTCCTGTTTTTTATGATTATTGTGATGAGAATAATTATTCTGTTGAATCTACTCCTTCTATAAATATTCATGTGGGGAGTATTAATTCTTTTATGCATGTGGCTCATGATAGGGATGCTTTATATGATAGTTATATTGTTAATTCTATTCATGATGCTACTGAAAGTTACTATGAGAGAGGGAAATATAGTTTGATGGACCTCAACAGTATTGAGTTTCCCATCTTTTTGTTGGAATTCTTGAAGTTGAACTTGTTTTGCCTTCCTATGCTTTTCGCTTTGCGCTTTCATGACTTGTCTCTTTACAAGACTATTTTTCATAGGAAGTGGTTTAAATTTAAATGTGTTTCATATTTGCTTTTTAAAAGCTCTCTCTTGCTTCAAGTTCTTTTATGGCACCTTTGCCTTAAGTTCTTTTCGGGCGCCTACATGAGCATCTTTGCAAATTACTGCACCTAGCTCAAAGGCGTTAAAGAAAAGCACTCTTGGGAGATAACCCAATGTTTTATTTTCATTAAATTTTCTTTTATTTGAGTCTTGGAAGTTATTACTACTGTAATAAACTCTCATTATCCTTTTTATTTCATTGTTGTGCCAAGAGAAGCCTCTAATTTGAGTGAGGTAAATTTGGGATGTTGCTGTCCGGAAACAGATTTTGGTGCTGCACCGTAAAAATTCTTGAAAATTCTCAGAATATCTTTTTGACTTGCAATTTCTTGTGCATATGCCCCAGGTTATATCCAAACTTTCATTAGTTTAACACTTTTTGATTTGAGCAGCAGAAAACCCTCTAAAAATTCGACCTTTGTCAGCTATTCTGTTTTGACAGATTTCTGCCACTATTTGTGTTTGTTTCTCGATCGCTTTCTTTTTGAGTTCTTTTGATCACGGAACTTTTGGGGAAATTGATACAGTAGTATATGCTTTATATGTGGTGGTTTTGAGTTGAAACCTGAAGCAAAAAGGGTTGATTCATTGTTATGCTTACACTAATGTTGCTAATAGAATTGTGTTGAATTTTGTATGAAGGAAGTTTTCAAGTGTAGGGATCAGAGAATGATGAGATGAGTTGAAGAATGGACAAAAGCTCAAGCTTGGGGATGCCCACGCACCCCAAGAAATATCCAAGAAGTACAAGCATCAAAGCTTGGGGATGCCCCGAGGCACCCCCTTCTTCATCGGCAAAAATCATGTCACCTTTCAAAACACTATATTTTTATTGCTTCATGCACTATGCGTTTTTCTTGGAGCGTCAGTTGTTTTTGCTTTCAGTTTTCTTTTGCTTTGTTTGCTGCAATAAATGGTTAGATCACATTATATTTCTTTTGGAGTAGATCAACTCGCTTTTCGTTTGTCAAGAACACTCTAGTTTTCACTCTTATCGTTCTACGAGTGTTCACTTTTTCTGCTACTGCGTTTAGCTTTCATTTTTCGCCTTGATTTTTGTTCAGATCTTGCTATATCTTTGCATCAAGGTATATTTGGACCTCTGGTATACGTTGGTTTTCATCAAAAGAGTTGTTTCAAAAGGGTTCGAATGGTGTTGGGAAAGAGAAAAAGTTTCATGCAAAAAGTGGTACAAAAAGGAGCTTTTTTAGACTGCGGCTTAGGCTTTTGCATGCCGTGCTTGATGTCATTTTGATAGTATGCTTAGTGGTTTTGCTGTAGCATGACTTGTCTCAAATGACTGAGATTGCTTATTGAGCCTTTGAAAAAATCATGCGTTGTTTTTATTATATGGAAGCATTTATTTGGTTTTCTCCTTTGATGCTTTATTTGGGTTGACTTGGCACATGCTTACACATGTTGACTACAGAATAAGTCGCCTATAGCCTCTATGATTATTTGGTTTTTGACTTGTGATACCACTTTATGCTTCTTTTAATGATGCTTTGTCGCTATGCATGATTATGGCCGTTATTGCTCTATTAGTTGGTCGCTCCCAGTCTTTTGCTAGCCCTCATTTTGTACCGAGTATGAGCTCTACTCGTGCATCCAATTCCTAAAAACCAAGTTTGCCATTGTGTCCACTATAAATTCCTATGCATGGTATTTGCAAGCCATTCCAAGTAAATTTTCATGTGCTACCTTTCAAAAAAAAAACCTTCAAAACACTTCTCGTTTTGTGACACTGTTTTATCTCATGGGGACATAGTGGTCGGATTTGCTATCTTCCATATTGTCTTATTCCAAAAAGAAAAAAAGAAAAAAAAAGAAAAAAAAGTCACTCCTCCATGGTATGTGAATGTTGGTGGGCACCCGATGGAATCGGTTAGCCATGGTTTGTGAAAGAAAAAAAGGTGGGGAGGAGTGCCAAGCTTTATAAAAGAGCATAAAAGTGCCAATCTCTCTCTCAAAAACTTGCTTCATTTTTGTATGGAAGATAGTAAGAACCCCATTGCCAGTCGTTGACAAAGACAACCACCTCTCAAAATCCAATTTTTATCTCTCTGTTTTACAAATGAAAAGCTCTAGCACATGTTTAATCACTGCTTCCCTCTGTGAAGGGCCTTTCTTTTACTTTTATGTTAAGTCTCCACCTTCTACCTTTATGCACCATCTACGAGAGCATAGTTGTCATTCTGAGTATAATGTGCATAGTCCCAAAGTTTATCATTGATTGATTCATGATTATGGTTTTGCTTGTTCTTAAATTACTTGTATCTAGTCACCCTCTTAAACTTGAAGGTGTCCTATGCATTTATGTTTTGCTACTCCATGAGGGACAAGCTGAAAACCATTTGCTATATTTTCCATATGGTTGGAACACACACGTGACTTTCATTGTTTCATTTTCACGATCTTTCCTTTGTGTTTCTTTTCATGCTATAACATGGTTGCTAAGTTTCTATTATCAAGATTATGTCTTTCATGCCCATGTTTTAAGTTCTTTGATCTCAGCACTCAATGCTCTACCCTGTTGATGAAATTGTGATGGTGCATGTCACCTAAAAAATTATTGTTTTGTTATCACTTACCTATTCGAGGACGAGTAGGAGTTAAGCTTGGGGATGCTGATACGTCTCAAACGTATCTATAATTTTTGATGCTCCATGCTTGTTTTAACACCATTTACCTTGTGTTTCGTTACACTTTGTGGCGTTTTTATGCGATTTCTGGAACTAACCTACTAACAAGATGCCACAGTGCCAGTTCCCTGTTTTCTGCTGTTTTTGTGTTTTAGAAAAGCTACACAGGAAATATTCTCGAAATTGGACGAAATAAGTTCCAGAACTCCTATTTTTTCTGGAAGAGGACCGAAGACCGAACGAGAGCCGGAGGGGGGCCAGGGGCCAGCCTCACCATGAGGGGGCACGGCCCAGCCCCTGGTCGCGCCCCCCTGTGGTGAGACCCCCTGGTCGCCTCCTGACGACGCCCCTTCGCCTATAGAAAGCCTCCCGACGGAAAACCCTAGGGGAATCAGCAAAATTTCCAGAAGAGTTCCGCAGCTCCGCCGCCACCGACGATGAATTTTGGGGGACAGAAGTCTCTGTTTCAGCACCCTGCCGGGACAGGGAAGTGCCCCCGGAGCCATCTCTATCAGTCTCCACCGCCGTCTCCGTCGTCTCCATCGACCTCACCGCCATCTCCATCAACCTTGCTGTCTCCTATGATGAGGAGGGAGTAGTTCTCCCCCGGGGCTAAGGGCTCTACCGGTAGCTATGTGGTTCACCTCTCTCTTCCATGATGTGATCTTTATGTGATCATGAGCTTTGCATCTAGTTAAATTGGTAGATGTTATTATTCAGATATTATGCTACTCCCGTGCTTTATATTTGTAATCTCCGGAGATACCTTGTATCATGGTGTGAAGGTGACTAGTGTGCGCATCATGTGTATCTTTTTGGTTAATGTCTCTATGAATTGTTGGTGTTTGTTAGAACCATCTAGTGCGTTCACGGTGATAGTATGGGACAATCTAGTTTAGGTACATACGGACTTTGAGGAGTGCTTCGTAGCCGTACGCATGATTAGTGTTTGTTATCCATTAGAGAATTGTTTTGAGTTGCATATTGATGATAGTATCTATTGGTTCAATTATGTTATATTTGTTGAGAGTTTTTCCACTAGTGAAAGTATGATCCCTAGGCCTTGTTTCCAAGCTTTGCACACCGTTTCCTTTCAGTTTTGTTACATATTTGCTTGCAGCGATACTTATTTCAGATTATGTTTACTACTCATAATCATCACTACTACTTGTAATTCACTATCGCTTTGCCGAACTAGTGCACCTATACATCTGACAAGTGTATTGGGTGTGTTGGGGACACAAGAGACTTTCTGTATCGTAATTGCAGGGTTGCTTGAGAGGGATAGCTTTGATCTCTTTCTCCCTGAGTTCGATAAACCTTGGGTGATCCACTTAAGGAAAACTTGCTGCTGCTCTACAAACCTCTGCACTTGGAGGCCCAACACTGTCTATAAGAACAGACACGTGCGTAGACATCACTCGTCTTAGCCTCACCAAAACAAAACAATTCGCTTTTATGGAACTTAATTTTAAAACCTGATAGTTGCTCGAAAGCTGAAAGTATAAGTTTTAGATTCTGTGCTTTCTCAAGGTCATGTTCCATAAAAAGAACAGTGTCGTCGGCATATTGAAGGATGGATAATTCCGCATCAACAAGATGAGGAATAACTCCTTCAATGAGACCATCGTTCTTTGCGTGTTCGATCATGATGGCAAGCATATCATCCACTATATTAAATAGCATTGGGGATAAGGGGCCACCTTGCCTCAGCCCTTTCAATGTCTGGAAGTATTTACCAACGTTATCATTGACTTTGATGGCAACACTACCTCCGGACATGAAAAAATTAATCAAAGAATGCCACTCATCAGAAAAACCTTTCATTCTGAGTGTTTGATGGAGAAAAGACCACTTAACTTTTTCATAAGCCTTTTCAAAATCTAGCTGTAAAATTACCCCATTCAACTTTTTAGAATGTAGTTCATGAACTGTTTCATGCAAGGTTACAACTCCATCTAGGATATTCCTTTCTTGCATGAACGCAGTTTGCGATGACCGAACAACATGATCAACAACCGTGTTTAGTCTTAAGGTGGCCACTTTCGTGAAATTTTTGAAACTAAGGTTAAGAAGACAGATTAGTCAGTATTGTTGGATCCTTTCTGCCTTATTAACTTTAAGTAATAAAACAATCTCACCAAAATTAAGACGAAACAATTCTAGTTGTCCAGCGTGAAGACAACGAAACAAATCTAGAAGGTCATCTTTGAGAGTTTCCCAAAAGGTTTGATAAAACTCTGCTGAGAAACCATCCGGATCCAGTCCTTTGTTGTGTTCCATTTGGAAAATAGCATTTCTTACTTCCTCTCCGAGTACTCAGCCATAAGAAAATTATTTTCCTCAACAGAAACCTGGGGAATATCATCTATTTGGGTCTCATCCATAAAGAAGTTACCTTCTTCAGGCGCCCCAAACAGATTTTTGTAATAACTAGTAATATAATTTTTTAGATTGTCCGACCCCTCAATCGTACATTCGTCCTGAACAAGATTATGAATACGCCTTTTCCTATGTCTGCCATTAGCCACACTATGAAAATAGCGAGTATTCGAATCTCCTTCAAGGATAAACTAGCTCTTGGGGCGTTGGTACCATTTGAGTTCCTCCTCACAGAGTAAACTTGCTATCTTCGCATTGGACTGATTTTTTAATTCAATCTCTTGCACAGATAGGGGACAGACCTCAACTAATGCTTCCAAACCATCAATGATGGAGGAAAACCTCAGTTTCTCATTTTTAAGAACACCTGTTACATGACGTGCCCAACCACAAAGGTGACTACGTAAAGAATGTATTTTATGATTCCACCTTTGTATTGGAGACGTCGCAGTAACCGGTCTACCCCATACAGTCTTGACCATATCAAGAAACCCCTCCCACTGTAACCATCCAAGTTCAAACTTGAATTGATGATTACCAGGCAGTTTAGGAGTTTCTGTAGTCAAAAGTATAGGTGCATGATCTGAAAATCCTTCGATACGTTCAAGAGCACGAACAGATACCATAGGAAACTTAGATTCCCAATTGGCATCCATTATCACTGTATCAAGTTTCTCATATGTGAGATCCGGAAGACTGCTTGCCCAGGTGAATTGTCTTCCAATCATTGTCGCTTCTCTCAAATCCAAACTGTCTATAACAACATTGAATAGAAATGGCCAATGATCATCAAACCGGCCTTTGCTTTTCTCATGACGGAATCTTAGCAAATTGAAATCACCCCCAATTAAGATTGGATATAGTTTATCATTTGCCAAGTTAACCAGTTCACATAGAAAATCTGCCTTATATTCTTCCGCCCCATAAATAGTAACTAAACTCCATGTGAAATTATCCACTCTATTACGGATGTAGAGTTTAATATGATAATCTCCACCCGAACGAGCCAGAACTTCCATGGTGTCCGTCCGTACTCCAAGTAGAATGCACTCCGAATGGCCTCGGGGTGGTTGGGAAGTCCACTCAAAATCTACACCACCAGATAGGCGGTTAAGTAGACGTTGAGAAAACTTGTTTTAAGGGAATTGATGAAAACTTGTTTTAAGGGGATTGATGAAATTTACTCAGATGATCAGTTATAAGCTCATATCAGATGTCCAGTGCACATATGCAGCCTACAATATCGTGGTACTTTCTAATAGAAATTATTATCTTGTTGCTTTGTGTGAAATTATAGAGCTGCCCAAGCAAAGTTTCTAGGCACATTAGGTATGTCCTGGCTTTGGTGAGTACTTCCTCTGGCCGATTTTATAGGTTCTAGATCATCAATTTAACCAATAAAATATAAATCTATAAACCTAAAATTATACAATTAGAAAGTACAAAAATCTAATATTTCTAACAATATATGTTTTAGACTAATATATATATCTCATATTATATTAGTCAAATTAACAATACTAGTTGAATGCTCGTGCGTTGCCACGGCCGCTCAAATTTCCTTGTGGTTTTAAATGGGCGCACGTGTAAACATAATGCACGTAAAAGTCGTATCTATAGAAAAAGATAAGATACATGGTATTCCAAAAAGAATCACTAACAAAGAAAAAGATAATGATCTGAATATTCATCGCTAACCACACAAGTCAAGTTTGAGTCAGGGGCTTCATCAGCAAAACTTATATTTATCAGTTGAGCCGAGATTTGTCTGATTTGTATCAATCTATGCATGTTAATGTCAACCTGGACGTCACACATGAAGTTATAACTTGATGGACATAAAACTTTGACAGCACATATCCTAATATTGACAAAATCTTTTGAAACAGTAAGCAATCCCATATAGTTGTCATGTTGCAGTTGTAATATTTTTCAAAGGAACACTACACATCATTCCATCACGATAATATGGTGAACATGTCAGGCAGCTATATTGTCTTGTACAAAATCTGGAAACCGGCCAAGCCAAGTTTCCTAATGGCCAGCTTCCATAAGTACTGCATGCACACCTAAAGTGTACGTAGCACCATTACATGCCCTTGGATAGCTCAACACTTGTACATATTTGGAACCAAGACCTGTAAATATTTGAAGCCTAGCTCCTAGCAAGGACATATCATAGTCTTTAGTACTGACAGCCTGCTTCAACGCAAGCAATCAGGAAGGCATGTTCATTGCGGATGGTAAAACCCCATCCACCTGCACGAGACTCCTTAAAATGTGGCGTCTGTGTTGATCTTCAAGATGTCCCCTAATGGTCGAGAAACACAGATTGGTTCGTTGGACTTTTGTTTCACCTTCATACAGTTGATAAATGATAGTTCATAGCAAAATAAACGATGTCCTGACTTCTTATTAATTCTCTGTCCGCCTTCCTCTCATGCCACCAAAGCCAGAGCAATAAGAGTACTCCAAGGCAAACACCCTCAATCAGTTTTAGGATTTATTCAGAGAAGTTCAAAGCATCTAGCAATGATGTAAGCTACAATCTGATATGATCTAATTGAGCTGCACCCCTTTAACCTTCTTACATTTCAGAAAACAATGATCACCATCCTCATCCATTCTAAAACAAAGGAGTCGTACCTCTGAATGAGTATCTAAAATCAATATCTCTGAATTGGATAAAGGACCAACATTTGTTCGCATGCTATTTTCCATAACTTTCAGCTATATCTACAACTTACAATCAATAAGAAAAAAGATATTACCATGTAATTTAAGTAGGAAAACTGTCCCTGAAATTTATGCACCATGCATTCAACTTGATATCTACAGAATAGAACTTAAAGTGATGGCTGGTATAAACAAAGGAGTCGCATCTGGTATCTATAGAATAGAACATCATGGCACTATTCTATACATGAGCAAGTATGGTACCAATTATTGAACGGGATAAAATATCCTATGCATGAATCAAATTAGCCAGTGCAGAATTTAGAATCACAAAAACAACAGAAATGGTTAAGAGAAAAGGAACCTTGCTGTAGATGACAGTTCCAAAGCCATAGTGTCAACATGAGTTCGTCTTCTCCTGCCGTGCATCACCCATTCGCCCCTCGAGGATCGACAAGCAAAGAACTTTTCAAGACATAACATGAACAATATTGAATTAACTCCCCAAGAAAGCAAAATATTAACAATCACAAGATTTAGAGCAAAACAAGAATATTGACTGAACTAAGAACCATAACAAGAAATGAAAGCTGCGACAGCTGTGTGCCCCACCACCTTGTATAGAGAGATTATGAAAGTTCACACAGGTATACGGGTGTCCTGACATTAATTAATCTATGATGATAAGTTGGTAAGGCATAAAATGTAAACATACTTAATTTTGTTGTTGGTTGGTTTTGGAACTGAAACAAGGGTCAAGTGCATATATTAACAATTTGAATTTTCTCTCTGCCATGTTACCAACTCGATCATATCAAGCAGTGTTCACGCTATAACTATATGACCAATAGCCATATCTGAAGTTTATAAGAAATAAGTAAATTCGCTAAGTTGTGTGCACGTTGTTCTAGCTCAGCGGTTTATAATTAAAATTACAGTCATACGAACTGAAGCATGTACCAAGCAGTTCTAAAATACGTATATGAGATGAAGGATGAACGCACTACTGACTGGGATCATCTGCGGCGGGACGTGCACATGTGAACTATGACATTTCACTTTCTACTTGTCTGCATGTCTTTGTAACCTGCAATTGCTTGCATGCTTCCTATGGAAGTTCAGATAGAAAATCTCGCACGTAGTGATGACTACCAAACAAAGCAATATTTAATAGACTTTTTTCCCAAACCATTACTTATTTATATCCCCCTAATAACGATTTTCAACAGTAAGAGACCAGCCTGTATATAGTAACTTAAGGCTACTACTCCGTTAGTTCTGGCTTACAAATAAGAGTAACATATTTTCCGTGGAGAGAATCCATGTGGGGAAGAAGGAGATGAACATCTAGCCTCACTGTGCAAGCAGTGAACCTAGCTTACTCCACTCCGGCGCCTCCGTTCGCCGACTCCATTCAGATCGATAAACCCATTTATTGATGGGAATTGCAGAAATGTTGGACACGATGGAGAAAATGAGGAACAATGCATGCGGAAAGTTATAGTAATAGCACATAGGTGACGGTTTGTCAATACTAAAAATTTACTAAATAATGTAGATACGTAAGTTTAGAAACAGGCATATTATACAATAGATAAAGTTTGCTATTCGCAAACGTGAATTCAGTGACTGTGAACATGTATAAAAAGACTACCCTTACAACTCTTAAGATTACCAAGTTCACAAGCCATAGCTTGCACTTTACGAAGGAGAACAACCTTCAATGACACTGTGCTAGTGAGATAATCATTGTAGTTCATTTATGTTACTGGCGAGATGATAGAAATAGGAAAAATTAATCGCAGGTCAAAGTTAGAATGAAGATAATCAAACATTCTAAATACCATGCAAGTTACCTTATCAATGACTGAAACTGTGCATTGTGCTCACTGCACTCTAATGACCTGGTCAAATACATCGTTCTGCACACCATGAGGCAACAAGTCAGGGATTGGTATATTACATATTACACAAACTAAAAGGAAATGTTGCTACGAAAGCATACACCACAAAAAGTATCAACTGTGTTATGTCTACTGCATGCCTTTCATGTCAGCGATGTCGCACTACATCAATGTATCATCCACCTAAGTACTAATACTAAATATTATAAGTCTATGATGGGGATATCATGGAACTTGGTATCATGGTTTAGCCGGCCTGTGTTGGCTGACACTATTAAAGGTAGAGGACTGAAGCTCTTTAGATTAAACAGCTATTAGTATATTACTTCACAAATGGCGTCGATTTTGCAGGTCAGACCAGAAAGCAAATAGTAACTAAATTTGTAGTGAGGCTCTATGTTGTATAAATGTCATCCGCCTTTTAGTGGTAGCAAAATACATGGTTTTCTAAATAGAATCAATGTTATAAAAATTGTCGCAATTGAGAATAAACGAAAATCAGATTTAATACACAACAAAGATGGACAATTCTCTCTCAAAAAAAAAGATGGACATCACCATGGTTTATCTGGACAAGCCATGCTCTTCGGAGTAAACACATGCTGGCTCACAAATCGAATGTGAATAGGGCTTTTCGCAGGTAACAATCCCCATGAGTATGTAAATTCATAGTTTCTAAATTAAGTTTATCCCATAGACACTTAAAAAATCAAACTGAACACAAATTTGCCACTAAAACAGATCCATGAAGGAAACCTGAGCACCGTGGATCCAGATTCCGAATCAAATAACCAAGAAATGCAGGTGCGTATGGAGGAACTGGTGAAGATTACATTAGAAAACAGAGCTGGCCAGGTTCTGTCGGGGGGATGACCCCCGGTAGGGTCAAGAGGCTAGAAAGATACAAGGACTATGGTTGACTTATGCCAGGTTGTCAATAAAGGGACTGGCCGGATTATAAGAGCATCGGCCAGTCCGGCATATGTGTATATCCCGGCTGGTGTTTGGATATGCCGGTATAGCCGGAATACTAATATAGGTGTGCCGGCATATACTTAGATATGCCGGCCTAACCATTTGGTGTGTTGTGCAGGAGCAGGGAAGGCCGGATTACCCGACCCACGTAGGTCGTTGGTCCGGCATATAGGTCCGGGGTATGGCCAACAATCATATCCGGAATACAGAAGTCAGCTAATGTGTCACATCCCTACAATCAAGGAAGAAAACATCCAAGCATGGTAGCAGAGTATGATAGCAGGGTGCACAGTGGAGGTTACCTACCCTCACTGTGCACAAGTACAAGCTTACCTCAGAGTGGTAAGGTCACAGTTCAAGAGGTACAAGGTACAGGGATATGAAGTCCCATCGAGAGCAATCAGGGAGGAAGTCAAGGGTCGTTGCCTTCGTCAGCAAGTCCTATTTGGAGTGTAGCCCATGTCTTCTGGTCTCTTGTGACCGTTGTAACCCTGGCCACCACTATATAAGGTGGCATAGGGAGCCCTAGCAAAGGGTTGGTCACTCTGTGTTCCTACACTTAGCAGTTCATCTTCCTCCTCTAGCAGAGAGCTTGGAAGCACCATTGTTGTGTACTCCATCGATCCAGATATATAACCAAGTAGAGCAGGAGTAGGGGTGTTATCTCCTTATGAGAGCCCCGAACCTGGGTAGATCTGTGTTCCTTTTTGTCGTGCTCTTTAGCTCGTTCCCCTCTCCCGAATCCTCCAGCATCTAGTTCGGCCCCCATTTAAGCCATCCTATGGCATATGTTGTTTCACCACGACGACATTTGGCGCCCACCGTGGGGCTGATCGATATGCTGGGCGGAGTGTTTATTCGGACGGGGTCTGTGATAGCAGCTTCAGGAGTGCGCGTGGTCTCTGGCCTCGTCCAGAGGCTAGGCTCGCTCAGCTTCGTCAGCGACAACGCCGGATGTCTCGGCGGCCGGCCGTTCCCCAGGGATGGCCGGATCATGTCTTTCGGTTCCCACGAGGTGTACGTGGGGACTGAGAGAGTTTGCAGGGAAAAGGTGCTGGTGGCGTCGGATCCTCCGTCACATCGGTTGGCTCACGCTGGGCGTAGCGCTCGCTCAGTAGAGTCGGCCGAGGTGATGATGGCCGGCACATCTGTGCCGCCGGCGGAAAATGCCGGCAAAGCAGCAGCAGCGGCCAGAGCTTCTCCCCCGGAGCCGCCGAAGGTCAAGAGGTCGGCGCGTCCTCCGTTGGAACGTGCGGAGAACCTGGCCGGCACTTCCGGCGTGCCGGCTAGGGGCGAGGTGCTTCTTCCCATCATTGATCGGCTTCTTGAGCCGGTGCAACCCGGCGATGATCCGGAGCAGGCAAGGGAGGTCCTGGAGGGATCTCGTCAGGCCCTCGTCGACGAGGCCCTGGCCATGAATCAGGAGCGCGAGCGGTTCAACCGGCAACTCCGTGAGTATGAGGCAGCCCATGGTTTTACTCCTGTAGTAACCCGGCCTAGCCAGATAGAAGAGGTTAGAGCTAGAGGCAGAGATCTTAACACTGAGATAGGAAAAGATGCTAGAAACAAGAGTCATACTGCAACTAGTTCTATACCTAAGGTGATATATAGCTCACCAGTGAAAAACCTTAGGGCTGCGGCCGAGGTAGCTAAGGATTTACCTTGTTTATCCGGCGAAGCACTGCGCAAGCAGCAAGCCCGGCTTAACCAACTTTTGTCTGAAGCTACCAAGCAGCAGGAGGCCTTTAAGAGGGCAAATCCAAGGGCCGGGGCATCCCAGTACGTTGTGTCGGCGGGAGGTGCCGGCGCGAGGTCGAGAGGCCAAGCCTCGTCCCCGCATCCCAGCGCCCGGCGTGCCGGAAGTGTGACCTCTGGCCGCCGGGACAAGCAGATCCAGGTGTACGATCCGGCGGTTGCCGGCAAGCAGGCGATGGTGGAGAAGAATGCCGGTCAAGTCGACAAGTATGTCGGCAGCAAGAAGCCCGGCCAGAGTATGCCGGCCGGGCACGGAGCAGGAGCGGCCGGTGGTGGCCGGAGTAACAATGTAGCCCGGCGTCAGCAGCAGGGCGCCGGAGGAGCTGCGCAGTAGCAAGGTGCAGGTCAACCGGGACATCGAGAGGATGATGGGAATTCCGCCCTAGCCAGGGCGGGATATCAGCAACAAGACCAGCAAGGCCGGCAAACTGATCAGTGCCAGCCGGAGCAGCTACAGGAGATGATTGCAGGTCCAATTGCATCCCGGCTTGGACCTCGGTCCTTGGCGGCAAATGATGCACGCTTCAAGCTGGACAAGATTCACCAGTCAGAGATGGTGGAGAGGCAAGGAGCTCCGGGTCCCAGGTGCTTTGGACCCCGGATTATGGGCGAGCCGGTGCCTTACTTCTTCCAGCTCGCGCGTGGCGCGAGGACATATAATGGCAGTACGAAGCCGGAAGATTGGTTGGAGGATTACTCCACAGCGGTGAACATCGCCGGAGGAAACCTCAGATGGGCGGTACGATATGTGCCGCAGATGCTAGAAGGTCCTGCCAGGATATGGCTGAACAATTTGCCGGCCGGGAGTATCAACGGCTGGATTGATTTCGAAGAGCAGTTTGTGTCAAACTTCACCAGTACATACAAGAGGCCCAACCGTCCCCAGCAGCTGGCTAACTGCCGGCAAGGAGTGAATGAGACCGACCGTGACTACCTGACCAGGTGGTGCACGTTGCGCAATTCCTGTGAAGGAGTTAATGAGCAGCAGGCCATCATGTGGTTCGCTCATGGGTGCCGGCATGGCACCATGCTGTGGCAAAAGCTTCAGAGGGAAATGCCGGCCACGCTAGCCGAAACAATCAAGATTGCTGATAGTTATTCTCTGGGAGATCCCATGCAGCCCAGTCTCGATTCACAAGGACAGGGGCAGACCCAGGGAAACACCAACAGCTCCGGGAGACCAGGGCAATACTATCGCACTGATAACCGGAACAAGAGAAGAGATGAAAGGCCGGATCACCGATATGGGGCAGCACAAGTAGCAGCTGTGGAGGAAGAGAAAGAGGGCGCTGGCAGTAGCCAGCGTCCAAGATATGAGGGCTATCAGCAGCCTCAGCAGCAACAACCGCAACAGCAAGCGCAGCCCTTCCAGAAAAAGAATGTCTGGGTCAACAAGAATGCCGGCGGAGCCGCCGGTCAGAAGAAGCAGTGGCCAAAGTATACAGTGGGTTTGGCCATGGACAAGCCTTGTGTGTTTCACACATTCCAGCCGGGTAAGCCGGCAAATCATTTGACAAGAAACTGTCCATGGTTGGACGACATATTAGCGGGCCGTGCAGGTCCCTGGGGACCGGCTAGACCATCTGTCCCGGCAGCTCCATCGCCGTTGACAGGTGCAAATACAGTTGCAGTCCCGCCTAGGCCGGTTAATCCCGGGAATCAGAGCAATGCCGGCAATGCCGGCGTAAATCAAATAGACCAGAACTACAATCCGGAATATAATGCCGGAGGCCCAGGAGCGGGCCGGAATGAGTACAAGGAGTACGATCAGAGCTACATGGTCTTTGAGACCGAGAGAACAGACAAGCAGAGCTTGTACCGGCGGAGTTTGGAGGTAAACGCCGTTATGTCGGCTGTTCCAAAGATGATGCATTGGTCTGACCAGGCCATTGGCTGGGACAGGGCAGATCATCCCAGGATCATGCCAAACCCCGGTGGGTATGCGCTAGTAATGGATCCGACATTTGTTGGGCCGGCTAATAACGTGAGGTTCAGCAAGGTCCTCATTGACAATGGTAGCAGCATCAACATCATGTATCGAGATACGATGCAGAAGCTGGGAATCAAGGAGAATATGCTGGAGCCGAGCAAGACCACGTTCCACGGCATTGTGCCGGGACTTTCATGTGCGCCGATGGGCAAGATCCGGATGGATGTCATGTTTGGCAGCCGGGATAACTGCAGGGTGGAGAACCTCATGTTCGAGGTGGTTGATCTGGAGAGTCCCTACCATGCTTTGCTGGGAAGGCCGGCATTGGCAAAATTCATGGCCTCTACGCATGTTGCGTACCTGAAGATGAAAATGCCGGGGCCCGGAGGGGCAATTACCATCATTGGTGATTACAAGCGTTCGATGGCATGTGCTACAGCCGGGTCTAACATGGCCGAGACTCTGATCATTGCAGAGGAAAGGAAGAGGCTCAAGCGAGCAGTAGAGATTGCTGAGACGGTCGTGGCCGGCAAATCTATGCCGGGCATGACGAATCCCGGCGGCAGCGCTTCTTTTCAAGTAGGCAAGGAGGTCAAAAAGGTGCCTCTGGATGAAGCTTTCCCAGAGTGCCATGCCCTGGTTGGGGCAAGTTTGGATCCCAAATAGGAAAGCGAGCTCATCAGCTTCCTCCGTGAGAATCGGGATATCTTTGCATGGTCTACTTCAGACTTGCAAGGTGTGCCGAGGGAGCTGGCTGAGCACGCATTGCATGTGAGACCGGATGCTAAGCCGGTGAAGCAGCCGCTCCGGCGGAATGCTGGCGATAGAAGGAAAGCCATTTGGGACGAAGTGGCCAGGCTCTTAGCCTCTGGCTTTATCAAAGAAGTGCTTCATCCGGATTGGGTGTCTAATCCGGTTTTGGTGGAAAAGAAGAAGGATGAGCCCGCCATAGTGAAAGTATGGCGGATGTGTGTTGATTATACCAACTTGAATAAGGCATGTCCTAAAGATCCATTCCCGCTCCCTCGGATCGATCAAGTGATTGATTCCACAGCTGGATGCGAACTGTTATCATTTGTAGATGCCTATTCTGGTTTCCACCAGATCCCTTTGTATGAGCCAGATCAAATAAAGACATCATTTATTACCCCGTACGGGGCTTATTGTTATCTCACTATGCCGTTCGGTTTAAGAAATGCCAGCGCAACTTACCAAAGGTGTATGAAAAAATGTTTGCACGATCAGATAGATAAAAATGTGTAGGTATATGTCGACGATATCGTCATAAAAACCAAGGAGAGCAAGACTCTCATAGATGACCTCCGGGAAACCTTTGGGAACCTGAGGAGGTTCCAGATGAAGTTGAATCCGGCTAAGTGTACCTTCGGTGTGCCGGCGGGCAAGTTGCTCGGCTTCCTTGTCTCCAGCCGGGGTATTGAGGTAAATTCCGGCAAGATTCGTGCCATAGAAAGGATGAAGCCGCCGACAGATTTAAGGGAAGTACATAAGTTCACTGGGTGCCTTGCATCCCTGAGCCGTTTCATAAGCCGGCTAGGAGAGAAAGCTCTGCCGTTATATCAGCTGATGAAGAAGTCCGACACATTTGTCTGGACAACGCAAGCAGACACAGCTTTCAAGGAATTAAAGCAGATGTTGTCTACAGCACCGGTATTAGCGTCTCCGATGCCCCGTGAGCCGATGTTGCTCTATATAGCGGCAACCAATCGAGTTGTCAGTGCTGTGGTGGTGGTAGAGCGAGAGGAAGGAGGCAAAACCGTGCAGCGGCTGGTATATTATCTAAGTGAAGTCCTCTCCACCTCAAAGCAAAACTACCCCCACTATCAGAAGATGACTTATGGTGTCTATATGGCGGCCAAGAAGCTCAAGCATTACTTCCAAGAGCATCCAATCCGTGTAGTGGCCGAGGCCCCTATCTCGGAGATCATAAGTAACAAAGATGCCAGTGGCAGAATTGCAAAGTGGGCAATAGAGCTTTCACCATATACACCACAGTATGATAAAAGGGATACAATCAAGTCCCAGGTGTTGGCTGATTTCTTTATCGATTGGGCCGAGATACAATATGAGCCGCCATTGCCAGATGCAAATTATTGGAGGATGCATTTCGATGGGTCCAAGACAATCCATGGCTTGGGTGCCGGCATAGTTCTCAGTTCACCAAAGAATGACCAATTGAGATATGTCCTGCAGATTCATTTTGCAGCATCAAATAATGTGGCGGAATATGAGGCACTCGTGCATGGCCTGAAGGTGTCTAAGGACATAGGAATTCGCCGGATTATGTGTTTCGGTGATTCTGACTTGGTAATCCAGCAATGTTCCGGCATATGGGATGCTCATGATGCAAACATTGGATCCTACCGTTTCCTGGTGCAGCAGTTAAGTGGTTATTTCGAAGGTTGTGAGTTCCGGCATGTTCTCCGGGCTCAGAACGATGCAGCCGATGCATTGTCCAAGCTGGGATCTTCCAGAGACTCAATCCCGCCCGGCATTTCGTTGGAGCATCTGAGGAAGCCATCGATTAAGCCCTCGCCGGAGTCATCTTCCATTTATGTCCCGCCAAGTCCAGAAAGTGCAGTTCCGATGGAGATAGATGCCGGAGCCAGGTCAGATAACCCGGGGACTGTTTCCTTAGTCTCGGGGAC
This sequence comes from Dactylis glomerata, assembly GCA_007115705.1. Classification (NCBI taxonomy): domain Eukaryota; kingdom Viridiplantae; phylum Streptophyta; class Magnoliopsida; order Poales; family Poaceae; genus Dactylis; species Dactylis glomerata. The sequence continues at coordinate 5,163,802 of QXEO01000450.1, forward strand.
TTCGCCGGCATATGCTGTGAGTACAGTATTTCGGAGCAAAACTAAGGGCAAGGGTAAAATGTACCAAGAGGTTGTGCCGGTATACCCGGGGACTGCTCCGGCATACCCGGGGACTGACCCTTCAGTCCCGGGGACTTCGCAGCCCATGGAGATCGATTATGTGTCGGTTGAAATGATGGAAATAGATCAGGCAGTGTTCACTATCAGGGAAGTGCCCTCATGGGCACGACCTATCATGAATTTCTTGGTGAATGGTCAGGTGCCGGTGGATGAAACCGAGGCTCGCCGGGTTATAAGGAGATCCAAAGCGTATACCATCATCAACAAGGAAATATACAAGAGAAGTGCCACCGGAGTATTGCAGAGATGTGTCGAATCTGCGGAAGGTCTGGAGATGCTCCGGGAAATTCATCAGGGGGAGTGTGGTCACCACGCTTCGTCCAGAGCATTAGTGGCAAAGGTATTCCGGCATGGGTTCTATTGGCCGACGGCACTGCAAGAAGCAGAAAGCTTGGTTCAGAAATGCAATGGGTGTCAGAGATATGCCCACCAGATTCATCAACCGGCATCTGCCTTGAAGACTATCCCAATAACCTGGCCCTTTGCTGTTTGGGGCCTGGATATGGTTGGGGCTTTTAAGCCGGCCAGAGGAAAGATGACCCATATCCTGGTCATGGTGGACAAGTTCACCAAATGGATTGAAGTAAAGCCCATAAGCAAGTGTGATGGTCACACAGCAGTGAAATTCTTAAAAGATATAATCTTGAGGTACGGTGTCCCCCATGGCATCATCACTGACAATGGGTCGAACTTTGCCCAAGGGCCATTTGCCAGATTTTGTGAGGAAGTGGGAATCCGGCTGGACATTGCCTCGGTTGCTCACCCTTGTGCCAATGGCCAAGTAGAGAGATCAAATGGGTTAGTGTTATCCGGCATAAAACCCCGGCTGATAGAGCCACTAGAGAAAACGCCGGGATGTTGGCTAGATGAGTTGCCGGCAGTGCTTTGGAGTTTGAGGACAACTCCAAATAGTTCAACAGGCTACACACCATTTTTCCTGGTGTATGGAGCAGAAGCTGTGCTTCCAACAGATGTAATACATGATGCACCAAGAGTAGTGCTATATACTGAGGAAGAGGCTAAAGAAGCCAGGGAAAATGATGTGGATCTGCTAGAGGAAGCAAGAGAAATAACTCTGTCAAGAACAGCAGTATATCAGCAGAACCTCAGACGCTATCATGCGCAGAAGGTAAATCCAAGGAGATTCCAAGAGGGAGATTTAGTACTCCGGCTAAGGCAAGGAACAGAAGGCCGGCATAAGTTAACTCCTCCATGGGAGGGGCCATTCATTGTGAGCAGAGCTCTGCACAATGATGCCTATTATCTTATAGATGCGCAGGACCCCAAGAAGGATAAGGCGGACAGGTCCGGAGAAGAAACCAAGAGGCCATGGAACATAGCTCTACTCCGCCCCTTTTACTCCTGAGCAACACAATGTATGTATTTCCATATTTTTGCTTTGTGTGCCGGCGCGTTCTGCCGGCACGAGACTAATGGATGAAATGCCGGCATCCCAAGGAGAGCGGGCACTGCCTCCGAGATATATCGTCGTTTATTTACAGTTTTTCTTGTTATATGCCGGCTGGCCTGTTTCGAATGTTTCCTATGTCGGCCTAGTAATGTGTCGGCACCAAAGGCCACTCTTCGACTTAGCTGCTGTCCGAAACCCGGCTTCATGGCTAGCAAGAGTAGATGCCGGAGATTGTCTACACATGGAAAACGGCTAAGGAAATGTAAAGCAACCGAACCGACATTTTTGTTAAAACTAAAGTTAAAATTTGAAGAGTCGGATAATTTGAAGTCTAAGTTTCAAAGTTAAAGTACTGTATGTTCAATAAAGCAACCTTGAGACTCATATGTCGAAAGCCAAATAAGGTAGATAAGTAGCCAAGGTTGTGAAGTTGGGGAAACAGGAAAACAAACTCGGTGACTTAGCCAAAGATGATCCGGTGTTAATAACAAGCAAACCAAGATAAAACTTGTTCAGGTAGCAAACCAAAGGAAATTAAACGTATATCTTACAACTGCACCCGGCATACCGGGGATCTGATAAAGCTTAAAGTTTTTGGGGCTGCAAAGTCAAAGAGCAGGGGCAGAAGCAGTGCCGCCGGCTGGTGGAGCTGTAGCAGTAGAAGTGTCGGCTTCAGGTGTGCCGGACCCAGCAGATGGAATGGAGCCATCACCTCCGCCCGGGACAGATCCCTATCCCGGGGCATCAGTGTCGGCTTCCACAACTTCCTCTTCATCCTGGCTGGAGTCGGAGCCCTCGGCATCGGCAGATGCCCCGGCGTCATCCTTCTTCTCCGGCTCACGGATGTCCCGGACGAAGGCGTCGGTGTCAGCATAGTCCACATAGCTATGGGCCAGCTCCCGCCGACGCCGGATATGTTCCGGATCCGTGGTCCAGATGGATCCCTCGCGCACAGTGCGCAAAGTCTCCAAGTCAGCCTTTTCGTACCAGGACAAGAAGTAGCTAAGGGCTTCGTCGGCTCCAACCCTCACGCCGGAATCTCGCCATTCCCGGAGGCGAACCTTGGCGAGCTGCAAGTCGTTGCCGAGGTCGACAGGATCAGTGGGAGTCCTTTGTCCCGGCCAGAGGGCAGAGAATGCCTCCTGGGCGCCATAGAAGAGTTCTTCGGTGTAGAGCGTCATGGCGTTCTTCCGGGACTGCAGAGCCAGCAGCTGCTCCGACATGTCCCAGTTGGCCGAGTCAACCGGAACACCCCGGTTCTCTCGGTCCAACTGCAGAGCCCTCTCAACGTCTTCGACGGAAGCGGGGAACATGTCTGAGAAAAATAGATGATGTTAGCAAAAGGAGAATATGTCGGCATAGAGGGTATGTCGGAAGAGAACATGATATGTCGGGCAGGATAAGGAAAAGAGGATTTGAAGCTTACTGGCAAGGTCGGCATTAAGCTGGGCGACTGTGACTTCCCATTTTGTCGCTTGCTCCTTTAAGCTAGCCAGTTCGGCATGGGCAGTGGAGGCATCAGCCTCGGAAGCAACAAGCGAGTCCTGGGTCTTCTTCAGTTGGCCCTCCCTCTGTTCCTTCTCGTCCAGAAGCTCGGCAATCCGGCCCTTCAGCTGCTCTACCTCGGCCTTGTGACCGGCATCCCGGTCGTCCAGTTGCTTGGCCACATCCACTGAGGACACACAGTCCTGGTGGCGGGCCTCCAGTGCAGCTTTCTCGTCTGAAAAGATTTGAAGTCAAAACAAGGATTTGAAGAAAGAAAACAGTGAAAAGATTAAAGGATTTGAAGTACAGAAGGATTAGTTGAAGATTAAGAGGATCCGGCATACCTGTCAGCTCCTTCACTCTCTTGACAAGCTCGGTGACTTGGGCTTCGGCACCAGCTGCGGAATGACAAAAAAAGGTTATGAGTCGGCATATTAAGGTGTGCCGGCAAAAGAGGAGGAAGGGTGTCCGGCATATAGCGGTATATCGGCGAGGGTTACCTTTCTTGGACAGCTCCAGCTGAAGCTTGCTATGCTCATCGGATAACTTCCGATGCTCGCATACCAAGTCATGAAACATGTCGGCCCGGGTGTTGTTCATGCGCTGCAAAAGCGCCGGGATTTGAAATGTCAGCAGAGAAATTTGGCATGATAATTAAGTTGAAGATTCTATCAAGTGATCATTCTTTTGAAGACCCGGCACAGGTGCTGCGCACCTATCCCGGCCCTCGGTGACTAGGATTTGAAGCTCGAAATGAGCTTGTATCTCGGTCAAGAGGATTTGAAAAATAATTGAGATGTGAAATTATTAGAGACCCGGCACAGGTGTTGCGCACCTATCCCGGCTCTCGGTGACTAGGATTTGAAGCTCGGATTGAGCTCATGTGTCGGCAGATAATTCAAAAGAAGCTAACTAAAAGACTATGAGGAAATCCCGGATGTCCTGTATCCTGGACAGCCGACATTTTCGGGGACTGGGGATATGTGTATAGGTAGAAAGGACTTACGTTGGTGGCATCGGCCAATCGGTGAAGTCTCTGCTGGAGGCTGAGCAGCTCGCAGGCGATCGGTAGGGGCTTCGCGGCCAGAATATCTGCCGGATTGCCAGTGGCCGCGGCTTCGGCCATCTTCTTGCTCCTGGAATCCGCTGTGTCCATGTCGCCAGCGTCGTTCCACCTGACACAGTGCTCCTTGAGAGACCCGAGACTTTGGTCACTCTTCGTCCCCAGGGGGACGCGACCCTCAAGTTCCGGCGTGTCGAAGAAGTTGCGCCGGTAGCCTGGCCGGGTTGCTGCCCTGCCAAGATGCAGGGCCAGGGCAGAGCTGGTCCGGGGCGCTGCCTTAGAAGGAGCAGTGGCGGCGGATGGAGGGCCGGACTTGGTCGGCTGAATCTTCAGTGTGCCGGGCTTGGCCGGGGCATAGGTCTTGGCCGGCGCTGTGGTCTTGGCCGGTGCAGGAGTCTTTTCAACAGAAGGAGTCTTGGGCGCGGGCTGTTCCGGCGCGGCCGGTGCATCTTGGCCAGCAGGAGCAGGATCCGGAATAATCCGGACTTCCGGCACTAAAGGGCCTTTGCCCTTGATGTCTATGTCGGCGCTCTTGTTGCTTGCGCCGGCATCTTCAGTTGTGCCGGCGTCGCTGGTGGGCGCGCCGGAGTCTGGTGTTTCTTGGTGGGCTCCTGTGTCCATGTGGACATCAGGAGCCGAGGTTTCCTGTTGAGCCCCCGAGTCCATGTGGACGTCGGGGGCAGATATATCTTGTTCCGGCGGAGGAACGTCCTTCGCCGGGGAGGTGGTCTTCTCAGGCGCAGGCGAAGATGCCGGCGCCAGGGAGGTCGTGTGACTTGCCGAGGGTATGTCGGAGGTGGCAGTTTCTGCCGGCTTAGTGATCTTGGGGCCGCCACTCGAGCCAGAAGCTTGTTCCGGCGCAAGAGGAGCCCTGAAAGAGAGAAAACACCAAGTTAGTAATCAGGGTAAGAGATATGTCGGAAATGAAACAAGGAGAAGGAACTTACCCCGCGGCGACAGGTCTCTGTTTCTTCAGTATGGGCACGCCGACCTTCTGCCTCTTCGACTTCTGAGGTGTGTCGGGCTAGGGCTTCACCCCTCGCTTCCGGCCGGCACGTCCGCCGGTGGAAGGAGGTCCCTGGTTCAGAGGGGCGGCGTCGACAACCATGTCGTCCGGAATAGCTGAGGACGGCATTGGAAACTCATAAGCAATAGGTGTTTCTGGAAAAGCATAAGCAAGAGGTGTCGGGCAGATAAATGTCTGGCAGTCTTCATTGGAGTCGTCGTCACTCCGGTCTTGAGAGAAATGCCGGGATGAAGAGCCCTTACCCATGGCAGCTACAGCACGGGTGCTCCTGGGTAGCTTATCCCAGTGATCCGGATCTTCAACATCCGCGGCAGTGCGGTCTGCCACGATCTTGATCCGGGAGTTCTCCATACTCTGGAAGCTGAGCTTCTGCATAATGCAAAGTAAAAAGGTCAGAAGCAAGAAATATGCCGGTGGGATAAGTATCTCGGAGTCTTGTATGCATTATAAATATGGCGGCAAGTAGCAATATCTCGGGCCAAACAGGACATGTGTCGGCTTAAGTATCTATGTGCCGGACATGGAGTTTATGTATCGGACAAGAGGGTTTACCGTTGGGGCGGGCCTATCCCGGCTGTATGGTTCTAGCCCCCAGGCAAAAGTGGCTTGAGAGGACTTGCAGATGTCCTTGATCCGCCGCAGAATGTCGGCCGGAGTCAGCTCATGTGTGGAATGCCGGGTGGGGTCCATGGGCCTGCTCATCTGGCAGATCTTGTGCGACCGGCGCTGCAAAGGAGAGACGCGCCGGCTGATATAGCATGCCACCAAGTCTTGAGGTGTAAGGCCGGCATCCCGGAGCTCACCCTTAACCCGGTGGAGAGCATTCACCGGCATCACCGAGTTCTTCGGATTATAGGTCCAATTCGTCATAGCCAAAGGTGGCTCGTCCACAAATGGCGGCAGGTTGAGCAGATCCACGTCGGTGGTGTTCTTGACGTAGAAGAAGCTCTTCTGCCACTTCTTGCAAGATTCGAGGAGTTCCACCTTGGGGAAGTCCGAGCCCTTCCGGGACATGATGGTGGCTGCGCCGCAAAGGGTCATGGGGCGGTCCTTCTTTTCCTGGGCCGTCTCCGGCGGGTCATCCTTGCTCCGGGGCGGCTCATGGACGACTTGCTTCCGCAGTTGGAAGTATTTCGCCCAGCCTTGGGTAAGGGGCTCGATGCCGGCATAGCCTTCGCAGAAGGCAGCGAAGGCTGAGAGGATCATCACGGCATTGGCCGGGATATGATGAGGTTGTAGATCATAGGTGTTGAGGAAGTCCCGGAAGAATTCCGATGCCGGCAGACCGAAGCCCCGCTCGAAGTGGGCGATGAAGACGACGCGTTCGCCGGGTTCAGGTGCCGGCACAGTTTCTCCCACCGGTAGCCGGCATGCTACGCCCTCCGGGACTCTCCTGGTGGAGGTGACCCAGGATATGTCGGCCGGGGTGACCTCCGACCCCTCCCAGCCGGAGCGTCCTTGGACCCGGGCCGAGGTATCTTCCTCCGAGGCCGAGGTACCTGTCATGCTCGATGAAGCCATCGGGATGGCCGGTACAAGGCGTGATAGCCGGAGTCCCGTGATGTTATTCCTATCAAGGCCGGAGAAAAGAGGGAGGTTAGTCTCTCCGGCATACAGCTCTCACCAATGTTAGCAGAAATAGAAGATCTACCGAGGCAGTTAAAATCGGAAATAAACGTGGATATAATTCCCACAGAAGAACAGCGGTGTACTCCAAAGAGATATCACTGGCAATGCTAAATCGAGTCAAAGAGACGTCAAGCAGTGAAGCTACCGCAGATTCAAGCTAGCAGGGCTATCGTGGTAAGAGGCAGGAGGGATGAAGAGCAAGAACAGAGAAAGAGAAGCTTACCAAAGCTTGGCCGGCGGCGGTGGAACGGCGGCGAGCGTGCGGAGGAAGATCCGATCTCTCAGCAATGTCGCAGAGAGGAGCGGCGGCGTCGTCGACGATGACGCCGGACGTCGGCAAGCGGAGGCGCCGGCGTGCAGGTGGGCGACGGCGGCGGCTTTCCTTCTCGGTTTCTTGGTCCGGCGGCGAAGCGCAAGGGGCAGAGGATCTGAGAAAGACGAAGACTGTGTGGGGGTAAAAAGAATAAGTTACCCCCACCCCGTATTTATACCGAAGAGGCCGGTCGTGGGGGTCGTGGGGAGTGTTGCACTACCACGACCGTTTCTGCGGTAAGTCGCCACGTGGCGGCACGGAGTGGGGCGGCGGTTCCTGTAACCGTGCCATGACGCAATGATGGCAAGGAGTAACTGCGCTGTGAACCGTCACATCGTGTGACCGTTCGAGGTGACAGGGCAGTTGCAAGTTTCGATGCAAACAGTCAGGCGTGGCTTCTCGAGGAAGACTCGTCTATATGTCGGAATAATTGCCCGATGAATATGTTCCGTCCGGAATACCCTCGGGACTGGCCGGAATAACATTTGGAGAAGGAACAGTGGCCGGGATATGTGCGGATGTCCCGGCATATAATCCGATCGTCGGGATATACCGGAGAACCGAAGTATAATGAAAAGAAGATATGTTGAACCTGTCAAGGCTCCACAGTTATGACTGGGAACCTCGGCAGCTTCGGGGACTAGTGTCGGGGGGATGACCCCCGGTAGGGTCAAGAGGCTAGAAAGATACAAGGACTATGGTTGACTTATGCCAGGTTGTCAATAAAGGGACTGGCCGGATTATAAGAGCATCGGCCAGTCTGGCATATGTGTATATCCCGGCTGGTGTTTGGATATGCCGGTATAGCCGGAATACTAATATAGGTGTGCCGGCATATACTTAGATATGCCGGCCTAACCATTTGGTGTGTTGTGCAGGAGCAGGGAAGGCCGGATTACCCGACCCACGTAGGTCGTTGGTCCGGCATATAGGTCCGGGGTATGGCCAACAATCATATCCAGAATACAGAAGTCAGCTAATGTGTCACATCCCTACAATCAAGGAAGAAAACATCCAAGCATGGTAGCAGAGTATGATGGCAGGGTGCACAGTGGAGGTTACCTACCCTCACTGTGCACAAGTACAAGCTTACCTCAGAGTGGTAAGGTCACAGTTCAAGAGGTACAAGGTACAGGGATATGAAGTCCCATCGAGAGCAATCAGGGAGGAAGTCAATGGTCGTTGCCTTCGTCAGCAAGTCCTATTTGGAGTGTAGCCCGTGTCTTCTGGTCTCTTGTGACCGTTGTAACCCTGGCCACCACTATATAAGGTGGCATAGGGAGCCCTAGCAAAGGGTTGGTCACTCTGTGTTCCTACACTTAGCAGTTCATCTTCTTCCTCTAGCAGAGAGCTTGGAAGCACCATTGTTGTGTACTCCATCGATCCAGATATATAACCAAGTAGAGCAGGAGTAGGGGTGTTATCTCCTTACGAGAGCCCCGAACCTGGGTAAATCTGTGTTCCTTTTTGTCGTGCTCTTTAGCTCGTTCCCCTCTCCCGAATCCTCCAGCATCTAGTTCGGCCCCCATTTAAGCCATCCTATGGCATATGTTGTTTCACCACGACGACAGGTTCACAGGCGTCGAGCTCCTTTAGCTGCTGCGCCCACGCCCACATATCGTTGTGCGTGACCTGTTACTGTTAGACAAAATGGTGCACATTTTTAGGGACAGGATCATATAGTACACTATGTAAATCTATCAGAACACCATGTTCATGTTACGTGAACCAACCTGGAGGCTGGAGCTTGCCGCAAACCATGTCGGCGCTCCCTTGGGGCTCGCTGCTGCGGCACCGAGAGCGAGGGAAAGATTCCGACGTTGCCGGACTGATCTCTTGGGCGCCGCCTCCCTTCCCTCGCCTCCCTCCCCGCCGGTGGACGCCGCGGCCTCCGACCCACAAGTGGAACCGCCTCCATCCCTGTCGTTGGACGACATCCTTCATCCGCTCTCCCATCGGGGAGGCACAAGGAATCAGCGAGACTGCTGGATTGATCGAGGATGGAGCCATGTGGGCGGCGGTGGTTCCTTACCTGGAATTTGACGAGTAAGGTGGGGGATGAGAAGAGGAGGAAAAGGGAATGGGAGTCGTGCGTGTAGGTTATTCTCCACGACGTTTTTTTGAGGAATTTCTTCACGACGGTTTATGTAAGGCGCTGAGGAAAAAGAAATAGAATTTTTTTCGCGTGGGGGTATGGAACGACGTACCGGACAGGCATGCAACAATCACCTCTAGACAATTAATATAGTAGAGATAATGATACATATAAACCCGGCCGTAGTATGTTTTGTACTCGGTGACATTACATCGGATGTGCTCTTCATTATGCGTCCCTTGTCCTGTACTTTGTTCGTCCATTTGTTGCACCGGTTGTTTGAAATGTAAATCAAACGAAAGTTGTGTTAAACATAAGATCAAACGGAAGTCCAGCCTACACATTTTGTTCTTGATTGTTGCCAGGTTAACTCATCCGGAGTACTGTAGTTGGTTCGACTGGAAAAGGCAATTTGAAATGAAAAAAAATGTCGATTCAAAACGAATTCTGCTGCCACGCGGGAGCTTAGCAAAAATCACCTAGAACCCCCAAATCACCCGAACATTCCCCCGCTCCCTCTAGGGTTTCTTCTACCTCCCCATCGCCGGAGGAGCCCACCGCCCATGGCCGCCGCCTCCTGCGACGCGCCGGTCCCGCCGGCCATGCCGGACCTCGTCCGCGACGGCCTCTACTTCGGCGACGTCAACGACGCCATCGCGGCCCTCACGGGCTCCCTCCCGGACGGCACCGACATCACCCATGTCCTCTCCGTCGTCAGCTCCGCCTCCGTCTCCTTCTTCACCGACTACCGCCCGGGCCTCTCGCTCCCGGCCGAGGAGGTCCGCCGCGTGGTCGCAGGGGAGGACGGGGCGCCCTCGTCGGTCACCCCCGGGCGGCTGATGCGGGTGGTGGAGAGGACAGGGCCAGGGCTAAGGGTCGCGCGGATGGCTGTGCCGCTCAGGGACACGGAGGAGGAGAACCTGCTCGACCACCTCGAGCCCTGCCTCGAGTTTATCGACGAGGGGAGGAGGGAGGGGAATGTGCTCGTGCACTGCTTTGCGGGGGTCTCCAGGAGGTATGGTTGCGTTTCCACTGTGCTGTAAAGCTGAAAATTTCACCATCTTAGGCTAATCAAGCCGAAGTGATCATGGAGTTTATTTCTTTTGAGCTTTGATATGTTTTTAGTAGCTGTGCACCAAGTCAAAACTGTGTGTTCTGCCGAATTGAGATTTGAGAGAGGAATCATCATCCCATTTTTGGCTAAATACAACTGTATCACAGTACATCTTCTATCTACAGTGAGTGTTCACTACACACCCCACACGACACATATATGCATAGAGTAATGAGACTGGATAACCAGCTGGATACTAGGCAATTGGAAATGGTTACAAATGAAACTAATGGGTTAATGTCAATTACCCTGTATCATACATTGTGCTCTGCTTTCTCAGGTGTGGCTTGTATAACAGGAATGTAGACTGCTCGCACCGAAGTGTTTGTACAGTAGGACGATACACAACTAAACATTGATTTTGTGTAGGTTGGTCAAATCAAATGATATATTTAGCTAAATTACATCACGTCTGAATTGTGCCAATTTTTATTATAGAAGGATGTAGAGTGTAGATATTTCCAGGATAAGCATGGCTGTCAAACTGTTTTCTTCCCCACATGGAACCAGAACAAAAAGGTGAAGGAAAAATCCATAAAATCATGCACAAGACAGAACCAACATAGGATCTTGGTGACTGTTATGTTAACTTTGTTAAGCTAGCAAACAAAGGTATACCATGTACGTAAATGCAACACGGTGGAGGCTACCAATTTGGAGTACCATGCCAGGCTCAGTTAAATATTAAATCTTATAACGCCAGAGGCTTTGAGCAGTCTGGGACTGCCTCCATTTCTCTCTCTTGGAAACTAAAATGCTAGTTACCGGAGTGGAAGTTGTCATATCACTCTTGGATTCACGTGTTGTGTTGTTTTGGCGGGAGAGGTTGATGTCAAACAAATTATTTTGAATCCCACATCAGTTTTGTAGCAGTGGTGCTTCACCATGTTCTTGTGATTTGTGAACCACATTGGAAATCCATGGAAGAAATTGGTTTTTATTGAGACCTGAGGTGCCAATATGGGCTAGCCATCTGGGAGGTTTCAATAGTCAAAACAGTCCTATGCTACATGCTCACAGCTAACACATTGGCAAGTTAGACTGGGAGTAGTAGCAGATGGGGGAGTTTCAGGATGTGGATGACAACTGTTCCTACCATGACGTTGGTTACTTTAGTTAGCTGTATACATGTACTTAGCTCTAGAAAAAAGATAGCCATGGACATGATTTTGCGTGACGATAACTCACCAAAGCAAGATGGTAGCAGCATGTCTAATCCAATTATCATGGAGATCTACAAGATAAGTAGAAGTTTCTTGTAGTTCAACGTCTGCTTCTTGTGAAGCTTGCTGATTCCAGTTTTACCTGGTGCACGCGGTTTGATGTAATTCTGGATTTTTATTGGCTTCTTTCATCATTGATTATAATCTTGGTACTAAATGTTAATGAGAAGTTCATTGAGTTTTAATAAAAAATATTCTTAGTCGCAAGGACATTGTGATTTTGAGCTCAAGACAATTGGCAACTGCGAGAAAATAGTACAAAAGTTGACAGCGGTTCTGGCTAACCAATTATATAGGGTGGATTGCAAATTACCTATATAACTTTCTATTTGATGCATTTGTTGTGAGAAATCAGAAATGTTAAAATGATGCTATTCATGCTCACTATAACACATTAGTTCTGAATATCATTCTATCATTTTGCAGTGCTACCATTATCACGGCATATCTTATGAGAACAGAGCAGAAATCTCTAGAAGGTTTGTGTCTTATCGTATCAAACAAAATGTGTAATGTATTAATATTTTTGTTTGTATGTTGCTTAAGTTATCTGATCCTCTTTTAGTTAACTCAATGTGGCATTCACTCTTATTTTTTTTCTTCTTCCAGAAGCGCTAGAGTCTTTGAAGGAAATTAATGAGTCCGTTTGCCCAAATGATGGTTTTCTTGATCAGGTAAGCTTTCATTAGGATCTGTTTGCACCATAGTTCCTTTCTCTTATTAAGTTGAATCTTCTACAATTTGCAGTTAAAATTGTTTGAAGAAATGGGTTACAAGGTTGACACTGCAAGTCCTTTATACAGGCGCTTCCGCTTAAAATTGTTAGGTTGGTTATTTTCTATCTTGTATCTTATTGTGCTACCTGTTTAATACTACCTGATAGATACCGTGAATGTTAGTATCACCATTCATTTAAAAAATGGGGATAGAGAAATATATATTTTTCTTGGGTTCCATCCTTTAATATCATTCCTGCATCATTATTGTGAGAAAAATCATTATTTCAAGCAGATTTAGTTATTCTACTTTTCACGCCAGTGTCATTACTTATTCTTATCAATACTCTCATCAATTGTTTGCCTATTACTTCTCGCAGGCCAGTCCTACAAAATTGGAGAGAAAATAGGAAATCATGTATTTGAAGACGATCCTGTTGTTGCTCGGCAGCCTAATCCTACTCAGGAACTGTCAAACAAGGTGACCAATAAAACAGCATACCGCTGCAAGAAATGCAGGAGGATCGTTGCTGCAGAGGACAATGTTATCAGCCACACTCCTGGTGAGGGAAATTCTAGCTTTGAGTGGCACGACAAAAGGAAAGGTGGTCACACATATAACAAGGAACAAGATTGCTCTTCACTTTATGTCGAGCCTCTCAAGTGGATGACTCCAGGTAAGCCACTCCCACAGATTCATTCCTCAGAGTAACTTGGGGTCTGTAGTATAACATCAGTCCTTCATCATCTACTTTTGCTCACGATGAAGCAGTAGAAGATGGTGCTTTGGAGGGGAAGCTGTCGTGCATCCACTGCGGAGCACGGCTAGGGTACTTCAACTGGTCAGGGATTCAGTGCAACTGTGGCAGCTGGATCACCCCTGCATTCCAAATATCCAAGAGCAAAGTTGATATAAGCACCATCTAGACTTCTTCAGAGGCTAGCAAACTTGTGGAATTTATCAGTTTCAGGTGGTGTAAATACCATATCATCAGAACCGTCGTGCACTAGATCTCAAGAAGAAAAAGCTGGAGCCTTCTACATGTATTCTTATAGCTAGCATATAATTTGCAGGTCTGAATTCACCAATCGAAATCTGAATACGTTAGAACAGCCTACGAAAGAAGTTCAACACAGCATAGTGAAGCAACAGGGTTCTTTGGCAAAAATAATGCCTCATCTGACCCCTTGGTAAAATTATTTCAAAATCCGACCTCTAGGTTTGCGCCAATGGGACTGGAGCCAAAATTGTGTAGGTCGGCGTCAAAGAATTTCAATGACATAAAATAGCCAAGTGAGTTGGGCCCAATGTTGGCACTGACCTACTTTTGGTGCTATATGCTTTGGCGCCGTTTTTGATGTGGCATCGACCCTGACCTCCATTATTTAGCCATTCTCGATGGCGTTGAACCTATGGATTAGATTTCAAAACAGTTTTGCCAAGGGATTAGATGAGACATTTGTTTTTCTGAAGGGATATTATGCAAACGGTTAATTCTTAAGTTTAAAGAAAACATACAAGATGGAAGATGAGGTGTCAACTACCAAATTTTGAAAAAAATGATCCCAACGAATTGTTGAAGTGCTTTAGGAAGCCATCGCGTTGTCAAACAATGCTTTGTCATTGATTTGTTCTGCACTAGCTATTTATTTTAAATGTTAAGCATAACTAACTCAATTGATCGACTGCAAGTTAACTCTAAGCTAGGTGACTGGATCACCAATGCTGACACCATTCTTAATTTTCTTGATATATTTCTTTGTAGGATAGATTGATACAAAAGTCAAAGTGAATTAAAAAAGATTGAAGATACAGACCGTTTCCTTATTTTAGCTGTCGGCAAGTAAGTTGAAATGTCTCCGATGTTGATCGTTGTTTATTTAATCTCCATCGCCATCTTCTCTGATGGCGATTGAAGCTGATGATTTACCTTTGTCATCATACTATACAACTTGCACGTTACTACGTAAACTGGTCGAGCGCCATGGGGACGAGCGTCGGAGGTCACGGCTGTGCGGCCGCTCGTGTCACTGGCCGTAGCTTGACTCGCCCACCGCCGTAGATCCGCCGCTCGAATCGCTCACCAGCCACCACGAGTCGCCCACAACTGTAGAGCCTCCGCCGGGTCACTCCTCACCAGATCTGAGAGCGGGAGAAAATGGGGAGAAAAGAAGAGGGGGATCGGTGGAGTGGAAGTGGATGGAGAAAGGGGAATTTTCCACCGCGGTCGAACTCGCGCGAAGAAGCTGAGGTGGGGCGAGCTCAGTTTGATGTTGGGACCCATGCTACAGGAATTTAGCGTTGGTAACATTGTGGAGATGTTGCCGAATTTTACCCGATGCCAAACTATGCTTTGCGTCAGATATAGGTATGACAACATTGTGGATACCCTAACACCGACGCCACAAGCCGACGACCCACAAGCTCAACCATGGTGGTTCCTACAATAAAGTCTAGTCAGCTGTCTATAAGAATTAAAATATTATATTTTTGTTTAGTTGGATAAGAAAGAAAAGAAGTGGACTCTTATGCAAGAGCAGCTCTAGCACGTGTAGGCATTTTGTAAGAGTAAATGATGGGTCATATAGTAATAAAGTGGTACACTTTTATAGTAAAAAATTATACATATTAGCTATATATTGCCTATAGATGACATAGCAAACAGGAGCGAATCTAGCTCAAAAAAATTAATGGGTTCATCTCTACATCAAGTGAGAAATGGTACTAAGGAGCAATTCAGTCTAGATTAGCATACATTTATTGGGTTCACTTGAACCGAATTGCTACATGGCAGCGCCACCACCGATGGCAAACCCACTATAGCTAGCTGCTGGCTACACTATTATTCTTGCTCCCAAGCAGCGGCGACCACAAGTCACCGTTGAGGATCACATTATTGCGTCGCACTGCTAGATCACATCCATGTCCGACCTTGCCGACTGACACACATAGGGGTTTGGGATGCGATAGAGCATCAAGGAGGAATGAGGAGGCGACGAGGGGAGGGATGCGGAGAAGACGGTTGCGGTGCTCAAAAGTCAAAACCCTAGTCCCCCCCTTTTCACCCACGGGAGGAAGACGTGGGGGTCACGGCGCCCCTTGTATAAGTGCTACCAGCCCGGCTTGCTGCGCCTACCGCCGCACCGGCCCCGCAGGCGAAAGATTTGACACCGGCTGGTGCCAAAGAATTCATCCCCAAGTCAAGCCCCTCGGAGCAGCGGCTGCCATCTGAGATCAACGATGCCGTTAATGCGTCAGACTGTTCCAATTCACCCAAGTCCGCCTCGGCCATTCATGGTGAGATGGGCAGCGGACTACCAGGCTTCTCCACAACGTCTATGCCACCTGCGTCTTCTCTTCCAGCTGCTGCAGATAAAAGGGGCAGTGCAGGGTGCGAGTAGGCGCCGTGGGAGCTCGTCCAGTCTAGGCATTGCCTGCGGCGTACTGCTCTTGTTTCTCCGCCGCTAAAGACTGTCCTCCCCCTCCAGCTTGGCTATATGGGAGATGCCATCATTGCCATGAAGCTGGTCACTGGGCATTACCATGCCGCGAGCGGGTGAAGTGCAACAATTGTCTGCAGTTCGGCCATAAAGCGAAGTGTTGTACTTGGAGAACCGCTCCCCGCCCTCCTCCGGTCCAGCATCCACTCTTCGCAGCCCCCCACAGCTGTCCGTCCTTGTCCTTGGCAGCATCCCCCGCCTAGTCCTGTGCAGAAACCGAAGCCACTTGGTGAGCCGAGAGATGTGCAGGTACAGTCCGTCCTAGTTGAGCAGGCCGAGTTGCTGCGTTCTGAGCTGCAAGGTTGCCTTGCACGGGTCGAGAGTTTTCTAGTGAGAGCAGATGCTGCTCTTGGCAGACACCTAGTTGCGCCTGATGTCTCTCCTCCATCCGAGCTCCATGTCAACTCTGCTAACGACCAAGATTGTTTTGGGGCAGGTTGTTATTGATACTAGCCAAAATCTGGGGCATCATTTGTACTATTCAAGAATGATCATCGAGTACTTGCTGCATTCCTGGAGGTAACTCTTTGCTATCTGAGTTGATCAAGTTCTGAGTCAAAACTCGCATCAATTCAGCATGTACTTCTACCATCTGTTGTATTGCTAAAACCAACTGAGGTTTGTTGAGACCGTTCGGGTGTTAAGAGTACATTTGTTTGGGTTTTAGGACAAGTTTAGAACTTGGCATAGATGAGAAATTGATAGAAGGGATCTAGAGAAGATTCCTACCTAAACACATCAGATCAAGACAATTCATCTTACAAACAACATCTAATAATCATGCATCACACCAAGCAACTAGTTTTAAAACAAACAAAAAGGTACGATCATCCCACAAGTCGGTATGACCATATACGTTTACTACATGTTGTCGCTTATTAAAATCTTAGGTGGAGGTCCAACTATAGCTTCTTAGTTCCCTTTTTATGTAGGTCCACGGTTTTGGTCCATTTGCTTCTTTAGATTTACAATCTGTTTATCCTTGGTTGTGATGAGGTCTTCTTGAACACTAAGCTCAAATGCCAACTATACCATGTCACTTTGAAGTTGAGTTATGGTTTCCTTCAATACAATAGTATCACCCTTTTCTTCTTTGAGGTCCTTCCGGGTATTATGAAGTCTCCACTTGAGTCTTTCTCCGAGTACTTTTATTGCTGACCATGCAACACATCTTGCGGAGTCAGCAAATGATGTATGCATATCGGAGTTGGTGAACATCTAGAGTCCCATTTTCTTGTGGTCGTCTTCTTTGTTCTTATATAGGTGGAGTTGTACCCACCAATAGTCTTGACCTTCTTCCATCATGGGAAATCCCTTGTAAACAGCTTCTCCTTGCATTCCCATGCTTAACATGAGGTTCTTCAGTGCTTTGGGAAAATCTATCACACACTTCAGGGTCATGGTCATCACGGGTCCTTTCTTGATGGATTCGTGGATGCTGGTCATCTAAAATTTGAAAGCAAAGTAGTGTAAAACAAATGAATGTGATAAGTCTTACGAGGAGAAGTGTTAAACTAGAATGTAGATAAATTTTATTTATGTAAACTGAAATGGAGATTTTTCTTGTAGAGGGAAAGAATCCTAGAGCTTCCTAGTCCATTCCAAACCTAGGGTCTCGATCCTACAGGCAACACTATGCTCTGATATCTGATGACCCACAAGTATAGGGGATCGCAATAGTCTTCGAGGGAAGTAAAACCCAAATTTATTGATTCAACACAAGGGGAGCCAAAGAATATATGTAAGCCTTAACAGATGAGTTGTCAATTCAGCTGCACCTGGAAATAGTCTTGCTCGCAGTGGTTTATCAGTAGCAACAGTTTTATAGTGGTGATAGTAGTGAAACAGTAACAGCAGTAGCAAAATAGCAGCGATAATAGTAGCAATAGTAAACAGTAGGAACAAATACTGTAGGCATAGGGATGGATGTATGCTACTTGGTGATGGCGCCAGAAAATTAGTTGCTAGTGCCAAGTTGACGTGGGAGCAGACAGTCCTTGTGCGTGGTGATGACCAGCCCGTTGGGAACCCCAAGAGGAAGGTATGATGAGTGTAGCGGCTAGTTTTCCCTCAGTTAAGATACCAAGGTTTATCGATCAGGAGAGGAGAGATGGCGACGACTGAAGGTGATATGGAACCTGCACACACACAAACAAATACTTTGCTCCCAACTTGCGATGAGGTTGTCAATCTCACCGGTTTGCTTGAAACAAAGGTTATGAGTGTATCGAGTGGAAAATAGTAATAATATGTGAGTAAAGTAAATAGTGCGGGAAAAGTAAACAGGTGATAGCAATATGATTAAAATAGGACCGGGGTCCACAGTTCACTAGTGGTGTCTCTCCATAGATAAAATAGCATGCTGGGTAAACAAATTACAGTTGGACAATTGATAGAATAGAGATAAACGTGATATATCAAGAAGATCACTATGAGATTTACTCTGGGCATTACAACAAAATACATAGACCGCCATCCAACTGCATCTATGACTAATAATCCACCCCCGGAGATATCAATCCGAACACCCCAAAAGTATTAAGTTGCGAACAACAGATAATTGCATTAAGCAAAGTGTGTAATGTAAACAAAGCATATGCCCTTGAGCATATGAATGTTGTTTTCCCCCTAGTAGCAACAACACATCTACCACCTTAGAGGTTTCTGTCACTCCCCCAGGTGAAATAGAGACATGAACCCACTATCGAGCATAAATACCCCCTCTTGGAGTCACTAGCAACTACTCGGCCAAGATAGCCACTAACAACGGAGAGCATGCAAGATCATAAACAACATAGAGATAACAAAAGATATAATTTAGTATAGCAACTTAATCATAAACACCAATATTCATCGGATCCCAACAAACCAACATCATAGAATTACATAACGGTGATCTCAATCATGTAGGGCAGCTCATGAGATCTAAACATGAAGCACATGGTGGAGAAGACAACCATCTAGCTACTGCTATGGACCCATAGTCCAAGGTAGAATACTCACTCATCGCTCCGGAGGCAAGCATGGCGATGAAGAAGACCTCCGGTGGCAATTCCCCTCTCCGGCAGGGTGCCGGGAAGAGCTTCTGGACCCTCCCGATCTTCGGGTCGACGGTGGCGGCGGATCACGATGTGTTCTGGAAATCTGATCGGGTACTTAGGTTTTTTCCGTCGGGGGGTCTTTATAGGCGAAGGGGCGTCGTCAGAGGTGGAGCCAGGGGCTCTCACACATGGGTGGCGCGGCCAGGGGCCTGGCCGCGCCAGCCCTATGTGTGGGGCCCTGGTGGCCCCCCTCCGACACTTCTTCGGATCTCTGGAAGCTTCCGGAAAAAATAAGACTTCAGGAACTTGTTTCGTCCAATTCCGAGAATATTTCCTGTGTATCACTTCTGAAACACAAAAACAGTAGAAAACAGGAAACTGGCACTGTGGCACTTGTTAATAGGTTAGTTCCTGAAAATGCATAAAAGTGCCACTAAGTGTAACAAAACAATAGGCAAATGGTGTAAAAACAAGCATGGAGCATCAAAAATTATAGATACGTTTGAGACGTATCAAGCATCCCCAAGCTTAACTCCTGCTCGTCCTCGAGTAGGTAAGTGATAACAAAGAATAATTTTTGAGGTGACATGCACCTACACAATCTTGATCATATATGTAAGCATTGGTGAGCTGGGATCAATAGAACTTAAAACATGGGCATGAAGATATAATCATGACAATAAGAACTTAGCAACCATGTTGTAAACATGTAAATGAACACAAACAAAAGATCATGATAATGAAACAATGAAAGTCAAACGTGTGTTCAAATCATAAGGAAAAACATACAAATGGTTTTCAGCTTGTCCTTCAAAGAGAGCAAAACATAAATGCATAGGACACCTTCAAGTTTAAGAGGGCAACTAGATACAAATAATTTAAGAACAAGTGAAACCAATCATCATGAGTCAATCAATGAACTTTGGGACAATGCATATCACACTAAGAATGACAACTATGCTCTCTTAATGGTGCATAAAGAAAGAAGGTGGTGACTCAACATAAAAGTAAAAGAAAGGCCCTTCGCAGAGGGAAGCATTGATTGAGCATGTGCTAGAGATTTTCATTTGTAAAACAGAGAGATAAAAATTGGTTTTGAGAGGTGGTTGTCTTTGTCAACGACTGGCAATGGGGTTCTTACTATCTTCCATACAAAAATGAAGCAAGTTTTTGAGAGAGAGATTGGCACTTTTGTGCTCTTTTTATAAAACTTGGCACTCCTCCCCACCTTTTCCTTTCACATACCATGGCTAACCGATTCCGTCGGGTGCCCACCAACATTCACATTCTTTGGAGGAGTGCCTTTTTTCTTTCTTTTTTCCCTTTTTTTTCTTTTTGGAATAAGCAATATGGAAGATAGCAAATCCGACCACTACGTCCCCATGAGCTGAAAACAGTGTCACAAAATGAGAAGTGTTTTGAAGGTTTTTGAAAGGTAGCACATGAGAATTTACTTTGGAATGGCTTACAAATACCATGCATAGGAGTTTATAGTGGACACAATGGAAAACTTTGGCTTTTAGGAGTTGGATGCACGAGTAGAGCTCATACTCAGTACAAGGCGAGGGCTAGCAAAAGACTGGGAGCGACCAACTAAGAGAGCAATAATGGCAATAATCATGCAAAGCGACAAAGCGACATTAAAAGAAGCATAAGATGGCATCAAAAGTCAAAAACTAAATGATCATGAAGGCTAATGGTGACTTTGTAAGATTCTAACATGTGTGAGCATGCGCCAAGTCAACCCAAATAAAGCATCAAGGAGAAAACCAAAATAATGCTTCCATACAATAAAAACAACGCATGATTTTTTTTTCAAAGGCTCATTAAGCAATCTCAGTTATTTGAGACAAGTCATGCTACAGCAAAACCACTAAGCATACTATCAAAAAGACATCAAGCATGACATGAAAAAGCCTAAGCCGCAGTCTACACAAGCTCCTTCTTGTACCACTATTTTGCACAAAGCTTTTTCTCTTTTCCAACACCATTTGAAATTTTTATAAACACCTCTTTTGATGAAAACCAATAAAGATCAGAGGCAAAAATACACCTTGATAAAAATATATGACAAGGTCTGAACGCAAATCAAGGCGAAAATGAAAACCAAAAGCAGCAGCAGAAAAAGAAGAACGCTCGATTTTTAATAAGAGTGAAAACTAGAGCGTTCTTTGCAAATGAAAACGAGTACATCTCCTCCAAAGGAAATTTGTTGGGGTCCAACCATTTATTGCAGCAAACAAACAAACTAAATCAACTAAGAAAACTAAAACAACTGACGCTCCAAGAAAAACACATAGTGCATGAAGCAATAAAAATATAGTGTCTTGAAAGGTGACCTGATTTTTGCCGATGAAGAAGGGGTGCCTCGGGGGCATCCCCAAGCTTTGACGCTTGTACTTCTTAGATATTTCTTGGGGTGATGCATGGGCATCCCCAAGCTTGAGCTTTTGTCCATTCTTCAACTCATCTCATCATTCTCCAATCCCTACACTTGAAAACTTCCTTCATACAAAACTAAACACAATTCTATTAGCAACATTAGTGTAAGCATAAAATATATTCAACCTCTTTTAGCTTCAGGTTTAAACTCAAAACCACCACATATAAAGTATATACTACTGTAGCAACTTCCCAAAAGGTTCCATGATCAAAAGAACTCAAAAGAAAGCGATAAAGTGGCAAACACAAATATTGGCAGAAATCTGTCAAAACAGATCAGCTGACAAAGGTCGAATTTTTGAGGGATTTTCTGTTGCTCAAATCAAAAAGTGTTCCACTAAGAAAAGTTTGGATATAACCTGGGGAATATGCACAAGAAATCGCAGGTCCAAAAGATAAACAGAGAATTAATACGAATTTTTACGGTGCAGCACCGAAAACAGTTTCAGGATAGCAATATCCCCAAATCTTTACCTCACTCAAATTAGAGGCTTCTCTTGGCACAAAAACGAAATAAACAAGATATGGAGCGGTCATTACAGTAGTAATGACTTCCAAGACTCAAATAAAAGAAAAAGTACTGAAAAGAAAACATTGGGTTATCTCCCAAGAGTGCTTTTCTTTAACGCCTTTGAGCTAGGCGCAGAAAATTGCGAATCAAGTAATATCAAGTGATGAAGCATCAAGCTCATAATTTGCTCTAAGAATAGAGTCAAAAAGTAATTTCTTTCTTTTCCTAGGGAAGTGTTCCATACCTTTCTTTAGTGGGAATTGATACTTGATAGTTCCTTCCCTCATATCAATGATAGCACCTACAGTTCGAAGAAAGGGTCTTCCCAAAATAATAGGACATGAAGCATGGCATTCAACGTCCATAACAAGAAAATCAACGGGAACAAGGTTATTATTAACCACAATAAGAACATCATTAATTCTTCCCAAAGGTTTCTTCTTAGCAACATCAGCAATAGGAACATCAAAATAACACTTTTCAAGCGGTGGTAAATCAAGCATGTCATAAATCTTTCTAGGCATGATAGAAATACTAGCACCTAGATCACATAAAGCATGGCAATCATAACCATTAACATGCATATCAATGATGGGTTCCCAACCATCTTCTAACTTCTTGGGAACAGAGGCTTTTTGCTTCAACTTTTCATCCCTAATCTTTATGAGAGCATTGGTAATATGCTTAGTAAAAGCAATATTTAAAGAACTAGCATTGGGAGTCAAAGCAAGCTTTTGCAAGAACAAAATAACTTCAGATATATTGCAGCCATCAACATCAAAATCATTAAAAGAAATAGAGCTATCATCTCCCACACGCCGAAAAATTTCAGCACTCTTTTGAGAAAAAGTTTTGGCAGTTTTAGGCTTTTTAACACAAGGAGTGGGAGTTTTCTCTACACCAACCAAAGTAAGAGGGTTGCTATCAGTAGGAGCAACATCATTAGAGGTAGTAATGGTACATACCTTCATCTCTCTAGCCATCTCATCTTCTCTTTCCCACCTGGCATGCAATTCCGCTAACAATCTAATATTTTCATCAATTCCAACTTGAATAGCATTAGCGGTATTAACAACATTGCTCACTTTCACATCATTAGGAAACACTTTTAATTTTAGAAGTTCAACATCATGAGCGAGGCTATCAACTTTAGAAGCAAGAATGTCAATTTTGCCTAACTTTTCCTCAACAGACTTATTAAAAGCAGTTTGCTTACCGATGAAGTCCTTGAGCATTACCTCAAGCTCGGAGGGCGTGGCCCTAGTGTTGTTGTAGGAATTACCATAATAATTACCATAACCATTACCATTGGTAGAAGGATACGGCCTATAATTGTTACTAGCAAAATTGTTCCTATAAGCATTGTTGTTAAAATTATTGTTTCTAATGAAATTCACATCAACTTGCTCTTCTTGAGCAACCAGAGAAGCCAAAGGAACATTATTAGGATCAACATGAGTCCTATCATTAGCAAGCATAGCCATAATGGTATCAATCTTATCATTCAAGGAAGAGGTTTCCTCAACAGAATTTACCTTCTTACCTTGTGGAGCTCTCTCGGTGTGCCATTCGGAATAATTTACCATCATGTTGTCGAGTAGCTTTGATGCGGCGCCCAATGTAAGGGTCATAAAAGTGCCTCCAGCAGCTGAATCAAGTAGGTTCCTTGAAGAGAAATTCAGTCCTGCATAAAAAGTTTGGATAATCATCCAAGTAGTCAGTCCATGAGTGGGGCAATTCTTTATCATAGATTTCATTCTTTCCCAAGCCTGAGCAACATGTTCATTATCAAACTGAGTAAACTTCATAATATTGCTGCACAAAGCTATAATCTTAGCAGGAGGATAGTATCTACCAATAAAAGCATCCTTACACTTAGCCCATGAATCAATACTATTCTTAGTCAAAGACAGCAACCAATCTTTAGCTTTTCCTCTCAAAGAAAAAGGAAACAGCTTGAGCTTAATAATATCACTATCAACATCTTTATATTTCTGCATCTAACATAGCTCAACAAAATTGTTGAGATGAGCTGCAGCATCTTCAGTACTAGCACCAGAAAATTGCTCTTTCATAACAAGGTTCAATAAAGCAGGCTTAATCTCATAAAAGTTTGCAGCAGTAGCAGGTGGTGCAATAGGAGTGCAGATAAAATCACTATTGTTTGTGCTAGTAAAGTCACACAACTTGGTGTTTTCAGGAGTACCCATTTCAGCAAAACGAAAGTAAACAAGTAAAAACAACTACCAAGGATTCTAATTTTTTTTTGGGTTTTTGATATAAAAACGATGCAGGTAAAATAAATAAAGTAAAGCAAAACAATAAAACAAAGTAAAGAATGTGTGTGCGAAAACTCCCCTCGCAGAAGTTCTTTCCTCCCCGGCAACGGCGCCAGAAAATTAGCTGCTACTTGGTGATGGCGCCAGAAAATTAGTTGCTAGTGCCAAGTTGACGTGGGAGCAGACAGTCCTTGTGCGTGGTGATGACCAGCCCGTTGGGAACCCCAAGAGGAAGGTATGACGAGTGTAGCGGCTAGTTTTCCCTCAGTTAAGATACCAAGGTTTATCGATCAGGAGAGGAGAGACAGCGACGACTGAAGGTGATATGGAACCTGCACACACACAAACAAATACTTTGCTCCCAACTTGCGATGAGGTTGTCAATCTCACCGGTTTGCTTGAAACAAAGGTTATGAGTGTATCGAGTGGAAATAGTAATAATATGCGAGTAAAGTAAATAGTGCGGGAAAAGTAAACATGTGATAGCAATATGATTAAAATAGGACCGGGGTCCACAGTTCACTAGTGGTGTCTCTCCATAGATAAAATAACATGCTGGGTAAACAAATTACAGTTGGGCAATTGATAGAATAGAGATAAACGTGATATGTCAAGAAGATCACTATGAGATTTTCTATGGACATTACAACAAAATACATAGACCGCCATCCAACTGCATCTATGACTAATAATCCACCCCCGGGGATATCAATCCGAACACCCCAAAAGTATTAAGTTGCGAAAAACAGATAATTGCATTAAGCAAAGTGTGTAATGTAAACAAAGCATATGCCCTTGAGCATATGAATGTTGTTTTCTCCCTAGTAGCAAAAGCACATCTACCACCTTAGAGGTTTCTGTCACTCCCCCAGGTGAAATAGAGACATGAACCCACTATCGAGCATAAATACCCCCTCTTGGAGTCACTAGCAACTACTCGGCCAAGATAGCCACTAACAACGGAGAGCATGCAAGATCATAAACAACATAGAGATAACAAAAGATATAATTCAGTACAGCAACTTAATCATAAACACCAATATTCATCGGATCCCAACAAACCAACATCATAGAATTACATAACGGTGATCTCAATCATGTAGGGCAGCTCATGAGATCTAAACATGAAGCACATGGTGGAGAAGACAACCATCTAGCTACTGCTATGGACCCATAGTCCAAGGTAGAATACTTACTCATTGCTCCGGAGGCAAGCATGGCGATGAAGAAGACCTCCGGTGGTGATTCCCCTCTTCGGCAGGGTGCCGGGAAGAGCTTCTGGACCCTCCCGATCTTCGGGTCGACGGTGGCGGCGGATCGCGATGTGTTCTGGAAATCTGATTGGGTACTTAGGTTTTTTCCGTCGGGGGGTCTTTATAGGCGAAGGGGCGTCGTCAGAGGTGGAGCCAGGGGCTCTCACACATGGGTGGCGCGGCCAGGGGCCTGGCCGCGCCAGCCCTATGTGTGGGGCCCTGGTGGCCCCCCTCCGACACTTCTTCGGATCTCTGGAAGCTTCCGGGAAAAATAAGACTTTAGGAACTTGTTTCGTCCAATTCCGAGAATATTTCCTGTGTATCACTTCTGAAACACAAAAACAGCAGAAAACAGGAAACTGGCACTGTGGCACTTGTTAATAGGTTAGTTCCTGAAAATGCATAAAAGTGCCACTAAGTGTAACGAAACAATAGGCAAATGGTGTAAAAACAAGTATGGAGCATCAAAAATTATAGATACGTTTGAGACGTATCAATGTACAGCGTTGCATGGATAAGATAATTTATGAAATCAATGAGGCATGGGCATTGCAGATAAATAATGATAAATTATCCTAGTACAAATAATCATAGGCATGTGTTCCATATATAGTCGTACGTGCTCACAAGGAGAAACTTGCACAACATCTTTTGTCCTACCAGCCTGTTGCAGCAGGGCCTCAAGGGAAACTACTGGTAATTAAGGTACTCCTTTTAATAAAGTACCGGAACAAAGCATTAACACTCGGTGAACACATGTGATCCTCACATCATAGCCATCCCCTCCGGTTATCCCAATTTCTGTCAATTTGGGGCCTCGGGTTCCGGATAACAATATGTGTATACAACTTGTAGATAAGACCATAAACAACAAGTATCATCATAGAAATAATAACATGTTCAGATCTGAAATCATGGCACTCGGGCCCAAAGTGACAAGCATTAAGCATAACAAGTTGCAACAAAGTCATAAGCACTAATAGAAGATACTAGGCAACTATGCCCTAACAATCTTATATCAAATTAGATGAATAATCTCATCCAATCCCTTCCATCCCCTCACCTACAGCGGGGGAATTACTCACACATGGATGGGGGAGTCATGGATGGTCGATGGAGGGACGTCGGTGATGATGGTGATGAAGATCTCCTCTAAATCCCCGTCCCGGCAGGGTGCCAGAATGGAGTTTTTGGTTCCGAATCGCGGTTTCTGATGGCGGTGGTGCAGCGGAAGTCTATCTGGAAAAAACGCCATCTCCTTGATATTTTTAGGTAAAGGGGTATATGTAGGCGGAAGGAGGGGTCGAGGAGATGACCGAGCCGTCCTCACACCAGGTGGGCGCGGCCAGGCCTGGGCCGCGCCCCCTGTGTGTGAGGAGGCCTCGTGCCTCTCCTCCGTCTCGTCTTCTGGCTCCGTGGGTCTTCTGGTGAAATAGGATTTTTGCTAATTTTTCTCAAATTTTTACTGAAAGTTGGATTTCTGCACAAAAATGAGACACCAGAGCAATTCTGTTGAAAACAGTGTTAGTCCATGTTAGTTGCATTCAAAACACATAAATTAGAGGAGAAACAATAGCAAAAGTGTTCGGGAAAGTAGATATGTTTTGGACGTATCAACTCCCCCCAAGCTTAGCTATTTGCTTGTCCTCAAGCAATTCAGTTAACAACTGAGAGCGATAAAAGAAACTTTCATGAACACATTTGCTTCATATAATGTATATATACTAACTATGTGATCAAGTACTCAGGCAATTCATAATAAGAAATATGCAACTAATGTCACCTCATAGTCAAGCAAGCTATGAAAGAGTGCCAATGCACTAATAACAAGTAACATGTACATAAGAAGCTACAAGATTGTAATATGCATAAATGATATGAAAGAGTGGTATCTAGCTTGCCTTTATTTGTGGAGCAAAACATAAATGCTGAGGCACCTCTGAAGTCCAAGGGAAGACTAGAAGTAAAAATATCAAAGATACAAGCATCAAAGTTATACCACAATTAACCGTGTTCTGGGACAAGCACATTACACTAAGAATAACAGCTATGCTCTCAAGAAGTGCTTTAAAGTTAGAAGATGAAGACTCAACATAAAAGTAAACGAATGGCCCTTCGCAGAGGGAAGCAGTGATTAACCATGTGCTAGAGCTTTTCATTTGTAAAACAGAGATAAAAATTTATTTTGAGAGGTGGTTGTTTCATGTCAACGACTGGCAATGGGGACTTGCTATCTTCCATAATAAACAAGTGAGAGCAGTTCCGAGTTCTTTGAAATTTTGGCACATTGGTGCTCTTTTATAAAGCTTTGGCACTCCTCCCCACCTTTTTTTCCTTTCTCAAACCATGGCTAACCGATTCCATCGGGTCCCCACCAACATTCACATACCTTGGAGGAGTGCCTTTTTTCGTTCTTTTAGAATTAGATTATAATGGTCTGACCAGCTCTCATACAAAATTAATGATGAGCAGATGAAGCTGCCTAGTCGAGGGGTACTTAATTTAATATGGAAGATAGCAATTCCAACCACTACGTCCCCATGAGCTAAAAACAGTGGCACAAAATGAGAAGTAGTTGAAAGTTTTGAAAGGTAGCACATGAAAATTTACTTGGAATGGCTTACAAATACCATGCATAGGAATTTATAGTGGACTCTTTGGTAGACTTGGTTTTTGGTAATTGGATGCACGAGTAGAGCTCATACTCAGTACAAGTGAAGGCTATCAAGAGACTGGGGAGCGACAATCGAGAGAGCAATAACTGTCATAATCATGCTTGCGACAAAACAAAATTAATATAGGCATAAAAGTGATACAAGAACTCTGAGGCAAAGTAAATCATCGAGGCTTAATTGACTTTTTGTTCAGTCATATGCATGCTTGAGCATGTGCCAAGTCAATTCAAATGAAACTTTCAGAGGAGGATACCACAATAACATACCATATTATGAATAAAACAATGCATGCAAGCGTCTACATGACATGCTATAAACTATTAGTAAATTGAAACTAATCATATGAGAGCAAGAACTACAAAGCATCCATTAGATAACATATACCTTACATGAACCGACTAAGCAAGTACACATAGATGAGTATATGTACAAAAATGAAAACAAATAGAGTTCATACCAGCCTCTTACCACATCTCTGATTGTCAGATGTCATCATTTTTGCTCTTCACTTGTGTGGCTTGAATAATATAAAGTGAATACCAAGATCCAATGGAGTAACGGGAGACTGAACTCTGCAACAAACTTTACAAAACCGAAGAAGAACAACAAATATTTTTGGGTTTTTGATTTTTGAAACAAGAACAGAAGGAAATAGCAAACAAAGCAAAATATTTTTGGATTTTTCAAATACCAAACCAAAAATAGCAAGTAAAACAAACCAAAGGTAGCAAACTAAAAAGGCAATCAAAGAGAAACAACGGAAATATTTTTGGTCTTTTTGTGTTTTGGAAAGTAGAAATAAGAACAAGAACAATAAAGAAAGCGAAATATGGATACACAAAGGACCGACAAAATATGATATGTAGATGAGTGAATCATCGGCGTACCTCCCCCCAAGCTTAGGCTTTTGGCCTAAGTGGAGATCAATTCCAGCCCCGGTAGCTGCTCCAGGCTGGTGGATCATCATGGGTGTAATCGTACCCCGGCTCTCGTGAAGATGAAGCTGATAGCGCATAATCATAATAAGGTTGCTCGTATGGGAAATTCGTAATGTTGGAGGGCTGACCCGACTCCTCAGCGCCCTCCTCATCATGCACATGCGGCAGGTGCTCCTCTACGTACGCATCGAGCTCATCCTCCGTGAGCGACCATCCATTCTTGCGATCAAGGTTAAACAAAAGAGGTGCAGGCAAACGGACCGATCGATCAGTCTTTACTACCTTCCAGGTAGTCTTCTTGAAAAAGGTTAGCTCAAATGTTAGATTAATCAAACTAGCAGGAGGAGAAATAAACTTATGATGAATCATAGAACTAAGATCAAATTTCTCCTCGGGGAACTACAGATCTAGAAAATGAGGCATTACACCATGCAAAGCTAACAGGCGTGAAGCTATAAGTCCCCCATAGATTCCCCCTTTCTCACGATTAATATCAAGACGGAAAGCTATTAAGGCACCCAAATGGCAAGTCCTATCACGCCTCAAAGCAGCAGCAATAAAAGGTAGATCATGGAGAGATAATTTACTTGCAGATTTCCTAGCAAGAACACATGTGGTAATAAAAAAGGCAAAATATTGAATGGATGGGAAATGAATATTTCGAGTTTTACCACCCTCTCCTGTGAAGCTTCTTCCTTGACAAATCTCCTCATATAGTTCCAACAATAGCCTAGGCTGTCCCCTTATCTTCTCAAGCGACCTCCACTGTGGTACTCTAATAGCTGTACAGAAAACATCAAGAGGCAAGTCCACAGATTTGTTATAGATTTTATAACGAACCATGGGGTTAGAAGTGGACCAACTAAATCTAAAATCCTGCACCATAGACATTGTTAGTTTAACATATTGGGGAGGTTCACCCTTAGTAAAATGTTCCAATCCTGCATTAGAGAGTAAGGTTTGGAAATCCTGCAGAATTCCAGCAGCATTCATAAACTCTCAGCATGGATAGTGTGAGGGAAAGACCCTCTCTTCAAGGTGAACTCTCATGACTTCATGCACTTCTAGTTCATGTTGAAAAAGTTGATATGCATTCTCCTCCATTTCTGAAATTTTTAACAAACCTCATAAAAAGTGATTTTGAGACAAGCAAATGTAGGAAACTACTATAGTGAGTTACTAGAGAGCTAACATGCATCAAAATAACATTTCTAAGCAATAGAACAAGCATGCATACTCATTTATCCTGCCACCTACAATGCTAAAATACTCAAGAAATACTTCACTAAAAGAAATTCTACTTGGACAAGCAGAGGAGTCACATACCGGAGAACAATTGCTCCAAATCTCAGCAGAAATGATGGGCTAAGCAAGGAGATCGAAAAATCGAGGTGAAGAACGGCAAGAACTCGGGTATGAGCTGGGTGTGTCATTGTTTTCGGGAGAGAGAAAGAGCAGGGGAGGAAGAGATAAGTGAGAGGCCAGGTGGGGCCCTCTCACACCAGGTGGGCGCGCCCCAGGCTGGGCCGCGCCCCCTGTGTGTGAGGTGGCATGGCAGCCCCTCTTGGTGTCTCCCAGGTGTCTCTCTGTCCCTTTTTTGACATAAAAATTTATAAAGAATTTTCTGGAATTTTTTCAGAACCTTTATTTTTGAGGATTTTTCAGAAATTGGCATATCGATAAAAACTCAGAAAAACAAAGATGAAATGATTTCAAGCAAATCAAAACCAAGCATGCAGCAGCTCTGAGATACTCTTAATCATGTAACTAAACTAAAGGAATAAAATTGAACAAGTAAATATAAGTGAGGTGGAGTGGATGTGGTGAAAACGAAGTTTCGTTCATATAAAATCACTTTGTTAACAAGGTTGATCAAGTCTTGTTCCCAAACTAACTTTATATGAGGCAAAACTTTGCACTTCACTAAATGCTTATGTTACCTCAACTTTGATAGGCATAGTCCCAATCATAACAATTTTATATTCTTCCTTGGGCTTTCGCTCTGAACAAATAATTTGACCAACTCTGATGGTCTCAACATTCCTGACGGAATTTAGAGCATTCTTTCTATCAATCTTCTTGAGAAAATAAACCATGTACTCTTTATCATTGACATTAAAAGTTACTTTTTCTTGATTGCAATTAATAACAGCACTTGCAGTGTTTAGAAATGGTCTCCCAAGAATAATAGACATATTATCATCTTCAGGCATTTCCAACACAACAAAATCAGTTAAAATCAAACAACTATTAGCAACTTGAACAGGAACATTTTCACATATACCAATAGGAATAGTAGTAGACTTATCAACCATCTGCAAAGATATATCGGTTGATACTAATTTTTCTAGATCAAGTCTCTTATAAAGAGAAAAAGGCATGACACTAACTCCAGCTCCCAAATCATATAAAGCAGTTCTAACATAGTTATTTTTAATGGAGCAAGGAATAGTTGGTATACCTGGATCTCCAAGCTTCTCCGGAACTTCATCAAAAGAATAATTAGCAAGTAAAGTGGAAATTTCCTCATTAGGAATCTTCCTTTTGTTAGTAATAATATCTTTCATATACTTTGCATAAGGAGGCATTCTAATAGCATCAGTCAAAGGAATTTGCAAAAATAAAGGTCTCATCTATTCACAAAACCTGTTGTAGTGTTCTTCTTCTTTGGACTTGTGTTTCTTACCAGGAAAAGGCATTGGTTTCTGCATCCAAGGTTCTCTCTCATTACCATGCTTGTTGGCAATGAAGTCTTCTTTGGTGTACTTTGCATTCTTATCAATCTTTTCGGGTTCCTCTTCAACTTCTTCTTTATCGAAAGCATCACCTGGTTCAGTTTCAGCATCAGAAATAGAAACACTGTTAGGATCCTTACCTGCATCAAAGGATTCTGTAGTTGTTTTATGCTTCTTCTTCTTCTTCTTGGAAGGAATATAATCATTTGAAGTGCGTTGAGAATCTTGCTCGATCCTCTTAGGATGTCCTTCAGGATATAAGGGGTCTTGAGTGGTAGCACCTCCTCTTGTGCGAATTTCACAAGCTTGCTTCTCTCTTGAAGCATTTACTAGCAAATCTTTTTGCACCTTGGTAAGCTGATCAATTTATGTTTGAACCATTTGAAAATGTTTAACAAGTATCTTCACATCATTGGCGGTTCTCTCCACAATATCCTGCAACTTGTTAATAGCTCTAGAATTTTCCAACAAATGATTCTTCACCATTCTATTAAAATTTTCTTGCTTAACTATAAAATTATCAAACTCATCTAAGCATTGATTAGGAGGTTTAGAATAAGGAATATCTCTATCATCAAAGTATTGGAGAGAGTGTACCTCAATAGTAGATGAATGAGGGATTGGCTTACATAATTCTTCTATAGGAGGTAAATTCTTCGCATCTTCGGCCTTAATACCTTTCTCCTTAAGAGATTTCTTAGCTTCCTTTATAACTTCATCATTTAATTCAATCATCCCTCTCTTCTTCGGAGTAGGCCCTGTAGATGGTGCAGGTGATGGCGCTGGTGTTGGCTCAACTAGAGTCCAATCATCATGATTCTGGCTTATTTTAGCCATTAATTCTTCAGCATCAGCCGAAGTTCTTTCTCTGAAAACACAACTAGCACAACTATCCAGATATGACTTAGATTCATCAGTTAGTCCATTATAAAATATATCAAGGAGTTCATTTTTAGGCAATGGTTCTTTAGGTAAAGCTCTAATTAAAGAACAAAACCTCGTCCAAGATTCAGGCAGTATCTCTCCTTTTCCCTGTTGAAAATCAAAGATTTTCCGCACAGCAGCATGTTGAGCACTAGCAGGAAAATATTTCTAAAAGAAAGCATTAACCAAAGCAATAGGACTATGAATAAACCTAGGAGACAAGCTATTAAACTAAGTTTTAGCTGCATCTTTCAATGAGAAAGGAAAATTTTTAGCAACAAAGTAAGTGCGGAGCTTAATATCATCAGAAAACAAATTACTCAAAGTAGAAAGCTCATTCATGTGCTCCATAGCACTCTCATCTTTAGTACCACAAAAAGGAGTTTTCTCAACAATAGATATATAAGATAAATCGAAAGAGAAATCATAATCCTTGTCTCTAATATCTATGGGAGAAGCAGCAAACTTAGGATCAGGAGACAATTTATATCTAATAGCACGTCTCGCTAAAAGTTCCTTAACATCAACAGCATTACGAGTAGCACGAGCTTCAGCAATAAAATCATCGTTAAGCTCAATATAAGCATCATCATCAAAACCATCACTAGGACATTCCCTAGACTCAGGTGAACTAACATGTGTAACAGTGGCATTTCCGAACTTAGCTCTAGCAATTGTAGCGTCTAAAAAGGAACCTAGTGAACCACTCTTATCAAGCACAGTAGAAGCATCATCTAAATTATCAGTGGCATTTTCAAACTCAACAGAAGTAGTAGCAGTAGCATGTGCGTGTGGTGGTGTAAGCAACTTACTCATAACAGAAGGTGAATCAAGAGCAACAGAGGTGTTGAGAGTCGTACCTCTTCTTGTAGTGGATGGCAATATAGGAACTTTTCCATCACGAGGTTTACCCATGACGAAAGGATTGCAGTGAACAATATGAATACCAAGTGAACTTACAAATAAAGCTATGTTCCTTGGCAACGGCGCCAGAAAATAGTCTTGATGATCCACAAGTATAGGGGATCGCAACAGTCTTCGAGGAAAGTAAAACCCAAATTTATTGATTTGACACAAGGGGAGCCAAAGAATATATGTAAGCCTTAATAGATGAGTTATCAATTCAGCTGCACCTGGAAACAGTCTTGCTCGCAGTGGTTTATCAGTAGAAACAGTTTTATAGTGGTGATAGTAGTGAAACAGTAACAGCAGTAGCAAAATAGCAGTGATAATAGTAGCAATAGTAAACAGTAGGAACAAATACTGTAGGCATAGAGATGGATGTATGGGCGTTGCATGGATCAGATAATTTATGAAATCAATGAGACATGGGCATTGCAGATAAATAATGATAAAGCATCCTAGTACAAACAATCATAGGCATGTGTTCCATATATAGTCGTACGTGCTCACAAGGAGAAACTTGCACAACATCTTTTGTCCTACCAGCCTGTCGTAGCAGGGCCTCAAGGGAAACTACTGGTAATTAAGGTACTCCTTTTAATAAAGTACCAGAGCAAAGCATTAACACTCAATGAACACATGTGATCCTCACATCATAGCCATCCCCTCCGGTTATCCCAATTTCTGTCACTTTGGGGCC
Organism: Dactylis glomerata; assembly: GCA_007115705.1. Taxonomy (NCBI): domain Eukaryota; kingdom Viridiplantae; phylum Streptophyta; class Magnoliopsida; order Poales; family Poaceae; genus Dactylis; species Dactylis glomerata. Next base: position 5,197,900 of record QXEO01000450.1, read on the forward strand.
TCGGGTTTTGGACAACAATATGTGTATACAACTTGTAGATAAGACCATAAACAACAAGTATCATCATAGAAATAATAACATGTTCAGATCTGAAATCATGGCACTCGGGCCCAAAGTGACAAGCATTAAGCATAACAAGTTGCAACAAAGTCATAAGCACTAATAGAAGATACTAGGCACTATACCCTAACAATCTCATATCAAATTCCATGAATAATCTCATCCAATTCCTTCCATCCCCTCACCTATAGCGGGGGAATTACTCACACGTGGATGGAGGAGTCATGGATGGTTGATGGAGGGACGTCGGTGATGATGGTGATGAAGATCTCCTCCAAATCCCCATCCCGGCAGGGTGCCAGAACGGAGTTTTTGGTTCCAAATCGCAGTTTTTGATGGTGGCGGCGCAGCGGAAGTCTATCTGGAAAAAACGCCATCTCCCCGATATTTTCAAGTAAAGGGGTATATGTAGGCGGAAGGAGGGGTCGAGGAGACGGCCGAGCCGTCCTCACACCAGGTGGGCGTGGCCAGGCCTGGGCTGCGCCCCCTGTGTGTGAGGAGGCCTCGTGCCTCTCCTCCGTCTCGTCTTCTGGCTCCGTGGGTCTTCTAGTGAAATAGGATTTTTGCTAATTTTTCTCGAATTTTTACTAAAAGTTGGATTTTTGCACAAAAATGAGACACCAGAGCAATTCTGCTGAAAACGGTGTTAGTCTACGTTAGTTGCATTCAAAACACACAAACTAGAGGAGAAACAATAGCAAAAGTGTTCGGGAAAGTAGATACGTTTTGGATGTATCAATACCATTTTGTAGTGGCCTACCTTTGGAAAAAGGCAGAACTCCTGTGTTAATTGCTACTCCCTGAATCAGTGATAGCACCACAGTACAAAATATAGTAATAATGCAATAGTATCGCATATTACAATGTAAATCCAGTTACATAGGTCTTCAACCTTACAAATACATAGCATAAAGCATAGTAACAATGAGCTTCCATCTTCATCACATGCCACAAGCAGACATATTGGAATGTAGACTCGAGATCCTATGAAACATTCCTCATCCGAATAAAAACCTGCACGTTTCAATATGCAGCCCCAAAGGGGTCAGTACAACAATGTACTGGCAAATGACACATATTTGGTGGTATTTGTGAAAAGACTATACTATATGATATTTGGCTGGTGGATCTCATAGGCTAATTTTCATAAAGCCAATTTTATCCTACAATCTTTGTAAAACTTTCTTTCAAAATTTTAACTTATAAGGGTCAAGATAACCCCCATACATTACATACTAGCCGGTATGTAGTTTCTGGGCGAAACTCAACAAAGTTGGAACAACAGAAACCACCACCCCTCGGAGTGTATGGCCCTGAGCTCCTACCTAAGGGTTTCTAGTCAAATTTTAAAGCATTCAGAAATGGTGATGAGATTCTTCCAAACTTTCCATGACTAGAGACTCAATTGTCCATAACCGAGGACTCGGCTAAACACTTAGATTTGACACCCTGTAGGGGTTATGCGCTTTCACCGTAAGACTTAGTTTACCCCAAAGAATAAAATAAGACAAGATCTTTCGAAAGAAGGATTCAACCAAACTAGTCTGACCGTGCCCCCTATAATTCTGCTACCACCTTGTGTCAGTACACATGGTTGAACCCTTAATCCTACTCAATCAAGATAGAGCCCATAGTGTCATAAGGCTGCACTGGAAGTACTCTAAAACATGGAAGACATAGTAACCTCTTTAATCCTGAGTGGCAAAACCCGAGCGGTATCCTGAGTACACATCCTTCCTGGCATGTGCCCCAGAACCCACCTTCTTCGCCTCATCTTACAAACCATTCCACCCAGGTATTTTATTTTAGTTGAAGTTGTTAATTTATTCACAAAACAACTTTGACAAGATGAACATAGCATAGCATCAATATTTTTTAATTATTTAGCATCCTAACAGGTGGGACTCAAGGTTAACTACACACTACTAGGATCTAGCATTTTGAAAAACAATTTGATAATTCCACCTATCATGCATACTACTGAAAACACTAATGAAGTAGTAAAAGTAGGTAGAAGATATGTGTGTCACTTGCCTTTTTGAAGATCACGATCTTTCACTTCTCTCAACTAAGCTCATAGCTCTTTGCACAAACTATAACACAAAAATAACATAACATAAACACACCATACAATGGCAACATAGTCAAACCAGACAAACAAATGAAAAGGGTTTGCTTTAACAATTTAGATTTCTCAAGGTATTGTGATAGAAAAGATATGGCCAAAGAATAGTGGATTGCAAGAAATAGATTTGAGAGTTTGAGTGGCAAGATTAATTGATTTGAAAAGAGTGGAATTGAAAAGATATTAACTCAAGATCCTTTATGCTTTACACAAGCATAAATAGAACTTGAAAAGACTCATGTGAATTAGATCACATAAGTGTCAAATAATGCATTAGCAATACTATTGAATAAATGTGACAACAAATATTCTTAAATAGCATATATTACACTTAGGGATTTGGCAAAGATTCATTGAACAACCTGGAGTAAGAACATATGCTATGGTAGAGATTATAACAACACCACATTAGCAAAAGTAGAATCTAGGATTGAAATGTATCACACTTTACTCAAATAACACAACTGTAATTTGAATATGTGTGGGCTAAACACTTAAGATTTAGATAGACATGATTTGGGTCAAGGTGGGGTCAGGATGATCTTTGGTGGCTAGCTATGATCATAGGATTCACTATAGTTGAAAGAAAACAATGCTGCAAGGAAATAGAAATAATCTATGAAGGAAAATACTCAAATTCTCATATTTGAACTTGATTGTTTGTGAAGTGATTCAAGAAAATTGGGAAGTAATGTTACTGGATAGATTACAGTAAGACAAAGCTACTGCAATTGGATTCATCCTAAAATAAATTTTAGAACTCAAATTATGATCAAATTAGTGATTTGGATAGATTTGAATGCACAAAGTGTGTGCACATATCAACTTTGAAGATTCTTGATTCTATGATGTTCTACATGATTAGAGGATTCCAAAAACTACAAATTCGTAATTTTTGGATGCATAGAACAAAAGATATGAATTAAACAGTGAAACAGATGGATTTGAATCAATTTGAAAATGAATTCAAATTAATTACTGAAACTATGAAATTTTATTGTACTAATGGATTCTACACATTATTAGCTTTCCAGAGATATAAAGTTTATAATTTTTGGATCTATGAATCGAAAGATATGAATTTTGAAAGATTTAAACAGATTCAGATTCAAAATTATAATTTGAAAATCTGTTTAAACAAGGGGCCGACACATGGATGATTCTTATTCGCTGATACCGATTCAGGCGGATAGGGTCTGTGAGCCATCAGATTTTAATTAGATCTGATGCACTAGAAGAAACCATACCGTTTCACTTAAGTGAATCTATCCGAGCCGTTTGATCAAGATCTGATGGCAGAGGAAGAAGGAGGAGAAGACTCACCGTGGATCTAGGGTTTTGGCAAGCTATTCCAGTGATGATGACCAGATGGTGGACTCCGGTGAGGCTCCGATAGGTTTCGGCAACGATGAAGGGATGGACGGTGATCAGCGTGACGCGGCGGTCTCGAAGGCGTGATCGGTTTCGATGACTTCTTCTAGAGAGGAGAGAGAGATTAGGCTGGAGGAGCTTCAGACACCGGCGTGCTTCGGCTGAGGATGCTGGTGTTGATTTGCTGTGAGATCTGGCAGGAGAAGGGTGTTAGTAGATGTGCCGGGTCAAGGAGAAGAGGATAGGAGGGAGAGAAGGAGCTCGGGCTCACCGTGGGCGCCGGATTTGAGCAGGAATGCCTGCAGGGAAGCAGAACTCCGATGAGCAATTCCACAGTGACCAGTCGATGACTTCAAGGGAAAGCAAAGGGGAAAGACGTGCGGGTCAGGGGCTATTTATAGGGGGCTTTGCTTGCAGAGGGGGTTAGGGCTTCGGGAGAATCGGCATGATCAACTGCCAGAGGTGAAGCTGTGCCTGCGCGGGACTCCTGCCCGGGGAAGAAGATGACCGATAGGTGGGCCATCCCTGTCGGTGTTTGGCAGGGAGAAAACAGGGCACCGTTTTGGGAATGCTGGGATGGGCCGTGGGCCTCTTATTGGTCCGAGCTAGAACGGCGCCCCCAGCCCTTTTATCTTTTTTTTTCTATTCTTTTATTTTTTCCTTTTCTGATTTCTTGTTTTATCTTTTGCAAAAAGACACCAAATCAATTCAAACCAATTTATAAATTTTTCTAAAAATCAACACAATGCTTTGAAACAGTAGGAAAACTAGTTTTCAAAAATTCAACTAGATTTTCAAGAAAATTTCTAATTGAGCCAAATGGGCTTTGCTTGCATAATGCAACATAGAAATAGGGTTTGGAAATTAATCCCTTTTTAAAATCAGAGAATAATAATTTATAAAATAATAATTGAAAATCATTTTAAAACACATTTCCAATAATGCAAGCTTTAACAAAAATAATTTTGGAAACATTCCTTTGCAATAGACTTGCATAGGTTTTGATAAAACCAAATAATAGTTGAAGACTTTCTTTTTATTCAAAAGAGTTCTTTACGGAATAATAGAAGGTTTTAAAATAGTTTTTATAATAAAGCTTTTAAATAAACCAAAAGTTTGAAATCTCTGTGAAATTTCAATCAACACAAGAAAACAAAAACAAAAATTTCACTCCAAAATTTGATAAAATCTTGGGATGTTACATAATGTGACCCTCGTTCTTGGTGGAAGAACACGTTCTGGAATGATTTGAGAATCATTGAACAAAGGATAAGTTTGAAGAACAGGTTCTAGAATGATTTGAGAATCGTTGAACAGAAGTTCGTCCTTGAGGTTCCAGGAAGAATTGAGGACATATTTCTAACAAGAAAAGTAAGCTTGGCCGCAAGTGCGAGTTTACCAGGTTGGAAATTTGCAAGTTTAAGACTTAGATAAATGGAAGCATGGTTAGACATCGAAGTTGCATTTTGCACTTTCAATTGAATCTATATATATTGAAAAAGTTAGAGGATACTTAAAAGTGGCATGTATAATGTTGTGGCCTTGAAAGTTCGACTTTAAGATGAGTGTGTTTCTGGTGTATATGGCGACAGAGAAAGTTCATCTGTAACTGATCGAATGCCATTGCAAACACTAGAATACAAAGTTTCAGTCTTCAGCCAAAACATGTACTCCCTCTGATCGAAAATAACTATCGGCAATTTTGTACTAGCTTAGTACAAAATTTGTACTAAGCCCCCGACAGTTATTTCCGATCAGAGGGAGTATACTTTAACAACATCATGTGATGATGGGATGATGTCAAACTGGTTGACAAGTTGCAAAGAACATAAAAGGTCTGAGTTGTGCAGATCATTGAAACACTCTCTCACGAGCAAGCATGCTCAAGAAGACATATGGATGATATGATATCATGATTGAATGCAACTAGATTATTTGGACTCTAGTGCAAGTGGGAGACTGAAGGAGATATGCCCTAGAGGCAAATAATAAAAGTATATTTTTGTGTCATATCTCATTTGTTTATAATATTATATGTCATGCTATAACTGTATTAAGCAGAAAAATTAATACACGTGTGACGTATATTGTCGTGGGAATTTAGAGACAGTAGCCATGGGGATGGATTATCGGAGGGGCTTGACGGTGGTGACGATGGGTCTGGCTCGGGATTGTGCCAACGAAGACACCTCGGTTACCTAGGTTTAGGGCCCTCCATGCCGGAGGTAAAACCCCTACTTCCTGCCTGCTTTCTATTATCTTCACAGTGGTTACAGATTAGGTGGTCGGCTGCCCGGCTGCTGGCTCCCCCGTGGCTGCGTCTTTGGCGTCATCCTCTGGCCCTCTCTGATGATAGCCACTTTGTAAAGTGGCTTTCCCCTTTGGACCAGCATTTGGGAGGCATATGCCCTCCCTTTTGCCTCGGATCCTTTCGTGGGGAGGACTCCTGCTCGCCGATTGGTCGAGTCTGGTCGTGGCGTGCGTCACTCCCGTCCTTTGCCTCTGTCGATCTTGTCGGGGCCAGGCCACTTTCAGCAAAACAGCCATTGGGAAGGTCTTGTCGTCTTTGCCCAGCTCTAGCCCTCCTCGGTGGAGTCGCCAGCCGGCTGCTGGCGCAACCGACCCTTTAGCTGGAGTGGGTCTTCTTTGCCTAATGCCGTGGAGACTCCTGGGGCACCAGCCGGTAGGCAGCCCCGCCCTTGGCATATCCCCGAAGTCATCCCCATGATACTAGCCCCCAAAACTGGCGAAGTCTCATGGGTTTGCATGGGGCTTCGGTGGGTTCCTTTCCTCGCCGAAGTCTTGTTTGTTTCCGTCGAAGTCCTAGGATTCTCCATCCGACTTGGAGGCCGTCAGTCTTGAGGTTTAGCCTCACGGGGCGTCGCCGGCCATCTCGGGACATGCCGGCTTCACAACCAAACTAGCTGGCAATCATCGCGCCGCTGTCCGCGGATGTCTGGCTCCTCGGGACTTGCTCCCTCAGGGCCCAGGCCAAGATGCCACTTGTCCATGCACCACAACGTCATGCCCAATCGGCTCTGGCTCCGCAATCCTATGTGGCAACCGCAGCGGTTGCCTGACTCTCGCGCAATCATGGCGCACAATGGGGAGAGCGGTTGCCAGCTCATCATGGGTGAGGTGAGCAACTGATCCGCCCTCCTTCTTTTAAACCGGGGACCATTCTTAAAGCAATTCACCGGTCACCCGCTTCTCTTCTTCCCTTAGCGCTCGCTTGTCCCCAAAATCCTTTGCCTTCGAGCTTCTCCCTAACAGATTTAGGGTGTCCCGCTCACTTCGCCGCCATTCCGCTCATCCAGATCCGCACCCGAATGGCTACCAAAGTGTCCCAGCCTAAGGGAAAGGGGGCGGCCTCGGACAGGGATGCCACTCCATTCCCTCTACCGAAAGGATCCTGGGAAGGTTCCTGGGTGAAGGAGAAGCAGATCGAGCTGCTGCGCCAAGGTCGAGTGCTTCTGCCTGCGGATCTCGTGGGCTGTCGCCCCACCGGCGGTGAGCAAGTTCCCACTCCTGAGCCCGGGGAGACGGTGGTCTTCTACGACCATTTCCCCAAGGGCTTCGCGCTGCCCGCCAGCAAGTTCCTGCGCCAATTCGTGGATTTTCCATCTGCAGCCGCACCACATCGGGGCGAATGCGATGATGACATTGGCCATGTTCGTGGCCCTTTGTGAAGCGTACTTGGGCGTCTGGCCTAATGTCGAGCTGTTCCACCGGCTGATCTACTTCAAGACCCAGACAGCGGACGCCATTCCCGTAGTGTGCGGGATGGCTTCCTTTTACGTGCACAAGACCGCGGACTTCCCCGGACTGAAGGGGAAGGAGTCTTGCAAAAAGTGGCCACGCTCCTTCTTCTATGTGAAGAATCTGAAGGAGGGCACAAACCATATCAACCTGCCGCCCTTTGATGCAAATGGGCCTGAGCAGGACGGTTGGAGCGCTCCTCTTCCTCGCCCCGCTCCAGACGTGGAGAAGATTCTCCAGCGGGTCTCCGCTTTGCAAAAGGATGGCGGCCTGAAGCCGTCTGACCTCCTGCTTGCCTTACTGTATGCCCGCGTGTTGCCCCTCCAGCGTCGCTCGCACAAGATGTGCTTCCTGGGGTCAGCCAGGGATCCAACCCATCATTCTTCCAGGACGCTGTCAGCAACTGAGGTGGCGCAGAAAGCGAATCGAGTTGCCGATGTCAAGCTTCCAGCCTTGTGGACATGGGGCCTGAAGCCTCATGACCGGAGTAACCCGATTGCTGAGGTACGCTTGCCAAGCTCAGCCTCTGTCTCTCTCCCCTAGCGATTTTGACCATCTGACCTTTGTTTGTCTGGCTCGGGCAGAACTTGTTTACTGTGCAGACCGCAGCGAACTCGGCCCTACGTCAAGCCGGCTTTGTCACCGATAGGGCGGAGTCGGATGATGAGGTCATTTGGGATGATGCCGAGGAGGATGAGGATGCCGGCTCCCACGCCGCCGTCGAGAGTTCAAGCGCTACCCACGGCAATGAAGGAAGTGAAGAGCTCGTAGATTTGGGCGAGCCCCTCAGCCGCTCCAGTAAGTTTCCAGGTCCCTCCTCCTTAAGAGACTGGTCCGAGGATGATGATGATGAACTGGGTCGGTTGCCACCCCCAGGGGCGCAGCCCTTCATGTAGCCACCGCGGCCGTCGCTGGAGCTCAAGCTCCGGCGATCATGGATCTGCCGGAATCTTCGGAGCAACCTCCTGTTGCTCTAGAGCCGGCCACCTCGAAGCCGACAGACCTGAAGGGGACCAGAGGCAAGGCGGCTGGCACCAAGAGAGGGAACCAGCCGGCTCCGACCGAGCCGGCTGAGAAGTGAAGGAAAGCGGAGCCGGCGACGAAGAGCCTGCTCCATCCCAAGACAAAGAATGTGACCAAACGGCAAGCTACCACCGTAGCCGGGTAAGGTTTCCGCCTCCGTGCTTCTCACCACTTTTGGCCATCGCAGTTCTGATCAACTCCATTATGGGGTGACCAAATTATGGCGAACGTTGTCTCTAGCTCGGCTGCCACGGCCGAGGCCGTACCTACACGAGCCGGGGAAACCACCTCGGCGGAAACTGCCATGCCTCCTCCTGCCATCGAAAAGATTGCGGTGTCGGATGTCACCACCACCAACGCGTCCTCTGACCTGCCCAGTCAGGAAGACACGCGTGAGGTTGCGGCAAAAATGATGAAAGAGACCCCGGTGCGTGCGGGGTCACTGGAACCCTCGGAGTCGACTGCCCAGACCCCTTCCAGCCCTGAGCTTGCACCAAGTGCGTGGGCTGTAGTGCCTGTATTTGGGACGGGGGCTGGCATGGCCGCTGGTCCCCTTTTCTTTGGGCTGGCCTCCAATTCCGGCGAGGTTCCTCAAGAACCCCTCACCACTCGGGTGGTGGGGAGTGAGCACGGTGAGGCTTCTCCGGCTCCTGAGGCTGCGACCAAGGACACCTCGAGGGGGAAAGCTCCTACTGCTGCGGCCGAGTCTGGCATTGGGAGTTTAAGCTCCGCCGGCCAACTTTAGCAAGAATGGGCAGATACCGCGAGTGCCAAGGCCGAAGGGAAACTGAAGGCCCAGGGTAACAACTTGACCCTGGCGAAGCTAAGCAGGCAGTTCTCTACCATCAAGGAGTCGCTGAGGAATGTCAACCTCCAATTCCTTGATGCATCGCGGACAACTGATGTAAGTAATGTTCCTTTAGCCTTCGAATTCTTCTGCTGGCTGGGAGGTGAGGCCCATAGCTCTGTGGCCAATTTCTCCCTTCTTCCTAGCCCCCGAGTTTTGAGGTAGCTATAGTGGCAGCTGGCTTGAAAATGGATCTTGCTAAGAAACGTCTTCCTTCTATCTTCCACAGGACTTGAACACACTCCGAGCTAGCATCTTCTAGAAGCTGTTAGTGAAGTATCGTGCTGGCAAGTCTCAGTACCAGGCTCTAAAAAAGGAGCTGGAGAAGCTATCAGGTAAGCTCAAGATCCTTCACCCCGAAATGCCGCTGCTGCCTTCTCTGTCCTCACATTTCCGTTCTCAGATGCCGCTTCACTTATCTCCTCGCTTGAGTCCCGGCTGGCCAACTCGGTGTCGGCCGACACGGTTGAGCTACTCAAGCAGGAGCACACGGAGGAGCTCCAAAGTTTACGGTCCCAGGCCGCCCGGGACCAGAAGTTGGAAACGGAGCTAACAGAAGCTCGAGAGGCAGAATCGAAGCTGCGGCTGGAGTTTGATCACCAGCTGGCCAGAGAGAGAGACATCCCCTCCGCGAAGTATGACAGCGAGGTGGACGAGCTTCATGCGTCACTGGAAAGCAAAGTTGAGAGCCGCGATGCCAAGATCAATGAGCTGGAAACCCTCTGAAAGCTTGACGGTGAGCAGCATGACCAGGAGCTTGGTGTTTGGCACGCCCGAGATCGCAAACTCCAGTCCAGCCTTCTGGGATTGGAACATGCTCTTCATGGTACGCTTCCCTCTCTGTTTCCCAACTTTCGCTCTTTTAGGTCATTTCCTCATTCTCTAATTGCCCTCGCAGAGGCCTTCCCTAATTCTGATGGGGCCGCGGCGGCCGCGCTGGAGGAGTATAGGGCAGAGCAAAAGATCGTCCCTAACAGTGACCCCGAGGCCAAGCTTTCCTCCAGGGAATTGATGGCATCGGTCAAAGGCCGGCTCCACCCAGTTGCTGGGCTGAGTGGAGATCTTCGCCAAGCGGTTGTCTCTGTCTTTGATTTTTTGTGGCCTGGGCGAGCGGTGCCTGACAAAATCCAGACGCTCCTCAAATGGATTCCGCTTGTGTCCAACTAGGTTGATGTATGGAAGGAGTCCGCGGCTCAAGCCGGCGCTACACAGGCTTTGGAGTTCATGCTCTCGTGGTATCGAGGTGTTATCCTGGACCAACTAGAGCACCTTCGCGAGGGTGGATTGGTAGGCATCGACAAGACCAAGCTTTGCCAGTGTGCTTGCACCATCACAGAGTGTGCTGATACTAACGTGCTCTTCGACGCTGGGGAGAGCGATGAGTCCTTGGATGATGCGGATTTCGAGGAGCCCAGCTCTATAGAGGCACCTCAGAAAGCCCCCGAGGATCTTGCTGACAGCTCCATTCCTCTGTCCCCCGGTGGCGACGACTTCATCTTGGCAGCTAGAACTGGCGACACCGCTCTGCTCGATCCGGTCGGCTCGCCGATAGCCCCCTGACTATGTCAAGATTTCTTTGTTCCTTTGTATGTGTGTCGAACTTATGCCCTGCTTAGTGACATCTCACTCGCGTATGCCAACGACATTTCGTCCTAAGTCCCTTATGCATCGATTTCTAATTGTTCATGAACTGGATTTTGCCTGATCTCTTTCAACTTTTTCCTTTATCTCCCCATCCTTCGGCTCTTCTACCCCCAACCGGCAGCCTGGTGCCGGTTGGTCTCCCTTGGACTGGAAGCCGAATGCCAGTCTAGGGTGGGAGCATGCCGCGGAATGAGAAGTAGTACTTCGGTGCGTAAAAGATCCAGCTTGGTCCAGCCCACGCACAACTCGCACAACTATTGATCGATGTATGCAGTTCTTAGGCAAACGATGACGCTTTTGACGTCTTGGCGTCTCTTCTTCTTAGCGATTTTCCTAAGTGGGTGACCCGCCGACTCCACTCCTAGGGCTTATCCTGGGCCTGGGATAGAGGTTAGTTTCGAGGTCCAATCTGCACGTAGTACTCGTTCATCTGACAAGAAGTTCGATTCATCATGTTTCAGGTGTTTCCTCTTAGCGATTTTCCTAGGTGGGTTACCTGCCGGCTCCAGTCCCTCGGCCTATCCTGGGCCTGGGATAGAGGTTAGGCTCTGGGTCCAATCCGCATGTAGTACTCATTCATCTGATAGGAGGTTCGTCGGTTTGGGGCAGCCGGTTCCCATTTGGAGCCGGCCTTCAGCCCCATGAATAACGCTAGAAAGGTAAAAGATACTTTAAAGCATTCTTTTCTGGGATTAGCCATATGCCGCCCAACTTTCTTTTATTCATCAACACTTGTTCGGGATATAAGGTTTTCTGCCTTAGCAAGCCAAAGGTCTTAAGAGATCTACATCTTGACTTGTCTCGGGCGAGGCCGCGATGTGCACCCTCCTACCTCGAGGAAGGGCTAGCCCCCGAGACAAGAACTTCAGCCTCCTTGCCCACTTTGGGTGGGACTTCCTTGGCGCCGCTTGTCGGCTTGAGGTGAGGAGCCAGCTGGCTCGGTGCTGGACGGCCTGGCTGGGTCGCCGCCACCCGCTGTAGTAGCTGACGCTTCTCCTCAGTGATGACCAGAGCCTCTGCCAGTTTAGAACTGGCTCTCGCACATTCTATTGACTTCTTGTAGCATCCGGAGACAGTAATCACCCCACGAGGGCCAGGGAGCTTCATCTTCAAGTAGGCATAGTGCGGGACCGCCATGAACTTGGCCAAGGTGGGCCGGCCAAGCAATGCATGATAGGGGCTGTTAAGGTCTACCACCTCGAACCAGATTGGCTCGCAACGGTGATTGTCCTTCTCGCCGAACAACACTTCCAGTTGGATCTTCCCCATTGGCGTGCAGGAGTGTCCCGACACAATCCCATGAAAGGTTAGCTTGGTGGGCTTCAGCTGGATTGCTGGGATCCCAAGCTTCTCCATTGTGGTACGATACAGCAGGTCGATGCTGCTGCCTTCATCAATGAGCATACGTGAGAACCGGCAGGTACAGGTCTCTGAGAACACAATTGGGTCCAAGACCAGCGCGTAGCCCCCGGGTCTAGGCATGAGTGGTGGGTGATCTTCGCACCCCCAGGTGATGGACGCTTCAGACCGGTGCATGTACTATGGTCCAATTTGCATGACTGCGTTCACCTCGACCCCAAACCAAGGTTCATCCTTCGGGTCTTCTGTCTGGGAAGTGAACACGTGATACTGTTCCACATTGGCTACCTCTGGGTAGTCCCCAGCGGCCTTAGCTGGCTATCGGTTCTTATTCCCTGGTGCTTCAGCTGGCAGGCCTGGCGACGGGCCCGGCAGTTGGTGGCTGCCCTGCTCCAAGTCTCTGGTGAAACTGCACTGGCGAGTAGTATGTGCCGCCGGCTTGCCTGAGACGCTGTGAAACTTGCAGGGTTGATCTAGCATCACCTCAATGGTGTACTTGTCCTTACTGAACTTGTCTCCTTTGTGCTTCTGACTTCCACCCGTTGCCTCCGGGCTTCCTTGAACAGCGGCTACTTGCCTGGAGTCGTACTTGTTGTCATGACACTCATCCTTCCTCTTGCCATGGTGATCACGGTTGTGATGTCCTCCCTGGCCGGATGCCGGCTAAGATTAGCCTCCGGCTGGCGCTGGCTCAATGCATTGCACCCTCACAGCAGAGTCGGCGGAAGCGTACTTGTCCGCTATTGCCATGAAGTCAGCCATTGTCTTTGGCTCGGTCCTGTGGAGCTTATGCTTCAACAGGGTCCCTTCTCTGCACCCGTCTGTGAAGTAGCTAATGGCTTGCTCCTCGCCCACTCCTTCGCATGAGTTGCGCAGCTCGGACCACCTCGTGAGGTAGTCACGGTCTGGCTCGTCCGGTCCCTGCTTGCAGAGGGCCAGCTGCCGTGGGCGGGGTGGTCGCTTGTAAGTTCCAGTGAAGTTCTTGATGAATGCTTCCTGGAAGTCATGCCATGAGTTGATCTGCAGAGCCGGCAGGCTATTGAGCCACGTCCGAGCGGGTCCTGTGAGCATGAGCGGCATGTAGTGCACTGCTGTCCTCTTGTTGCCACCTACGATGTCGACAGCGGTGACGTTGTCTGACAGCCAGTCCTCCGGCTTCACCGCCCCGGTGTACTTGGGCATATCATGTGGGAGCGCAAACTTGGCCAGGAAGGGCTCGTTGTGGATGCGGGGACCAAAACAGACTGGCCCCACCGAAAACTCCTCTTCATCGAACTTGGAGTCTGCCAGTTGGTTGAGCCGGTGGCATGCATCATCCTTTGGCGGGTCGACGCGCTCTCTGATCCTCGGGCTCAGGTGCAAGCGGGCCGGCTGGTGGCCTTGGGCGCCTTGGCCGGCTCCTGGAGCCGGCGCCGCTTGTGCTGCAGGCTTGCCGCGTGCCGGCTCTGTTGCATCTAGCCGAGGGTGATTGCACGGCTTGCTGGTGACCGCAGCTGGATCTCGAGGCTGCCATCTGTGGTGACTAGAGTGCTGGGTGCGATGGTTTCCACCGCTCTTGCCAGGAGCTCGATTGCTTTGGCTGTACTCTGCCGGGCCATGGTTGGGCAAAGAGGCCTGCGCCTGTGACCTGTTTTGGCCAGCCACGACGATGCGGTTGTCGGGCCATGCGCCACTCGCCTCTCCATGCGGCTCCATCGCCTGGTGCTGCAGATCGGTGGCGTTTAGGAGTTCCTAGAGCCGGGCTTGCTTCTCCCGCAAGTCTTCACCTTGCAGTACGGCCAGTTCGGAGGTGACATAGCATGCGGCATGAAGGTTCTTCATGGGCGTGCTGTATGTAGGCTTGGCGATGAAAGTAGGCAGGTTTGCCGAGGGCGCCGCCTGGTTCAGCTCCGCGCCCAGTTCGCGACCTCGTTGATGAACTTGTCCGGCCTGGCTGGGGCCATCTCCAGCCGGTGTGTAGCCTTGGGTAGTGTTGTACTCATGGAGCGTGGAGAGGATGTGCCGATGAGTGTCTTCGACGCTGATCGCTTCCTTGAGGAGGTTGCGATGCATCCGCTCCAGATCCTCGGAGAGCTTGGCTGGATCGGTGGTGAGGTCGAGTGGAGCGTGCAGGTCCGTGATGGCGGCATCCAACACATCCCGCTCTGGAGGTGGAAGATCTTGTTTCGATAGAGGTGGACGTTCGAGCGGCGGGCGCGCAGAGCGCGGTAAGTCGCTGCCACCATCTTCCACCAGGGCCAGCACTTCGACCATGGCACAAAGATCACTGCTTTCACTGAAGTCTGAGCCTGCATCACAGAGAGGGTCAAGCACATTGGTTACCTCCTCCGAGAAGGGCTTGGCGACATAGAAGCGGTGGCCGCCGACGTCGAGGAAGGAGCCGCTATCGCCAAAGCCGTCCTTGAAGCAGGCCAAGTTGTTGCTGATGCAGTCGAGGGTGCCAAACCTCCAGACGAGGCCAGAGGCGACCCTCTCACCAGAGATCGATGGGGATCCTAGCCAGATCTTGACTCTGGTCGTCGCCGTGCGTTGCCCCATGGTGGGCGCCAACTGTCATGGGAATTTAGAGACAGTAGCCATGGGGATGGCTTATCGGAGGGGCTCGACGGTGGTGATGATGGGTCCGGCTCGGGATTGTGCCAACAAAGACACCTCGGTTACCCAGGTTCAGGGCCCTCCACGCTAGAGGTAAAACCCCTACTTCCTACCTGCTTTCTATTATCTTCACAGTGGTTACAATGCTCCTCAAGCTGTTCGGTCTAGAGGAGGAAGAAGAAGATGGATCAAATCCCCTAGGCTAAAGGCCCAGACCCCCTTGTATAGGCAGGGGTCTGGTTACAGATTAGGTGGTCGGCTGCTCGGCTACCGGCTCCCCTGTGGCTACGTCTTCGACGTCATCCTCTGGCCCCCTCTGACGATAGCCACTTTATAAAGTGGCTTTCCCCTTTGGACCGGCATCTGGGAGGCATATGCCCTCCCTTTTGCCTCGGATCCTTTTATGGGGAGGACTCCTGCTCACCGATTGGTTGAGTCTGGTCATGGCATGCGTCACTCCCGTCCTTTGCCTCTATCGATCTTGTTGGGGCCAGGCCACTTTTGGCGAAATAGCCGTTGGGAAGGTCTTGTCATCTTTGCCCGGCTCCAGCCCTCCTCGGTGGAGTCGCCAGCCAGCTGCTGGCGCAGCTGTCCCTTTAGCTGGAGCTGGTCTTCTTTACCTAACACCGTGGAGACTCCTGGGACACCAGCCAGCATGCAGCGCCACCCTTGGCATACCCCCGAAGTCATCCCCATGACATATATTAAAATGTCCCTCATTAACTCTAGCTAACTAGCTCGTGTGTCATCAGATGATCAAGGTTTCCCGATCATGGGTAATTACGCCAATGAACATTGAGGTCATGTTAGACATGCTAGACAACACCCAAAGGACTGTTAATACAACTAGATCAGTAACAATAGTTCAACACTGCATATAACTAAGAAACAAATTAATCGATTCCTTAGACCGTCAGGACACTACAATAATCACTACATCTGGAGGCTGCTTTGATTACATCAACCTTCTTCACTTAACCGGTTGACTAAAAAGGTGTATTTTGGGTATGCTGAAGGGGTAGGTAGAGGAGTGTGATCCAAGAGCAGGATTTGTCCATCCACGTGATGGATAGATACTCTGGCCCCACTCGTTGACAGTTGCATATATGAGCTTGCAAGCGTGTGACTAGGTCACAGAGTATGCAATGTCATGAAACGAGTTGAAAGACTTGTCAGATGAGCATGAATCATGATATGGAGATATCGGTGATCTAACCTCAGACAAGATCTAGTATCGCGAGACAAAGGGAATAGAATAATGTGTTTACGGGATCAAGTAAAGAGTTTCGTGGGATACATGGGGATCGCATGGTTTTCCAAAACCCCCTGTTGATCATTGATCTGGAGAGAAGTCTCGATCCTGTCTGTTTATTCCTCAACCCGTAGGGTGTCACGCTGAAGGGTATATGACACTTAGGGGTAGATTTGGAATTATTGGAAAGTGACAAGGAGGTATCCGGAAATGTTTTGGGCAATATCGAAAAGGTTTCGGAGACATAGGAAAGGTTCCAGACTTTATCAAAGTTGTATCGGTGAAAGAATCATGCCAAGGTATTGATTAATTAATGGATTTAGTATTTAATTAAAGTAATTAAATATTAAAGGAGAATTAATTAATTAAAGAAATAAAAAGAGGGGAGATCCCTAATGGGCTTGGCCCATTAGGGTGGCCGGCCAAGCATAAGCTATGGGCGCCCTAGGGTTTACCCTAGGGGCCAGCGGCTAGGGTTTGGGGTGCCCCCTAGGGGAGGCTCATCCCTGGGAGGTGCTACCTAGCCCCTCCCACTATATAAAGGCCCCCCAGGACCCCTTTGCTCATTCATTCCCTCCTCCTCCCCTCTTCCTCCTAGCTTGGCTCCCATGTTTGGAGCTGTGTGAGCGGGTTGAACAAAACCTCCTATGCCAGATGTCGTCGCCCTACCAGATTTCCATTCTGAATCCACCTTCTTCCGCTGCTTTGTTGGACCGGAGCCCGGACAACATCTATATACCGTATGTCTGTAATCCCTCGGAGGCACCGCTCGTGCGGTGCTATGTAGTTTCACCAGTGCTACTGCACTGGTGTCGTGGTGCTGTGGCATCATGGCACCGTGATCTCGTGGAGCTGTGACACCGTGTTGATGTGGTGCTGGTCTTCCTCAACTAGTACGACTACACACCTTGAGGTCGGGTTCGGTTGTCTTCATCGACAATGTTCGTGCGTGAATGTTCCCACGCACTCGGTCTTCAAAGGTATGAATACCGCCGCTGTTTCTGTTACTGTTCAACTACATAGATAGATCATGGGCTATGGGTGTAGAGAAACTTTTTTTGTTTTCTGCTCTGAATCCCAACAAAGATGATATCCCGAAAGAAGAGTGGGCAGACAGATGCTTACCGTCGTGTCCTTGGACAGTGGGTGCGTCTAAGGATGTGGCAACTTTTCCCGATAGGCGCCCTCAAGCTCCTATGTGACCAGAGCATTGGCCGGGGAGGATGTCCTACAAGTCCTCTTTGAGGAGGGCTTCGAGTGCTAGCTGCAAAGGTGATTAGGCCCGAAGCCAATGAATGCAAGAACGAGCAGCCAGAAAGGCAAGGAAAGGATGCTTACCTCTTCAGAGCACTGACTTCCACGCACCACCCTCCAAATAGATCCGAGACCCAAAGCCTGAGATATGGATGGGGGAGACATGGGCGGATGGGGACCTCCACCTCCTCCATTGGCCGCTTACCAAGGACACTGGCGTGGCCATGAGGTAGAGCAGCGAATGGTGCGTCGGTTGTCAAGCGGGCAGATCAGCAGTGGGGACGGGGGCCTAGACTCCATCGGCTACGATGATGGGGCCCTCTGATTCACGCACTCCATCGGCTTCAGAGGCGGCTATGAACACCGTGTTTTCCATCTCCATCCCCATCAGTGCGAAACAGTAGCTGGGGGGTGCAGGTTCTCTTGGCAGATTGGAAGTGGTTGCGTACGTGAGTGAGAGTGAGTGGGGAGGCGGATAAAGGGAGAGGAAGAGTAACTATATGATGTTTCGTTCTCCCACGGATATGCGTATGCAATTGCACAGGTGCACCGCAGTCCTCGGACACGTGTACGGTATTGCACCATTTACGTTGCACCACGCTTGTATTGCTCACTACTTCCTCTGGTTAGTTAGCTATACTCAGTTTTACCCTTGAGGGGTTGTCAACATTGGGTCAACAGATGGGGTTTTGCTAGATGATGGTTTAAAACATAGCAAAACTTGTCCAAATGAGCCAAAACTTGGCACACTCGTGTATCTTTGAGTTGCAAACAAACTGATGTATGCCAAGATGGATGATTTTGCACAAACAATACATTTTTCATTTTTGAAGTGTTCAAACTATTTTTCTGTTATGAAGGAGCAATCAAAACCCCACCCCAAAAGCAGAACACCCCTTGGTACAAAAATACTACTCCCTCCGGCCATTTTTATAAGACCTTATAGAAATTTTAATATAGTCTAGATATAAACTAAAATAAGTGAACCTACATATAAAACATGTGTACATACATGCAGTTTGATATGTATCTAGTCCACTTCCTACAAGGTCTTATAAAAGTGGACGGAGGGAGTAGATCACTTTGTAGGTACATATCACCATATGGTTGCTAGGTATTCCAAGTTTTATAAAGTTTTGCCAATTTTGCTGGATTTAGGGTTAGTGTGGAGTAATTTTAGGCATAAATAATTCAAGAAAAAATCAAAAAATAGTGGGAATCTCGCATGGAGTCTTGTTGTGTGACCTACCACCTAGGAAAAATAATAAATATAGAGTAATATGGTTTTCCAAAAACCCCTTCCAAAATTAGCTACTAGCTATAAAGATTCATGGCTTTTGTCTGAACCCTCCTTCCAAAAAACTTTCATCCAAAACATAGTTTGTTTGAATGAGGCCATATTTAGCAACCTCGTGTATCTTTGAATTGAAAACACATGTTTTCCATTTTTAAATGCTAAAAATCTAAATTTCTTAGTTTGTTTTCTATTTTCACTCCCTTGGTTGCTTAGTTGTACTCAGTTTTCCCCCGAATGTAAACTTGTGCTCAGTTTTTCCCTATCTCTTGTCACAAACTCTTAGAAAAGTTCAAACCTTTTGCTCACTTTGGATGCTACGGCCCAATTGTTTGAGACCATTGTCAAGCGGATCATTGCCACCAACCGTTGATCCTTTGATTTAACAGGCATGATAACCCCTCACTCACTCTGACTCTACCTCTCTCTCTCATTATCTCTCTCTCTGACGAGTGTCCCAATCCGCCCTCGTTCTCTGTCGTCCAATCATGGCCACCTCCTCTGTGCGATATAACAAGTTTGCCACCGAGACACTAACTCGATAAACAAATTGAATTTGAGTGTAGGAACAAACAGTCAAGGCATAACTACCCTAACTAATTTGAATTTTAATGTACAATTACTCAACAAAAATATAGGCAAAAAAACTCTTGCAACAAAAATATAAGAGAAAAAATAAGCCCATTTGTATTTTGCAAACAAATAAGCGCATTTGTATTTTCAAACAAATAAGCATTTGTATTTGCAAACAAATAAGCCCATTTGCATTTTGCAAAAAAGAGGAAAATAAAAAAACTTGCTGCCAATGGAGTTGAGTGGGGAATAAGAGATCAAAATTTCATAGGAATGTGAAAAAGTAAGCTCATTTAATCAAGATTTCACTTAACTATTGTTTACTTAACTATGGTTTGAATAAAGTGAGATCAAGCCAACATGATCAAGTGCCAACTAACATACACTTTATTTTCTAGGAAAAATTAGAATCTACTTATTTATTTGAACTAACATATTCAACTGTTTCAACATACTTCCAAACAAGCTCTTGTCCTCCACTAGTCAACAGGTAATGTCCTAGCGAGGATCACCCCAATACAGCCCCACTCATCAGCTGAATAGTAGTCAAAGCCTTTGACCCAACATCAACCTGCCGTTTGAGCTTGTGTAAAAGTTTGAGACAAGAGCTTGGGCAACAATGAGAAAAAAATTAGAAGATAGGAAAAACTGAGTGGAACTAACAAAGTAAAAACAAAAATCAGATTTAGCACTATTTTTTGTGTAAGATAAAGATATTGTATTAAAATATTTCAAAACAGCAAAGGTGATGTAGAGCCACCTTGTTAGTTCAGAAAAAAATTGCGGTGCATGGCCAGTGAACAGTACGTACGACTAATATTTTTAGCAACAGTGGTGAATCGTTTTTCAACCTAGAGCTCGACAGGCGACTGCCGGGCGACTAGGGTTCTGCTACTGTCCCAATCATCTTCCTGCTCTCGGGTGGGATTGGAAAGGAGTACGGTGGTTGTCAAGGAGCTTTCAAGTTTGCGATAGGATCAAAGCCTTAGGAGCAGTCCCGACGGAAAAACCGAGCGTCTTCTGGCTACTTGGTTCCAATTCATCCGCAACCGGAATTCCTTTGGATCGGAGTCAATCTCTCCCATGTTAAGTGTTTTTCTGGCCCAGGTAAAGCGCTAGCCGGGGATCTTTTCTTACTTGATTGCATTGTCGGGTTTGAGTCCAATCTAGGGTTTTGGCGTCCTCAACGCTCTCTCGATGGCGGATCCTAGGACGAGTTCGTCGACCGGGCCTGGGGGATCAGGAAGGAAACAGAAAGAAAATATCAATGAGATGCTTGAGCGATTGGGTATTGAGGATGATGAATTTGATGATCTCATTTTTGAGGAAGAGGAGGAGGCTCCACAACAGGGCCTGAAGTGGATGGCTTTGGCTAGGGTTCACACTACGAACTTCTTTAGTCCTCAAACTTTTGAACAACATATGAAGGTGGCTTGGAGTCCAGCTCATGAGGTACAATTCCAACACCTTGAAGGTAACCTGTTCACGATCCAGTGCTTTTGTCTCAGGGATTGGCTAAAGGTAGATGAAGGGGGTCCCTGGTTATTTCGACAATCTGCTGTCTGTATTGAAAAATATGATGGTCTAGCGGCCCCGGAAACAGTTGATCTTAATTTCTTCTCCACATGGATACAAATTCACAAGGTTCCTGTGGGGTATAGGAAAAAAGCTCTGATCACTAATCTAGTTGAAAAAAAGGTGGGAAAGGTTTCTGAGGTCGAATTGAATGTGCAAGGTGCAGGGAACTTTGTGAGAGCTCGGGTCAAGCTTGATGTTCGTCTGCCATTGGCTCGCTTTGTGTCAATGTCTCGTGCTGGGCAGAGAGAAATATACCAGATCAAGTATGAAAAAATGCCGAGGTTCTGTGGGGCCTATGGTATGATAGGACACTTACACCTGGAGTGTGGAACAGGAGAATTTGATGAAGAAAAATTAAAATTGGGAGACTGGTTGAAAGCAGACTGGGATTCCTGGCATGGGCGGGGAATTCAAGGAGTTCGTGGGGGGAGAACTGGTCGTGGTGGACATGAAGGTAGAGGAGGAAACCGGGATGCAGGTGTGGGTCGTTTTGATACTGATGGTAATAGAGATAAGGGGGTTTTGCGGAGCTGGAGGTTCAATGCAAAAACCCATACTGAAGATGATTTGGATGACACGGCTACTAGTCCGAACAAAAAAACCGGTATCAATGTGGATGACCGCACTAGTACAGACTCTGGAACTAAAAGGAGGCTTGCTTTGGAGTATAACAACCCCACTGCTGATGACAATGACGGTAATTCTACTCTTCCTATGATTACTGATGAACCTTCTTCTCCACATGCTCAGGTGGAGGATTCTGATATTGAACGAAATAAATGTTCGAAGAAGGCCGGAGCTGACTCCCCTTCACTAGGATCGGCGGGCTCTCGTGAAGAGTCCGTCTGGTCGCAATGAGGATATTAGGTTTGAACTGTCAGGGTCTTGGCAACGACCCGACAGTTCGATCGCTTGTGGATCTCCAGAAGCGCTGTTGCCCGGAGGTGATGTTCTTGTCGGAAACACATCTCGATGACTATCCGGCTGATTGTTTGAGGAGACGGTTACAGATGGATTTCAAAATTATTAATCCAAGCAATGGGAGAAGTGGTGGTCTAATTTTATTCTGGAAAAGAGAGGTGCAAATTGATCTTCTATTTTCTGCCCCTATGTACATTGACGTGAAGATTAAGGATGGGCCAGATAAAGAATGGCGTTTTACCGGTATATACGGTGAACCACGATGGGAGGACAGGTACAAAACATGGGACAAATTACGTGAACTGAAAAGCAATTCCTCGCTGCCTTGGGTCATCTTGGGAGACTTTAATGAAATTTTATACTCTCATGAGAAAGAAGGTGGGAACCCTCGGCCTCAGAGCAATATGCAAGGCTTCAGAGATGCTTTATCTGATTGTGAGCTCGATGATTTGGGGTTTTCAGGGGAGGCTTTCACGTGGAAGAGAGGCAAAATTCGCGAATGCCTCGACCGAGCAGTGGCCTCCGGACCCTGGAATAACATGTATCCGGTGCAAAGTTGCAGCACTTAGGATTTGTTCGTTCAGACCATAGACTGATACTTCTGGATACTGATTATCAAGAAATCATAAATATAGGCCCAAGGTTGAAACGTTTTGAAGCGAAGTGGCTAAGAGAAAGTGAGTTTCGGCATGTTGTTCAGCGCGCGTGGGATGAAGCTGCTAGCGTTTCTAATGATGGTGTCCTAGGGCGCTTAAGTCGAATGCATGTTTCCTTGCATGCTTGGGACAGCCAAGTGCTGCGGAAGCCGAAGCGTCGTCTACGTAAGGCACAAAGAGAATTAGAAAAAGCTATGAATGGTCCAATCTCGGATGAAAATGAGTCTAAAGCAAAGGAGATGGCCGATTTGATTGAACTTTTACTTGAGCAAGATGAGGTCTACTGGGCCCAGAGGTCTCGTGCAAATTGGCTTCAGTTTGGAGACAAAAACACAAGTTTCTTTCATAATTTCACCTCTGCCCGTCGAAAGAAGAATAGAATCACCAAATTAAAAAATGATGATGGTGACTGGGTAGAAGGTACGGATCCTTTGAAACTTTAATTCTAAACTATTTCGCTAACTTGTTTACATCTGAGGTCCAGGTTACGGACCCTGCAATCCTTGAAAAGGTCCCAGGCCGTGTTGATGATTCTATGAATGAAAAACTTCTGGCTCCTTTCTCCCCGGAAGATGTTAAGAAGGCGGCCTTCAGTATTGGTGATCTGAAGGCTCCTAGTCCTGATGGCCTTCATGCCGTGTTCTACAATTTTTTTTGGGATGTTTGCGGTGAGCAGATTACTTGTGAGGTTCTACAATCTTTAAACACTGGCATTATTCCGGCTGGGTGGAACGATACTACTATAGTGCTTATTCCAAAAGTTGAAGACCCAGAATCAGTTACACAATTTCGCCCGATCAGTTTGTGTAATGTGATCTACAAAATCATTTCAAAGATGCTCGCTCATAGGCTAAAAGTAATTCTTCCAGAGGTTATTTCCCCAATGCAAAGTGCCTTTGTCCCTGGCCGATTGATTACAGATAATGTCCTGGTGGCCTATGAGTGTGTCCATACTATTAAAAATAAGAGATCGGGTTCTAATGGCCTTTGTGTGGTGAAACTTGATATGCACAAAGCCTATGACCGAGTGGAGTGGATCTTCCTAGAAAATATGATGAGGAAGATGGGGTTTGCGGAGAGATGGATTTCTCTCATGATGGCATGTGTAAGTTCGGTAAGATATCAAGTGTGATTTAATTCTAAAGAAACTGAGATGTTTACTCCTACGAGAGGTCTCCGTCAAGGGGACCCTCTTTCTCCTTATTTGTTCCTATTGTGTGCAGAAGGATTATCTAGTCTTTTATTGCATGAAGAAGAAGTTGGTGGCATCGATGGGGTTAGGGTATGCAGGAATGCACCATCAGTCTCTCACTTACTTTTTGCTGATGATTCCCTCATTCTCATGAAAGCTGATATGAATAATGCAACTTCCTTGCAACAAGTGCTGGATACCTATTGTGCAAATTCGGGACAATTAGTGAGTTTGGCTAAATGCAGTATTTTCTTCTCTCCAAATACTAATGCGCTTATGAGAGCAGAAATTTGTGAGGCTCTCCATATTGATACAGAAGCCCTTTCGGATAAATACTTGGGCCTGCCGGCCTTTGTTGGAATTGATAGGAGTGATTCCTTCGAGAGTCTCATTGAGAGGATTATCCAAAGGATTAATGGCTGGAAGGAAAAGTTGCTTTCGATTGGTGGGAAAGAAATCTTGCTGAAGGCTGTTGCTCAAGCTATTTCAGTTTATGCTATGTCGGTATTTTTGATTCCCAAGGGAGTGTGCAAGCGTATGATGGATGCCATATCCAAATTCTGGTGGGGAGATGATGAGAATAGCAACAAGATGCACTGGTGCGCCTGGTGGAAATTGTGCTGCCCTAAAAATGAAGGTGGTATGGGCTTTCGTGATTTTCACTCTTTTAATTTGGCAATGTTGGCTAAGCAAGTTTGGAGGCTTATTGATACCCCAGACTCTTTATGTGCATGTGTATTGCGCGCAAAATACTATCCAGATGGGAACATTCTCAAAGCAGGTCCAAAGGCTGGTTCGTCTTTCACTTGGCAAAGCATAGTTGCTGGGATTACTACTTTTAAAAGAGGCTACATTTGGCGGGTTGGTAATGGGGAGCAAATAAATATCTGGAATGACCCTTGGATCCCTGGTAGTCCGAATAGAAGGGTTTTATCACCTAGACAAGGAGCTGTTTTTACTAAGGTGAGTGATCTAATTGATCCAATCTCTGGTGATAGGGATATTGATCTGTTAAATGATCTATTCGGAGTGGTAGATGTGCATCGTATATTGCAAATACCATTACATAGACATGGTTTCGATGATTTTATCGCTTGGAGTGAAACAAAGCATGGTCGTTACACTGTCCGGTCTGGATACCACCTACAGTGGCATCATCAGTTTGCTGCGTCGGCGGCCAGTCTTTCCATTCCAGGCGGATCAGCGAGTAATCCAGTTTGGAAAATTTTGTGGCAAATGAAAATCCCTTGTAAAGTCAAGATCTTCATGTGGCGGGCCCTTCATGGTATTCTTCCTCTAAAATCTATACTTTATAATCGACATATCGGTTCTACAGGTGGCTGTCCCATTTGTAACCAGGGTCCAGAGGATATTAGTCACCTTCTTTTCCAATGTGAAACGGCTAGGGATTTGTGGAACAAATTGGGCATTGCTGATTTAATTCTCGAGGCAGAACAGGTGGATCGTGCGGGTTCCTCTGTGCTTGAAGAATTGCTAAGGCGCCAAGATAATACTCTGCCGGGTTTTTCTGAAATTGGCTTGAAGGAACTGATTTCGGTCTCCTGTTGGTACTTATGGTGGATCCGGCGTCGCAGGACACATAATGAAGTAGTTCCTCCTATCTTTAGATGCAAAATGTCTATTCTTTCTATTAGAGCTAATGCGTTGAGGGCTTCGAAGCCTGCAGGAACTACGGAAGCTAGATGGTCTAAACCGAAGCCTCGCCATGTTAAGTTGAATGTTGATGCCTCTTTCTTTGAAGACAGACATGCAGGTGCGGCGGGAGCAGTTATTCGTGACTTTCAAGGAAATTTCATAGCTGCCTCGTGTGTGTTCCTACCGCATGTCACCAATCCCTTGATGGCCGAAGCTATCGCGATGAGAGAAGGTCTTAAACTGGCAAATGAGATTAGATGTAATACGGTGCAGGCAGAATCAGATTCAACTGGGGTAATTGATGCCTGCAAAGGAGAAGAAAGATGGTGGGATGAGAATGCAGCAATTTATGCGGATTGTGTGGATTTGGTTACTTCGATAGGGGATGTCTCTTTTAGTCATTGCCCGAGGGAAGCAAATAAGGTAGCACATGAGTTAGCTAAGTTTAGTTTTGCTAATGATCTCTCTTGTAATTGGGTCGATGAACCCCCTAGCTTTCTCATAGATAAACTTATCAGTGATGTAACCGAATTCTGAGTGAAGCAGCAAGTTTCAGACGCACTCTTTTCCTTACCAGGGTACCTAAGGGGACTGGAAGGTTTTTAATGAGGCGGCTTGCTAGCTTAATATATTTTATGTTTCAAAAAAAAAAAACAGTACGTACGACTATGCACGCATTTCAGGCACCCATATTTTTGTTTGAGAGAAGGCACGCATCCTTTGAGATATGGAGCACATTTAACATTTAACACGGTAGAATGCTGGAACAAAGAAAAGCATGTTAAAGGTCAAACTGCCGTGTAACACCACAGAATTTTTTTGCGGTGTACAACTGAGTGACTTTACCGAGTACAAGTCCAGGTCTACGCTGCTTGTATGGAATAAATGCGAAGGTTCGGTACTCGGTAGACTGAGTGATGACCATGACAGGTAAATAGGCTTTTGTAGTACAGGTAAATGCCCGGATATACCGCGCGAAACGTGTGATGCACACATGTGCCGAACTTCCGTTCGTCCACGACAGCAGGACCAATTTTGTTTGGTGAAATAGAAAATGCGAAAGAGAATAGCACAGACTGCACGCGTATAATTTAGAAGCCATCATCGTCGTTGATCAGTCCCCCATCTTTAGGGCAGAGATCCCAAAACCCTCGCTAGGCATGTTGGCACCGGTTTCCTTCCTTCACTACAGGAAAGAACGAATACGCCCGATGGCCAGGAGCTGTCGGCTTAGGTCCAAAAGGCCGTCGGGTAGGCTAACTCGACAGCCGTCGGGTAGGCTAATCCGACAATCGTCGTTGGGTTAGGTGTCTCCAGGTGTCGGGTAGGTTTATTACTGCCGGCATAGCTACTGCCGTCGGTGTAAGCTATGCTGATGGCCTAGAAATATTGTCAGCGTAGGTAATTTTATAAAAAAGGATGTTTTGGATTTTTTTTAAAAAAAAATTAATTTTTTTATTTTCTTTAAATTTTTTCCTTTCGTTGAATTTTTTGAAATCTCTTTAATGACAATGGAACGATGACTTCCTACTCCGTCACCCATTATCAAATTGTTATAGGCCAAGCACACTTAACTTCTAAGTCCTTATTGATATTAATATCATATCAACCCTCTAAGCCATGTGTGTGTAGCGTAAGTATGCGTGTGTATATGTATATATATGTGTACGTGTATATGTGTATGTTAAAATTTTAATTTTTTAAAAAAACTTTAGAATTTTAAAAAATAAAAAATTCAAAGAAAAAAACAAAAAGACCAAAATTTTCAAAAACTTTGGAGTTTTCGTGTGTTGTCAATTCATGCGGGTCCCGAATTGAACGTTACTAATTCAAAAAATGCAAAACCTCCGCATGGCATTATTTTATGTCACCTAGATGTTGGAAAATAATTCAAACTTAATAAAAGCATTTTACCAGAATGTCCCTTCACATAATTGACCTACCACCACTAGTGCAAAACCACCCCTTTCATCCCGGTTCGTGCGGGCCATCGGTCCCGGTTGCCGAACCGGGATCAATTACTCGAGACTAATGCCGGTCCCGGTTCTGGCACGAACCGGGACCGATGGGTCTCCACATGGGCGCGCACGCAGCGGGGTGGGGGGGGGGGGGAGGGGAGGAGGGTGGATCATTGGTCCTGGTTCGTGGCACGAACCGGGATCGTTGGTCTCTGCATTTTGGGCTATTTTTGTTCTGTGGCAGGGTTTTGTGTTTTTTTTTCCATTTATTTATTTGGTGTTTTGTATTCAATTTAATGGTACTACATATATACAACAATAATGAAGGAACCACTATATATATTACACATCATGGTCACAAATATATTATACACCGTCTCATCCATCGTGCTTGGTCGAAACATATTACAAACGGTACTCACAGGAATTTGATCTAATTTACATATTGTTTTTTATGCTTCACCCTTCCAAATGAACCGGGTAATAGTATTCTCCTTTCAGATCTATGACATGTTCTAATAAAAATCCGGCAATTTCCTCTTGAATTGCTTGCACGTGTTCTTGTGGTAGAAGACCGTCCCGCATCCGTTCGATCTAATTTAAAGAAGGGGATCAATATATATGAATGAAACTAAACACAATTGATGGTAATAAAATAAAGTTGCGATTATTGTTTATTGTACTTCAATTTTTTTGAAGTTCCGGTCTGCGCCCTTCTCTTTGGTCATCTGGCGAATGAACTCGCAGACATAGTATCCACATAAGTTATTCCCGGCTTCCTGCCTCAAGCACTTTACGAGAACGGAGTTCAATCAAAATAATAATCAAGCATGATAATGGTATTGAAACTAGAATCAAAGAGATGCGTGGATCTAGCAAGTAGTACTTACAGTCAATGGTTGAAATGTAAGCTCTGGCTTCCAAACACCCCTAGTTTTGGTGGTGGACCATTTCCAAGCCTTCAGGAGGCATTCCTGCATGTTCGCCCACTTTTCTAAAGGTGTGCGTTTTGGGCCCATGACTTTGACTACTCCTTGGTCAACAATAATGATTAACAGAATAAAGTGGAAGCTGCATACACATAACAAGTCAATTATACGCTTAATATTGAGTAAGGAAAAATAGAATGTGTACAAGACAGTAACACTCACTCGAAGTTGTAAGGAAATAGTATTTTCCTTCTGTTGCTGAAATACGTCAATGATTGTACCAAGTTATCCTCTGTGTCTTTGGGTTTTTTTGGGAGAGTTTTTTCATGAACAAAATTGCAGTCAACGAACCCAAGGTCATAGATTCCTCCTTTGTTGCATTCGAGAATCTTCATTCTGTATATATAATTAGTATAGTGATGAGTAAGATTATACAAGCAACGAATGAGCTGAGCTAGAAAGACTTAATAATACTTACAGACAATAGGCACTGAAGATAGTTTTGTCGAGGGCATCTTGTTGGTAAAACTGAAATAATTCTTGAAATTCTATCAGTAAGAAGCCATCTCCATGACCATAATGGTGGTGTTTATATCCAGCGTAGATCTAGTTTTTGGATTCAGCAGAGGCTTGCATGTACCACTTATGCAATCTCCGCATTTTTGTTGGTAGATCTTTGAATAACTCGGGTTTGACGAGAGGAGCCCCGTGCCGGTATATGTATGCTATTTGTTGGTACCCCTCGAACTCATCCACACGGCTCATGTACTCAGCAATAGACAGTCTATATAATTTGGTCTTTTCTCCGTATAGTTGAATAAACTCTAGATCAATGTTCGGATCATGCCGCTCCTGGGCTCTCCACTCATTGGTATCGTACACATTGAACGGTTCGATCGATTGATTTTTCTATTGTCCGAGCTGGGCAACTTCTTTCCCGACTCTCCGCTCTTTTACCTCAGCCGACTTGGTAATAGAGCGATTATAGTCTGGTGTGAGCGCTATGGGTTGGTGAAGCTGAATCTTAAGCACGACTGCTTTGGCTTTATCTTCTGCAGTGACCGGTAAGAATGGCTCTGTCGGCTTTTTCTTGTTAGCCATGTCAATCTTCCACTTTTCATAATGGGCATCTCCGGCCGCAGCAATTTCCTCATCTGTCTTCTCGCAAGGTAGCTCCTTCATATTCTTATGAGGTACTCTTGGGAGGGGCGATAGCTTACGTTTCAGTGATCAGAACGTGCTCTTGCTGCTGCTAGTGCTGCCCCTCTTAGTATACTTCCGCTTTTGTCTCTGAGGCTCAGGGGACGGAGACGGCTGATACATCCAAAACGTATCTACTTTCCCGAACACTTTTGCTATTGTTTCTCCTCTAATTTGTGTGTTTTGAATACAACTAACACGGACTGACGCTGTTTTCAGCAGAATTGCTCTGGTGTCTCGTTTTTGTGCAGAAATTCAACTTCCAGTAAAAATTCGGGAAAAATCACCAAAAATCATATCTCACCAGAAGACCCACGGAGCCAAAAGACCGGAGGGAGAAGTGGCTCGAGGAGCCGTCACACATGGGCGGCGCGGCCCAGCCCTGGCCGCGCCACCCCTGTGTGAGGTGGCTCCAGGTCGCCTCTCGACCTCCCCTCTCGCCTACATATACCCCCTGACGACATAATATCGGGGAGACGGCGTTTTTCCCAGATAGACTTCCGCTGCGCCGCCGCCATCAGAAACCGCGATTCGGAACCAGAAACTCCGTTCTGGCACCCTGCCGGGATGGGGATTCGGAGGAGATCTTCATCACCATCACCACCGACGCTCCTCCATCGACCATCCATGACTTCCCCATCCATGTGTGAGTAATTCCCCCGCTGTAGGTGAGGGGATGGTAGGGATTGGATGAGATTGTTCATGTAATTTGATATGAGATTGATAGGGCATAGTGCCTAGTATCTTTATTTAGTGCCTATGACATTGTTGCAACTTGTTGTGCTTAATGCTTGTCACTTTGGGCCCGAGTGCCATGATTTCAGATCTGAACATGTTATTATTTCTATGATGATACTTGTTGTTTATGGTCTTACCTACAAGTTGTATACACATATTGTTGTCCGGAACCCGAGGCCCCAAAGTGACAGAAATTGGGATAACCGGAGGGGATGGCTATGATGTGAGGATCACATGTGTTCACCGAGTGCTAATGCTTTGCTCCGGTACTTTATTAAAAGGAGTACCTTAATTACCAGTAGTTTCCCTTGAGGCCCTGCTGCAACAGGCTGGTAGGACAAAAGATGTCGTGCAAGTTTCTCCTTGTGAGCACGTACGACTATATACGGAACACATGCCTATGATTGTTTGTACTAGGATGCTTTATCATTATTTATCTGCAATGCCCGTATCTCATTGATTTCATGAATTATCTTATCCATGCAACGCCCGTTATCCATCCCTATGCCTACAGTATTTGTTCCTACTGTTTACAACCGTTACTTCTACTGCTGCTATTTTACTACTGCTGTTACTGTTTTCCTACTGTCACTGCTATAAAACTGTTGCTACTGATAAACCGCTGCGAGTGAGGCTATTTCCAGGTGCAGGTGAATTGACAACTCATCTGTTAAGGCTTTCATATATTCTTTGGCTCCCCTTGTGTCGGATCAATAAATTTGGGTAATACTTCCCTCGAAGACTGTTGCGATCCCCTATACTTGTGGGTCATCAAGACTATTTTCTGGCGCCGTTGCCGGGGAGCATAGCTTTATCTGTAAGTTCACTTGGTATTCATATTGTTCGCTGCAATCCTTTCATCATGGGTAAACCTCGTGATGGAAAAGTTCCTATATTGCCATCCACTACAAGAAGAGGTACGACTCTCAACACCTCTGTTGCTCTTGATTCACCTTCTGTTATGAGTAAGTTGCTTACACCACCACACCCACACGTTACTGCTACTACTTCTGCTGAGATTGAAAGTGCCACTGATAATTTAGATGATGCTTCTACTGTGCTTGATGAGAGAGGTTCACTAGGTTCCTTTTTAGAGGCTACTATTGCTAGAGCTAAGTTGGGAAACACCACTATTACACCTGTTAGTTCACCTGAGTCTAGGGAATGTCCTAGTGATGATTATGATGATGATGCTTATATTGAGCTTAATGATGATTTTATTGCAGAAGCACGTGCTGCTCGTGATGCAGGTAATATTAAAGAGCTTCTTGCTAAACGTTCTGTTAGATATAATTTGTCTCCTGATCCTAAGTTTGCTGCTTCACCTATCAATATTAGAGACAAAGATTATGATTTCTCTTTGGATTTATCTTACATATCTATTGTTGAGAAAACTCCCTTTTGTGGTACTAAAGATGAGAGTGCTATGGAGCACATGAATGAGCTTTCTACTTTGAGTAATTTGTTTTCTGATGATATTAAGCTCCGCACTTACTTTGTTGCTAAGATTTTTCCTTTTTCATTGAAAGATGCAGCTAAAATTTGGTTTAATAGCTTGTCTCCTGGATCCCTTACTAGTCCTATTGCTTTGGTTAATGCTTTCTTTCAGAAATATTTTCCCGCTAGTGCTCAACATGCTGCTGTGCAGAAAATCTTTGATTTTGAACAGGGAAAAGGAGAGAAATTGCCTGAATCTTGGACAAGGTTTTGTTCTTTAATTAGAGCTTTGCCTAAAGAACCATTGCCTAAAAATGAACTCCTTGATATATTTTATAATGGACTAACGGATGAATCTAAGTCATATTTGGATAGTTGTGCTGGTTGTGTTTTCAGGGAGAGAACTCCGGCTGAAGCAGAGGAGTTAATGGCTAAAATAAGCCGGAATCATGATGATTGGACTTTAGTTGAGCAAGCACCAGCACCAACTCCTGCGCCATCTACAGAGCCCACACCGAAGAAAAGAGGGATGATTGAATTAAATGATGAAGTTATGAAGGAGGCTAAGAAAGCTCTTAAGGAGAAAGGTATTAAGGCCGAAGATGTGAAGAATTTACCTCCTATTGAAGAATTATGTAAGCCAATCCCTCGCTCATCTACTATTGAGGTACACTCTCTCCAGCGCTTTGATGAAAGAGATATTCCTTACACTAAACCTCCTGAACAATGCTTAGATGAGTTTGATAATTTTATTGTTAAGCAAGAAAATTTTAATAGAATGGTACATAATCATCTGTTGGAGAATTCTAGAGTTATTAACAAGATGCAGGATATTGTGGAGAGAACCGCTAATGATGTGAAGATACTTGCTAAACATTTTCAAATGATTCAAACACAA
Source organism: Dactylis glomerata (assembly GCA_007115705.1). Lineage (NCBI taxonomy): Eukaryota > Viridiplantae > Streptophyta > Magnoliopsida > Poales > Poaceae > Dactylis > Dactylis glomerata. Next base: position 5,230,219 of record QXEO01000450.1, read on the forward strand.
ATTGATCAGCTTACCAAGGTGCAGCAAGATCTGCTAGTTAATGCTGCGAGAGAGAAGCAAGCATGTGAAATACGCACAAGAAGTGGTGTTGCTACTCAAGACCCATTATATCCTGAAGGACATCCTAAGAGGGTCGAGCAAGATTCTCAACGCACTTCAAGTGATGATATTCCTCCCAAGAAGAAGAAGAAGCATAAAACAACTACATAATCTTCTGATGCAGGTAAAGATCCTAACAGTGTTTCTATTTCTGATGCTGAAACAGAACCAGGAAATGATAAAGAAGAAGATAAAGAAGAAGCTGAAGAAGAACCGGAAAAGAGTGATAAAAATGTAAAGTACACCAAAGAAGACTTCATTGCCAACAAGCATGGTAAGGAGAGGGAACCTTGGGTACAGAAGCCAATGCCTTTTCCTAGTAAGAAACACAAGTCCAAGGAAGAAGAACACTACAATAGGTTTTGTGAATGGATGAGACCTTTATTTTTACAAATTCCTTTGACTGATGCTATTAGAATGCCTCCTTATGCAAAGTATATGAAAGATATTGTCACCAACAAAAGGAAAATTCCAAGTGAGGAAATTTCCACACTACTTGCTAACTACTCTTTTGATGGTAAAGTTCCAGAGAAGCTTGGAGATCCAGGTATACCAACTATTCTGTGCTCCATTAAAAATAACTATGTTAGAACTGCCTTATGTGATTTGGGAGCCGGAGTTAGTGTCATGCCTTTTTCTCTTTATAGGAGACTTGATTTAGAAAAATTGGTTTCAACTGATATATCCTTGCAGATGGCTGATAAGTCTACTACTATTCCTATTGGTATATGTGAGAATGTTCCTGTTCAAGTTGCTAACAGCTGTTTAATATTAACTGATTTTGTTGTGTTAGAAATGCCTGAAGATGATAATATGTCTATTATTCTTGGGAGACCTTTTCTAAACACTGCAGGTGCTGTTATTAATTGCAATCAAGGAAAAGTCACTTTTAATGTTAATGACAAAGAATACACTATTTATTTTCCCAAGAAGATTGATAGGAGGAATGCTCTAAATTCAATCAAGCATGTTGAGACCATCAAAGTTGGTCAAATTATTTGTTCAGAGCGAAAGCCCAAGGAAGAATGTCAAATTGTTATGGTTGGGACTATACCTATCAAAGTTGAGGTAACATAAGCATTAAGTGATATGCAAAGTTTCTCCTCATAAAAAGTTAGTTTGGTAACAAGACTTGATCAACCTTGTTAACAAAGTGATTTTATATGAACGAAACTTCGTTTTCACCGCATCTACTCCACCTCACTTGTATTTACTTTTATCAAAAATTTATTCTTTCAGTTTAGTTGTTTGATTAAGAGTATCTCAGAGCTGCTGCATGCTTAGTTTTGATTTGCTTGAAATCTTTTCATCTTCGTTTTCCTGAGTTTTATCGATATGCCAATTTCTGAAAAATCCTCGAAAATAAAGTTTCTCGAATTTTTTTAGAAAATTCTTTATAAATTTTTATGTCAAAAATGGGGCAGAGAGACACCTGGGAGGCACCAGGTGGGGCAGCCACGCCACCTCACACACAGGTGGCGCGGCCCAGCCCTGGCCGCGCCACCCATGTGTGAGGGGGCCCCACCAGGCCCCTCACTCATCTCTTCTTCCCCTGCTCTTTCTCTCTCCCGAAAAACACCGACCCATTTGCTCAAGCTCGAGTTCTTGCTGTCCTTCACCTGGAATTTTCGATCTCCTTGTTCAGCCCAACATTTTTGCTGAAACTTGGATCATTTGCTCTCCGGTATGTGACTCCTCCATTTGTCCAAGTAGATTTTCTTTTGGTAAAGTATTTCTTGAGTATTTTAGCATTGTAGGTGACAGTATAAATGAGTATGCATGCTTGTTCTATTGTTTAGAAAGATTATTTTGATGCATGATAGCTCTCTAGTGACTCACTATAGTAGTTTCCTACATTTGCTTGTCTTTAAATCACTTTTTATGAGTTTGTTAAAAAAATTCAGAAATGGAGGAGAATGTGTATCAACTCTCTCAGCATGATCTAGAAGTGCATGATGTTATGAAAGTTCACCGTGAAGAGAAGGTTTTTCCTTCACTCTATCCATGCTCGGCATTCTTGAGTGCCGCTGGAATTCTTCATGATTTTCAAACCTTGCTTTCTAATGCGGGATTAGAATATTTTGTTGAGGGTGAACCTCCCCAATATGTTAAGCTAACAATGTCTGTGGTGCAGGATTTCAGATTTAGTTGGTCCACTTCTAACCCCATGGTTCATTATAAAATTTATAACAAATCTGTGAACTTGCCTCTCGATGTTTTCTGCACAGTTATCAGAGTACCACAGTGGGGATCGCTTGAGAAGATAAAGGGACAACCAAGGCAATTGTTAGAACTATACGAGGAGATTTGTCAAGGAAGAAGCTTCACAGGAGAAGGTGGTAAAATTCGAAACATTCATTTTCCATCCATCCGATATTTTGCCTTCTTCATTACCAAATGTGTTCTTGCTAGGAAGTCTGCAAGTAAGTTGTCTCTCCATGATTTAGCTCTTGTTGCTGCTGCTTTAAGGCGTGATAGAACTTACAATTTGGGTGCCTTAATAGCTTTCCGTCTAGATATTAACCGTGAAAAAGGGGGAATCTGTGGGGGGCTTATAGCTTCACGCTTGCTAGCTTTTCATGGTGTTTTGCCTCATTTTCGAGATCTGCAGTTCACCGTTGAGAAACTTGATCTTGATGCTATGGTTCAACATAAGTTTATTTCTCCTCCTGCCAGTTTGATTAATTTAACTTTTGAGCTAACCCTTTTCAAGAAGACTACCTGGAAGGTAGTAAAGACTGAACGATCAATCCGTTTGCCTGCACCTCTTTTGTTTAACCTTGATCGCAGGAATGGATGGTCGCTTACTGAAGATGAGCTTGACGCGTACATAGGGGAGCACCCGCCGCCTGTGCACGATGAGGAGGGCACCGAAGAGTCGGGGCAGCCCTCCAACACCATGAATTTTCCATACGAGCAGCCTTATTATGATTATGCGCCATCAGCTTCATCTTCACGGGAACCAGGGTACGATTACTCCTATGATGACCCACCGGCTTGGAGCAGCTACCAGAGCCGGCATTGATCTCCACTTAGGCCAAAAGCCTAAGCTTGGGGGGAGGTACGCCGACGATTCACTCATCTACATATCATATTCTGTCGGATCTTTGTATATTCATGTTTCGCTTTCTTTACTGTTCTCGTTCTTGTTTTCATTACTTTCCAAACACAAAAAGACCAAAAATATTTCCGTTGTTTCTCTCTATTTGGTTCTTTAGTTTTCCACCTTTGGTTTGCTTTACTTGCTATTTTCGGTTTCTATTTGAAAAATCCAAAAATATTTTGCTTTGTTGCTATTTCCTTCCGCTTTTGCTTTCAAAAATCGAAAACGCCAAAAATATTTGTTGTTCTTCTTTGGTTTTGTAAAGTTCGTTGCAGAGTTCAGTCTCCCGTTACTCCATTGGAGCTTGGTATTTACTTTATATTATTCAAGCCACACAAGTGAAGAGCAATAATGACGACATATGACAATCCGGGATGTGGTAAGAGGCTGGTATGAACTCTATTTGTTTTCATTTTTGTACATATACTCATCTATGTTGACATGCTTAGTCAGTTCATCTAAGGTATATGTCATCTAATGGATGCTTTGTAGTTTTTGCTTTCATATGATTAGTTTCAATCTACTATTAGCCTATAGCATGTCATGTAGACGCTTGCATGCATTGTTTTATTCATAGTATGGTATGATATTGTGGTATCCACCTCTGAAAGCTCCATTTGAATCGACTTGGCACATGCTCAAGCATGCATATGACTGAATAAAAAGTCAATTAAGCCTCGATGATCTAATTTGCCTCAGAGTTCTGGTATCATTTTTATGCCTATATTAATTTTGTTCTGTCGCAAGCATGATTATGATAGTTATTGCTCTCTCGATTGTCGCTTCCCAGTCTTTTGCTAGCCTTCACTTGTACTGAGTATGAGCTCTACTCGTGCATCCAATTACCAAAAACCAAGTCTTCCAAAGAGTCCACTATAAATTCCTATGCATGGTATTTGTAAGCCATTCCAAGTAAATTTTCATGTGCTATCTTTCAAAACTTTCAACTACTTCTCATTTTGTGCCACTGTTTTTAGCTCATGGGGACGTAGTGGTCAGAATTGCTATCTTCCATATTAAATTAAGTACCCCTCGACTAGGCAGCTTCATCTGCTCGTCATTAATTTTGCAAGGGAGCTGGTCAGACCATTATAATCTTAATTCTAAAAGAAAGAAAAAAAGGCACTCCTCCAATGGAATGTGAAAGTTGGTGGGCACCCGATGGAATCGGTTAGCCATGGTTTGAGAAAGGAAAAAGGTGGGGAGGAGTGCCAAAGCTTTATAAAAAGAGCACCAATGTGCCAATTTTCAAAGAACTCGGAACCGCTCTCACTTGTTTATTATGGAAGATAGTAAGTCCCCATTGCTAGTCGTTGACATAGAACAACCACCTCTCAAAAGAACCTTTTATCTCTGTTTTACAAATGAAAAGCTCTAGCACATGTTAAATCACTGCTTCCCTCTGCGAAGGGCCATTCGTTTACTTTTATGTTGAGTCACCATCTTCTAACTTTAAGCACTTCTTGAGAGCATAGCTGTTATTCTTAGTGTAATGTGCTTGTCCCAGAACACGGTTAATTGTGGTATAACTATGATGCTTGTATCTTTGATATTTCTACTTCTAGTCTTCCCTTGGACTTCAGAGGTGCCTCAGCATTTATGTTTTGCTCTACAAATAAAGGCAAGTGGGATACCATTCTCTCATATAATTTATGCATATTACAATCTTGTAGCTTCTCATGCACATGTTACTTGTTATTAGTGCATTGGCACTCTTTCATAGCTTGCTTGACTATGAAGTGACATTAGTTGCATATTTCTTATTATGAATTGCCTGAGTACTTGATCACATAGTTAGTATATATACATCATATGAGCAAATGTGTTCGTGAAAGTTTCTTTTATCGCTCTCAGTTGTTAACTGAATTGCTTGAGGACAAGCAAATAGCTAAGCTTGGGGGGAGTTGATACGTCCAAAACGTATCTACTTTCCCGAACACTTTTGCTATTGTTTCTCCTCTAATTTGTGTGTTTTGAATACAACTAACACGGACTGACGCTGTTTTCAGCAGAATTGCTCTGGTGTCTCATTTTTGTGCAGAAATTCAACTTCCAATAAAAATTCGGGAAAAATCACCAAAAATCATATTTCACCAGAAGACCCACGGAGCCAAAAGACCGGAGGGAGAAGTGGCTCGAGGAGCCGTCACACATGGGCGGCGCGGCCCAGCCCTGGCCGCGCCACCCCTGTGTGAGGTGGCTCCAGGTCGCCTCTCGACCTCCCCTCTCGCCTACATATACCCCCTGACGACATAATATCGGGGAGACGGCGTTTTTCCCAGATAGACTTCCGCTGCGCCGCCGCCATCAGAAACCGCGATTCGGAACCAGAAACTCCGTTCTGGCACCCTGCCGGGACGGGGATTCGGAGGAGATCTTCATCACCATCACCACCGACGCTCCTCCATCGACCATCCATGACTCTCCCATCCATGTGTGAGTAATTCCCCCGCTGTAGGTGAGGGGATGGTAGGGATTGGATGAGATTGTTCATGTAATTTGATATGAGATTGATAGGGTATAGTGCCTAGTATCTTTATTTAGTGCCTATGACATTGTTGCAACTTGTTGTGCTTAATGCTTGTCACTTTGGGCCCGAGTGCCATGATTTCAGATCTGAACATGTTATTATTTCTATGATGATACTTGTTGTTTATGGTCTTACCTACAAGTTGTATACACATATTGTTGTCCGGAACCCGAGGCCCCAAAGTGACAGAAATTGGGATAACCGGAGGGGATGGCTATGATGTGAGGATCACATGTGTTCACCGAGTGCTAATGCTTTGCTCCGGTACTTTATTAAAAGGAGTACCTTAATTACTAGTAGTTTCCCTTGAGGCCCTGCTGCAACAGGCTGGTAGGACAAAAGATGTCGTGCAAGTTTCTCCTTGTGAGCACGTACGACTATATACGGAACACATGCCTATGATTGTTTGTACTAGGATGCTTTATCATTATTTATCTGCAATGCCCGTATCTCATTGATTTCATGAATTATCTTATCCATGCAACGCCCGTTATCCATCCCTATGCCTACAGTATTTGTTCCTACTGTTTACAACCGTTACTTCTACTGCTGCTATTTTACTACTGCTGTTACTATTTTCCTACTGTCACTGCTATAAAACTGTTGCTACTGATAAACCGCTATGAGTGAGACTGTTTCCAGGTGCAGGTGAATTGACAACTCATCTGTTAAGGCTTTCATATATTCTTTGGCTCCCCTTGTGTCGAATCAATAAATTTGGGTAATACTTCCCTCGAAGACTGTTGCGATCCCCTATACTTGTGGGTCATCAACGGCTGATGCGGTGGCAGAGACGGTTGAGGCGGCGGTGGGGACGGCTGCGCTGAGTGGTGAGGCGGTGAAGGCGACGGTTGCGCTAGAGAATGGTGAGGTGGCGGCGAAGGTGGATTGCTACTCTGAGGAGTGGGTGGCCTTGGCAACACATAATTTGGAAGCACAATGCGCTCCTTTGGCCATACAACAGTCCCCCCTTTGGCTTCTCCTAGTTCAGTCAGCTCCCTATCTTCCCCTGTAGGGTGGTCCAGCTTCAGCTCCTCAAAATCTTGCTTCACATCATCCACCATGATGACAACATACCCTTTTGGAACCGGTCTGCAATGCCAACTTGGGTTAGGCGCAATTGGTACGGCCATGCCGACCGCTGCCGCCACCCTTAAGTTCATAACATGCACCTTTAGCTCATAAGCCATGCTCTCTGTGATATCATCCACTGGGTAGCGTTTAGGAGGAGCCGTCGTCAGTGCATAATCATCACCATCCTAGAGCTGCATGGAAGCGACGCTGCTTTTCTTATTCGATAGGGCGTCGGTACCATCGAATGCAACTTCTACCATGTGCCGCTGAGATTGGCCGCTAATACCTTGCTGGCTAAGTCTGCTGAGTTGATCCTGCTACCGCTGACAAGGGTATAGTTACTAGAGCCTGTTAGTTGAGTACCCCTGAGGCCCGTTAAGCTAGGCCCGATTGTAATGATAGTCGAATATGAGTTATTACCGTATGTCGATATTTGTAATCTGTATCGAACTCGACCTGATCCTCGAGACCTGGCCACCTATATATAGGGGCCAGGAGGGGACGGTGTAGGGCAGATTGAAAGCAAGCCAGGTTGAACACCCAAGTTTACTTTCGATACACACCTAATTCGACTAACTTTACCTTCGAGTTCATCCGACGCCCTATCTCCCCGATCCTAAGTCCTTCATCTAGGACATTTGTCGAGTTAACCCTCGTCAATTGGCGCCGACCGTGGGGAGCTGGGCGTTGGAATCATGAATTCGACGGCTTTTTCGCTTTTAGCCAACAGCAGTTCAGAAGTCGACGGAAGTCAAGAAGTGGAACTAACCATTGGAAGTTTGAGCATCCTCATCGGGCCGTCGGGTTCGTCCCGTCTTTTGGATCCGACGAAACAAGATCCATCGGCAAAAGAGCCTGAAGCAACAGAAATAATGGAGTATTCCGACAGCTCCTCCAGCGAGGTAAACTCGCCGGTCAGCCTAGAAGAGGTACAAAAAGGAAAAATCGCAGAAGACAACAACGCGAAGGATAACTTCAATACGGAAGTACAACTCGACGATCTGACGATTTGCCTTAACAATATCTCAGACAACTCAGCAGACACATGGAAAACAGGTTTAGAGCTTTCTGAAGATGATGATTCGATCTTCTCAAGCTTCAATAACAACGTCGGCAAGCAGTGCCAGGTACTCGCCATTGTGGGAGACAACTCAGAGGAATTCAACGAAAATAACAACCCAGTGATCAATCCAGCAAATATCGACAGAGGAGCAAATCACTTAGCAGAAGGGCAAACAGTGGAATCCCTCACAGCAAGGGAGAAAATTCGACTATCAGTCGACGAGTGGAAAATAGTAAGAGAAGCCGTAGAACACGGCACACCAATACCATCAAATTCCAGCAAAGACATGCTTTTTGGGTATCATTATGCCCTAAGGCAGCAAGCAAAGCAGTTAGCAAAGGAAAAGATAGAGATACAAAGAAGGAAAAATTCAGCCATTGCAGCTAGCGAAGCCGCTCGAAAAGCACGAAGTGACGCATCACACAGCAACGCAAGGAAAAATCGTCGACATGGCTCAAGGTACGACAACCTCGAGTACTCCGACAGGCAAAGTATCTCGAAAAACCTCGACTCGTCCTTCCTATCGGTCGACGAGCAGGGGAACATCCTACCAAAAACACCTGAAGCAACATTAGTAGCAGCGCAGGCATATCTGCTCACAACCCGACCAAGTCCAGGAGATCCCAGGGAGCATATGCATAGAGCAGCATTAAACGGACTCAACATGGTAGGCCACAAGCTATCAGCAAAAGGGGAAGAAGCACATCATCACAAGGAAGCACACAAAGCAAGGTCACCTCGCCGTCACAATAGTCCTCGGCACAGAAGCAGTAAACACCGATCTCGATCGCCATCACCAAAACAGCACGGTGGAACTCGAAAATCGCGATCCCCAAATGAAAGGCGCGACTATGAAGACGAAGAAAAAGAGATGGGGGCATCATGCTTTACCCGTAGGGTTCGCATCACTCCAGTGCCTAAAGGATTCAAGCTACCTCATGATCAGCAAAAGTACGATGGATCACAGGAACCACAATCATGGCTCGCAGATTATTTGCAAGCAGTTCAAATACTAGGAGGAACCAAAGAAACAGCAATGCAAAGTTTGCAACTACACCTCACCGGCGCAGCAAGGTCATGGTTGAGCAAATTAGAGAAAGAATCCATTGGAAGCTGGGAAGACCTCACAAAGCAATTTACAAGCAACTTCAGGTCGACATACAAACGACCAGCATCAATAGAAGAAGTCAAGGCATGCGTACAGCAACGCGACGAAACACTACGGGCATACATCCAAAGATGGAGCCTCATCAAAAATTCAGCAGTCGAAGTTTCAGACGAAAGAGCAATAGACGCGTTCATCATTGGACTAAGGCGAAGAGACCTAGTCGAAGAGATGGGTAGAATCAAGCCAAAAACGGTGTCAGATCTCATGGACACAGCAAACAGATTTGCAGATGGAGAGGATACGTGCAACAACAAACGGACACGATCCCCAGAGGACGACAGAAGAAATAGATATGGAAGTCAAAGGAGACGATCCCGAAATTATGATACCTACGGCTCTCATAGCCAAGTCGCCGCAGGGTATAAAGACAACAGTTATCAGGGAAACGATCGCAGAAGCTTAGGATATCGCAGCTACGGAAAAGAGGACTACAGGAAGTTCCCACCAAGAGAATCCAGAGAATACAACCCATCACCAGAAGATATGCTCAACGGGCCTTGCCATATACACTCAGCATTCGTCGACGGAAAGCGAGTATCAAGGCACGCAATGAAAGATTGTACAACATTCTTAAAGCTATAAGAAGCAGCGATAAACAAACAAACTGAAGCAAGGCAACAAGGATTTGAAGGAAGCAACAATCCCCCGACAAGCCAGCAAGGAAACAACGGAGCTCCTCAAGGACAAGACCAGCAAAACAAGGGACACGACGACGACGACGAAGGGTACGTCCCATCAAAAGGACACATCACAGCAATGATACAACCAGTGCCCAAGTCGAACAAAGAGGAAAAGAGTATAACTCGACAAGTCAATCTAGCAATCATGTCGCCTCCAGCTACAACAGAATATCTACATTGGTCAGAACAACCAATTGAGTTCAATAGAGAAGACCATCCCATAACAGTACCTCGGCCAGGAAATGCGCCTCTGGTACTCAAAGCTCAAATCGGCGCGTATGATGTCGACAGAATATTCATGGATGCAGGAAGCGGGATTAATTTGATATACGCGAAAACACTCCGGGCAATGCACATATCGCTGGAGTTCCTGAAACCAACAGATTGCTCTTTCCACGGGATTGTTCCAGGAAGCGCTAATTACCCACTGGGTCGTATAGCACTCAATGTTTGCTTCGGCAACCGGCAAAACAACAGGAGAGAAAAATTAGACTTCGAAGTCATGGACTGGCCATCTCAATATCATGCGATCCTCGGACGACCCGCGTTTTCGCGTTTCATGGCAGTACCTCACTATACATATTTAGTACTTAAAATGCCAGGACCAAGAGGAATAATTACAGTCAAAGGAAGTTTTGAAGTCTCAGATCTCTGCGACAGGGAGTTCCACAAGATGGCACAAAACTTTGGCATGATAGCCAACTATGCAGAAAAGGTGAAGAACACGACTACAGAAGGCATCAAGTTACTCGAGGGACGCGTCACGGAGCCCGAGGCAAAGAAACCACGAGTAGAAGTACCAGGAGAAGGCAAAAACGCAGGAGAAGAAGGGAAAACTGCGACGTCGTATACATAGAGAAGGGCAGGACACAAAGGCTATAAAAGCCACGAGTTATACCAGGGGCAATGCCCTCTAGATCCAGAACACAGGTCATAGGCCGGATCTCTTGGGTCACCCCATGTATCTTATATTACAAGTATAAATAAAGACGAATCGTTCCTCATATTCGAGTTTACGAGTCTTTTTCAAAGGAAAAATGTGGCAAACGCACGACTTACACAAATAACGCTTTGAGAATAAACTCTTCGACACAGTAGTCGCAAAGTAAGACACTCTCGCGTTCCATATGCACAGAACATTACAACAACGGGTTGTCAGAGTCATCTACGCCTAAAGGGTCCAAATAGTGGTACTCACGAAAAAACGCAGCATCTGCTTCCACAAGCCTAGCCACGAGTCTTCGAGCAGGCTGCAGCGTGTTCTCCATATGTACTCGAAGGCTAGCTCCACCTGGAGCCAAACTCAGGGACATAGTGCTGTAATTCAACCTCGGGTGCCACTTACGTATCCACCCGAGAGCAAAATTGGCACCTGCCACTAAGTTCAGCTCTATCAACCTATGAATACGATGACTTGATCTGAAAATATCAAGAAGAAGCGGGAAAGTTGCAGGCAAAGGGTTACGAGGAAGCATGATGGAGTGCATAGTTGTGAGAGCCCGTCGGCAACCATCAACTGATTCGCCAATGTGCTGGGCACGGTCTTGTAGCAATACAATAGCACCTCGGCATCGAGGATCAGACCACAAAGTCTCGTAACCAGTCGACATCTTCTCCAAAGCAGCATTCCGCTCAGCAACTCGACGATCTTCAGCAGCAAAATCCAAGAAAGTACCTACAACAGCAAATATATCACAAAAGCAGCAGGACACAAGCAGCCAAAGAGGGAGTCGAAAGAAAACTCACATCGCAATAGCTCGCAAGCAGACTCGACAATGCCAAGAATGAAAGACTCGCACTCTTCATTATGAACAACCTTCGCTGTCAAACTGGAGACCTTTTCTTCAAGGGAAGAGATTTTCTTCATATAGCCACTGGCCTGGCTAGCCTTTTTAATAGCCATCTGTGCTTGGCGTTTAGCTAAGGACAGGCGAGTATCAAGGTCGGAAATCCTGGAAGAGTATTCTTCGCAGTGACTACATCGACTAGGAGTCGACGAAATCTGAGGATTGAATCCGCGAGCAGAGGAAGGAGCAGGAACATGAGAAGAAGGATCACTGTCACGCATCGACTACAAAAAGAAAGAAAGGAGAAACAATTTCAGCAAGATAGCATAATACTCCATACAAAGAGGATATATTTACATAAGAGCACAACCCTATGGCTAAAGTTCTCGGGTTGCACTTAATTGGAGTCTTTACATTCAAAAGGAGAAAACTAAAAAGCTACAAGGAAGCTGAGTCTACGCCACCTCAGCATTATGCTCCGTGGAAGAAGGGGGCGTGGCAACATCCTCGCTGGAAGTCGACGGCGGCACCGGATCCTTGGCCGCTGGAGGTGGTGCAGCAGGCACCGCAGAGGCTGCCGAAGGAGAGATTGTGTTCAACAATGCAGGTGCCAGCTTCTTCGCCTTCTCGAAAAACACCTTCATCTCATCACGGGTGTGGCCGTGAGGGGAGCTAACCTTCTCCCAGTCAAAGTCTGTACCATGCGCGAGAGAAAGTGCAATAGCACCCTCGGCACCGCGCTTAATGGACAGCCCTTTCAACTGGAGAGTAGGGTCCTCAGTAGTATCGAAGGACTTGGCGAGTTCAGCCAAGTTGTCCTTCGGAACTGTCACCCTTTTCTTCGGCCACAAACCAGCGAACAGCCGTGATAGAACGCGGCTAACCAACTCAAAAGTTTCCTGGATAGATATCCAGTTTTCTTCGAGTAGGTTAACCACATCCATAAGGGGATCATCATCTGCTGGCAAAGCCGACGAAGATACCCGGGTAAATTCTGCAGAAACAGAAAAGAAAAGAAGGGACAAGTGACAACAGGTACAAGAGCGCAACAGAAGTCGAAAATACACAGACAAGTCGAAGATCTTACTTTCAGCGGCAGAAGATATGGTGTGAAGACGCTCCGCCACGGCTTGCTCTCGTTGAGCATGCTCCTGGTTGACATCAGCTAACGCTTTCTCAGCTTTCTTCGCCTTGGCAATCGTAGATTTCTGCGACTTCTCAGCAATTGCCTTAGCAGCGGTCGCAGCGTCATAAGCTTTTTGCGAAGCTTTGAGCTCCGCCTCTAGCGACACAATGCGAGCATTGGCTGTTGCTAAGGTTTCTACAAAAAGAAGACAAAAGGGAGTCAGACAAATAGCATAAGACAAGAGCACAAAGGAAAAGTAATGACTGAACATCAAAATTGCACCTTCGGAAGCTTTCGCAACCCTTAGGTAACCCGCACATTCAGTGCCCAAGTCGATGAATCTCTTTACCAAAGCCTGAAGAAAAGAGCATGTCAGAGAAGGAGTGAATAAAAGGAAAGCAGGTAAAGACGAGTCACTCACATCATCAGAAGAAACCATCGGTACATGGGCCTCCAGAGAAACGTTGGTTTCTTTGGCCTTCTTCGCACGTTTTTGGTTTCGGGCCTTGGTTTGCGAAATCTTCTTTATGGAGGCCCTGGTAATCCTCGGAGCAACATCTAGCTCAGCCGGCTCGTCAGCGGCCACAGGTGGAGCAGTCGAAGCATGTGCCGGCGGTTCCTCATCGTCACTACATGACAAGAACAAGTTATGGAAACAAGACAAGGAAAAATTGAAAGATATGATTACAAATACTTACGATGCTAGCATGTCAAAGTATTCGAGATCTTCGACAATAACAGGAGCATTACCAGCCGCCGCAGAACTTGAGGAAGCAATATCGTCGACACGCTTCCTTTTCTTATCGACACCAACCTCGTCAGCAAGAACGGGAGGAAGCGATGTTGACGAGCTAGTCTCATCTTCCGATTCCTCGACATCATCTTCGTCCTGACTTTTGTCAGCCTCGGGGGCTTCAGATGCAGGAGAGGCGAGATCAGCTGGTAGGGGCCCTGCCTCCGGAAGAGGTGGACGAGAAACAATAAATTCGTGACCCTGCATATTAATAAATCAGCAGAGTCCGGGTACCAAAGAATAATGCAAGTCGAAACTAAGAAAAGTTTGATCAAAAGTGGATGCAGCGACGTATACCTCAGGAGTAGGGTGCACGGAGTCGAAGAAATCTGCCTTCAAATCAGCAACTGAATGTTCCTTGGTGAGCTTGGTGAGATTTCTGACTCGCTTGTCGACATCTTCTTTCAACATCAGATCCTCAGATATGCGAGTAGGGTCTTCTAAGCCAGAATAAGTCCAAAGCTTGGTGAGGCGGTGCTGTAGGGGTTGAACTCGACGTTGTATGAAAAACGCCATGAGTTGGATACCCGACAAAGCACCTCCTAGGCCTGTTTTCAGAGTTTGAATGCGGGATAGAAGAGGAAGAATTTGTGCAACTTCTGCATCTGAGGGAAGTGAGTCCCATGACTTCAATTTTTCACTTCTTGAGAAGCATCAAAGGGAGGAAGGCCGAATTCATCTTCAGGTGAGGATTTGCGGTCCTGGATATAGAACCACTTTGTCCTCCACCCTTGGACAGAGGCGGCCATAGAAAATTCAAGATATTGCGCCTCAGGGCGCACAGAAACGACGGCTCCGCCCAGTTCAGGTTTCCTTGCCAGAGAAACATTGGGGCGGAGTCGAAAGATCGATCTCCAGAGAGCAAAGTGGGGCTCAATGCCCAAAAATGACTCGCAAAGAGTCACGAAGCAAGCAATATGGAGAAGGGAATTCGGTGTGAGCTGATGGAGCTGCACACCGTAGACAAATAGCAGCCCACGGAGAAACTCGTGGGCAGGAAGGGACATACCGCGGAGGAGAAAAGCAAGGAACATTACCCGGTAACCGCTCGGGGGCTTCGGGATCCGTTCGGTGCTGGGAAATTTGATGGAATCTTCGGCAGCGATGAGGCCGTCCGCCGTGGCTTTCTCCACCTCCTTCTTGGTGATGGTGGAGCGAACCCAGTTGGTGGCAGAAGACTTGGCCATAGCGCTCTTGGTGGCCAGATGCTTCACGCGCATTCAACGCAAAAGTGCGTTCGGGGGCTTCGCAAGAGAGCAAGAGGTAGAGGAGATCAGCAATGGAGGCGGCGGAGGTAACGAGCTGGTGAACAGTACGATTCCCCACTATGCCATTTATATATCTTCTGGGTGAAGGATCGTGGGCTGAGACGTGGCGTAAAGATCGGAAACGGCAGCCCACCAACGGTCAAAAATCGTGCAGCCCGTTAAACGGTCACAAAAATTGCGGAAGTTACAGTGTTACTCATAAAACGATTCGCACTGATGAAGAGCTACGTCATTATTGACGCGATAAATTAAATATATAAAGCTAAAAGGATGGCGCCGACAAATGTAGAATTTATAAGAAGGATTATATGAGAAGGATTTCTTGAGTACAGCCTTGGGGGCTGTTATTTGCATAAATATCGAGTGGAACTCTTCATTGAAACAGTGGGGTTGAACTAGACGACAAGGTGTTCTTGAAAGTATCTCGAATTGAAGAACCTCACAGGTAAAGTGTTTCGAGTTGAAGTGTGACGAGTTATATCATCTCTTGAGCCTATACTCGAAAAAATCTTTTTTCGACTATAGTCTCGGGGGCTACTCCCATCGGGAGCGCTGAGCGCGCACCCGACGATATTCATTGGTAAAGTACTGGAGATTGGAGAAGTGTTACTCCCATCGGGAGCGAGTTTTATGGTTGTAGAAACCCGAATATTTTCAGTCAAAATTTGACTGCGACATAAGATTCTCGAGTTGCGTTATCGCAACGAAACTCGAATGCCGTGACTTGTCACGAAGGTAAGACCCCGGGATCCGTCCTGTGTGGCCTGGTATACGCACATGGATGCGCTCTGCTAGTATGTATCCGTGTCTACGACGCGAAGAAAATCCTGGTGGACGCACTGGGTACCCTGAGAACCACTGGGATTCATTCTTTGTAAGTCCTAAATGTGGCAAAAGAGTGGATTTGACCGGTATCCCGAATTCAAGTCCAAGGGGATTGAATTTGAAGTAGGTGATAAGTATCTGTTCCGGCAGTTAACTGACCTCTTGATCCGTCAGAGTTGTCAGGCTTGATCATCAAAACCCCTTGCGAGCACATTATCATAAAACATAAGTCGAAAGACCAAGTCGAAGATTTGAAGAAGATGAAGAATTGACCAAGTCGAAGATTCGAAGATTAGAGATTCAACCTGAATCTGCAATTCTGGTAGAATCTCAGGGGCTACTGACAAGGGTATAGTTACTAGAGCCCGTTAGTTGAGTACCCCTGAGGCCCGTTAAGCTAGGCCCGATTGTAATGATAGTCGAATACGAGTTATTACCGTATGTCGATATTTGTAATCTGTATCGAACCCGACCTGATCCTCGAGACCTGGCCACCTATATATAGGGGCCAGGAGGGGACGGTGTAGGGCAGATTGAAAGCAAGCCAGGTTGAATACCCAAGTTTACTTTCGATACACACCTATTTCGACTAACTTTACCTTCGAGTTCATCCGATGCCCTATCTCCCCGATCCTAAGTCCTTCATCTAGGACATTTGTCGAGTTAACCCTCGTCAACCGCTTTAATGCTTCTTCTACATTACGCAGCCGGTCTGCAGTAGCCGCTTTCTCAGCTGCCTCCCTTTCCTTTCTCCTCTGATGGCTTTTATCGAGATATCTCTTCATTTCTGCGGGAAAGGCAACATTCCACGACTTGGAGCCTGGTGTGCCTCTTGCTCGTCCGGTGTGTTCATCATTTTTAAGGGCGCATGTGAGCTCGTCGTTCTCTCTATCGGGAATGAACCATCCCGCTGCAACATCATGTACTGCATTTCTAATATCGTCGATGGGCAGTAGGGGATGATCTTTGTGTTTCTGGTCATATCTTGCCCTCCCTTCTTCGTCAAATGTGCTCCCATGGCCGTAAAACCAGTTTCTTGCTGATGACCCACAAGTATAGGGGGTGTATCATAGTACTTTCAATAAATAAGAGTGTCGAACCCAACGAGGAGCAGAAGGTGTTGACTAGTGGTTTAGATCAAGGCTTCACTGTAAATACTAGCAAACGGGTTTTCAGGAGTATTTGATAGTGCAAATAAATAAAGTGCGAGTAAATAAAAGATAGTAGTAACAATTGCAGCGAGTGGCCCAATCCTTTCTTCAGCAAAGGACAAGCCGGTTGTGTAACTTATAATAACCAAACATTCTCGAGGACACACGGGAGTTTCTGTCAAGAGCTTTCGCTTCATACCGCTAAGTAGTCTTTATTGGTTTGATAGGTGTTATGGAGGTGAACCTGCGCTAGCGCACTACCCTTACTAGGATAAATGCACACTTGTGATTAAACCCCCTGCAAGCATCCGCAAATACAAGAAAGTAATTAAGATAAATCTAACCACAGCCTTAAACTCTAAGATCCTACGCTCCCTGGTGCAATAGTTTCCCAATGGAGGTTTAGGTTTCTGTCACTCCAGCAACCCCACAATTGGTAGCCAAATACACAATGCATCTCACTAGGCCCATAAATGGTGAAGTATCATGTAGTCGACGTTCACATGACACCACTAGTGAAATAGCACCACAACAATATCAAACCATTAAATATTTCTCAACAATAATTCACTACTAACATCTTGACTTCTCCCATGTCCTCAAGAACTAAATGAACTACTCACAAGACATCATATGGATCATGATCAGAGGTGAAATAATGGTAAATAACAATCTGAACATAAACCTTAATTCAACGGTTCCACTCAATAGCATCAACTACAAGAGTAATTAACACTGAGAAAGTTTCTCCTAAGAATATAACTAGATCCAACTCAAAATGTTACAGCGGGATGGCGTGGTGATGGTGGAGATGAAGGTGCTGGTGATGGAGATGATGATGATGATAATCCTGATGAAGTCCAGTGCGATGGTGATGACGATGGCGACAATCTCCCCTCTCCGGGAAGGAATTTCCCTGGCAGATTTCTGCCTGCCGGAGAGCTTTTCTCTCTCTGGTGTTTTCCACCCCGCAGAGGCAACTGTGTCTAACTCTGAGCCCCCCTCGATTTAGGTTTTTGAGGATGATGAAGCACGTGAAGGGGTCAGACCAGAAGTGGGCCAGGGCGCCCTCACACAGGGCTGGCATGGCCAGGGGCCAGGCCGCGCCCCCAGTGCGTGAGGCTGCCCCCTGGCTCCACTCTCCTTCCCCTTCTGGCTTCCGAAGTCTTTTGGTAAAATATAATTTTCTGGTATTTTTCTAGAATTTTCCTGATCTTCCAAAATATTGTGTCTTGACGGTCCTTTTCCAGCAGAATCCTGACTCCGGCAGCAAATCCTCCAATGATCATCAAACATGTAAAAACAGAGGAAATAACATAAGTATCATATCTAAATATGAAATATATCAATGAATAACAGTAAATTATGATACAAAATAGTGATGCAAAATGGACGTATCAACCCCCCCAAGCTTAGACCTCGCTTGTCCCCAAGCGAAAACTAAACTCGGTAAACATGACCAGAGGTTTATGGAGTGAAGTGTCGATAATCAAAATACGGACAAGAAGCATCACATTCACCAAAGGCACAAGTTATAATAGACAGCAACTCCCCTTTATATAATACTAGCACAAATGCCCGTGCCTTGCAACGGGAGTAGCAAAATATTTAATTGAAAAAGTCAATCTGGCCCAAATTTTGCGCCAAGGTCGATCGAACCTTAACCCTAGCCTGAGTTTGCCCTTTCATCCTAATCTTTGATTATATTAATTTGATCCACTCTTTAATACTTTGTTATTACTCAACCAATCCAATTTGCAAGGCGAACGGCCAATCTAATTTACATTGGGGTATGGAGTGAGCTGCTATTTAGAAAATCTTTCAACCTTTCACATCGTCATTATCACCCGTACTATCCTCCATTGGCGCCAGTGACTCCGACACCAACGAGGGTGCCTGCGCTGGCGCTAGCCGTCCTTACGCCGGAGCTGCTTATGGCTCTCATGTAGCCGGGCACGGAGACATGGGTTCTCTGCGAGCAGCTAGCCAGAAAATGCAAGGAAAATAATTGTGCTCCATTTGTCTCCATAATCATATACAGTTCTTTTTGAAGATTTTTATATTATTATGCTTCATAATACAATTTTCATAAATAATACATTAATTGAGGAATTTTCACTAATATTACTCAATTAGTATTGTTTATGAAATTTGGCTATAAAAAATATTAAAAAATCCATTCCTTATGTACATAGCCATTTCTTGTTGAGGAATCACATATGAGGCATCTCTTTATTTGCTTCAATTTATCTACACCGGGAAAACAAAAGGATCATTATGGTGGAGTGAGCTTTGCTTTTTCTATCTTGTTCAAAGCAAGCACTCGAAGGTACATATAGTGAATCAAATCAAAACAATACTCGAGGCAGGCCAACTAATTCATGCGTGCATACAGGCGTCATGCCGCTCTGAGCAGATTTTTTAGATGGCCAGTAGGAGGTTGTTAGCAAGGTCGACACTGCACGATAGGGGCAGTTGCTGTAGTTCAACACGGCAACACGTCGCTCATGGCGAGCACCATGTCCACCACTTGGTCATGGCGAGCAGCCGAGCACCATGCCCACCTAACAGGCTCCAGAGCTGGATGTGTTTGTCGCCAGAGCGGCACCTCAAGACGAAGCCGTCCATCGCACCTGAAGACGAAGCCGCCCATCTCATGATTGCGAAGGACCAGCTCCACTTGGGTCAGGACCTGCAGCTCTGGCTCAACACAGGGAAATCCGACCTCGCACGTGCGGATCATGGCCTGCTCCACATCCACCAAGATGAGGGGCGTCGCGGGTGGACTGGGGCGGACATTGCAACACGAATCTCTGATGTTTCTCCTGTCAGCGGACATGACAATCTTCTAAAAAAAATATCCAAATTGAAGAAGGCCAACAAAGGTGGGGAATCTCTCTCGGATAGATCCGCCTCATGAGCGCCTCGCTGCCGTTCTCTTTGCCCTTGTAGATCGACGGGAATTGGGTTCCTCTTCTCCTTACCCTCATAGATACACGGGGATCCTCCAACCGCCGTCGCGCTCCGCCACCGTTCCTCCAGCACCTAGCCAGGTTGGCACTTCCTCCTCCTATCCTTCGGCCGCTGCTCCGCTTCACTCTCTCCGAGTCCCGACATCGTGTGGTCACCCTGTCGTACTCAAGCTTCGCGTTGGCGATTGGCACGAGAATCGAATCGCCCCAATTTGATGTCGTCCAAGACCTCGGGCTTCGGGCGGGCGATGGCGAGCACCCGCCCTCGGAGCGGCTCTCCTCGCCCAAGACCTCGTCTCGTCGACTTTTCTTCTGTTCTCCGTGGTCGCCACCATGGTCCTCGCTTGATGTCTCGACGAATCGCAATTTCAATCGTAACTTAGATCAATTTGAGGCACGGAAATCAATTAATCACTACCATATTTAAGTACTCTGAGAAAGCAAGAAGAATGATCGGGTCTGATCAGGATACTTTGGTCGACCCGATCACGGTCACCGAGAGCGTGTGTGGTCACTTTTATTGGGAGGAGTCGTGCGTGGATCTCTGTAGTCTGCGGGCTGATTCATCGAACTATGGAGGTTTTTTTCGCAAAACGTCCGACGAAAGATCCAAACCATGAAACCCTTGCGTATTTTATTATTAGGTGTAGATAGACTTGCAATAAGTAAAGGGGATCACATATAAAGATGCACAAAATAAACTATAATTGGTGATGGCAAACCTTAGTTCTTGGTCAGAGAACAATGAACAACTATACTAGCCTTTGAATGGAGCCTTTTTAAAACAGAGCTAATATAGCAAAAACCATATGCTCAACAGAACAAACTTTTTGCATTCATAGAAAGCTTTCAAAGATATTCCTTTAGATAAAAGCATTATACAAAACCAGGAAGATAGTAAACATGATTAAATGGATCAACATATGGATGAGTGAAACATAACAACCCAAATGCTTGCTTGAGATAAAGGGGAATAGGTTGACTCAACATAAAAGTAAAAGATAGGCCCTTCGCAGAGGGAAGCATGGATTAAACATGTGCTAGAGCTTTTCATTTTGCAAAACAGAGGTAAAAAGTTATTTTGAGAGGTGGTTGCTTTTGTCAATGACTAGCAACGGAGTCCTTGATATCTTCCATACTAAACAAGTGAGAGCAGTTCCGAGAAGTTTAATTAATTGGCACATTGGTGCTCTTTTATAGCTTTGCACTCCTCCCCACCTTTTTCCTTTCTCAAACCATGGCTAACCGATTCCATCGGGTGCCAACCAACTTTCACATACCATGGAGGAGTGCTCTTTTCTTTCTTTTCTTTTTGAGATTATAATGGTCTGACCAGCTCCCTTGCAAAATTAGTGACGAGCAGATGAAGCTGTCTAGTTGAGGGGTACTTAATTTAGTATGGAAGATAACAAACCCATCCACTACATCCTCATGAGCTAAAAACAGTGGCACAAAATGAGAGGTGTTTGAAGGTTTTTGAAAGGTAGCACATGAAAATTTACTTGGAATGGCTTAAAAATACCATGCATAGGAATTTATTGTGGACTCTTTGGAAGTGACTTGGCTTTGGGATTTAGATGCACGAGAAGTATTCCCTCTCAGTACAGGTCTTTGGCTAGCAAGGCTGGGTAACAAGCATAAGAGTTGCATGAAACAAACAAACATACATATAATAAGAACAATCATGCAAACTCCCTTGAAGGTACAACAGTTTTAACTTTGAGAATAACAATGCTTATAAGCCAAACATGAAGGGTAAACTGAAGTGATGTAGCTACAAACACTTCTTTATTCTTTTCTACTCAAACCTCAAGGTAATGTTACTACTGACCAAGCTAAGTTTGCCAAAACCAACTAAATTTACTCATGCTCCCAAAGTGATACCAATACTAATCAACAAGACTAGTCGTATAAGAGAGATTGCAAACTAAAATAAAGTGTGCGGAGAGTAAATGATAAAACTTCTCCTTAATATTTCATTACCGCAACTCACACCAAAGGATACATAGATAACCAACTAAGGATGATACTTCCAATCTACAAACTATTCTATAAGATAATTTCTCTATTCATGATATGACTCTACTTAAAAAGTAAATGAGCAAAAGGTAATGATGTGATACCGCGGCACTCCCCCAAGCTTGGAACAAGCCAAGGAGATGCCTATACCGATGACGAATTACTCTTTTGGTGGTGGTGGTGGATCTTCATTGTTGTCATACTTCCAAGGCAGAGGTCCCCCATCAAGGAAGGATGTCTTGGTCTCCAATATCCTGAAACTTGCAGCAGCACTCATTTGTTGAAATCTAGCTTCATACTCACAATTTTGGTTCTGCAAGTCGTAGAGTTGTGCTTGTAATTGGCTAGTGGTCTCATGAAGCGAAAAGATATCCTTCCAGAGTTCTGTAGTCTCCTTCTTGTACTTGGTAACAAGATCTTGGTTAATCCTATGGATGACGTCCACCTCGCGT
The DNA here is from genome assembly GCA_007115705.1 of Dactylis glomerata. Classification (NCBI taxonomy): domain Eukaryota; kingdom Viridiplantae; phylum Streptophyta; class Magnoliopsida; order Poales; family Poaceae; genus Dactylis; species Dactylis glomerata. The sequence goes on from QXEO01000450.1 coordinate 5,252,329, forward strand.
TCCACCATCTTCTTGTATTTAAAAACTTCTTGTTCCAGTGCTTCCATCCTGGCTTCAAGACTTCCTTCCCCCTTGGAGACTTGGACATCTTTGATCTGCAACTCCTCATCTTTGAGCAATAACTCCTTTGGATGCATCTTCAGCTCCCTCATATACGGATTGATGGAATCCGCAAGAGGGTTCTCCTCGGATGGACCGGACGAAGGCATTGCAACTCCAAAGCTGAGAAAAATCCCTAACAGAAATAGCTCGAAACAAAACATGATGAGAAAATGATATACAGACCTCGGAGACTCCGAGGGGTTATATAAATGAAAATTATACATCAAAACAAAATCACAGGAGGAAACCGGGATGGAAACGAGTTCTGAGGTGCTCTCACACCAGGGCGGCGCGACCAGAGGTGGGCCCGCGCCCCCTGTGTGTGAGGAGCACACAGACTCCTTTTCCTGCCCGTTTTTGTCTCGTGATTTTTCATATTTAGTAAAAACAACAAAAATCATAAAGGAAGAGTTATTCGTGAAACTTCTCTGACTAGAACTGTTACCTATTCGAAAACAAACTCTACAGGTTCCTGCAATTTGTCTTGGATGAAATCTTCTGGAGAAACTGTTTCAATTACATCAACATCTTCATTATAAGAATCTGCAGTAATATAATGTTTGAGTCTTTGCCCATTCACCACTTGTGTAGAGTCATCTTTCAATGAAGCAATCTTAATAGCACCTGAGTGGTATACTTCCACAATAACATATGGTCCTTCCCATTTAGAGAGTAATTTCCCTGCAAAAAATCTGAGACAAGACCTGTACAATAGAACTTTCTCACCAACATGAAACTCTCTCTTAAGGATTCTCTTATCATGCCATTGCTTGACTTTCTCTTTGAAAAGTCTGGCATTCTCATATGCTTCGTTTCTCCACTCGTCTAGAGAACTCAAATCTAACAACCTTTTCTTACCGGCTAGTTTAAAATCTCTATTAAGCTCTTTCACTGCCCAAAAAGCTTTGTGTTCTAATTCTAAGGGCAAGTGACACACTTTTCTGTAAACCATCTTATAAGGAGACATTCCCATGGGGTTCTTATAAGCAGTTCTATAAGCCCATAAAGCATCGTTTAACTTACTAGCCCAGTTTTTCCTAGATCTATTGACAGTCTTCTGCAAGATAGACTTGATCTCTCTATTTTAAAGCTCTACCTGCCCACTAGTTTGGGGATGATAAGCAGAAGCAATTCTATGATTAACATCATATTTAGCAAGAGTTTTTCTAAAACTGCCATAAATAAAATGAGAACCTCCATCAGTCATAAGATATCTAGGCACACCAAACCTAGGAAAAATAACATCTTTAAGCATTTTTTACGAGGTCTCACCATCGGCACTCTTTGTAGGTATGGCTTCTACCCATTTAGTAACATAATCAACAGCAACAAGTATGTGGGTATAGCCTTTTGAAGGAGGAAAAGGACCCATAAAGTCAAATCCCCAACAATCAAATGGTTCAATAACAAGAGTGTAATTCATAGGCATTTCATTGCGTCTAGAAATATTACCAATTCTTTGACATTTATCACAAGATAAAACATACCTTCTAGCATCTTTAAAGAGGGTTGGCCAATAAAAACCTGATTGTAGAACCTTCTGTGCGGTTCTATCTCCAGTATGATGCCCTCCATAAGCACTACCATGGCATTTTCTTAATATCTCTTATTGCTCATATTCCGGTATGCATCTTCGCATAATACCATCAACCCCTTCTTTATATAAATGTGGGTCATCCCAAAAGTAATGCCTCAAATCATAAAAGAATTTTCTTCTTTGCTGAGCTATAAAGGTTAGAGGCAAATACTTGGAAACAATAAAGTTAGCATAATCAGCATACCAAGGAAGGTCTCACAAAGTTACATTTATAGCAGCTAACTGTTCATTTGGAAAACTATCATTAACAGGAATATGATCAAAAGAAATGTTTTCCAATCTAGACAAGTTGTCAGCCATAGGATTTTCAGCACCTTTCCTATCTACGATATGCAAATCAAATTCTTGTAAAAGCAACACCCATCTAATAAGCCTAGGCTTAGCATCCTTCTTAGTCATAAGATATCTAATAGCAGTGTGATTAGTATGAATAGTAACTTTAGAATCAACAATGTAAGATCTAAACTTATCACATGCAAAAACAACAGCAAGAAACTCTTTCTCAGTGGTAGCATAATTCTTTTGAGCAGCATCAAGAGTCTTACTAGCATAATAAATAACATTCAACTTATTATCTATGCGCTGTCCAAGAACAGCACCAACAGCAAAATCACTAGCATCACACATAATTTCAAAAGGTAAATTCCAATTAGGTGGTTGAACAATAGGAGCAGTAGTTAAAGCCTTCTTAAGAGTTTCAAAAGCTTCCTTACAATCATCATCAAAGACAAATGGTACATCTTTTTGTAGAAGATTAGTAAGAGGCTTTGAAATCTTAGAGAAATCTTTAATAAACCTCCTATAGAAACCAGCATGACCAAGAATACTACGAATACCTTTTACATCTCTGGGACAGGGCATTTTCTCAATTGCCTCCACTTTTGCTCTGTCAACTTCAATACCTCTTTCAAAAAATTTATGTCCAAGGACAATTCCTTCATTTACCATAAAGTGGCATTTCTCCCAGTTAAGAACAAGGTTAGTTTCTTCGCATCTCTGCAAAACTTTATCAAGGTTGTGCAAACAATTATCAAAAGAAGTTCCATAGACGGAGAAATCGTCCATGAAGACCTCCACAATTTTCTCACAAAAGCCATGAAAAATAGCATACATGCATCTTTGAAAAGTAGCAGGAGCATTGCATAAACTAAACGGCATACGTCTATAAGCATAAGTACCATAAGCACAAGTAAAAGTGGTTTTCTCTTGATCTTCCTTTTTAACAGCAATTTGAGAAAAACCAGAAAAACCATCAAGGAAACAAAAATGAGTCTTCTTAGATAACCTTTCTAGCATCTGATCTATAAACGGTAAAGGATAATGATCTTTCTTAGTAACTTTGTTTACCTTCCTATAATCAATGCACATCCTATAACCAACTACTACCCTTTGAGGAATAAGCTCATTATTCTCATTAGGCACAACAGTCATACCTCCTTTCTTAGGAACACAATGAACAGGACTAACCCATCTACTATCAGCAATAGGATAAATAATACCAGCGTCAAGGAGCTTTAATACCTCATTTCTTACCACATCCTTCATCTTGGGAATTAAGCGGCGTTGATGCTCCACAACTGGCTTCGCGTCTTTCTCCATATTAATGGCATGCTGACATAAAGTGGGGCAAATTCCTTTTAAATCATCAAGAGTATATCCCATAGCTCCTCGGTGTTTCCTCAATATCTCCAATAATCTTTCTTCTTCCTTTCCTGAAAGTTTAGAGCTAATAATAATAGGATATATTTTCTTATCATCTATATAAGCATATTTAAGATTATCAGGCAAAGGCTTTAATTCAAACACAGGATCTTCCTTAGGTGGCAAAGTGGTACCAAGATCCTCCACAGGTAAATTGTGCTTGATTAATGGTTGTTGACGAAGAAAAATATCGTCAATCTCTTCTCTTTCCTTACTGAAAACATCACTCTCATGATCTTCCATGAATTGCTGCAAAGCATTATTAGGAGCAAGAGCAATAGAAGCAAGCTGTTCAACTCGAAAATTTTCATTAGGCGTGTCATTTTCATAAGAAGTCTTAGCAAACTTGGAAAAATTAAACTCATAAGACTCTCCATTAAACTTAGTAAAAAATTTCTCCTTCTTACAATCTATCACGGTGCCACAAGTGTTCAAAAAGGGTCTACCAAAAATAATAGGACAAGTTTTACTAGCCTCCTTACCAAGTACTAGGAAATCAGTCGGGTATTTAATCTTACCGCAAAGAACTTCCACATCTCGAACAATACCAAGAGGCCAAACAGTCTCTCTAATAGCAAGCTGAACAACCACATCAATATCTTCAAGTTCACAAGCGCCAATCTCGTGCATAATTTCTTTGTAAAGCTCTAAAGGAATAGCACTTGCACTAGCACCAATATCACATAAACCATAATAGCAATGATCTCCAATCCTGACAGAAATAACAGGAACACTTGTTTTCCTATACTTTTTAGGATGAGAGATAATGTTAGAAGCATCTTCACAAAAAAGAATATATTCATCCCCTACATCTTTAGTAACAAGGTCCTTCAATATAGCTACAAGAGACTTAATAGTAATTTGCTCATCAGGTTCCGCAGATTTCTTAGTACTTTTATTGGACACACTTACCAAAGTAGAATACTTTTTTACCTTAGCAGGGAAAGGTGTCTTCTCAAAATAAGGTTCAGGCACAATGCTATCAACAGTACAAACTTCAGTAGCTGCAGCAGGTATATGACTAATAGAATCTTTATAAGGCGCATGATATTTGTTCCAATCTTTCTTTGGAACATCAAGATAAGAGGCAAAGGCCTTAAGATAATTAGCAAGTATTTGAGAATCAAGACCATAAGCAGTTCTAACACTATGAAAATCATTGGTTCCCATAAAAGCTTTAATGCATTCATAATCATAGTTTATACCTGACTTCCTACCTTTGTCGTTTTCCCATCCTTCAGCATTCTCTTGTGTATGGTCAAGAAGTTTCCACTTAGCATCTTCTTTCATATGAGTAAATGATCCAAAGCAAGAAGCATCCAAATAATCCTTATCAGGAAGAGTAAGCCACGCATAAAAATTATCAATAACAATATTATTGGGGAGCTCATGAATGGTGCATTTGAGCATTAGTAACTTCAATCTCCCCCGCGCTTGGGCAATACTTTCTCCATCATGAGGCCAAAAATTATATATCCAATTACGATCTTTATGGATTTCACTTGGAGGATAAAACTTGGAATAAAAGAGTGGTACAATGTCCTCCCATGCCATAGATGGACCATCTTGGAGTAGTCGATACCACTCCTCAGCTCTGCCTTTCAATGATAAAGAGAATAGCTTCTTCTTGACCTGGCTTGGTGAAATACCTGCACACCTGAATAACTCACATAATTCATGTATAAATAATAAGTGATCACCCGGATGGACAGTTCCATCTCCTGAATTGCTGTTATCCATAATACGCCCAACAATTTTCATAGGTATTTTAAAATGATCAACTTCAGCAGGTGGTGGCGGTGGTGGTTCATCCACATGTGCAGCAGTGGCAGAAGTGTTTCCTATTTGGGAAACCAAATGGAGAATTCTCCATAGTAGAGTAAAATAAAATAAAAGACAAAAATAAAAACAATACTCACAGTGACGGTTACCTTTACCAATTCCACTCTTCAATAGCGCTACACTCCCTGGCAACGGCGCCAGAAAATAGTCTTGATGACCCACAAGTATAGGGGTGTATCGTAGTACTTTCGATAAATAAGAGTGTCGAACCCAACGAGGAGCAGAAGGTGTTGACTAGTGGTTTTGATCAAGGCTTCACTGTAAATACTAGCAAACGGGTTTTCAGGAGTATTTGATAGTGCAAATAAATAAAGTATGAGAAAATAAAAGACAGTAGTAACAATTGCAGTGAGTGGCCCAATCCTTTCTTCAGCAAAGGACAAGCCGGTTATGTAACTTATAATAACCAAACGTTATCGAGGACACACGGGAGTTTCTGTCAAGAGCTTTCGCTTCATACCACTAAGTAGTCTTTATTGGTTTGATAGGTGTTATGGGGGTGAACCTGTGCTAGCGCACTACCCTTACTCGAATAAATGCACACTTGTGATTAAACCCCCCCTGCAAGCATCCGCAAATACAAGAAAGTAATTAAGATAAATCTAACCACAGCCTTAAACTCTAAGATCCTACGCTCCCTGGTGCAATAGTTTCCCAATGGAGGTTTAGGTTTCTGTCACTCTAGCAACCCCACAATTGGTAGCCAAATACACAATGCATCTAACTAGGCCCATAAATGGTGAAGTATCATGTAGTCGACATTTACATAACACCACTAGTGAAATAGCACCACAACAATATCAAACCATTAAATATTTCCTCAACAATAATTCACTACTAACATCTTGACTTCTCCCCATGTCCTCAAGAACTAAACGAACTACTCACAAGACATCATATGGATCATGATCAGAGGTGAAATAATGGTAAATAACAATCTGAGCATAAACCTTAATTCAACGGTTCCACTCAATAGCATCAACTACAAGAGTAATTAACACCGAGAAAGTTTCCCCTAAGAATATAATAAGATCTAACTCAAGATGTTATAGCGGGATGGCATGGTGATGGTGGAGAGATGAAGGTGCTGGTGATGGAGATGATGATGATGATGATCCCGATGCAGTCCAGTGCGATGGTGATGATGATGGCGATGATCTCCCCTCTCCGGGAAGGAATTTCCCTGGCAGATTTCTGCCTGCCGGAGAGCTTTTCTCTCTCTGGTGTTTTTCGCCCCGCAGAGGCGGCTGTGTCTAACTCTAAGCCCCCCTCGACTTAGGTTTTCGAGGACGATGAAGTACGCGAAGGGGCTAGACTAGAAGTGGGCTAGGGCACCCTCACACAGGGCCGGCACGGCCAGGGGCTAGGCCGCGCCGCGTATGCGTGAGGCTGCCCCTGGCTCCTCTCTCCTTCCCCTTCTGGCTTTCGGAGTCTTTTGGTAAAATATAATTTTCTGGTATTTTTCTAGAATTTTCCTGATATTCCAAAATATGGTGTCTTGACGATCCTTTTCTAGCAGAATCCTGACTCCGGTAGCAAATCCTCCAATGATCATCAAACATGTAAAAATAGAGGAAATAACATAAGTATCATATCTAAATATGAAATATATCAATGAATAATAGTAAATTATGATACAAAATAGTGATGCAAAATGGACGTATCACTTGCCTGTGGTGTCCATGTTGTGGGCTCTGGTCTGATCCCGGCAGCAATATACTTGACCTCAAGTGCATCCCACTTAGGCATGCAACCGGCGTAGCCAGCAAACCCCATAATGTGGTGGTACACTTTCTTAGCCGCATTCTCCTTATTTATTCTAGACCTTTCCAAAGCTTTCTCTGATGTCTTGTACTTCACAAAATTAGCCCACTGGTGTCTTAACTTAGCATAGCCGCCATGATTGAAATCCGGAGTCTTGTCTAACTTGACAAAGTTATTGTACAGTTTCTTCTTCCAGTTCTTAAATGCCTCGGCCATCTTGATGAGAGCAAACTTCTTGACTCTTTGTAGTAGCTCATTTTTTGCTCTCTCCTCCTCATATGGATTCACATCTGGCCTCGATAGGAGGAAATTAATCATGATCTTGGCAAAAAGCTTATCTTTGGCGATGTTGCCGACATAAGGGACTCCATTGCCGCTTGGCCGATTCCATTCTTGAATGGTGATCGGGATGTAGTCCCTCACAAGAACTCCGCATTGCTTGACAATTTTTTTGCGACGTCGTCAGGAGCTTGCGGTTCACTGTCTACACCGACCACTTCGATCCTATACCTCACAGTGTCATCCAACTTTTTTGTTGGGCCTCGTTTCATTCTTACGGAAGAAGTGCTCAATCTGGAGGGCTAAAAGAAGAAAGAGTGTTCATATATGCATGTATATATATAGACAACATCATTTTAATTACAAAAATACATATATACAACTCGTCAGAGTTTGCGAGATTTAAGGTTCCATCGGAGCCATCGCCTTCTCCCTCGCCGGCTTCTCCCTCATCGGCTTCTCCCCCATCCCAGGCTGTGGCTTCTACCACACCGGAGCCGTCTCCTCGGTTGAGAGATTCATCTCCCTCACTGGAATCGTTCAGAAATGTCCTGGTGACATCGATATCGATATCTTCATTTTCGCGGATCATTCCTTGGAGGAAGTATTCATCATCTTGAACCGTGCCATGTGCTGGATCCATAGTATCTGCAAATTAAGAATTACAAGTTATTATAATTCAAATAATCAAATGCAAATAAGCCTATACAAATAATCCTATACAAATAATCCTATGCAAACAATCAAATGAAAATAATCCTATGCAAATAATCCTATGCAAATAATCAAATAAAAATTATCCTATGCAAATAATCCTATGAAAATAATCCATAATGATTGCGAGATATGCGTCGATATGGGGTGGAGGAAGAAGGGGGATATGTGTCGATATGTCGATATATGTCGATATGAGGTGGAGGAAGAGGGAGGATATGTGTCAATATGTGTCGATATGGGGTAGAGGAAGAGGAGGGATATGTGTCGATATGCGGTGTCGTCCTTGACTCGAGGCAGAGCGAGGAGCTCGGTGAATCCTATGTACCTTCTTATCGCTATCCTATGTACCTTCTTGTCGCTATAATAGCTCGGTGAATCCTATAATATATATATGTCGATACTAGTTCTTTTTTACAGTTCACCCTTCCAAATTTGTGCGCTCGAAACATATGTCAATACTAGTTAACAAACATATGTCAATACTAGTTAACAAACATATGTCGATACTAGTTAACAAACATATGTCGAAACATATGTCGATACACTTGACCGTTGTAGGATTAACAAACACTAGCAAACTACCCATGCATTGCTACGGGCAACAACATATGAATAATATGTTGTTTTAAGATCATAGCTATTTGATACTTTATGCTTCACACAATTTTTGCATGCATTACATTGGAGATTGTGCAATATTAAAAAAGTACATGTAATGATTATATCATTATTTGGATTTCCTTGTAAGATATCATATATAACATTCATTAATATTTGACTATTATCAAAAATATTGAGAAAACACAATAGTAAAAATTTGGCGTTACTCTAAACACAATAGCAGTACTAAAAAAATGGCCAAGGGCCGGCCGGGAGAGAGCTAATTGCTGGTTGGTGATGGCGCCAGAAAATTACTGTGGCGTTTGTTGACGTGGGAGCAGTAAGTCCTTGTGCGTGGTGAATGACCAGCCCGTTGGGAACCCCAAGAGGAAGGTATGATGAGTGTAGCGGCTAGTTTTCCCTCAGTTAAGAAACCAAGGTTTATCGATCAGGAGAAGGAGAGACAGCGACGACTGAAGGTGTTTGTGGAACCTGCACACACACAGACAAATACTTTGTTCCCAACTTGCGATGAGGTTGTCAATCTCACCGGTTTGCTTGAAACAAAGGTTATGAGTGTATCGAGTGGAAAACAGTAGTAAAATGCTAGTAAAGTAAACAGTGCGGGAAAAGTAAACAGGTGATTGCAATATGATTAAAATAGGACCGGGGTCCACAGTTCACTAGTGGTGTCTCTCCATAGATAAATAACATGCTGGGTAAACGAATTACAGTTGGGCAATTGATAGAATAAAGATAACGTGATATGTCAAGAAGATCACTATGAGATTCACTCTGGGCATTACAACAAAATACATAGACCGCCATCCAACTGCATCTATGACTAATAATCCACCCCCGGGGATATCATCCGAACACCCTAGAAGTATTAAGTTGCGAACAACAGATAATTGCATTAAGCAAAGTGTGTAATGTAAACAAAGCATATGCCCTCGAGCATATGAATGTTGTTTTCTCCCTAGTAGCAACATCACATCTACCACCTTAGAGGTTTCTGTCACTCCCCCAGGTGAAATAGAGGCATGAACCCACTATCGAGCATAAATACCCCCTCTTGGAGTCACTAGCAACTACTCGGCCAAGATAGCCACTAACAACGGAGAGCATGCAAGATCATAAACAACATAGAGATAATATAAGATAAAATTCAGTGCAGCAACTTAATCATAAACACCAATATTCATCGGATCCCAACAAACCAACATCATACAATTACATAACGGTGATCTCAATCATGTAGGGCAGCTCATGAGATCTAAACATGAAGCACATGGTGGAGAAGACAACCAACTAGCTACTGCTATGGACCCATAGTCCAAGGTAGACTACTCACTCATCGCTCCGGAGGCAATCATGGCGATGAAGGAGACCTCCGGTGGCGATTCCCCTCTCCGGCAGGGTGCCGGGAAGAGCTTCTGGACCCTCCCGATCTTCGGGTCGACGGCGGCGGCGGATCGCGATGTATTCTGGAAAACTGATCGGGGCCTTAGGTTATTCTCGTCAGGGGGTATATGTAGGCGAAAGGAGGCTGTCAGAGGGTGGACCACGTGGCCTCACACGGGGCTGGCGCGGCCAGGGGCTAGGCCGCGCCGCCCCTGTGTGTGGGGGCCTCGTGGCCCCCCTCCGTCAGGTCTTCGGATGTTTGGGAGCTCCCCGATGAAATATGACTTCAGGAACTTGTTTCGTCCAATTCGGAGAATATTTCCTGTGTAGCACTTCTGAAACCAAAAATAGCAGAAAACAGGGAACTGGCACTGTGGCACTTCGTTAATAGGTTAGTTCCGGAAAGCGTATAAAAATGCCACTAAGTGTAACGAAACAATAGGCAAATGGTGTAAAACAAAGCATGGAGCATCAAAAATTATAGATACGTTTGAGACGTATCAAGCATCCCCAAGCTTAACTCCTTCTCGTCCTCGAGTAGGTAAGTGATAACAAAAGAATAATTTTTGAGGTGACATGCACCTACACAATCTTGATCATATATGTGAGCATTGATGAGCTGGGATCAATAGAACTTAAAACATGGGCATGAAAGATATAATCATGACAATAAGAACTTAGCAACCATGTTGTAAACATGCAAATGAACACAAACAAAAGATCATGATAATGAAATAATGAAAGTCAAACGTGTGTTCAAATCATAAGGAAAAACATACAAGAGGTTTTCAGCTTGTCCTTCAAAGGGAGCAAAACATAAATGCATAGGACACCTCAAAGTTTAAGAGGGCGACTAGATACAAATAATTTAAGAACAAGTGAAACCAACAATATGAGTCAATCAATGAACCTTGGGACAATGCATATCACACTAAGAATGACAACTATGCTCTCTTAATGGTGCATAAAGAAAGAAGGTGGTGACTCAACATAAAAGTAAAAGAAAGGCCCTTCGCAGAGGGAAGCAGTGATTTAAACATGTGCTAGAGCTTTTCATTTGTAAAACAGAGATAAAACTTGATTTTGAGAGGTGGTTGTCTTTGTCAACGACTGGCAATGGGGTTCTTACTATCTTCCATACAAAAATAAAGCAAGTTTTTGAGAGAGAGATTGGCACTTCGTGCTCTTTTTATAAAACTTGGCACTCCTCCCCACCTTTTCCTTTCACATACCATGGCTAACCGATTCCATCGGGTGCCCACCAACATTCACATTCTTGGAGGAGTGCCTTTTTTCTTTTCTTTTTTCTCTTTTTTTTCTTTTTGGAATAAACAATATGGAAGATAGCAAATCCGACCACTACGCCCCCATGAGCTGAAAACAGTGTCACAAAACGAGAAGTATTTTGAAGGTTTTTGAAAGGTAGCACACGAAAATTTTACTTTGGAATGGCTTACAAATACCATGCATAGGAATTTATAGTGGACACAATGGAAAACTTGGCTTTTAGGAGTTGGATGCACGAGTAGAGCTCATACTCAGTACAAGGCGAGGGCTAGCAAAAGACTGGGAGCGACCAACTAAGAGAGCACTAATGGCCATAATCATGCAAAGCGACAAAGCGACATTAAAAGAAGCATACGATGGCATCAAAAGTCAAAAACTAAATGATCATAAAGGCTAATGGCGACTTTGGAAGAGTCTAACATGTGTGAGCATGCGCCAAGTCAACCCAAACAAAGCATCAAGGAGAAAACCAAAATAATGCTTCCATACAATAAAAACAACGCATGATTTTTTCAAAGGCTCATTAAGCAATCTCAGTTATTTGAGACAAGTCATGCTACAGCAAAACCACTAAGCATACTATCAAAAAGACATCAAGCATGACATGAAAAAGCCTAAGCCGCAGTCTACACAAGCTCCTTCTTATACCACTATTTTGCACAAAGCTTTTTCTCTTTTCCAACACCATTTGAAATTTTTAAAACAACCTCTTTTGATGAAAACCAATAAAGTTCAGAGGCAAAAATACACCTTGATGAAAAGATATGACAAAATCTGAATGCATATCAAGGCGAAAACGAAAACCAAAAGCAGTAGCAGAAAAACTAGAATGCTCGATTAATAAGAGTGAAAACTAGAGCATTCTTTGCAAATGAAAACGAGTACATCTCCTCCAAAGGAAATTTGTTGGGGTCCAACCATTTATTGCAGAAAACAAACAAACTAAACAAACTAAGAAAACTAAAACAACTGACGCTCCAAGAAAAACACATAGTGCATGAAGCAATAAAAATATAGTGTTTTGAAAGGTGACCTGATTTTTGCCGATGAAGAAGGGGTGCCTCGGGGGCATCCCCAAGCTTTGACGCTTGTACTTCTTGGATATTTCTTGGGGTGATGCATGGGCATCCCCAAGCTTGAGCTTTTGTCCATTCTTCAACTCATCTCATCATTCTCCAATCCCTACACTTGAAAACTTCCTTCATACAAAACTAAACACAATTCTATTAGCAACATTAGTGCAAGCATAAAATATATTCAACCTCTTTTAGCTTCAGGTTTCAACCCAAAACCACCACATATAAAGTATATACTACTGTAGCAACTTCCACAAGAGTTCCATGATAAAAAAGAACTCAAAAGAAAGCGATAAAGTGGCAAAAACAAATATTGGCAGAAATCTGTCAAAACTGGACAGCTGATAATGGACGAATTTTTGAGGGATTTTCTGTTGCTCAAATCAAAAAGTGTTCAACTAAGAAAAGTTTGGATATAACCTGGGGCATAAGTACAAGAAATCGCAGGTCCAAAAGATAAACAGAGAATTTTCACGAATTTTTACGGTGCAGCACCGAAAACAGTTTCAGGACAGCAATAACCCCAAATCTTTACCTCACTCAAATTAGAGGCTTCTCTTGGCACAAAAACGAAATAAACAAGATAAGGAGCGGTCTTTACAGTAGTAATGACTTCCAAGACTCAAGAAAGAGAAAAAGTACTGAAAAGTAAACAATGGGTTATCTCCCAAGAGTGCTTTTCTTTAACGCCTTTGAGCTAGGCGCAGAAAAGTGCGAATCAAGTAATATCAAGTGATGAAGCATCAAGCTCATAATTTGCTCTAAGAATAGAGTCAAAAAGTAATTTCTTTCTTTTCCTAGGGAAGTGTTCCATACCTTTCTTTAGTGGGAATTGATACTTGATAGTGCCTTCCCTCATATCAATGATAGCACCTACAGTTCGAAGAAAGGGTCTTCCCAAAATAATAGGACATGAAGCATGGCATTCAACGTCCATAACAAGAAAATCAACGGGAACAAGGTTATTGTTAACCATAAGAAGAACATCATTAATCCTTCCCAAAGGTTTCTTCTTAGCAACATCAGCAATAGGAACATCAAAATAACACTTTTCAAGTGGTGGTAAATCAAGCATGTCATAAATCTTTCTAGGCATGATAGAAATACTAGCACCTAGATCACATAAAGCATGGCAATCATAACCATTAACATGCATATGAATGATGGGTTCCCAACCATCTTCTAACTTCTTGGGAACAGAAGCTTTTTGCTTCAGCTTTTCATCCCTAATCTTTATGAGAGCATTGGTAATATGCTTAGTAAAAGCAATATTTAAAGAACTAGCATTGGGAGTCAAAGCAAGCTTTTGCAAGAACAAAATAACTTCAGATATATTGCAGCCATCAACATCAAAATCATTAAAAGAAATAGAGCTATCATCTCCCACACTCCGAAAAATTTCAGCACTCTTTTGAGAAAAATTTTGGCAGTTTTAGGCTTTTTAACACAAGGAGTGGGAGTTTTCTCTACACCAATCAAAGTAAGAGGATTGCTATCAGTAGGAGCAACATCATTAGAGGTAGTAATAGTACATACCTTCATCTCTCTAGCCATCTCATCTTCTCTTTCCCACCTGGCATGCAATTCCGCTAGCAATCTAATATTTTCATCAATTCTAACTTGGGTAGCATTAGCGGCAGCAACAATATTGCTCACATTCACATCATTAGGAAACACTTTTAGTTTCAGAAGTTCAACATCATGAGCAAGGCTATCAACTTTAGAAGCAAGAATATCAATTTTGCCTAACTTTTCCTCAACAGACTTATTAAAAGCAGTTTGCTTACCGATGAAGTCCTTGAGCATTACCTCAAGCTCGGAGGGCGCGGCCCTAGTGTTGTTGTAGGAATTACCATAAGAGTTACCATAACCATTACCATTGGTGGAAGGATATGGTCTATAATTGTTACTAGCAAAATTGTTCCTATAAGCATTGTTATTAAAATTGTTGTTTCTAATGAAATTTACATCAACTTGCTCTTCTTGAGCAACCAGAGAGGCCAAAGGAACATTATTAGGATCAACATGAGTCCTATCATTAGCAAGCATAGCCATAATTGTATCAATCTTATCACTCAAGGAAGAGGTTTCCTCAACAGAATTTACCTTCTTACCTTGTGGAGCTCTCTTGGTGTGCCATTCGGAATAATTTACCATCATGTTGTCGAGTAGCTTTGATGCGGCGCCCAATGTAAGGGACATAAAAGTGCCTCCAGCAGCTGAATCAAGTAGGTTCCTTGAAGAAAAATTCAGTCCTGCATAAAAAGTTTGGATAATCATCCAAGTAGTCAGTCCATGAGTGGGGCAATTCTTTATCATAGATTTCATTCTTTCCCAAGCTTGAGCAACATGTTCATTATCAAACTGAGTAAACTTCATAATATTGCTACGCAACGATATAATCTTAGCAGGAGGATAATATCTACTAATAAAAGCATCCTTACACTTAGCCCATGAATCAATACTATTCTTAGTCAAAGACAGCAACCAATCTTTAGCCTTTCCTCTCAAAGAAAAAGGAAACAACTTGAGCTTAATAATATCACTATCAACATCCTTATATTTCTGCATCTCACATAGCTCAACAAAATTGTTGAGATGAGCTGCAGCGTCTTCAGTACTAGCACCAGAAAATTGCTCTTTCATAACAAGGTTCAATAAAGCAGGCTTGATCTCATAAAAAGTAGTAGCAGGAACAGGTGGTGCAATAGGAGTGCAGATAAAATCACTATTGTTCATGCTAGCAAAGTCACACAACTTGGTGTTTTCAGGGTTGGCCATTTCAGCAAAACGAAAGTAAACAAGTAAAAACAGCTACCAAGGATTCTAATTTTTTTGGGTTTTTGAAAAAAAGCAATGCAGGTAAAATAAAATAAAGTAAAGCAAAACAAATAACAAAGTAAAGAATGTGTGTGCGAAGAACTCCCCTCGCAGAAGTCTTCTCTTCCTTCCCCGGCAACGGCGCCAGAAAATTAGCTGCTGGTTGGTGATGGCGCCAGAAAATTACTGTGGCGTTTGTTGACGTGGGAGCAGTAAGTCCTTGTGCGTGGTGAATGACCAGCCCGTTGGGAACCCCAAGAGGAAGGTATGATGAGTGTAGCGGCTAGTTTTCCCTCAGTTAAGAAACCAAGGTTTATCGATCAGGAGAAGGAGAGACAGCGACGACTGAAGGTGTTTGTGGAACCTGCACACACACAGACAAATACTTTGTTCCCAACTTGCGATGAGGTTGTCAATCTCACCGGTTTGCTTGAAACAAAGGTTATGAGTGTATCGAGTGGAAAACAGTAGTAAAATGCTAGTAAAGTAAACAGTGCGGGAAAAGTAAACAGGTGATTGCAATATGATTAAAATAGGACCGGGGTCCACAGTTCACTAGTGGTGTCTCTCCATAGATAAATAACATGCTGGGTAAACGAATTACAGTTGGGCAATTGATAGAATAAAGATAACGTGATATGTCAAGAAGATCACTATGAGATTCACTCTGGGCATTACAACAAAATACATAGACCGCCATCCAACTGCATCTATGACTAATAATCCACCCCCGGGGATATCATCCGAACACCCTAGAAGTATTAAGTTGCGAACAACAGATAATTGCATTAAGCAAAGTGTGTAATGTAAACAAAGCATATGCCCTCGAGCATATGAATGTTGTTTTCTCCCTAGTAGCAACAGCACATCTACCACCTTAGAGGTTTCTGTCACTCCCCCAGGTGAAATAGAGGCATGAACCCACTATCGAGCATAAATACCCCCTCTTGGAGTCACTAGCAACTACTCGGCCAAGATAGCCACTAACAACGGAGAGCATGCAAGATCATAAACAACATAGAGATAATATAAGATAAAATTCAGTGCAGCAACTTAATCATAAACACCAATATTCATCGGATCCCAACAAACCAACATCATACAATTACATAACGGTGATCTCAATCATGTAGGGCAGCTCATGAGATCTAAACATGAAGCACATGGTGGAGAAGACAACCAACTAGCTACTGCTATGGACCCATAGTCCAAGGTAGACTACTCACTCATCGCTCCGGAGGCAATCATGGCGATGAAGGAGACCTCCGGTGGCGATTCCCCTCTCCGGCAGGGTGCCGGGAAGAGCTTCTGGACCCTCCCGATCTTCGGGTCGACGGCGGCGGCGGATCGCGATGTATTCTGGAAAACTGATCGGGGCCTTAGGTTATTCTCGTCAGGGGGTATATGTAGGCGAAAGGAGGCTGTCAGAGGGTGGACCATGTGGCCTCACACGGGGCTGGCGCGGCCAGGAGCTAGGCCGCGCCGCCCCTGTGTGTGGGGGCCTCGTGGCCCCCCTCCGTCAGGTCTTCGGATGTTTGGGAGCTCCCCCGATGAAATATGACTTCAGGAACTTGTTTCGTCCAATTCGGAGAATATTTCCTGTGTAGCACTTATGAAACCAAAAACAGCAGAAAACAGGGAACTGGCACTGTGGCACTTCGTTAATAGGTTAGTTCCGGAAAGCGTATAAAAATGCCACTAAGTGTAACGAAACAATAGGCAAATGGTGTAAAACAAAGCATGGAGCATCAAAAATTATAGATACGTTTGAGACGTATCACTAATCGAGGTGTTAACCGAGAGTGGTGGCGGCGGCGGAGCTCCTCTGGGATGGCACGACGGACGGGGACTACAGGGGAGAAGATCTTGAGAGTGCGACGGACGGGGCTACAGGGGAGCTCCTTTGGCGTGGCGGCGGTGGAGCGATGATCGATGGGCGGTGGCGGAGCAACGGGCGCGATGATGGACCTACATAGGAGAGGAGGAAGGGCGAGGCGGCAGCGGCAGGAGAGGAGGAAGGGTGAGGCAGCGGCAGCGGTGGGAGAGATCACTGGAGACCGGGGACGGCGTCGGCGGGCAGCCTGCCGGTGTCGTTCTCTGATTTCCGTGCTTTTCCTTTGCAGTTTCGTGAGTTTGGGAGGAAGTAGGGAGGAAGAAGGCTGACAGTAATATACATCGGGGTCATTGGTCCCGGTTCCTGCCATCAACCGGGACCGTTGATCCATCGGTCCCAGTTGATGGCATGAACCTGGACCAATGACCTGGGTGGGGGAGCGTTGCTGGGCCGCCACGTGCCCAGGGTCATCGGTCCCGGTTGATGGCATGAACCGGGACCAATGACCCATTTTTAGGTTTTTTCAAATTTGTTTTCTTCTTTAATTAATTAGGTGTTTCAATTTGAAATGATTATTTATTTGGAATTTGAAAAAACTTTTAACAGGAAAAGTGCTTCAATTTAAATAACTAATCTAAAACATTTTTAGTTTTCAAAAATATTTATTGTAACTAAACAGTTTTACTATTTTTAATTAAAAATGCATTAACAAATATTAGCAGGAGGGTGCCCAGATTTGAACTACGAGTACATGATATAATGCTTGTGAATTTTTTTAAATATCATTTGTAGGTTCAAAACATGCTATTTCATCAGAGATCCACTTCAAGTTTAGCGAGGCTCAGCCCCCGGCTAAGAAGCTTCATGCCCGCAATTTTGAATATAGTTTGAAACGAGCATAAGAAATTCAAAAATGATCCAAACAATGTGAAACCTTTGAGTGGTGTCATATTATGTGTCATAGTTGCATGGAAAAATATTGAACTTGAAAAATTGCAAACATCATAAAAAATCCTTCACAAAATGACCTATCATGTTCGAGGTTTCATGGCATTTAGGTCAAACTAGCAATGTTATGGCTAGAATCAAGGCATAGTTTGTGATAATGTGCCCATATTGTGCACATGTGTGCATCTTGGGATGGCTTACGATGTTGCAGGAGGAAGTTTTCCTTTTTGATGCACAAAATATCCAATTTCCATTTTTGAGGTACCGAAATCGGGGTGTTCTGTGAATCAACCACCAAATTAAAGTTTGGCATTGGTACCAACCGATTTTTCAAAAATACTAGACCACCTTAGATGGACAATTTCTCAACCGGTGTATCTGGAACCTTTCCGTCCATCCCTCATGAAAAAGACAAATTCCTGCCAAATCGGTAGGAGGGTGCCCAGATTTGAACTACAAGTACATGATATAATGCTTGTGAATTTTTTTAAAATCATTTATAGGTTCACAAAATGCTATTTCATCAGAGATCCATTTAAAGTTCATCCAGGCTCAACCCGGGCTAAGAAGCTTCATGCTTGCCATTTTGAATATAGTTTGAAATAGGCATAAGAAATTCAAAGTTGATCCAAACAATGTGAAACCTTTGCGTGGTGTCATATTATGTGTCATAGTTGCATGGAAAAATATTGAACTTGGAAAATTGCAAATGTCATAAAAAATCCTTCATAAAATGACCTATCATGTTTGAGGTTTCATGGCATTTAGGTCAAACCACCAATCTTATGGCTAGAATCTGGGCATAAGAAATTCAAAAATGATCCAAACAATGTGAAACCTTCGCGTGGTGTCATATAAATTTTTCATACATCACATAAAGTTTTCATACATTACATAGATTTACATAGGGTTTAGGGTATGAATCTTACATCGCACTATCGATCCCTTGCCTATGATCACTTCTTAGGCCGTAACCATGGAGCATCTTCATTATTTAACGGGATGCTTTGGTCAGTTTTCACGGTGAAGGGCGGAATTTCATCAAACTTATCATAATCTACTAACATGTCTGTCTTGTCCTCGACTCCCGTGATGTTTCTTTTCTGTGAAAGAACTATGTGACGCCTGTGCTCATCGTCCGATGTATTTGTTTCCTTATTTTTTCTTTTTTTCGGTCTGGAGGACATGTTCTTCACATAGAAAACCTGAGCCACATCATTGGCTAGGACGAATGGTTTGTCTCTGTAACCGAGATTCTTGAGATCCACTGTTGTCATTCTATATAGCTGGTCTACCTTTACCCCTTCTCCATTCATGTTGACCCAACTGCACCAAAACAAAGGGACCTTAAAAGTAGGTCCATAGTCAAGTTCCCATATCTCCTCTCTGTAACCATAGTATGTGTCATTTTTCCCATTCTCGCATGTTGCATCAAAGCGGACACCATTATTTTGGTTGGTACTCTTTTTATCTTGGGCAATCATGTAAAATGTATTCCCATTTATCTTGTACCCTTGGAAAGTCAATACAGTCGCAGATGGTGTCTCGGCCAACAAGTAGAGCTGATCTCCAATAGTGGTGTCATTCATGAGATGTAATTGCAACCAAGTGCCAAAAGTCTCCATGTGCTTTTCTTTAATCCAGTAGTCATCCTTCCCTGTGAACTTGGAGCGTACAACATTCATGTGTTCCTCGATATATGGAGCCACGAATGTAGGACTTTGTAGAACTATGTAGTGTGCTTGATTCAAAGAATGCCCGTCCCTAAATATCATTGCTTTCTTTCCTAGCATGTCTTTTCCACTTAGTCTCCCCTCATACCGTGATTCAGGAACACCAATCGGCTTAAGGTCAGGAAGAAAGTCTACACAGAACCCAATGACCTCCTCTGTTCCATAGCCCTTAGAGATGCTTCCTTCTGGCCTATCACGGTTACGAACATATTTCTTTAAGACTCCCATGAACCTCTTGAAGGGGAACATATTGTGCAGAACTACAGGACCGAGAATGGAAATCTATTTGACTAGGTGAAATAATAGATGTGTCATAATATTGAAGAAGGACAGGGGGAACACCAACTCAAAACTAATAAGACATTGGACCACATCCTTCTGTAGCCTTTCTAGACTTTCTCGATCGATTACCTTCTGAGATATTGCATTGAGGAATGCATATAGCTTCACAATGGGTACTCAAACATTTTCTGGTAGAAGCCCCCTCAATGCAACCGAAAGCAACTGCATCATAATTGATACGTCTCCAACGTATCTATAATTTTTGATGCTCCATGCTTGTTTTTACACCATTTGCCTATTGTTTTGTTACACTTCGTGGCACTTTTATGCATTTTCTGAAACTAACCTATTAACAAGTTACCACAATGCCAGTTCCCTATTTTCTGCTATTTTTGTGTTTCAGAAGTGATGCACAGGAAATATTCTCCAAATTGGATGAAACAAGTTCCTGAAGTCTTATTTTACCCGAAAGCTTCTAGAGATCCGAAGGAGAGTAGGAGGCGGGGCACCAGGGGCCCACATGCCAGGGTGGCATGGCCAGCCCCTGGCCCGCGCCACCATGGTGTGAGGCCGCCTGGTCCCTCCTCTGACATCGCCCCTTCGCCTATAAAGACCCCCACATGGAAAAAACCTAAGTACCCGATCAAATTTCTAGAACACATCGTGATCCACCGCCGCCATCGACCCGAAGATCGGGAGGGTCCAGAAGCTCTTCCCGGCACCCTACTGGAGAGGGGAATCGCCACCAGAGGTCTTCTTCATCACCATGCTTGCCTCTGGAGCGATGAGTGAGTAGTCTACCTTGGACTATGGGTCCATAGCAGTAGCTAGATGGTTGTCTTCTCCACCATGTTCTTCATGTTTAGATCTCATGAGCTGCCCTACATGATTGAGATCACCGTTATGTAATTCTACATGTTTGGTTTGTTGGGATCCGATGAATATTGGTGTTTATGATTGAGTTGCTGTACTGAATATTATCTTTTGTTATCTCTAGGTTGTTTATGATCTTGCATGCTCTCCGTTGTTAGTAGCTATCTTGGCCGAGCAGTTGCTAGTGACTCCAAGAGGGGGTATTTATGCTCGATAGTGGGTTCATGCCTATATTTAACCTGGGGGAGTGACAGAAACCTCTAAGGTTGTAGATGTGCTATTACTACTAGGGAGAAAACAACATTCATATGCTCAAGGGCATATGCTTTGTTTACATTACACACTTTGCTTAATGCAATTATCTGTTGTTCGCAACTTAATACTCATGGGGTGTTCGGATTGATATCCCCAGGAGTGGATTATTAGTCATAGATGCAGTTGGATGGCGGTCTATGTATTTTGTTGTAATGCCCAGAGTAAATCTCATAGTGATCTTCTTGACATATCACGTTTATCTCCATTCTATCAATTGCCCAACTGTAATTTGTTTACCCAACATGTGTTATTTATCTTATGGAGAGACACCACTAGTGAACTGTGGACCCTGGTCCTATTTCCATCATACTGCTATCACCTATTTACTTTACTCGCACTATTTACTTTACTTGCATTCTCTACTGTTTTCCACTCGATATGCTCATAACCTTTGTTTCAAGCGAACCGGTGAGATTGACAACCTCATCGCAAGTTGGGAGCAAAGTACTTGGTTGTGTGTGTGTGCAGGTTCCACGTTGTAGCTAGCAAGCAAAGCTTGGACGAGGTGCCATATATAAATTGTCCGAAGCTATAGCAAACTAGCAAGCATCACCTTCAGCCGTCACTGTCTGCTTTTCTCCTGGACGATAAACCTTGGTTTCTTAACTGACGGAAAACTTGCTGCTATATTCATCAAAACCTTCTCTTGGGGTTTACCAACTGGCCGGTCATTTTACTTCATCAACTCTGCCCATCAAGTTTTCTAGCACCATCATCATCACGCCATCAACAAGTTTTCTGGTGCCGTTGCCGGGGAAGAGTGGAAAACTTCTGCGAGGGGAGTTTTCGCACGCACATCTTTTACTTTGTTTTATAGTTTTGCCTTACTTTATTTATTTTACCTGCATCGTTTTATATCAAAAACCCAAAAAAAATTAGAATCCTTGGTAGTTGTATTTACTTGTTTACTTTAGTTTTGCTGAAATGGCCAATCCTGAAAACACCAAGTTGTGTGACTTTACTAGCACGAACAATAGTGATTTTATCTGCACTCCTATTGCACCACCTGCTCCTGCTGCAAACTTTTATGAGATTAAGCCTGCTTTGTTGAACCTTGTTATGAAAGAGCAATTTTCTGGTGCTAGTACTAAAGATGCTGCAGCTCATCTCAATAATTTTGTTGAGCTATGTGAGATGCAGAAATATAAGGATGTAGAAAGTGATATTATTAAGCTCAAGTTGTTTCCTTTTTCTTTGAGAGGAAAAGCTAAAGATTGGTTGCTGTCTTTGACTAAGAATAGTATTGATTCATGGGATAAGTGTAAGGATGCTTTTATTGGTAGATACTATCCTCCTGCTAAGATTATATCTCTGCGTAGCAATATTATGAAGTTTACTCAGTTTGATAATGAACATATTGCTTAGGCTTGGGAAAGAATGAAATCTATGATAAAGAATTGCCCCACTCATGGACTGACTACTTGGATGATTATCCAAACTTTTTATGCAGGACTGAATTTTTCTTTGAGGAACCTACTTGATTCAGCTGCTAGAGGCACTTTTATGTCCCTTACCTTGGGCGCCGCAACAAAGCTACTCGACAACATGATGGTAAATTATTCCGAATGGCACACCGAGAGAGCTCCACAAGGTAAGAAGGTAAATTCTGTTGAGGAAACCTCTTCCTTGAGTGATAAGATTGATACCATTATGGCTATGCTTGCTAATGATAGGACTCATGTTGATCCTAATAATGTTCCTTTAGCCTCTCTAGTTGCTCAAGAAGAGCATGTTGATGTGAATTTCATTAGAAACAATAATTTTAACAACAATGCTTATAGGAACAATTTTGCTAGTAACAATTATAGGCCATATCAATCTACCAATGGTAATGGTTATGGTAATTCTTATGGTAATTCCTACAACAACACTAGGGCCGCGCCCTCCGAGCTTGAGGTAATGCTCAAGGACTTCATCGGTAAGAAAACTGCTTTTAATAAGTCTGTTGAGGAAAAGTTAGGCAAAATTGATATTCTTGCTTCTAAAGTTGATAGCCTTGCTCATGATGTTGAACTTCTGAAATGAAAAGTGTTTCCTAATGAGGTGAAAGAGAACAATGTTTTTGCTACCGCTAATGCTATTCAAGTTGGAATTGATGGAAATTTTAGATTGTTAGCAGAATTGCATGCTAGGTGGGAAAGAGAAGATGAGATGGCTAGAGAGATGAAGGTATGTACTATTACTACCTCTAATGATGTTGCTCCTAATGCTAGCAATCCTCGTACTTTGATTGGTATAGAGAAAACTCCTACTCCTTGTGTTAAATAGCCTAAAACTGCCAAAACTTTTTCTCAAAAGAGTGCTGAAATTTTTCAGAGTGTGGGAGATGATAGCTCTACTTCTTTTAATGATTTTGATGTTTATGGCTGCAATATATCTGAAGTTATTTTGTTCTTGCAAAAGCTTGCTTTGACTCCCAATGCTAGTTCTTTAAATGTTGCTTTTACTAAGCATATTACCAATGCTCTCATAAAAATTAGGGATGAAAAGTTGAAGCAAAAAGCCTCTGTTCCCAAGAAGTTAGAAGATGGTTGGGAACCCATCATTGATATGAATGTTAATGGTTTTGATTGCCATGCTTTATGTGATCTAGGTGCTAGTATTTCTATCGTGCCCAGAAAGATTTATGATATGCTTGATTTACCACCGCTTGAAAAGTGTTATTATGATATTCCTATTGCTGATGTTGCTAAGAAGAAACCCTTGGGAAGGATTAATGATGTTCTTATTGTGGTTAACAATAACCTTGTTCCCGTTGATTTTCTTGTTATGGACGTTGAATGCCATGCTTCATGTCCTATTATTTTGGGAAGACCCTTTCTTCGAACTGTAGGTGCCATCATTGATATGAGGGAAGGCACTATCAAATATCAATTCCCACTAAATAAAGGTATGTAACACTTCCCTAGGAAAAGAAAGAAATTGATTTTTGACTCTATTCTTAGAGCAAATTATGAGCTTGATGCTTCATCAATTGATATTACTTGATTCGTAATTTTCTGCGCCTAGCTCAAAGGCGTTAAAGAAAAGCACTCTTGGGAGATAACCCAATGTTTTCTTTTCAGTACTTTTTCTTTTATTTGAGTCTTGGAAGTCATTACTACTGTAATGACTGCTCCTTATTCGAGTGAGGTAAAGATTTGGGGATGTTGCTGTCCTGAAACTGTTTTTGGTGCTGCACCGTAAAAATTCGTATAAATTATCTGTATATCTTTTGGACCTGTGATTTCTTGTACATATGCCCCAGGTTATATCCAAACTTTCGTTAGTTGAACACTTTTTGATTTGAGCAGCAGAAAACCCCTCAAAATTTTGGCCTTTGTCAGCTATTCTGTTTTGACAGATTTCTGCCAATATTTGTTTTTGCCACTTTATCGCTTTCTTTGCGAGTTCTTTTGATCACGGAACTCTTGTGGAAGTTGCTACAGTAGTATTTACTTTATATGTGGTAGTTTTGGGTTGAAACCTGAAGCAAAAATAGGTTGATTGTATGTTATGCCTACACTAATGTTGCTAATAGATTTGTGTTTAGTTTTGTATGAAGGAAGTTTTCAAGTGTAGGGATTGGAGAATGATGAGATGAGTTGAAGAATGGACAAAAGCTCAAGCTTGGGGATGCCCATCATCACCCCAAGAAATATCCAAGAAGTACAAGTGTCAAAGCTTGGGGATGCCCCCGAGGCACCCCTTCTTCATCGGCAAAAATCAGGTCACCTTTCAAGACACTATATTTTTATTGCTTCATGCACTATGTGTTTTTCTTGGAGCGTCAGTTGTTTTAGTTTTCTTAGTTTGTTAGTTTGTTTTGTTTGCTGCAATAAATGGTTGGACCCCAACAAATTTCCTTTGGAGGAGATGTACTCGTTTTCATTTGCAAAGAACACTCTATTTTTTATTCTTAAAATTTCACCGAGTGTTCTTCTTTTTCTGCTACTGCTTTTGGTTTTTGTTTTCGCCTTGATTTGCATTCAGGCCTTGTCATATCTTTTCATCAAGGTGTATTTTTGCCTCTGATCTTTATTGGTATTCATCAAAAGAGGTGTCTTTAAAAATTTCAAATGGTGTTGGAAAAGAGAAAAAGCTTTATGCAAAATAGTGGTACAAGAAGGAGCTTGTGTAGACTGCGGCTTAGGCTTTTTCATGTCATGCTTGATGTCTTTTTGATAGTATGCTTAGTGGTTTTGCTGTAGCATGACTTGTCTCAAATAACTGAGATTGCTTAATGAGCCTTTGAAAAAATCATGCGTTGTTTTTAATTGTATGGAAGCATTATTTTGGTTTTCTCCTTTATGCTTTATTTGGGTTGACTTGGCGCATGCTCACACATGTTAGACTCATACAAAGTCGCCAATAGCCTCTATGATCATTTAGTTTTTGACTTTTGATGCCATCTTATGCTTCTTTTAATGTCGCTTTGTCGCTTTGCATGATTATGGCCATTATTGCTCTCTTAGTTGGTCGCTCCCAGTCTTTTGCTAGCCCTCGCCTTGTACTGAGTATGAGCTCTACTCGTGCATCCAACTCCTAAAAGCCAAACTTTTCCAAAGTGTCCACCATACATACCTACAAGCAATTTGCTATTCCAAGTAAATTTGACTTGCTTTTATTTTCTCTTCAAATTAAACTCTTACCAGTGTTATGCGAAATTCGGTCAGTAAAGCTCTCACAAACCGGAAGGCACACTTTACTTTTTCCTGTTCTTAAAAATTTGACATTGTGTTCTCTTATGTTGAGTTGTTATGCTTGCAAGTTGTAAGTTGGAGACTAGCCCAGCCATGCAGTCATGGGCAAGCTTTCAACATTGCACTTCTTATTTGAGTTGATACCGTGATCTTTCGTTTATGGATGCCCGCGGTGTGAAATGAATTGGGAATCTTGTGGGGATCATGGAGTTTTTATATGTGTTAGGGAAACACCGGGCTGCCAATCTAAGCCATGCATAATTCATGGTGGAAATTTGCAGCATACCCATGGTGAACAGTCGACGACGCATCTCACAATAAAAAGCTAAACAAATGGCAAATAAAAGAGATGTCGAGGTGTTCATTGTCTGCATGCCCTATCATTTTGGTGTGGGCTTGTTCCATGTCATCGGGCACATAGGTACCCCATTGGCGGTTCTCAATAATATGCATATATTTACAATGACAAGAGCCTTGCTTGGGACTCTAAGTAAAGTAGCATGAGGTTTAGGTACTCGTATTCACGGGACACAAGGTTTTCAACTTATGATTTGTCAAGTATAAGCATCATAATTATTCTCGCATTAACTTTAACCATTCAAGATGCTTATGATGGGGGCAATGAGAGCTCAAAGCCGGTAAGTACCATAATTTTTGAAGGTTATAAAACTTGCAATCACTGCTTCCCTCTGCAAAGGGCCTTTCTTCTACTTTTATGTTGAGTCACCACCTTCTTCCTTTATGCACCATTAAGAGAGCATAGTTGTCATTCTTAGTATAATGTGCATTGTCCCAAAGTTTTCATTGATTGATTCATGATGTTGGTTTCACTTGTTCTTAAATTATTTGTATCTAGTCGCCCTCTTAAACTTGAAGGTGTCCTATGCATTTATGTTTTGCTCTCTTTGAAGGACAAGATGAATACCATTTGTATGTTTTTTCTTATGATTTGAACACACGTTTGACTTTCATTGTTTCATTTTCATGATCTTTTGTTTGTGTTCATTTGCATGTTTACAACATGGTTGCTAAGTTTCTTATTGTCAAGATTATATCTTCATGCCCATGTTTTAAGTTCTTATGATCCCAGCTCACAAATGCTTACATATGTGATCAAGATTGTGTAGGTGCATGTCACCTCAAAAATTATTCTTTTGTTATCACTTACCTACTCGAGGACGAGCAGGAGTTAAGCTTGGGGATGCTTGATACGTGTCCAACGTATCTATAATTTTTGATGCTCCATTCTTGTTTTTACACCATTTGCCTATTGTTTCGTTACACTTCGTGGCACTTTTATGCATTTTCCAGAACTAACCTATTAACAAGTTGCCACAGTGCCAGTTCCCTGTTTTCTGCTGTTTTTGTGTTTCAGAAGTGATACATAGGAAATATTCTCAGAATTGGACAAAACAAGTTCCTGAAGTCTTATTTTACCTGGAAGCTTCCAGAGATCCAAAGGAGAGTAGGAGGCGGGGCATCAGGGGCCCACACGCCAGGGTGGCGCGGCCAGCCCCTGGCCCGCGCCACCATGGTGTGAGGCCGCCTGGTCCCTCCTCTGACCTCGCCCCTTCGCCTATAAAGACCCCCCGACGGAAAAAAACCTAAGTACCCGATCAGATTTCCAGAACACATCGCGATCCACTGCCGCCGTCGACCCGATGATCGGGAGGGTCCAGAAGCTCTTCCCAGCACCCTGCCGGAGAGGGGAATCACCACCGGAGGTCTTCTTCATCACCATGCTTGCCTCCGGAGCGCTGAGTGAGTAGTCTACCTTGGACTATGGGTCCATATCAGTAGCTAGATGGTTGTCTTCTCCACCATGTGCTTCATGTTTAGATCTCATGAGCTGCCCTACATGATTGAGATCACCGTTATGTAATTCTACATGTTTGGTTTGTTGGGATCCGATGAATATTGGTGTTTATGATTGAGTTGCTGTACTGAATATTATCTTTTGTTATCTCTATGTTGTTTATGATCTTGCATGCTCTCCGTTGTTAGTAGCTATCTTGGCCGAGTAGTTGCTACTTGCTAGTGACTCCAAGAGGGGGTATTTATGCTCGATAGTGGGTTCATGCCTCTATTTAACCGGGGGGAGTGACAGAAACCTCTAAGGTTGTAGATGTGCTATTGCTACTAGGGAGAAAACAACATTCATATGCTCAAGGGCATATGCTTTGTTTACATTACACACTTTGCTTAATGCAATTATCTGTTGTTCGCAACTTAATACTCATGGGGTGTTCAGATTGATATCCCCGGGAGTGGATTATTAGTCATAGATGCAGTTGGATGGCGGTCTATGTATTTTGTTGTAATGCCCAGCGTAAATCTCATAGTGATCTTCTTGACATATCACGTTTTTCTTTATTCTATCAATTGCCCAACTATAATTTGTTTACCCAGCATGTGTTATTTATCTTATGGAGAGACACCACTAGTGAACTGTGCACCCCGGTCCTATTTCCATCATACTGCTATCATCTGTTTACTTTACTCGCCCTATTTACTTTACATGCATTCTCTACTGTTTTCCACTCGATACGCTCATAACCTTTGTTTCAAGCAAACCGATGAGATTGACAACCTCATCGCAAGTTGGGAGCAAAGTACTTGGTTGTGTGTGTGCAGGTTCCGCATTGCAGCTAGCAAGCAAAGCTTGGACGAGGCGCCATATATAAATTGTCCGAAGCTGTAGCAAACTAGCAAGCATCACCTTCAGCCGTCACTGTCTGCTTTTCTCTTGGACGATAAACCTTGGTTTCTTAACTGAGGGAAAACTTGCTGCTATATTCATCAAAACCTTCTCTTGGGGTTTACCAACTGGCTAGTCATTTTACTTCATCAACTCTGCCCATCAAGTTTTCTAGCACCATCATCACCGCGCCATCAATAATCACATGGCAATCATGAGACTTCAGGTTCTGGAATTTTTTTCTTTGCCATATTTATTATTCCCTTTATATTTGACGAGAAGCCAGTCGGGACCTTGATACTGCTCAGGCATTCAAAAAAGATTTCCTTTTCTGCTTTGGTAAGAGCATAGCTACTTAAGTATTGACGGCCTTTATCAGTATGCTTGTTGTATGGGTCTTTGATACATTGGTGGTCCTCCCGTGCTTCTGGTGTATCTTTTATCCTCCCATACATGCCCAGGAAGCCTAGCAGGTTCACGCAAAGATTCTTTGTCACGTGCATCACATCGATTGAAGAACAGACCTCTAGGTCTTTCCAATACTCAAGGTCCCAAAATATAGATTTCTTCTTCCACATGGCCGTGTGTCCGGTAATGGGGTCTTTTGGAACAGATTGACCGCCAGGTCCCTTTCCAAAGATTACTTCTAGGTCCTTCACCATACCAAATACATCAGCACCTTTAGGGAGCTTAGGCTTCTTCCGGTGATCTGCCTCACCGTTGAAATGCTTGCCTTTCTTTCTTACTTGATGATTGGTTGGAAGAAATTTATGACACCCCAGGTACACAACCTTCTTACATTTATCTAAATATGTACCTTTAGTCTTATCTAAATAGTGCATGCATGCATTGTATCCCTTGTTTGACTATCCTGAAATGTTACTAAGAGCAGGCCAATCATTGATGGTTACGAACAGCAACACTCGTAGGTCAAATGACTCTTATTTGTGCTCATCCCACACCTTTGCACCTGGTTCTGCCCACAACTGCAAAAGTTCATTGACTAATGGCCTTAGGTACGCATCAATGTCGTTGCCGGGTTGCTCAGTCCTTGGATGAGCACTGTCATCATAATGAACTTCCGCTTCATGCACAACCAAGGAGGAAGGTTGTAGATACATAGAGTCACTGGCCATGTGCTGTGACTGTAGCTCTACTGCCCAAAAGGATTCATGCCGTCTATACTTACACCAAACCATAAGTTCCTCGCGTCACCTGCAAAGTTCAAGTACTTTCTCTTGATGTTTCTCCACTGCGACCCATTGGCAGGGTGTCTCAGTTTCCCGTCTTTCTTACGCTCTTCTTTGTACCATCACAACAACCTGGCATGCTCTTTGTTTCTGAACAGACGTTTCAACCGTGGTACTATAGGAGCATACCACATAAGCTTAGCAGGAACCCTCTTCCTGGGGGGCTCGTCATCTCCCTCAACATCACCAGGGTCATCTTGTCTGATCTTGTACCGACATGCAGTGCATACCGGGCATTTATCCATATTCTCGTACTTCTCACCGCAGTACAGGATGCAGTCATTAATGCATGCATGTATCTTCTCCACATCTAATCCTAGAGGGCAGATAGTCTTCTTTGCTTCGTACATTGTCTCAGGCAACTTGTTATCCTTTGGAAGCTTTGGCTTCATTATTTTCAGTAACTTCTCAAATCCCTTGCCAGATAAACCAGCCTCTGCCTTCCATTTCAACAGTTCAAGTGTGGTACCGAGCTTTGTACTGCCATCTTTGCAATTTGGGTAGAACAACTTTTTGTGATCCTTTTGCATGGCCTCCAACTTAAGCTTCTCCCTTTCTGTATCGCATTGTTGCTTTGCATCAGAAATGACCCGACCAAGACCATCAGCGGGCTCATCCGATGCCCGTTGTTCTTCTTCATTGCCGCCTCCCTCTTCTTCATTGTCTTCCATTGCAGTATCACCGTATTCTTCAGGGAACATAGGATAGCTGTCATCATCCTCCTTTTCTTCATTTTCTTCTAGCCTAACCCCTCTTTCTCCGTGCATGGTCCAACAATAATATCCGGGCATGAAACCTCTCTGAAGCAGATGCCTTTGAAGGATTCTCGGGGCAGAGTGCTCCGCCACGTTCCGACAGTCGATGCAGGGACAAGGCATAAAATTATCCACATTGTTTGCCTTAGCCACATCGATAAATTTATGCAGGCCTGCAATAAAATCAGAATCGCATCGGTCGCCGTACATCCATAGCATCCATGCATCGATCTGCGTCAAAATAATTAACCATTACTATAACATCATGAATAGTGAAATGACCACCCTACATGGACACATGCAAGAAGATAAGGTTGCTAACCTTGGCCGAGGATACCGTGTTGTGCAAACTTAAGTGTAGCTCAGACATTTCGTCGAACACCTTGTGTGCAATCAAAGGAAAAAAAAAGCTAGCAGCCACACCTCACACACAATCTAGCAAAATTTGGTGGCAAAGGGCAAAGTGTAACACCCCAAGCCAACCAGCACTTGAGATGTTACCACAAACGTTACACAAAGAAAATAACTAATAACTTTTTAGAAAGAATTTGGCAGAGTCTCCTCTGTTTATAAGGACATCCACGACAGGCAGATTATCAAAATACCAATATACCAGAATAAAACAACACATAATATAAGCGCGGCGCCCGAATAGTATGCCAAAACTCTAAACCACAAGGAAAACAACGTTTTAACATCCACACGCAAACAACCACACTAATTAAGGAACACTTCAACAGACTTCAAAACTGAACCGAACTAAGTAATCTTATTATTTAGAAAAACAAAGTTCCAAGATAAAAGTGAGATCGTGATGTGAAGAAGGTGGTGGCTCTACTCCCAAGCTCCCCATGCATGACGTCCTCAAGGTTTACCTATGAGCATGAAAGCAACAAGGGTGAGTACAAAGACTCAACAAGCTCATGAACAAATAGTAACTTTACATAAATCAAATCACAAAGACATCATAAAACATCATGCATCCATTAGAACATAGTATTATGTCCTACATGCCTATATGCTCATCTCATCTCATCGCGAATACCGGTATCGCTTGAGTGGACACCCGTCGGCATCCACTCACTCCAACTCGTGGAGGGTGCCTCCAAAGTGGGTCGCAACCCATCAATGAAGGACGCATTGTGCCCACAGAAGTAGGTCACATCATCATCATGAGTATGCATAAATGCATCATATGAACATTTCATCAATATCATTGTCAACAAGGTTATATCATAGACATAAAGTAAAGCACTTTAAATAACCAAAGTGAAGTGAGATATGCAAAATCCACTATCCGTCATAAACTTGCCTCAACCACGGGACACAAATTGGGAATTGTAGGTTTCCGAGCCGGAAGCACCAGCACCTGTTATTCATACATGAAACACTCAATACCAAGCACGACTTCATCACATAGATATTCACAAAACAAAACAAAAATCGTTCCTACGCAGAGACCCCTTGATTAATTTAAAACCAGCCCCTCAAGAAGTGTGAACTTACAACCTAAAATTAAAACTCAACAATGGAGATGATTAAAATTTTAGAAACATCTCAGTAACATTCCCAGATCTGTCATTGACAGTATCTGTAAAATAAAATGTTAGATCACCCAATATGAAGCATAATTGCAGTTATATCCAATACGGGACAGACTACTTAATCTTTTTATAAGAAATAGTATTCTGCACGAAATCTTGAAAATAATATGTGTGAAAACACTAGAAAAACATTCTCCACACTTTTCATAATTAGGCAATAATCAAATTCGAATGCTAAGAAGGCCACTCAATACCAAGCACGACTTCATCACATAGATATTCACAAAACAAAACAAAAATCGTTCCTACGCAGAGACCCCTTGATTAATTTAAAACCAGCCCCTCAAGAAGTGTGAACTTACAACCTAAAATTAAAACTCAACAATGGAGATGATTAAAATTTTAGAAACATCTCAGTAACAGAAAACTATAATCTGGACAGATCGGTAAACTGACCGCTGCTTGCAATCTATCCCACCAAATTAAATGAGTAAATACTCTAAGGAAAGCCTGAAACAAGATCTACAACTTTCGTTCAGGGTGCAGCTCGAAAATCTGATAGCAGCGCTGCACCAAACAGCCAACAGAGAACCATACTAAACTTAGTCTGAACCTCTACAAGCACCTGAACCTGAATTTTCTAGACACTGAAATACACCCGTTCTGGGTTCCCAAGCTACTGATTCTAATTAACGCTACCCTTTTCCAGTATAGAGAGCACCAGGAAACAATACTAGTAGAAAAACATGTCATCTCCCGGTGATGTACAAGCAGATAAACAAGGACACCTACAGGTTCACTTTAGCGAGTTCTTAATCTGGTTTGGCCCCTCGTTAGGAATTCAAGGGCAGAAATAAATAGACTACACCAAGAAAGAAACCCATCTAGAAAGGATCCTTGCTAGTCAATCGTCAAACCAGAATCTGGCCGGACATTGGTACTACCGAGAAGAATCAAAATAGAAGAGGAGAGTCAAGGCAACACACCGCTAGAGCCGACTGGATGGAGAACGGCGGTGGCGTCGCGGCGACCTGTTCACCACTCCGGTAGCAGTAACAACGGATCGACGGCAGCGGCTCTGATTTGGAGGAAGAGGGATCGGCTAAGGTAGGAGAAGATCAAAACGTGACGGCGCAGTCGAGGATCGCTAATCAGAGGCGATGCGGTAGGGCACGGACGTCAAGTCCGATTGGGCCTTGAAGCCCAGCCCGTGAGGATCCCTCTGCCATCCCGTGAAGAAGAAACAAAAGAGAGGCAGTTGGTATTCTACTCAAAACACCACACAGGGCAACTGGTTGCTGCTACCAAGTTTAAACCAAAGGTCAAGGTATCAAATGCTGCTACACCCCTTTTTTCTTTTCCTTTCTTTTCTTTTCCTCTACTTTATATTGCAAAAATCCACAAACAAACAAACAAACATCATTAAGGCCTATTTATTTTATTGTTCTCAACATTAATAAGCACAAAAGTAAGTATTAAAAAACTGGGATATTACATTCTTACCCCCTTAAACAGAATTCGTCCCCGAATTCTTCCTTGTTATACTACTCGCACAGCTAATCATAACAACAAGAAAACAAAATATAACCATGCATCACATACCAGCCGTGAACAATTCTGGATACTTCTCGCGCATGCGAGACTCAAGTTCCCAAGTTGCCTCACGCTCGGTTTGTTGCGACCAAAGGACCTTCACATACTTTAACGTCCTATTCCTCATCACTCGCTCGGACTCTTCCAAAATCCTCACAGGACGAACCTCAAAGGTTAAATCTTGTTCAATCGTAATTGGTTCCATAGTAATTTGTCGCTCTGGATCACGAAAATGCTTCCGCAACATAGAGACATGGAACACATTATGGACACCTTTCATCGACTCAGGCAGCTCAAGTCGGTAGGCTAGTTTTCCCACTCGTGCCACTATCATAAAAGGTCCAATATACCGCGGACTAAGCTTTCCTTTGATGTTAAACCTTATAACCCCTTTAGTGGGTGACACCCTTAAGAGTACCTCCTCACCAACTTGAAATTCGACATTCGACCGCTTGGAATCAGCATAACTCTTTTGTCTGCTTTGTGCTGCCAACATATGCTGTCTAATCTCCGCCACTCTCTCTGTGGCTTGTTGAACCCAATCTGGTCCTAACACTGCCTTCTCGCCCACAACATTCCAACATAGTGGAGATCTACACTTTCTTCCATACAAAGCCTCGTAAGGTGCCATTCGTATGCTAGCCTGATAACTATTATTATAAGCGAACTCCACAAGTGGCAAGTGATCCTCCCAGCTCCCTTGCCAAGAAAGGACACAACACCTCAACATATCTTCAAGTGTTTGGATTGTACGCTCTGATTGGCCATCTGTTTGGGGATGAAACGCGGTACTAAGTCTCAATTGCGTTCCCAAGGCACATTGCAAGCTCTCCCAAAACTTCGATACAAACTTAGCATCTCTATCAGAGGTAATGGTTTTAGGAACCCCATGCAACCTCACAACCTCCCGTATGTATATGGGTGCCAAGTCACTGGCAGAATCGGTGGTTCGGATTGGAATAAAATGGGCAACCTTGCTAAGTCGATCCACGACCACCCAAACTGCATCCTTACCTCTCCGCGTACGAGGTAATCCAACAACAAAATCCATGGCAATGTCATCCCATGGCCATTCTGGAACCTCCAAAGATTGCAGCAGCCCTGCGGGCCTCTTATGTTCAGCCTTTACTCGCTGACAAACGCCACAAGATGACACATACTTGGCCACATCGACTTTCATTCTTTTCCACCAATATGTCTTTTTCAGGTCCTGATACATCTTTGTCTCTCCAGGATGAACAGTGTAGGGAGTACGATGTGCCTCTCTCAAAATGTCCTCCTTCACTTGAGAATTTTGTGGCACACAAAGACGGCCATGAAACCGAACAGCCCCGGTCCCATCTATAGTAAATTCTCCAGTTCTACCTTCTAGAATGCGTGCTCGCACTTGTTGTAATAGTCGATCACTTTGTTGTGCCTCTCTCACCCTATTTGGAATAGCTGACTGAAGGATGCATTGTGTTTCCTCATCTGCTACACCAGCAAAACAATACGAGATACCCATCCGTTCAAAATCAGCAACAAGCCAATCTGCAGCGGGAGGTGCAGACTTACGACTAAGAGCATCTGCAACCACATTTGCCCTACCTGGGTTGTACTGGATGATGAGGTCATAATCCTTTATCAATTCTAGCCACCGCCTTTGCCTCAAGTTCAACTCCTTTTGTGTGAAGAGGTATTTGAGACTCTTATGATCTGTAAAAATATCACAAGATTCTCCATAAAGATAATGCCTCCAAATCTTGAGTGCAAAGACTACGGCTGCAAGCTCTAGATCATGGGTAGGATAATTCTGCTCGTGCTTTTTCAATTGCCTTGAAGCATAAGCAATAACCTTTCCATCTTGCATGAGTACACACCCAAGACCAACTAGAGAAGCATCAGAGTAAACTGTGAAACGCTTTCCTGGCTCAGGAAGAGTAAGAATAGGAGCAGTCACCAGACTATTCTTGAGAGTAGAGAAGCTAATCTCACATTCATCAGTCCATTGGAATTTCACATCCTTCTGTGTTAGTTTGGTCATTGGTTTGGCGATAATAGAAAAATCCTTCACGAACTTCCTATAGTAACCCGCCAAGCCTAAGAAACTCCTTA
Organism: Dactylis glomerata; assembly: GCA_007115705.1. Classification (NCBI taxonomy): domain Eukaryota; kingdom Viridiplantae; phylum Streptophyta; class Magnoliopsida; order Poales; family Poaceae; genus Dactylis; species Dactylis glomerata. Next base: position 5,288,119 of record QXEO01000450.1, read on the forward strand.
TTTCCTTCACATTGGATGGTCTCGGCCAGTCAACAATTGTAGAAACCTTACTAGGATCAACCAAGATGCCTTGCTGGTTAATAACATGACCTAGAAAAGCCACTTCCGAAAGCCAAAACTCACATTTCTTTAGCTTCGCATAAAATTTATTCTTCCTCAAAGTCTCAAGCACAAGCCTCAAATGGCGCTCATGCTCTTCTTCTATTTTTGAATATATGAGGATATCATCAATGAATACTACCACAAAGTTATCAAGGAACCTGTGGAGCATATTGTTCATTGTCTCCATAAATATGGCAGGAGCGTTGGTTAGTCCAAAAGACATAACCTTGTATTCATAATGCCCATACTTGGTGGAGAACGCGGTCTTCTCAATATCCTGTTCCCGCACACGAATTTGATTATACCCAGACTGGAGATCAATCTTGGAGAACACCTTAGCTCCATTTAGCTAATCAAACAAGTCCTCGATGCGGGGCAATGGATATTTATTTTTGATGGTTACCGCGTTAAGAGCACGATAATCCACACACTTCCGCCAACTACCATCCCGCTTGGCTGTGAACATGACAGGCGCTCCCCAGGATGAGACACTACGTCGTATCAAACCTTTTGCCAACAAGTCGTCCAACTGCTTCTTCAATTCTTCTTGAAATGGCCGTGACAATCGATAAGGAGACATAGAGATAGGTCGAGTGCCAGGAATAAGATCAATACGAAACTCCACATCCCGCTCTGGTGGCAAACCAGGCAGCTCGTCCGGGAATACATCTGGGTAGTCTCGTACCACTGGAATAGCTCCAATTAACTGTGTGGTACTCGGTGTATCAGCAAGAGCCCATAGAAACCCTGTTTTGACTACTCGCTGCCCCGGAAATAAGCTAGCCAATACGAAAAGAGAATGTGGAGGAGCGGTTCCCTGAAAGATTAACTCCTCTCCGGATGGGGCTTGAAGTGAAACAGTCTTCCAAAAACATGATATCACAGCGCGGTAGCGATGCAGCCAATCCATACCAAGAATAACATCAAAGGGCTTCAGTGGAATGACCATAAGATTAGCTACAAAATCTTCATCGTCTATAGATATCACACAGCCAGGACAAACTATGGAAGAAGATATGAGACCAGCAGGAGAACTAACGACCACTGACTGTCCAATCTCTTGTCGAGATAACTTAGCCTTATTTGCAAACTCCAATGAAACAAAGGAATAAGTAGATCCAGAATCAAAGAGAACTAGTGCATCATGAGAATCAACTGGAAGTGTACCTGTCACGACATCTGGACGTCCCAAAGAAGCACTAGTCGGCATGGCATAGACTCCAGGTTGTGGCGGAGCAGAAGGAGCCCCAACAAAATTCCGCGGTGGTGCAGGTAACTGTAGCGGAGTTTGCGGTGTAGGAAGCTGAGCTGAAGCAAGTGGAACAGCCTGCCAAACGTAACCAGGAGGAGGTGCCCAAGCTGGAGGAAACTGTGGAGTAGGAGTAGGCTTAGCAGCTAACATGTTTACAGATCCTCAAGATGATGTGGTAGTAGAGCCAGCAGGTGTCCTTTCCCACTTGAGGATGCTAGCAGGGTTCTCACGACATACCCGCCCCATATGACCTGAACGACCACAATGGTAACATTCCCCAGTCCAGGAGCACTCAGAAGCATGGTGTCCATCACCACACTTGAAACAAATCATACCCTGCCCTGGGACCAGACGAAAGGATGAAGTCGATGAAAAAGATCGAGGCACTGAAGAAGACTGAGAGTTGGATTGTTTGAACTTTGTTGTTTGTTGCGGACGGTGATTTCCCTTGAACTTCTTGAAAGGAGGTCGCTGATTAGACCCACTACCCCCACGGTAGTTTCCCTTCTGGTCGCCACCTGTGGCACTAGAACCTCCAGTGCGACCATTCTCAGCGGCAGTGAGTCGAACCTCCAACTCCATTCCTCTAGCCTGCTTCACCATGGACATGTAATCATTCGGAGGCCTCACCCCAATCACCTCCCTGTATCTTGAATTAAGTCCTCGAAAGAATGCCTTAGCCTTTTCTGCCTCATCGTGCTTCACACGATCAACAAAGAGAACAATTTTACTGAACTCAGCCTCATACTCATCTACAGATAACTTGTCTTGCTTAATAAATTTCAGTTTCTCTGACATTTCCTCCTTGAATGATTCTGGATAGTACTTGACAGTGAATTGATGCACGAAATCATTCCAGGTAGGTACCCCATGAACAGGAACGTAGGCTGCACGAAATCCAGTCCACCATGCATCAGCAAGACCCTTAAGATTGAAGGCCACGAAGAGAACTTGCTTGTGTGATGGTAACTCCATAGCCACCATATACCTCTCCACGATACTCAACCAAGATGCTGCCTCCATCGGTGTCCCAGTCCCATCAAAGTCACCAGCCTTCAGTTCCAACCAGTTTTTCAGAGTCACCTCCTCGCCACCATGTCCACCATCATTACCAGATTGACTTGCACTTCCTCCTTCATGATGACTTTGCTCAACCTCAGCATCAGATTCATCGGCATGACTATTGTGGCCTCCGCGACCGCGAGCATTGCGACCGCGACCATGACCACGAGCGCAACCTCTAGCTCTCGGCGGCATAACTATACATAACAGTAGCAATCATGAGCCAAATATTCATATACTTCACAACATAATCATCAACAAAATAAAATAAGACAATAAGCGTAAATGCAATGCATTACCCAACCCATCCTATTGTGCACCAGTGTGTCAAGTTTTAAGGTTGTTTATTGTGTTCCGCTAAAATTTAGTTAATACTAAATAATGTCCTAAATTATTCATATAACCTAAATACATTCACACCAAGGACCTAAAGCCCGCTCTGATACCAACTGTAACACCCCAAGCCAACCAGCACTTGAGATGTTACCACAAACGTTACACAAAGAAAATAACTAATAACTTTTTAGAAAGAATTTGGCAGAGTCTCCTCTGTTTATAAGGACATCCACGACAGGCAGATTATCAAAATACCAATATACCAGAATAAAACAACACATAATATAAGCGCGGCGCCCGAATAGTATGCCAAAACTCTAAACCACAAGGAAAACAACGTTTTAACATCCACACGCAAACAACCACACTAATTAAGGAACACTTCAACAGACTTCAAAACTGAACCGAACTAAGTAATCTTATTATTTAGAAAAACAAAGTTCCAAGATAAAAGTGAGATCGTGATGTGAAGAAGGTGGTGGCTCTACTCCCAAGCTCCCCATGCATGACGTCCTCAAGGTTTACCTATGAGCATGAAAGCAACAAGGGTGAGTACAAAGACTCAACAAGCTCATGAACAAATAGTAACTTTACATAAATCAAATCACAAAGACATCATAAAACATCATGCATCCATTAGAACATAGTATTATGTCCTACATGCCTATATGCTCATCTCATCTCATCGCGAATACCGGTATCGCTTGAGTGGACACCCGTCGGCATCCACTCACTCCAACTCATGGAGGGTGCCTCCAAAGTGGGTCGCAACCCATCAATGAAGGACGCATTGTGCCCACAGAAGTAGGTCACATCATCATCATGAGTATGCATAAATGCATCATATGAACATTTCATCAATATCATTGTCAACAAGGTTATATCATAGACATAAAGTAAAGCACTTTAAATAACCAAAGTGAAGTGAGATACGCAAAATCCACTATCCGTCATAAACTTGCCTCAACCACGGGACACAAATTGGGAATTGTAGGTTTCCGAGCCGGAAGCACCAGCACCTGTTATTCATACATGAAACACTCAATACCAAGCACGACTTCATCACATAGATATTCACAAAACAAAACAAAAATCGTTCCTACGCAGAGACCCCTTGATTAATTTAAAACCAGCCCCTCAAGAAGTGTGAACTTACAACCTAAAATTAAAACTCAACAATGGAGATGATTAAAATTTTAGAAACATCTCAGTAACATTCCCAGATCTGTCATTGACAGTATCTGTAAAATAAAATGTTAGATCACCCAATATGAAGCATAATTGCAGTTATATCCAATACGGGACAGACTACTTAATCTTTTTATAAGAAATAGTATTCTGCACAAAATCTTGAAAATAATATGTGTGAAAACACTAGAAAAACATTCTCCACACTTTTCATAATTAGGCAATAATCAAATTCGAATGCTAAGAAGGCCTAAAGTTGCAAAACAGATCACTGTGAACAGAAAACTATAATCTGGACAGATCGGTAAACTGGCCGCTGCTTGCAATCTATCCCACCAAATTAAATGAGTAAATACTCTAAGGAAAGCCTGAAACAAGATCTACAACTTTCGTTTAGGGTGCAGCTCGAAAATCTGATAGCAGCGCTGCACCAAACAGCCAACAGAGAACCATACTAAACTTAGTCTGAACCTCTACAAGCACCTGAACCTGAATTTTCTAGACACTGAAATACACCCGTTCTGGGTTCCCAAGCTACTGATTCTAATTAACGCTACCCTTTTCCAGTATAGAGAGCACCAGGAAACAATACTAGTAGAAAAACATGTCATCTCCCGGTGATGTACAAGCAGATAAACAAGGACACCTACAGGTTCACTTTAGCGAGTTCTTAATCTGGTTTGGCCCCTCGTTAGGACTTCAAGGGCAGAAATAAATAGACTACACCAAGAAAGAAACCCATCTAGAAAGGATCCTTGCTAGTCAATCGTCAAACCAGAATCTGGCCGGACATTGGTACTACCGAGAAGAATCAAAATAGAAGAGGAGAGTCAAGGCAACACACCGCTAGAGCCGACTGGATGGAGAACGGCGGCGGCGTCGCGGCGACCTGTTCTCCACTCCGGTAGCAGTAACAACGGATCGACGGCAGCGGCTCTGATTTGGAGGAAGAGGGATCGGCTAAGGTAGGAGAAGATCAAAACGTGACGGCGCAGTCGAGGATCGCTAATCAGAAGCGATGCGGTAGGGCACGGACGTCAAGTCCGATTGGGCCTTGAAGCCCAGCCCGTGAGGATCCCTCTGCCATCCCGTGAAGAAGAAACAAAAGAGAGGCAGTTGGTATTCTACTCAAAACACCACACAGGGCAACTGGTTGCTGCTACCAAGTTTAAACCAAAGGTCAAGGTATCAAATGCTGCTACACCCCTTTTTTCTTTTCCTTTCTTTTCTTTTCCTCTACTTTATATTGCAAAAATCCACAAACAAACAAACAAACATCATTAAGGCCTATTTATTTTATTGTTCTCAACATTAATAAGCACAAAAGTAAGTATTAAAAAACTGGGATATTACACAAAGACCTGGGCTTATTTATAGCCAGGGGAGGGTCTTTGATCCCGGTTCGTGGCATGAACTGGGACCAATGCTCCGCAGAGCGCCACATGCCACGCGTGGGGGCATCAGTCCCGGTTGATGCCACGAACCGGGATGGATGCTCCGAAATGAACTGGGACCGATCTCCAGGCGGCACGAACCGGGACCGAGGCCTGTCATTGGTCCCGATTTGCAAGCCAAACCGGGATAGATGGTATTTGGGTGCTGGACCAAAGACCCTTTTTCTACTAGTGCACATTCGAGGTTGCATGACTTTTAGGTCTAATGAGCTAGGTTCGGCCTTGATCATGGCATAGCTTATCGGAACGAGGCCATATTGGACACGCTGTGGCCCTTAGGATAGCAAGGAACGCCGCGGAGGCCAATTTTCGTTCTATCCAACGAAAAGTGCCTTTTCCATTTTCAAATTGCCAAAATCGGGTTTTTTTGTAAGGCAGCTACCAAAATGGCAAATCAAAAGCTAGGCACAACACCCCAAATAAATATTAGACCATCTGAGATATGCACGTTAGCTCTTGTTTCGATGTGCAAACCTTTGGAGTTATTTTCTGGATTTTGCGCAAGCTCTTGCCCATTTAGTTGGAACTAGGGTGAGTTTGGACTTGAGCACTAATAATACTAGCTCCTAATTTTTTATAAAATTCAATTTTGGATCCTCAACATGTCATTTCTTCACTAAACTTGGATCGTTAAAGCGAGTCTCTGCACCGCATGGCCACGAGCTGGTGTTTTTGTGGGTTGTCATTTCAGACGGGTCCCAAATTGGACGCAAATAATTCAAAAAAAAAATCAAAAAATGTGAGACCTTCGCGTGGCGCCATTTTTTTCATCTAGATGTCAAAAAAAATCAAACCTTAATATAGGCATTTACCAGAAAGTCGCTTCATAGAATTGACCTACCATGTTTGCGGTTGCATGGCTTTTAGATCAAACGAGCTAGGTTCGGCCCTGATCATGGTATAGTTTATCAGAACAAGGCCATATCGGACATATGTGTGGCCCTTGGGATAGCGAGGAATGCCCGGAGGCCAATTTTCATTTCGTCCCCCAAAAAGTGCCTTTTCCATTTGTGGGGTGCCTAAATCGGGTATTTTTGTGAGGCGGCTACCAAAACAACAAATCAAAAGCTGGGCACAACACCCCACATAACTATTAGACCATCTGAGATACACATATTAGCTCTTGTTTTGACATGCAAACCTTTGGAGTTATTTTCTAGATTTTGCGCAAGCTCCTGTCAATTTCAATGGAACTGGGGTGGGTTTGTACTTTAGCGCTAATAAGACTAGATCCTAATATCTTCCAAAAATCATTTTTTGGATCCGTAACACATCATTTCATCACTAAACTTTGACAGTTAAAGCGAGACTCCGCACCGCCTAACCATGAGCAGGAGTTTTCATGTGTTGTCATTTCATATGGGTCTCGAACCGGACGTAACTAATTCAAAAAATAAGAGACCTTCGTGTGACATCATTTTATGTCACCTAGATGTGAGAGAAAAATTCAGACCTTAATAAAAGCATTTTACCAGAAAGCCCCTTCACAAAATTGAGCTACCATGTTTGAGGTTGCATGACTTTTAGGTCAAATAAGCTAGTTTGGTTCTGATCATGGAATATGCCGGCGCGTAGTTGACATGGGAGCGTGTAGTTGATGTGGGAGCTTCTTCTTCTTCAGTCCCCGGTAACGGCGCTAGAAAAAGTGCTTGATGGCATGTAGATTACACCCCGTTGAGAACCCTAAGAGGAAGGTATGATGAGCACAGCAATAAGTTTTCCCTCAGTTGTGAAACCAAGGTTTATCGAACCAGTAGTAGAAAGCCAAAATACAGAAGGTTGATGCTCACTAGCTTCATGACAGCTCCGGACAATTTATATTGTGCCTCGTCCAGCGCTTTGCTTTGCACCAGCAGCAACGCGGATCCTGCACACAACACAACCAAGTATTTTGCCCCAACTTACGATGAGGTTGTCAATCTCACCGGTTTGTTGTAAACAAAGGATTAAGCGTATCGAGTGGTAAAAGGCAATAGTATGCAAGAAAGTAAATAGTGCAAGTAAAGGTAAACGGTAATAGCAATGTAAAGGAAATTGGATCGGGGTCCACACTTCACTAGTGGTGTCTCTCCATAAGATAAATAACAACATGCCGGGTAAACAAATTACAGATGGGCAATTGATAGAATAAAGATAGCATACATATGTCTTGAGGATCACTACGAGATTCACTCTGGGCATTATGACAAAATACATAGATCGTAATCCAATTGCATCTATGACTAATAATCCACCCTCCAGATGTCGTCCCAGCAACCATTGGGTATTAAGTTGTGAACAATAGATTATCGCCTTAAGCAAAGTGCGTAATGTAAACAATGCAAATGTCCTTGAACACAAGAATGTTGTTTTCTCTCTAGTGGCAACAACACATCTACAACCTTAGAGGTTTCTGTCACTCCCCCAGATTACTAGAGGCATGAACCCAACTATCAAGCGTAATTACTCCCTCTTGGAGTCACTAGCATCTACTCGGCCAAGATATCTACTAGCAACGGAGAGCATGCAAGATCATAAACAACATAGAGATAACATAAAGATAATAATTCAGCACATCAACTTGACATAGTACCAATACTCATCGGATCCCAACAAACACAACATATAGAATTACCCAAAGATGATCTTGATCATGTAGGGCAGCTCACAAGATCTAAACATGAAGCACATGGTGGAGGAGACAACCATCTAGCTACTGCTATGGACCCGTAGTCCAAGGTAGACTACTGACACATCACTCTGGAGGTGACCATGGTGATGAAGAAGGCCTTCGGCGGTGATTCCCCTCTCCGGCAGGGTGCTGGGAAGAGCATCTGGAGCCTCCCGATCTCGCGTCGATGACGGCGGCGGCTTGCAGTATGTTTCGAGGAAAATTGATTGGGTTGTTTAGGTTTTTCCCGTCGAGGGGAATATATAGGCGGAATGGTGGCATTAGGAGGTGGACCAGGCGGTCTCACCCCATGGTGGCGCGGCCAGGGCCTGGGCCACGCCACCCTAGGGTGTGGCCGGCCTGTGGCCCCCCTCCATCTCATCTTTATTCTTCGCGAAGCTTTGGTAAAAATAGGAGGTTCGGCTTTTGTTTTGTCCAATTTTGAGAATATTTCCTGTGTAGCTTTTCTGAAACACAAAAAAGCAGAAAATAGGGAACTGGCACTATGGCATCTTGTTAGTAGGTTAGTTCTAGAAAATGCATAAAAACACCACAAAGTGTAACAAAACACAAAGCAAATGGTGTATAAATAAGCATGGAGCATCAAAAATTATAGATATGTTTGAGACATATCAAGCATCCCCAAGCTTAACTCCTGCTCGTCCTCGAGTAGGTAAGTGATAACAAAAGAATAATTTTTGAGGTGACATGCACCATCACAATCTTGATCAACGATGTAAAGCATTGAGTGCTGGGATCAAAGTACTTAAAACATGGGCATAAGAGACATAATCTTGACAATAAAAACTTACCAACCATGCTATAACATGAAAAGTAACACAAACAAAAGATCATGAATAATGAAACATTGAAAGTCAAGTGTGTGTTCAAATCATATAGGAAAACATAGTAAAGTGGTTTTCAGCTTGTCCTCATGGAATAGCAAAACATAAATGCATAGAACACCTTTAAGTTTAAGAGGGCGACTAGATACAAATAATTTAAGAACAAGCAAAACCAAAATTATGAATACATCAATGATAAACTTTGGGACTATGCACATTAAACTTGATGGGTTCGTAGCATGGAAAACAAAAAATTTCCTACGCATGAACACAAACTAGCCAAGAAAACTCTACGAGATGGTTGCAATGGAGAACTAACCCTCGAAGACCGGAAGCGGGGATTACGTTCCCGCACAAACATTGCTGATGGAGACTTGAGGAAGATACATGCAGTCGACGTAGTCGTTCACTTAACGTAGTCGATGTAGTCATTCATTTGTCATAGTCGACATAGTCGTTCACTTGACAATCCGAAGATCGTGTACAAGGCGCCACAACCGGCGCCGCCTCCATACTCGGTCACACGTATGGCTTGTCGTCGTTTCCTCCATGCCCTCGGTCCAGTGGGGCAGCGAAAGAAGGGATCCACCGGACACTCCAACACCACTTCAACTAAGTGTATGAAATCGAACTATAATTTTGGCAGAGCTTCGCTAAGCAATGTTGACGGTGGAGCAGCAACTATGGGAGGAAGGGAGGGATCAAGAAGTGTGAGAAGAGGGAGAAGAAGGCTCCTTTTATAGGAGAGGAGGTGGCAGCCCCTTCTTCATGGTGGTAACCCCCTCTTCATGATGGTAACCCCCTCTTCACGGTGGTAACCCCCATTTTAATTTTGCATGACATTCATGCTAATTAAAACTCACACTAATTGAATTAATAAAACATTTTTATTTCTTTAATATTTTTTAATTCAATCAATTAACAAACATTAACAAAACCCCCTTGAGTTATTTCGATATGCCAAAACAGTTTCGGCACTTTTTTGAAACAACCCTCATGCTGTCCTATAATTCGATCGGAGTATCATATCCACTCAAAAAACGACGATGAACCTTAAGTGTGTCACCCTACGGTTCGTGAATAACATGGACATGATAGAGACTCCTCTCTGATCAATAATCATCAGCGGGATCTAGAAATCCATGACGACTCCCACTTACTCGACGATGATCTAGTGATCGTGTGAACCATTAATGAACATAGTCAATTCCTTTTGTCTCATGATATTTTTACTTATCCGAGATCCGATCATTCGGTATCAACCATACCTAGTTCGATCTCATTTCTGGCAAGTCTCTTTACTCGTTCCGTGATAATGCATTCCCATGACCTAGTCACATGCTTGCAAGCGGTGTCAATGCAATATCACCGAGAGGGCCCAGAGAATATCTTTCCATCATCCGGATGGAAAAATCCCACTCTTGATCCATTAGCCTCAACTAATACTTTCAGAGTACCCAAATCAACCTTTATAATCACCCTATTACGGTGTGACATTTGATATCATCAAAGTACCCTTCTGGTATTAGTGATTAACATGATCTCATGGTCTAAGGATTAGAACTACTTCATATGAGTTTGATATAGCAATGAAACTTGATGACTTGATCGTATTGCTATCCTTACTACGGGTGTGACTGTTCATCACATCATTCTTCTAATGATATAACCCCATTATTAACAACATCTAATATTCATGATCTAGAAACCTTGATCATCAGTTAATCAACGAGCTAGTATAAAAGAGAGGCTTCACTAGGAAACTTTTGGTTTATTAATCACACAAGTATTAATGTTTTTGATTAATACAATTCTAGCATGAGAAATAAACATTTATCATAAACATGGAATATGATAATAACCACTTTATTATTGCCTCTCGGGCATATTCCCTTCAGTCTCCCACTTGCACTAGAGTCAATAATCTAGTTGATACTTGTGTATATAACACTTATGGCATTCACGTGTTATCCATACGTGTTGCATGTGGTTAATTTGATCTCCAGATCTGACACTTTCAGTTCTTTGTGTATTTGCATGTCTTTGCGTCTCTACGCATCACTCATTCTCAAATGAGACAGTTGGGTATAAATTTGGTCCTTAGGTGAGACCTTAGTTCCTTTAGCTAAAATTATGTTGTCACTATTGTCACACAATAGACCTTCATAGTAATAGCCCGCTTGGAACTACACCTAGTTTGATAATAAACTTCTTAACACAAATGCCCTCTTTTGCTACTTCTAAAGCAGCCATATACTCAACCTTTGTTGTAGAATCCATCACAATGTCTTAACTTTGGAACTCATCCCAATCCATCATGGAACTTCCTTCCATTACATTGTGCCACCTAAACATACAGCTAAAATTGAGATAAACTTAATTTGTATCTTGTGACAAACTTAGTATCAATGTAACACTTTACAATGAACTATGTGTCACTTTGTCATACATTATATATATCCTTAGTCCTTCCAAAGCACATAAGGATATCTTTACTATTGTCCAGTGATCATCTTATGACATTTATCACTCTGGTATATGCTTATAACATTTAGAGCATAGGACATATCTAGATATGTACATATCATAGTATACATGATCGATCAAATCATTCATGTGGCTTCACTCATCAAGTGTCAAAAAAACACCTGAATCTTGTTTCAACCTCTTCCATGCGGCAAGAACTTTTCTCGTTGTTTCCATATTGAACTTCATTCAATATTTCATCTATGTACTGATGCTTGCGGTGGTCTTATCTTTTCACCGTCCAGTTGGGAACCCCAAGAGGAAGGTATGATGAATATAGCAGCAAGGTTTTCCCTCAGTAAGAAACCAAGGTTTATCGATCCAAAGGGGAACAAGCCAAACGACTGAAGGTGATGCTTGCTAGCTTGCGATAGCTCAGGACAATTTATAGGGTGCCTCGTCCAAGCTTTGCTTTGCTAGCTGCACTGCGGAACCTGCACACAACACAGCCAAATACTTTGCTCCCAACTTACGATGAGGTTGTCAATCTCACCGGTTTGCTTGAAACAAAGGAATGAGCGTATCGAGTGGAAAATAGTAATAGTATGCGAGTAAAGTAAACAGTGCGAGTAAAGTAAACAGGTGATAGTAATATAAAGGAAATAGGACCGGGGTCCACAGTTCACTAGTGGTGTCTCTCCATAAGATAAAATAATACATGCTGGGTAAACAAATTATAGTTGGGCAATTGATAGAATAAAGACAACGTGCATATGATGAGAGGATCACTATGAGATTTAGTCTGAGCATTACAACAAGATACATAGACCGCAATCCAACTGCATCTATGACTAATAATCCGCTTGTGGCGAATCAATCCGAGAACACAAGTATTAAGTTGCAAACAACAGATAACAGCATTAAGCAAAGTGTGTAATGTAAACAAAGCATATGCCCTCGAGCATATGAATGTTGTTTTCCCCCTAGTAGAAACAGCACATCTACAACCTTAGAGGTTTCTGTCACTCCCCCAGATTAAATAGAGGCATGAACCCACTATCAAGCATAAATACCCCCTCTTGGAGTCACTAGCAACTACTCGGCCAAGATAGCTACTAACAACGGAGAGCATGCAAGATCATAAACAACATGGAGATAACATAAGATAAATTTCAGTACATCAACTCAAGCATAACACCAATATTTATCGGATCCCAACAAACCAAACATGTAGAATTACATAACGGTGATCTCAATCATGTAGGGCAGCTCATGAGATCTAAACATGAAGCACATGGTGGAGAAGACAACCATCTAGCTACTGCTATGGACCCATAGTCCAAGGTAGACTACTCACTCATCGCTTCGGAGGCAAGCATGGCGATGAAAAAGACCCAGTGGCGATTCCCCTCTCTAGCAGGGTGCCAGGAAGAGCTTCTGGACCCTCCTGATCTTTGGGTCAACGGCGGTGGTGGATCATGATGTGTTCTGGAAAACTGATCGGGTACTTAGATTTTTCCCGTTGGGGGGTCTTTATAGGCGAAGGGGCATCATCAGAAGTGGACCGAGGTGGTCTCACACATAGGGGGCGTGGCTAGGGCCTAGGCCACACTGCCCTGGTGTGTGGGCCCCTCATGGCCCCACTCTATCTCCTCTTCGGTTCTCTGGAAGCTTCGGTGAAATTCTGGGCGACTCGCTTTGGTTTTGTCCAATTCTGAGAATATTTCATGTGTAAGTTTTCTGAAACATAAAAATAGCAGAAAACAGGGAATTGGCACTGTGGCGACTTGGTAGTAGGTTAGTTCCGGAAAATGCATAAAAGTGCCACGAAGTGTAACGAAACACTAAGCAAATAGTGTAAAAACAAGCATGAAGCATCAAAAATTATGGATACATTAGAGACGTATCATGTACTTTGGCACAACCATATTGGCACCTCAATATATCTACATAGACATTGAGACCCAATATTTTGGTTTTGCCTAAGTCTTTCATTGAAATCTAATTTTAATGAAATTCTTAACCTATGTCAATAAAAGATACATTATTTCCAATTAACAATATGTCTTCTACATAATGTACTGAAAATATGTCTCAACGCTCCTACTTAATTTCTTGCAAATGCAAGCATATTCATCGTATCTGATGAAACTAAACCTTTTAATTATATCATCATGGTGAATATTCCAACTCCGCGATGCTTACTTCAACCATTGAAGTTTGCATGCCTTTTAGCATCCTTTGAATTTACAAAACCCATTGGACCATGTCATGTACATGTCCTAGGTAACCATTCTATTAGAAGAATGTTGTCTTGTTTGTTCAACTAACATATACCAAACTTGGCATATGTAGTGGTTGCTACAGTCATTCGTTCAGACAAAATATCGCTATGAAAGATCAAATCTTGTCACAGTCAACTCCTTGAACATAATCGTAAATAGTTTTAATGATATGTCGATTATTTCATAGATGTTAAATATCCTTGTTTGTCTTTATAGATCCTAACACGCTCACTGGGCTTCATGCCTTTTTGAGGGTCTTCCAAGTTCAAAAACTTGGTTTGTCGTGTATGGAACTATCACGGAAGTTTATGGCTTCTAGCCATTTGATGGAGTCAGAGCCCATCATCACTTCTTTGCATGTAGTCGGTTCATCATTGTCAAACAATAATGATCTATTCTCAAATCTAACTATTTAATTGTTACCCGACTCACGCGGTTCAATAGGAACTTAGATCTATGTGACCACAACCTTTGAGGTACGACAACCATGTGCATTGTGGCCACCTCCGGGACACTTCCCAGTGCTGCGCTACTTAGCACATATAGCTTAGGTTCAATAACCCAATCAAAGTTCTATTGTCCTCCCACTTAACTTTTTGCGAAAAATTCCTTCTCAAGAAACTTGACTTTTTAGCGACAAACACTTTTGTCTTAGGTGTTCTGGAGGAATACCCAATAGTTACTTTGGGATAACCTACAAAGACGCATTTATCTGACTTTGGTTGTAAACATTTTACGTATGCCTAGCATACCAAAATTTTAGAAAAGATAACTTGGGTTTTATCCCATACCATAACTCATATGGTGTCATTTCAACGGATCATGATGACACTCTTTTCAGTGTAAAAGCGGTAGTCCCTAAAGCTTTATCCTTAAAATATAACTAGCAGGGTAGCCCGCGCATTTGCACGGCTAGATATTTTTAATTTAATTAAACATTTGAAATTCAGCATTGCTAACAGCCAATACATTTGTTAGATTATTAAATTTATTTGATGGTCTTAGATGTTTGTATCTTATTGGACTTTCTCTTCATTGCATTAAGATCTCATATCTTAAATATACATTTATGATTTTTTTTGTAACGCTAAAGTCACTTGTGTTATCTGCTCACACCGAGCAATTTGAACTTGCCATCTCAATCGCTCTCTTCCTCAGATAGATGTGGTATTGTTCCCAACTTCCCGTTCTGCAACAATTTCAGTTCCTCTTTTCAATCTCTATACTATGAAAATTTAAATTGGTGATAGGCCAAACCCATAGGACAACTGTGTGGATGCATATGGCGTTGTTCCTTAAGGAACATCGCACAGTGTGACGCATGCAGTTTTTATTATGAGCTTTGTCATTGGAGGAACAAATGGCTATTTAGCATGTCAATGATACATGTAGGTACTGTGTTCGACTCTACGTAGTCAACTATGAATAGGCTATGCAATATTTAAAAAACAATTGGCAAGTTTCTTGCTCAAACTTTAGCCGTGAACATAATTGTTGGTCTGCACCTAAGTACACCAACCATGAATATACATGAACACATTTCAAATAAGAATATGTTTTTGACACAATAACACTTTGTACTTCTAGACTTCATACGTATATATGGTCATTTGAGCTAGCACAGAATTTTCTTATTTCGATCTTTACATTATAAGGTAATTTGAGTTGCCATTTAATTGCCTTACATTTTTAGCTTCAAACGACATATGCTATTTGCAGTTGCACACACGTTCCAGTACGACTTGACCATTTTTCTCCTCTCGGTCTAATTGATGCTCTGAGCCATCGGCCCAGACCCAGTACACCCCAATGGTTCAAATGAATGTTGATTATGCCCATCTTGGTTTCTTTTATATGGATGATCAGAGCGACCCAACAAATACATGGCTGCTCCAAGCTGTATGGAAAATTTTATTGTGCACGCTGGAGTTAATTTTTTAGCTTCGTGTTGTCTTCCCAAGGGTCTAGTGTAAGTATCAATCTCTTCTCATTTTTCACCAGTTAAATCCCTTTTGAAGAAGAATTTTGAAGAATTTTCCCTTCATTGTTAATTTTATTTATCACAAATGAAAAGTTCTACACATTATTTATTGATAATTTGTATCAGTTGAGCAAAATAGCCTATTATGTGCAATTAAGAGTTGAGGCAGGGTTATACAGTTACTCTGGTACCAGTATTTTTATCTCATGGATATCTGACGTTGATGTTTGCATGGATTGCATATTCTTATTTCTTACTGATTCATCCAATGCCATAACCATTTGAAAGTAAGAAATATGACTCTATAAACTGGAGAATAGTTGCTCTTTTTTGTATAGTATCCTTGGTAGCAAACGAAAACCTAGTCTGGAAAATTATAGGATTGTCGTTTCACCTCATTTGGCTTTGCATGATATTGTGTAGATTCCTAAATTTTCGCATAGTTGCTAACTACATAGATATGGCTATCACTGATTTTGTTTTGATCTATACATGGCAAACAGATTTTTGAAGATAGTAGAATGAATAATATGGCCCTTCTAAAGTGATCTAACACTCTCTCTAATCGGAAATAAGTGTCGGAGACTTAGTACAAAGTTTATACTAAGCTAGTACAAATCGCCGACACTTATTTCCGATCAGAGGGAGTAATATCTTATGAGTACTTTAAATGATATATCAAACCAAAGCTCGTAATCATTAGTTCAATGATTTCTCATTAGTTCAATGATTTCTCATTAGTTGCACTTAGTGTTTGTCCACCTTAGTTACACCTCCATCAAGTTTGTCTATTCCAAAGTATTATCTGTATTCCAAACGATTTTAATAGTAGTCATATATTGTTTGGAGGAAAATAGTAGATGTTAATTGATAAAATATTTGTGAAATCTAATAAATATAAATGAAATATCTGAATAATATTTCAGAAGAAGAAACAACCTAGCAATGCTTGTTCATATGGACATGCAAACACACCATAAAAATTGTACTCGTAGATGTTAAGACATGAAAAAAAAACATGAAAATGAAGTGCACGTGGATATTACCAGAAGCTGAAGGTATTTTTCGTTTCTTATGTTTGTTGTGTCGGCATGTCTTCGACCATTCAGGAGGAGCCAGTACGAACTGGATGTCTAGTAGAATAACGCTATTACTTCTCGTGCCTTCTAATTTTGGACCGTCTCACCATTTGTTCAATGACCCATTGATCAAAACATCAGGATTGTCACCGTATAGTAGCTGCCATATATTGTGTCTTCCGTATGATGTAGTATTTAGAAACGCCTCCATTGATCCAAAAATCAGGATGGTCACCATGGCATCCATGTATCGTGTCTTCAGTTTGCCGATCGTTTGTTCGATCAAAACATCAGGATGGTCACAGTGGCTTTTCAGTTTGCCGATGGTTCATGCCTTGGATGACCCGGGCGTGGCTGCAAACTGCCCTAGAGTTAGCGCAGAGTTGACGATCCTTACCTGTATGTTTGGATGCCAGAAATCAATTTAAATTCCAAAGCTTAGTGTTTGTCTTGTGCACGCAATCATGCCTCCAGTAAATTGAATGCACACTCTTACCACAAGTCAATTGCACCATAGCTGACGTGAAAGTCATACAGAAAAAAACATTATTTGCACGGGTGGGGATTACACATATTTTTCTGCTAGAAGCATTATTCCGACTAAATACATGCATGACATTTCCATTTGTTTAGACATTATATTTTGAAGGCAAGGTAAGTATGCAATAATAAGCACTATATATCTTCTCTAACTTTTTACGAAGTGAGCCCATCAAATACATCACTAAATTATCAAGATCTAGCATGTTTCTATACAATAAAAATAAACTCTAGAACATAGGAAGCACTTATCACATTAGAAGGGAAAATGGAGCTAATACTGTAAGGAATGCGATGTATTCCACATAAGGAAGACGCAATAAAATTCCAATGAAGTAGCACCCGGGACTTTGTAGTATTTG